>JANUWF010002081.1:3822500-5297260 GCA_026120185.1 Voacanga thouarsii
TCTTTTTTTTTTTATCTCAAAATGTGACACATTCATCATTTGCAACTTGAAAGTTATCCATTTGTGCAACATTTTCCATCATGTGTCTTAAGCATCCACTATCCAAGAATTATTTTGTGGAGGTCAATTTTTGCAACTGATGTACCTATTCATGAGATGGTGTACTGCCTTTTGGCACCCACATTTTTTTGGGTCCATGGGGGTTAGTAATAGTTCCTCTAATTTTCCAAACTATTTTTGCACCGAATTTCACTTTCTTCTTAACATAACACTTAGATGCTGTGTGTCCAGATTTTTCACAATATGTGCAACAAATATGTCATATATGATGAAGCAACTTTTACAAAGTAAGATTTGTAATTTCTAGCTTTGATCTCATGCCTATAGCCTAGACCATTTAGGTTTCCAGCCATGTGTTGTGCACCAAGTAATTTTTCCAAATTATTTTTGTCATTTGTAAACTTTTCAATGCATATAGTAAGATCATTAACTCTATTTTTCATGTCATTAAAATTGCTGACCATAATTTCAAGAGAATGAACTTTGTCATACAAGCATTTGTTCTCAAGTGTTATACAATGTAATGAAGTTAGGTTAATATCCTTTTCAACATTTGAGTGCATAATGGAATCAAGTAAGGCTTTGTTATCATTTAACAACTTAGCATTGTCATCTAACACGGAATCAATTTTCATTTTCATTTTCTTGTTTCTTCTAGATAGCTTTTTGAGTTCATGAACAAGTCAAAACACAGCTCATTAGGATCATCAAGCTTTTCACAATCAGAATCCTATAATTTAGATGTAGAATTAAAAGAAGTAGGATTTACCTTATCTTTCATGGCCATGAAGCAAATGTTTGCTTCTTCATTTTCAGAATCACAATTTTCTTTTGTCTCAGATTCAGTATGATCCTGAGCTCCAGTCAATCCTTTTCTTATCTTTTTGTTGTGCTTGGATTCTCTTTCTTTTGCTATTGGGCAATCAGAAAAAAAATGCTCCATACTTTTGCATTCATAGAATTAAGGTTTGAAGGACAAAGTTTGTCCTTTCTTTGTGATAAATTTTTTATCTTTGCTAAAGATCTTCTTGAATTTTCTAGCAACCATGGCCATTTCTTCATTATCCTGATCAGTACCACTATCATAATTAGTTCGATCACTGTTAGGCTCTTCATTAACTGCCTTCAAGGTAGTTCCTTTTTTGCCTCCATCATCAGCATGCTCTTGAAACTTTTTCAGTTTCATTTCATGAGTTAATAGGGAGCCAATTTGCTCTTCAGTGGGTAAGCTGTTTAGATTTTTTTATTCCTCTATAGCCAAGGTTTTTGGTTACCAACTCTTTAGCAATGCATCAAACAACAAGGGAATAAGTTTTCCCATGCGCTTTTTGACCATTCATAATGTTTGTCAACCGAGTAAACATATCTATTATGTTCTCACAAGGCTTCATGGAGAACAATTCATAATCTCAGACAAGGAGTCCTAGCTTCAATTCTTTTACTTGATTAGTCCCCTCATGGGTGACCTCAAGTAGTCTCCACATTTCATGAGCTAGGTCACAACCACTCACTCTGTTATATTCAGTAGCATCAAGAGCACAACATAGAATGTTTATAGCTTGAAAATTCAATGTCATTTTGGCATTGTCATCAGCATCATACACATTTCTTTGTTTAGTCACAGTTCTACCTTCAATAATTTTTTATAGAACATATGGTCCTCTTTTAATCAACTTTCATAGCTCAAAATTAATTGAGCATACATAAATCTTCATTCTGGTTTTTCAGAATGTATAATTGCTTCAACTGAACAAAGGTGGTCTATTTGTTGAGGATCCTTCAATGTATGGTGAGGACGAGGTGTTTGCCATTCAAATCTTTTCCTGTAAGGCTGTTAAACCGATAATAGTGCAGACCAATACTCTGATACCAATTCATAAACCTTAGAGGGGGTGAATAAGGTTTATGGAAAACAAATGCGATTTAAAAAATCTTTGATGTCTTTTTGATAAAGGTCGATCAAGGTGATAGTGCAAAAATACAGACTTGTATGCTGCAGAAGAACTTCAAAACTCTTCTAAATGATTAAAAGAAGATCTATAGTTCAAATGGGTAGATGAAGTAACAATAACAGTTTTACCCACCTGCATAAAAGTCTTTGATTAAGTCAATAAATGCAAAAAAGAGTGTAAAGCTCTCAAGTTGGATGAATAGTAAAAATACAGGTATGAAGAACAAATAAAATGCAGAAGAAAATACTCAATGATGTATAGTGGTTCGATCCTCAAATGATCTACATCCACTACCTTAAGCACACATTTAAGGATTTTAACACAATCACTAAAATCTTTTTCCCAAATCAATGGTGGTAAGCAACACCAATCTTACACAAGAGGATCACCATACTTGGTTTTGCACCTAACCTGTGAAACCCCACCTAAAGCCAACCCTAGAGTAAGGGGGTCGGGATGCATATCATATTATTTTGCATGAATATATATGTTTTAAATGATTCTATGTGCTTTAGAGTTGTGGATTATAGGTTAAAATGCGTAGTTATGCTTATCGGGTAGGAGGGGTAAAATGGTAATTTTGCTTGAGGTCAAATTAGGAAGATAGCTTGAGAATTAAACAAGAAGAATATGTGGGTGAGAAAATAAGAACAAGAATTAGTGTAGTTTAATGGTTAGAGCTTGGTGAATTAATTTCTAAGGTCATGAGTTCAAATCCCATCATTTAAGCTTTTGTCATGATTATCTTAACTAAGTTTGAATTTTTGTTTTCTTGCATTTCATGGAAATAGGAATGTTGTCTTAGGGGAGACATGAAGAGAATGTCCTAATCTTATCCTCATGTCCTAAAAAGAATTCTAGAGGAATTCTTGTCCTTTTTATTACCACTAGCTTGTCCTAACATCTTTATAATCAAAACCATTAAATCCTTTCTTTGAAATTCCAAAAAAAAATCTGTGATAACTCCTCCACCTTGATTTTTTCTCTCAACAACATCGTTCGGTTAGGGGGTCTTAGTAGCTAAAAAGTTGTGAACAACTCCATTTTCATCACAAAATTGTGTAAGTTCACTATTGCAAAATTCTCTCCCATTATCACTGCTAATGGAAATCTGTGAAACCCCAGTCGGAACCAACCTTAGAGTAAGGGGGGTGGGATGCATATCATATTTTATTACATGTTTAAATATATTTTTATATGATTTTATGTACTTTGGATTAGTGTTTTATAGCCTCGAGGGCTTGATTATGCTTATTGGGTAAGAAGGGCAAAATGGTAATTTTTTATTGAGGTGAAAATAGGGAGATAGCTTGAGGATTAAAAAGGAAAAATATTTTAGAGAGAAAATAAGAACAAGAGTTGTTGTGGTTTAGTGGTTAGAGCTTTGGATTTAATTCTTGAGGTCTTGGGTTCAAATATCATCATTGGAATTTTTGCATGATTAAATTTTATTTTTTCTTTGGAAGGTTGTATTTTTGGTCTTAAGTGCTTTAGAGTAGAGTGGAGGTATTGTCCTAGGGGAGACATGATAGGAGTACCCTAATCCTATTCTTGTACCCTACACAAAATCCCTAAGGGAATTCATTCTTCCTTGATCCTTAATTTTCCTTAATTCACTCCATCTTTTCGGCCACCATTACCCCTTTTCAATCAGCTTTCATCTAGCAGAAACACTGCACAACAATTCGGCCATAGCAGCTTCCCAAAAGCTCTCCAATGATCAAAGATATTCTTGCTATATTTAGTTTCCATATTTGATTCCTTAAGATATTCTTTTAGGATTTCAACAACTAGCCTTTCCTTTTCCCTTTCAAACCAGAAAATCATCTACCTAAAACACTCTAGCAATTTGGTCACTCTCTCCCTCAGAATTTCGGCCAGCATTAACCAAAATCCCTCTATTCTCTTCAACCTTCAAGCACACATAGAACACCAAGAACACCAACTCCTTTCTTTTGCCTAATACCTCTCTAAATCACTTCAAACTTCTTTCAAAAACTCTAGAATTCATCTACTCACTGTCGTGAGTCCATCCACACCATTTTTAATATCAAACTTCAAAATCCAACTTACTCTTTTGGATAAAAAATCAGAATTTTTGGTGAAGGCTCAAGAACACCTTCAAGGTAGGTTTGTTCAAACAATTTTATCTTCTCTAAACTTTGATCTCTAAAGAATATATATATGAATAGACATGCTAATGGACACTCTTCTTCTCCTTTCTCTCTCTCTCTCTCTCTCTCTCTCTCTCTCTCTCTCTTGGCTGAACCTCTCTCCTTCTTGGTTGAATGGCTTCTTCACCAATGGCCATGCTTTCTTCATCTTCCATGGACGGATCTAGTCATCTAGGAGTTGAGATCCATTCCAAACTCCTTCAAGGTATTCATCAATTAAGTAAGCCTTTTTAACCCTCCTTTTAAATTCTAGATTCATGTCTCTAGGATAATGTTGATAGAAGATGGATTATGAATAGGGTTTGAGTATGTATTGTTGTGATGAGTTGAGATTGAAGCATGAATATATGTATGAATATGATGGAGATGGGATTTATGCATGAGTTGATTACCTTGGTTGAATGTATGGTGTTTTAGGGTTTAATGCATGCCTCCATGATTAAGTATGTTAGAGATTATGTCATCTATGATGAATAGGATTTATATTCTTGTGTGATTATTAAAGCCATAGTTATATTTATGGTAGTAAATGTTAGATCATGCCTTAGTAAATTTGGATCTATGCTTATATTCATCACTTTGATGATTTGATTATTTGAAGGGTTGTATATGTTCATGATTATGGTTAGCAATAGAACTATGATCATGATCTAGTTGTCTCTAAACTAATTTTATTCCTTCAGTGAAATATTTAATATTATGATTTTTGCTAGTAATTTTGAAAAAACCCTAGGAAGGGTAGATTTGGATTATTATATATATAATAAGGATATTTTAGTTAAATAAATAATAGCTTTTGCTAGAAAAATAAAATATATAGATATTATATAAAATGATAAAGCCTTTTATGAAAATAATCATATCAAGTAAAATATTTATTATTAAAATTTAATTATTATCTTTTAACCGAAACCTATTAAAATTTATTTATTATCTTTCAATCAAGACTCATTAAACTTTATTTTCAACTAATTTTAATTGTCAATTATTTTTCAGCAATTAATTATTAATAAAATATTATTTTACCTAATACTACCTAAGACCTTTCATCAAATAAACTCTAAATTATTTTAGCAAGATTTAACCCTTCAACTTTTAGTACCTATTTCCCAAACACTAATTATTTTAAATATCAAATTAGCCTTGGCTTATAAACCTTTTAATTCATTATTTGGCCTTAAAGCTTAGGACACTAGAATCATGGTAGTAATGAGTTAAGTTAGTTTTATTTGTGAAAGTGGATTTTGGCATGAGTTTGATTGTGGTTTATATTTACCCCATGCGGGGTTAGGTCAACTATTGGAGACCTTTATTGTGAGCAAGGATCAGGTAAACTCTTGCATAAAACCTGTTTGATGCAAAAATGATTTTTTTTTTAATGGCAAGCCAAATGTAGAGTGCATGAACACTCATTTTGTAAAGGCAATTGAGGAGTGACTTCTTTCTTATTTCAGTCAAATGAATTATTTGAAAATCAATAAGCAGATTTACTCAAACTCAAAACTCTTTCTAAAACTGATTTTGACAAGGACTTTAGAAACTCTTAATTGCCATTTTCATGTGAAACTGTTTTTTGTTCATTTTCTCCCAAGTGAGATACGTTACATTGAGTACTCAATAAGGATAGGCTAGTAGTACTAGTTTTGAAGAGCAAGAGTGAGTCTTCTGGCAGGGGGCCACCTCCAGAAGATGAACTCAACTTAGAGAAACGTCAGTACTACTTAGTCATGCCGGTCCGAGTTAGTAGTTTTTATTTTAGTTAAGTGACTGTGTTTTGCCAGAATGGACACCCGGTTGTTATTTGGGTATAGAGAAGGAGAAGTATCTTACCCGGTAGGCCGATCACCTACTTTTTGTCAGTTTGCACAAAGTATCGGCATTCTGACTAGTTATGGGGCCCAACGTGTGGTAACCTATGACCCTTTCTTTTGAGTGTTGATTTTAATTATTGTGTATGGCGGGAAAAGCCAAAACACCACTGTTGGTTTTAACTAATATTTATTGCTTGCCAATATTTCTCTTATAAAGATTTTATACTTTGTATTCACGAACTATTTTCACTCGACACTCAAAGCACACACGGACTTACTGAGATTTTTGTCTCATCATTTTACCATGATTTCAGATCGATCCTGCTGTGGGGATGAGTAGCTAGATATTGCCTACTTTGGAAGATTTTCTGATAATTTATTTTGTGTAATACTTTGGGGAGATGAGAGTGGATAAATTTTATTATGGATTTGTTTTTGGTATTCTTGGGTTTATTCTTGGGTTATAATAAATTTTAAGTTAAGATATCATTTTTATTCCGCTATTTTGTTTGTGTGACCTAGTTATAAAGACCCATTGTCCTTTGGACGGGGTGACATCCCCGGCCCTGGCTGGCCTAGGTAGCGGGGTGTTACAAAATCAGTTTGCATCCAATAGAGTTTTGGACGCGCTTGAATAATTTTGAGAATTTAGAAAACACTTCATCCTTTTGTCCAAGAAACAAAGTCCAAGTAAATCTTGAGAAGTCATCTACTAACATATAAGCATACTTCTTACCACCAAGACTAGTGGTCCTCATTGGTCCAAACAAATTCATATGAATAAATTCAAGAGATTTTGTGATGGAAATCATTTTCTTGGGTTTGCAAGAAGTTTAGATTTGTTTTTCAAATTGACATGCATCACATATTTTGCTTTTATCAAACTTCATTTTAGGCAGTCTCCAAACAAGCTCTTTTGAGGATAATTTGTTTAGCAAATCAAATGATATATGGTTTAATCTTCTATGCCAAAGATAGTCATCATTGTCATGCACAGAAAGACATCTAATATTATTAGTTATAAGATCATCAAGATAGAATACATAAACATTTCTAACACAGTTAACAACAAAGATTATTTTATTATTTGAGCTACCCACAATAGAGTAAGAATCTTTTTCAAAAATGACTTTGTAACCATTGACACATAATTGACTAATGCTAAGTAAGTTATATTTTAGCTCATCAATTAATAACACTTGTTTGATAATAGTTGAAGATCCTTTACCAATGTTACATATGCCAAGAATTGTTCCTTTCTTTTTGTTTCTAAAGGTAACAAATACATCGTTTGTTACTCGAACATCTTCTAATAGAGTTGCATTTTCTGTCGTGTGTCTTGAACATCCACTATCCAAGAACCACTTTGTGAAGCTCATTTTCTCCAATGAATGTACCTATACATGAGAAGGGAGAGTGATTTTTGGTACCACATTTTCTTGGGTCCACGGGGGTTAGTAATAGTTCCTCTAATTTTCCAAACTGTATTTGCACCAGATTCAACTCTCTTCTTAACATGACATCTAGATGCTTTGTGTCTAAATTTTTACCAATATGTACAACACTTATGTGTCATATGTGGTAAGACAGCTTTTATAAAGTGAGATTTGTAATTCTTGGCTTTGATCTCATGTCTATAACCTAGACCATTTTGATTTCCAGCTATGTGTTGAGCACCAAGCAAATTTTCCAAGTTGTTTTTGCCATTTGTAAATTTTTCAATGCATGTAGTGAGATTATCGACTCTATTTTTCATATCATCAAAATTGTTAACCATAATTTCAAGAGAACAAATTTTATCACATAGATATTCATTTTTTAAAGACACATGATACAAGGCAGTAATGATGACATCCTTTTCCATATTTGCACCATATGTGTCTCAAGAGAGACTTTGTTCTCATTCAACAGTCTTTGCATTCTCATCTAACAAGCAATCAATTTTCATCTTCATTTCATTATTTCTTCTAGGCAGCTTTTTTAGTTCATGAAACATGTCTATTAGCAATTCACTAGGATCATCATGCTTTTCATGATTAGAATTATGGAAATCAGATATGGAATTGGTGTTAGTGGGATTTACCTCATTTTCTATTGCCATGAAGCATATGTTGGCAGTTTCATTTTCAGAGTCTCCATCTTCCTCAAATTCGGACTCATTTTGGTCCTAAGTTCCCACTAGTTCTTTGCCCTTCTTTGCTTTCAGATCCTTCTGGTTCTTTTTAAGCATTCTAACTTCTTTTTCTTTAATTATTGGGCAGTCAGCAATGAAATGTTCCATGTTCTTGCATTCATAAAATTAAGGCTTAAATGATGAGGTTTGTCCCTTTCTTTTCACAAACTTCTTTCCTCTTTTAAAGTTTCCTTTGTTGAATATTCTTTTGAAGTTCTTTGCAATCATGGCCAATTTTTCGGCGTCTACTTCAGTCTCATCACCACTATCCGATTAACTACTTTTAGCTTCCTCATTTGCAGCTTTCAATGCTATTCCCCTTTTCCTTTATCCTGATCATTAAATTCTTGAAATCTCTTGAGTTTTATTTCATGCGTTAGGAGAGAGCCAATTAGCTCTTCAGTTGGTAAGGATTTTAGATCCTTAGATTCTTCTACAACTAGAGTTTTCAGTTGCCAACTCTTAGACAACACATCTAGAATTTTTCTATTTTGTTCACCAAGGGAATAGACTTTCCTATAGGCCTTAAGTCCATTTGCAATATTTGTAAATCTGGTAAACATATCAGTTATACTTTCATTTGGCTTCATCATGAACAATTCATAATCATGAATTAAATGTCTCAACTTAGATTCCTTTACTTGATTTGTCCCCTCATGGGTGACTTAAAGTAATCTCCATATATCATGTGTTGAATCACCGCCACTAACTCGTTTATATTTAGTGGCATCATGGGCACAACACAGAGTATTCATAATTTGAAAGTTCAATGCCATTTTGGCATTGTCTTTAGTATTAAATTTGTCACTTTGTTTAGGCAATTTTTTGCAATCAACAAATTTTATGAGACAAATGGACCATTCTCAATCAGATTCCACAGCTCAAAGTTGATTGAACGAACATAAATTTTCATTCTATTTTTTTAGAATGTATAATTGTTTCTATTGAACAAGGAAGGTCGAATTGTTGAGGATCATTCAACATACAGAAGAGCAGATGAGTTTGCCATGAGAATCTTTTCTACACAGTTGTTAAACTGAAAATAGAGTAGACCAGGCTTTGATACCAAATGAAAAATCTTAGAGGGGGTGAATAAGGTTTTTGGCAAATTTAAAATGTTCTTTAAAAGAATTCTATTTTGAGAAACTTCTACAACGAGAGGCTTTTGAAAGGACTTAAAGATTAACTACACTTTGAATAAGACAAGACACACAATGCAATTAATGCTAGAGTGAAAATGAGTTGGTGAGAACCATAGAGATTTCTTTTGAGATATTAAAAAGAATTTTGTGCAAGGAAGATTGAAGCTGACCAAAATTGAACATAGAGAGAGATAACACCAGATTTATAGTGGTTTGATCTACCAAAATCTACATATACTATCTTAAGCTCACACTTAAGGATTTACAACCAAATTTCATTCACCTAACTTAATGGCATCAATCTACACCAAATACATAAGAGGATCACAATACTTGATTTTACCAAAACTTCTCAATCAACCAACAAATCAAAGTTCACCCCAAATTGATTTTACACAATAACCTTAATACATAAAGATGATTGTAGTAATGTAATGAAATGGCTCACTATTTTGAGCAGATATATAAAACAAATGAGCTCAAACAATCTTTACCTCTTTAAAACAATTTGATTTTGCTTTGAAGCATTTATGAAAAAGGAGATTTTGGTATTTTGGAGAGCAAGAGAGTTTCTAATGAAGATAGGACAAAAATCTACTTTAAAATAGAACTTTGAAACCTTTTATAAAGGCAAAAAAGTAGAATTCTAACGGCTAGAAAACGGCTAGTTTTTCGCTGTCAGATTTGTTAGAGTTTTGGAGTCAAGTTTTGGATGATGATGCATCCAAAATTGTACTTTTTCAGGTAGAATCAAATTGACACTGTTCAGAGGATTTTGGATGAAGTTTTTGCATATAGAGCCATCCAAACTACTCAATCCAAAATTCTGAAAACTTAAAACTTTGAAATCTTTTTGTTTGTATGCTTCAAAACTGAATCATAAGGTAAGGAAGATATAGGAATTTACACAGATAATATCTTAACAAAGATTTCTAGTCTAAGGTTTTTCCACAATGAATTCTTGGTATGCAATCTCTTAAGCTTAGTCTTCTATTTGATCACCCGTTCTCGGATTCTATTGCTCAAGAATTGCTTAGCAATATTATTTATACGCCTTGGAAGAACTAAGGTCAAACATGTCCTATAATATGTAAATCACACAAGTTAATCCTCATCAATGTTTGTCATAAGTCAAAACACGGGAGAATGTCCTTAGGGCTAACAAATCCAACTTAATAGACAAGTTAACTTTTTAATAAAAATCAAATCATAACGAATGACAAATCCATATCCAAAATTAGTAAGATAATCACAACTCTATTATTGATAAATAAGTTCAATTTAGCTCCAAATCTCCATACTTTCAAATTTTCAAAATTTTTAATTTTGCAACAAAACTATTTTTCAACAAAATTGTTTGATACCAAGAAAATACCAAGATCATTGATAAAAACTAGGACAAAGAATATTACTAAACTACTCCCCCACACTTAAACTGGGCAATGTCCTCATTGGCAAAAAATTAACACAAGAAAGCTTCTCCAAAGGGACAAAAAATAATAAAGGAGGTACAAAATTAAGCAATACTCCTAAAGTGCAATAATGCCCTAATAAATATTAAAACTTGGAGCAGAGAGAAGAGCTTATCTAAGAGAACTTTATTCCGACCTACAAAAGAATACATAAATGCAAGCACACAGAAAATACTAACAAAATAAAGTCACACCTAAATAAAAAAAATAAACTAAAAATCCTAAGAAAGCAAATAAAGACACGACTCACTCCCTTACACTTAAAGTGAAAAATATTTTCCTTATTTATGGGAGGAAAAACATAACACTTAACTGACTAAAGAAAATTAATCCCAAGGCAAAGAGACAAACTTTTTCCACTCATCATGCTTTCTCATCATCCCTTTGTAAAAGACATTAACGCTCTTTGAAAAAAATATGGATGATGAAAGTAGAAATAAGAGAGGTTTTTAAAAAATAAAAGGTTTGTGAAAACAATTTTTCTCAACAAAGCAAAACACATAAACCTTATTCTCTAACATTCCTTTAGACACACAAATATTTTTGTCAATATATAAGTGCACATGGTCTCTAAAGAATGAATCAAACTTGAAATCACCATTTAACCCTTCAAAAAATTTGTTACAATAAAAATTATCTTTAAAACTTAGCAATTGAGTTCTTAAAGATGGAATCAAGAAATCCTTACTTTTCAATGCATCTATAGATACCAAGCTACTTCTCTGAAATTGGGGTGAAGGGTACGAGTTGTGAACATCCTCCAAGGGTTTCATATGATATAGCTTTGAAAGATCCAACTCCTTGAGGCATGTGAAGCTCAACACATCATCATTTGAACCATTATTCTCCAAGAATTGAGAGGAATCTAAAAAATCATGTGACAAAGAGAGATTAGAATTATTAGCACATAGAGAAGAATCAAATACCTCCCTTTCTATATTGGGCAGTAGTTCCTTATATCCTCTCTCATTTCCTTAGGGATTCTCTTGTTTGAGTGTATGGGCCTTTATGGCTTCTTCAACCAACTTAGCTATTTGTGTTTTTTGATGGCTCATATATTGGGATGCTTCTTCCTGCCACCTAATGGACGTGTTTGTGTTGGTAACAAAGGATTTGATTAAAGCTTCAAGTGACGTCTCACTAAAAGCGTTAATTCGAGCTTGTAACATTACCAATGTATCATCATTATTGCTTCTTTCACATTGTGCCTATGAATAATTGTCTATGATGATGTTTTGAATATCGCACTCAAAGAAAAATAGAAATCAAATAAAAAATAATAAAATAATAAAAGTAAAAATAATAAAAAATAGAGAAAAGAATACACAAATTACAAATATTCATAAACTATCTACACACAAAAAAAATTAGTCATATTTATAAATACAACAACGGCTAAATCAACAAGATTTGAGTGTTTTCGGTAGTGCCTATCCTTGGCAATGGCACCAAATACTTGATGTGTATTTTTTGGTGTAGAAAATATTACTAATAAATAACACAGTTAATCAAGATTTAATTAAAATTCCAACCACTAAAACCACACATACTAGCAAGTATGCCTATCGTATAGTATAGGGAATATCAAGTATCGAATCCCCGAAAACTTAGACTCCCACCTTACTTTTTTCAAATCTTTATTGTTTAGCTAATAAAATAAGAAGAGACTAAAAAGAAAAATAAATAAATATAAAAGTATATATAACTCAAGAATGCAATTTCATGTAACTAGACAATTATCTTGAAAATATAATATTGAATCAGCTAGCATTCATCACAATGAATTGTCGTCTTGGTATCATGAAGAAATATAAAGTAAAATTCAATCGTTTCCCAAGTCATGAATCTACTTAGGTAAATTCCACTTCGCTTTCTGATCTGCGGAATGACTATCCTTTGATTAAATTAACATATTTGCCAATCAAGCTAACACAACCAAAATATGCATTAAGCTCAATTCCTTATAAACATGAAATTAGGTAATAACCATTTGTTCGAGGTGAAATAAACTAATCTTTGATTACTTAGTCCTATAATCTTAACTTCGTCATTCAAGTCCATTAAGATTTAACAAATACAAAATCAATGCAATGAAACTCCTAACATCATTTTCTCAAGTCAATTAGAAGAGCTCGCATCACTAACCAATGATAACAAGTAATCAAACTCCAAAGACAATCAAAATATTAAGCAGATCATTGTTCTACAAAAGTAAACCAAGGATAAAGGATAAAACTCATAGAAAAGCCAATTTTCTTCACTTGAAAACCTCATTTGAACAATGCTCCTTTGAGTGGTGATTGAGTAGCTAGCTAGGATCCTTCAAATCAGACATTTCTTTTTTATTTTTCTTGTATTTATAAGCCTAATTGATACCAAAATTTGTTGTTTGAGAAGTCTAGTCCGAGTAGAATTCAGAAAATATCAAAATTCTTTGAAAAATACCAAATTCGCGCACAACTGCCTCTGACTAGAGTGGACCTAGCATCGGGTCCAGTTCGATCCTCCTAGTGCCAGGCCGGTTCTGTTCTTCTTTGTTTTGCTGTTTGACCAGAATGGACCCGGCATCTGGTCCCTTGGCTGGGCCTGATGCTAGGTCTATTCTTGAAATTTCACAATTTTTCTAGAAATCAACTTAAATCTTCACAAATTTATCAAAAACACTTTTTCCAAGTAAAATGTCACATAGGAAGGAATATGCCTAGTTATTACAACAAAAGTATCTCAAAATTACCTCAAATAACTAGAAAAATATGGTGATTTTTACCCCTATCACTTGGATTGACCAACCTACGTTGGAGCTTTTAACCATTAGATTGCCCATAGGTGGTGTAAATTATTGGCCATCCTATCGGTGGAACTTTCTCTAGACCATTATCTATTTTAGGAAGTTTGATTCATGATGGTTATACACTTAACTTAGGATGCTATTAATCTTCCTATGAAGCTTTGTTAGCTTTTCTAAGAGCCAAACTATTTACATTACAAAAAAAATGGGGCAAATACGACTAAGGGAAACTACTTACATTACATAAAACCGTCGTATTTGATGAATTTATACGATGGTTATGTAGGCTTTATACAACGGTTCAATGAAAACCATCGTATTAATTCATTAATTATGATGATTGACAAAATCGTCGTAGTAGATTCGACCTAATGCGACGGTTTTTGTAAACTGTCGTATTAGGGTAAGATCTATTACGACAGTTATTTTAAACCATCGTAATTATGTGGAATAATAGTGTTTTAAATTTAAGTTGTCTATTTTTTTAGCAAATACTACACTATACGACCGTAGTATTTATTCTAGATAAAACGACGGTTTCGGTTGTCGTTTCTTTTCCAATTATAACAAAATTAATCAAAAGTATTTTGAATATTTATCTGATTATTTTCAAATTTAGTCACAATATTTTTTGTAATGATTTTTACAAATGCAACGGTTGGATCATTAATTTGATATCCTTGTCTTTGTAAATTCACTAAGGTCTTTTGCTTTTTTATAGATATTACTACAAAAATGTAATACAGTAAAATGAATGACCTTTTAAATTTGGTCACTAAACTTGTTTTAACTTTATAAATATATCTAATGATTAGATCATTGGTTTTTCAAATAAAGTTTTATTTACACTTTTCGCATATTTGCATTAAAGAGCTTAAATTTCATTTTATTAATTATTCTATTGTATATATGTTTTTGTGTGTGTGTGTGTGTGTGTGTGTGTGTGTGTGTGTGTGTCTACATGTACATCACACACATATATATGTAAGTTTGTAATTAAAATTCTTTATGTTATGTAACATATTAATCTAATATTAACTAATTAATAAGGATATGTTATACTGCATATTAACACACATACACACACACACACGCACACACACACACACACACACACACATATGTAGTATATTATCTTAATTAATACATTCATTCATACATATACAATGTATATATAATTTTAACTGTAAAAGTAAAATTTATGTAATTCTATTTAGCACATAAAATAAAATTCATTGGTTAAATAATTATTTTTGTTAAATTCATTTTTTAAATTGTTTAAAAGTGTAACTAAATACGACGGTTGGAAAAAAAACCGCCGTATTTAATGTACTTAATATGAGGGTTAATAGCAAAATCGTTGTATATGGTTGACTTAATACAACGGTTTGTAGTTAACCGTCATATTTATGTGATTTAATTTTCCATACATTGACGTTATACGACGGTTTAACGGTCGTATTATGCAAATTTAATACGACGGTTAGAAAGTATATGGTTTTCATTAACATATCATCTTCGAATTTACCCTTCTTCTTCACTATTCTTCTTCTGCGGCGGCCATTATTTTTTGATACCGCACCAAGGCACTGGTCTTTCTTCTCCAGTGCAAGTTGCGCTCATTACTTTCCATTTTGTCTTCGGCGCCCTCTTTTCTCTATCGTGGGCAAACCTTCATCCTCTTTTCTTTGTCGCATTTCAGCCTTAGTGTCTTCGGTGCCAACATTGACGCAGTTGTTGGGCTGCTACATTTTGCATTCTCTGCACTCAAGAGGTACAATATTTGCTTCAACTGCATGGTATTTCCGAAGTGTTTAGTTTGGGAGTTCAAGTCTAACCCTTCGTAGTAAATTGATTGCAATCAGTAAATTGATTTACATTATTTCAATCAAATTTTATTGGAGGTTTTTAAAGTTTTTTCTAAATATCTTGTAGGGTTGCAGCGGATTTTGGAAGAAAAAATTTCCCTATTTGTTTCTATATTTTTTTGTGTTTACTGAAAGGTTGAAATTAGTGGCTTGGAAGCTTGAAGCTTAAAACAAAGTAAATGTAGAATTTTCTATTAAATCAGCTTAACAGAAAAAAGAGTTAGTTCCAGATATGCCGATTTTTTGATAACTGTTAATTTTTTGTTTATAGTTATAGAAAAACGAGTAAGTTATAGAATTTCCTGCTCATGAATGTTAATTTTCTATTTATATTGTTGCAATATTTAGTTCATTTGGTGTGTTTTTATGTGAAGAAAAGATGGGAAGATGGGGCTATGAAGTATGTTTTTTTGTGTTGTGAAATTGAAGAATGAAAGTTGGAAATATGATGATGTAATTGTGAAAAGAATTTTATGGTTTGGTTTGTGGTTATTTCTTTGCTACAGTGTAGGGATGATTTTGGCTCATTTCTAATTTCATATGGTGTATTTTTTTGGAGGGGGGGGGGGAGGGGAAGGATGGAGGAAACGTAGAAATGACTATGATCAATTGAGAAAGAAAATGGAAATTAAATTAGGTATATTGTTATGTGATGATGGAACTCTATGTAAGGAGTTTTTGTTTCGCACTTGCAGGTTTATATTTAATATGTGCATAGGGCTTTAAATTAATGTAACACCCCGCTACCTAGGCCCGCCAGGGCCAGGGATGTCGCCCCGTCCAAAGGACAAGGGGTCTTTATAACTAGGTCACACAAATAAAATAGTGGAATAAAAATGATACTTGAACTTAAAATTTATTACATCCTAAAAATAAATCCAAGAATAAATCCAAGAATACCAACAACAAATCCATAATAAAATTTATCCACTCTCATCTCCCCAAAACATTACACAAAATAAATTATTAGAAAATCTTCCAAAGTAGGCAATCTTTAGCTACTCATCTCCACAGCAGGATCGACCTGAAAGCATGGTAAAAATGGTGGTGAGACAGAAATCTCAGTAAGTCCGTGTGTGCTTAAGTGTCAGGTGAAAACAGTTCGTGAATGCAAATGATAAGATTCTTTATAAAAAATCACTGGCAAGCAATAAACATTAGTCAAAAGCAAGAGTGGTGTTTTGACTTTTCCAAGCATACATAATCAATAAAATCAACCACTCAAAAGAAATGATCATGGGTCACCACACATTGGGCCCCATAATTGTATAGTCAGCATGCCGCACTTTGTGCATACTACCGGTCAGAATGCCACACTTTGTGTAGACTGACAAAAGTAGGTGATCGGCCTACTGGGCAAGATACTCCTCATTCTCTATACCCAAAAATTAACCGGGTGTCCATTATGGCAACACACAGTCACTTGACTGAAAGAGAACACTGCTAGCTCGAACCGGTACGACCTACTGGACTGACGTCCTATCCGGGAAGGACTAACCCCTCAGAGGTGGCCACCTACTGAGAGACTTACCCTAACCTCTCAAGGACTAGCCCTAGTAGTCCACCCTTATTGAGTACTTAACGACATTTCCCACTTGGGATAAAATGAACAAAACACTGTTCCACATGAAAATGGCAATTAAGGGTTCCCAAAGTCTTTGTCAGAATCATTTTTGGAAAGAGTTTTGAGATTGAGTAAATCTGCTTATTAATTTTCAAATAAATTGTTTGTCTGAAATAGGAAAGAAATTAATCATCAATTGCCCTTGCAAAACTGAGTGTCCATGCACTCTACATTTAACTTGTCATAATAAACATGTTTCATCAATCAGGTTTTATGCAGGAGCTTATCTGATCCTTGCTCACAATATAAAGTCTCCAATAGCTGACCTAACCTCGCATGGGCAAATACAAACTACAATCAAACTCAAGCCAAAATCCACTTTCTCAATTTAAAATTACTTAACTCACTTCCACCATGATCCTAGTGTCCCAAGCTTTAAGGCCAAACAATAAATAAATGGGTTTATAAGCTAAGCCTAGTTTGATATTTAAAATAATTAATGTTTTGAGAAACAAGTACTAATAAGTTGATGATTTAAATCTTGCTAAGAAAAATTTAGATTTTATTTGATGAAGAGTCCTAGGTGGTACTAGATAAAATTAATGATTTATTAATAATTTAGTTGTTAGAAAATAATTAATAACTAAAATTAGTTGAAAATAAATTTAATGAGTCTTGCTTGAAAAATAATAAATAAAATTTTAATGGTTTTGATTAAAAGATAATAATTAAATTTTTAGTAATAAATATTTTACTAATCATAATTATTTCCATAAAAGGTTTTAGTTGATTTCATTATTTTATATAATATATATATATATATATATATTTTATTTTTCTAGCAAAAGCTATTATTTATTTGACTAAAATAACCTTAATATATATAATAATCAAAATCTACCATTCCTAGGGTTTTTTTCGAAATTACTAGCAAAATCATATTATTAAATATTTTATTCATGAAATAAAAATTAGGTTAGGGACAACTAGATCATGATCATACTTCTATGGCTAACCACAATCATGAACATATACAATCCTTCAATTCATCAAATCATCCAAATCATGCATATAAGCATAGATCTAAATTTATCAAGACATGATCTAACCCCTACTAGCATAAATATGATCATGGCTTCAATAATCCAACATGAATATAAATCCTATTCACCAAAGGTGACATAATCTCTAGCATACTTCATCACAAATACAACCTATGACATGGAAACATGCATTAAACCTCAAATCATCATACAATCAACCAAGATAATCCATCCATGTATAAATCCCATCTCCTTCATATTCATACATACATTAATGCTTCAACCTCAACAATATATACTCAAATCCTATCCACAATCCACCTTCTATCAACATCATCCTATAGACATGAATCTAGAATTTAAAAGAAGGGTTGAAGGGACTTACTTGATTGATGAATGCTTTGAAGGAGTTTCGAATGGATCTTAACTCCTAGATGCCTAAATTCGTCCAAAGAAGATGAAGAAAGCATGGCCATTGGTGAAGAAGACATTCGGCCAAGAGGAGAGAGATTTGGCCATGAGAGAGAGAGAGAGAGAGAGAGAGAGAGAGAGACCATTAGCATGTTTATTCAAATATATATTCATTAGAGATCAAGATTGGAGAAGATGAAGTTGTTAGAACAAACCTACCTTGAATGTGTTCTTGAGTCTTCACAAAATTTCTAGTTTTTTTTATCCAAACTAGCAAGTTGGATTTTGGAGTTTGATGTTAAGAATGGTATTGCTGGACTCACAGCAGTGAGTAGGTTCAATCTGGAAATTTTAGAAGAAGTATGAAGTGATTTGGGAGAGTATTAGGTGAAAGGAAGGAGTAGGTGTTCTTGGTGTGTTGTGTGTTCTTGATGTCGAAGAGAGTAGAGAGCTTTTGGGATTGGAGGCTGTCGAAATTCTTTAAGGATTAGGGTTGGCCGACTACTTGAAGGGTTTTGCTAGTTGATTTTCTAGTTTGGAAGGGGAAAGAAAAGGCTAGTTGTTGAGATCCTTGAAGAATATTTTTGGGAAGCAAATTTAGAAATTAAATATTCAGGAATATATTTGATCATGGGAGAGCTTTTGGAAGTCTGCCATGGCCGAATTGCTGGCAGTGTTTCGGTTAGATGAATGCTGGTTGAGGGAGGCTAAGGGTGGCCAAAAATACTGATTGTAATAGTGAAGGGAAGGTCTGGTTGTTTGAAGTATATTTTATGAAAAGTTGTTAGATCATGGTAGCTAGAATTTTGGTATCCAAATCAGATCATGTTTGCAGAATTTTTTTGGAAATCTTTTAGGTAGCCATGACTGGATTTGTGTGCAAAAGCTTGGGGAGGATAATGGAGTTCAGTTACTGAAAGTTTAATGGCAGTTTGTGCAGAAGAAGGATGGAGTTTCGACTTGAGATGAATTAGGAAACAAGGCTGGAAAATTTCTGCACAGGATTTCGCTACTTGCTGGAATTTTCTGGGCAGTTTCGGCTGCCATTTTCCAGCCAGGTTGCAGGGAGTTTGAAGGAGATTTCAAAGGTCTTTCAAGGCTGGTTTCCAGCCTTCTTTATGGAGGAAAAACGTGGCTAAGATGCTGAACAAAAAGTGAAAGAAAATAGCTTGGTTTTGGACCTCCGAAGCTGTGAATTTGCCCAGGAATTTTCCTGGTTTTGCACAGCTTTTGTGCAATCCGAAAATGGCCAAAAAAATCCAATTTCTAATCTGATCAAAAGGGCCATTTTTTGGCAACATTTGGGAGGGAATAATGGCTAACAATTTCGACACCTTGAAGGCACACAAAGCTGGGAAAATTTCAGTTCCATGCAAGAAGGAAAATGAACTTAGCTAGAGTGAAGTTTTTAGAAAGTTCACTAAGGAATTTAATTCACTTGAAATCCTTTCCCCCTCTTCCATAGTTTCGGTCCATAAGATGTCTATTACTAAGACATTTTGAACCTTCAAAGCCACAACACATTGCTGGAATTTTTCTAGAATAAAATTGGCTTGAACAAATTGAACAAACTAATGAGTTGAGAAATAGGAGAAATTAAGGATCAAGAGAAAATGAATTCCCCTTAAGAATTTTGTTTAGGCCAAAAGAGTAGGATGAGGATACTCCTATCATGTCTCTCTTAGGGCAACATTTCTACCCTACTCCAAGCACAAAAGGCCGAAAATAATACTTCCCAAGCAAAAATAAAATTTAACCAAGCTAAAACTCCTATGATGGAATTTGAACCCAAGACCTCAAGAATTAATTCTAAGGCTCTAACCACTAAACCACAACAACTCTTGTTCTTATTTTTCCTCTAAAAATATTTTCTTATTCAATCCTCAAGCTATCTCCCTTTTTCCACCTCAACCAAAAATTACCATTTTGCCCTTCTCACTCAATAGTCATAATCAAGCCCTCTATGTAACACCTCGCTACCTAGGCCCGCCAGGGCCGGGGATGTCGCCCCGTCCAAAGGACAAGAGGTCTTTATAACTAGGTCACACAAATGAAATAGTGGAATATAAATGATACTTGAACTTAAAATGTATTACATCCCAAAATAAATATCAATCCAAGAATAAATCCCAAAATACCAAAAACAAATCCGTAATAAAAATTTATCCACTCTCATCTCCCCAAAACATTACAAAAAAATAAATCATCAGAAAATCTTCCAAGCAGGCATAATCTAGCTACTCATCCCCACAGCAGGATCGACTTGAAATCATGATAAAACGGGTGATGAGACAAAAATCTCAGTAAGTCCGTGTGTGCTTTGGGTGTTCAGTGAAATCAATTCGTGGATGCAAAGTATGAAATCTTTACAAAAGAATTGCTGGCAGGCAATAAACATTAGTCAAAAGCAAGAGTGGTGTTTTGGCTTTTCTAAGCATACATAATCAATAAAATCAACCACTCGAAATAAATGATTATGGGTTACCACACATTGGGCCCCATAACCGGTCAGAATGCCGACACTTTGTGCAAACTGACAACAGGTAGGTGATCGGCCTATCGGGCAAGATACTCCTCCTTCTCTATACCCAACAACAACTGGGTGTCCATTCCGGCAAAACACAGTCACTTGACTGAAATAAAATAAACTGCTAGCTCGGATCGGCACAACCTACTGGACTGACATCTCATCCGGGAAGGACTCACCCCTCAGAGGTGGCCACCTACTGAGAGACTTACCCTAACCCTTCAAAGACTAGCCCTACCAGTCCACCCTTATTGAGTACTCAACGTAACGTATCCCACTTGAGAAAAATGAACAAAACACAGTTCCACTTGAATATGGAAATTAAGGGTTTCTAAAATCTTTGTCAAAAACAGTTTTAGAAAGAGTTTTGAGTTTGAGTAAATCTGCCTATTAATTTTCAAATGAATAATTTATCGGAAAGAAAACAGGAGACAACCGTCAATTGCCTTTACAAAAATGAGTGTCCATGCACTCTACATTTAGCTTGCCATAATTTAGCACTTTTCATCAATCAGGTTTTATGCAAGAGCTTACCTGATTCTTGCTCACAATAAAGAGGTCCCCAACAGCTGACCTAACCCCACATGGCAAATACAAATCACAATCAATTTCAAGCCACAATCCACTTCCTCAATTTTAAATCAACTCAACTTGCTACTACCATGATCCTAGTGTCCCAAGCTTTAACGCCAAACAATAAATAAATAGGTTTATAGGTTGAGCCTAATCTGATATTTAAAATAACTAATGGTTTAGGAAATAAATTCCAAGATGTTGAAAGTTTAAATCTTGCTAAGAAAAATTTAGAGTTTATTTGATCAAAAGTCCTAAGTGGTTATTAGGGAAAATAATGAGTTATTCATAATTTAGTTGTTAGAAAATAACTGATAACCAAAGTTCAAAATGAATTTTAATGACTCTTGCTTGCAAAATAATAAATAAGTTTTAATAGGCTTTGATTAAAAGATAATAATTAAATTTATAATAATAAGTATTTTACTAATTATGATTATTTCCATAAAAAGCTTTAGTTGATTTCATTATATTATAAAATATCTATATATTTTATTTTTCTATTAAAACTATTATTTATTTGACTATATTATCCTTTATATAAATATAATATTCTAAATCCACCCTTCCTAGGGTTTTTCGAAATCAATAGTAAAATTATATTATTAAATATTTTATTCATAAAATAAAAATTTGCTTAGGGACAACTAGATTATGATCATATGTCCATGGTTATTCACAATCATGAACATATACAACCCTTCAACTCATCAAATCATCCAAATCATGCATATAAGCATAGATCTAAATTTATCAAGACATTATCTAACCTCTACTAGCATAAATATGGCCATGGCTTCAATAATCCAACATGAATATAAGTCCTAATCACCAATGGTGACATAATCTCTAGCATACTTCATCACAAATACTACATATGACATGGAAACATGCATCAAACCCCAAATCATCATTCAATCAAACAATATAATCCTTCCATGCATAAATCTCATCTCCTTCACAATCATACATATATTCATGCTTCAGTCTTAGCAATACATACTCAAATCCTATCACAATCCACATCCTATCAACATCATCCTAGAGACATAAATATAGAATTTAAAACAAAGATTGAAGGGACTTACTTGGTTGAGGGATGCCTTGAAGGAGTTTAGAATGGATCTCAACTCCTAGATTCCTAAAATCATCCAAGGAAGGTGGAAGGAGCATGGCCATAGAAGAAGAAGCCATCCGGCCAAGAGAGAGAGTTTCGGCCATGAGAGGAAGAGAGAGAGAGAGAGAGAGACCATTAGCATGTCTATTCACATATATTCTCACTAGAGATCAAGATTGGAGAAGATGAAGTTGTTAGAACAAACCTACCTTGAAGGTGTTCTTGAACCTTCACAGAATTTTCTGGTTTTGATCCAAAGTAGCGAGTTAATTTGTGGAGTTTGATGTTAAGAATGGTGTTGATGGACTCACGGTAGTGAGTAACTCAAATCTGGAGATTTTAGAGAAGGTTTGAAGTGGTTTGGAGGGGTATTAGGTGAAAGGAAGAAGTAGGTGTTCTTGGCGTAGTGTGTGTGTTCTTGAAGGTTGAAGGAATTTGTGAGATTGTAGTTTGCAGCTGTCAAAATTCTGTGAGAATTAGGGCTGGCTGAATTTTTGTAGGGTTTAGGAAGATGATTCTCTGATTTAGAAGGGAAAAGGAAAGGTTAGTTGTTAAAATCTTTGAAGAATATTTTTAGAAAGCAATTTTAGAAACTAAATAACCTAGAATATCTTGATTATTGGAGAGCTTTGGAAGTCTACCATGGCTAACTGTTTTAAGCAGAATTTCGGTGGGATTAAAGCTGAGTTAAGGAAGATTATGGTGGCAAAAAACAAGGTGCATAATGGTGGAGAAAAATTCTGGTTATTTGAGGGATATATTATGGAAAGTTTCTACACTATGGTGGCTGGAATTTTGGAAATCCATCAAGCATAATTGTAGGGATTTGTTGGAGAGATTTTCGGGCAGCCATGTCTGAATTTCTGCAGAAGCTTAAGGGGAATAATGGAGCTCAGTTACTGGAGGTTTAATGAAGGTTTATGCAGAACAATGATGGTGTTTCGGCTAGAAGAAGATTAGGAAACAAAGCTGGACAATTGGACTGTACAGAATTTTGCTAGGCTGGAATTTCTGGACAACTTTTTCGGCTGCCATTTTCCAGCCATCTTGCAGCGAGTTTGAAAGGGAATTTTAGGGGTGTTCAAGGCTAGTTTCCAGCCTTCTTCATGGAGGAAAAACTTGGCTAAAGTGCTAAACAAAATCTGGAAGAAAACAGCTTGGTTTTGGACTCTCAAAGTTGTGATTTGTACAGGAATTTTTCCTGGTTTTGCTCCAGCTTTGAGCAATCCAAAAATGGCTAAAGAATTTAGGTTGCAAGCTGATCCAAAAGACCATTTTTCTGGCATCATTTGGGAGTTAATGCTAGCTAAGAAACTCGACACCTTAAAGATACAATAAGCTGGAAAATTTCAGTTCATTCCAAGAAGGAAGATGAACTAGCTAGAGTGAATTTTCAGCAAGCTCACTAGAGGAATTTTTCCTCTTGGAATCTCCTACAACTCTTCCACATTTTCAGGCCATAAGAAGTCTTTTACTAAGACATTTTGATCCTACAAGACCACAGCACTTTACTGAAATTTCTGGAAAGAAAATGACTAGAACAACTTGATCACACTAATGAGTTGAGAACTAAGGAAAAATCAAAGATCAAGGAAAAATGAATTCCTCTTAGGAAATTCGAGTAGGGCAAGGGAGTAGAATGAGAATGCTCCTAACATGTCTCTCTTAGGACATCATCACTACCCTATTCTAAGCACCTAAGGCCGAAATTATTACTTCCCAAGCAAAAATAAAATTTAACCAAGCTAAAGCTCCCATGATAGAATTTGAACACAAGACCTCAAGAATTAATCCAAAAGCTCTAACCACTAAACCACAATAACTCTTATTATTATTTTCACTAGAAAATTATTTCCTATCTAATCCTCATGCTATCTTCCTATTTTCACCTCAAGCAAAAATTACCATTTTGCCATTCTCACTCAATATTCACCAACAAGCCTCCAAGACATTAAAACTCAAATTCAAGGCACATAAAATCATATAAAAATATATTTAATCATGCAATAAAGTATTATATGCATCCCAACCCCCTTACTCTAAGGTTGGTTTTGACTGGGGTTTCACACTCTAGACTATAAAACATAAATTCAATGCACATAAAATCATATAAAAATATATTTAAACATGCAATGAAATATGATATGCACCCCCAACCCCCTTACTCTAAGGTTGGTTTTGACTGGGGTTTCACAATTAATCTAAATGTCCCTAAGCATATCTCAATATGTTATCAAGGCATTTCCAATTGGATTTTTAGAATTTGGAAAAAATAAATTCATTATTTTAATTATGCTCTTGCTGCCTAGTTAGTTAATTATGTGGTTTTTTTTTTTTTTTTTGTTTGCTTAGAGGCCCTAGGCTGAAAGAGAGTCTTAATCATACTTATTGAATGATTAAACAATATTTTGGATGTGTTAGATGGTATATGTTGTGTAGAAGAAGTGAAAGATATAGTTTGTGCAATGTAGGATCAGGATCAGAGAATTCTATTTTAGTCTTTTGTTGGGCCGTTCTATTTAGTAAATAAACTGTACAAAATGGCGTAATATTTTGGGATTGCACAAAATGGTTTTTTTTTTTTTTTTGTAATTGTCTTAGGAGAATGTTGGGACAAATTTCACTAGATTTGGAGTTGTGAATAGAAAGTTATGGTCAAAACACTAAACACTACCAAAGCTGGAATTCTGATTTCGTGCTTGTAAGGTTTTGTGTCGTTTTGCACCCTTGCTTCCAGAATCGATTGAAACTTTAGTAAACTCCATATACACTACTAGTTGGAGATAATAGAAGGAGCATGACATGAGTTTTTGATGATGTTTGTAGCTTATTTTTTCTTACAAAAATAGGGAGCAATCGAAAGCTTAAATAACCATATTATAGAAACAGTGTTTTATTAATTGATGTATTCTTAGTTATATCACTTTGATATGCCTTGAATACTATATCATTTTACTATAAGTGATCGAGACCCATAGGAGTTAAGTCTTTTGAGCAGTTTACGTTTGTGTACGAGGTGAGTCTATTTAATGTTTTAATATCATTTCACTTTACTATGCCTTGAATACTACACAGTTTTTGCTCATGGTTTTAATGTCCAGTTCTTTAATATACTTTGAAGAATGAATGTTATACTTTTGAAATCGTACTTAGTTTGAGGCTAGTGAACTATGTTAATGAGTTTTATGAACTCTTTATTTGCAAAATGACATTCTCAAAGCTGCAGCAGTATGTACAAGTAAACTAAATAGGGTGTTCACTTTGCTAATACCACATTGTCAAAATTTTGACAAATAAGTCTTACACATCCTACTATCTAATTGCATTTCCAATTATTGTTATAGAAATAATGGAATGGACCGATCATGGATGGACTCAAAGGACTATTTAGGTAACAAATATAATAAGGGTTTGGATACCTTTATAGAATTTGCATTGAGAGACAAACATAGTGGAGCTAAAATCTATTGTTCATGTATGAAGTGTCAAAATAGGTACTTTTATAGTGCAATAGAAATTAGACAACATTGTTAAATGTGGGGTCTCATACATTGGTACAAAAAATAGAGCGCTCATAGGGAAACATACATACCTTCTAGTAGTACAAATATTAATATTTCTTCACTAGACACAGTACAAGTGGATGATATGGTTGGGGTTCAAGATGCTGTTGGGATAAATGAGCATTAGAATGCAAACGAAGAGCCTAAAGATTTGAGAGAGATACGTAAACTATTAGAAGAGGTGATGTGGCATTGTATCTGAGTTGTACCAAATTTACTTCTTTGTCATTCATCATGAGATTGCTACACTTGAAAGTACTCAATGGGTGGTCGAATAAGTCCGTTGACATGCTACTCAAGCTTCTAATAGATACTTTTAGTGAGATGGATGTGAAGATTGTTAAAAATTACTATAAGGCTAGTAAGATTACAAATGTGTTAGGAACGGAATAAAAAGTATGGGATACTTGTCCAAACAATTGTATAATATACAGGGGGGGAAATGAGGCAATTATTCATTGTGGGGTCTGTAATGCTCCGAGGTACAAAAAAAAGGGCAGTACCGTAGCATGTAAGTGTGTTAGGTATTTTCCATTAACTCTAAGGTTGAAGTGATTATTCAAGTCTCGCAAAACTGCTTCTCTTATAGGGTGGCACAAAGAAGGTCGTGTGAAAAATAGAGTCTATAGGCACCCAGCTGATTCAAGGGCTTGGAGAAAGTTTGATGAATTGCATCTAGAATTTGTAGATGAATGTCGAAATGTATGGTTTGGTCTGGCCTCAGATGGATTTAGTCTATTTTCAAATATGCACATACCACATAGTACTTGGCTTGTTGTCTTAATACCGTACAATTTTCCACATTGGCTATGCATGAAGTAATCGTATTTTATATTGTCAACACTTATTGATGGGCCTAAGAGTCCAGGGAACAAGATTGATATTTTTCTACAACCATTGATCAATGAATTGAATAAATTGTGGTGTGATGGTGTGATGATATATGATGCAGAAGAAAAAGTGATGTTTCGTTTGTGTGCAACTGTTATATAGACTATAAGTGATTTTCCTACTTATGGCAATCTGTGTAGTTATAGTGTTCACGCCGAGAAAGCTTGTTTGATTTACAGTGTCAATTGCTTAGCTTACCGATTGCCTAATAGGGGTAAATATTGCTTCTTACACCATCGTAGATTTCTTGACTAGTTATACATAAGCTCCGTAGGGATAAAGTATCTTTCTATGGTAGATGGAAACATGAAAAGCACCAATTAGGTGCACGGGGCCGAAATATTGGCACAACTTGGGGGTTGTTTAACAGAATATGAAATAGATGATGTGAAAATTAGAATCCAGCTCGATTATGAACGAAAGTTTGGCATACATTTGTTCAATTGTAAGAAGAAAAGTATATTTTAGGAGTTGCTATATTAGGAGAGCAATTTGATGAGGCACAATCTTGACCTGATACACATAGAGAAAAAATTTTCGGACAATATATTGTATACAATGTTAGGTGATAGTAGGTCTTCGAAAGATTACTTGAAAGCTTATCAAGGCATACAAATCATGAATATTAGAAAGTCTCTACACCCCATTTTAAAGCCCTCTGAAACTGGATACAGTTTGCCACCAGCTCCTTACATAATGAGTAAGTCTGAAGTTGAAATCTTCTTGACAGTTTTGAAAGAATTGAGAGTTCCCGATGGCTATTGTTCTAATATTTCTCAACGGGTAAACATGAGAAGAAAGACTTTGGGAGGTTTGAAAAGTCATGATTCTCACATATTACTCCGACAATTAATCCCATTGGCTGCCCACACAACTTTGCCTAGGAATGTTGTACAATTATTAATTGAAATTGCTTCATGTTTTAAACAGTTGTGCTCAAAAGTTAACAAGGAGAGACATCTTGAGCAGCTTCAAAATCGATTCGCAATTATGCTATGTCTCCTTGAGAAGATGTTCGTCCTAAGTTTCTTTGACATAATGGAACATTTACTGATATATTTGGCTGAGGATGCATTGTTAGCTGGCCCAGTACAGTGTCGATGGATGTTTCAGTTGAAAAGTACTTAAAAATACTAAAGTGTTACGTACGTAATTGTGCTCGATGGGAAGGTTTAATTGCCAATGAGTATTTAATGGAGGAATGTATGACATTTGTGTCAAGATATCTAGATGATGTTGAGAGCAAAGAGGATAGGCCCCCTAGGTATGTTGATGATAACAATGAGATGGGTAAACTAATTGGAAGGGAACTGATGTAATATTTAATCGTTCTACCATGATGCAAGCAAATCGGTGGATTCTAGCTAACTCTAACATCCTTAAACCATATAGAAAGTTAGTTTTCTTTTGAATGGCTTATATATAATCTTATGCATTTTTGTATATATATGTTTATACTAAATTCCCACGTGTGACATATACAACCTTCATATGTCTGTTATAAATAGAGAGCATCCGAGAGTTTGGTTACATGACAAACAACGTATTCACTCTCAAACGTTTCACTTGGCTCAAGTGTTATCTAAGTTATGCTTCCATGCAAAAAATGATAATAATTATTTCAAACATATTAAGTTGGTGGAACTTATATTGTTATTGCTCGTGTGCTTCATATAGGTTGAGAGCAATGAAGAATATCCTAATATTCCTATTGAAGTTAGAAAACTTACTGGTGGTCCTTTCAATCAAGGAAAGCATTATAATGCATGCAACGTGAATTGGTTTCGATTTCATACAATAACCTATGAGGCTCATAAGTCCACTTAGAATTCTGGTATTATGTGTACTACTGACACTACGAGCTACACTAGCCCACGAGATAGGAATCATATAGCGGGTGGTGTCAACTACTATGGGGTGCTTATTGATATCATCATAATTCGATATTGTAATCAGTTGAAGTTTTTGTTATTTAAATATGATTGGGTCGATGTGCATTGGGGTGTCAAAGTTGACGACCTCAAGTTCACTTTGGTGAATCTAAACTGTTTGTTGTACCAAAAAAGTAGAGAGATAGATAAGCCATTCATAATAACAAATCGAGCAGAGCAAGTTTGGTATTCTCGTTGTCCTAGAGAGAGAGACTGGCATGTCGTAATGTCAATGATGAGAAGAGATAACTTTGACGTGTACTTAAGGGACTATGACATAGAAATGTTTCTGGCACAACAATTAGATTCTCGTCCTGTTTCACGCGAAGTAAATGCCGTATGGGTTAGGGGTGATATTTCTAGAGAGGAAGTGGATTTAGCTGGTAAAAGGACACATGTTTTAACTTAAATGTATTTTATATATTTCTCATGTCCTAGTAGCACCCTATCTGCAGCTACTTTTGGTGTGGCTCCGTCTTCAACAGCACCTACTTCTTCAGGACCTAGCGCCTCAGGTTTATGTTAATTTATTATTTTTTTTAGTGCTATACATACAATACTGTTGATTAATTTTTACATATCAGTATTTGGTAACTATTTAAATTGTTATTCCTAGATTCTTCATCCAGAGCTGGTTGGGGGGTGGAAAGTTACCCCCTGGGTGGGCTGAACAAGGCTTCAAGAAGTACGAGGTTAGAGTTAACTAGCACGGAGGACTTATAGGGGTGGATGCCTCTTACTTCAGTTCCGTAGTTGGTTGTTTTGCACGAATAGGCAATAGAATTCCTTTAAATTGTAGGGATTGGCATTCTGTACCTCAAAGAATGAAGGATTCTGTGTGGGAAGAAATACAGGTAAATAAATTTCTTACTAACTTTGGCTAAAGTCTTCCCAATTAAAAGTTCTATTTGTTAACAATTTATTTTTTATCTAATCACTATTTGTTTAACACGTGTAAGGACAACACAACTATGCCACCTGAGGGACGTACTATCACAATGAAGATGCTTTGTGTAGCCTGGAAAGATTACAAATCCAAGCTCAAGAGTAGATGCTATATTCCTTTCCAGCATACCACGGAGCCTATTACTAGTGGAGATAGAAGGGTCGACGAAGATCAATGGAGGATGTTAGTTGATTATTAGCATTTGGAGGATGTGCAGGTCATATAATTAACTCTATTAGATTTTTTGTATTGTGAAGTTATTTATGTATATAAGATGGCTATGGTATGTTTTTGTTATTTATTAACTACGTTGTTAATTCACAGGCGGAAGCTGTACAGAACAGCCAGAATCAATCACATATTACATATCCACCAGCCACAAGAAGGATGCCACATTCTATAATACTTGATCAGGTATTTAGATTATCGTATGTGTCATTATTTTGTCTTTATTAGTAGATTGTAAAAAATTCTTTATTTTTATAAATATTATCTAATTAACTGTTGTTCATGTTTGCAAAGGGCCTCACAAGGCTAGTCGACGTCACAGTATGATATCTTTTTTGCATCACGAAGGTAGCATGGTTGGCAGGAGGATGGTTTGACTGCTGATACGATTGTAAGGCATTTTTAATGTTTTACTTTGTTGAATTGTTAAAATATGAAAAAATGAATATACTAACTTTAATATTAACTTAATATGTATGTTATTTTTTAATTTTATAGGACCAATTAGAGGCAGAGTGCAGGCACTTTTTTACTTTGAGGGCACTGAGGAGGCGAAGGATTAGATTTTTCAATGAATGTTCGATCCTAACATAAGGGGTCGTGTTAGATGTCAGGGAAAGGGACCAACACCAACTACAATTAGACATTCATCCAGCTATTCTACTGAGGTTGATGAGGCTATTAGTGTGTAGGTTGAGACATGTATCCAGGCTATGCAAGCCGAGATAAAGGCACGTGTAGAGGTTATGCAAGACAAGATGGAGGCACGCTTAGAATTAGCTCTATCCCGTAGAGCTGACATAGGTGCATTTTTCACAGCTCCTAGACCTCCATCTAGTGACACTATGGCCTGTCCTGGTGTTTGTTCTACATCTCCTCCCCATTAGACAATCTGAAACTCCTGATGATGATGTTGTTGGTGATCAGCATGATTGAGTCATTTTTTTCCGCTCTTGTTATGTATGAGTAGTATTTAGGATTGATACATTCTATTTCCTACTTTTTCTATATGTACTATTATTTTTACTTGTACACATTTTAGTTTCATTTTGGTTTATTTGTAGTTTGATTGATGATGGCTTTGCTGATGAGTTTTTTTTTTCCCTGTAATTGTGTTGAACTTTTGGCTTGGTTAGGTCTAATTTGCAGGTGGTTAATGCTCAAATAAATAAATTATGAAGGGGGAAGGGAGGGGGGAACTAAAAACGACGGTCAAAATCGTCGTTTTTATTTGTAGTCGCAATTGCTTAGTATTTGCGACGGTCTCTCAGCCGTCATAGTTGACTGTCGCAAATACTTATTATTTGTGACAGTTTTAATTACGACAACTAAGAGACCGACGGTTAGGTCTGTCACAAATAACCATCGCAATTAATTAGTATTGGCGACAGTTTTCAACCGTCGAATTTACTTAATAATTATGACGGTTTTTTTTACCAAATATGATACTTTGCAAAATCTCAACCCGGGTGAGTAATTGCAACACTTTTTTTTACTACCATATTTAAACCATCGTATTAGATAAATACGATGCTTTTTTTTTTGCCCTTTTTAATAAAAATGACGGGGTTATAGAAGATGGCCAAGAAACTGTTGTATATAGAAAAAATGACGGTATTTTCTCAAATACGACGGTTTTACGGCCGCTGTATTTGCCTGAATTTTAGTACTGTTATATTATTGATAATATTTTTAAGAGGTATCTATTATCAAATAAATAATATAAAGAATGCGCATTCTTATTTTTGGCAAACTAAATGAATATTTTTTTTCTAATATTTTAGAAATGTCTGGTTTCAGTCCATTGTTAATTATTCTCAAGGAGAATAAGTTGACATGCCCAAATTATGTGGATTGGAAGAGAAACCTAAACATAGTACTTGATAGGGGCTAAATTAGTCATATTTTTCCTAGTTATTCGAGGCTCTTTTGTGATACATTTTGTTAAATAACAAGTCATATTCCTTCATATTTGAGATTTTACCCTTGAAAAGGTATTTTGTCCATTATTTTAGATTTTTGGGATAAAACGAAGCAAAAACATTGCGAAACAGATTAGAGGCGGCACTGGCTAGGACAGAGGAACCGGCGCCGGCCATGCACTGTTTGCACGAACTTTGAAGTGACAAAAAATTGGTGAAATAGGAATGAAACAGAGTGGAACCAATGCCAGCTCCAGTAGCCAAGGCGGTGCCAACTGCATTCTGGAGTACATTGTGTGAAATTCAGAAAAAATAGGTGAACAAGTGGAGAACCAGAACACAACCAGTGCCGGCTTCGAGAGTCAAGGCGGTGCTGGTTGTATCCTGAAGTTAAGGCGGTGCTTTGATTTTTCTACACGGTTTTTGGTAATCTGTGGAGTTTTAGTATCTTCCAACTTCTATTCAGCTAAGAACATTGTACCAACGAGTTTGGGCACTTCCCAAGCCTATAAATAGATGGAAAACACAAGGGAAAATGAGAGAATTCATTGATCATCATAGAAAATTACTCAAATCAAAGAAGGAATCTTCAATTCAAGAAGGGTTGTGCAAGAAGGTTTTCAAAGGAAGAAGAAGGAGGCTTGTCTCTGAGTCCTTTCTTTTACTTTGTTTTCTTTTTCTTGAACAATGATATGTTAATTGTTTTATTGTAATTCGACATTATTTTGGATATTCATGATTTTTAGAGTTATTTGATCTTTTGATTAATTGATTGTTCTTCTTGGTATTTAATTACTTGGGCATATTACGAGATTAATTGATTATTTCTTTCCATTAGCTTGCTAGACCAAAGAGATTGATGGTAGTTGCAATTGATTAATTTCATATTTATTGGCTGTTAACTTGCTCGAAAAAGATGTTAATTGTTGAGGATTGAGTAATTAAAGGTTAATTGATATATGCCAAACCAAGGATTCATTGATTAATTTCATGTTTTAGATTTGCCAGACCAAGGAAATTTAATCAAGCATTGTGTTTAATGCATCTTGTGGATGAATTAGTTGAGATAGACCAAGTGACTCTAATTTATCTAGAAGGTAGTAATTAGTTGAGACAGATCAAGTGATGCTAATTTATCTTAATCCTTCATGGTGCTAATAGAATAATTAGTTATGATAATGGTTAGGTACTTTAAGATCATGTTTGTCTAAACAATGGTTTGAGTGACATACTTCTCCATCATTAACATGTATATATTTTTATTTTTATTTTCTTTTGTTTGATTTTATTTCTTTTTCACTTTATCGAGTTGGTTAAACAATGAAAGAAAAGAGATTAATGTCTACTTGTTTCTTGAGGATCGACACTCGTTTGAACCCTATGCTCGGTTAATAATGAGTACGCTTGTTCATATGTGTAGTTTGGGTTTAATGTTTAAATTTAAACTTGATTGGGAATGTACTTATTTTTATATGATTTTTATACCCAAATCCATACGCATCAAGTTTTTGGCGCCGTTGCCGGGGAACAATATCATGAAAACTTGGATTTTGTTGATTTAACCATGTAAATACGTAAATACGTAAATATGTAATTATGTCCAATTGTTCTTTTCGCAAAAAAGGTGCCATCTTTTGTATCCTGTGTATCATCTATATACATTTGTAATCTAATTTACTAACTGTGACTTAATTGACTAACATACTTCATGTTGTACTATAAATACCACTAACTTTGTTGTTTAGGTAGCTTGTGAATATATCTAATGTGTGTGTTTTTCTTTTTTTTCTATTCTTTGCTTTTACCTTTTTGTTTTTTTTTCTTTTCTTTGTTTTTCTATTATTTTGTTTGTTTTTCTTTTCTTTGATTTTGGTGCGAGGTTGATATCATCATGAACAACTATTTTTGTGCACAAAATCAAAGGAGTTACAATAGTGCTAGATGGCAAGATTACAAGCTCGCATTGATGTTCTTAGTGAGATGTCATTAATAATATTGGTGAATTTTTTTGTTGCCAATACAAATTCATCTGTTCAGTAGCATGAAGAAGCGTCTCAACGATTGAGCTATCAATGAACACAACTAGCTAAGTCGGGTGAGGATGCCTTAAAGGCCCATAAGCTTGAACAAGAGAATCTCCAAGGAAATGAGAGAGGATATGAGGACCAATTGTTCAATGTGGAAAGGGAGGTATTCAATTTTACTCTACGTGCTAATAATTCTAATCTCTCTTCATCACATGATTTTTTTAGGTTGCTCTCAATTCTTGGAAAATAAGGGTCCAAATGATGCTGTGTTAAATTTATCATGCCTCAAGGAGTTGGATCTTTCAATGCTACATCATAAGAAACTCTTTGAGGATGTTGATGAATTCTACATTTCACCCCAATTTCAGGGAGGTAACTTAGTTTTTGTAGACCATGCCTTGAAAAGTAAGGATTTCTTGATCTCATCTTTAAGAACTCAATTGCTAAGTTCTAAGGGGAATTTCAATTATAACAAATCTTTTGATGGGTTAAAAGGTGATTTCAAAGTTGATGCATCCATTAGATACCCTGTGCACTCATATGTTGAAAAAGATATTTATGTGTCTAAGGGAATGTTATAGAAGGAGGTTTATGTGTTTGGTTTTGCTAAGACAAATCGATTTCATGAACCCTCGATGCTTCAAAATCCTCCATTCTTTATTCTACATTCATCATGCCTATCTTCTATTTTGAGCTTTAATTTCATTTCAAAAGGTTTGATGAGGAAGCATGATGGGCATAGAGAGTTTTTGTTTTATTTTATTTTTTTATTTTAGTCTTTTTCTTTAGTTTGTTTTCCTTTATTTAGGTATGTGTTTTTATTTTATTATTATTTTTCTTGTGCTTTTATTTGTGTTTTGTTTTATAGGAATAAAGTTCTCTTGGACAAGCCCTTCTTTTTACCTCAAGTTTAAATATTTATTGGCGCTTTATTGTATTTGGGAAATATTGCTTAAACTTTCTACCCCTCTATTCATTTTTGTCCCTTTGGAGATGCTTTAAGGTGTTAATTCTGTGCCAATGAGGGCATGGTTCAATTTAAGTATGGGGGAGTGGTTTGGTGATATTTTCTAACCAAGGTTTAATCAATTATCTTGGTGTTTTCTTAGTATTGAGCTACTTTAGAAAATTTTGGTTTAAAAGTTTTGAAAATTTGAAGAGTTAAAATATTGGAACTTTTGGAGCTAATTTGTAATAGCTGTGTTGACTTTCTTATCTCTTCTCCTCTTTATTTTTGGTCCTTTGGCATTGTTTATTCCTTGTTATATTTATTTGGTCATTGAGGACAATGCCCAGTTTAAGTGTGGGGGAGTGATTTGATTGACAAGTCTTCTATACATATACATTAGCCTTCTTGGGAGCACATTTTGAGCTAAAATTTTTCAAAAATTTTCTACTTTCTTTGAGATTTCAAGCTAGATTTTTAATGCATGTCTTTATGATGGATTATAGAGCATATGTTCTAGATCATTTATGGTATGCATGACATTTTGCATGCACTTGGACGAACTAATTTCTTGATCTAATGCTTTGCATTGTTCTTAAACTTGTTTTTCTACTAAAATTCATGGAGCATTCTAGAATTTGCTTGAATACCTCTCGATGTGAAAAAAGAAAGACAGTCATGATTTAACTTAGGGATGACGGTGATAGGCCTTCTTTGGATAGTTTGAGCTTTTCAAGCCTACCTATTATTATATTATCCCTAGTGCCTATTTTGAGCCTAAATTGTTGATTTCTTTCATTAAAACCCGTCACAATATTTTGTCTATTGCTTGTTTTTGAGAGTTTGAATAATTTTCTAAATCTTTATGCTCTTGATGGATGAAAGTATATGTAAGAGAATGTTGAGAAAGAATACTCGAAAAAGATCATGACTTGTTACTTTCAGTCATGTATCAATAGTGAATTGAGTTGGAAAGAGAAAAAAAGAAAGAAAAGAAAGAGAAGAAAAAGAAAAGAGAGATTGAAAACAAGGGAAGAAAAGAAACAGCTGCAAGAAAAGATGGAAAGAAAGAAATTGAGAAAGAAAAGAAAAGAAGCAGTAAGAGTGAAAAGAAGAGAAAAGAAAGAGAAGAAAAAAATTTTTGAAAGGAAAAGAGAGACGAAAGATTACAAAAAGGATGGTGATTGAGCTGTAAAAGTTTAGTTCATATAAAGTACTTGACAGCATTGTTGGAAATTTGGGTGATCTTGTAAAAGAAATAGAGAAGAGTTGATGAAAGAAGAAGAAAAAAGAAAAAATGCAGGATTTGCCTGAGTTGAGTTGTAATTGCTGTATAAGGTTATGGTTTGATTGATTTCTGGAATAGGAAAGCAAGAAGAGTTGGAAATTATTGATACATTTTGTTTATCCTTTTCTTGTGAACTCTCATCTTCTTTGATATTTGAATTTCCTATATCATTCGTTTGATAAGCTACATTACAAACCTTTAGCCTTACATTACAAGCTTAAAACGAAGCTTGAAAAGGTATTTTGTCCATTATTCAGATTTTTGGGGTAAAACGAAGCAAAAACGTCGCGAAACAGATTAGAGGCGGCGCCGGCTAGGACAGAGGAACTGGTGCCGGCCATGCACTGTTTGCATAAAATTTGAAGTGACGAAAAATTGGTGAAACAGGAACGGAACAGAGTGAAACCAGCATCGGCTTCAGTAGCCAAGGCAGCGCTGGCTGCATTGTGGAGTACATTGTGTGAAATTAAAAAAAAAAAATCGGCGAACAAGTGGAGAACCAGAACACAACTGGCGCTGGCTCCGAGAGCCAAGGCGGCGCCAGCTGTACCCTGAAGTTAAGGCGGTGCTTTGATTTTTCTACGCAGTTTTTGGTAATCTGTGGAGTTTTAGTATCTTCCAACTTCTATTCGGCCAATAACATTATACCAACAAGTTTAGGCATTTTCCAAGCCTATAAATAGATGAAAAACACAAGGGAAAATGAGAGAATTCATTGATCATCATAGAAAATCACTCTAATCAAATGAGGAATTCTTCAATTCAAGGAGGGTTGTGCAAGAAGGTCTTCAAAGGAATAAGAAGGAGGCTTGTCTATGAGTACTTTCTTTTACTTTGTTTTCTTTTTCTTGAACAATGATATGTTAATTGTTTTATTGTAATTTGACATTATTTTAGATATTCATGATTTTTAGAGTTATTTGATCTTTTGATTAATTGATTGTTCTTCTTGGTATTTAATTACTTGGACATATTACGAGATTAATTGATTGTTTCTTTTCATTAACTTGCTAGACCAAAAAGATTGATGGTAGTTGCAATTGATTAATTTCATATTTATTAGCTGTTAACTTGCTAGAGAAAAGAGGTTAATTGCTGAGAATTGAGTAATTAATGGTTAATTGATGTCTGCCAGACTAAGGATTTATTGATTAATTTCACGTTTTAGATTTGCCAGACCAAGGAAATTTAATCAAGGATTGTGTTTAATGCATCTTGTGGATGAATTAGTTGAGGCAGACCAAGTGATTCTAATTTATCTAGAGGTAGTAATTAGTCGAGACTAACCAACCATTATCATAACTAATCATTCTCTTGGCACCATGAAGGATTAAGATAAATTAGCATCATGGTTAGGTACTTTAAGATCATGTTTGTCTAAACAATAGTTTGAGTTACATACTTCTCCGTCCTTGACATTTATATATTTTTATTTTTATTTTCTTTTTCACTTTATCGAATCGATTAAACAATGAAAGAAAAAGGACTAATGTCTACTTGTTCCTTGAGGATCGACACTCGTTTGAACCCTATGCTTAGTTAATGATGAGTACGCTTGATCATATGTGTAGTTTGGGTTTAATGTTTTAATTTAAACTTGATTGGGAATGTGCTTATTTTTATATGATTTTTATACCCAAATCCATACGCATTAGTACTCGCTACCAAGGAATACAAGTATGTTCTTACAAATCCTTGTCTTGAGATTGGGGAAGAATTCACTAATCAAGAGCGAAAGGCTAAGAAGGCATAAAAGAAGCCGATGAGATGGCTAAATGCTATATGTTGGCTTCCATGTCTAGTGTGCTCTAATCTAAGCATGAGCACATGGCCACTGCGGACGACATGGATTTGTCCTTCCTTACCATGTTTGTTGACAAGAGCCAACCCTAAGGCAGAAAACTCTTAGGGCAATCATGAACACTAGAATAGCTGAGGGGGCATCGGTTCGAGAGCATTTGCTCAAGATGATTGCCTACTTTGAGGAGGGTGAAGTCCTAGGCACAACGATAGTTCCCAATGTCCAAATTGACATGGTTTTTGAAACTTTGCCTAATTCATATTCCTAGTTCAAGTTGAAGTACAACATGAACAAGTTGGATATGAATCTCATGGAACTTATGCAAGAGCTCTAAGTGGCAAAAAAGATTATGAAGTCCGTGTCAAAGGTTTTGGTCTCTCGTTCTGCTTCTTCTTCTGGAATAAAGGTAAACCCTAGGAAATTCAAGAAGAAAAAGGTCCAAAATAACGCAAGGGCCCAACCCATAGCATTTGGTCAGGCCAAGCCTAATAGGAAGCCCAAAGGTAAATTTTTTAAGTGTGGCAAGAAGGGGCATTGGAAGAAAGATTGTTTAGATTTCTTAGCCAAGTCTACTTCAGGTATTGCTCTATACCTAGAGTCTATTTTGATGGTTGGATCATCAACAACCTTCTAGATAGTTGATTCTGGCTATTGACCATGTCTGTAACTCTTTACAGGGGTTCAAAAGTATAAGAAAACTCAGTAAGGGTGAGCATGAACTCCAAGTAGGTAATGGAGCAAGAATATGGGCTAAAGCAATAGGAGATCTTGAACTTATTTTTTATTGTAATAGGAAGATGTTTTTAAAAGATATTTTATATATTTTTTGTTTTAAACAAAATTTGATTTCAGTTTCCAAATTGATGAATCAAGGATATTCTATTTCTTTCTGTTCTGGTGTTTCCATCAGTAGAAATGGTAATTTAATAAGTACAAGAAATATATATGGAAATATTTTTTATATACATCCTATTCAAAATTAAGTAAACAATATTCAAACCTAACTTGATAATAAAAAGAGTAAGACCATATCAAATGACTCGTATTTGTGGCATCTAAGATTGTGACATATAAATCCTAATTGGATTCAGAGGCTAATCCATGATGGGCTTTTCGGTTTATTGAGATTGGAAGAATGGCCTCAGTGTGAATCTTGCCTTAAAGGTAAAATAACCAAAAGGTCCTTTATTGAAAAGGTAGATAGAGCCATAGAGATGCTAGCACTAGTTCATATGGATGTTTGTTGTCTGATGACTACACTAGCTAAAGGAGTCTATGACTTCTTCACTTTCACAGATGATTACACTCGCTTTGATTATATTTATCTGATGAGGCACAAGTCTGACTCTTGTGATAAATTCAAGGAGTTTAAGGCTAAAGTGGAGCATTAAATAGGTAAATTAATTAAAAATTTAAGATCGGATTGTGGTAGAGGGTATCTCCTCGGTGAGTTTAAGGACTACTTGCTACATTATGACATAATATCTCAGTTAACTACACCTAGGACTCCCCAAAAGAATGGAGTAGTTGAGAGAAGAAATAGAACATTATTGGAAATGGTTAGAGTCATGATAAGTCATGCATCTCTTCCTATTTCCTTTTGGGGGTTTGCCTTAAAATTATCGGTATATATTTTAAACTTGGTACCTTCCAAATCAGTACCTAGGATACCTTATAAGATGTGGACTATATGAAAGCCCAGTCTGAACCATCTGAAGATATGGGGTTGTCCAGCTTCTGTGCTGACAAAAGAAAGTAAGTTGGAACCAAGATCAGAGTTATGATACTTCATTGGGTATCCAAAAAGAACAAAAAGTACTTCTAACACCCCGGTCGAGGAACTAAGAGAAACACTACCAGGTGTTTCTATATAAACTGAGCCTCGTCGTAGTAGGAAGATCACAGGAGTTCCAAAAAGGTAGACTGGGGAGATCTATGATCTTATCTTTGATCATCAGGAACATGATCCCACTAGATACGAGGAGGCCATTGTTGATACGGATACAGATAAATGGCAGCTAACCATGAATGTCGAGATTGAGTCCATGTACATCAATCGGGTCTAGGATCTTGTTACTGTGCCTGATGGGATAAAACCCATTGGGTGTAAGTGGGTATACAAGAGGAATAGAAGTGCGGATGGAAATGTTGAAACCTATGAAGCAATTGGTTGCTAAAGGTTATACTTAGAAAGAAAGAATCGATTATGAGGAAACCTTTTCAGCAGTAGCCATACTTAAGTCCATCCGAATTCTCTTAGCCATCACATATCATTATGACTATGAAATATGGCAGATGGATATTAAGACGACCTTCATAAATGGCTATCTTAGCGAAAACATCTATATGTCCCAACCGAAAGCTTTTATTACTAGAGGTCAAGAGCAAATAGTCTGTAAGCTTAAAATGTTCATCTATGGACTTAAGCAAGTATCACGAGCATGGAACATACATTTTGATGAAACCGTGAAAGCTTATGGTTTCATTCAAAACATGGATGAACTATTTGTGTACAGGAAATTAGACAGTGGCAAAGTGATTTTCTTAGTACTTTATGTGGATGATATTCTACTCATTGAAAATGGTGTAGGGACTTTATCATCCATTAAGATTTGGCTATCTAGTCAATTTAGCATGAAAGACTTGGGATAAGCTAGTTACATTCTAGGCATCAAGCTTCTTAGAGATAGGAAGCAAAGACTGTTAGGCTTATCCCAATCTGCTTACATTGATAAGATATTGGTCAAGTACAACATGAAACAATGTAACAGGGCTATTATACCCTTTAGACATAGATTATCCTTATCTTGCAAGTAGTGGCTTCAGACACAGGAAGATAAGCAAAAAATGAGCAGGATCCCTTATGTTTTGGCTATAGAAAGTCTCATGTATGCTACATTTTGTACTAGACCAAATATCTACTTTGCAGTAGGCATGATCAGTAGGAATCAATCAAACCTAAGGGAAGCTCAATGGCAAGTCATAAAGTATATACTTAAATATCTTAAGAAAATGAGAGATTATATTCTTGTATATCGTGTTGACGATTTGAATCCTACCAATTATACAGACTCAAACTTCCATACAGATAAAGATGAAAGAAAATCTACTAGTGGATATGTCTTCACTTGTGGGCTTTTTTAGTCTTTGTAGTGAAAGTGGGAGATTATTAGAAAGTATGCTCTCAAAGACTATGTATTCTGTGTAGACCATACGTGCTTGTCATACAAGTAAAATTGAGTTCTTAGTCATTTGATGGAACTGGGTATTTCATCAATGTAAGACTACTGTGTCATGATTTCCAATAAAGAATGGTTTACCTAAAATCAGTGAGTAGTTCACACACATCATAGGCATAAGCGTATTTCGAATATGTAGAACTGGACCTGTAGTAGTGGTCTCTCTTAAAGTACTATAATTATAGACACCAAACTATTACTGCTATAGTGTGGACAAATACCTTCATACTTGAGTATGAGTTGGTGGTCTAACGAAGTTAGGGTTTTATACTTTGATGTATATTAGGTGAGATTTCTTTTGTGAGATCAATATCCTTGTATGTTGGGTGTATTAATCTAGTCAGTCAAGATGAACTCATACAATAGAGTTTGTATGATTCACCAAGTGAGGTTAAATCACCCTCTTGTGATTGTTCAGGACAATCTAAATAATCCAGGGCCTTGGGATTTTGACTCTAGAATATGTGCTTTTGGGTAGCTTTCAATGATAAACAAGTACATTCAAGTGAGTCATAGATTATCGGACTAGAGATCTAAGGATGGTAGATGTATTTGAGATAGGTGTTAGGACATTTTTCCTGTCTTATTAATGTGTGTTACATAGAGGGGTATTTTCGTTATTTCTCCAGTAGGTCGAAGACATTGCTTTAGCAATATTATTCTTGGGGTCAATATTTTCATATGGTGATAAATGAAAATATTTAAAATGATAAAATGCAGCTATTTAATAGTAAGGGTATTTTGGTCATTTTAGTAGCTATGAATAATATGTCTCTTAAAACCCCGAGTATTTCAAGTTACATTAGTGTTGTTTAGACACAATTTGGGCTTAATGGATAATTTTGTGAAAAAGAATAAAATTTATTCTAAGAAAATTAATTAGAATTAATTAATTAGTCTTGGATATTCAACGAGGCACAGAAAATATAAATAATTAATTAAGAGAATTGGGCCAGACATAGATTGTTTTTTAGCACAACACCAAGTCCATTAGAGCTTAATGTTTTCGGCCATGAAAGCTTAATAAAGCCCTAAGGCTGGCCAAAAATATGAGTGTGAGAGGAAGAAAAAATTGAACGAGGTTTTTTCCTGAGTTTTCTCTTCTCCGATGTGTCGTCTTTTTTGGCTCTCTCTGTCTTGTGCTTGTCCTTCTCTTCTTTCTCTCTTGGAGAGTTTTTTTATTATCCAAAAAAGGAGCTTTCACCAAGCTAGCCCAAGAATAAGGTAGAGCCATACTCTGAAAAGTGAAGAGAAAATGCTTGATGCGTAGGAGTAGAAGACTAGCGGGGATCCCAATTGAATGGCAGGCGCCTCCTTCTACCCTTCCAACGGAAGAAGTTCTAGTGCAACCCGTCCCCTACGTTAGTTAATCTGTGACCAATAAGGAAAAGTAAATACTCTCTCATAGATGTGGCTCAGAAAACTGAATGCATTTTTTTTTTATGTTTTATGTTGATCCTTCAACAAGCTAGACAACCCATACTTTGAGATGGTTCATATTGGGCTTTCGTCCAGTCCACATCTCATAGGGTATCCTAGGCACTGACTTGGAAGGCATCAAGTTCTGAATATATGCTACTATTTCCAGAGTATATCCCCAAAATAAAATAGGAAGAGTTGCAAGACTCATCATGCTTCTAACCATTTCTATCAACTTTCTATTTCTTCTCTTAGCTACTCCATTCTGTTAGGGAGTCTCAGGTGTAATTTGCTAAGATACTATACCTTGATGTGATAAGCAGTCTTTGAATTCACCAATAAAATACTCTCCACCACGATCAGATTTTAGCTTTTTTATTAGTTTACCTGTTTGACACTCCAGCTCATTATTAAACTCCTTGAATATATCAAAGGAATTAGACTGGCGCCTTATCAAGTATACATAACCAAAACGTGAGTGATCATTCGTGAACTTGATAAAGTAATTATAAACTCCTCTAGCCAATAAATACATAGGACCACAAACATTAGTATGAATTGATTCTAATGTTTCCTTGACCCTTTTTGCCTTTTAAGTGAAGGACCTTTTGATCATTTTACTCTTAAGACAAGATTCGTACTAAGGCCATACCTCAAATTCCAATGCGTCCAAAGACCCATTTTGGATTATCCTCTAAATCCGATTATGGTTTATATGTCCTAATCTTAAGTGCTATAAATAAGAGTTTTTTTATGTAGCCTTTCTTTCTTATTATTAGGTTCCGTTTGAGTATTATTTATTTAACAATTAATAGGATTAATATTGAAAAGATTCCCATACATGTTTCTAGTACAAATAATATTTTCATTTCTACTGATTGATATACCAGAATAGAAAGAAACAGAATATCCTTGATTAATCAATTTAGAAACTGAAATCAAAATCTGTTTAAAACTAGAAATATATAAAATATCTTTCAAAGCTAAATCCCTATTACAATAAAATAATAGCTCTAAGTCTCCCACTGTTTTATCCCACATTTGTTCTCCGGTGCCTACTCTAAGTCCATCGCTCCTCTACTGAGTTGTTTTACCTTGCTTAACCTGTGCAAGAAGTTAGAGCTATGGTCAGTGGCTCTGGAATCAACAATCCAAGTGGATGATGATCCAACGATCAAAATAGACTCTAAGTAAAGAGCAATATCTGAGGAGAACTTGGCCAAGAAGTCAGGACAATCCTTTTCGAAGTTCCCTTTCTTACCACATTTAAAATACTTACCCTTGGGCTAGTCACTGGTCTTAGATGGACTAGGCTTGGATGCCTTGGGCTGGGCCCCGACATTGTTTTGAGCCTTCTTTCTTTTGAACTTCTTAGGTTTTGGCCCAATTCTAGAAGATGAACCAAAACAAGTAACCAAAATATTTGAGTCAGGCTTCATAATTTTCTCTACAGCCTGAAATTCATTCACCAACTCTAACAAAGACATACTTAACTTCTTCATGGTATGATTTAACTTGAATTAATTGTATGATTTTGGTAAAGTCTCAAAAACCATATCAATTTGGCTCTCGAGATCGATTGTTGCTTCTAGGACCTCAGCCTCCTCGAAGTGAGCAATTATCTTGAGCATATGTTAGTGAAACGATGCCCCCTCAGCCATCCTAGTGTTCATAATTACTCTAAGAGCTTCCTGCCTTGTAGACCGGCTCTTGTCATCAAATAAGGTGTGCAACGAAACATCGATGTCGTACACAATAGGCATGTTCTCGTGCTTAGACTAGAGAACATCGGACATTGAAGATAAAATATAGCATTAAGCCATTTCATCAACTTCCCTCCATGCCTTTTCCACCTCACGGTCCTGGTTTGTGGAATCTTCCCCAATTTCAGGACAGTGGCCGATCAAAATGTACTTGTACTCTTCCGCAGTGAATACTATGTTCAGATTCCTTTTCTAGTCCATGTAGTTAGGTCCAGTTCACTTATTCTCCTTGAGAATAATGGATAAAGGACTGAAACCAGACATTTCTGTTAATTGGGAAAAACTACTTCATTCAAAAAAATATTTATTTTGAAAAACACATATAAAATATACATTTAAAACATCATATTATTTCCATGATATGGCTAACTTATTAAAACCATTATAAAAAAATATGAATAATTTGGCACTTAGAAAAATTGACAGAGCTTCATAAGAAGGTTAACAAATTTCTAAGTTAAATGTATAACCATCACAAATTTAATTTTCTTAATAGGTAATAATCTAGAAATAGTTTCATCGATAGGATGGTCGTTACTCTCACCATCTACGGATTATCCAACATTAATGCCTCCAACGATAGGCTGCCCGATACTAAGACTTATCCTATACTTTAATTATAATTCTTCCGTTAGTTCTAGATTCTCGTGAAAATCCATCTTATAGGGGACCATGCTCAGAATGACGCGAGAATAACCACAGTCTCTAACACGAATTCATGATGGAAGCCATGGGTTGTTAGAACTCTTCTCCCGCTTAATATTTTAGGAAAAACGTTTCTTTAAAAAAATTAATTAGTTTTTATTAACTTTAGTGAAAGTCCAAAAATTCAACTAGTATTTTCTATATCAAGGGTAAAACCTTTTAAGAAAATAAATTATGAATTTTTATTTTCACTATTTAAGTTAAAACCATTTATATGAATTGAATTTAAAATACTTAAATTCAAAATTATTCTCCATGTCAAAAATAAAAACTTTTGGAAGAATAAACGATGAATTTATTTTTAAATTACATCATTCCAATTTAAAAATATTTTCTTTAATTGTTTTGTCTAGAGAAAAATTAATTTTTCAAAAACCTTTGTGCATTTTATCACAAAATTAAATATAACAGGCATGCTCCAAAAATAAAATTTGTTCATACTATTTCTAACCATTAATTATTATGTGACCAAATAATGGATTAAATATCATAATAATAATAAAATTGAAATGATCTTGTTTAATCATAATATGGTTCCTCTTTACTAACCATTTGTTTTCATGCAAAATTATTTATCACAATAAATAAAGCATTGCAAGAAAAATAATCTCGTGTGATACGAGTCTCAAGAGAAAAAAGAAATTACAAGAAAATGAAAGGAAAAGAAAGAAAAAATAAATAAAATAAATATAAACTCCAGGGCCCGAACAACCGCGAAACGACTGAACGGGCATGGGCCCGAGACCACCCAGACGCACACAGCCGCAGGAGGCACTAGCTAAGCATCCCGCGGCCCCAGTAAGCAAAATGCCCATAGCCGCGAGAGGCTAAGGCGCTGCTGGCCACGGCTTGGTTATGTTTGTAATGGTTATCATCCGAGTCCTTTTGGAATCAAAATGATAACGATGCTGGGATATCAAGGGAAGCCTCCAACCGAAGCTTCAGTAATAAAACAAAGCAACGTTTGATGAAAAATAAAGCAAAGTAGTGGACACAGCTCACGGTTTCATTGATCCATCTCCAAGCGAATAGGATTCAAAATACACAACAAACAAGAAAAGGAAAAGCTTAAAAAAAAATCGGAAAACAAAATATTTGTGTTTGTATGTATGCGTGTGTACATTGTCAGAGTAAACAAATGATTGGATTTTTGAGGAAACAAATGATTTCCTAAAGAAGTGTTGTGCCACTGGATATCCTAAACAAGCGTTTGGCCACAAAAGAATTCCAAAATTGTTACCAAACATTCAGTATATTGTTGTTATTATGACTTCATTTCTTGCCGCAACAAATAGGATGTCTTCCTCTTGTGTTCTCCCAAAAAGAACAAGTAAAAATGAAGAGCACTTCTCTATTCTTTTTTTCTTTCCCTGGTTCTTCTCTCAAGTATGTTATGTACTTCGGTTTCCTGGATTTGAACTTCATAAGTTTCACCAACCATGTTTCTTTTGTTGGTATTTCTTTTATGTTTGTAGAAATTTTTTTTAAATGGGCCGGATAATTACACCTGAGAAGAAGTTTATCAAGATTCCTTTTCGGGTTTTAGTTGTAAATTTATTCATATGTATTAAATCTTTGCCATTGATGCCTGTAGGTTGCACAGAAGTTTTTGGAGCAGGCAAAAGCTGCCAGAATCACCCTAAACTTGGACGCTGCCAACCTGGCGTGGATGACAATGCTGAAAAAAATGGAAAATGCTGGACATTCTGCATTAGCGATTGTGAGAAAGGGGAGTTTTGCAAACGAGTGGGAAGTGGCCATGTCTGCCATTGCTATTGTTGATAAACTAAATTGTCCACATCTATGGTGAAGAGCATTGGAGGATTTAAATGTGCAAAATAATTCACCTTGTCATATTGCTATATGCTGTTTATAAGCTACCAAATGTGCGGATACATTGGCAAATAATTCTCCATATTGTGCTATTTTTGGAATTTTGCGAATTTGTACAAGTATCTGGGGAATATTTTTTTTCTTCGTCATCAGCAAAACTATTCACACTCCGCAATATATTTCGGTAGGGAATATTCTAACAGATCAATAAACTACTTTCAAACTCAAATGTTTAAACCATGATTTGCATTTTAGGGAAAATAATGGTTTTAATTTGTTATCCCCTATAGGAAATTCCAATTCACAAGTTATAATCTGATAAATTTATTTTGTTATTATACAAGTGTTAATAACATTTAACTAAAAATTTTCAAAAAGGGAGAAATTTTGCATATGTAATAATAGGTCTTCGATTCAGTATGAAGTAATTGTATACATTACTTAGCCTTTCTTGGATTCTCTTCGTATGAAAAATATTTTTAAAAAATGAAATGTCTAAGATTAGATCAATTTACATGCACATTTGACAAATGTATTTAAGATTATAAAGGCATGGTTTGTAAGATCATTGGTTTGGGACAGAAAAATCTCAACTGCCATTTTTTTTGTTTTTAAATCAAACCACCAAAATGGCGGCTAATAATTTATTCATAAAAAAACAAATACAAAAACGAATAAAACAAAATTAGGAGAAAATCCCCTAAGCTATTTTCAAACACGATATCCCCTAACTTTATCCCTAGTAACCATTTCATGTCATGGCCTTCTTGGCTTTTTCCGTCCTTTCTTTGAACTAAGGAGAAATTCTGGGTCATACTCATCTTCCGAGAAGTCCACAAAATCAATATAAAGCTCCGAAATAGAAATTTCAGCAGGCTGCTTCTTCATTTTAAACTTATCCTTTTGCAACTTGCTAAACTATTTGTGAATTTCACTCTCAAAATTAGGCCAAAGTTTCTTTTTAGGGATAGAAGAATCCGAAAGAAGTCCTGTGAATGTAGACTTGGCCTCCAAAGCTTGTGGTTTTATAACAGTATCATCTGTAGTGGTCAAAGAAGTCATAGGATTAAAATCTCTACCTTCGATTTCCAAAGGAGCAGAAGCCAAAAGATTAGAATTGTTTGTTGTGCACTTCGTAGAATCTGTAAGTAGGAAAAGAACTGTGCATCATTGAGTAAAAGGTCTGCTAATGGAACCGACTGCTAAGTTACTCTAGTATGACAGCTTTGAACCTTAAGCTGTTGGGGCGATGAGGTGCAAACTAAAACCTGTTCTGAATTCTTATCTGGTGACTTATCAGGGAATAGCTCCACGTCAACACTGTGAGTTTCGAACCACAGAAGACTCACCAGATTGTTCCTGTGGAACCTCTGCAAAAGTCAGTTGCATTCCACCATAACTAGGATTACCTGTCCTATATTGAACATCTTTAGTATGAATATCTCTGCAAGCAATAGCATGCTCTGATTGTGAATCCTCTTTCTGTGGTACTAATTCGGAAGAGATTCCAAAACTCACCTTACATCAGTAGCTACTGGGACTTCAGTGTGAATACCAGAGGCATCATTGCTTTCAAATCACCAGGCAGAAAAACAACAACATTATCAACGCTAGATCCTGCAACATCAGCGACATCCACCGCTTCCTCCTTCTCTGTATTAGAAATTGGTTCTAAGGGGAGATCAGAATGCAAGGTAGGGTTTTTCAACCCTTCATTCAGAGGATCCGTGGCTAAAGTGGACCGTGCACTGTCGGACTTTTTTTAGGCATCCATCATTAAGGGATCTTTTTAGGCTTGCTATCCCGTTGTGACGGACTTAAATCAGAGGAGGCCTCACTTGGATTTGTGCAATCGTGGCTTAATCTGCAATAGTGCTGACAGAATATAGGCAGATTCTCATAAAGAATCTATTGCAAATCCCCGTCATCCTCATATCCCAGCCAGATCCTAGTTGGCCTGGGCTTGAGCAAATCTACCTCAACACATATACGAGCCACACTTGGTCTAGAGAACATAGCAATTGCATCATCAACCTTTAAAGGATTACCAATGATAGAAGCAATTGAGAACAATATTGTCTTGCAAAAAATTTAAACCAGAAGATTTTCCAGTGAGATCCAGATTGGACAAAAGAAGGATCTTTAGTAACATGAAAAGAAGGAGTCTATTTTTAGATCTGTATTAGAGCCCCTAGCAAGTACCGTAGCTATTTCAACCAAAGCCAGATACAGTCCTCTCGCGATGGCCTCAAATGAACATACTTTTAGTCCAAAACTCCTATCTGCACATCCCCTTTGAGCCTAAAGGCGGGAATCTCCTTGCAAAGTTTATCTTATGGGGGACACCCATGCAGGAAATTTCCCACTAAAGGTATATTTGCATGGAACGTAAAGTTGATTAATCTCCTCCTTGGAAAATATGAGAGTCGGCTCACCTTTATAAAGGGAGGAAGCTGAAGACATATTATCAGCAGTGTTATCAGCGAAAAGAAATGCAAAATATAATACCCTAATCTCACATGTAATTGGGATGAGAAGTATGAATGGTATATAAGAATGGGCCTAAGTATCCATTGTCAACTTGGGATATCCATTTTGGCCCAATGAGAACGGCAGCTAAGTAGTTAACCGTGGGCGATGCCAGGCCCGTAGTCACGCTCCCGGGTCCGTGGGCACGGGGCGTGACATTTAGTATTAGAGCAAGTAACCAGCATTGGTATGGGAACTAAGTGTTATATCGTGCGCGGTAGGGCCACCTCTAGAATCCTATGCCGCTTGGTTGGTCTTAGGTTTGGCCTTTAAAGTATGGGCCCAACGAGGACGCTAAGGCCTAAAGAAGGGGTGAATATGATACCCTAATCTCACATAGGATTGGGATGAGAAGTATGAATGGTATATAAGAATGGGTCTAAGTACCCATTGTTCACTTGAAATATCCATTTTGGTCCAACACGGACAGCAGCCAAGAAGTTGATCGTAGGTGCTGCCATGCCCATAGTCGCACTCTCGAGTTCGCGGGCACAAGGCATAACACTTGGTATCAGAGCAAGTAACCAGCCCCGGTATGAGAACTAAGTGCTATACCATGCGCGGTGAGAGCCACCTCCAGAATCCTATGACGCCTGGTTGGTCCTGGGTTTGGCCCCTAAAGTATGGGCCCAGCGAGGACACTTGGGCCTAAAAGAGGGGTGAATGTGATACCCCAATCCGACATGGGATTGGGATGAGAAGTATGAATAATATATAAGAATGGGCTTAAGTAGCCATTGTTAACTTGGGATATCCATTTTGGCCCAGTGAAGATGGCGGCCAAGTAGTTGACCGTGGGTGTTGCCAGGCCCATAGTCACACTCTCGGGTCTACGAGCACAAGGCATAACATTTAGTATCAGAGCAGGTAGCCAGTCCTCAGTATGGGAAATAAGTGCTACACCGTGCGCGGTGGGAGCCAGCTCTAGAATCCCATGCCGCCTGGTTGGTCCTAGGTTTGACCCTTAAAGTATGGGCCCAGCAAGGACGCTTGGGCCTAAAGGAGGGGTGAATGTGATACCCTAATCCCATATGAGATTGGGATGAGATGTATGAATGATATATAAGAATAGGCCTAAGTACCCATTGTTAACTTGGGATATCCATTTTGGCCCAACGAAGACGGTGGCCAAATAGTTGACCATGGGTACTGCCAGGCCCATAGTTACGCTCTTGGGTCTGCAAGCACGGAGCACGACATTTGGTATCAGATCAGGTAACCAGTCCTCGGTATGGGAATTATGTGCTACACCGTGCGCTATGGGAGCCATCTCTAGAATCCCATGCCGCCTGGTTAGTCCTGGGTTTGGCCTTTAAAATATGGGCGCAGCGAGAACGCTTGGGCCTAAAAGAGGGGTGAATGTGATACCCTAATCCAACATGGAATTGGAATGAGAAGTATGGATGATATGTAAGAATGGGCCTAAGTACCCATTGTCAACTTGGGATATCCATTTTGGCACAACAATGACGGCAGCCAAGTAGTTGACTGTGGGCGTTGCCAGGCCCATAGTAGCGCTCTCGAGTCCGCGGGTACAAGACGTAACACAAAAGAACACCTCCTTTCTGACCGGGGAGCCACCATGAAAAGAACTTCAGTTAAAGAAGAGAAGCAAACAATTTGGAATGTATGTGTGTGCATATAATATCTCGACAACCATAAAACTAAGTAAAACTAAATGAGTTCGAAAGAAACTACTGCATAATATATTTGAATTTTATATTCCTATTTATGGAGAGAAAAAAAAAGGAAGACAGCTGAATGATGGTACTGATTGGATCAATAATATTGAAATGTGCAAGAAGAATATCATATAATATGCTGCAATAGCATTTAATAGCTTGACAAGTGATACGATTTGTCAACTTGTTAATGTCATCAAATTGTCGTCACTAAATAGTCGTAGATTTGCGACGAGTACTCAACACCCGCAAACTACAGAGGAAAATAGCGAGTTTTCCTATAGTTTCTCCAAGTGATGTCATTACCTTTTTTGATTATCAATTCTTGTCAATCCCTTTTATCATTACTCTCCAGTTAATTAAAAGAAAATAATTATTAAGTTAATTAAATTGGAACACAATTCTTTAACCTATCTCTCAAGTTAATTAAAAGAATGTAACACAAAACAATCATTCAAAACAATTAACCTATGTAATCAATACTAGAAATTAGCAATTAATTGATCAAATAATTAAAACATAATACAAAGCTATAATCGCGAGTTTAATCTCTGAAATACAATTAACACAAGCAAAACAACATTGTCAATTGAGAAGCATAGAAACGTTAAAAAGAACACGTATAGATAAGGTGAATCTTCTTCTTCTTTGCAAATCCTCTTTTGAACAACACTTCTATCTCCTCCAATGTTCTCCTCAGATTGCACGTCTTGGTGTCTCCTTATGGTTTTCCTATGTGGTATATTCTTTCTTGTGTGTGTCCTCCAAAATCCTCTCATAGGGGCTCTTTTAATAGGGTTTTCACCTTTTAAAATTCAAACATACTACCTAAATAGAGTAGGATTTTGTAATTGTAATGGTCTTGCTCCGTGTACACTGAGTAGCCCTTCTTAGTGTAGAAAATTTCGATTTCCAGGACAGATGACATCACTTGACCTCTTCCCTTGGTGGTGTTGCTCATTTTTTGCCTTATGAGCAGTTTATTTCTAGTGACTAGGTGGTGCCTCTAAACCTAGCTTGGGTGGTGTTGCTTAGTTTTAGCCTTAGCTCCACTTTTCCTCTTTTTAAGCAATCCTACTCAATGCCTTTCAATGGGCACTGCTTGTACTTTCCCTGATTTTCACCGTTTCTACCATTTTTCCTCAAATTCCTTCATCCTTTTCACTCCAGAAAAAAGAAGGTAAAAAATGGGCATAAGCAGTCATTTGAACACAATTTCTCAACAAATTAAACACAGATGACATACAAAATGTAGACACATTTATCCCCTATCAATAGTTCCGAATCGTCATATATGATAAGTATATATGATGATTTTTACCATTATATATCATGGTGTCATTAACCATTATTTTCAAACTTTTCAAATGAACTTATCAGAAACTTGTGCTTAACCATCATATTTACTTAATACAACGGTTTCATAGTCGTTTTTTAGAAAAGACAAACTTTTTTACAATGAATGAAAAACCATCATTTGATCATTGTATATAGACTAAATACGATGGGTGGGACACTAAAGACGATGGTTTTGTGACCGTCATTTTTTATCTAGTTTCTAGTAGTGATAGATGATGTACATTGTTCGTATATACAAATTCCTTTCGATTTCCCAGCTTTATTTCTTATTTCTAGTTAGTTATATATCATCCTTAGAACTATCTAGAATCTTATCTCTTTGTATTCTTAACGACAGCTTAAACTTGGTTCATCTTGTTGGATCGATCAATCATAAGGACATAATTATTGACTCCAATAACTATAATTAGTCTAAGAGTGCAATTACGTTCTTTTAGTGGGGTGGAAAGTAATTAATAAATTATTTTTGGTTGACAAAATAATGTATTGGAGCTTAGCCTAACTATATCCAGTCAGGTCCCTTCAGTGGCTTCTATTTATAGGACAATGATAAATTATAAATATTTATAATTTATTAATCAAAATTGCAAGAAACAAAAAACTATATTTGAGATGGAAAAGGATAAGTAGAAATAGTTATATCCAGCTATACTTTCCTTATTCTATCAAGATTTGTATTTTGAGGTAGTGTCAAATATATATATTGGTTTATGACTCTATTTTTGATACATAAGAAACAACATTCTCTCAGTTTTTGAGTGAGTTCACCATCTACAAAGAGAGAAAAATACGTTTAGCGATTTTCTAGTCTCGGGAGATTACATTGAAGAAGGCTTGGGGGTCTGGAGCACTATTAGAAGGCCAAATGCTTCAAGAATCTTATTGTTGAAGATGATATCTATAAAGGTATGATTCATTTTCATGTGCTCATAGATTTAATCTAGTTGGCACATAGGCATATCGATCCTATAACAAATAATTGGTATCAAAGCCAAGTTTTGATATGTGTTTATATGTTAAGATTAAATCTTTTATGCATATATTTAGTTGAGTGGTATAGTAATAATGCATTTATGTTCATGGTGAATGATTTGATTAATTATGCTCAAAATAATTTTAATGGTCATAGTTTTTGATTTGGTGAATATGTATAACTATTATCGAGTCTTGTAACAAAAATGGTGAATTACGTCTCTTATTTTATTTTAGTTATTTAAAAAAAAAATTGTAAAGATTCATTGAAGACAGCCGCAGATTGATCAACTGGTGTATTCCCCTCACAGGAATTCTGGTGTTGTTCACCTAACAAAGCATGAGTCCCGATAGGCCAAATTAGTGGCCTAGTGTGTTGTTCACCCAACAAAGCACAAGTCGCAATAGACCCAATCAGTGGCCTAGTGTGTAGGCAGCAACCTGGTGCTAGGCATTGGGCTTGGCTGTCGCTAGGCTGGCCTTGGGCTAACGGATCCAACAGGCAACGGCCTGGTGCCAGGCACTGGGCTTGCCTATCGCAAGGCCAGCCTTAGGCCAGCAGTGGCATTTATCTTTAATAATAAAAAAATTAGAATGAAATGGTAGTGCTGGGTTTCAAACCCAAGACCCTTGGTTGGAAGTGAAGCATTCTAGCCATTACTCCATTGCAGATCATGTGACGTAAGCTTGCTGCAACAAATTAATATTGCAGAAGATTGAAGGTTGGCTATTTTGTTAGCTAATTAGATTTTTAATTGTAATTTTGCAATTTTATTTTTGAGTCTAGGTTGGTCATAAAATTATTTTTATTTTATAGTTTTTACTATATTTTATTATATTAATTGAATTACATTTTATTCATGTTAACATGACATATAGTTTACATTAACACCACTCTAGGTACTATTTAGTTATGCATAAATAAATAAATATTTTATTATTAAAATTTTAAAAAAAATAAGTGTAAAATGGTTAGTTTTAATTAACCTTAGGCCTCCCCTATTTGCCCATTAGTAAAATTAATGTTTGTTTTGTACCATTTTAAATGGTCTCCTTATAAGAAAGCTACGTTATGTTGATTACTAGAATGGGCATCAATTTTTTTAATATTATTAGTTTAAAGTTATTTCATTCATAATTACTCTATAGGTGATGTGATTGGATTGGAAACTTTATTTAAAAAAAAAATTGAATATTGGGGTTACAATTAAATAAAAAATTTATAAAGACATCCTATAGAACATCCAAATAATGTCTATGAAGGCTAAAATATTAATGACACTAAAACTAATATTGCATTTAGATGCAAGATATATTAAATTTAGTGGGATGATCCACGCCTAACTATAAGTTATATTGTTATCTCCTATATTACTTTGGGATTTTGGGTTGTGGATCCTAGCCTAACTATAAGTTACATTATTATATCCTAAAGAGGTCATGTTACTACAGAGTTTTAGGTTATCGTATTTTGATAGTAATTTTTATTACTATTTAAAGTATTATCATATTAATCATGCATCATGTTATAATATATTATATTGATCATGCATCATGATATGATGAATGGCTCATATATTTTATTTTATTTTATTTCAAAAAATGACTTCCAACAATTTATCCCTAATTTTAATAAAAAACCAACTAGTTGAAGAAAATTTTATTAATTGGAAACGGAACCTTATAATCGTGCTCACTGCTGAGAAGCTCAAATACGTGCTAACTAAACCATGTCTTGGTAAACCTATTGAATAGTCCACGCGCGAACAAAATGAGGCTTATAATAAGAGGTTGCGTTCTGATAAGATGGCTCGCTGCTATATTTTGAGATTTATCTCAAATGTGTTGTAGCAGAAACATGATAACATGATAACCGCTACAGAAATTATGAGAAGCCTCTAGCAAATGTTTTAGCATAAAGGATGTCAGGCCCGCCAAGCAGCAATAAGGTGCATAATGAATATGCACATAAAACCTAGAACACCCATAAGGGATCATGTGTTAGCATTAATCACTTAGTTCAACGTTGCAGAGATCTTAGGGGCTGAAATTAAGCCTGAGACTCAAGTAGATATAGCTCTAGAAACTCCCCTAGAGATGTTCTCACAGGTCAAAGTTAATTATAAAATGAACAAGATAGAGATGTCTCTTACAGAGTTGATGAAGGAGCTTAAGAGCACCGAGGCTACCCTAAAAGTAGAAAGTGGCAACACTCTTGTTATAACTAATGCTAGATCTTCCTCTCACAAGCCTAAGGGCAAAGAAGGAAATAAGAGGAAGCAAAATAATAATAAGAGACCTAAGCAGTAGGTTAAGAAAGCAAAAAGTGGATGAAAAGCCCAAAGGCAAAGGTTTCGACTGCAAGCAAAAAGGACATTAGAAGACACAGTGCCCAGACTACTTAGCTAAATGCAAGTAAGGTACTGGTAAGTTATCCTACATTGAAACTTATTTAGTAGTTGATTCTAAAAATATTTAGATAGTAGATTTTGGAGCCATTAATCATGTTTGTAATTCATTGCAGGGGTTCTAAGTAACCAGACAGCTCAATAAAGGAGAGCATACTCTAAGGGTTGGCATAAGATCAGTGATATCTGCAAGAGCTGTTGGAGATGTTTATCTTTATTTTGATAATAAACATTTAATTTTGAAAAGTTGTTATTATATTCTCGATATCTATCAAAATTTGATTTCAGTTTTTTTGTTATTCAAACAAAAATATTCTATTAAATTTTATAAATTATTAGTAGAGATATTTTTTAATAACTCTTTGACATATTGGGATATTAAAATAATGATCTGTATGTTTTGAAACATACCAACAGTTCATTATATCATATTGAAACTAACAAACGCATTAAGTTATCTCATACTAATAATATTCTCTTGTGGCATCTTAGACTTGGTCATACTAATCTGAATAGGATTCAAACACTTGTAAAAGAAGGTCCATTAAGTGACTTAAAAGACAAACCTTTTCAAATTTGCGCATCTTGTTTGGAAGGTAAAATGACCAAAAGATCATTTCCTTACAAAGAAAATAGAGCTAAGAATGTCTTAGAATTAGTGCACTCTGACGTATGTGGACCAATTAGTGCCCAAGCTAGAGGTGGGTATGAGTATTTCATTACTTTTATGGTGATTACTTAATATATGGATATGTTTACCTAATGACTCGTAAGTCTGATGCCTTAGAAAAATTCAAAGAATTTAAGGCTAAGACTAAGAAGCAATTAGGAAAGAATATTAAGACAATTCGATCATATTGAGGTGGAGAATATCTATCATGTGACTTTAGATCTTACTTGTCAGAAAATGAAATTTTATCCCAACTAAGTGCACCAGGGACTCCTCAACAAAATGGAGTTGCTAAAAGGATAAAATAGGACGTTGTTAGACATGGTCAAAATAATGCTTGGCTTTTCTATACTCAGTACATCCTTTTTGGGGATATGCTAGACAAACTGCGACATATATATTGAATATAGTTCTATCTAAGTCTATCCCTAAGACTCCATTAGAATTGTGGAATGGATGGAAGCCTAATTTGACACATATCCATATTTGGGGTTGTCCTGCATATGTGCTAAAGGCAAAGATGGATAAAATAGAATTAAGATCAAAATTATGTTTGTTTGTTGGGTATCCAAATAGAACAAGGGGTTACTACGTCTATAGTCCTCAAGATAAGAAAATATTTATAAGTACAAATGCAATTTTCTTAGAGGATAAGTACATAGAAGAACGTGGATCCAAGAGTAGGGTTATTTTGGAAAAAACCAAGGGAGATAATCCCAAGTAAATTGTTATAGAAACCTATACTCAATATTCATATGGTGGATTCATATCTATGTCACTTAACATGCCAGATTTCATTGGGCGAGAAATAGATGTTACACCTTCTATACCCACTGGCTTTTCAGCATTAAGAGTGGAAGAACCTCCTGGCCCTATTCAAATTTCAGTCGTTGAGAAATCAACAGATTTGGTTCCAGTCAATGAGGACGAAGAAAGTCTAATCATCCAAGAACCTCCATAGCTTAGACGTAGTAGGAAAGTCATTCAACGTCCCTCTAGGTACTCAATCTATGGAGAAGCTTTTCAAGCAATCTCTTTTGAGAAAGAAAAAGATCCCACTACATATAAAGAAATTGTAGAGGATATAGACACAAACCATTCAAAGAGTGCAATGGATTCAGAAATGAAATCCATGTACATTAACTCCATCTAGGAACTTGTGGACTTACCTAATGGGGTAAAACCTAGTAGGTGCAAATGAATCTACAAAAGAAAGAGAGGAGTAGATGAGAAAGTAGAAACTTTCAAAGCTAGATTGGTTGCTAAGGGTTATGCCCAATGAGAAGGTATTGACTATGAGGAAACCTTCTCGCTTGTGACCATGCTAAAGTCTATAAGAACCCTCTTATCCATTGCAGCTTACTTTGACTATGAAGTATGACAAATGGACGTTAATAAAACATTCCTTAATGAAAATCTTGATGATTGTATCTACATGGTACAACCAGATGGTTTTATCCAAGAAAGTTAAGAACATAAAGTTTGCAAGTCGAATAGGACAATTTATGGGCTTAAACAAGTGTCTAGATCTTGGAATATCAGGTTTGATCAAGCCATTAAATCTTATGATTTTAGTCAGAATTCTGATGAACCTTGTGTCTATAAGAGAATTATAGATGATAAGGTGATTTTTCTCATACTGTATATTGATGATATCATTTTCATTGGAAATGATGTAGGGACACTAACATTGGTGAAAAATTGGTTGGGTAAATAGTTTGATAGGAAGGACTTGGGAGAAGTAAGATATGTTCTGGGCATTCAGATCCTTCTGGATAGAAAGAATAGATAGATAGCTTTATCCTAAGCTTCATATATTAACAAAATACTGGCAAGATTTTCAATGCAAAATTCTAAGAAAGGTCAATTGCATTTCAGACATAGAATCCAATTATCTCATAACCACAATCCTAAAACTTCTAATGAAGTTGAGTAATGAAATGAGTTCCTTATGCATCAGCTGTAGGAAGTCTCATGTATGCTATGCTATAAACTCATCCAGATATCTGTCATGTTGTTGGGATGGTCAGTAGATATCACCCAGGACTGGAACACTGGACAATAGTGAAGTATATATTCAAGTATCTTCACAGAACTCGAGGATATATGCTAGTTTACTCAGCTCCAGAATTGTTATCTATAGGTTACACTGATTCTAATTTTCAACCTGATAGAGATCTTCTCAAGTCTACGTCAGGCTCTATTTTCACCTTAGGTGGTGGTGCAATCGTGTAGAGAAGTATTAGATAATCTTGTATTGCTGACTCTAGAATGGAAGCTGAATATGTAGCGGCTTGTGAGGCAGCTAAAGAAGTAGTGTAGTTAAAGAAGTTCTTAGTAGAACTTGAGATGGTTCCTTCTACATCTGAAGCCATTAGTTTGTTCTATGATAATAGTGGTGCAGTGGCAAATGCGAATGAACCACGCAGCCATCAGCGTGGTAAGCATATTGAACATAAATATCACCTATTTAAGAAGATTATTCAAAATGGAGATATAGAAGTATGCAAGATTCCTTTTGCTAAAAATCTTGCTGATCATTTTCCTAAAAGTTTACTTGTATCTATTTTTGGAAGTCATATAGAATGTATGGATATTTCTGACATGTCCCATTTACTCTAGGACAAGTGGGAGGATTTTGTTAGATATGCCTATCGAGTAAATACAATATTTATATTTTGAAAATAAATAAAGTATGTTTTTATATAGTTATATGTATGAGCCTGTTTTATCCAAGAATTATTCAAATATTATAAATGAAGTGTTTAGTTGTAAAACACAGAAAGGCTTAATTTATAATTTAATTAGAAATAAATTATTCACGATCTAAAATAAATTTGGACAATTTATTTTGGTAAGGTCGTCTTAATTTTATTTAAGTCTACCTTTGACTTTGGTAATAAAATTAAAGATATATTTTGATATATTAGATGGACTATCAATGTTTTTTTGTGGAATAGACCCATACAAATAAACCATTAAAAGATTATCATACATAATACCTTAATCCAGAGCAAACAATTATTTATATTTACTAACTTGAAGTTCCTTGAGTTACCAAAGAGTGAGATTAACTCTACAATTAATAACTCGGTATCTTGGGAATTAAAGTGAAATAAATATGAAATAATTATTTTGCAATATAGAATCCATCCCCTTTAATAGGTAAGATCATTTCCTCATGAGTTCTTCTAAGGAATGGTTAAATCGGAGCTCAGTAATTTAATAGCATCTAATGAATTCAATTTGTAAGTGTGACGTGGTTACATGGTACTGTTAAATTGAAGATAAGAATTGAGGATTTGAATGAGAGGTACTGTGGTCATACTGCCTTATTCAAAGTATCATATTGATCGACAGAGGTAATTTGTTGGATTGATCAATAATAAGGATATAATTATTGACTCCAATAATTGAAATTAGTCTAAGAGTGTAATTACATTCTTTTAGTGGAGTTGAACGTAATTAATAAATTATTTTTTGTTAATAAAATAATTTATTAGAGCTTTGTCTAACTGTATCCAGACAGGTCCTTCAGTAGCTCATATTTATAGGACAATGATAAATTATAAATATTTATAATTTATTAATGAAAATTGTAAGAAACAGAAAATCATATTTGAGATGGAATAGGATAAGTTGAAATAGTTGTATCCAACAATACTTTTCTTATTCTATCAGGATTTGTATTACGAGATAGAGTTAAATATACATATTGGTTTATGACTCTATTTTGGATACATGGGAAACAACGTTCTCTCAGTTTTTGTGTGAGTCTACCATCTACAAAGAGAGAAAAATATGATTAGTGATTTTCTAGTCCCGAAAGATTACATTGAAGAAGGCTTGGGGGTCTAGAGCACTACCAGAAGGCCAAAGGCTTCAAAAATCGTATTGTTAATGACGATATCTACAAAGGTGTGATTCGTTTTCACGTACTCATAAGATTTAATCTAGTTGGCACATAGCCATATCAATTATATAACATCATTGAAACTTTATTTCTAACCATTTCTTATAGGTTTTTACATCGCTGAAATCCCATACAATGGCATATGGAGATGAAGCCTTTTGGCCCAATTATGTAGGACCTAGTAGACCTTATATGGTGAAACATTTGATGTGCAAGCTACATTCGAGACCATTCGTGAACTAATATTGAAGCAAAAACAAATGGTTGTCACAAAGCTATATTTGAAGTTGATGCCCTGAATGTCATCCCAGCTCCTTGAAAGTCTTAACAGAACACTCCACTTACATACCTCGGATTTTATTTTTTTTCAAATTGACTACATTAAACCCTTTTTGTTAAGTGACATAACAACTTTTTACTAGTTATTAAATGTAAAAAGAAATTCAGGGTTATTCGGGACATGCATGCAATTAATGATCTCACACCCTAGTGAATGCCATTTAAATATGTTATCTGGGTATATTAAAAATAATGCTTGTAAAATAATCGAGATTAATTTCTTTTTAACGTTTGATAATACATAAAATATTTCCATATGTTACTGCTATTTCTAATAATTATCATCCGAGTACTATTGGAATTGAAATGAAACTGATGCTAGGATATCAAGGGAAGTCTCGATCCGAACTATGAGTAATGAAGCAAAGCACCTGTTGGGATGTCTTGCAACCATTTGAGTTTGTCCCATATCAGAACCACCAAACATCATCTATCACCATTTAAGCTTTGTTAAGTTCCAAGTCCCGCATCAATTATGCAAGAATTCTAACCACCTCATGTTACCTATAAATAAAGGCTTTAGTTTGGTTCTTTGATGAACAAGGCAAGAAACAACAGCACCAACGCGAGAGTTTGTAATACTCTTGTTCTGTATTAGTGGTATTTAGTGGCTTAGAAAACTTTCCTAAAGCCTTATAAATTGTCTTTTTTATAGTGAAGTTTTGTTCCGCCTCTACCCACAGACGTAGATCATTTGACCGAACCATGTCAGTTTTTATGTCCCTCTCTTTTATTTTCATTCTCGTTATTTTTTTTCTCCGCGTTATTTTTGTTATTATGATTTCTTTGTTATCGTCTTGTGTGGTTTTGCCGTTGGAGTTTTGGTTTGTTCCTAGGGTCTCTCTCTAACAAACTGGTATCAGAGCTATTAGCTCTAAACTCTATGGCAATGGAAATAACAAAGACTAAGGTGGAGAAATTCAATCAGGGTGTCAACTTCGACATGTAGCAACTCAAAATGGAGGCCATAAGAGACTGAGACTTCTGCTAGAGCTATGTGGGAAAAACTAAAGGCTTTGTATATGAAAAAGACGGTGGAGAATTGGCTATACCTGAAACAAATTTTGTTTACTCTTCGAATGGCTGAAGGTACATCTATTACTTGACATCTTGATACGTTTGATTCTCTCATTATAGATTTAAGTAATATTGATGTGAAAATAGATGATGAGGATCAAGCCATTTTATTGTTGTGTTCCCTTCCCCAATCCTTTAAGCATTTTTTAGATACTAAGATGTATGGAAATGAAACTATCTCATATCAACAAATTAAATCTGCTTTGAAATCAAAAGAAATGATTGATTGAGATTTAGTTGGGAAAGGTTAGTGGAAATAAGGCTGAAGGTCTGGTAGCCAGGGGTAGATTTGAGAATAGAAATTGTGGCAGTAGTAAATCAAAATGTAGAAATAGAAAATTGGTTTGCAATTATTGTCATAAAAAATGTCACATTAAGTCTAAATGCTTTAAATTGAAAAATAAGGATAAGCATAAAGAAAAATTTACTAATGCTACTGAAGCTACTGTTTTAAAAGGTGAGAGTGAAGAAAATATTTTCTTTGTGACTAATAACAGGAAAAATGTCTGAAAATGAATGAATTTCATATTCGGGTTGTTATTCCCATTTATTTCCCAATAGGGATTTGTTTTCCACTTATGAAGCTTATAACAGAGGAGTTGTTTTGATGGGAAATAATGTTGTTTGTAATGTTATGGGTAAGGGCACAGTTTGAATTAAAATGCATGATGGTATTGTGAGGACACTCACTGATGTTAGACATGTTCCTGATTTGAAAAAGAATCTCATCTCTTTGGGCACGCTTGAGGCTCTTAGGGTGTAAATATGCAGCTGAAGGTAGAGTTATGAAAGTATGTAAAGGTGCTCTTGTTGTTATGAAAGGTTGCAGGTCCCGTAGTTTATGTACTTTGTAGGGAACTACTGTCATATGTTCTGTTGCAGTTTCTATATCAGCTTTGTCTGATTCTAACATCACTAAATTATGGCATATGTAACACCCCACTACCTATGCCCTCATTAGGGTTGGGGATGTCGCCCCGTCCACAGGACAAAGGGTCTTTCTAACTAGGGCACACAAAATAAATAAAAAGAATAATTCAAAATTAAACTTATTACAACCTAAGCAATACATGAACAAGCTCAAAAATAAATGTCTGCTATTGTCTCTCAAAATAAATACATAGGAAAAATAGCAATGAGTCTTCAAAACATATTCTCTAGTTAATAACCTTCACAGCAGGATCGACCTGAAAACATGGTATAAAAGGTGGTGAGATATAAATCTCAATAAGCCTGTGTGTGCTTCGAGTGTTTCAGGTAAAATAGTTCATGTATGCAAGTTGTAAATGTTTCATAAAAGAAAGTGCTGGCAAGCCTCAAATAAATCTTATAAATGAAGAGTGGTGTTTTGTGAAACCCCACCTAAAGTCAACCTTAGAGTAAGGGGGTTGGGATGCATATCATACTATTCTGCATGAAAATATATATATTTGAATGATTTTATATGCTTTATAATTGTGATTTATAAGTTAAAAGGCTTAGTTATGCTTATTGGGTAGAAAGGGTAAAAAGGTAATTTTGCTTGAGGTCAAAATAGGAAGATGACTTGAGGTTTAGATAAGAAGAATATTCAGGTGAGAAAATAAGAACAAGAGTTAGTGTGTTTAAGTGGTTAGAGCTTTGGGAATTAATCTCTAAGGTCATGAGTTCAAATCCCATCACTTAAGTTTTATTCATGATTATCTTAGCTATATTTGAATTTTAGATTTTTTTACATTCCTTAAAGATAGGAATGTTAACTTAGGGGAGACATGAAGAAAATGTTTTGATCATATAATCATGTCCTAAAACATCTTCATGATTTAAATAAACCAAAATCTATTAAATCTCTTCTTTTAATTCCAAAAACTTCTATGATAATTCTTTAGCCTTGCATTTCGAAAATCAGTCTTGAAAGTTAGAGGGTTGGCCAAAAATAGGAGAGAAGTTAGGAAGGATTCCCAAGATAAATAAATCACCATGGTAGAACTTTCAATTCCACCTTTCATTTTTAAGATTTATTTAATGCTTGCCAGCACTTTCTCTTATGAAACTTTTACAACTTGTATACATGAACTGTTTTACCTGAAATACTCAAAGCACACATGGGCTTACTGAGATTTTATCTCACCACCCCTTTATACCATGTTTTTAGGTCAATCCTACTATGAAGATCATTAGCTAGATTGTTGCCTATGATTTTGAAGACTCTTTGTTATTTTGCTTATGTATTGTTTTTGAGAGATTGTAGTAGACAATTATTTTTCAATTTGTTCATGTATTGTTGGGTTGTAATAAGTTTAATTTTTGAAATATTTCTTTTATTTTATTTTATGTGACCTAGTTATAAAGACCCCTTGTTTTATAGACGGGGCGACATCCCCAGCCCTGATGGGCCTAGGTAGTGGGGTGTTACATGTTTTGCTTTCCAAGCATACATGTGCACAATAAATACAACCACTCAAAAGAGGTAGCCATGGCATCACACTTTGTGCACCATGACAATACAACGATTAGAATGCCACACGTTGTGCATACTGACACAAGGTAGGTGTACGGCCTAGCGGGTGGGATACTCCTCCATCTCTACACCCAAACTTACCGGTTGTCCATTCTGAAAATACACAGTCCACTTGACTGAACTTACTAGCTCGGACCGGCATGACCCACAAGACTGACATCCTATCCAGAAAGGACTCACCCCTCAAAGGTTGCCACCTACTGAGAGACTTACCTTAACCTTTCAAATACTAGTCCTAGTAGTCTACTCTTATTGAGTACTTAACATTGTTTGCTCCACTTGGGAGGAAAAAGATCATACAATGATTCACTTGAAAATAGCAATTATGGTTTCTAAAATTTTTGCCAAAGTCAGGGTTTTAGGAAAAAAAAATAGCGTTTGATGTGAAATTGTTTGTTTAATTTTAAATGATTTGCTTGAGTGAAACGAAAAGGAAAATTGTCCATAATTGCCTTTACAGTACAAACACTCGTATACATTAAGTATGACTTGCCACAAGAACTTTGATCTTCAAATGGTTTCATGCAGGAACTTACCTAATCTTTTGCTCCTCTCGAGCTCAATAGTCTCCCAAGGTCAGCCTAACCCTGCCTGTGGTAAACACAAGGTATAAGACAATATCTAGACCATAACTAACCATGACCATAATGTCTTAAGCTTTAATACTAGTTGATGAAAATATTTTATAAAATAAATTAGCTTGATAAGTTAAAATGAATGGGAGCTATAAAATAAATAATAATAAGTTATAGTTTCAAATAATAAATAATGAGTAATATTGCTAATAAATAAAATTAGTGTTAAAGTATGAATACTAATAAATCCTAAATTATATTGGTAATTAGTAATATTTAAATAGTATTATTATAAATAATAAATTACACTTAATTTTTAATTAATAATTAATAATTAACCAATAAAATTAATAAAAAATGAAATATACTTAATTTTTAATTAATAAATAATAAATTAATTTTAATGTAAATAATATTTATGGATTTAGATAAACGTTTTAGTAAGGCTAATTAATATGGTCTACAAGGTCGTTTGATATTAATTCATTCCAATATTTTATTTTATATGTATATATATATATATATATTATAATAAAAGATTTTATTTATTTAACTAATAAAATAATAATATTTAAATAATACTCTATTTCAAACCTACCTAATGTTTCTTGAATTTTTATAGATTAAATTGAATAATAACTCTAATTAAATTAATAACAATAATGATAGTAAAAATAATTCTAGAATTAATAAGAATACTTCTTACCATAATTTTCTATTGTTAGAGAAGATCTATGAACATATTCTCATATAATAAATAACATGTTAATCTATCTATGAACATAGTTTTGAATCAACATATACTACAACATGAATGATCTTCTACTAGGCATAACATCATCTATGGATTTATTGAAAAATAATATCATAAAGGCCTAATCACCAATGGTGGCATAATATCTAACATGCATAAAAACATCCATAAATCTCTTTAATCATGATGAACATATAGATTCTAAAACAAAAACCATAAGGTAAAACATTCATTCCAACTTCAAGTCCTAACTTCATCCCCTTCATCCACATACATATACTCAACCCCTACTTTATTCAATCATCCTATCAACATCTAGGAGTCTTGAATCTGAAAATTATAAAGGAAGATTAAGGAAAAATACTTGATTGATGATCATTTGATGAAGGATTTTCCTTGGTTAGTGAATATCCTGAAGTGCTTGATGGCCTTTAGTGGTCCGAAAGTAGCCATGGTTAATTATCACCATTTTAGCCAATAGAGAAAGAGAGAGTGTGAGAAGGACGAATGAGAATAGAAAGGAATATTAGAAGTTGAATAGAAGAGGAAGAAAAAGGAGGTTGTTATTATTTTACCTTTTGGTGTTCTTGGAATCTTCAACAAAAAAGGTTGGTTTGATCCGTTTGGAAATCCAAATTTGTGTGATTCGGTGTTATAAAGTATAGAAATGACATTTATAGGTTGAATATGGATGATCTAGAGTGTTTGGGAGTGCTTGGAGGTGTTTGGGATTGGTTTAGGCTTGAAGATGTGAAGTGTGTGTTCTTGGTGTTTTTTGAGAGAGTTTGAGAGAAAATGGATTTTCAGTGGGGCTAGAATTATGATGGTCGAATGGCCTAGTGTAGAAGGATTTTTTGGTTATCAAGAATGATAGAGAAGGTTTTTAGATTTTTTTAAAATTCAAATGGAGAAAAATGTGGAGTTGTTTGAGGTATAAGATTAGTTAATGGAGTTTGTTCATGGAAGGTCTCTTGTTCTTCAATGGTGTATGGCTAAATTAGCTAGGTTTCAATCAAAGAATGAAGGGTTGTTCATACCTAAGGCTGGGCAAAAATGGTCTTATAATGGCAGAGGATTTTCTAGTTTTATCACTTAGCTATAGGAGTGTTTTAATGGAACAAAATCTGGAATTTAGTTGAAGTTTGAATAAGTTTTGGATAGAGTGATCTTTGGAGCTTTTTGAGGCATGATCATGGAGTCCTAATATTCAAGATTGGAGAGAAAGCCAAGATGTTCAGTCCATGGCTGTACAAGGTCTGAATTTCAGTGGGTTTTGATAAAGAATTTCGGCCTTAGCCTTGAAGAGACAAGCTGGAAAATTTTCTGGAATTTACGCTTCAAGAACACTTAGAATTGAAATGGTTTTGGTGCAGAATTTTTTGTTCTCTTTGGCACAATTTTGCAGCTGGTTTTTAAGGGTGTTTGAAGGTCTTTTAATGGTGATTTTCTAGCCTTCATCTCGAAGAAAAACAGAGGAAGTTCCAGCTGTTCATATGTTCTAACGGTGGTTTCAAATTCCATGTTTAATATGGTTAGTTTGCTGAAACGAAATTCTGGTTTTGGGATGTTTGTACAGTTCCGAAAATTCACTGAATTTCCTAGCCTTCAATCTTACATAAAATTTCTATTTTTCTTGCAGAAATTGGATAGGAAAGCTGGCTAAAACTTTCAAAAATAGCCTTGAAGGAAATCTGGAAAATTTTCCAGATTCTCCATTACCAAAACATGAACAAGATGAAGATGGAGTTTAAAGGAATAGCTATGGTGTTTTCTTTTCCTTGGAATCCCTACCTAATTCTCCTCCTCAGTATCGGCCTCATCTATCCCACAAGAGCTGATTTTTGAATTCTAAGCTAGGGATTTATCACAGAATTTTTATGATTAAAAATTGGATTAATGAATTCAGGATAGTTTAAATTTCAAAGATGTTAGAACAAGGCTAGCAAAATTTAAGGGGACAAGAATTCTTTTTATGACAAGACCACATGGTCAAGACATTACCATTATGTCTTCTTTAAGACAATATTCCTATCTTTAGGGAATGTAAGAAAAATGAAAATTCAAACATGGTTAAGATAAATATGAATAAAACTTAAGTGATGGGATTTGAACTCAAGACCTTAGAGATTAAATCACAAAGCTCTAACCACTTAACCACAATAACTCTTGTTCTTATTTTCTCAACTAAATATTCTTCTTATATAAACCTCAAGCCATCTTCTTATTCTAACCTCAAGCAAAATTACCTTTTTACCCTTTCTACTCAACAAGCATAAATAAACCATTTAACCTATAAACCACAATTCTAAGGTACATAAAATCATTGAAAAAAGGTATACTTTATGTATGGTGACATGATATGCATCCCATCCCCCTTACTCTAGGGTTGGCTTTAGGTGGGATTTCATAGCACATGTGTTTGGGGCACATGAGTGAGAAAGGTCTGCGCATGTTGAGTAAGAGAGGCCTTCTAGATGCACAAAACACAGGTGCATTGGACTTCAATGAGCACTGTATTTTCAAGAAGCAGAAAAGGGTTAGCTTCAACTCACGAGCAATTCACCATACTAAAGGTACCTTAGATTATATTCATTCAGATCTTTGGGGCCCTGATGCGTAAATTTTGGGTGTATAAAAATCATCAAATTTAAATCCCTTCTTTAGTCAAGTTTTAATTAAAACATTAATCCCGAAATAGACATATAAACAAGTGTACTCAATGCAAGCATAGTATAAGGAATTAATGAGTATCGATCCTCAAAGGAACAAGTACGCACTAATCACTTTTCATTCATTGTTTAACTGACCCAATAAAGTGAGAAAATAATAAAAATAAAAAAATAAAAATATATATACAACTCAAGGATGTAGGTTTATGCAATTTAGACAATTATCCTAGAAAATATAACATTGAACCCCTTAACAAATATCTCAATTAATCATCATCTTAACATCTTGAAGGAATATAAAGCAAAGTTCAATCATTTCCCAAGTCATGATTCACTTATATAAACTCCACTTCTTTTTCAATCAATGAAATCACTATCTCTTGATTAAATTAGTAGATTTTCCAATCAAACTAACATAACTAAAAGATGCATTAAATATAATTCCTTGTAGACATGAAATTAGCTAACAACCCTATACTCTTGGCGAAATTAACTAACCTTTTATTACTTAAGTTATTTGTTCTTAACTTCGTTTCCCAAGTCCATTAAGTAATAACAAATATGAAATTAATAAAATTAAATTAACTCCTAACATCATTTCCCAAGTCAATTAGAAGCAAATCTAACTTCATCAATACCTCCATAATCACAAGAAATCAAACACCAAGAATGATAGAAAATTGATCAAATAGTCAAATTGATACATTGGTCATGAATCCCAAAATATTAGTAAATTACAATAAAAATATTGAATACATCATTGTTTAAGAACAAGAAGATAAAGAGAAAAGAAAGCACTCATAGACAAGCCTCTTTCTTCTTCCTAGAAGACTCTCTTGAACAACCATCCTTGATTTGGGTAAACTCCTCCTTTAATAAGTGATTAGGAATTTTTTCTTATGAATCCACCTCTCTCTATGTATATATCCCTTCTCTTGTGTTTTCTCGTGTTTTTATATGCCTCTTGGATGCTAAATTCGTAGCTTAGGAAGTCTTGGCCGAGTAGGTTTCCAGAAATATCAAAATCATTGGAGAATTCTCAAATTCATGCATAGAATATTCACCTTCCAGAGCATACTTGGTGTCGAGTACATTCGACCTACCTGGCACAAGGTGCACTCTGTTCTTTCCCTGTTGTTGCTCTATTTTTTGGTCTTTTTTCATCGGCAGACAGAATAGACCTGGTGCTAGGTAAACTTGCCCGACCTGGCACCGAGTCTGTTCTGGTTTTGTCCTAAAAGCTGCTTAAATTTCTCTGCTGGACCAGAATGGATCCGGCGCCTGGTCCATTTGCTGCACCTGGCGCCAGGTCTATTCTGGAATTGTTCACTTTTTGCGCGAAATCTACTAAAAATTTGTCAAAAACACTTTTTACAAGCAAAATGTCAAATTGGAAGAAATAAGCCTAGTTATTACAACAAATGTATCACAAAATAACCTCAAATAACTAGAAAAATAATGGTGATTTTAACCTCTATCAAGTCTATCTCGTGTCCCGTCTAAGGGTGGGGTTAGGTATTTATTCACTTTTATTGATAATTATTCAAGGAAAGTTTGGGTTTATTTTCTTAAGAATAAGAGTGATGTTTACCTAGCTTTCAAATGGTAGAAAGTTTTGATTGAGAAATAGACAGGAAAATAGAGAAAGCGGTTGAGGACAAATAATGGCATGGAATTCCATGAAAAATAATTTGATGAATTTTGTAAAAATAAAGGAATTGTTCGACACCATATAGTAAAAATGACACCTCAACAAAACAGTGTTACAGAACGCATGAATAGAACTCCTTTGGAAAGAGCACGTTGTATGATTTCAAATGCAGGGTTGACAAAGGATTTTTTGGCAAAGGCAGTTTCTATATCATGTCACATTTTCAACCGCGCTCCATTTGCATCTCTTGATTTCAAAACTCCTGAGGAAGTTTGGTCAGATACGCCTACTAATTATTCTGATTTGAAAATTTTTAGGTGTCCAACATACATGCATGTAAATGATGGGAAATTGAAGCCTAGAACTAAGAAATGTATTTTCCTTGGATATGCTTCTGGGGTGAAAGGATATAGATTGTGGTGTCCAGATCCCAAATCACCAAAATTTGTAATTAGTAGAGATGTTACATTTGATGAATTGTCTATGTTAAATTCCAAAAGTGAGTTTTCGAGTTCTTCTCGTGCTGATGAAGATGGTACGTAAGAGCAGGTGGAGCTTGAAATTGGTAGTTCTAGTCCTTCTAAGTTAACTTCTTCTATTCAGCAAAGTTCAGTACCAATGCGTGTTGCCTCTAATCAAGTTGTGGCTTCCGACGAAGAAGTTCGAGAAGAAGATGAATATTCCATAGCCAAGAATACACCAAGAAGAGAGATTCGACCACCTCAAAGATATGCAAATTTAGTGGCATATGCATTGTCAGTTGTAGAAGAAACAATTAGAGTTCATAAGCTATTCAATTGGTGCCTGGACTTGAATGGTGTTCACTGTTCATAATTTGTGATCTTAGGATTTTTGTGGAGAAGGTGGAGCAAAACTGCTATGTTTGAGTTCGAGATGCAAGTAATGTGGAGATTTGTTGGGATGCCTTGCATCCATTTGAGTTTGTCCTACATCAAAATCATCAAACATCATCTATCACTATTTAAGCTTTGTTAAGTTCCAAGTCCCACATCAATTATGCAAGAATTCTAACCACCTCAAGTTGCCTATAAATAAAGGCCTTAGTTTGGTTCTCTAATGAACAAAACAAAAAATAACAACACCAACATAAGAGTTTGAATAGCTATTAAGGTATTTATTCTTTGTAATACTCTTGTTCTATATTAGTGGTGTTTAGTTGCTTAAGAATGCTTTTCTAAAGCCTTGTAAATTGTCTTTTTCATAGTGAAGTTTTGTTCTGCCTCCGCCCGTGGACGTAGGTCATTTGACCGAACCACGTAAGTTTTTGTATCTCTCTCTTTTATTTCCTTTCTCGTTATTTATTTTTTTCTCCATATTATTTTTGTTATTATTATTTCTTTGTTATTGTCTTGTGTGGTTTTGCCATTGGAGTTTTGATTTGTTCCTGGGGCCTCTCCCTAGCAGCAACGTGTGATGAAAAATAAAGCAAAGTAGTGGATATAGCTAATGGTTTCATGATCCATCTCCATTTTGAATTGGATTCAAAATACACAACAAACAAGAATAGGAAAAATTGAAAAAAAAAAAAATCAGAGAACAAATATTTGTGCCAGAATGTATTTGTGTGTAGAATGTCTGAGTTTTTAAAAATCTATTATTGAGGAAACAAATATGTTATCGGATGATTTCCTAAAGAAGTGTTTTGCCACTGGATATCCTAAACAAGCGTTTGGGCACAAAAGAATTCCAAAATTATTACCAAACCTTCAATATTGTTGTTAATATGACTTCATTTCTTACCGCTTTAAATAGGATGTCTTCATTTTGTGTTCTCCCAAAAGGAACAAGAAGTAAAAATGAAGAGCACTTCTCTACTTTTTTTTTTCTTTCCTTGGTTCATCTCACAAGTATGTTATGTAGTTCGGTTTCTTGGATTTAAACATCATATGTAATACCCTATAATTTTTTCTTAGGAAAATTAAGATAAATAATTTTATGTTATGAGGTCATTTAATTATTTATGTAATTGTGTTATTTTAAACCTCATATGAATATCAAGGGTGTAATATCTTACAAATTTTACTATAGGAAATAAGATAATTAAATTTTATTTTTACAAATTAATTGAATTAATTGTGTGTTCTTTTTGCTTAAATTTTTATTTGGGATTTCTTAGAGAAAATAAATGAAATCAATGTGACTATATGCTTGTTACGTTGAAAAATAATTTATCCTTAATTAAATTTTGAAAATTAGCCTATTCAATCATTTAACTTTTATGTTTTGGAGATATATGTCCCTTTTCTTTTTTAAAAACATTTTAGGCCCCCCTAACTATAATTTTTGTACGATTTTGATCCTTTTTTAGGGTTTTGTTAGTCAATCCAATAAAAAGGACCAAAATGGCATAAAAATAATAGTTAGGGGACCTAACAAGTTCCAAAAAAAAAAAAAAAAGAAAACAAAAGAAAAGTGACCTAAACATCTAAAACATAAAAGTTAAGGGATTGAATCGGCTAATTTTTCTTTAAATAATAAAGCAATTAAAAAATCTACCTCCAAATTTAGAAGGATTTCAGATAGATTTAAAATGAATTCTTAAAATTTTATTGTTAAAGATAATAAAGTAATAAAAGCATTTGTTGGAAATCTATCCCAAATTTAATTAAAAATTAGAATAAATTCGAAATAAAATCTTAAAAATATTATTTAATAAAATTATAAATAGATTAATAAAATGTCCGTTCCAACTCCATCCCAAATTTGGCATGGACTTGGCATGAAAAAATTCTTGTAAAGAAATCATGATAGGAATCTATCCACACAACATAGCACATCTAAAGAAGGGGGATAGAATGTCAAGACTTACTTCAAATCTCCATAGGAACATTTAACATTCAAGAAGTTTCAGGAAGATTTTCAAGCCATCTAAGCATACAAGCCAAGAGCTAAAAAGATTGTCAAGAGATAGGTAGTGAAGGGAGCTGTAAATGGAACACAACAGGAACAACAACCCAAGCAGAGAATCAAGCCAACATTAAAATAAGGATTAAAGACCAAAGAAGTAACAAAGAGAGCTCAAGACAACCAACATTTCATTTGGAAAATCAAGGGAACACATGGAAAGGGAATAGAGGTCAAATGAGCAGGGGTTGGAGGGCATTAAAACAAGAGAGGCTGCCCAGAGCCGACCCAGTGTCGGCCCAGATCGATCGACTAGGCTCCGACTTTACTCTGCAAAAATTCTTCTTCGATTTTGGCGCAGGTACTGTTCCAACAAAACTGACCCGGCGCCGACCCTAACAGCCCTACTCGGTGCCAGCTATGGACTGGCTGATTCTTGATTTTTGTTCAGACCTTTTTGTGAACGAATACTATTCCTCTAGATTAGACTCGACACCATCCCTAGGAGACCTATCTGGCACTAGCCCTATTCTGGAACCTGAACCTTTGACGTTTTTAGCTATTTTGGGGTCATTTTGTAATAATTAAAAGTGTTTAGTTCAGGAACAGAACACCCTTCTATAATGCTTTGTATTAGGTTATGTTGGGGGACTATAAATACCCTATTATAACTATGTAAACATAACTTTGGTATTTTGGGAAGGAGAATTCAAATTCTCTCTAGAGAGAGAGTTCTTGAGGGTGATCCTCTTGGGTGATATCCATTAAACATCAAGACTAAATCAAAGGAATTAGTCCCACCTTTGATCTTGTCTCTAAATCTTAAGGGATAATCTCAACTTCATCTCTATTCTTATGTGCTAGGTTGCCTAGTATATTTGATAGAATTAAGTTAGGTGCCTTCAAATTCCTATCCTTGGTGTTCTAATCTATAGTTAGATTAGGATGTTAAGGTGTCTTTGAAATAGGCTAGATTTACATTATCACAAGATTGTTAATTTCTTTGCATTTTGGTGTTCTTGTGTGTGAGTCATCTGGGTTCTTGTTTTGAGCTTAATCCACATTTTTGAAACTTTCCAAGATCATAACAAGTGGTATCAGAGTTTGAATTATATTGATTCTAATCAACCAACTTTCTTTGGGCTCAAGTAAAATCTTCTTCATGATCTATTGATTTTCAAATTTTCGTCACTTTTTCTATTGCTATTTTTGAAAGTTAAAAGTTTGAATTTGTGCCATGAAAATATTGTTATTTTGAACCTATATGGTATGTTGATGTTTGAGGAGTCTTTTGGTGTAGACATTTGTTGATTTGGGGGCTCAAACAAGCTGGAATTTACTATACAAAAATGAGCTACGAGATTGCACACCAAGTGTTAGATAAATTGCCTTTAAGACACCTTTCTTTCTTATTCCTTGGAATTTAATTGACTTGATTAGTAGAACTAAATCCTTTAAAGTGGAAAAGAGTTGGGAAGAACTTAAGTGAGGAATTGAGAGTTTGAAAAAAAGGCAAGAGGGTGAGTTCATTTTACAAAAGCCAAGAATAGTGCAAACACGAGTGAAGAGTAACTACTAAAATTAACTGTAAACACATGAGGGAGTGAAGTGAGGAATTCTCTTGTATTTTCTACTTAAATTGTGTGAGTACTTCTCTTGAAAGGAAATTCACAATGGCTAGTTGGAGTGAAAGTGAAGGGTATGATTATAATGAGGAGTCTTGTAACAATGGAAGTAATTATGGGGGATATGATAAACATAAATATGACTATGAAGAAGATTATTGGGGAAATGAAGATGATCATGAAAATTTGCTTGATTGTGGAGATAAGTCTTATAGGGATAGCTATGATGAAGGGCCAAGCAAAAGTGGAAAATGATATGGTAGGTTTTATGGAAAAGAAAATTGGAAATATGAGGGGGTTGAATATATGGGTATAAATTATGGGAATGGTAGGTTTATGTTGGAGGGCCACAAAAATAGTCAAAAAGTGGTAGTTTTACTCACATGTCCCATAATTGTCCAAGAAGTTCTTAGCATGGTGAGGGAAGTACAATGCAAAATTTTTCAAAATAAGGGATAAGAAGAAAACAAGATTATGTTTGTTCTACATGTTGGGACTATGGTTATAGTAGATGTGTTTGCCTATGAATGAATGATCAAGGAAGAAGTTTTGATTTGCAAAAGGGTCATGCAATTTCTTGTGAGCATTGTAGTGGCTATGGGCACAAATCATTTGATTGTTATTGGAAGTCTTCTAAGAAGAAAAATGAGATTCATAAATTGGAGAAGCAAGAAGCTAAACTTGAGACTAAAGTGGCTAAGAAAAATGTTGTAGATGTTGAGGTGCCAAAAAGGGCAAGAAATAAAGAAAGGGTTGAGAAGGTTGAGCAAGATGAATTACATGGCTTTGAGAAGGAGGAAAAGCTAGGAAATAAGGCCAAGTGCCAAGGAATGCTCCATCAAAATGAAGAAGTAGTGCATGAATAAGTTGAGGAAAATGTTGATGAGATTCATAAGGAGCATAGTGATAATAAATAAGAAGAAGTGGATCCATTGAGTTCAACAAATGGTGTGACTAGGGAATATTACAACATTATATTCTTTCTAGAGGATTAGTTAAACCCATTAGAAGTGTTAGAGGAGAATGAGCAAGAAGGAGTTGAGCAAAATGGAATAGAACTTGTTAAAAAGTAAATATATTCAAGGAATGAGGTAGAGAGGGAGCAAATGCATGATATAGATGAAGGTTCCCAAAGTGTTTCAAGTACTTATGAAATAGGAGAAAACTCAAATCCATAAGAGGAGAAAAAGAGGAGTTGGCCAGAGGTGGTGCAAAAGCAAATGAGAATGAGTGAAATTAGTAAGAATGAAGCATTTAGTTCAACTTCACAAAATGACACCAAATCTAATAGAGGAGATAGAGTGGATGGAAGAGATGGAGGATCACTTGAGAAACCCTGTGCATTAATTGGTGTTATGAGGGAAATTAATGAAGCTTGTATGGTTGAAAAAAAAAAGAGGAATTACAAAGGGAAAATATTTTCTATTCAAGGTGTCAAATCAAAGAAAAATCACGTAGCTTGATTATTGATGGAGGGAGTTGTAAAAATTTGATTCATGCTACATTGGTGGAGGAATTGGGAATAGAGACCTTGAAATATCTTAAACCTTATAAGCTTCAATGGTTAAACAGTTGTGGTGAAGTAAAAGTGAACAAACAAGTTGAGGTTACAATTGTCATGGGGGGATATAAAGATGAGATGATGTGTGATGTGTTTTCCATGCATGTTGGGCATATATTATTGGGAAGGCCTTGGCTATATGATAGGGAGGTAGTTCACCATGGAAAGAAAAACACTTACTCTTTGTGCAAGGATGGAAGGAAATTTGTACTTTGCCCTATGTCCCCAAGTAAGATTGTAAAAGATCAAAACATTTTGAGGGAAGAAGATAAAAGGAGAAGAGAACAAAAAAAAGGGTAAAGAAAGAGGGGGAAAAACATGAGCAAGAGATGAGAGAAAATGAGAGAAGAACAAAAGAAGAGAAAAAGAGGTTAGAGTTCCAAATGGAACAAAAGCCTGAAATTTTACTTTCACACACAAACTCTTGTTTGAATTCTTATGCAGGGAAATCCATACAAGTAACAAAGCGCATCGATTCGAGGACAAACCATCTCAAAGAATGGGGAAATGATAAGAATTTATCCACGCAACAAGGCACATCTAAAGAAGGGGGATGGAAAGTCAAGACTTGCTTCAAATCTCCATAGGAACATTCAACATTCAAGAAGTTTTAGGAGGATTTTCAAACCATCCAAGTATACAAGCCAAGAGCCAAAAAGATTGTCAGGAGATGGGCAGTAAATGGAGCTATCAATGGAACACAAAAAGAACAACAATCCAAATGGAGAATCAAGCCAACAATAAATCAAGGATTGAAGACCAAAGAACTAACAAAGAGAGTTCAAGACAACCAAGATTTCATTTGGAAGATCAAGGGACTACATGGAAAGGGAATGGAGGTCAAATGAGTAGGGGTAGGAGTGCATCAAAACAACAAAGGCTGCCCAGAGCCGCTCCGACATCGACCCAGATCGATTGACCAAGCGCCGGCTATGATTTGCAAAAATTCTTCTTCGATTTTTGGTGTAGGTACTGTTCCAACAAAACTAACCTGGCATCGGCTATAGACTGGCTGATTCCCATTTTTGTTCCAACCTTTTTGTGAACGGGTACTATTCCTCCATATTAGACTTGGCGCCACCCCCAAGAGACCTACCCGCTGCTAGCCTTGTTCTGGAACCTGAACCCCTGACATTTTTTAGCTATTTTGGGGTCATTTTATAATATTTAAAAGTATTTAGTTTAAGAACATAACAACCTTCTATAATGATTTGTATTAGGTTATGCTGGGGGACTATAAATACCCTATTATGACTATGTAAACATGACTTTGGTATTTTGGGAAGGAGAAGAGAGAGAGTTCTAAAGGGTGATTCTCTTAGGTGATGTCCATTAAACATCAAGACTAAATTAAAAGAATTAGTCCCACCTTTGATCTTATCTCTAAATCTTAAGGGATAATCTCAACTTCATCTCTATTCATATGTGCTAGGTTGCCTAGTATGTTTGATAGGATTGAGTTAAGTGCCTTCATATTCCTATTCTTAGTGTTCTAATCTATAGTTAGATTAGGGTGTTAAGGTGTCTTTGAAACATGCTAGATTCACATTATCACAATAGAGTTAATTTCTTTGAATTTTGGTGTTCATGTGTGTGAGTTTGTTAAGGTTCTTGTTTTGAGCTTAATCCACATGTTTGGAGCTTCCAAAGATCATAACAAATCAATTCCAACTTAAAGATGGTTAGTTAATAAAAAATTCAAAAAGAAATTAATAAAGGAATTATTGCAAACGTTAAGTGGAATTGGGGAAAGATTCTTTACGAAAAGTTATTATTTAATGAAAATTTAAAAGAAAAAATTAATAAAAGAATCCAACACAAATCTATCTCAAATTTAGGAGAAATTTTGGAACAGAATATTAGGAAAAAATTATTATTTAAAGAAAAATAATAATTTAATAATTCAATCAACGAATACTACTAAAATTTAATTAGTTTGAATCGTTGATGTTCTAATTTTGCTTTTAATTGTTCCAATAAAATAGTTAGTATAAGCATTTTATTAACAATTTTCCTTTTTTTTTAAGTCTTTGATACGATATAAGTTAAATGAATAGATATGTCATTAATATGATAGTCACATATTTGAAATTAAGCAAACGTCACAATGTAACATTATTTAAACACTTTGATATAATGACAAATTATATCTAGTGCGATTAAAATTTAATATATTTACTTTCTTTTACTTTTGTAGAAAATCTAACAATTAGATTATGAAGTTATGAAATTTATATATACTTTACAAGTATGCTTGGAAAATTAGTGGATTCAATCTTTTAACTTTTATTTTTGACGATTTTGATCAATTTTCTTTTTTTTAAACTTGTCAGATCCCCTAACTATTATTTTTGTACTGTTAAAAAAAAGACCAAAATCGTACAAAAATAATAGTTAGGTGACCTAAAATGTTGAAAAAAAAAAAGAGGGATCTAAACCTCTAAAACATAAAAGGTAAGGAATTGAATAGGCTAATTTTCGATTAAATTATTATAATGGTGATTTTTTTTAGAGAAAAATAATTTCTTGAACAACCAAATTTTATGATAAAGCTAGTTTTGATTGTTAATCAACTAAAAGTCTTAGTCAAAATTTCCATTTACATTATTTGACCCAAAAGAATCCAAGATCCATGAACCATTTTGATCTATTTAAATGAATTTCTACCAAGAATTTCAAATAAAATTTTGTCACATAAAAACACCTAAAATTTTAACCCTTAAATTTAGAGTGTATTCAAACAGCTTCATCTCAACCTGTAGATTAAATGAGCCATAGTATAAAAACTTCTTCTTCCTTCACTTTTCCCCTTCGAGGCCAGCTGCCCTCTCTTTTTCTCCATCTTCTTGCTGTCGACTACGTCTCAATCCTTTGCTGTCGGTTGCAAAGTGACCGAGAGGAAACAATTTCCATTTGTCCCTTGTTGCTGTCGGCAACCTTGTGCAAAAGAAGACAACTTTTTTTTATTATTATTTTATTCATTCTTCTCCTGGCTGCTACCTGGTATTTGGTGACCAAGAGGAAACAATTACCTCATGTCCGCTATTGCAGTCTACCAGCTCCTTCTTGATTAAAGTTGCTCAAAACCCAGCTGTCAAAGAGGTGAGCCAAAGAGCATTTCCATTCACAAAAGCTACTGTCCGAAAATCTGCTGGTTCTGTCCAGCTTGGTGTGATTTGCTTTGTTGACATTTTTCTATAATTTAATGATGTAGAATTGTTACCTTTATGTTGGAGACATGTTGTATAATGTGAACATGAGGTCTTTTGTGCTGAGAAATTCATTTCCTATTTCAGATTCTTGAAAACCGAAAAAAATTGCAGGCTTTTGTCCAGCTGGGGAGATCTGTTTTCTTTATTTTGGTGTGATTTAGTGGTGTAGGGATGTTACATTTATGCTTGAGATATTTTATATGTTGTGGTTTGAGGCCTTTAGTGTTAAGAAAACCATTCTCCATTTCATATATATGTATATAGATGAAGAACCAAAATTGCAATGTTCTGTATAGTTTTGTGAATTTTGTGGGTAATGCTGGTTTTTTGGTGTGATTTTGTTGAAAGATTGGCGTAGGCATGATGTAGTCATGTTATGCTATGTAGGGGTGACTTTATATGTGTTGGATAATGGGGTTAAAAGTTGTTAAGAAGCTTATATTGTTATGACAAAAATAGAGCACTGCTGAAAGTGTATTTGTACAGAAAAGCATGTGGTTCTGAATTCAAAAAATTGTGGATAATTTGCCTGGATTAAAATCTCTGAATGATTTATGATTTGAGGAAAATGAAAGAAACAAAGCTTTATGATTTTTGTAAATTAAATCTGCAATCTATCAAAATATTGTGCAAATGCCATAAATATTTTCCCCCGAACAAATACCCTTCCCTTTTGAATTTAGTCATACAATTTATATTGTATAAACTGCAAGATGTTTGGAAAATTTTAGGATAATAATACTGAAAAATCATTTATAAACTGAGAGAAATTAATTTTTAGAAATGGTCGCGCAAAACTGTCTGAACAAGGTACCGTTTTGGCAGTGAGTTTGTAAAAAAAAAAAATTAATTAATTGACCCTCTTTTAAGTGGAATTTTGAGGAGAAAATTATATGGCAATTCGTGTAACAAGTTAAGGTATCAAATTGGAAATTTTCATTGAAAATAAAGTGTTTTACTTAGGTAATTAAGGTGATTTTTATGACCTCTGTTTTACCACTATGAGAAGAGTTTTAATTTTAAGTAAAAATAAGTTTGTACGAGAATTTGTCTATAAACGTGATGGAAATTGACTTAAATGGATTTGATAGGATGATAAAATAATTAGAAATGGATTTGTGTGAGTTTTAATGATTGTAATGAATTATATAGTTTTGGGTAATAAAACCCTAATTTTTTGCAAATGAAACTTTAAAAGGGGATTTTGATTCTTGTAAGAGTATTGTTTTTATTTTTATTATTTGATAATTTACTCGGTGTAATAAATGTTAATCTTATGACGTCTTGAGACTTATGTGTATTGGGTTATAAGTGATTTGTGGTTTTACATGATAGTTAGGGTCTTTTGCAGTAATTAAGGCTTTTGCATGGTGATTCAGGCATTGTTTGGCCATTGGTTTAAATTGAGGAGTTGTATGCTTAGAGAAATAGTAGATGCCTTAGTAGTCTATTGATTTTTGTGATGGGATGTTCCTACCCCTAAGATTAAGGGTGTTAGAATTATTGGAGGCCTAAGCGGCACCCTAATTGCCCTAGTGTCTTATTCAAATAATTATGAGCAGCATGTAAATAGGAAATTGATTTCTATATATTATGATGGTAGATTTGGTGAAGTTTGACGGAGTATGAGCAATAAATTGATTTTTTAGTATTTGCTAGCTCGGACCGAGGTAAGTCCTTGCATCTTAAGAATATTTTCGAATTGCATGTTATTAAATTCAAAATCCATGAAAAAATACCATGTTCAAAGTATGCAAAATTTTCATTCAAATGCATGTATAATATATGCATAATTTCATGAAATGTTTTATGTTTATAACATGTAAATTGTGAGTTCATATGTGAGTATATCACTTTGAAAAAACACTGTACATGAAAATAATACTTATTACAAGTAATGACCCTAGTATGATATTAGGATTTACTCATGCATAAGTATTTATGTGAAGCGTTCACGGGTATTGCGAAAATCAGGGCATGAGTTTTATAGGTAATGGCTCCAAAAATTATTATGGTAAATTATGAGAAATAAATTAATTCTTCTCGAATAAATTTTGGAACGAATATAGAAATGTTTGTTTTGGAAACATTAGGGAAGATAATTGCGGTTTTCATTTTGGTCGAGTTAAGACTTAGAAATTTACTTGAAAAGACTGGAACAATTTTGAAAATAATTTAATTATTCCATATCAGAAAAGTGAACTCTTGAACCAATGAGTTAATGACATTGAGATCTCAATGAATAAGGCTATAGGGCTGGCTTTCGTTAGATTATGAGAGAATTTTAGAAGATTAGCCATCTCTAGAAAGTGGTCTTTTTCCAAATGGGGTGACACTTCTATTAGCTAAGCGTAGTCCTTCTCTAGCAACATGGTTTCCCAAGGGAGTTAGAGGATGGACGTGGGACATCCGATCTAATTTTATGCAAGAGATGGTGGGGTATCCCTTGAGAGGGATGTACACCCTATGTAATTATTCGGCATTCTATATGCCATTACTATATATATGACGTAATATGATCACAAAGACACAATACGAGTATCTTAAAGATACACGGGATATGGTATTTTGATGGGTTCAAGACTTTTAAAAATTTGAACTTAATGTTCCAAAAATGTTATATAAATAATTTTACTTGACAAAATATTTAATTATGCAAGTTCACCACAACATTTTTCCCTTTTAATGACATTTTTATGTGTTACTATAGAGAATCTTTTCTTCTATTTAATATATTATTACATATAAAAAGAGTGTCATCTAAAGTGATCTTAGGAAAAGTTTGACATTTATAAATATAAAAAACAAATGTTACCATATGAACCTATGCTAACGTATGTAGATGTGTTTATAAATTCTTTTTATGAAATTTGTTAGTGTTATAATAAAGTTAAGGTAGAACAAATATTTAAATCTTTTTAATACATAATTTTGTCACATTATGAAGCTATGGTGACATCTACATACATTTGAATTTATTTACTTTATGACATTTTTTAATGTTAATAATTGCTTCAAATATAACATAAACAAATGTCAAAATTTTGATTGTTTTCTGATATTTAATATGGAACATATCTACTCTAATGTGACAAATCTTTATGTAGGTAATCATACATTTCATAATACTTGTGTGTGATATATTATCCCTAATATGATAACATTTATATATGTTCTTTTATTCTGATAGCCCTGACATATTAATGTCACTATATTTCGAATATTGTAACAATTTAATATGTTAGACCAATTGCAACTAATCCCTACAACAATTTACATAGAAAAAAAAGAAAATATCCATAAATTTTCATTGAAGTTCAATGTACCACCAAAATACACTCCTTGGTTAGTAGACTTTGCTAATTATGTGGCTGTAAGAATTCTCCCAAAAAGTCTCGACAATGCAACAAAAGAAGAAATTCCTCTCCGAAGTAAGGCATTACTTTTGGGAAGATCCATATTTGTTTAAGTGTTGTGCGGACCAAATCATTTGACGGTGTGTGGACTCTAAGGAAGGAAAGGATATTGTAAGACATTGTCATGAAGGACTTGCTGGAGGCCACTACCAAGCCAACAACACTGCATAAAAGGTGCTCAACTCTAGATTCTATTGGCCCACATTGTTCAAAGATGCCCACAAGTTTGTTCAAAGTTGTGATAGGCACATGTAACATTTCTAAATCTCATGAGATGCCATTACAAATTTTTAACCTTGTGAAGTATTTGATTGTTGGGGGATAGATTTTATAGGACCTTTTCCTAGTTCTTTGGGGAATTAATATATTTTGGTAGTGGTAGATTATGTTTCTAAATGGGTAGAGACACAAGCTTTACCAACTAATGATGCAAGGGTTGTGGTAAAATTTTTGAAAAAACTTTTCACCCATTTTGGTGTGCCTAGGATGCTCATTAGTGATAGGGGGACTCATTTTTGTAACGCACAAATGGAAAAAGTCCTCAAACATCTAGGCGTTAACCATCGGTTTTCCACCCCCAATCACCCCTAAACAAGTGGACAGGTCGAAGTGGTTAATAGGGAAATAAAAAGAATCCTAGAAAAAACTGTTAACCATACTAGGAAGGATTAGAGTCTAAAATTAGATGACACTTTTTGGGCATACAGGACAGCTTTTAAGACCCCAATTGGTACAACTCCTTTTCGGTTAGTTTATGGAAAAACATGTCATTTACCCGTTGAGATTGATCATAAAGCTCATTAGGCTATCAAACTTGTTAACCTTGATCTTGAGTCAGCTGGAAAGTCAAGGTTGCTCCAACTCATAGCCTTGGAGGAATTGCGCAAGGATGCTTATGATACTTCTATGCAGTATAAATAGAAGGTCAAAAAATGGCACGATAAGCATATCACTCGCCCCCACGAATTTGAGAAAGGCAATCAAGTGTTGTTATTCAATTCTCGTTTGTGAATTTTTCCTAGTAAATTGAAGTCAAGGTGGTTAGGACCATATCCGGTAAGTCAAATATTCCCCTTTGGGACCCTTGAAATCACTCACCCTATGGGGTGCACTTTCAAAGTCAATGGCAATCGAGTGAAACGCTATGTTGGTGAACTTCTTCATAACCCGGATCAAGTGGACAGCTGGAAAGTCAAGGTTGCTCCAACTCACAGCCTTGGAGGAATTGCGCAAGGATGCTTATGATACTTCTATGTAGTATAAATAGAAGGTCAAAAAATGGCACGATAAGCATATCACTCGCCACCACGAATTTGAGAAAGGCAATCAAGTGTTGTTATTCAATTCTCGTTTGTGAATTTTTCCTAGTAAGTTGAAGTCAAGGTGGTCAGGACCATATCCGGTAAGTCAAATATTCCCTTTTGGGACCCTTGAAATCACTCACCCTATGGGGCGCACTTTCAAAGTCAATGGCAATCGAGTGAAACGCTCTATTGGTGAACTTCTTCACAACCCAGATCAAATGGACATGCTTTTGGACACTGAAACATAAACCTCATTGGGTTATCTAGACTTATTTCTCGTTCATACTATCAGTTTTAATTTTCTCTTTTGTACTATTTTCTCTCTTTAGTTTTTGTTTATTTTCTTTTATTTTCTTTTCTAGTCTTTATGCTTTGGTGTGTTTCGTTTGTATTTTTTCTTTTTAGGTACTTTGACACTGCCTCTTTCTCTTGGAACTCAAAAAATGCACCATGAATGGAAGTAATTTCTTTCCTATCTTTTCCCATTCATTTTTGGTCCCATGGCACTTTTTCCTTGTTCTATTTATTTGGCCATTGAGGACAATGTCCAGTTTAAGTGTGGGGGAGTGATTAGATTGAGAATTCTTCTATGCTCCATTCTTTCAAATTTTCAAATTTTCAAAAAAAAAAAATCAGATTTTTATTTGACTTTCAAAATGTATTTTTAATGCATGTCTTTGAGATAGATCATAGAGCACATGTTCTATATCAATTATGGCTTGCATGACTTTTTGCACGCACTTGGACTAGGTAGTTCTTGATCATATGTTTTACATGTTCTTAAACCTGTTTTTCCACTAAAATTCATTTAGCATTCTAAAACTTATTGAATACCTATTGAGGCAAAATAAGAAAGACATTCATGATTTAACTTAGGGATGATGGTAATAGGCCTTCTTCGGATAGTTTGAGCTTTTCAAGCCTACCTATTTTATATTATCCCTTGTGCCTATTTTGAGCCAAAATTGTTAATTTCTTTCTTAAAACCCATTATCATACATTATCCATTACTTCTTTCTGAGAGTTTGATTTATCTTCCAAATCTTTAATTACTCTTGAAAGATAAAAGTATATGTAGGAGAATGTTGAGGAAATTACTAGTGGAAAGATCATGAATTGTTACTTTCAGTTATGCATCAATAGTTGTGATTGAGTTGGGAAAGGAAAAATTGAAAGAAAAGAGAAAAGAAAGATTGAGGGGGAAAAAAAAGCTGCTAGAAAGTTTGAAAGAGAAAAAAGTTGAGAAACAAACAATAGCAGCATTCGAAAAAAGAGAGAAAAAGAGAGAGAAAAATTGAAAGCGAAAGAAAAAAGAAAGATCACAAGAACAAAGGTGGTTGAGTTGTAGGTATTTCTGAAAAAACTTGAGTTTACATCAAGCTCTTGGCACCATTGTTGAAATTTTGAATGATTTTGTGAAAAATTATTGATGAGTTGAGAATGATTGATGAAAATGCAAGATTTACTTGAATTGAACTGTAATTGCTAAACAAGGTTATTGGTTTTGATTTGGTTTTAGAATAGGAGAGCAAGAAAAGTTTGGAATTTCTTGGTACATCTTGTTTATCCTTTTCTTTCAAACTCTCATCTTCTTTGATATTTAATTCTCCTATGTCCTTCGCTTGACAAGCTACATTACAAGCCCTTTAGCCTTACATTACAAGTTTGAAAGTCCTACTTGACCTAAGTAGAATAATGATATGTCTCGAATTAGTGGAGAGAGTGTATGAAAAGTGAACTTATGGAATGCATATTTTTCTTGAACTAAATTCTTTCCAATGGTTTGAGAATGATGTTAAAACATTGAGATGGTTTTACTAGTCAATCTTCACTTACACAAATCTTGCATTTGTTATGAAAGATGTAGTAGCATATGTTTTGTTGTCTTGAATTGATGCGTATGGATTTGGGTATAAAAATCATACAAAAACTAAGCACATTCCCAATCAAGTTTACATTAAAACGTTAAACTCAAATTACACATATGAGCAAGCGTACTCACCATTAACTTAGCATAGGGTTCAAACGAGTGTCGATCCTCAAGGAACAAGTATACTCTAATCACCTATCTTTCATTGTTTAACTGACTCGATAAAGTAAAAAAGAAATAAAATAAAACAAAATAAAAATAAAAATAAAAATATATACATGTTAATGATGGAGAATTATGTAACTCAAGCAATTGTTTAGACAAACATGATCTTAAAGAACCCAACCATTATCATAATTAACTATTCTCTTGGCATCATAAAGAATTAAAGTAGATTCACTTCGATGATAAATCCATGAAATCACTACCTTCTAGATAAATTAGCATCACTTGGTTTGTCTCAACTAATTCACCCAAATGACGCATTAAACACAATCCTTAATTAAATTTCCTTGGTCTGGTAAATTTAAAGCATCAAATTAATCAATGAATCATTGGTCTGGCAAACATTAATTAACCTTTAATTACTTAATCCTCAATAATTAACCTCTTTGGTCTAGCAATTTAACAGCCAATAAATATGAAATTAATCAATTAGTCTAGCAAGTTAATGAAAAGAAGCAATCAATTGATTTTATAATACGCCCAAGTAATTAAATACCAAGAAGAATAGTCAATTAATCAAAAGATCGAATAACTCTAAAAATCATGAATACCTAAAAGAATGTCGAATTACAATAAAACAATTAATACATCATTGTTCAAGAAAAAGAAAACAAATTAAAAGAAAGCACTCATAGACAAGCCTCATTCTCCTTTCTTTGAAGGCCTTCTTGCACAACCCTCCTAGAAGTGAAGAATTCCTCCTTTGATTTGAGTGACTTTCTGTGATGATAAATGAATTCTCCCCATTTCCCTTGTGTTTTCCATCTATTTATAGGCTTGGGAAGTGCCTAAACTCATTGGTGTAATGTTCTTGGCCGAGTAGAAGCTGGAAGATACTAAAACTCCACAGATTACCAAAAATCGCGTAGAAAAATCAAGCACCGCCTTAACTTCAGGGCACAGCCGGTGCCAGTTGTGTTCTGGTTCTCCAATTGTTCATTGATTTTTTCTTAAATTCCACACAATATATTCCAGAATGCAGCCGGCGCCGCCGACACTAGTTCCACTCTGTTTGGTCCTGTTTCACCAATTTTTGTTACCTCGAAGTTCATGCAACCAGTGCATGGCCGGTGCCAGTTCCTCTGTCCCAGCCGGCGCCACCTCAAATTTGTTTTGCGATGTTTTTGCTTCGTTTTACCCCAAAAATCTGAAAATAATGGACAAAATACCTTTCCAAGGGTATAATCTCAAATATGAATGAATACGACTAGTTATTGAATAAAATGTATCACAAAAGTGCCTCAAATAACTAGAAAAAATATGACTAATTTAGCTCCTATCATATTCCCTCACACTTAGCTCTTTGCTTGTCCTCAAGCAAAGTGTCAAGAACAAGTAGGAAAACACAAGGCTTCATCAAATCACTCAATCAATTCAAAATAATATCTCTAATGCTTTCTTCATTCAAGAACATAAAACATATGGTACTACATCTTTCACAACAAATGCAATACTTGTGTAGGTGAATAATGAATTAGTAGAACCATCACAATATTTCACAATATTCTCAAATCATTGGAAAGAATTTATCTCAAAAAGGATATGCATTCCATAGGCTTACCTTACATACACTCTCTCCACTAATCCGAGACATATCATGATTCTTCTTTGGTCAAGTAGGACTTTCAAGCTTGTAATGTAAGGCTAAAGGTTTGTAATGTAGCTTATCAAACGAAGGATATAGGAGAATTAAATATCAAAGAAGTTGAGAGTTCGCAAGAAAAGAATAAACAAATGAATCAATAATTTCCAACTCTTCTTGCTCTCCTATTCCAGAAATCAATCAAACCATAACATTATTTAGCAATTACAACTCCACTCAAGCAAAACCTACATTTTTCTCTTTTTCTTTTCTTTTTTGTCATCAACTCTTTTCTATTTCTTTCACAAGATTACTCAAATTTCCAGCAATGGTCTCAAGCACTTTATATGAATTTAGCTTTGACAACTCAATCACCATCCCTTTTGTGATCTTTCGTCTCTCTTTTCCTTTCAAAAAATTTTCTTTTCTTTTTTTTTTTCTCTCTTCTTTTCACTCTTACTGCTGCTTTCCTTTTCTTCCTCAATTTCTTTCTTTCCATCTTTTCTAGCAGCTATTTCTTTTCTTCCTTTTTCAATCTCTCTTTTCTTTTTCTTCTCTTTCTAGCTCAATTCACTATTGATACATGACTGGAAGTAACAAGTCATGATCTTTTTCAAGTATTCTTCCTCAACATTCTCTTTCATGTACTTTCATTCATCAAGAGCATAAAAATTTGGAAAATTATTCAAACTCTCAGAAACAAGCAATAGACAAAGTATTGTGATGGGTTTTAAATAAAGAAATCAATAATTTAGGCTCAAAATAGGCACTAGGGATAATATAACAATAGGTAGGCTTAAAAAGCTCAAATTATCCAAAGAAGGCCTATTACCGTCATCCCTAAGTTAAATCATGATTGTTTTTCTTATTTCGCCTCGAGAGGTATTCAAGTAAGTCCTAGAATGCTCCATGAATTTTAGTAGAAAAACAGGTTTAAGAACAATGCAAAGCATTAGATCAAGAACTACTTAGTCCAAGTGCGTGTAAAAAATGATGCATAAGCCATAAATGATCTAGAACATATGCTCTATAATCGATCATAAAGACATGCATTAAAAATACAGCTTGAAATCTCAAAGAAAGTCAGAAAAATTTTGAAAAATTTGGCTCACAATTTGCTCCCAAGAAGGCTAAAGTATATGTATAGAAGACTTATTAATCAAATCACCCCCCCACACTTAAACTGGACATTGTCCTCAATGGCCAAATAAATATAACAAAGAATAAACCATACCATGGGACTAAAAATATAAAAAGGAGAAGCAATAAGAAAAATAAACTCCCATTCATTGTGCAGTGTATTGTACAAGAGTTGAATGTTTGAAGAATGAGGCATTGGAAAAGTACCTAAAAAGAAAAATACAAAAGAGCACACTAAAGCATAAAAACTAGGAAAAAAATAAAGTCAAAAACAAAAGAAAAAAAATAGTACAAACGAACAACCGCCACACGATAAACCAAAAGTTTCTATGTGGTCGTGTCGAAGAGCATCTCCACTTGCTCGGGGTTGGGAAGACCCTCACCCACATAGCGTTTGACACGATTTCCATTGACTTTAAAGGTGCCCCGAGTGGGGTGAGTGATTTCAAGGGTGCCAAAGGGGAATATCTTACTTACCGTGTAGGGTCCCCACCACCTTGATTTCAATTTTCCTGAAAAAAGTCTTAACCGGGAATTGAAAAGCAACACTTAATCACCTTTCTTAAATTCATGTTGTTGAGTGATATGCTTATCATGCCATCGTTTGACCCGCTCCTTATGTTGCATTGAACTATCATAAGCCTCTGCCCGCAATTCTTCCAAAGCAGTTAGCTAAAGTGCCCTAGACTTACCAGTTGACTCAAGATCAAGGTTAACAAGTTTAATAGCCCAATAAGCTTTATACTCAATTTCAATAGGTAAGTGACAAGCTTTGCCATAAACTAATCGAAACAGAGTCGTGCCAATTGGTGTCTTAAAGGCTGTCCTATATGCTCAAAGTGTGTCGTCTAATTTGAGGCTCCAATTCTTCCAAGTGTAGTTAACAGTTTTTTCTAGGATTTGTTTGAGTTATCTATTAACCACTTCGACTTGTCCACTTGTTTGGGGGTGATAGGGGGTGGCCAACCTATGGTTCATACCTAGGTGTTTGAGAACTTTTTCCATTTGTGCATTACAAAAATGAGGGTCAAACTCATTTACTTAATTAACCAAGGAAACCATTTTATTTTTAAACAAAAACCTCTAATTTAAAACCTCCATATGTCAGGTGACTTACCATATATTTATCTTCCCAAGATTCCCACAAAAAAGGACTCAAATACTTTTTACATAAAGCCTCGAGTGAACAGTAAACTGCTTTGCGTAGTCAACTTCAAAAATTCATTACTCCTAAATTATAACAAATATTTCAATGATTCATTTTCTAGAATTGTCGTAACATATTTAGTTTTATACAATATAAAATGCAGAAGAAAATTCTTTTGGGAAAGAGGTAGTTACGGGGTTTTAATATTGCCATCTGTACGAGGGTTTCTGTACAATTTGTGCAGTCTTGATGCAAAAGCTATTAACTTGAGTTTTCTTCATTTACTTCATACAAAACTTACACCAAAATAATCTTAACACATAATGCAATCATCAAAAACTCAAAACTAATCAAGCCATCAACACGACTTAGTTCACAAACAAAACAGTCAACTCCAACATAAAACCAGCATTGCTCTGTTTTCAACACCACCATACAAATTCCCCAGCCACATCAAATCCTTTTATCCACCGCATAATAACCTCCCACACATAGCATAACACAACCACAACATAGGTAACTCATTTCTCTTAGCAAAACACACACAGTATTAGCATTTTCATAGATTAACCAAGCAGTACATCATGCTCAATATTTCAACCAGCACATGGAAATAGAGAAAAAAATATATATATACATTCTTCACTTCAAAAGACATCTCCTAATTATATCAATACATGGCAAGGTCAATAGCACAACACATTTTCACTCACAAAACAGAAGATAAAGAAATTTTTCACAAGGTACTAAAGTTGGAAGCTTGACCCATTTTCGGTTCTGTGATGGAGTAAAAGAAAGGTGGTGTTTCTTAATTACCTTCTTGAAGATCCTTTCTTGTTTTCAACAAAATCAGTAGATGCAGCTTCTTTCTATCCCAATATGTGAGCCTCTAGTGTTGTGAAATGAAAGAGAGTAAAAGGGAAAAGAAATAGTGAACTTTGGCTTGAAGAAGGAGGCTTCCTACCTTGAAAGATGTGTGAGATTATGAATAATCTTAATAAGTCCGAGGTGTGTGGTCGTGGCACAATATTCAAATGAAAATAATTTGAACAAATATACTCATAATGAAATTTTCTCTTAGGCAAAATCTTATTTTGGAGAAAAGAATGAGTATATTTTGTTATACTACTTAAAAAAGATCTTTATTGGATAAATTGCTAAATTGCACAACACAATTTTGCAACGGAATTATCATTTATACAAAGTTTTAAACCTAATTTTTCTCATATCGTGCATCATTACGATACTGTATTAGGAGATTTCATCCCGATATGTCCTATGTGGCTAAGACATAACCAATGACGATATTGCATTTAGGGTGTACATCCCTATCGAAAGAACACCCCCAAACAATTCTCTTGTCTAATCCATCAGGCAGATGTTCTAAGTTTGTCCTCCGATTTTACCATAGAAAACCATGTCATTAGCTATAGACTTAACTTGGCCACCTAAAATTGACGCCCCTTTTGGTAAAAGGTAGATATCCAGAGATGGTCAATCTTTCAACAGTTTCTCTTAAACTAATGCGAGGTAGTCCTAGAAGCTTCCTATTGAGTACTCAATGTATAAATTTAATGTGGTTCAAGAAATATTCTTATTTCGGTTTGGAATATATAAATTCATTTCTAAAAAAAAAGAATATTATCCCAATCGTAAATGTTTTGTTTTCCCAAACTCAGCCCAATCAAAGCTCAAAACCATGTTTTTCCCCAAGATTTCCAAAACAAAATCCATATATCCATTCTAGCAATTTTTTCAAGGGATAATAATTCAATATTCACCATTTGCTTTGTAAAGGCACTAATAATTGGACCTTTTTAAATAAAATTCATGGCATTATTTTTTGCATGAATATGAATAAATTTGGCATGCATATGTTTTTCATAACATTTACTGCGTGGCTACATCTCCATAAATACATGTAATACCTATACGAGGAGACTTTATAAACATTATTCATGCATAAACATGTCATAAGAATTCATAGATGATCCTACTTCTCATTTATAGGTAATTATCCAAAGTGTCATACTTATAATTCAATACACAATGTTTATAGCATGAACATAAATCATTTTATGAATTTTTGAACAAAAAAAAATATAAATACACATATCTTGCATGAAATAATTGTAGTGAGATAAAAGGACTTACCTTTGTACAAGTTTTGCAAAGCGTCTCCACTTAAATTAAGTTCTTGCTTCTCATCCTCCATCTAAGTCCACCGTGTCTAACATATATAACATATATGAATTAATTTTCTATTTATATGAATCTAAATAAAGTGTTAATTAAGATCCTAGGATAATTAGGGAATTACTTAGATCTTAAGAAATTCTAAACCAACGCTAGCGATAAGACTTAATTAATTCTAATTGTAAAGCATCCCATCATAAAATTCAATAGCCTACTAAAGCACGCCCAAATTCACATAGCATAGAATTCTCTTATTTCCTTATTAACACAAATGGCCAAACCAAACCTTAATTATAATGCAAAACTTTAATTATCCATGCAAACCCTAATAAACTATGCTAACCCTAATTAGACTTGCAAACCCTACTTAATAAAAAAAAACTTCACTTATCCAAGCATCTGTCTTACCAATTTGTTCAACCAAATACATCATGGAATCAAGTAGTCGAGCAAGATTTTAAATTCTTACAAATGTTTTACTTTGCAAAAGTACAAGGTTTCATTACCCAAAATCATATGGTCCAATAAAATTAATCATAACCTTAATGATTGTATTCCTAACAATTATAAGCATCCCACGAAACCCATTTAAGTAAATTTTTGGAAAAATTACAGCTATCCCTCTATGCAAATCTATTTTTCCTCTTCAAACTCAAAACTCTGTTTTTAACATAAAATAGAGGTCATAAATATTCATTTAATTATTTGAGACATCATTTTATTTTTCAATGAAACCTTGCAGTTTAGTACATTAGTATGTTAGGTAAATTATCATATATTTATTTCCCAAAGATCCATAAAAAAAAGGTTCAGACAATTGTTATATAGTAAAGCATCAGTACAGTAACCAGCTTTGAGCCGTGAAATTGAAAGTTCCATATCTCCCAATTTACAGAAGTGTTTTTTGTGATTCTTTTTCTAAAATATTTCTAACATCCTAAAGATTCTACAATGTAAAAATAATGTTCAAAATCATTAAAAAAGGCCAATTTTGTGGATTTAAAATCGATCCCTTAGCACCAGGGTTTTTCACACAGTTTAGGCAATTTTGTGCAAATGTCATTAAGATAGGTTTTCCTTATTTCTTTCATGCAAAATGCACACCATATAAGTCCTAACACATCACGCAACATTCAGGAACTCAAATTCTAGCATGCCCTTTACAAATTTCTAGCTCCCAAGCAAAACCCATTTCGGCTTCTAAACCAACCCAACCGCCCTTTATTTTTTAGTCATCTTTATTATGCTCAAAACACATGGAAAATCACACAATTCACTTATGCAAGGTCTGAAAAACATCATGGATTATATTATCTCAAAATTCAACCCCTCATTCACACCAAATCCATTAAGAAAGCAATATTACACCACTAAGCATAAATTTGGGCAATTAGAGCAGTTTCAATTTTTACAATCCAACATACCCAACAAAAATATTTTCTTCACATAAAGACTTGATTCTCACAATGTAAACCATGTCCCTAACTCAGCCAAACCATCCCCACACCAACGCATTACAAAAAAGCACTACAAAGATGAAAACTTTCAAGCTGGACAGAAAACATGAATTTCACCCATCATGCTTTTGAAAGGAAAAAAGAGTTCTTTGGCTCACCTCTTGAAAGCTTAGTTTTGAGTACCCCAAACACAGGAAAAATGAGGCTTCTAGCTTAGATTATTAGATGCTTTTCTTGTGTCTTTATGAAGAAAAATGAGGAGAAAGAAGATAAGTGCTTTGGCCACTAGAAAATGTGAAGAAGATGAGTGCATTATATACTTTCTTGAAAAATCCCGACTTTATCTTGAAATAACAGTGAAAAAGGCTTCTTTTCACTACACTAAACTAAGTCTCTTGTGTTGTGAAGAGAAAGAAAGAAAAAGGGAAGAATGAGGGAAGATTTTGCATAGAAGTTGGCCAGCAATTGCTGTGAAGGGAAAAGTGATGGCAGTTTTCTATAGAGAAAGAAGAGAAGAAATATGGGAAGAATAAGGGGAAAGGCAGCTGGTCAGGAAAGAGGCAAATAAGGGCAAAATATGTTTATATAGTAGGGTAGTTTTATAGCCTAGAGTTGAGATGAATCTATTTGAACTCACCATAAATTCAAAGGTTGAGATGTAATGTATTTTGATGCATGCTTTGTGTGTATATTATTGTGCATAGGAAATAGTCTCAATGATTCACACAAAATAATCAAATTTAGATATAAAATACCCAAGTCACTCATCCATGACAAGTATTTGGGCAAGTATACCCATCATATAGCAAAAAGTTTTAATAATAAATATCGTTTTCCTTAGGTAAGGTGACAAGTACTTTTACTATACCGTCATCTCATTGTGTGGTCAACCTATCATCTAGGGAAAATTGATGAATTATTAAAAGAATTAGCCAAATCCCATCGTATTAGAATTCACCCAAAGTTACCAAGCCTAATGAAATAAAGAAAGAGATAAGTACTGCAACTAAATGGAATCTCCCAAATCAAGTCAAACCTCAACCACCTAAATTAGTTAATTGACAACTTAAATTAGGCACCAATGGGTAATCTCATACAAGACCTACACTTTCTCGAGTTATAAGATTCACTATCTCTAGAGTTATGAGCTAATAGGAATCAATCCGACCACGGGGATCGAGCTTAAGAAGGGGGAGATGACAAAATCGAAACAAAGCCGAGTTTGGTCAGTCTGTTGTTGAGAGACTAATTCAAATAATTCCAACACAATCTTCAGGTATATCTACAATCTCATTTCAAGTGGGATAGCATATGGACATTGGAGAAAGAGGATCGAGAACAAAACATGCTGTTGGTGATCGAAGGACGTCAACCAGAAGTAGTTTGCGAAGAAACATCACCCAGAATGGACCTAGCACTGGCTCTACTAGCCCGATAAAGCTCCGGCTGAGTACTGGAAAAGATTGGAATTTTTTTTACTCGCGAACTGTTCCGGCCAAACGTATCTAGCGCTGGCCTTACTAGCCCTACCCAACACCGGCTGTGTACTATAAAATGCCCCATTTGATTCCAAATTTTTGTGATCGGGTACTGTTACTCCAAAATGTACTTGGTGCCATCCCTATGAGCCTTACCCGGCACCGGCCGTGCTCTAGATCTAAACCCCTGATATTTTTTAGCTACTTTTGGGATCATTTTATAATATTTTAAAAGTATTTTAGGTCAGGAACAGAGTACCATTATATAATGCTTGAATTGTAAGAACAAGAACAACAATATTACACATTTTATAACGAATGAAGTATTTAAGTTGAAGGCTTGAAGTAATGAAGAGATTCCTTGTTCAACATCAATCCAAAACCAACCTATGGGCTTAGTCCACCATTGAGTAAGTGTCTATAAACTTAAAGTATAATTCAACTAAGAAATCAACAAGGGTTCTTCTTGTATGTCATTTAGGCTTCTTGTTGTTTCTTGTTTAAATGCCTACAATTCCCTATCCTTTTAGTTCTTGATTTCTTGCTAAGTCAATAGTTCTAAGATGTTGTTGCCATAGACCTTTCCTACAAAATTTGGGGTTCTAAAGGCTAGTTTTTTTAGGATTCCTAGTTTGTAGAAAAATGTGTTACTTTATTTCTTTTCTTGTTTGCTTTTGCTTATCTTAAAATCCATACACTTTGTTAAAGTCCAAGAAAAAGCCACTTTTTAGATCTTGAAGGACTTCCTCTCTCATGGTCATATCAAAATTTGGTATTAGAGAAAGGATAAGCTTAGATATCTATCTTAGCTTGGATATATCAAATCTAGAGTGTTGTTTGATCTTGAGAATTCTTGGATGAAAAAAAAAAAAAAGGAATGAGAATGATTTGTTGAAGAAAGATCCTTGGGAATACATTTGATTTTGTTATTGTGATTATATTAGGCTTGTTTGGGAAGAAATTTGCCTGCAAAGTTCCATAGGAAAATCTTGTGCATAAAGTGTTTGATAAAAAATCTCAATGACTATTTAATCTATGAACACCATGTGTTTGATGAAATGTCACAAAGAAAGAATGTGGCTTGAATAATAGTGTTATTCCTATACCCATTTCATTGTATTCTTCAAATTGCCTTTTCCTTTGTTTTGTGTTGTGAACACCTTGTACTCTACTTGTTTCTTGACCTATAAGTGTTCAATAAAATTGTCATCCTAAGACCATTGTGTAGTAAAGTATCCTAAGAGCTAATAGACTAAGGTGAACTAAACCCTTTGAAGTTGGGGAGAAAATTAGTTGAATGAGTGAGCCATAGAGTGAGTGAAAAGGCAAGAAAGAAAGATTCTTACTGAAAAAGCTAAGGAGCGCAAATATGAGATTAGAGTGTAAACACTTAAGGAGTGAGTGAGGAAACCAACTTCTATTTTTGTTCTCTTAACTCTTTTTGCAGGAACATCAATCTAAACTCCAACAATGACTCAAGGAGAGGAAACGACTAGGCTAAATCTTAATGGAGCAAGTAGACCACAAGAGGATCCGGGAGATCTTTGTGAGACCCTCACTTTATTGCGAAGGAGTATGGAGAGCATTTGGAGGGAGATGACCGAACTCAAAGCTCAACAAGGCTAAACATGTACCGTTGGTCAAAGGAGGGGATAAGAGCAATCGGAAGCCTACAACATGCCTCCCGTGAATACCTAACGAGGAGAAGAATGGGATGAATATTCAGTTGGTGTATATCAACTAGTTCCTATGAGAAGAGGGAGAAACAGATTGAGAGGAAGTAGAGGAAGAGGCCTAGGGAGATTTGGAGAGAATCCTATAAGGGGAGTTGAAATAAATATTGAGAGAGAATTTGAGTGGGAAGAGGGATACTCGGAAGAAGACTATGGAGAATATTATCGGGGTAATGTGATGAGAGGTATGAGGAGATATAAAAATGAGGGAGAGCGGGAATTGAAAAATATCAAATTGAAGGTACCACAATTCCTAGAGAAAAGTGATCCCGGGACATATTTTGAATGGGAACGGAAAATGAAAATTCTATTGGATTGTCAAGATTATAGTGAGAAAAATAAGGTAAAATTGGCAGTATTGGGATTTTCAGACTATATATTGGTATGGTGGGAGTAGGTTATGGCTAATAGAAGGTGAATGGGAGAAAATGCCGTTGGTACATGGGAATTGATGAAAAATCTCATGAGGGCGAGGTTTGTACTGTAGCACTACTACAACGAGCTATATCAAAGGTTTCAAGTTCTAAGACAGGGGAATAGAAGTGTTGAAGATTTTTACAAAAAAACTTGAAGTGCTAATGATGAGCGTGGTTATTAATGAAGATCCTTGTGCCACTAAAACGAGATTTTTAAGTGGATTGAACCCTGAGACAGCCAATATAGTCGAGTTGCATTTGTATGAAACCTTGGAAGAAATGGTGCACATGGCTTTGAAGGTAGAAAAACAATTGAAGAAAAGGCCATTTGAGAGGAGAGTAGGCCAACCAGTTTCATCTTCTAAGGAATTCCCTAAGCCGATGCCTAAAAAGGAAGGAGTTCCAAGGATGCTACCTAGGGAGTTTAATAAACTGAAGGAAAAAGGGAATCAAGATAAAAGAAAGGCTATTGAGAAGCCGGGGAGCCAGGATATTAAGTGCTTTTGTTGTTTGGGATTTGGACACATAGCACACGAATGTCCAAACAAGAGAGTGATGTATAGAAATGCCTATGGTAGGATTTCATCTGATGAAGAGGAATATTAGAAATTGGAGGAAATTTGAAAGGAAGAAGAAATTTCGAGTGAAGAAGGTGAAGAAGTTGAGCAAGTGTGTACATTACTTTGTGTAGTGAGGAGATCATTAAGTACACAAGCGAAGGAGGATGAGCATCATCAACGGAGGGAGAATATCTTATATACAAGATACTTGTTCAACCAAGTACCTTGCAACGTAATCATTGATAGTGGGAGTTACACCAATGTTATAAATGCTAGTGCGATGGAAGAAATAGGCTTGGAAATAAGGAAGCATCCGCAACCCAACAAGTTGCAATGGATAAATGAAAGTAGGGAATTAAAGGTTAATAAACAAGCCTTGATTGCAATTGACATGGGGAAATTTAAAAATAAGATCTTGTGCGATGTTGTTCCTATGCAGGCAGGCCACCTACTTTTAGGGAGACTATGGCAATATGATAAGGAAGTAAAGCATGATGGGAAGAAAACACCTACACTGTGTATAAGGAGGGAAAGAAATTCATTCTACTGCCTATGTCTACAAGTGAAGTGAGCAAAAATCATAAGCGAAAATGAGAAGAAAATGAGTGCTCAAGGGAATGAGGAAAAATCAAGAGAAAGAACATTGAGAATGAAGAAAAGGAAAAGAAAGAGGGAAACAAGAGAGAAGAGATAAGAAACAAGTAAATTTCTTTGCAAGTGAGAGAGAGGTGGAGGAAGCGATTAAAGCTAAGGAATTAGTGTATCTCTTAATTTGTAAAGGCATTTATGTAACTACTAATCAAACTACTCTTTCTTTACCTTGTGAAATTGCAAGTCTTGTTGAAGAATTCCAGGATGTATTTCCAAAAGAAATACCAGAAGGATTGCCATCCGTCTGAGAAATAGAGCATCGATTGATTTCATCTCAGGGGCTATCATTCCAAACCGACAGTTGAGGAGTTGCTCAAGAAAGGCCATGTTCGAAAGAGTTTGAGTCCAAGGGCAGTTCCAGTATTGTTGGTGCCTAAGAAAGACGGATCATGGAGAATGTATGTTGATTGCAGGGCCATTAACAACATAATGGTAAAATATCATTACCCTATTCCTAGGCTTGATGATTTATTGGATGAATTGCATGGATCATATGTATTTTCAAAAATTGATTTGAAATCCAGATATCATTAGATTAGGATTAGGGAAGGTGATGAATGGAAAACTGCATTTAAGACCAAACAAGGTTTATATGAGTATCTTGTGATTCCATTTGGGTTATCAAATGCACCTAGTACTTTCATGAGGTTGATGCATTATGTGTTGCGAGAATATATTGAAAAATTTGTCGTGGTGTATTTTGATGATATTTTGATTTATAGCAAAACCTATGAAGATCGTTTGCATCATATTAAGTGTGTGCTTATTGCTCTTAGAAGAGAAAGGTTATATGCGAACTTTGACAAATGTTTATTTTGTTTGGAAAATATAACTTTTCTTGGTTATGTTGTGCGTTAAAAAGGTATTGAAATTGATGAAATAAATGTCAAGGCAATTCAGGATTGGCCAACTCCTACTTCTGTGACTGAGGTAATGGGTTAGTCAATTTTTATACGCGTTTCATTAGAAATTTCAGCACAGTAGCTGCCCTATTGAGTGAAGTTATTAAAAAGAATGTAGGGTTTAGGTGGGGAGAAGAACAAGAAAAGGCTTTTATTGTTTTGAAATCAAAATTGAGTGAAGCCCCATTGTTGTCCTTACCTAATTTTGAGAAAGCTTTTGAATTGGAATATGATGTTAGTGGAATGAGAATAGGTGCTATGTTGACTCAGGATAAAAAACCTATTGCATTTTTTAGTGAGAAGCTATTAGGAGCATCTTTAAATTATTCCACTTATGATAAAGAATTGTATGCATTAGTGAGAACCTTGTACCATTGGCAACATTATCTGTTACCTAGAGAATTTATCATTCATACTGATCATGAAACATTAAAGCATCTAAAAGGACAACAAAAGTTGAACAAAAGGCATGCCAAATGGATAGAGTTCATTGGTACATTTCCATACAAGATCAAATATAAGCAAGGTAAGGATAATGTAGTAACCGAGGCATTATCTCGCGAGTATGTGCTTTTAAATTCATTAGATGCAAAATTACTTGGTTTTGAGCTTATTAAGGATTTATATGCAAAGAATGAAGAATTGGGAGAGATTTATCATGCATGTGAAAATTGTGCTTTCCAAAAATTTTATAGGCATACTGGGTTTTTGTTTAAAGAAGGTAGACTTTGCATACCAAAAGGATCTTTAAGGGAATTGTTAGTAAAGAAAGTACATGGAGGAGGTTTAATGGGACATTTTAGGAATTCAAAAACATTGAATATTTTGCAAGATAATTTTTATTGGCAAAAAAATGAGTGGAGATGTATAGAGGCATTATAATTTATGCATATCATGTAGAAGGCCCAAATCTAAAACACTACCCCAGGGTTTATATACTCCTTTACCCATTCCTAATGCACCTTGGTTAGATATTTCAATGGATTTCATATTGGGATTGCCACGGACCAAGGGGGAAAAGATTCCATCTTTGTAGTTGTTGATCAATTTTCTAAGATGGCTCATTTTATTCCTTGTGGAAAAACGAATGATATTACTCACATTGCAAGTTTATTCTTCAAGGATGTAGTAAGATTGCACGGGTTACCACGAGCATAGTATCAGATAGGGATACTAAATTTTTAAGTCATTTTAGAGAATATTGTCGGCAAAACTTGGAACTAATTTGTTGTTTTCTACAGCTTGTCACCCACAAATGGATGTACAAACAGAGGTTGTCAACCGGACTCTCACGCAACTACTACGGACAATCATCAAGAGGAACTTGAAGAACTGGGAAGAATATCTTCCACATATCGAGTTTACTTATAATTGAACTGTCCATTCTACTACTACATATTCTCCTTTTCAAATTGTTTATGGGTTTAATCCATTAACCCCTTCAGATTTATCTCTATTGCCTGTAGATGAGCGATTTAGTCTTGATAGCAAAAAGAAGGCCGAAATGGTAAAGTCCATGCACGAGAAAATTAAACCTCTAATAAAAAAAATGGAATAACGTCATTGCATACAAGTGTAACCAAGAAAGAAAACAGATGATATTTGAGCCAGGAGACTAGATTTGGGTGCATTTGCACAAGGAGAGATTTCTTACCCAATGCAAGTCAGAGCTCGAACTGCGAGGAGATGGACCATTTCAAGTTCTTGAGCGATATAAAGAAAATGCCAATAAGATTGATCTACCAAGTGAGTATATTGTAAGTGCCACTTTTAATATAGCTGATCTCTCTCCTTATTATGTAGGTTATGATTCGAGGACGAATCCATTCACAGAAGGGAAAAATGATAGGAATCAATCCGACCACGGGGATCAAGCTCAAAAAGGGGAAGATGACAAATTCAAAACAAAGCCAAGTTTGCCCAGTCCGTTGACTAGAGTCGATTTCAAACAATTCCAACATAAGATTCAGGTATATCTACAAGCTCATTTCAAGTAGGATAGCATATGGACGTTGCCGAAAGAGGATCAAGAATGGATCATGCTACTGGTGAACAAATGATGTCAATTGGAAGTAGTTCGTGAAGAAACGTCACCTAGAATGGACCCAGCACTAGCTCTACTAGCCCGACCAGGTACTAGTTGAATATTGGAAAAGATTCAATTTTTTTTTTATGCGCAAACTATTCCAGCCGAATGGGCCCGACACTGGCCCTACTAGCCCTACCCGATGCCGGCTGTGTACTGTTAAATTCCTCTTTTGATTCTAACTTTTTGTAAATGGGTATTGTTACTCTAGAATGTACCCAACACCTTTCCTATCAGCCCTACCTGGCACCGGCCATGCTCTGGATCCGAACCCCTGACGTTTTTCAGCTATTTTAGGGGTCATTTTGTAATATTTTAAAGTATTTTAGGTCAAGAACAGAGTACCATTATATAATGCTTGTATTGTAAGAACAAGAACAATAATATTACACATTTTATCATGCATAAAGCATTCAACTTGAAGGCTTGAAATAATGGAGAGATTCCTTGTTCAACTTCAATTCAAGACCAATCTAAGGGCTTTGTCCACCCTTGAGTAAGTGTCTATAAACTCAAATGATAATTCAACTAGAAAATCAACAAGAGTTCTTCTTATATGTCATTTAGGGTTCTTGTTGTTTCTTGTTTGAATGCCCATAATTCCTTATCCTTTTAGATCTTGATTTCTTGCTAAGTCAAGGGTTCTAAAGTGTTGTTGTGGCAGATATTTCCTACTCAATTTAGGGTTCTAAAGGCTAGTTCTTTTAGGGTTCCTAGTTTGTAGAAAATGGTGTTACTTTATTTCTTTTCTTATTTACTTTTGCTTGTCTTGAAATCCATCCACTTTGTTAAAGTCTAAGAAAAAGCCACTTTTTAGATCTCGAAGGACTTCCTCCCTCAAGCTCATATCATGAGCCTCTTACCTTTATATAAATTGGTGGGTATTTCTATCTCACTACTCAAACCTAATAGGCATTAAGATTCATTACCCATCTAGTTTAGGAGAAATGAAGCCCCTATCTCTAGGCAACATCACAACTCTTCATTCAACTAGTACTTACCCTCAAACCCCTCTCTCAAGATGATCTAAGAAAAACCCATAAAGTAAATCTATCAATCAAGCCTCTAAATCCTAACCCTATTTCTCGAAATCATTAGGATAGGAAAATCCAACCAATAGAAATACACAATATACAACAAGTGATTGAATACACAAAATAATTTGTAAATAACTAAAAAGATGTCAAAATGAAACAAAATAAGGGTTCAACCCTTTAAATACATCATGAATTAACAAAAATGTAATCAAAATCAATAAAGAAATGTAAGAGAAAAGAAAATAAACTCGTAGACAAGTTGTTCTCTTCTTCCTCTTACGATTTCCTCTTGAAAATACTCTTCCATCCTCTAAAGGAGACTTGGATCCTTCCTTGGGCTCCTTCTTGGTGTTTTAGGGTTTGAGAATGGCTCTCCCCTTTTTGGTCCCGTCATTTAACAAGAGAGCAATAGGATCTATTTATAGTGGTCTTTGAAAACCATTGAAATTTTCTTTGTACTGACTTATCTTAACATGAACCAGCACCCATTGTAAAGGTAAACCTGTGCTAATTGTGCACTTTTCATTAAAGATCTTGAATTCCTGCTCCGAACCGATGATTGTCTATTCTTCCATTCGACGCCTGTTAGTTATGTTGTTCCAACTCTTTAACTCTCTGGAAATAATCAGTACATCTTTAGTTGGTGAAGCAGGCCCTATTAGGTTGAACTAGCACCTGTGTAGATTTGTGACAGGCACCTGATATGTCCTCAATGTTTACCTTAACTCTCTATTCTAAACTGGCGCCTGTTTACCTTTGTACCCAATGCCGATTTGATGCTCATTTGCCCTATTTTCACCTTGTTTCTTTAATCATCTCTTATTTATGCATTCTGCAGAAAACTAGGCAAAAACAAAAGAAATGAGTACTCATTTGATTATAAATTTAACATAACTTAGTACAAAATGACTAATAAATACTGACATAATAAGCACTCATTACCCCTCCCCCTCCCTACACTGAAGCTTTTGCTTGTCCTCAATCAATTTTTCAGAATAATAAGTACCTTAAGAAAAACATAATCTTCATTTGTGCTAGATTTTTGGCAAAAACTACTCTAATTAGAATGATATTATTTTTCTTTTGAGATGAAAATTCAATTCAATGTCACTTGACTAAACCAAATATGCATATATTTGAATAGATAAAACCAAGGCCTTCGAAGTTGGAGTAAACAAGTCTATGCTTGTTCAACATACTTTACCTCATTTCCTAGCCTAAGAATATGACTCAAGTGATTCATATAAATGACGAATAATGGGTAAATTGTAGTTTTCGAACTTCTAAAGCTATTGCAATCTAAGTAGTAAACAAAAGATTGGTCCAATTGCTCATTCTGGTAAGGTAATGTAAATGCCTAGTAAAGATTTAAGTCATGATTTTTTAACTTTTACATTACCCTCATTAAACATTCATTTTCTTTCTAGGGCAAGGTAATGCAGATGCCTAATAAAGGTATAATTAATAATTTTTTAACCTTTGCATTACCTTACTCCATTCTCCCATTTTCTTACCCCAATTTATATTTACTGAAACTCAGACTTCCGACTAGTTAGAAGATCACACAATATAAACAGACAAAAAATTCCCAACTTATACTTCATACAATTTTCTCATCTGTTCTCAAGAAATAAAAGTGCCACAATGTTTAGCAAAACCTAAACAAGGTTAAGCCAAATTCTTAAGACTTAGCCTGTATTATATTAAATATACACGTTTACCTAAGAATATCCCAATCAAAATAACATCATACCAAATTTTTATGTCAACAAAAAAAGAATAGAAATATCATAAAATTCAATGCATGCCCAAAAATGGAAAAAAAAAAAGCTCATTTTTCTTCAAATTTAGCACAGAGAAATAGCCAAGGGATTCAAGAAATAAAGCCTAATCCTCTCCCCCATACTTAAATTGGACAATGTCCTTATTGGCCATAAATTATAGAATAACCACATACAACAATGAGTTGAAAAGGGATAACAGGAAAAAGGAAAAGTAATACTTCCCGAGTGTATAAGACATAGTTCCATAATGTTGTTTGAGGAGAAGTGGCATAACATTGTTCCTCATGTTCCAAAAAGTTCCTTCCACAATAACCAAAATAGATCAACAAAAGTGAAAAAATATCCAGATAAATTAAAGGCATAATGTAAATGTAAATAGACTGAAATGTACAAAAGAGATCTCAATGCAATGAAATGACATAAAAGAAAAAGAGAATGTATGAGTCTGCTAGAGAGGGAAAAAAGAACTGCTAGTGCCAGCACTCGGATGATAGTTAGGTGAGTCATTGGTACCGTCATCATCGCCAAGAGTCAGAGGTGGTAGAGGATTGTCGAGGGAGATAATCTACCATATGTGTCATATGAAATCTTCCTGGAACTTGAGCTTGTGCTTTAAACTCTCCAATCACTTATTATGATGCTGTTATGCCTATATGATCTCCCTAAGCTACTTATACTGCTTGTATGCATGATGCGCAATCTCTGAGTACTGCTTAGTGAGGAAGCCGCACAACTCACCAAACCATCTGGTTTGGCCACTATACATCTCTTGCAGCTAGGTGATCTTTGTCCTCAGAGTAGTCTATGCAGTCTCTATCCTCTTTATCAGTTCCAAAATTAGTCTGAGCTTCCCCTGCAGCTACTAGCCTGCCTCTGCTCTGTTTGGGCTCAGGTGGTAGCATTGCAATGGGTGGCTCCTCTAGTGCCTACTACTACTCTAGCTCCTTGGGCTCTGTAGGCTATGGCTCCTCAGCTCCATGCCTCCTCTCCCTGGGGTTAATTATTTCCCCACTCTCCTATCATATTGGAGCCCACAATTGATTAAGGTCTCATCTGAAACTATATCTCTGGAAGTGGTAGTGACTGGTATCTCTACCTTAGTAGATACATGAAAGTGTTGGAGGATACGAGTAATCAAGAGGGCTAAAATAAAAGCTCTAGAGGCATAGCAATGTGCTACCACTTCTCTTATGTATGTGAGGACAATGGGGTTAGAAGGATAGGTTGAGAATATAGTATCTTATAAAGGGCATAAATATCATCACTCTAGCCTCATTAAGGCTACTAATTCCTGAGGCAACATTGAACCCTATGAGATTAATGAGCAATATGTGCTGAAGAGACTTGTTGGTAACTTGGATGATCATGGTCTACCTTGCCTGGCTACACCGGAGCTGAAACTCTATAAGAGCATCAGTAAATCTCTAGGTACTCTTAGGAGCTACCCTCTTATTGTATGTATCTATTTCTACGCATAGGGCCCTCATTTTCTACCTCGATGATCCTAACTAATAGCCCTTTAGTCAAAGGAATGGACACCCCTCTTACTATAATATCCATAGACTCGAGCATACTATAACGCTTCTCAAACTTGTTGGTGAAGAACTTATTCACCAACGTAGGAAAATAAGTACCACTCAGACCTAAGATAAGTGCACATGCAATCTGTCCAAATAGATTAACTAACCTCATATGCCCCCTGAATTTGGTGCCTATAGTCTTCTCCACAATAATTTTGTTGTTGAGTCTATTCAGCTACCACTATTCACATGAAGTATCTACAAAATGTTAAGAGGAGTAGGAGTAGGATCAGTAGCAGTGGTAGGATGAGAAGAAGAGGCTTCACTCCTTTTGTACTTGGGGGGAAAATATGGAAGATTTATGTGGCATAATGAAAGAAGAAGAGAAGTAAGATAGGAAATGAATGAGGTAAATGAACAGTAACAATGCCTTACAATAGTCCGACTCCAACAACACTTTTGCAAACCTTAAAACACATAAAATATCATCCAACTCCAAGCCTTTATCCACCAAGCCACACCAATTTCCAATCAATGCAACAACTACAAAGCAAAATCTAAAAATTCAAATGCTAAGTTAGTATAAATGGCAAAATAAAAGTCAATAGACGAAAAAGTCACAAAACCATATCCAATTAGAAACCCAATTCAAAACCCTAGCTATGAAAATTCTAACAAAGTTGAGGATTCTCAAAAGAAAAAGAAGAAAATTTAAACCACATTGAATATGCAACATAAGCAAAGAAATAGAAGAGAAATCTGAATTTCGTCAGAATTTGAATTCATCACACAAGACTAATTCCCATTCTTTCACACAAATGTGCAATTTAGTATTACCAAAATTTAGCCTCAAGGTACAATTCCAAAGCAACAATAGCATAACTTATTTGGCAACTTCGACGTCAACTTACTACTAGAAAAAGGCTGATTAATAATAGACCATTCCTAACAAACTAAATTCGGTTGTTAAATTACCAATAGATTACCAACAAATTCCCAACAAATATTAAATCTATTACATTTCAATTACTAACCAATAAATTATCAACTGTGTGCATTTTGTTGGTGATTTTTCTACTGGTAATGTGTTGATAAACAGGCGAGAAAATATTCACCGACTGATTACCAACAAAATGCAAGTAGTTTTTTTTTTTTTTTTTTGGATTAAGATGTAAATGTGTATATTGATCAAAGTGTATGTACACTAGATCTTACTAGTTAATAGTAATGCAACTATTAACTAGTTGTGACAGATAGAATCTTTAAAATGGGTCAAAACATGATGGTACAAGATAAAAAGAACAGAGTACACGTGTTTTGATTCGCTTCGTAGTTTCCAAAGGTTGACATGCAATTCCTTCGAATAGTGCTTGATTGCATGCTAGCAAAATGTAGTAAACTGTGGCAGCCATTGCAGATACTTTGCCTTTAGCAAGCCAGGAGGATCTGCGAGTTGCCTGGTTGAACCAACTGAGGCAAGTGTCGATCGAATTCAGATGCTGTGGTAAGGCAAACCATGCCTTAATATCCATCCATACTTGTTTTGATATTACACAGTTGAAAAAAATGTGTCTAGTCATCTCCGGGTGCGTATGGCATAAAGGACATGACATGTCGTCCAGCCGGAACACCAGAACATCTTTAGTTTTCAACCGACTCTTGGCACGCAACCAAACCATGAATGAATGTTTCGGTGTGAGCCCATGCTTCCAGATTGTTTTGGCCCAATGTTCCTTCGGAAGTGATGGTCTGAGATAGTTATATGCCTGTGCATTGAATCCCATGGTCCCTTTTGCCCAAAACTGCAAAAATATTACTGCTTGATTTACATCTTTTTCCCTTTCCAGAATGGAATCCCTAATTGATAGTAATTTTCGAAACAAAGGAGAATGGTCCTTATGTTTCTGTATCCCCCAGATTGAATGCCCTTCCATGTAATGGTGATTAAACCATTTAACCCATAGTGACTATTTCTCTGCTTGGATATCCCATAAGATTTAGGATAATAGTGCTCCGTTCCAAGTATTTACATTTCTAAGTCCCAGGCCTCCTTCTTCCTTAGGTAGGCAAATATCTCTCCAGGCTACATGTGCATGCTTTGAGTCCCAAAGGAAGTCCCTGGCCAATCTCTCCAACTGATTGATAACCATAACTGGAGTTGGAAGTATAGAAAGCCAAAAGCAATCAACTCCTTGCAGGACAGTTTGGATTAGTTGTATTCGCCCTGCATATGATAATAACCGTGCTGACCATCTTCCAATATAATATCCAATCCTGTCAAGTAAATGACGAAAGTAAGAAGCTCTCATTTTACCTGGCGAAGATATGGGGTCTTCCGGGCGAAGTCCCTTAGCTCCCTTAAAGAACCAATGTAGTGTCCCATTGATAGCAACAGAGAATGAGGTAGTGGTAACGCACTGCTCAATCTAACCAACAAACTGCTGCGGGAATCCATCATCTAATAAGTCTAGCAAATCTACCTTAACGGTGCAACATGGTGACACTAGCTTCCTGTGTAGCCCAGCAATAGTTGCTGAACCAATAGGATATTATCCGCCATAAGTCTATCCTCCATAAATGCCGAATGAGCAGGATCCACTAGAATAGGAAGAACAGTTTTGAGCCTGGCTGCTAGTATTTTTGAGATAATCTTATAGATCACATTACAACATGAAATGGGTCTATAGTCCCCTAACCTCTCAACGTGGTCAAATTTAGGTACCAGAGTAATAACAAAGCGATTGATCTGCTTTAGTATCCTGCCAGAATGAAAAAATTCCCAAATCGTTGCACACAAACCTTGCTGAACCGTTCCCTAGGCTTTTTTGAAAAAATAGGCAGAGTAACCATCAGGTCCTGGGGCATCGCAGTCACCAATATCCCACAAGGCAAGCTTGATTTTCTGATTTGAAACCTCTGTTACAAGGTCTACCATGTGATGGTGTGGCACCAAGGGCTAGCCCTAACATAGTCCACATTGAGTTTTAGGCATTAAGCCCAAGTCCTAAGCAGTCTGTAGTAGTAGTCAACAAATTCTTTCGCAAGTGCCTTTTTGACTGTCTGTCCTTGTTCCATCCTCCATTATAATGGATGCAATGAAGTTTCGTTTCTTATTCCTGTTCACTATGGCATGGAAGTATTTTGTGCATTTGTCTGCCTGCGCTATATATTTCCCCTTTGCTAGCTACTGATAAAACTTCATTTCTGCCTCTGCTAACCTCCAAGCACTTGTTTTCCGATTCTTGTACTGGAAATCAAGGAGCTGTCTAAAGGGTTATCTAACAATAGCTATTTTTCCCTCTATAGCTCCTAGTTGGCCTTCTCCACACGAGTCCAAATATAGGAAAATTCCTTTCTGTTCAGTCCGCGCAAATCCTGTTTGAGTGTCTTCAACCCCTAACACAGTATAAATTGATGAAAAACTTCAAAACTTTGTTCCCACACCTTCTTAACCAATTCAAAAAATCTTTCATGGTCAGCCCAAATATTTAAAAATCTAAAGGGAGCCCTCTCCCTCCCCCCGCCCGGGCGGTCGGATATTCCACCTACATTTAATGGCATAGACTGTGGTCCGAAAGGTATGTAATGGGGTAAAACTCCATAGATGCCTAGCTGTGACCCTGGAACCAGCCATCATTACCCATAACTCTGTCCAGCTTGGACCATACCCGGGAATTTGTCCATGTGAATGGTGTGCCAATATATGGGAGGTCTGCTAGCCCAGTCTCTACACAAAGCGAGAAGAAGTCATTTAGCTTATAAGTAGAAGGGGGGTTGTCCCTCCCAGTTTTTCATCCACCTATAAATAAGTGTTGCAGTCTCCCATTAGAATCCATGGGGTCAAGAGTTAATTGGAGAATTGTTTCAAATCATTCCGTATGGATCGCCTGGCAACCACTGTATTATAAGCGTACATGAAGGTGAAAGAATAGGATATATGAATAACTTTGCAAGTGATGCAACAAGATAGTGCTTGATCCGAGCTATGCCAAATATGTATATCAACCTTAGCCTCATTCCATAGAACGGCCACCCTTCCCTGTCCAGAGTAATCAAAATTGTGTTTGACAGCCTAATTAGGAAAATGATTCCTTAGGATGTTCTCCAGTCCTTCCACATTGAGTTTAGTTTCCAAAATACCACAAACATCTACACGGTGCTTCAAGATGAAGTCTCTAACCCCATGTTACTTGAGGCTTTTAGTAAATCCTCTTATGTTCCAGTATGCGACTCTCATTGTTGACCAATTAGTGCCCGTGGGCACCAACCAAGTCGATATTGCGGTCTATAAGTTTCTTCCAAATGGTGCAAATAATCCTAGAAGCTTGCATGGATGCTCTTTCAGCATTAACTATAACATTTGGTAAATCCTCCACCCTTCCTTATTTGCCCGCTTTTGGCACAACATTACTGACCTGAAATTGTACCCTACCCCAGGACACGGATTGAGATCGGTTATGTCCCCTACGTTTAGCCTTTGATCGTCCCCTGCTAACCCTTCTCCCATTTTGTTGTGCTTGTTTGGGGGATGAAATAGTCATAGTCTATTTCATAGGATCTTCAATAGTATTCGGAGCACACTTGGCCTATGAAGTTGATGCCCCAGAACCATGCCCTATAGTGCCCGTGTTAGGTCCGACTTGGCCACTAATTTCCCGACCCACGGCAATGACTAGCTCCTTTACTTTGTCCCTCATCGTAGCCATAGGTGTAGCGCCAATTGGATGGTCTGTTGTGCCAGCCGATACAGATTTAGGCCTAGAATTAGATCGCGACTTTGCCCTGTTAGACTTAGTTGTTACCTGAGTAGACAGCATCTGTTCCCAGTTTTTCACAATATTTGATGGCAATCTATTGGTAATAGGGAGGAATGCTATTCATGCCACTTTACCAATGAAATACCAACAAAAGTGGGTTGTTGGAAGATATTTCAGCTGGTAATATGATGGTCAATTTTTTCCCAACAAAATTACCAATCGAAATATCCGCTGAATATATAGTAAATCAATGTCCAATTAGGTACCAACAGAATTAACAATTATGTGTATTTAGTTATTGATATTTATGTTGGTACTCTGTTTGGAACACCCCACTACCTACGCCCCTATTAGGGCTGGGGATGTCGCCCTGTCCACAAGATAACTGGTTTTTATAACTAGGACATAAAAAAGAAATAAAAAATAATAATTCAAAATTTATCTTATTACAACCTGAGCAATACATGAATAAGTTCCAAAAATAAACACGTCTACCAAAATCTCTCAAATGAAATACATAGGGAAGAATAAGTCTTCAAATCAAGGTAATCTTTAATTAATAACATTCACAGTAGGACCGACTTGAAAACATGGTATAAAATGTGGTGAGACATAAATCTTAGTAGGCCCGTATGTGCTTTGAGTGTTTCAGGTAAAATAGTTCATGTATGTAGGTTGAGAAGTTTTCATAAAAGAATGTGTTGGCAAGCCTCAAATAAATTTCACAAATGAAGAGTTATGTTTTCCTTTCAAATCATACATGTATACAATAAATACAACCACTCAAAAGAGGTAGACATGGCACCACACTTTATGCACCATGATAAAATAATGTTTAGGATGCCACATTTTATGCATACTGACACAAGGTAGTTGTACGGCCTACTGGGTGAGATACTCCTCTATCTCTATACCCAAACATACCGGTTGTCTATTCCGAAAATACATAGTCCATTTGATTGATCTTGCTAGCTCGGACCGGTACAACCTACAGGACTAGCATCCTATCTGGGAAGGACTCACCCCTCAGAGTTGGCCACCTACTGAGAGACTTACCCTAATCCTTCAAAGAGTAGTTCTAGCAGTCTACCCTTATTGAGTACTCAACGTTGTACTTGTCCCACTTGGAAAAATAAAGATCATACATTGATTCTCTTTAAAAAAGCAATTATGGGTTCCAAAATTCTTGTCAAAGTTGGTTTTTAGGAAAAGTTTAGCATTTTGTATAAAATTGCTTGTATAATTTTAAATGGTTTGATTGACTGAAAAGAAAATAAAAATGGTCTATAATTGCATTTACAACATAAATCCTCGTATACATTGAGTTTGACTTGCAAAGGTAACTTTGGTCATCAAATAGCTTTATGCAGGAACTTACCTGATCTTTTGCTCTTCTTGGGTACAAAAGTCTTCCAAGGTAATTATGTCAACCTAACCCCGTCTAGGATAAATACAAGGTATAAGACAAATATTCAAACAATACTTGCCTTAAATAAATAATTCTTAGGTCAACTAGCCACAACAATATCTAACCATGACAGCATTACCTTAAGCTGTAATACTAGTTTATAATGTACTTTTTTAAAAATTAGTTTGATAAATTAAAATAAATAGGTGTTATAAATAAGTAATAGGTAATAAATTATAGTTTTAACTATTTATTACCAAATAATAAATAATGAGTAATATTGATAATAAATAAAATTAGTAATAACTAATGGGTAATAATAAATTCTAAATAATATTGGTAATAAATAATATTTAAATAGAATTCTTATAAATAATAAATTATACTTAACTTTAATTAATAAATAATAAATAAAAAATAAATTATTGTAGTATAAGTAATATTTATGAGTGTAAATAAAAGTTTTAGTAAGACTAACTAATAATAATATGATTTTAAAAGTCATTTGATATTAATTAATTCCAATATTTTATTATTTATATTTATTAAAATTGTTTTATTTATTTAACTAATAAAATAACAACATTTTAAATAATCTTCTATTTTGAACTTACTTAATGTTTTTTGAATTTTGTAAATTAAATAAAATAATAATTATTATATTAATAGTAATAATGATAGTAAGAATATTCTAAAAATAATAAAATTAGTTCTTAAAATAATTTTTATTGCTAGAGAAAATCCATTTACATATTCATCACCCAAGGATTCAACAAATAACATGCTAATCCATCCAAGAACATAGACTTGAATTAACATATACTACAACAAGGTTGATGTTCTACTAGGCATAATATTATCTATGGCTTTATTGAAAAATAATATCATGAAGGCCTAATCAACAACGGTGGCTTAATGTCTAACATGCATCAAAACATCCATAAACCTCTTAATCATAATGAACATATAGCGATTCTAAAGCATAATCCCTGAGTCACAACATTCATTCCAATTCTCATGTCTTCAATCCACTCCCTTCACCCACATACATATCTTCAACCCCCACTTTATTCAATCAACCTATCATTATCTAAGAGTCTTGATTTTGAGAATTTAAAGAGGAGATCAAGAAAGAAATACTTGATTTCATGAAGGTTTCGCCTTGCTTAGTGAAGGTCCTTAAGTGCTTGATGGCTTTTAACGATCCAAAGATTGTCCATGGTTGTTCATCACCATTTCGTACAAGAGAGAGGGAAAGAGTGAGAGAGGAATGAATGAGAGTAAGAAGAGAAGAATATATAGAAGTTAAAGAAAAGAAGAACAAGAAGATTGCTCTTATTTTACTTTTTTCTTGTTCTGCTAATCTTCAACATTAAATGGTGGTTTGATTCGATTCAAGATTCAACTTTTTGTGTTTTGGTGTTATAAAGGGCACCAAGAAAGAATATAGGTTGAATACTAATGGTTTAGAGAGTTTGGGAGTGATTGGGAGATGTCTACAAATGATTTAGGCTTAAGGATGTATATTGTGTGTTCTTGGTGTTCTTGAGAGAGTTTGAGAGGAAAAGGAATTTCGAGTGTGCTGAGTGAGTGATGGCCAAATGGCTTAGCCTAGGGGTAGCTTTCGGTTATCCAAGAATGAGGCAGAGAGTTTCAGCCTTTTCAAAATTCAAATTGAGATAAAAGTGGAGTTGTTTGAGGTATAAGATTGGGTAATAGTGTTTGCTCTTAGAAGGTTTCTTGTCCTTTAATAGTGTATGGCTGAACTAGCTATGTTTTAACTAAGGAATGAAGAGTTGTTTCAGGCTTAGGTTGGTCAAAATTGGCCATGAAATGGTAGAGAATTTTTTGGTTTTATCAACTAGCTAAATGAGTGTTTTAATAAAACAAAATCTAGAATTTTAATTTGAAGTTTGAATAAGTTTGGATAGAGTGAAGATACCAGTGTTTTAAGGTATGTTAATGGAGTTCTATTATTCAATGTAGGTGGAGAAACCAAGAGGTTCTATCCATAGCCGTAAGGGGGCCGAGTTTGGTGTGGTTTGCTGAGGAATTTCGGCCTTAGCATGAAGAGGCAAAGTTGGAAAAAAAAATTGTGGAATTGAAGCTCAAGAACACTTGGAATTGAAATAGTTTTCGTGCAGAATTTTTTGTCTACCCTGGAACAATTTTGCAGCTGGAATTTAAGGGTGTTTGAAGGTCCATTAATGGTGGTTTTCTAGCCATCATCTTGAAGAAGAAAGGAGAAAGTTTCAGCTGTTCTTGTGCTCTAACGGATGGCTTCAAGATCATGTGTCAAAGGTTGCTACTTTGTTGGAAAAAAATTCCGGTTTGGCATTGTTTGCGAAGCTATGAAAATTCAAGGAATTTCAGCCATTATCCTCATATAAGCTGGTTGGTTCCTTGCAAGAATTGGGTAGGGAAGCTTGCTGCAATTTTTCAAAAACAACTTTGAAGGAAATCTTGAAAATTTTCCAATTTTTAACCAAAACAAGAACAAGAAGAAGATGATGTTCTTAAAGAAATGGCTATTGTGTTTTAATTGAAACCTCTACTTATTCTTCCTCCTTATTTTCGGCCAACCCCTATCCCACAAAAGCTCGAATTTTCAAAATTCATAGCAAGGAATTATCCAAGAATTTTATTGCTATAAAAATGAATTAAAGATTTAGGAATAGTTTAAATTCAAAGAGGTTAAGACAAGGCTAGCAAAAATAATGGAGACAAGACAATTGAAAAGAACATGAATCCTGAGTAGAGCAAGCACAGTTTACAAGACAATCTACAACCCTATTGCCTTCCCTAAAAACATGTACAAATTTCAGGAAGTGAAATTGCATTGAAGAAGCTTAATTTTTCGGTTAAGAGAACAAGACTTCCACGACTTTAACAATAACTCCATTTGTCTGATTAATAAGGAGTCCGGAATCCGATTGCAATATAACCTCCTTGTAATGAAGCCGTGAACACCATTTTAATCCATAAAAAAAAAAAAGACTGAGTTTCTGTTGAAAATGGCAACTTTGGGAGTTAATAATTTTTAACTCATGATTAGTTAGCCTAAAATAATTAATGGGAATTGTTCTTGAATGTTAGAGATTGTTTTGATTGTGGTAGAAGCCATTTTCATGGTGGGAATCCATAATTAAATGTTGTGAAAGTTGGGTGTTTAACCATTTGGGAACTCATGTTAGACATGAGTCCCACATGGGAAAAATAGAGGAGTGTGGAAGCCATTATATACTAAAAGGCTTTTCTATAGACTTAATAGAAAAGCCCAAGGTATGGAGGATGCCACGCGCGCGCGGCGCCCGGCCGACCCGGCTCGGGCTTTGCCCATGTTTTCACGATCCTCTATTTTTATTTAGCCCAATTAACTCTAACTTGAAAAGGAGTAGGAAACATAAAGTCTGGTAAGGAATTAGGGCTTCCTAATCCGAATTGGATTTTAATTTCCTAAGGTGAGATTAAAAGGGGGAACAGAGCCGCCATTAGGGTTAACCCCTTTTTGTGTTTTTTTGGCTTCCTGCGAGAAAATTCACCGCTTCGGTTCTCTCTCTACGATCCATAATTTTTTGACTTATTGGGACCGGTGAACTGAGGGGATTTTCGAGGTGATCACAGTTGGTGTGCGTCAACAGTGATCTGAGACCGTCTTATCCTGCAAGAAGAGTCACTGTACCCATCGCACCAGAGTGGGGTAAATAACTTATTGAAGGTAAACCAGTATTGGACAGGAGATTCGGTTAGCAGTACAGTACGTTGCGGCGCAGCTTGTCTAGAGGAGTGCCAACGCTAGGTACGTTCTGGTAGAACCGTGAGTAAGTCTCTCAGGTATACTACTGACTTATTCATTAAGTTTGAATTCTATCTAGTTACATTACGTTTGGACTGTGTGGCCTTGCCGGCAATGTTGATATTTGATAATTGCAATTGTTAGAGCCCTAGTCGGGTATATGCGGTGCTTGTTCAATTCTGTTGAGTTGCTTGTCTGTGCTCATAGGTACCCTGTTTTCTAACAGTCTTCAAGAAGCTATTCTGCAATTATCTGTGTGTGTGCAATGGCCAGTTTGTCAGGTGCGGCATCTGCTGCGTATAAGCCTTTGGTTGACTTGAATGGTCTGCCGGACAAGTTTGGTCTAGGGCAGAATTTTAAGCGTTGGGGCAGAATTTTAAGCGTTGGCAACAACGCATGAAAATTTGGTTGACCATGAGAGGCTTAATGTCAGCAGTGCAGGTAGACATGCCCATACCAACTGAAAGACATCCTAGAGTAGCTGAGATTGCTGCGTGGGATGAACGGAACAATGTAGGCAGAGGGGCAATACTGTCAACATTGACAAATGCTCTCTTTGATGTTTACTGTTCTGAGTCATACACAACAAAGATGCTATGGGATGAACTGGATAGGAAATGTAATACCGAGGATCAAGGTCTGGAAAGGTATTATGTCTCCAAATTCCTAAAGTTTCAGATGGTTGAGGGTAAGTCTGTGACTGAACAGACTCAAGAGTAGCAATTGATTATTCATTCTCTTCATGAATCGGGTATGAAACTTCCTGAGAAGTTTCAAGTGATGTCAGTGATAGAGAAATTTCCTAAGTCTTGGGAGGACTTTGGTATGTCCCTCAAACACAAGACGGAGAAGATTTCTCTAAACGATCTGATGAAATCAATATCCATTGAGGAGCAACATAGAAAGAATAGTCATATTGTACCTGTGGAGTTTAATATCCATGAGGTGAGTACTGGGAAGAAGAGCAATAATCAGAGGAATGTGGGGGTTAACTCAAACTCTAAAAATATAAACAAGACAAAAGACAAGGCCAAGAAGAAACTGAAAGCGAACAAACCTTGCTGGAATTGTGGTCAGGTTGGACATTGGGCTAAGGACTGTTCGTCTCAAAAGCCCAAAGTCAAACAAGGATCAAATTCTGAAGCATAAGTCAATGTGGTGGTAGAGGATACTAGTTAAGCGGAAGCTGATTTGAGTACTCACCTTGCTGAGGTTTGTACCATTGAGGTGAGACTGGCATCACTGCTTCCAATGATGATGAAATGTATGTTTCTGTTAACCCAAACGACTTTACTATTTATGAGCCACTTGAATGGCTGGTTGATACTGGAGCAAATGTACACGTTTGTGCTGATAAATTGCTTTTTGTGTCTTACCAGCCTATTAAAGGAAAAACTGTGAAGATAGGGAACTCAAGTACAGCCAATGTGTTGGGGATTGGATGTGTGGACTTGAAGTTTCCTTCAGGGCGTATTCTTTCTCTTCATAGGGTACAACATGTTCCAACAGTTCGTAGGAATATTCTTAGTGGTTCACGTTTAGTTAGAGAGGGTTATGAATTTACTTTCAAATGTAATAAAGTAGTGATTATGCACTACAATTCTTTTGTTGGCAAATGTTATTTGTCAGATGGTTTATTTAAATTAAGAGTTGAACCTTTTACTTCTGATTTGAATAAAGCTTCTTCTTTTGAGAATTCTGTTTATCCTATGGTGCACATTATTGAATCCACTGTTGTTTGGCATTGTAGACTTGGACATTTAAATTTAGATTATGTTAAAAGAATGATGAATTTAGACTTGATCCCTAAACATTCAATTGATAGGAAAAATAAATGTCAAGTGTGTGTGGAAGCTAAAACTAGGAAACCCTATCATTCAATTGAAAAGGATTCAGAAATACTTGATTTAGTTCACACAGACATTTGTGAATTCAATGGCTTGTTGACTAGGGATCATAAGAAATACTTCATTACTTTTATTGACGATTGCAGTAAATATTGCTATGTATATTTACTTAAACATAAAGATGAAGCACTTGAAAAGTTTATCATATTTAAAAACGAAGCTGAAACTCAAACTGGCAAACTTAAAAGGTTAAGATCTAATAGAGATGGAGAGTATGGGTCTAATCCATTTGTTGAATATTGCCAAAGCAATGGCATAATTCATAAGGAGATACCCCCTTATTCTCCCCAGTCTAATGGGATTGCTGAACGGAAAAATAGAACGTTTAAAGATATGATCAACATTTTACTTTTGAATTCTGGATTGCCTAAGTATATGTTGGGTGAGGCTTTGAATACGGCTTGCCATATTCCAAACCGAGTCCCTCGTAAATATAAAGAGGTAACTCCATTTGAAATCTGGAAAGGTAGGAAATCTAACTTAAATTACTTCCATGTATGGGGTTGTCTTGCAAAAGTTCTAATCCCTGAACATAAAAGGAAGAAGTTAGGACCAAAGACTGTTGATGCCATCTTTATTGGTTATGTGGAAACAAGCTATGCCATGAGGTTTTTGGTAATTAAGTTTGAAATACCTGGTATAGATTGTAACACTATAATTCAATACCGTGATGCTACATTCTTTGAGAATGTGTTTCCCATGAAAACTGGTTTGCCTCAAGATGTTTCTACTTTAGATTTAGCCTTCACATCTGATACCATTCCTGATTATGTGGAAAGGATGAAAGATGTGGGGGCAGGTCCAAATAGTCCCAATACTCAGATTGAGGAATTGGAAGAACCTAGAAGCAGTAAGAGAGCTAAGGTTGTCAAGGACTTTGGAAGTGACTTTGTCACTTACAATGTTGAGGACGAACCTTTGACATTTCAAGTAGCTATGGCTTCATCAAAAGCAGGGCATTGGAAAGGAGCTGTCAAGAGTGAGATGGATTCCATTGTCTCCAATGGGACATGGAAATTGGTAGATCTCCCTCCTGGGTGTAGTACAATTGGATGTAAATGGATATTTAAGAAGAAACTTAAACTAGATGGGACCATAGATAAGTATAAAGCCAAATTAGTTACTAAAGAGTTTAGACAGAAATAGGGAATAGACTATTTTAATACATACTCTCCTGTTGCTCGTTTGACTACAATCCGAGTGCTAATTGCATTGGCTTCCATATATGGCATCACCATCCACCAAATGGATGTGAAGACTGCTTTTCTTCATGGTGATCTTGAATAAGAGATATATATGGATCAACCTAAGGGATTTGTAGCCAAAGGAAATGAACGGAAAGTTTGTAAACTTGTTAAATCCCTATATGGTCTAAAACAAGCACCCAAACAATGGCATGAAAATTTTGATAAAACAATTTTATCATTTGGCTTCAATATAAATGAGAATGACTAGTGTGTTTACTGTAAGGTTAAAGGTAATGCTTGTACTGTTCTATGCTTGTATGTAGATGACATTTTACTATTTGGGTCCAATATTGAGATAATTAATGAGACTAAATCATTTTTGAAAAGTAAGTTTGAAATGAAGGATATGTGAGTAGCAAATGTGATTCTTAGCCTAAAGTTGATTCGCTCAACTGAGGGGATAACCATTTCTCAAACTCACTATGTTGAAAGTGTTCTTGAGAAATATGGGTATCAAAATTGTAGAATTGCTAAAACTCCAAGTGACCCTTCTGTAGCTTTGTTCAAAAATGAAAGTGGAGTTCCTGTGTCTCAATTAATGAGACTAAATCATTTTTGAAAAGTAAGTTTGAAATGAAGGATATGTGAGTAGCAAATGTGATTCTTAGCCTAAAGTTGATTCGCTCAACTGAGGGGATAACCATTTCTCAAACTCACTATGTTGAAAGTGTTCTTGAGAAATATGGGTATCAAAATTGTAGAATTGCTAAAACTCCAAGTGACCCTTCTGTAGCTTTGTTCAAAAATGAAAGTGGAGTTCCTGTGTCTCAATTAAGATATTCTCAAATTATTGGTAGCTTACAATATCTTGCAAATGGCTCAAGACCGGATATTTCATTTTTTGTATCTAAGCTGGCAAAATATACAAGCTATCCAAATCGAACTCATTGGGAGGCCTTGGATAGAGTACTAAGGTACTTGAAGGGAACAGTGTCCCTTGGGCTGCATTATGGGAAATTCCCTGCTGTACTTGAAGGGTATAGTGATGTAAGCTGGATAGCAAAGAACTCTGGTAGCAATGGTTGCACCGGATATGTGTTTACATTAGGTGGCGGAGCAGTCGCCTGGAAGTCTTGTAAACAGACATTGATAACTCGGTCAACTTTTGAGGCTAAGTTATGTGCCATGGATACTACTGGAACGGAAGCTGAATGGCTGTATGGACTATTGTTCTCTTTGCCAATGATCAGCAAGCCCGTTACTGCTATATCTGTGCATTGTGACAGTCAAACCATAATTGCAAAGATAAAGAGTACCAAGTATAATCAAAAGACTAAGAGACACATCCAAGTTAGACTTAAGTCTATAAGAGAGTTAGTGTCTGAAAGGGTTGTGTATGTTGACTTTGTTGGATCCAAAGATAACATTGCAGACCTCCTAACTAAGGGACTTGAAACATCATTGTTCCTTAAATCCTGATTGGGAATGGGACTGATAACCCAGAAATGATTCACCTACAGTGGCAACCCAACTGACCAAGTGGAGATCCCACAAGGTAGTTCAATGTGGTATAAACAAGCTGTTTGAGTGAATCTAGCACCAATTCTGATACTTTTCTATCTAGGTCCATTCCCTGAAAGCCTGTGGTGCGTTTACTGTAATGAGTAAGAGTTTTGACTCTAAATGGGATCAAGTCTTTTAGACAGGATGCTAGCTGTACATCCTTGGAGATCGCCAACTATGTGAGTGTTGTTGTGTGGCCGCAACTAAAGGGAATTGGGTTTTCTCTGAATACACTCATGAGACAGGATCAGGACACATGATCATAACGTGTCAACCCTAAAGATTATCTCCATAGCCGATAGTCTGTTGTTACCAATGGATGCCGTCGCATTCAAGGTTCAGATTCAAGGTTTAAGTCCATCTATTCCTGTGGGGGCATAAGTTGGATAACTTAGGTAGTGGTTCAAACCGGAAGGTACCATTATCGAAAGCAGATTATGTAAATCCTGAATAGTTTTTAACTATGGATTTGTGGGGGATTGTTGAAAATGGCAACTTTGGGAGTTAATAATTTTTAACTCATGATTAGTTAGACTAAAACAATTAATGGGAATTGTTCTTGACATGTTAGAGATTATTTTGATTGTGGTAGAAGCCATTTTCATGGTGGGAATACATAATTAAATGTTGTGAAAGTTGGGTGTTTAACCATTTGGGAACTCATGTTAGACATGAGTCCACATGGGAAAAATAGAGGAGTGTGGAAGCCTTTATATACTAAAATGTTTTTCTATAGATTTAATAGAACAGCCCAAGGTATGGAGGATGCCACACATGTTTTTACGATCCTCTATTTTTATTTGGCACAATTAACTCTAACTTGAAAAGGAGTAGGAAACATAAAGTCTGGTATGGAATTAGGGCTTCCTAATCCGAATTGGGTTTTAGTTTCCTAAGATCAGATTAAAAGGGGGAACAGAGCCGCCATTAGGGTTAACCCCTCTTTGTGTTTTTTTGGCTTCCTGCGCGAAAATTTGCCGCTTCGGTTCTCTCTCCACGATCCATAATTTTTTTGACTTATCGGGACTTGTGAACTGAGGAGATTTTCGAGGTGATCACAGTTGGTGTCATCAACAGTGATCTGAAACCGTCTTATCCTGCAAGAAGACTTGCTGTACCTATCCTGCAAGAAGAGTGGGGCGAATAACTTCTTGAAGGCAAATCAGTATTGGACTGGTGATTCGGTCAGCAGTACAGTACATTGCGGCGCAGCTTGTCCGGAGGAGTGCCAGCGCTAGGTACGTTCTGGTAGAACCGCGAGTAAGTCTCTCAGGTATACTACTGACCTATTTATTAAGTTTGAATTCTATCTAGTTACATTACATTTGGACTGTGTGGCCTTACCGACATTGTTGATATTTGATAATTGCAATTGTTAGAGCCCTGGTCGGGTATAGGCGGTGCTTGTTCAATTCAGTTGAGTTGCCTGTCTGCGCTCGTAGGTACCCTGTTTTCTAACAGTTTCTGCTTGCTTATTAGAAGCAAGTCCAATATTCTTAAAGAATCCAAAGAAAAAAAAAAACTCAGATGAATTTCAAATGATCAAACCAATTCCTAATATTCTTGATTTTGAAAGAAAAAGAAAGGTGAATATGACGATGGAAAAAAGGCAATGAATCTCGCATGTCTCTCATTTCACAACGTAATTGTTATTAAACAAAACGAAAAAAGAAAAAAAAAACGGAGAAGGTGGTTACAGGGGAAATGGAGAGCTGCCTCACTCTCTCTCTCACACAAAAGGTTTTTCAAAGAGAATAGTGGGACAACAACCTCTGATGTGTTTGTTCATGAATGGTGCTCCTTATTTGGTTTCATTATTATTATTATTATTATTATTATTATTATTATTATTATTATTATTATTATTATTATTATTACTATTTTATTTTATTTTATTTTTTTTAAATTTTCATGTTGGCCTCTTTTTTCATATCCCCAAAAAAGGAAACGAAAAAAGAATTAAGATCCCGTTGCTGGGGGGCTCTTTTGTCAGGTTGGGGCCTGAGGGGATTGCCTGAAATGCCTTAGGTTTTCCACAGCTCTTAAGTAAGTTTGAATTATATATATACTCTTTCCATTCATAAATAATTAGTCTATTTTTTTTAATTTATCCAAAAATAACGGTCTACTTTCTAAATATATATTGTATTTAATTTTTTTTCTATTTTACCTTTAGCACAATTTTTTATCAATTAATTAGTATTATAATTGCCCATATTGAAATTATTTTAACCAACAATAAAATCACGTTATCCTATAAAAATAGTCAAATGTGTAATTTAATAAAGTGATATGGGTGAAAATAAGACTTTAAAACAAAGAGTGAGAAGAGAGAGACAAAGCATATAGGTGAGAAAAAAGAGACGTATGTAATTATTAGAGTGATGTAATTAAAGAAGTAATGGGATTCAAATTAATGAGGTAAGAAAAAAATTAAAATACTCCAAAGGGTATAATGGACATTATAATCAATTTTACTATAAATTTCACAATTTTTTAATGTGTATAGTTTTTATAATTAGATCAGTTATTTGTAAACGGATGAAATATTTAATTAAAAAAGAAAATTTGCGTAACACCCTTTCCAAAGCGAGGTTGATTCGCATCAGTTGCCCACCCCCCCACCCCCAAAAAATCTTGTAAGCCTGATACAATTATAATTAATGTTAGGTGTGTGATGATTTTATTAGACGGCTCAAAATAATATCTTTTGAGAAAACCTCAACCACAACCAATACAATATCCTCGTTTCGAATAGACAGCAATATACCATGTCAAATCCGCTAAAACAGCGAGTTGATTATGAAGCAGCTAGAGAGGCACAAAGCAAATACAGCAAACTAATGAGTCTTGTACTGAAGAAACGGTCAAAGTAACATTGCAACTACGTACATTTCCGAGTTGAAGCATGCTCGTAAAAAGTTGATTTATTTTGGCTAATGCTCTAAAATCCTTGAATTCCTTTGAAGCAAAAATGCCCCCAAAACTATCATGGCTTTGTTTCTAGTATATATCCCGATTGTACCAATTCATTCATATATTCTGTCACTCTTAAATGAGAAAATGGCTCGTAACAACCACGTAATCTCCATCATTGAATTCTCTTTCATTCTCTCAATCTTCAAAGGAGAAGCACGCCTTGTGAGTCATCAAGCAATCGAGAAGCTGTCCCCAGCTTCTTCTCCGTTCTTTTTCCATGACCATCTACCTGTTGAGGTACCAACATCATTTGATTATCTTAAACAGTTCATCATATCGCACATGGAAAGCCACGGCCACCAGAAGCAGAGAGTTTGTACAGAATGAGATCGTGAGACACTTGGAGGATCCTAGAGTCATTAAATCAGATAGAGAATGCCTCCCGACATGCTTTGGGGAATATCAATCTGCCATTGGTTCCATAACCAATGGTATTAGTGATGTTTCTCGAAGCAACTATGTTGGAGCCAAAGAAGATGTTGTTCAATACTTGTTAACAATTGCACCTTGCATGAAATGTGTTGAAAATGGTAACTTTGGGAGTTAATATTTTTTAACTCATGATTAGTTAGTCTAAAACAATTAATGGGAATTGTTCTTGACATATTAGAGATTGTTTTGATTGTGGTAGAAGCCATTTTCATGGTGGGAATTCATAATTAAATGTTGTTAAAGTTAGGTGTGTAACCATTTGAGAACTCATGTTAGACATTAGTCCCACATGGGAAAAATAGAGGAGTGTGGAAGCCTTTATATACTAAAAAGCTTTTCTATAGACTTAATAGAAAAGCCTAATGTATGGAGGATGCCACACGCGTGCGCCGCCCGGCCCGGCCTGGGCTTGGCCCATGTCTTCACGATCCTCTATTTTTATTTGGCCCAATTAACTCTAACTTGAAAAAGATTAGGAAACATAAAATTTGAGAAGGAATTAGGATTTTCCTAATCTGAATTGGGTTTTAATTTTTCCTCACGCAAAATTAAAAGAGGGAACAGAACCGCCATTAGGGTTAATCCTTTTCGTGCTTTTTGCTTCATGCGAGAAAATTTGCCTATTCGATTCTCTCCACGTTCCATAATTTTTGGCTTATTGGGATCGGTGAACTGAGGGGATTTTCGAGATGATCACAGTTGGTGTGCGTCAACAGTGATCTGAAACCGTCTTATCCTGCAAGAAGAGTCGCTGTACCCATCGCACCAGAGTGGGGCGAATAACTTCTTGAAGGCAAACCTGTATTGGACTGGTGATTCGGTCAGCAGTACAGTACGTTGTGGCGCAACTTGTCCAGAGGAGTGCCGGCGCCTGGTATGTTTTGGTAGAATCATGAGCAAGTCTCTCAGGTACCCTGTTTCTAACAGTTTTCAAGAAGTTAATCTGCAATTATCTGTGTGTGTGCAATGGCCAGTTCATCAGGTACTGCATCTACTGCGTATAAGCCTTTGGTTGACTTGAATGGTCTGCCAGACAAGTTTGGTCCAGGGCAGAATTTCAAGCGTTGGCAACAACGCATGAAAATTTGGTTAGCCATGAGGGGCTTATTATCAGCAGTGCTGGTAGACAGGCCTACACCAACTGAAAGGCATTCTAGAGTAGTTGAGATTGCTGCTTGGGATGAATGGAACAATGTCGGTAGAGGGGCAATACTGTCAGCATTGACAAATGCTCTCTTTGATGTCTACTGTTCTGAGTCATACACAACAAAGATACTATGGGATGAACTAGATAGGAAATATAATACCGAGGATCAAGGTCTGGAAAGGTATTATGTCTCCAAATTCCTGAAGTTTCAGATGGTTGAGGGTAAGTCTGTGACTGAACAGACTCAAGAGTAGCAATTGATTATTCATTCTCTTCATGAATCGGGTATGGAACTTCCTGAGAAGTTTCAAGTGATGTCAGTGATAGAGAAATTTCCTAAGTCTTGGGAGGACTTTGGTATGTCCCTCAAACACAAGACAGAGAAAATTTCTCTAAACGATCTGATGAAATCAATATCCATTGAGGAGCAACATAGAAAGAATAGTCATATTGTACCTATGGAGTCTAATGTCCATGTGGTGACTACTGGGAAGAAGAGCAATAATCAGAGGAATGTGGGGGTTAATTCAAACTCTAAAAACAAAAACAAGACAAAAGGCAAGGCCAAGAAGAAACCAAAAGCGAACAAACCTTGCTGGAATTGTGGTCAGGTTGGACATTGGGCTAAGGACTGTCCGTCTAAAAAGGCCAAAGTTAAACAACGATCAAATTCTGAAGCACAAGTCAATGTGGTGGTAGAGGATACTAGTCAAGCGGAAGCTGATTTGAGTACTCACCTTGCTGAGGTTTGTACCATTGAAGCTGGGACTGGCATCACTGCTTCCAATAATGATGAAAGGTATGTTTCTGTTAACCCAGAAGTCTTTTCTATTTATGAGTCACTTGAATGGTTGGTTGATACTGGAGCAAATGTGCACGTTTATGCTGATAAATTACTTTTTGTGTCTTACCAGCCTATTAAAGGAAAAACTCTGAAGATGGGGAACTCAACTGCAACCAATGTGTTGGGGATTGGACGCGTGGACTCGAAGTTTCCTTCATGGCGTATTCTTTCTCTTCATAGGGTGCAACATGTTCCAACAGTTTATAGTAATATTCTTAGTGGTTCATATTTAGTTAGAGAGGGTTATGAATTGGCTTTCAAATATAATAAAGTAGTTATTATGCACAACAATTCTTTTGTTGGCAAAGGTTACTTGTCAGATTGTTTATTTAAATTAAGAGTTGAATCATGTACTTCTGATTTAAATAAAGCTTCTTCTGTTTATCCCATGGTGCACATGATTGAATCCACTAATATTTGGCATAGCAGACTCGGACATTTAAATTTAGATTCTGTTAAAAGAATGATGAATTTAGACTTGATCCCTAAACATTCAATTGATAAGAAGAATAAATGTCAAGTGTGTGTGGAAGCTAAAACAACAAGGAAACCCTATCATTCAATTGAAAGGGATTCAGAAATACTTGATTTAGTTCACACAGACATTTGTGAATTCAATAGCTTGTTGACTAGGGATCATAAGAAATACTTCATTACTTTTATTGACGATTGCAGTAAATATTGCTATGTTTATTTATTTAAACATAAAGATGAAGTATTTGAAAGTTTCTCATATTTAAAAATGAAGCTGAAACTCAAACTGGCAAGAAACTTAAAAGGTAAAGATTTGATAGAGGTGGAGAGTATGGGTCTAATCCATTTGTTGAATATTGCCAAAGTAATGGCATAATTCATGAGGAGATACCCTCTTATTCTTCCCAGTCTAATGGGAATGCTGAACGAAAAAATAGAACGTTTAAAGATATGATCAACAGTTTACTTTTGAATTCTAGATTGCATAAGTATATGTGGGGTGAGGCTTTGAATACGGCTTGCCATATTCTGAATAGAGTCCCTCATAAATATAAAGAGGTAACTCTATTTGAAATCTGGAAAGGTAGAAAACCTAACTTAAAATATTTCCGTGTGTGGGGTTGTCTTGCAAAAGTTCTAATCCCTGAACTTAAAAGGAAGAAGTTAGGACCAAAGACTGTTGATGCCATCTTTATTGGTTATGTGGAAACAAGCTATGCCATGAGGTTTTTGGTAATTAAGTCCGAAATACCTGGTATAGATTGTAACACTATAATTCAATACCGTGATGCTACATTCTTTGAGGATGTGTTTCCCATGAAAACCGGTTTGCCTCAAGATGTTTCTACTTTAGATTCAGCCTTAACATCTGATTCCATTCTTGATCATGTGAAAATGATGAAAGATGTTGGGGCAGGTCCAAATAGTTTCAATACTCAAACTGAAGAATTGAAAGAACCTAGAAAGAGTAAGAGAGCTAAGGTAGTCAAGGACTTTAGAAGTATTTTGTCACTTACAATATTGAGGACGAACCTTTAACTTTTCAAGCAGCTATGGCTTCCTCAGAAGCAGGGCATTGGAAAGGAGCTGTCAAAAGTGAGATGGATTCCATTGTCTCCAATAGGACATGGAAATTGGTAAATCTCCCTCCTGAGTGTAGCACAATTGGATGTAAATGGATATTTAAGAAGAAACTTAAACTAGATGGGACCATAGAAAAGTATAAAACCAGATTAGTTGCCAAAGGGTTTAGACAGAAAGAAGGAATATACTATTTTGATATATACTCTCCTGTTGCTCGTTTGACTACAATCTGAGTGCTAATTGCATTGGCTTCCATATATGGCATCACCATCCACCAAATGGATGTGAAGACTGCTTTTCTTCATGGTGATCTTGAAGAAGAGATATATATGGATCAACCTAAGGGATTTGTAGCCAAAGGAAATGAACGGAAAGTTTGTAAACTTGTTAAATCCCTATATGGTCTAAAACAAGCACCCAAACAATGGCATGAAAATTTTGATAAAACAATTTTATCATTTGGCTTCAACATAAATGAGAATGACTAGTGTGTTTACTGTAAGGTTAAAGGTAATGCTTGTATTATTCTATGCCTGTATGTGGATGACATTTTGCTATTTTGGTCCAATATTGAGATAATTAATGAGACTAAATCATTTTTGAAAAGTAAGTTTGAAATGAAGGATATGTGAGTAGTAAATGTGATTCTTGGCCTAAAGTTGATTCGCTCAACTGAGGGGATAACCATTTCTCAAACTCACTATGTTGAGAGTGTTCTTGAGAAATATGGGTATCAAAATTGTAGAATTGCTAAAACTCCAAGTGACCCTTCTGTAGCTTTGTTTAAGAATGAAAGTGGAGTTCCTGTGTCTCAATTAAGATATTCTCAAATTATTGGTAACTTGCAATATCTTGCAAATGGCTCAAGACCAGATATTTCATTTTCTGTATCTAAGCTGGCAAGATATACAAGATGTCCAAATCGGACTCATTGGGAGGCCTTGGATAGAGTACTACGGTACTTGAAGGGAATAGTTTCCCATGGACTACACTATGGGAAATTCCCTGCTGTACTTGAAGGGTATAGTGATGCAAGCTGGATAGCCAAGAACTCTGGTAGCAATGGTTGCACTGGATATGTGTTTACATTAGGTGGCGGAGCAGTCGCCTGGAAGTCTTGTAAACAGATTTTGATAACTCGGTCAAATTTTGAGGCTGAGTTATGTGCCTTGGATACTACTGGAACGGAAGCTGAATGGCTATATGGTCTATTGTCCTCTTTGCCAACGATCAGAAAGTCCGTTACTACTATATCTGTGCATTGTGATAGTCAAACTATAATTGCAAAGATAAAGAGTACCAAGTATAATCAAAAGACTAAGAGACACATCCAAGTTAGACTTAAGTCTATAAGGGAGTTAGTATCTGAAAGGGTGGTGTCTGTTGACTTTGTTGGATCCAAAGATAACATTGCAGACCCCCTAACTAAGGGACTGGAAACATCATTGATCCTTAAATCCAGGTTGGAAATAGGACTGATAGCCCAGAAATGATTCACCTATAGTGGCAACCCAACTGACCAAGTGGAGATCCCACAAGGTAGTTCAATGTGGTATAAACAAGCTGTTTGAGTGAATCTGGCACCAATTCTGATACCTTTCTATCTAAGTCCATTCCCTGAAAGCCTGTGGTGCGTTTACTGTAATGAGTAAGAGTTTTGACTCTGAATGGGATCAAGTCTTTTAGACAGGATGCTAGCAGTACATCCTTGGAGATCGCCAACTATGTGAGTGTTGTTGTGTGGCCGCAGCTAAAGGGAATTGGGTTTTGTCTGAATACACTCATGAGACAGGATCAGGACACATGATCATAACGTGTCAACCCTAAAGATTATCTCCATAGCCGATAGTCTGTTGTTACCAATGGATGCCATCGCATTCAAGGTTCAGATTCAAGGCTTAAGTCCATCTGTTCCTGTGGGGGCAAAAGTTAGATAACTTAGGTAGTGGTTCAAACCGGAAGGTACCATTATCGAAAGCAGATTATGTAAATCCTGAATAGTCTTTAACTATGGATTTGTGAGGGATTGTTGAAAATGGCAACTTTGGGAGTTAATATTTTTTAACTCATGATTAGTTAGCCTAAAACAATTAATGGGAATTGTTCTTGATATATTAGAGATTGTTTTGATTGTGGTAGATGCCATTTTCATGGTGGGAATCCATAATTAAATGTTGTTAAAGTTGGGTGTTTAACCATTTGGGAACTCATGTTAGACATGAGTCCACATGGGAAAAATAGAGGAGTGTGGAAGCTTTTATATACTAAAAGGCTTTTCTATAGACTTAATAGAAAAGCCCAAGGTATGGAGGATGCCACACGCGCGCGCCGCCCGCCCGCCCTGGCTCGGGCTGGGGCTTGGCCTATGTTTTCACGATCCTCTATTTTTATTTGGTCCAATTAACTCTAACTTGAAAAAGAATAGGAAACATAAAATCTAAAAAGGAATTAGGGTTTTCCTAATCCGAATTGGGTTTTAATTTTTCCTAAGGCGAAATTAAAAGAGGGAACAGAGCCGCTATTAGGGTTAATAATTTTTCGTGCTTTTTGCTTTTTGCGAAAAAATTCGCCTTTTCGATTCTCTCCGCGATCCATAATTTTTGGCTTATCGAGACCGATGAACTGAGGGGATTTTTGAGGTGACCACAGTTGGTGTGCGTCAGCAGTGATCTGAAACCATCTTATCCTACAAGAAGAGTCACTGTACCCATCGCACCAGAGTGGGGCGAATAACTTCTTGAAGGCAAACTAGTATTGGACTGGTGATTCAGTCAGCAGTACAGTACGTTGTGGCGCAGCCTATCCAGAGGAGTGCCGGCGCTTGGTACGTTCTGGTAGAATCGCGAGCAAGTCTCTCAGGTATACTACTGACTTATTTATTACGTTTGAATTCTGTCTTGTTACATTACGTTTGGACTGTATGGTCTTGCCAGCATTGTTGATATTTGATAATTGCAATTGTTAGAGCCCTGGTCGGGTATAGGCGGTGCTTGTTCAATTTAGTTGAGTTGCCTGTCTGTGCTCATAGGTACCCTATTTCTAACAAAATGTTCCAGTGAAATTTCATTTCAAGATACAGAATTCATGTCATTCCAAAAATGGGCTAAGAATGCTGCTGAGGATCTCCATAACAAGCTTAAAAGTTGCAGAAAGAAACTGTTAGCATATCATTTCTAGGGAAACTTCAACATTATTGTCTGAAAGACCGTTTTTCACTTTTATTTCCTTCCTGCTTTTAGGAACGCTCAAGTTGGTTAACCCCTATGTAAACTGGAGTTCGGATACTTTTTCAACCCGGCCCTTCAGTTTAATTTCTTTAATTTGTAGTCTTGATAAAGGTTATTAGATGCCTCGCAGATTGAATAGACTGACAACGATGTCCTAGTGTACGAGGCATTAATAATAAGAGGATTTATTACCATGTTTTTTGAGTTTATGGCATCATATTGCCTTGCTTTTTGCTGTAAATTGGCTAACATAGCTGCTTTTGCACTCATATATTGTCTTGAACATTTTCAACATATGTTTGGATGGACCTAATCGATTATACTCCCTCCGTCCTTATTTATCTATCACAATTAACTATTTCACACAATTTAAGAAAAAATTAGTTAGTATCTTAAATTCATATAACTTTGTTTATACATTCCAAAAGTACTCTTAGATTTAATGTTCCCTACAACTATTTTCTTGTTTTTTTTACTCAACTCTTGCTATAATTATTACACTTTCATTTTTCAAAGCTACTTAATACAAGGGTATAGTCGTAAAATTAAAAATAATGGCACCTAATTTTTTTTTTATTGTGACAGATAAAAAGAGACACTAAAATTTTTCAGTTGTGATAGATAAATAGGGACGGAAAAAGGTGGGGAAGGAGGTATTTTGCCTCCTTATTCACCAATGTGGACACTGATTATCCTATTGCTACTGGCGTTAAGCAAGTCTCACAGTACAAAGGTGAGTCTGTAGTTTATTTCTCAACATCAAAACTTTCCACCGTGGCTGAATTCCTTAGTTAAGCTCTCATATGGATGGTCATCATTGGAAAGTTGTGAGGAAGGAATTCAAGACCATTAGACATAAGGTGAAGTTAAAATTGGGTGGTTAGCCTCAAAGCACATTCTCATACGCCCTTCTAGGGAAGATGATTTCGTGAGGTAATTGATGAAAAGCCTTAGCTATTGCTTTGGATTTCCAATGGAGACCCTAAAATGGACCCAAGATTTTCTTTTCTCATTTGATTCATCAATGATTCCTCGGTGGATATCATTTGAGTATCTTCATTTGCATTTGTTCAACATAACACCTTTGTTTTCCACAGCCACTGTAATTGAAAAAACTAAGCTTAATGATTCTACTACTTAATTAACCAGACCCAGTGCAGTTCAGGCATTTGTTGAATTAGATCTTTTGAAGCCTTTTCCCAAGACAATATATATTGGCACAAGCGAGGATGGTTTACTTGGCTGTGCATTATGAGAATCTGCCATCGTAATCTTGCCGATATTTGGGTCATGCTTCATCATAGGGTGGTAAAAACTACACGTCCTCCAGATTATTTTGAACATTGGGTGCCCAAGGAGTCAAATGAAAACCCAGAATCCAAGCTTAACCATTGATGAGTTCTCATTATTGCTATATTTCTTAATCATTCACGTTAGATGGTGCTGAGTTTTTGACTTAATAAATACTCATTTCCTTGTTCTGTGCAAAATATAAAAGTAGAAGATGGCTTGGAGAGATAAGGAAAATAAGAGCAAAAAGTAACAAATCAGTGCCGAATGCTAATCTAAATAGGCACCGGCTGCTTTTTTCAATAGTAGATGGTTTACCTTCATAACAGGCACTAGTCCGGAATAAAGAGTTTGGGAGGAAAAGCACTGAGAACAGCCGGTGTAAGTTTTTCTCTTATTGTGCCAGTTCATATCGTGAATTCTCAATGTTCAATAGATTTCAAGGGTTTTTGAGCTTCACTATAAATAGCATCTCTTTGGTCATTTCAAGCACGATTTGGAGAGAGGAAAGAGGCAGCCAAAACCCTAGAAATAGTAAGAAAGAATTCAATGGAGGATCCAAGATTACATTGAAGGGAAAGAGAGCAGTTTCAAGGGAGATCTGCAAGAAGTAGAAATGAGTCCCTTATCTAAGAGTTTTTTTGTCTCTCTGCTAGCATTTCTATTTTGATTTTGTTACGATTTTATGGATTTATGATGTATTTGAAGGGTTGAACCCTTATTTTTTTGGATATTCATTTATATTTTAGTTTATAGCAATCTATTTTTAGGCATTCAATCAATTTCTTTATATATATATATATATATATATATATATATATTGTGTATTTCATTTATTAGGTTTTCTTATCCTAATGAATTAAAGAGATGGGGTTATGATTTAGAAGCTTGATTAATTGATTTAATTCTTGGGTTTTTCTTAGATTAGCTTGAGAGAGGGATTGAAGGATGGGACTAAGTGAATGAAGGGTTATAAGTTTACCTAATGATATGGACATTATTTTCCTAGAATTAAATGGGTAACTAATCTTAACACCCTTTGAATTTGGTTAGTTAGGTAGAGATACCCATTCATTAGGTTAAGGGTAGGAGACTCATAACTCGGAAGATAGTGGGTCTTATATATGATTGCCCATTGGTGCATAATTTAGATTGTTAATTAACTGATCTAGTGAATTGAGGTTTAACTTGATAGTGAGGGATTCCTTTTACTTGCATTACTTATCACTTCTTTTTATTCTTTAAGCTTGGTGACTTGGGATTATCTCAAGTGTCACACCTCATGTTCACTAACCTGAAAGCCTAACAATGGGCTTAGTAGCATCCATAGTTAATCATTTGGCCGCCATTCTTACTATGCCAAAATAGATATCTCAAGTTAACAATGAGTACTTAGGCTCATCTTTATATACCATTGAGACTTATTATCAAAATCCCACACAGGATATGGGGTATCACACTCAACCTTCGTTTAAACCCAAGTGCCCTCACTGGGCCTACGACCAACCAAGTAGCATGAGATTCTGGAGGTGGCTCCTATCGTGCTACTTTAATACTATATGTTATGCCTCGTGCTCGCGGACCCGAGAGCGTTACAATTGGTCCGGCAGCACCCATGATCAACTATTTGGCCACTATCTTTACTGGACCAAAATTGATATCCTAAGTTCAAAATGAGTACTTAAATCCATTCTTATATATCATTTAGACTTAGCATCAGAATCCCATATGGGATCGGGGTATCATATCAAGTGTGATACGGTTGACCATTTCTCTTAATAATTTGCCATTTTACTTATATGATTAATTGGCTGAGCAATGAAATGAGAGCATAATAGAAGTACTGGCTATCTTACCCGAGAGATATGATATTTGCCAACTAGAACTCTATATTACATGATAGGTAACTTGCCCATAAGTGTATTGTGTGAATGATTTTTGGTATTTTAGAGAAAACTTGGTTATTTTTGTGTGAATTGTTGAGACTTCTTCCTACGCACAAGCATATGCACATAAAACACACTAACAGCCATAGCAGCAACATGGTATACCGAGGTACAACCACGCATGATGTCATAGGGTCTCAAATCCTAGCGATTATAGAACACATGATTTTGATAATCAGCTTTTGGTTGCATATGTTAGCAAAGTAGTTGCATAAAAAAGCGCAGTTCAAGGAGGATTTGTTGCTGGTGATAATGCTAATGGTGAAATTGATCATTCAGCTGTAAGCCTAGCCAATGAGGATCATATTAAGGATAATAGTGTGGGTAAAAACATTCAACCTTCAATTATTTAAATAGCCCTCTATATAGATGAGTCATATTCCTAAGTCCTACTCCTACTCCATCTCAACCAAGGCAAGTTCAGTTTCAAACAAACTTTATAGGAAAACTAGCAACTAACTTGCCATACCCTTAGCATCAGCAACAATTTTCTTCCTAATCGTTGACTCTCCGTAATGAGGGACATCACTCTTATGAATTAGATTTTAGTCGTTCTTCTCCAACTAACTGTGCGAAAATTCAAGACGTATAGCTAGAGCATGTTCTCTAAACTGTGAAAGTTGTGTGAACCTCTACTCGGCCTATTCATGATTCTCATAGTACAATTTAGCTTGATGACTCAGAAATAAATATAATTCAAAGGGTAAGTAACTATATTCAACCAACTTATTTATGTGCAAGATGATGTTACAGTCCCTCACCTTATACATCTACCTCCATGCAAGTGATGCATTTTTTGAAGGGGATGAAGTCCTTGAGATTATTTTTAGACTGCAAAAACTGAGACAAGAGTGTAACATCCCACTACATACGTAGCCTAATCAGGCCGGGGATATTGGCCCATCGTTGCGAATTAAAGGTCAGCTTTACTCGTGTAAACTATATGGCTAGCTTAGGACTCCGCTTAGCTATATAAAACAATTGCCCCGTGTAGGAAAAAATAGTTTTTTAGAGACGGTCAATCTACTAGAATTTTCTCCTAATCTAACAAAAGTTAGCCTTAGAGCCTCACTCATTAAGATCTCAACGGTCACATTAATTCAAGTGCTTCAAGAATTACAATTCCAATATGGAATATTCAAATTTCATTTCCAAAGTATACTTCCAATATTTGAAGTACAAATTTTACAATACCAACCCAACCAAAAACCAAAACTATGTTTTTCCCCAAATTTTGAAAAGTAAAATCCCTATATCCGTTCTAAAATTCGTTCAAGGCATAATATATCATTATTCATGCTTATCCTTATAAAACATTAATAATTGGAGCCATTATGTATAAAATTCATGCTATGACTTTTGCAATATTTTCCATCCATGAAATGCATAAATCTAATATTCATACATTGTTTAAACATTTGATGCATGGTTCCAGACATAAATATAATGCCCTTGAGAAGATTTTACAAAACTATTTATGCGTCAATATATCATGAGTTTATATAAATGGACATAATAATCATCCATAGTATTGCTTAAAATGATAGGTTCATAATCTAATTTGTAGTATACATGTTGTGGTGATTAAAATCTTCTCATAACAATTGAGCATTAGATATATGTATACAAATACATATTTTGCATGAATTTATCGTGGTGGAATACAGACTTATACCTCCGAAAATCATATTTATACAAAAATGGATGTATGAGATGCAATGACTTGCCTCGGTTTATTTGCAAAAAAAATCCAATAACCCTAGGTTAATTGTCTAGAGCTCAATCTTCTACTCCCACCACTTCAAAAATCCATATAAACCATGAATCAATTTCCTTATTCGACTCCTACTAATAATACTCTAATTTATCCATATTTCATAAGTCACCAATATCATTATAGTGCTCATAGCTTATCACCCCTAATTATGTTATTTCTAAGGCAAATCATCATTCAATTCAACTCAGCAACTTCAAAGTTATTACATAAGTATAAACAAAATTTAGAGATCTCTTGGTAAATCACAATCACACATTACGGGCTGCCTAGGTAAAAAAAATTCTAAATTCAAGTATCCAATCCAAGCAATCAAGTGTGCAGAAAAGAAATCGTAGACATTCTAGGCACATTATGAAATCAATTAGAGTTAAGTTTCCACAAGGTTTACAGCAAAACTTCCAAGCAAAAATATTTTATACTTCAAACAGTAACTCTGTCCTAACGGCTAAAATAGGGGTAAAAACATCAATTTAATTATCCAATAAAACTATTTTATTTTTCTATGAAATTTTCCAGTTTGAAACTTTAGGATGTTAGGTGAATTATCATATAAAATCTCCCAAAATTTCCGCTTAAAAGTGGATCAAATAAATTTTTGAAAACATCTGCCGCTACAGTGATGCGGGTGGGCAGAATTGTGCAACTAACTTCAAATTTTCATATCTCCGTAACCACAAATGATTTTTCAGTGATTTTTGTTTTAAAATTTTCTTCAGAATAAATTCAACTGGGAAGAGTGATTTTTGGAGGTTTAAAGTCACACCATTTTCATATCCTTTTCACTGTTTTCTAAACCTTCTAGCAAAAATCACAAAACCTTGTTTCTAACATTTTCTCCATACAAAAATCATACCAAAATTTCCCCAACACCTCATAGAACACTAAAAAATTCTAACCTAAGAATGGCCTTCATAAATTGCAAGCTCAAACTTGATGAGTTCTGAAAATATTCATATCTTCTTTGTATTTTATGCTATATTTGTTGTGAAATTTGATTAGATGATTGCTTACCCTACTCATTTTTACCTTGTTTTGTGTAGGAATTGTAAAATGATCATTTGAAGAAGAACAATGATGAAAAGGAAGAAAATTGAAGCAAAATGAAGTAGAAAACTTGGGCCTAGGCAGCTTTGTCTTGGTCGGATGAGCCTAGGCCACCAAGGCTAGCATTCTAGTAGAATAGGAAAACTAGGCCAAGTCAGCCTGCCTTGTCGGAAGACCCTAGGCCGCTTAGGTTTGTAGATTTCCCTGGTTTGTAGATTTTTTGGCATTCACATGGTGGAGATTATAAATACCCCATTATAAACCTTCAACAGTTGTCTTTGACCTTTGATATCTCTCGAAAAATTGTAGGAAGCTTGGATTGCACACAGAGGATGGGGATCTTGGTCACCAAGGAAGAAAAATAAGAAAAGAGGTTGCAAAAAGATTTTTGCGACGGATTTGCGAGGGCTTATTTCCCTTGCAAATTTTGCGACAGATTTGTTAGGGCTTAATTTTTTTCATTTTAAAAAATTAATTTATTTTTAAAATTTAGATAGCTGTTGCAAAACAAAGATGTGGATTCAAGTCTCAGGTTCGACATAATCTCATAATATTCTTGGCAGGTCGCGAATCGGGTCCTTGGCGGGCTGGGTTAGGCCGATGGGTGGGCGGGCCGGGTAGCTAATTAATTGATTTTTTTAAAAATAAAATTTTTTATCCGTCGCAAATCCATTGTTAAATTAATTAATTTTTTGTAAATAAAATTTTTTCGCCGTCGCAAATCCGTTGCTAAATTAATTAATTTTTTTTAAAAATAAATTTTTTTTGCCATCACAAATCCGTCGCTATGTTGATTACAAATTTAATTATAATGTCATCAATTAATTAACCCTCGCAAATTCATCGCTGTTTGGGACGGATTTTCATTCCGTCGCAAATTGCGATGCCCTTTTTAGTGACGGACGTAATCCATTGCTAATCCATGGCTAAACGCGATTAGCAACGGATTAGTGACGGATTTGGCCATCACTAATTTGGTTTTTTCTTGTAGTGACTCCACCTTTCACCCCAACTAAAGAGAGGTAACTTAGTAATTGTAGATAATCAATTGCAAAGTATCTCTTGCTTAATTCTTTACGGGCTCCATTTCTAGGTTTGGAATTCTTTAAGAGAGTTTTTATGTTGATGATTTTTTACCAGGGATAACTGGTGCTTTTAGTATGGATGCACTCTTTAGATACCATTTGGATTTGTGTAGAAGATTAATTTGTGTCTTAAGAGATGCAAGTGAATTATCAAGTCTTTGTACTTAATTTTATTGAGCTCAGTACCTTTCGTATATCTTACCCCCTCAAAAAATGTCCCTTGTTTTTAAATGCATCTTAGCCCATGCTTTCCACATTGAATGTTGATCCATTCTATCATGAGTGGATGAGAAAGTATGATAAGTGGAAAGAACATTGGCATGTCTAATTTTTTTTTTTTGTTTTCCCCCCCTAGTTGCTAGTAGTCTTCTCACTTTTCAATATTAAGGAGAATCTTGTTTTAAGCATGGGGGAGTAAGTGTTTTCTTTCTTTTATAGTCTTTGGTTTTATTTACTTTCTTATGATTTTAATTAGCCTTTTGTTTTATTTTGCTTTTCTATGTTTTTGTGTGCTTTATTTTTTTTTATTTTTCTTTAATCTTTTATTACATTTTTTGTTTTGTAGGTTAGTAGATAAAGAATAACTCTTCCTCTTCCTACATCAAAATTCTGCCAAGTTTGATTAGCTTACTTCAGTTAGGGAGTATTACTTAACCTTTTCTCACTTTCAATTCAATTTAGTCCCCTTGGATATGCTTTCTTATGTTAATTATAACTAATGTGGACAATGTCCACTTTAAGTGCGGTGGACAGCGGGGTTGGTAATATTCTTTTCAGGTATCTATCTATAATTTTACTGCTTTCCTATATTTTTTTTTGTGTATTCTTGAAAAAATAGGCTAAATTGTTTTCAATATTTTGCGTATGTTTGGCTATTATGGTATTTTTATTATATTTCTTATGGCATGAGAATTTGAGTTAAGACCTCTTTGGAAGAGTTTGTTTTGGGGTAAACTTTATATTATGTGTGATCTGATTAAGTCTTAAGAATTTGAATTAACATTTTTTTTTATGTTTTAGTAAAGTGGTGCTATGTTTTTTCTTGGGAATTGAGGTGGCATTTGTGATGAAATATAAGTGTAGAATTTTATAGGTCAATCTTTGTTCTATGATTGTAATACTAGTCCTTATTCTGAGTTTAAGTAAATGGGGATTGGAAAAAAAAAATTGAGAGGCAATAAGGCAAGCTTACTCAACTTTGAAATTCAAACACTATATTATGCTTCATGCCATTTGCAAAAGTGAGCTTAAGTGAGGAAAAAAGAATGCACTTTTGTAATCCAACTCAAAGTTGAAAATACTCAAACTCAAGTACATTTCTTTTGAAAAATAATAAAGTGGTAACTTGAGTGCAAAATAAAGTATAAGTAAGAGAGCGAAGAGCCGATACGGTGAGATATAGTGTTAAACTCACTTACTTGAACCTAGATTAAGTATTCAAGATGTTATTTAATAACATTATGAGATTAATTGTGAGAAGAAAAAGTTATTGTGGTTAAATTATAATTAGTTATAATTTTGGGTCAAATTGAAATTTCTAAGAATTTTGAATACCAATTACAATTTGCGAATTCTAATACTCTTAGAATTCACAGAATGTGTGTTTCTACACTTTTTCGGGGATTACTCCAGAATGGATGTCGGTTATATTTTGAATATCGCACAGAGAGAATGGTTCTATTGGTACAAAAATATCAGAACACACACACAACTTTCCTCTCCCTCTCTCGTTTTCTTTTGTTCTTAGAAAATAAAACCCTAGTCGCCTTCACGTTCTTTGCTAGCACAAAAATGTTTGCTTTCTTGAGTCTTCCTCCATGTGGACACTGCTAGAGTGAGTTCCACGCTTAGACTCTAGTGGCAAGGACATTGTTCTCTGGTTAGCCAATCAAAATCACGAGGGTTATTGATAGATCTCGGCTCAATAATTGCGTGAAATATGTTTCTTTGAATGATAGAGACATCCTAAAAGGCATATTTATCTGTCTTTTTGATTCGTCTATTACACATACATGTGATCCTCTTGTCTAGAATTCTTTTATTTTTGCTGGGTAATGCATATCTGATGCATGTAAAGGTTCTATCAAGAATGGCTTTGATCAAAGCTGCCCCCTTCTTTTCTCAGTTAAAAACTATTTTTTTCTATTCATTTTCTTCTTATATATATATATATATATATATATATATATAAATACATATAAAAGCTATCCTAAATGAATGCATGAACACAGTACATTTAAAATAAGAATGCATAAATTAAAAATTAGACTAAAATTAAAAATAAAATTAAAATTAAAATTAAAAAATTCAGTTCACCTAAATATCATGTTAGTTTGGTGTAATATAAGTGAAAGTCCAAACTTGAAGGTAAAAAGAGTTAGTATTGATTCAAAATTATTGACATAAAAATCATCAAATAGTCAAATACAATTAATACACTTATTTCATATTAATATGGAGTTAGTAAAATTAAATAGCTAAATATACAATATATACAAACACACAAAAATAAGTTAGTAATTATTAACATATATCTACCTAGTAAATAAGTATACGGTAATTAACGAGTATCGATCCTCAAATAAACAAGTACATTGTTTAGGGAATTAATGAGTATCGATTCTCAAAGGAACAAGTACATACTAATCACTTTTCGTTCATTGTTTAATCGATCCAATAAAGTGATAAGATATATATATATATATATATATATATATATATATATACAACTCAATGATGTAAAAATATACAATTTAGACAAATACTTTTGAAAACACGACAATGAATCACTTAGCAAATTTCACAATCAATTATCATCTTGGTCTCATGAAAGATTTAAAGTAAACCCACTTCGTTTGCAATCCATGGAATCACTACCTTCCAGTTGAATTAGCGAACATATTCTGTCTCAACCAATTTACCCAAAAGATGCATTAAAATCAACCCTCATATAAACCCCTATATTCTAGGTGATTTAAAACATGAAAGTAATCAATGAATCCATATTTTAGCAATCATCAACTAACCTTTGATTGCCCAAGTTCTTAAGAATTAAGCCATTTCTCAAGTAAGTTAAAAAATAATAAATATGAAATTAACTAGTTGAAGTCATTATCAAAACCTTTTTCAAACAAGTTAACAACAAAAATCAATTAATCAACTTTGTAATAAAAATAAGTAATCAAATCGCAAGACAAATAATAATTCATCAAAGAACTAAATTAATTCAAAATCATAAATCTAAGAATAATATATAAATACAATTAAAGAATTAAACTCATCATTGTTTAAGAAAAAGAAACAAAAGAAGGAGATAAATACTCATAGACAAACCTTTCAATTTCCAATGAAAACTCTTCCAAAAATCAATGCTCCTTAAGAAAATTCTCTAGAGAAAATATTATATTGGTACATTCTAAAAAATATGTCTACGTCTCCACATTGTGTCCACTTTTATTACATATGAGAATGACCAATTTATAGGCACAAGAACTTCCAAAACACCTTAAGCTAAGAGGGAGTAATTTCCTAATAGAATTTCAAATAAAAATAAAGAAGGCGACCGATTCAATTTGAGAAAGAATTGGCCACTCTATTTTGTCATTTTGCACTGAAGTCCTTATTCCTGTTGAAGCCTAATTTTACATTGTCAAAGCCGCTAAAGAATAAGCCATTTCCTTTTTTTTTTTTTTTTGCTTGGAGCCGAGTTCTCCTTTTTCTTATGCTAGAGCTGCCACAACCAACCCATAGCTGACTGAAGCCATTTTCTCTTCTTTCTATCGAGCCAACTCGCCTAGCCTCTGAGCCATTCTTTCCTTTTTCCTTTGAATTTGGCTCACTTAAGCAGCAAGAGCCAAATCAAGCCTTTCCCGATCCATTTGAGCTTCTTCTTTTTCTTTTACTTCTTTTGTAACAGCCCATATTTCCAAAACGTGGTGGCCTGTAGCTGTGTAGGATGTCGCCCGTCTGATTACTCGAACAAGGGGTCTTTATAACAAGCTTCACTCAATAGGCAGTGGAAAATTTTTTTTTCCAACAAAGAAGGTAAAAGAATTTGACTTTTGATACATACACTTACGAGTACACATGATGCAGCATGAGCCTTTGGGAGTCCATCGCACTTTTGCTGTGCCTTTACTATTGAATTTTTCAAAGGAAATAACACATGTGTGAGTGAAAATCATTCAGTGAGTCCCGTGTATGCTAGTGCTTTAGTAAAGAGATCGAGTACATAGAACTTTTATGGGAAAGCAGTTTGTTTGTTCACTGGAAAAAATTCCAAAACTCTTTAAAGAAGAATTTATTCAGAACTCAATCTTTTTTAGAAAACTGTGTTTCAATTCCAAATCATTGCCCTAATTTTCACATCACAAGCATTCCTTGAACTGAAGGTCAGCCTGTATGCAAAGTTCTCAAGGCATCACTTTCAGCGCCACGTATCATTGTGTTAAGACTGCAACAACAACACTCAACCGTGCATCATTGGATAAGCAAGTACAACGCGGTGTACTATCGAGAATCAAGTTAGCGCTTACGCCAAGTATTCAAGTTAGTGCATACGCCAAGTATTCAAGTTAGTGCTTATGCCAGGAATTCAAGTTAGTGCTTACACTAGGAATTCAAGTTAGTGCTTACGCAAGGTATTCAAGTTAGTGCTTACGTTAGGAATTCAAGTTAGTGCTTACGCCATATATTCAAGTTAATGTTTATGCCAGGAATTCAAGTTAGTACATATGCAAAGTATTCAAGAAAAAGGCTAGTACTTGAGCACATCAGGAAACAATTTTCCGTATCAAGAAAACCACTTTTGGGGTAAAATAAAAAATTTCAAAATTTGATCCTATTGACTCGCAAGTCATATCATCATTCACATAGGATCCACAGAGCCAATCAATTCATTCCATGACATATCAGACCAATAAAATAATTTCAGGGATCAAAAGGTCGTTTTCCAAAAGCCAATCTTATCATGAGAGATTATTTTCCAAAATCATGTTCAAACATGATAAAGAGTTCTATTCACACATCAAAATATGTTTCCAAGAGTATTCAGGTCGTTTTCCCCGTACTCGGTCACAAAAGTCATTTTCAAGGGTATTCAAGTCATTTTACCCATTTTCGATTCCAAAAGACTTTCTGAGGTTATTCGGGTCATTTTACCCTTACCCGATATGAAAAGTGTCCACAAAAGTTCCAATAAGGGTATTTTGATCATTTACAGTATACTTCGTTTCTAGAAGTTTTCATAAACATTCCAATAAGCACATTTGGATCATTTTTCAAATACCCGATTCTAAAAGGAACTCATTTCATGAAATCTAGAATTCAAAATTCTAATCTCAAAGGAGGATTAGATTCAAAGTTTTCAAATACATTTCCATAAAATGTTCCAATAAGGGCATTCTGGTCAATTTATGAATACTCGATTCCAAAATTTACCATTTTCCAAATATCCCAAATATTTAATCCCAAAAGGACTAAATTCACAAAACCATACTTTAATTATCCATTAAGGTTTCCAAGCTAATCATGAAATTCATTCAAGCCCGAAATAGCATAAAAATAAATCTTCCTCAGATAAACCTTAAACATATTTAGGGATTTCCAAAACGGTATATAACATAACATTTCATGGAAAGACAAAGCACACTAGCTTTAGGAAGAGTTTTAGGAATCCAAGGGACTCACTACGTGTCCTGACTAAACTTTTCCGTTCACGGCCGTTCGACCACCGTTTCTTCTATTTTCAATGAACCGTTGGCCATTTACCGATAAACCTACACCACACATCATTTTCAAGTCAATTCATGTTCGGCCAGAATATAGCCGATGGTTATCCAAGGTCTAGCAAATATCCAACTGACGTTTAGCAGACGGGGCAGGCGAGTAGCCAACAGTTAAGGAAAACGCTTAACTTTCATTCACGTCTCGTCATTTGTTTGTTTCTTTCATTTTCATTTTTCCACATACTTTCTCCCTTCATATACAAGGGATTTACTTCATCTTTCCCCTTAATTTCATCCAAAATCGCACAAGTAATCATACTTAAATTCATCCATTTTCGGACTATTTTTCTGAAATTTCACTGGTTTGCCACATCATTTTGTTTTGCACACAACTTTCGACCCACAACTCCGATTTGGCTCTATGATATACCCAATCGACCATTAGACTCTTAACTTTAATTCAGTGCAGGCCTTATTCAGAGGTCTGGTTCCCGTAACATGCTACTATGCAAAAACAGCCCCAGTAGTTTTGCCTCAAACCTACTATTCATGCTTTCCTTTGTTTTCCATTAGCCTTTAACATCTTGGAACCATTAATTCACTTAATTTTTCTTCAAATAATATTTAATTCTATTATTTCCAGATTCCAGTAGCTCAGAAGAGGCACACTTATTCAGCACAAATTCACTTCTTCAAAAGAAAAGCTAGTACAATTCATTATTCCAACCTAGTAACTTCCATTTTTATTCTACTTTGGTTATCATCTCATTAGTCAAAAGCAATCCTTCAAACCACCATAAATATTCAATTCTTCCTTATACAAAACAATATCCATAAGGCTTCTAGGCAGCCAACATACATAAAACACATAGTTATATACAAGATTCACACACAAAGTTTACAAACCTTAGCTTAAATCCAAAATCAAGACATGAAAATCATGGTTTCATGTTAAAATTGATATCATAATGATCACCTTAATGAAATATACAACTTTAATTCTTTAAGAATAGGATTTTACCTTGTGTTTGAGGCTATTTGAAATGATTTTGTTCTAAGAACACCAAGAACACACACACTTCTTTCTTTCTCTCTCCTTATTCTTTTTCTCTCTATTTTTCTCTACCTTTTCTTTCCTTGTTTTGTCTTGTTTTTTCCTTCTTCAAGGCTGGCCAAAATTTTGGCTGTTATAATAGCCTTCCTACCACCATTCTCATAAAAAATTTGGCCAAGAAAATTTTAAATCAATTAATTGTATGGTGGCTTATGTAATGGTGTGTTCCAATGAAAAATTTACACACCAACCACTTTGATTTCCTCCACAAAAATTCCCTTATTTCTTCTTGCATGGCTGCCAAAATTCTTGGCCAATCTCCAGCCATTAATTCATCTTTTATTGGTCAAAATATTAGCCAATTATATTGTTCAAGACCCTAATCAAATGGGCCCACAAGTGATGTGTTCCAATCACAAAATTACACATCATTCTTCATTTATTTTGCAATCCTTCAATTCCGTGTGTCTTGCATGAACTCTTCATGAAACCTCTCTTAAATTGACACATGTCCATGGGCTACAACTCACAAAATGCCATACGCACCATTTTTAACCGCGATTTCCTATTTTCTTCAGAAATGACCAAAATCGAGTCCGAAACGGGAAAATATTTTATTTTACCATTCAACTCCAAAACTTCTACCGAATCCATTGGTAATTCTTAAATTCTTCAATTCCTTCTCTATTTGGTCAAATTTGTGGTCAAAGTCGCGGGTGCGGTCAAAATGACGAAAATGTCCTCGGCGACTCGGATAGCATAATTCGCACAAAAGCGTCTGTTTCAACGCACTAATCAATTTCTCTTCTCAATGCACCCTCAAATTATTATTTTATTAATAATAGTAGCCTTCCAGATATTTAGGGTACGGGTAGAACAAATTCAATAATTACATCCAAGTCCCGACCAAATATTATCATACGAAAATATTCGTCTCATTATACCGATCAACTTTAGTTATGGCCATTGATATAAATTCTCATCCTATTACAAGTAATAGCCAATTAAAGGTAAAATGCATGGTATTACGTTCTCTCCTCCTTACAAAAAAATTCATCCTCGAAATTTAGATTTACCTTACTTCTATATAGCACAAATAAACATGATCTCTTGAGATATTCTCATATTCTTTCAACCTAATAATATTCTTTCATTTACTTCATCCTTGTATGACCTATAATTAGTCTTCCTGTATTTATATCATTTTGCATATAGATCACACTTTAATTTCCTTAAACAGCTATAAATCACTTCATTTCAACTTTCATGGGCATTTCCTAAAGGTTACCCATCCTAGAATTTTTCTAACCCAAGCATGTTTAACTTCAAATATCTAATGGTTCCTGGTTCATTAATATTAATATAATCATATCCTTTCACACATTATGATAAACCAGGGCTTCTAACACTCGAATATAACACTGGAATACTATATAAGTGTACATATTCTTATCTGCACAATTCATATCACACTATACACACAAGGCCTTTAAATGTTTAACCTCTATTCCTCATCTCACTATTACTGGTCCCAAAATGGAATATTCAAAATTAGGAAATAATTCCTAAATAAGGTCTCTCTGACCTCCATCCTTTTACTATTGTCCGAATTCGGGGTCATATACCTTTTTCACAGATATAGGATTTGTCTCAAATAACCTCTTCTGATTCATCAGAATAAATTATACCTCAAAGTCACATGTCACATCTACTCCAATATCCAATTTCATAAAATGCACTAACTCTATAAATTCACATTTGCTCATACAATGATGGACTCCCCAATGTCCCATTAGAGGCTCAGCTATATTCCGTCAGAAGCTCAATTATGATTTTCACTATGTTCTGATACCATTTGTAACACCCTATATTTTCATAATGTAGTGGGCTGTAACTTTGTGGGATGTCGCCCCGTCTGATTGCTCGAACAAGGGTCTTTATAACAAGCTTCACTCAATGGAAGGTACAAGAATTTAACTTCTAATACATACACTCACGAGTACAACAAGTCCATGATGTAGCATGAGCCTCTGGGAGTCCATCGCATTTTTGCTGCGCCTCTAATCCTGAATTTTTCAAAGGAAATAATACGCATGTGAGTGAAAATCACTCAGTAAGTCTCGTGTGTGCTAGTGCTTTAGTAAAGAGACAGAGTACAAAGAACTTTTATGGGAAAGCATTTCGTTTGTTTACTGGAAATAATTCCAAAATTCTTTTAAAAAAAAGTTTATTCAAAACTCAATTATTTTTGAAAAGCTGTGTTTCAATTCCAAATCATTACCCCAATTTCCACATCACAGCCATTCTTTCAACTGAAGGTTGGCTTGTATGCAAAGCTCTCAAGGCTTCGCCTTCGGCGCCACTTATCATTGTGTTTAGACCGTAGCCTACAACACTAAACCGTGCGACGCCAGATAAGTAAGTACACCACAATGTACTACCGAGAATCAAGTTAGTGCGTACACCAGGAATTCTAGTTAGTGCTTACACTAGGAATTCAATTTAGTGCTTACACCAGGTATTCAAGTTAGTGCAGACGCCAGGGATTAAAGTTAGTGTTTACGCCAAGTATTCAAGTTAGTGCTTACGCTAAGAATTCAAGTTAGTGCATATGCCAGGTATTCAAGTTAGTGCTTATGCTAGGTATTCAAGCCAGGAATTCAAGTTAGTGCATACGCCAAGAATTCAAGTTAGTGCTAACTCTAGGTATTCAAGTTAGTGCTTACGCCATGTATTCAAGTTAGTACTTACGCCAAGAATTCAAGTTAGTGCATACACACAAGTATTCATGAAAAAGGCTAGTACTTGAGCACATCAGGAAACCATTTTCCATATCAAGAAAACTATTTTTAGGGCAAAACAAAATTTTTCCAAATATGATCCCACTAACTCGCAAGTCAGATTATCATTCACATAGGCTCTGCAGAGCCAATCAATTTATTCCGCGGCACATCAGACCAATACAATAATTTCAGGGATTAAAAGGTCGTTTTCCAAAAGTCAATATCATCATGAGAGATTATTTTTCAAAATCATGTTGAAACAGGATAAAGACTTTTGTTCACACATCAAAATATGTTTCCAAGAGTATTCGGGTCGTTTTCTCCATACTTTGTCACAAAAGTCATTTTCATGGGTATTCAGGTCATTATACCCATAAAAGACATCCGCAATGTATCCAAAAGGTCTCAACTTAACTATCAAAATTCACATCCATCATTATCACAACAAAACATAACATCGCTATCCATTGAACATGCTTAACACATACTCATCTCAAGATATACATCTATCCCAACTAAACACATTCATCATGCTATTATACTCCTATAGACATCATCAATCACATTAAACCTTAATTACGTCATCAAAGGTAAGAATTCCTTTACCTTACAACAACTAGATTAACAAGATCAAGGTGCCCTTATGATGATCGACATGAGTTCACTTGAAAAGAAAGGAAAGCTGTCTTCTTTAATTCTGCTTGATCGAGAGTTAAGAAAGAAAGATGAAATCAGTCCATATATGGCGTGGTTTAAGGGAAGAAGAAGAAGAGAATCAATAGAAGGAAAGGAATCCGGAGGTTGAGAGGACTTTTGCTTACCTTAGGGAGCGTTTGATTTTTGCCTAGTGATTGCTCTTGAGTTTTTCGAAAATTGCAGAGGAGAGTTTGCTGGAAATTTTTGAGCAGCAAGGAGGGAATAGACGGCTGTTTTGGTTTAGGGTTAGGAGAGTTTGATTTAGGGTTTAGAAGATGATTCTATAAAGGACTCCTAATGGTTCTAAACTTCTTTGGCAGCAATGGCGAAAATAGGCAGCTTGTTGTACCTTTTTGCTGGCCGAAATTGAGAGGGGTTGAGAGAAGAAAAGCAATCTGAAATTGCTCTCCTAGGCTAGCCAAAAATAGTGCACAAGGATAGGTTGTATGTTTGTTCAGTTTTTGACCAAAACAAGAAGGAGTTTGCGCGGCTTTGACAACTAAAATTCTGTGCAAATGAATGTGTTTGTGCTGTGCAGAAATTATTAAGCAAAAGAGAGAAATTCTGGACTGAGTTTTTGCTGTTGTTTTGGACAATTTAGAGAGGAAAAATGAGAGTTTTAGGGATTGTAATTTGGCTAAATCAATAAAGAGTTTTGGTGTGCTTTGGAGTGTAGATTTTCGTGCAGTATTTGTGTGTGCAATACTGGCCGAAATTCTGGAAAAAGAGAGAACAAAAATCTAGTTTGTATAGATAAAATAAATCTGATTTGTTTAGAGATAAAATAAAGTCTGATTTGCTAAAGGATTTAGGATAAGCTTCCCTAGCTTGGAAAAGTTTGAGTTGAGCTAGGATTGCTCCTAAAGGTGGCGGCAACAAGGCTGGAATTTTCCAGATTTTTAGCTAGGGTTTTATTCTCAAAATCAACAAAATATTTTTCTAGGAAAATAATAGATTTAATTCAAGCTAACTAACATAAAATCTGATTGATTAAATAAAAGCTAGAATTTAATTGTTCTTAGCTAAGATTTTCGAAAATTAAAAGGATAAAAGCTAGAATAAAATTAGTCTTTATCCTTATCAAAAAATCCTTGAGTTCCAAAGATAAATATGGAGTTTTATCTCCTAAGAAAATGGCGGCTGAATTTCCAAGAGAATAGCTAAGGTTTTCGGCCAAAGCATAAGGAAACCCTAGAAGAAAAATTCAAAAAGGAAGCTAAGATTCGCAAGAGGTAAGATTCGAACTCAAGTCACCAAGGAATAATTACCAGACCTAACCATTGCTTCAAATCAACTCCGGTGTTAATATAACTCTAAGAAATTCCTTTCACTCTAATTCTCATTCCTCTATCTCCTCTACTAAATTTCACTTAAAACGATTCTCAAATAATGCAAGCAACACAACTATTTCTCATTAAATAAATTATTGCAAGCACAACCTTGAAAATCACATGTACCCATGAAAATATTATTTTAAAATAATGCATGAAATGCAAAATGCTATGCAATGCATAACTTTTCCCCATAGGTCCAAGGTGGTTTTGGGTGGGGTATTACATCCCCCCACACCGAGAGGAATTGTTGGACCAATGGGGGAGTAAGGAGGTGTTTCAACTGTGGAGACCCGGGCCATCTAAGAAACATCTGCCCTAAACCTCTAAGGATTAGCCAGACGGCCCCGACTCAACCGGTTGCAGTCACCCGAGGTGCTGCTGCTGGAACAGCTGGAGTGGGAGGTCAGAAACCCCAAGTGAAGGCTAAGTTCTTTGCCCTGAACCGAGCAGAAGTTGGAGCAGATGCAGCAGTGATTGAAGGTAACCTTTCTATCTAAGGACGTCTTGTTAATGTTTTGATAGATCCATGATCCACACACTCTTATGTAAGTAAAGTATGTGCATCACATTTGGGTTGTGAAGGAAAAGAATTGCCCTATACCTTAATAGTAAGCTCACCCTTGAGAAAAGTAGTAGAGGCGGGTAAATTAATGGGAAGCTATGAAGTTAAGGTAAGGAAGGAGGTTCTGGAAGCAGATCTTATAATTTTGCCCATTGATGATTATGACTTGATCTTGGGCATAGATTGGTTGTCAAGGCACGGAGCTCGTGTTGACTGCAAGGTCAAGATGGTGCAATTTGTGAGACCCGGTCGAGATGTGATTGAATTTGATGGTAAGCGGGTAAAGGAACTAAAATTCTTGATTGCTGGTGCTACAACTCGAAAGTTGCTTAGAAGCAGATTTACGGGATATTTGGCATATCTTTTGAACAAACCCAAGGATCAGTGTACCTTAGAGAGTACGAAGGTGGTAAAAGACTTTCCAGACATTTTCCCCGCTGAGCTCACTTCTCTACCCCCTGAATGGGAAGTTGAGTTTACCGTGGATCTGATTCCTGGAGCAGAACCCGTGTCAAGAACCCCATACCGGATGGCACCGACGGAACTGAAGGAATTAAAGGAGAAACTGGAAGAGTTGGTGAGGTAAGGCTATATTCAACCGAGTACATCGCTATGGGGAGCACCGGTGTTGTTTGTTAAGAAGAAAGATGGTACTTTGAGATTATGCATCGATTACCGGGGATTGAACAACTTAACGATAAAAAACAAGTACCTTTTACCCTTGATCGACGAGTTGTTTGATCAACTTCAAGGCTCAACTTGCTTTTCGAAATTGGACCTGCGGCAAGGATACTACCAGGTGAGGATTAAGGAGGAAGACATTCCTAAGACTGCTTTCAACACGCGGTATGGACACTATGAATTTGTGGTAATGCCGTTTGCTGTAACTAACGCATAAGTGGTTTTCACGGACCGCATGCATTGAGTTTTCCAGCCGTATTTGGACAAGTTTGTAGTCGTTTTCATTAACAATATATTAATCTATTCCAAGAATCTAGAAGATCACGTGGAGCACTTAAAGTTGGTCTTGGAAAAGCTGAGGGAATACAAGCTCTTTGCTAAGTTCAGCAAATATGAGTTTTGGTTGAGCTCGGTATCCTTCCTTGGCCATGTGATATCTAAGGATGGAATCAAGGTGGACCCTACCAAGGTGGACGCCATAGCAAATTGGAAGCAACTGGAGAATACTACTGAGATACGAAGTTTTCTTGGATTGGCTGGGTACTACTAACGTTTCATTAAGAATTTCTCGACTCTGGCTTCACTGATGACGCGACATGAAACACCCCGCTACCTAGGCCCGCCGGGGCCGGGGATGTCGCCCCGTCCAAAGGATAAGGGGTCTTTATAACTAGGCTGCACAAATAAAATAGCGAAATAAAAATAATAATTTAACTTAAAATTTATTACATCCCAAGAATAAATCCGCGAATTCCCAAAAGGAAACAAATCCATAAATAAAATCATCCACTCTCAACTCCCCAAAGCAATACATAAAAATAAAAGACAACATTCTCTTCCAAGGCAGATAACACTAGCTACTCATCCCCACAGCAGGATCAACCTGAAATCATGATAAAAGGTGGTGAGACAGAAATCTCAGTAAGTCCGTGTGTGCTTTGGGTGTTCAGTGAAAATAGTTCGTGGATGCAAAGTGTGAAATCTTTATAAGAGAAATATTGGCAAGCAATAAATATTAGTCAAAAGCAAGAGTGGTGTTTTCCTCTTTCTGAAACCATACAAGTGCCCAATAAAATCAACCACTCATAAAGGTGGTCATGGGTTACAACACGTTGGGCCCCATTACCGGTCAGAATGCCTACCACTTTGTGCAGACTGACAAAAGAAATACTGGCAAACAATGAATGATGTTCAAAAATAAGAGTGGCGTTTTGGGCTTATTTATCCGTACATAATTTATAAGTTCAACCACTCGAAAGAAAGGATTATGGGTTACCACACGTTGGGCTCCATAATCGGTCAGAATGCCAACACTTTGTGCATACTGCCGGTCAGAATGCCTAACACTTTGTGCAGACTGACAAAATGTAGGTGATCGGCCTACCAGGCAAGATACTCCTCCTTCTCTATACCCAAACAACAACCGGGTGTCCATTCCGGCAAAACACAGTCACTTGACTGAAATAAAACAAACTGCTAGCTCGGACCGGCCTGACTAAGTAGTACTAACATTTCTCTAAGTTGAGCTTATCTTCTGGAGGTGGCCTCCTGCTAGAAGACTCACTCTTGCTCTTCAAAACTAGTACTACTAGCCTACCCCTGTTGAGTACTCAACGTAACGTATCCCACTTGGGAAAAAATGAACAAAACACAGTTCCACTTGAAAATGGCAATTAAGGTATTCTAGAGTTTGGGCAAAACTGGTTTTAGAAAGAGTTTTAGGTTTTGAGTAAAACCGCCCCTTAATTTGAAAATAATTTATTTGTCTGAAATGAGAATGAAAATAATCTTCAATTGCCTTTACAGAAATGAGTGACCATGCACTCTACATTTGGCTTACCATAAAAAAAATCACTTTTCATCAAACAGGTTTTATGCAGGAGCTTACCTGATCCTTGCTCACAACAAAGGTCTTCAATAGCTGACCTGACCCGCATAGGGTAAATACAAACCACAATCAAACTCAAGCCAAAGACTCACTTTCTCAAATAAAACTAACTCAACTTACTACAGTCATATCCCTAGTGTCCCAAGCTTTAAGACTCAATAATAAATAAAAGGGTTTATAAAATAAATCTAGTTTGATATTAAAATAACTAGAGTTTGAGAAATAGGTACAAAAAGTTGAAGGTTTAAATCTTGCTAAAAATAAATTATGGTTTATTTGAAAAAGGGTCCAAGGTAGTATTAGGTAAAATAATGATTTATTAATAATTTAGTTGTTAGAAAATAATTGATAGCTAAAATTTGTTGAAAATAAATTTAATGAGTCTTTCTTGAAAAATAATAAGCAAATCCTTAATGGGTTTTGATTAAAAGATAATAATTAAATTTTTAGTAAAAAATATTTTATTAATTATAATTATTTCCATAAAAGGCTTTAATTGATTTTATCATTTCAAATAATATATATATATATATATATATATATTCCAGTAAAAACTATTATTTATTTGACTAGAATATCACTATTTTATATAAAAGACCAAATCCACATTTTCCTATGGTTTTCAAAATTTTACTAGAAAAATCATATTATTAAATATTTTATTAATGAAATAAAATTTAGCTTAGGGACAACTAGATCATGATCATATTCCTATAGCCAACCACAATCATGAACATATACAACCCTTCAATTCATCAAATCATCCAAATCATGCATACAAGCATAGATCTCAATTTATCAAAACATGATCTAACCCTTACTAGCATAAATAAGATCATGGCTTCAATAATCCAACATGAATATAAATCCTATTCACCAAAGGTGACATAATCTCTAGCATACTTCATCACAAAATACTACCTATGACATGGAGACATGCATTAAATCTCAAATCATCATACAATCGACCAAGATAATCCATCCATGCATAAATCCCATCTCCTTCATATTCATACATACATCCATGCTTCAATCTCAACAATATATATATATATATATATACTTAAATCCTATCGCCATCCACCTACTATCATCATCATCCTAGAGACATGAATCTAGAGTTTAAAAGAAAGGTTGAAGGGACTTACTTGGTTGATGAATGACTTGAAGGAGTTTAGAGAAGATCTCAACTCCTAGATGGCTAATCTTGTTCAAGAAAGGTGGCGGAAGCATGTTCATGGGAGAAAAAGTCATCCGGCCAAGAGAGGGGAATTTTCGGCCATGAGAGAGAGAGAGAGAGAGAGAGAGAGAGAGAGAGAGAGACCATTAGCATGCTTATTCACATAGGCTCTGACTAGAGATCAAGATTGGAGAAGATGAAGTTGTTAGAATAAATTTACCTTGAAGGTGTTCTTGACCTTAACAGAAATTTCTGGTTTTTGATCCAAAAGTGCAAGCTGGATTTTGGAGTTTGATGTTAAAAATGGTACGGATGGACTCACAGAAATGAATAGATGAAATCTGGAATTTTTAGAGGTAGTTTGAACTGATTTGGAGAGGTATTAGGTGAAAGGAAGTAGTAGGTGTTCTTGGTGTAGTGTGTGTTCTTGAAGGTTGAAGAAAATCGAGAGATGGTAATGTGCAGCTGCTGAATTTTTGTGAGAGATAGGGGTGGACGAATTTCTGTAGGGTTTAGGAGGTTGATTCTCTTATTTGGAAGGGAAAAGGAAAGGTTAGTTGTTACAATCTTTGAAGAATATTTTTAGGAAGTGAATTTGGAAACTAAATATTCCAAGAATATCTTGATTGTTGGACAGGTTTTGGAAATCTGCCATGGTTGACTGTTTGAGCAGAATTTCTGTGGAATTAAAGCTGACTTATGGAGGCTTATGGTGGCCGAAAGTAGGGTGTACAATGATGAAGAAGAAGTATGGTCCATTGAGCAAAATATTATGGAAGGTTACTAAATAAGATGGTTGAAATTTTGGAAACCAATCAAGCTAAATTGCAGGGATTTGTTTGAGAGATTTTTGGACAGCCATTAATGGAATTTCGTGAAGAAGTTCAAGGGGATCAATGGAGCTCTGTTTATGGAGGTTTAAGGAAGGTTTTTACAGCTTAAGGTTTGTGTTTTGGCTGGAAGAGAGATAGGAAACAAGCTGGACAAAAATCTGCACAGAAATTTCGCTGCACAGTGATTTTTCTGGCAGATTTTCGTCTACTGTTCAAAGCCATTTTGCAGCGAGTTTTGAAGGGGATTTCAGGGGTATTCAAGGCTGGTTTCCAGACTTCTTTATGGAGGAAAAACATGGCTAAGGTGCTGCACAAAATCTGGGAGAAAACAGCTTGGTTTGGAGCTCTCAAAGTTGATTTTCGTACAGGAATTTTTCCTGTTTTGCTCCAGCTTGAGCAGTCCGAAATTGGGCCAAAACTTTCAGGTTTCAAACTGATCCTAAAGACCATTTTTCTGGTAGCATTTGGGAGGGAATGTGAGCTAGAATTTTCATCCTTTTGAAGGTGCAACAAGCTGAAAAATCTCAGCTCATTCCATGAAGATAGATGAACTAAGATAGAGGAAAAATTTCAGCAAGCTTTTAAGAGGGATTTTCCTCTTGAATTTTCCCACAAATCTACCATATATTTCAGACCATAAGGAGTCTTTTACCAAGACATTTAGATCCTAAATGACCTCAGTACTTTACTGAATTTTCTGGAAAGAAAAAGGCTAGAACATCTTGATCAAGCCAATGAGTTGAAACTAAGGAAAGCTAAAGATCAAGGAAAAATGATTTTCCCTATAAGAATTTCGAGAAGAGTAAAAGGAGTGGAATGAGGTTACTTCCATCATGTCTCTCCTAGAACATCATCACCACCTTAATCTAGGCCCTTAAGGCCGAAACCATCCTTTCCCAAGCAAAATAAAATTTACTCAAGCTAAAGCTTCTATGATGGATTTTGAACCCAAGACCTCAAGAATTAATTCCAAAGCTCTAACCACTACACCACAACAACTCTTGTTGCTATTTCTACTAGAAAAATTATTTCCTGTTCAATCCACAAGCTATCTCCTTATTTTCACCTCGGGCAAAAATTACCATTTTGCCCTTCTCACTCAATAATCATAATGAAGCCCTCTAGACTATAAAACACAAATTCAATGCACATAAAATCATATAAAAATATATTTAAACGTGCACTAAAATATGATATGCATCCCAACCCCCTTACTCTAAGGTTGGTTTTGGCTGGGGTTTCACACGACTGTTAAAGAAGGATATTGCTTTTGCTTGGAGCGAGAAGTGCGAGAAGAGTTTCCAAGAGCTTAAAAGGAGATTGGTTACAGCACCAATGCTGAGCTTATCCAAGGCCGACAAGCCCTATGCACTCTATACGGATGCATCTAAGGAAGGTTTAGGAGTCGTGCTAATGCAGGATGGGAAGGTCATCGCTTATGCATCTAGGAAGCTAAAACCACATGAAGTCAATTATCCGACTCATGATTTAGAGCTGGCAGCCATAGTATTTACCTTGAAGAAATGTCGACATTATTTGTATGGAGCACAGTATGAAATCTTCACCAACCATAAGAGTTTGAAGTACATTCTCACACAGAAGGACTTGAATCTTTGACAGTATAGATGGATGGAGTTCTTAGAAGAGTATAGGTGTCCTATTAACTACCATCCTGGCAAAGCGAACGTGGTAGCTGATGCTTTGAGTCGTAAAGTAAAGATAGCACACTTGAGAATGCAAGAAGTGTTGGCAGTGCAGGAAATCCTAGAGCATGAAGCAGAAGTTCAAGGGCTTGACCATGAAGCCCGATTTGGAGCAAGAAATTGTTGCAGCCCAGCAGGACAGTAGGGAGTTTCAGGTTTTCAAAGAAAAAGAGATTGGGAGAGGAGGTAAAGATTTTTGGACTGATGAGAAAGGAATACTGTATTTTTGAGACAGGATATGTGTACCTGCCATCCAAGACTTACAAAAGAGGATAGTGGATAAAGCTCACAGGAGCAAGTATACCATGCACCCTGGGGAAGTAAAGATGTATCATGACTTGAAGAAGAAATATTGGTGGGTTGGAATGAAGAGCGATGTGGTTCACTATGTATCAATGTGCTTGACGTGCCAGAAAGTTATGGTGGAGCATAAGAAATCTGCAGGTCTATTGCTACCGTTACCGATTCTCGAGTGGAAATAGGAAGAGATGACTATGGATTTCATGACTGGCCTCCCTATGACCAAGATGCACAAGGATGTGGTTTGGGTGGTAGTGGACAGATTGACCAAGACATCACATTTTATAACGGTGAACGTAAGAGACTCTATGGAAAAGTTAACTCAGACTTATACCCGAGAAATTATAAGGTTGCATGGCATACCGTCAAGTATCATATTAGATAGGGGCCCCAGGTTCACTTCGAGATTTTGGAATAAGTTTCAAGAGTCTTTGGGTACTATGTTGAAATTCAGCACCTCTGCATATCCGCAGACCGACGGTCAATCAGAAAAAGTCATTCAGATATTGGAGGATATGCTCCGAGCGTGTATTTTGGACTTTGGAGATAAGTGGATTGAGTGTTTGCCACATGTAGAAATGGAATATAACAATAGTCATCAAGCATCGATTGGGATAGCTCCTTCGAGGCATTATATGGACGAAAATGTCAAGTACCGATATATTGGGGATGGACAGAAGAGGGGCATATTAGGAGGACTGGTGAGGTATGCATACAAGAGATAACGGATAAGGTTAGGGTTATCAGAGAAAGACTAAGGGCAGCGCAAAGCCGACAAAAGAGTTACGCAGATACTAGGAGGAGAGAACTGGAGTTCCAAGTGGGTGATTGCGTATTCTTGAAGTTGACTCCTAGTAGAGGAATCCTGAGGCATCCAAAAGGAAGAAAGTTGAGCCTTAGGTATTTAGGACCATTTTCGATAATGGAAAAGGTTGGGTCAGCCGCCTATAGATTGGATCTGCCCGATGGATTAACCGGGATACATGACGTCTTCCATGTGTCTCAGTTAAAGAATTACAACCCCAATCCAAGTCATGTACTTAATGAGGAACCTTTGGAATTGCATCCGAATTTGAGTTATGTGGAGAAACCAGTCAAGATTTTGGAGCGGAGTATCAAGACTCTTCGAAACAAGCAGATACCTATGGTAAAAATACTTTAGGATCATCATGGAACGCAGGATGCAATGTGGGAAACTGAAGAATGGTTAAGACGGAAGTATCCAGATATGCTCTAGTGGTATGGAATCTGAATTTCGGGACAAAATTCTCTTAAGGGGGAGGGAATGTAATACCCCGCCCAAAACCACCTTGGACCTATGGGGGAAAAATCATGCATTGCATAGCATTTTGCATTTGATGTGTTATTTTAAAATTATTTTTGTATGGGTGCATGTGATTTTCAAGGTTGTGCTTGCAATAATTTGTTTAATGAGAAATAGTTGTGTTGCTTGCATTATTTGAGAATCGTTTGAAGTGAAATTTAGTAGAGGAGATAGAGGGATGAGAATTAGAGTGAAAGGAATTTCTTAGAGTTATATTAACACCGGAGTTGATTTGGAGTAATGGTTAGGTCTGGTAATTATTCCTTGGTGACTTGAGTTCGAATCTTACCTCTTGCGAATCTTAGCTTCCTTTTTGAATTTTTCTTCTAGGGTTTCCTCATGCTTTGGCCGAAAACCTTAGCTACTCTCTTGGAAATTCAGCCGCCATTTTCTTAGGAGATAAATCTCCATATTTATCTTCTAAACTTAAGGTTTTGTGATAAGGATAAAGACTAATTTTATTCTAGCTTTTATCTTTTTAATTTTCGAAAATCTTAGTTAAGAACAATTAAATTCCAGCTTGTATTTAATCAGTCAGATTTTATGTTAGTTAGCTTGAATTAAATCTGTTATTTTCCTAGCAAAATATTTTGTTGATTTTGAGAATAAAACCCTAGCTAAAAATCTGGAAAATTCCAGCCTTGTTGCCGCCATCTTTAGGAGCAATCCTAGCTCAACTCAAACTCTTTCAAGCTAGGGAAGCTTATCCTAAATCCTTTAGCAAATCAGATTTTATTTTATCTCCAAACAAATCAGATTTATTTTAGCTAAACAAACCAGATTTTTTGTTCTCTCTTTTTCTAGAATTTCAGCCAGCATTGCACACACAAATACTGCACGAAAATCTACACTCCAAAGCACACCAAAACTCTTTATTGATTTAGCCAAATTACAATGCCTAAAACTCCAATTTTTCCTCTCTGAATTGCGTCAAAACAGCAGCCAAAAATCAGTCCAAAATTTCTCTCTTTTGCTTAATAATTTTCACACAGCACAAACACATTCACTTGCACAGAATTTTGGTTGTCAAAGCCGCGCAAACTTCTTCTTGTTTTGGCCAAAAACTGAACACACATACAACCTATCCTTGTGCACTATTTTTGGCCAGCCTAGGAGAGCAATTTCAGATTGCTTTACTTCTCTCAACCCTTCTCAATTTTGGCCAGCAAAAAGGTACAGCAAGCTGCCTGTTTTCGCCATTGTTGCCAAAGAAGTTTAGAACCATTAGGAGTCCTTTATAGCATTATCTTCTAAACCCTAAATCAAACTCTCCTAACCCTAAACCAAAACAGCCGTCTATTCCCTCCTTGTTGCTCGAAAATTTCCAGCAAACTCTCCTCTACAATTTTCGAAAAACTCAAGAGCAATCACTAGGCAAAAATCAAACGCTCCCTAAGGTAAGCAAAAGTCCTCTCAACCTCTGGATTCCTTTCCTTCTATTGATTCTCTTCTTCTTCTTCCCTTGAACCACACCATATAGGGACTGATTTCATCTTTCTTTCTTAACTCTCGATCAAGGGGAATTAAAGAAGACAGCTTTCCTTTCTTCTCAAGTGAACTCATGTTGATCATCATAGGGGCATCTTGATCTTGTTAATCCGGTTGTTGTATGGTAAAGGAATTCTTACCTTTGATGACGTAATTGAGGTTTAATATGGTTGATGATGTCTATGGGAGTATAATAGCATGATGAATGTGTTTAGTTGGGATAGATGTATATCTTGAGATGAGTATGTGTTAAGCATGTTCAATGGATAGCGATGTTATGTTTTCTTGTGATAATGCTGGATGTGAATTTTGATGGTTAAGTCGAGACCTTTTTGATATATTGCTCATGTCTTTGATGGGTATATGTTCATGGTATATTTATTTCATGGAATGGGTGATTTATTTGAAGTTAGATGATGAGTCATGATGTTGAGCATATTATAAGGAATTAGGAATGTGGTTTAGTAATTTATACGGGTTAGGTACTATACATGATTTGTTTATGCGAATAAGTGAATTTATATGCATGCTTGAGATGATTGAGATCCTGATCATGATATTATGTGACTCTAGATCAGGAGGTTATTTGAAAAAAGCAAGCAGTTGATTTTTATCTTGTTTATCTGAGGCGCACCACGTAAGTCCTTACACAAACTCTCTTTGTTAAATGCTTACGGTGTCAAGTCAAATGTTGTAAGGCTTTGTGAAGCTATTGTTGAACTATGATTGCTTGGGTTGTAAACATGGATGTTTATACTCTAAATGGTTTTGTCAAACTAATGCCTTTATCAAGAACTGTTCTTTCTCTTAAACGTTTTAGAAAACTCTTTTTAAAGAAAACTAAGTTTTACAAAGCTAAGGTATGAAAACATTGTGAATTAGGAATTGACGGATATGTTCGTTGAGTACTCAATAAGGGTAGGCTAACAGTACTAGTCCTGGAGGGCTTGAGTAAGTCTCTTGGCAGGAGGCCACCTCCAGGAGATAAGCTCTAGTTGAAAAGGCGACAACATTGATTGATCAGGCTGGTCCGAGCTAGAATTTATACCTGGTAAGGCATTATTTCCTGGCATGGATACCCAGATGGTTTTGTTAGGTGTAGAGATGGAGGAGTATCTCACACGGTGGGTTGTACACCCACCCGTGATCAGAATGCCCAAAGTGTGGTAATCTGATCCTGTTAAGGTGCACAAAGTGTGGTGCCTTGACCGTTCGCTTATCTTGGGGCCAAAGTGTGGTCCCATTACTATTTACTCGAGTGGATGGTTTATTTTATGCAAAGTGTGACAATGAGAAAACTCCACTCCTTGCAAAGAGAAATCATTTATGACTTGCCAAATCTTTCTGCAAATGTTTTCAGCTATGCATGAACGAACTATTTAAAGTACCATGTGCACACATAGGACTTACTGAGATGTCAATCTCACCCTATTGTTATATCATGTTTTTAGGAGACCAATGCTGGTGAGCAAGCGGGATGTCTAGTAGTTGGTGCTTTTGTTACTTTATTTATGTTGTTGGAAAGACAGATGTTATTTATGTTTTTAGAACCGATGTTTGCATATGTTATGTCTTGCTCAAGTTTAATTCTGATGTAATAAGAGTTCTCCTTTATTTATCTAAGTTTTGACATCTTGGTTTGACTTTATGTTATGTACCTCATTTTAAAGACCTATTGTCCTTAGGGACGGGGCGACATCCCCGCCCTTTGTGGGTACGTAGTAGTGGGGTGTTACACATCTCCACAGCAGGATCAACTTGAAAATATGACATAAAAGGCAATGAGATAAAAATCTCAGTAAGCCCGTGTGTGCTTTGAGTGTTTCAGGTAAAATAGTTCATGTATGCAAGTTGTAAAATTGTATAACAAAAAATGCTGGCAAGCAATAAATAAGGATTAAAAATAAAGAATGCCATTTTGCTTTTCAAACCATACATGTGCACAATAAATACAATCCCTCAAATGGGTAGCCATAGGTTACCACATGTTGTGCCCCATGACCATATAACGGTCAGAATGCTACACTTTGTACAAACTGACAAAAAGGTAGGTAATCGGCCTATCGGGTAAGATACTCCTCCTTCTCTACACCCAAACATACTGGTTGTCCACTCTGGAACACACAGTCCACTTGACTAAAACTTGCTAGCTCAAATCGGCATGACTAAGTAGTACTGTCACTTCTCTAAATTGAGCTCATCTTCTGGAGGTGGCCTCCTGCCAGAAAACGCGCTCTTGCTTTTCAAAACTAGTCTACTAGTCTACCCTTATTGAGTACTCAACATTGATTGTACCACTTGGGAGAAAATGGATAAAACATTGCTTTACTTGGAAATAGCAATTAAGGGTTTCTAAAATTCATGTCAAAGTGGTTTCTAGAAAGAGTTTAGTGTTTGTGCAAAACTGCTTTGTTTGGTTTTCAAAAGATTTGTTTGACTGAACAAGAAATGAAATAGTCCTTAATTATCTTTACAAAATGAGTGTCCATACACTTCATGTTTGGCTTGTCATAGTAACCTTTTGTCATCAAATAAGTTTATGCAGGAGCTTACCTGATCATTTTCTTACAAATTCACAAATCTTCCAAAGCTGACCTAACCCTGCCTGGAGTAACCACAAGACATATGGTTATATGTAAGCTATATTCGCTTCCATAAATAATCCTAGTTCAACTTATTACAATCATGACCTTAATGTCCTAAGCTTTAAGGCTAGGTAATAAAGGTTTTTATAAAATAAGTCTAGCTTAATACGTGAAAATAACTAGGGGTTGTAAAATAATTACTAATAAGTTATATGTTCAAATACAAATCTTGAGTGTTGTAATTAATAAATAAACTAGGGTTTAATTGATGAAGAATCCTAAGTCCTAGATGATATTATTAAGATAAACAATAAACTATTACTAATCTCTTATTTAATAATTAATAGATAGAAAATAATAAAAAAAATTTATTAAATTTTGATCAATAGATAATAAATAAATTTCAATAATATTTATGAATAGATGGCCTACAAGATTAATATTTCACCTACTATTACTATTTATATAAAAGGCTTTATTTATTGTTATATATAAATATTTATATATATATTATTTTTAATAAAAGATATCATTTATTTGGCTAAAATATTACTATTCCATCCTTCCTAGGGTTTTCAAAATCTTTAGAGGAAATTATAATATTAATTTTAATTAATGCAATAAAATTGGCCAATTAAAATAGCTTAGGATCAACAAGGTCATGATCATAATTTTCCTATTGCTAACAAGAATCATAAAATCCAACATCATTCCACAAACTAATCTATTCATGAATAAAGGCTTAAATCCATACCTACTATCACATGGCCAAATCTCTACTAAGCATAATCATTTTCATGGCTTCAATGAAAACAAGAACATAATACCCTATTCACCAAAGGTGGCATAATACCTAGCATGCTTAAATATCCATACTCACTCAAGACATGAAGAACATGCATCGATCTACAAGAAATTTCATAAAACTTAACCATGGCAAAACATCCTCATGCTCCAATCTCAACTCCTTCATACATAAGCACATACTCAAGCCCCAATCATATTTTATCCCTTTCAACAACATCTAAGAGACATGACTTTAGAATTAAAGAGAGTGTTAAAGAGAAATACTTGGTTGATGACTATCTCGATGAAGATTCAAGGAGATCCACACGCTTAGGAGGCTTAAATCGTTCATGAAAAAAGAAGAAAAATAGCCATGGTTGTAGCAACTATTTCAGCAGAGAGAGAGAGAGAGAGAGAGAGAGAGAGAGAGAGAGAGAGAGAGAGAGTGTGTGTGTGTGTGTGTGTGTGTGTGTGTGTATCATGTTAAAGTTTGAAGGAAAGAAGATGAACAAAATCACTCTTAGTTACCTTGATGGTGTTCTTGAGACTTCAAGAAAAATTCTGGTTTTTTATCTAATTGCAGATTTTTGTTTTCGAGATTTGATATTATAAAATCCATAAATGGACTCTAGGGAGTGAGTAGGCATGATTTGGAGTTTTTGGAAGGGATTGGAGGTGTTTAGAGTGGTCTTAGGCTTGAAGAAAGGTAGTGTGTGTTCTTGGTGTTCTTGGAGAAATGGAGAGAATTGGAGAGAAAGCTGGACGAAGTGTTGAAGATGTTGGCCGAATGATTGAGAGATTTATGTGATTTCATTTTTAGATTAGGGAGAAGTGGGAAATCTGGTTTGTTTGGAATTCAAATGGAGTAATTCATGGAGTGTTTTAAGGTAGAAAATATGGTAATGTTGTTTGATTGATGGAGGTTCTTAGGAGCTACGATGGCCGACTGGTTTTGCTAAAATGAATGAGGATTGAAGGAGCTATAAGGTTGGCTGAAATTCTGAGTGCAATGGTGGGAGAATTTCTGGTTGTTTGAAGCTTAATCCAAGGGAGTTTTCTTGGAGCAATTGCTGGAATTTTGAACTTCAATTGAGAGTTTGATTGGAGTAATTGAAGGAGGAATTTGAGGAGTGGCTATGGAGTCCAAGCGTGCAGGTCAGTGGAGGGGTAATGAAGTTCAGTTCATGGTTGACTAAGGTTAACTTCACAGAGGTTTGAAGTGATTTCGGACAAGGCTTGAAGAGAGAGCAAGGCTGGAATTTTTTTAGTTGGATATTCAAATTGTTTGCTGGAAATTGTTGTGTAGTTTTTCCTACAATGTTCTAACCGATTTGTAGAGAGTTTGGGGAGGTATTGGAGAGTTCTTTAAGGCTGGTTTCCAGCCTTCTTTATGGAGGAAAAGCAGAGGTAAATTACTGGTTTGAAGGCAGAAGAAACAGCTTTGGTTTTTGGCTTGCTATGCTGTGAAATTGTCCAGAAATTTTTCCTGGTTTGCACAGCTTTATGCAGTCCAATTTTTGGCAAAGAAATTACAGTCTTCGAGCTGAATAAGTTGGCCATTTTTCTGGAAGCATTTGAGTAAGAAAGATGGTTGAAATTTTTGAAGGCTAGATTGTCCAAGAACCTGGAAAATTTTCAGATTACTTCCATGAAGAAGATGAATACTATGGAGTGGAGTTTGAAGGTTCAACCATGGATATTAATTCTCTTAGGAACCTTTCTTAACTCCTTCCCTATTTTCGGTCAAAACTCTATCTTCTAAGAGCCATTCTCGAAATTCCAAGGCCAATAAACCTTGCTGAATTTTCTGGAAGTAAAATATGGATTTGGATAAATTAAACAAACTTAATTGGTAAAAAGTTTAAGGTAAACTAGGGAATAAAAGGACATGAATCCCTTAAGAATTCTATTAGGGCATAAGAATAGGATTAGGACATTCCCTTCATGACTCCCCTAGGACAACACTCCTACTTCTACTTATGGCATGCAAGGGACGAAAAATGCTACCTTAAATAAAATAAAAATAATCATGATAAAACTTAAATGGTGGGGTTCGAATTCTAGACCTTAGAGATTAATTCCAAAACTCTATCCACTAAACCATAGCAACTCTTGTTCTTAATTTCTCTCCTAAATATTCTTCCTATTTAACCCTCAAGCTATCTTCCTATTTTGACCTCAAGTAAAATTACCATTTTACCCTTCCTACTCAATAAGCATAATTAAGCCTTCTAGACTATATATCGCAATTCTAAAGCACATAATATCATTCAAAAGTATATTTATTCATGCAAGAAAATATGATATATATCCCAACCCCCTTACTCTAGGGTTAGCTTTAGCTGGGGTTTCACAAAGTCACTGGCGCAGTCAAAATGACGAAAATGCCCCCAATGACCCGGATAGCATAATTCACACCAAAGCGTGCGTTTTTTCGCACTGATCAATTTCTCTTCTCAGGGTACCCTTAAATTCTTATTTTATTAATAATAGTAGCCTTCTGAAGATTTATGGTACGGGTAGAACAAATCCAATAATTATATCTAGGTCCCGACCAAATATTATCATACCAAAATATTCGTCTTATTACACCGATCAACTTTTGTTCTGGCCATTGATAAAAATTCTTATCCTATTACAAGTAGTAGCCAATCAAAGGTAAAATGCGGGGTATTACACCTTTGACTTTAGCCGAGCCGCCGCTTAGCTTGTGCATCCTCCCTAGGATGTACAATATACTCCCAAGGATATTGTATCTACTTTTTCCTTTTGTTTTATCTCTTCGTCTATTTAGTGTCCATTTCTCTTTTGTTTCCCTTTTCTCTTCTTGTTGAGCCACGGCTTCACTTTTTGGTACCTCCCGCGAATTCAATTAATCCTCCTAAGGCTGCCTTCTTTTCTTTTCTTTTTCCACTTCCCAATTTCAATTTCCTATGTTTCATCTTTTTTTCTACTTTGATCTATTTGCCCAGTCTAGGACCAATGCCAAGTCAGTCTTCTTGGCCTGGTGCCAGGTCTTCACTGTAACTTTTCCAATTTTTATCCAAATTCTCCTATTTTTTGCATAAAATCACAGGAAAATATTTTGATAAGTAAAATATCAAATAGGAAGAAATATGACTAGTTATTGTATTAAAAATATCACAAAATGTACTTAAATAATTAGGGAAATACATATATAAATTTAGGCCCAATCATTTGTGTTGAATATATTTCTACTAATGATCAACTTGCAGATATATTCACCAAGCCACTGGATGAAGATAGATTCAATCCCTTGAGGAGAGGATTGGGTATTACCAGATTATCTAACTAATTTTTTTTGTTGGAATTAGTTGTTTGTTCTTACTAGTTTCTGAAAAGCTCTGATTTCGGATAGAGATCTTTGATGCAGTATTTGGATGAAGTGAATCCAAAACTCCCTCACTAGAATCATCTCTCAAAGTTAAAATACCTTATATCAAAATCGGATGGGTATTTTGGATTAAGTTCCAAGTCAAAAATTACAGCATCCTAAGGACATATGTGAACCACATTTGGACATCGGATGGACAATTTCTGTGCCCAAACTTTTTAAATTTTCAAACTCTAAATATCTGTGCTTTTTGTTCATTCCAGCTACAAGCACTCACTCTCCATCCAAATATCTTATCAAATCTTTGAAAAATTACATTTTTCAATGAACTTGATTGTACTTATCTACTTAATACCTTGTAAAGCCCAAAAGATTTCAAACCCACGTGAATTATTTTCTCTTTTTCAAAATCTAAAGCCGTCACTTTTCTCTTCCCTCTGAACATCGTTCTTACGCTAAAACCAGAAAAACTAAACCCTTCAACTTCATCAACCATGGCTAAACTTTCAAGAACCAGTAAAGGGACTGACCTAAAGGTAAAACAAACCAAGAAAAGCAACATAGTGGTAGAAATACCAGTTGCCGCCACTTAATCCATTGGAAAGAAAAATGACTAGGATGTTGCTATTGATGAACCCACCTCTCAAACTACTTCATCGGAACAACTACTAGAGAAGGAAAGTATTGATACTCAGGTACCCCTATTTCTTGATTCAAAATGTGAGATTGATCATAATGACTGGGTGTCTAGGAATAAAACAATTATTACGGGTTACCGGGTTGATGCAGACGCATTTTTTAATTTTGCAAATGTCCTAAATTTATTTTAATCGATTGGTTAAGGAATATTGTTATCTATGAATGAAAGGCTATACATGAATTTGGTCTGGGAATTTTATTCAAATTTGTGACAAGGAATATATGAGAAAATAGAGGATGCATTTTTGGTGCAATGGTACACCTCTCGGGTTGAAGTTGTGAATTTTGAATTTGACCACCGAATACTGAATAGAATCTTTGATATCAGGGATAGAGGGATACAGTTCTCTGAGATGAATAAACTGCCTGACATTTCTGATTTGTTTGAGTTAAGGAGATTTGAGAGTAAGTTCACTGGCGGGAAGAGTTTCAAAAAACTCAAGTGACCACAAAAACAAGTGGTTGAATAGTATAGGCAGACTACTTCACTATATGGTTTCAACTATGGTCATTCCGAGTTTTGGGCACAAAATTTCTGTAAGCAATATTAGATGGTGGTGATGTTGGCCTTGTTAGAGAACAGGCCAATTAATTTTGGAATTTTAATTGCAAGATTGATAATTCAGTCCCAGAATACTACCAATGAAGTTTTACCCTTTGAAAATCTTCTGACAAAGCTATTTAAACATTTCAATGTGGATCTGAATTTGGTTGCCCCTGAGCATTCTAAGGTTCATGTTTACCGCAAGGATTCTTTTGAAAAAATAGGATTTATCCAGATGGACAATTAATGGATTTTAGTTAGGGATGCCACAGATGAGGAAAAGGAAAAACTACTTAAGGTTAAGGCTGAAGGAAAGAAACCTGCCTCTATTGCCCCAGTTGGGGCAAAAAGAAAAGCTGAAAGTCAAGAGAAATCATCCAGCAAAGCCAAGCAAAAGACTGAAGAAAGTGGACTGATGCAGAGTATTCTGGATGCTCTAAATCTTTTGGCTGCTAAAGTGGATGGACTAAGTGCAGAAGTTAAGACTGAACTACAAACTCTAGGAAGTCGACTGATTAATGTGGAAAGGAAGTAGTCTAAAGCTGGAGTTGTCTCTAAAGAGCAAGTTCCTCCACAGGAGCAGGAACAGGAAATAGTCCTCCCTTCACCAGCAAAGGATACTGGTGTTAATCCTACTGAAGGACCTCCTACAGAAACTACTGAAGAACCTCTTACTACCACAACCACTGCAACCACTATTGTCGAAGATGCTCCTTAGCAGGTCAAACCAACTGCACTTGGTAGCTCCTCAAGCCATCAACAGAAGCATGTTGTAGTCAAAAGGAAATCCAGTAGACTTGCTGGAAAGCACAAGAAGGGTGGTGCTGATGATAAGCCTGAGATTATGGTAATTCCTGGCGATATGGCAATCTTCACAAACAAACATGTTGTCATAACCATGAAAAAAATTGGCTGACACATTCCTGACAACTTTCATTACTTCCCTGAACATCCTTTATAATTTTTTTTCACAATTTATTATATTATGTTGCATTTACTTATTATTGCTACATTTGTTTATCTTTATTATATTATGCTTCACTTACTTATTATTACTACACTTGTTTATCTATTTTTCACTTTGTCATGTTCATTTGCTCTTACTTCTCTCTCTCTCTCTCTCTCTTTTTTTTTTATACTGATAACAAAAAGGGGAGATATTAAACTGAGACTAAATTGTTTATTTGATGTTGTTGTGTGGTTGATGTTGATTGGATATGTGTGATTGGTGATTTTTTTTATTTGTGATTTTGTTTGGATTGGTGCAAAAATATGGAGTAAGTTTGGGATTAATCTATAATACAAAATTTTTAGATTGATGATTGGGTTGTTGAGATTCTATCTAAAACCTGCACAGACATAGAGGGAGTAATCATGAATCTAAAATCTCAGTCCGAAACACGTTCTTACAAAGGTTGCATATCTTTTTGGACACTATTTTTGGAAGTCCAAAATCACATAATTAGTTTTTTCTACTAATACATAATGTTATAAATATCCTTCTATCTACTGCTCATATGCATAAAGAAAGGGGGTGCATTAATAACTACGTTCTATCTTCTACATCTCCATATACACACATATACATATCCTTGTGTTGAATCTTTGTGCTAACGTATTTTATATCTAATGACCATTTTTTGGCTATTTTCTTATGAAATAGTCCTTTAAAGGAAGGAATGAAGATATAGATGTTGGTTGGACCATAGGCTCATTGAGCCAGTTTATGAGACTATGCTTAAAATTTTACTAATACTATCTCATAATCACTCTTTAAGCTTTATATTAAGAGATCGCACATCAAATGAATATAAATTCTTATATCTCTTTGTTTAACATGTTCATATAAGATTAAATTCTTTTCCTTGTCACAATCCATCAAGTTTGTCATCATTTAAAATGGGAGAGATTATTAGCCCAAAGGGCTTTCTCTAGTGTTTTGATAAATGACAAACATTGATGTGGACTAACATGTATGATTTATATGTGATTGGTTTTTGGATTATGACATGTTTGACCACAGTTCTTCAAGTCTTACAAAAAGGATTGCTAAGCAAACTGATGGATAATAAAGTGCAAGAAGGATTGATCAAGTCAAGATCCTACCTAAAGAAGTTGCATACCATGAAGACTTTTGAAGAATTATAGACTAGGAAATTATGGCTAAAGGTATTATTTTCATTCCTTATATCTCTTTACTTTAAGTTCAATCTATTTCATACTGTTGCAGTCAAAACCATTTCAAAAAGAGGGTTTTTTTTTTAATTCAGATTTTGACCATAAAAAGAATTTGAAGAAAAGTTTTTTATTTTATAAAACATGGTTGAGTTGTTTTGAATAGACATCTGAATCTTAAACGCCCCCCCCCCCCTCCCCTCCCCTCCCCAAAGTCTATTTCTAAAATGTCTAAATCTAAAGTTTCTTAAAACATACTTCTTGGCTTAATGTGTTGTTTTGGATGCAACTTTCAGATGCATAATTTTTCATCCTGTGAGTCCAAAATTCTGCAAAAGTTGATAGTAACAATTAGCCATTACTAGCTATTGCAGTCTTGATTTTTGCCCCCATAAAAGTTATTTAAATGCGATTTTTGGCGGGGGATTTGTGCTAACATATTCAGAAACATCCTAAAACTCTTGAAAAGAAAAAATCTCTCATTATTATGCTTCAAAGTGAGATCTATTGTTCTAAAAGTAAAAAGGTAAAGCTACTTTAGTTGGTCTATATCTGCTCAATGTGTGAGCTATTTTTGTATTCTTTCTTTAATCTAAATTATTTCAAGGTTTGAGAAGTAAAACCCAGTTGGAGTAAGCCTTGATTGTTTGGTGTATAAAGGTTGGGAGAAAAACTAAGTATGGTGACCCTCTAGTGTAAGATTGGTGTTGCCTACCACTATTGATTTGGGAAAAAGGTTTTAGCGGCTGGGTTGAAATCCTTAAGTGCATGCTAAAGGTAGTGGATGTAGATTATTTGAGGATTGAACCACTATAAATCAATGAGTCTATTCTCTTATATTTATTTCGGATCCTATGACTTTAATTTCACTATTCATCTAATTAGAAAATATCGCACCCCTATCTACATTTGCTGATTTGGTTAAAGATATTTATGTTAAAGAGTGAATCAGTTCATGATACGTTATCTGTCTTCTTTGACATAGCCTCTTTTCCCATCATTTAGTAAAACCTTGAAAGATCCCTGATTACATTTCAAGCTGCACAAAAAAGCTCCTCCGCTTTCAAAACAATAATTTTTTGTTTCTTTCTTAATGTTCGAAAGACTTTGAAAATTTGTATTTGTTTGTCATAAACCTTATTCACCCTCGAAGGTTTATCATATAGCATGACATTTGGCCCCCATCGATATCTCCTTCGAGGTAAATTATGAAACTACATAATTTATTACACTTTGAACAAATATTATTAGAATAGATGAAGGAATTTTCTACCTTCAGGAAATTTTGGGGAGAAAACATGAATTTTCATTTTCTGGTCAGGGTAAATTTGGAAAACACTGAGTTTTGGGAATTGGAACAATAATTTTGGAATTAAAATTGTATATTCCACAACGAAATAGGAATTTCTTGAACCACACTATTTTAGACTTGAGTACTCAATGGACAAAACTGTAGGACTTGCTCTTGTTAGATCATAAGAGAATTCCGGTTGATTGGCCGTCTGCGAAAACTATCTTTTCCAAACGTGGCGTCAGTCCTAATAGTTAAGTTGGGTCTTTAGCTAGCAACAAGGTATTCAAGGGGAACCGAAAGACAGATGTAGGACATCCTATCTGTTTATTTATAAGAGGGATGGTGGGGTATCCTCTCGGGAGGGATGTACACCCTACCTATTGTGCTATTTCGGTATTGATTATATCAGGGTCATATTTGTACGGTATCATATGGCTTATTAATGACGAGTGCAAGACTTTGCCGAAATAATCATTTGGATCAAGATTTTGTTTAGAAATAATTTACCCGACAAAATTCTTTTTTTTTTTTTTTATATCGTACCTGATCATACTTGTTGTATTTTCTCTCCAAAATTTGGTAATAAAATTTGAGGCATAACATTGAACTTTTCTTACGATTACAACCATATGAATTATTACATTCATGCATCATACCGTTGATTTTTTAACTGTCATTTCCACACTATGGACTTAATAAGATTATTTATAATCTCACATGAATTTTCTAACCATGATTTTCAAGGTACTCTAAGATTATCAAGACCGAAAGCTGAAGATCCCTTTTAATGGAATTAGGTCTTAATAATTTAATATTTCTACCATATCTTATTGCATTTTATTTCTGCCAGCGAGGCTCAACAATGGTATGCCAAGTACTAAGGATTTATCTAGACAGTAAATTTAAATTCCAACTTTGAGGTCTACTCAAGTATTTAGCTAACCTTGATTTCTTTTATTTATTGTTTCCATGTTATAAAGACCACTGGTCCAAAAAGAACGAGGCGACATCCCTTGCCATTTATGCCACTTATTTAGGGGGTGTTATAGATTCACTTAGCCTTATGGCCTTATTTATTTCATTGAATTCCATTAAACAATTTATGCATTTTATCTTTCATGGCATGACTTCATATTTTTGCCATTACTTTCAATCCACATATCCAAATGATGTCAAACTAGTTCCAAAATCTCTCTAGGACATTTCTTTATAATTTTCACTTGAATACCTTTTCCTTTCTACATTTCATTCAGTTTTCATGACAAAGTCTTAGTACTTTAAATCTTATCACAGTTTTGGCACTCTTTGGTATTTTCATCATAACTTCCTATCCACAAGTTCAAATAACTTCAAACTTGTGCCAAAACGTTCTAGAATCCTTGAATTTGATATCATGAACTTGTTTTGGACAATACCAGAAACAAAACAGAATTACTGGGAGCAAAACAGCCTTATATTTTCATTATTTCATCCATTTTCTTACTAAAACATATTATATCTTTATTCTCCCTTCATCATGGTATATAAATATCACTTAATTCATTTTATTTCTCTCTGAAACATCATTTGATCACATGATTTTCAGTCAAGAACAAAGCTGTATTTTACAACTGAGCTACAACAAAATCGGCAACTCGTACAAACGTAGAATTCTTTCATTTATTTACAATAAATAATATAATATCATTTCATTTCTTTCCTCCTTTCTTTCTTCTACATAATTAGCCATGACCACCATATTTTAACATCTACAAATCACTTATAAATATTATATAAACACAGCAAATCATATTTTATTTCATCCGCCATACGACTATCCACAAAATAGCCCACAACATTAATATTAGCTGGAAAATTTCCATAATTCATGCACAACTTCTTGTAATATTCATACCAAAATAATCTCCATGCATCAAATAACAACTTCAATTCAAGGAAGGTAGATTTGTACCTTTTATTTCCTATTTTTGGACGCTAAAATAGCCCAAGCTTTTTTGTTTTCCTTCTCTCTCTCTCTCTCTCTCTCTCTCTCTCTCTCTCTCTCTCTCTCTCTCTATTTTCTCTTCCTTCTTTCTTCTTGTTACTACTATTTTTCTGGCTATCCAAAGCCTTCCCAACCAGCCATTCCATGGCTATTTATATTAATTTTGGTCTCCAAGTCAAACAAGCATTAAATGACCTTAATGGCTTGGCGGCTTGTGATTGGTCCATGTTGCTAGCAATGTGTCCATGGAAATCTCAAGAATTCTTTAGAAATTACTGCATGATTTCTCATCCAACCAATCATAGAACAACACTTGGTGAGCTTTTATTGGCCCACATGGTGATGAGGTGTCCACTTAGGTGGCATATAATGATCATTGTGCTTTTAAACAACTAATAACATCTCAACATTGGTCTTATCCTTTAAATATAAATGCCATCTAGCTTCTTTAACCAATAAAATCACTACACTTATTTTCTTTTCATTCCTTTTTGTTTATTTCTTCAGAAATAATTATGTTTCCTTCGAAATATACTTAATTTAACATGTTATCAAACCTAATTAGGAAGGACTTTTATTTTACAACCTCAATCCATGTGTTGGGTGGAACATAACGGTGTTTTCTCATAATTTCTAAATCCTTGCTCAGTTTTTTGCAATTCGTATTGAAAATTCTATTAATACCTTTGAAGGATTTTATTACACCAAAACATTCGATTTTTGTTCTAGACTTATGCCTAAATTCTTGTTCTATATGAAGTAGTCATTAATTGAAGCATAAAAGTATGGGTAGAACAATCTCAAAATTTTAATTATATCCGTGAATATTTTTATCACACCAAAACGTTCATTTCATTAAACTAATAATTTCTTACTCTGAGCTTACATACAAATACTTTATAAAAAGTGGTCATCAGTTAAAGTACCAAAAATACGCGATGTTACAAAAATTACTCCCCTATTATGCCTAGGCATATGCATGGCCGTGCATGTCTCCTGGAGCCTCCTCTATTTTACATGGCCTGATATATGATCATGCATTAGGCCATGCCATTGTAAAAACACATCAAAACTTTATTAAGTGTATGTTCCAACACCAAAATTCTCAGGCAATTATTCCAACTACAAAAATGCATCATTTAAACCTACGTTCTACTCATTTTTTACCAAAATCATTAAAACACATGAAACATGTTTTGATTAGAAAATCATCATTTATCACATAAAAGCATTGCAAAAGCTAAGGAAAAGTTTTAAGAAATATGACTATTTCATGCCTAACAGTCTTGAGAATTTGGCTTAACCTTGTTTAGGTTTTAGTAAACAGTGTGACATTTTTGTCTATTGGGAATAGATGAGAAACTTGTCATGAAACATAAGTTGGAAATTTTTAGTTTATTTGTATTTTATAATCTTCTGGCTAGTCCTAATTATGTGTAGTTAAGTAAATATGTATTGGAGTGAGAAAATAAGAGAATAGAATATGGTAATATAAAATCTGAAAAATCATTATTCATATCCCTACTAGGCATTTACATTACCTTGCCCTAAAAAGAAAATAAGTGTTTAATGAAGGTAATGTAAAAGCTAAAAAATCCTTGTCCATCCATGTTTACTAGGCATTTACATTACCCAACAAAAGTCAACAATTAGACTAATTTTCTATTTACTACTTAGATTGTAGAAGCTTTGGAAGTCGGGGAACTTAAATTTACCCACTATTCCATTCTTATATGAATCACTTGAATCATATTCTTGACTTAGGGGATGAGATGGAACATCTTGAATAAGCATAAACTTGTTTAATCTAACTTTGCTGACCTTGGTTTATCTATTCAAATGCCTGTGTTTTCATGAGTTTGGCTTGGTCGAATGATCTTCCACTAAATTCTCATCTCAAAAGAAAAAGAATATCTTTCTCATGAGAATTATTGTTGCCAAAAATCCACTACTACAAAAAATTATATTTTGCTTGAGGTGTATATTATGCAAAAAATTTACTTGAGGACAAGCAATGATTTAAGCATGGGAGCATGATGAATGCTTATTATTGTTATATTTCTTAGTCATTGACCAGATAACCACTTTTCCCCCCTTGTTTTTGCCTTATTTTCTGTAGAATACATAAATAAAAGATGATTGAAAAAATAAGGTGAAAACTGAACAAATGAGTATTAAACTAGTGCGGGGTATAAAGCTAGGTAGGCGGCGGTTCAGAATAGAAAATCGAGACCCAATAATATGGACATAATAGGCATTGGTTATGGAACTACACAGGCACCAATTGATTACAATAGGGGTCGGTTCACCAATTAAAGAGGCACCAGTTATTTCCAGAAAGTTCAGGGAGCTGGAACAACAAAACTAACATGCGCCAGATAGAAGAATAGATAAGTGCCCATTTTGAGTGAGATTTCAAGCTCTTCAAGAAAAAGTCCACAGCTAGCACTAGTCTAGCACTATAATAGACACCAGTTCATGTCGAGACAAGTCAGTACAGAACATATTTCAAGGGCTTTCAAGCTCCTCTATAAATAGTTCTTTTTGCTATCTTATTAATATCAAACCAAAAGGAAGAGAAGTAGACTCCAAACCCTAGAGCTTCGAGGAGGAATCTATTGAAGGGATCCAAGCTATGTTTGAAGAGAATAGGGCATCTTCAAGAAGGAGATTTAAGAAGAAGAAAAGCACAACTTATCTAAGAGTTTTTTTTTTTCTCTCTCTCTCTTGTATTTCTTCTCTTGTTTTTGTTAGGCATTCATGATTGGTTTTGTAATTAAAAGGTTAAGCCTTTATATTTGCTAGATCTTAACTTCTATTTTGATTTATTAAAATTTATTTTAGCATTCAAACACTTTATTTGTGTTGGATTGTTGATTATTGAGTTTATCTTGATTTTAATTATTTTGAGAGATGTGGTTAAAGTTGTAAGGCTCGATTAGTTGATTTACCATATGGATTTTCCCTTAATTAAATCTAGATAGAGATTGAGGACATAGAACTAGGTGATTTTAGGGCTATCGGATTGCCTAGAGATAGGGACATCATTTCTCCCAAATGGAGAATGGATAATTAGTTTGAATGCCCCTTAAACTAGGCAGTGAGGTAGAGATTACCATAATAAGGTTGAGAGTAGGAGATTTATAACTCGAGAGAGATTGGATCTTAATTTGGTGCCAATGTAGAGTATTAATAGATCTATTTAGTTGATTGCGGTTAACTTTGATAATGCGGAATGCCTTTTCCTTTGTATAACTTATCATTCTCTTCCTAAGGATGTTTGGTGAACTAAAGAGAATTCTTAGGTGTACTTGGGTTGGTTTATCTACTTTCCTATTCGTCACCCTCCCAACTAGATAATTTACCAATAATGAAACAAGGGCTGAAGTATTTGCCACCTTACCTGAGAGATACTAATAGGGGCTAAATTAACCTATATTTTTCTAGTTATTTGAGATTCTTTTTTGATACTTTTGATGTAATAACTATTCATATTTCTTCTATTTGAATTTTTACCATTGGAATGGTATTTTGAAGATTTTATACAGAATTGGACGAAAAACAAGGCAAAACTGTCGAGCGTATAGAGCATGGCCAGTGCTGGTCATGCATGTTGGAATGTATGCCCAGAATGGCCTATGTACTTCTATATTTTGAAAATTAGTAAAAGTTTCATTCATTAATGGTTGTTTGTTTACATATATTCGCACATTAAAGGTTTAAGTGTGCTAGTAAGTAATCTACATGATTAGGTCGTGCTTTTACAGTAAGGTGTAAATTATGGGCTACAAACATATAAGTAAAAAGTTGTTCTTGATCGATTGTTAACGTTGGGCATATTATCAAGGTTTAAATCATTATACTATGGTTTCTAAATGGAGAATAGTTTATCTTTTACCAGTGAGTAGTCCATCCACATCAATAGTGTAAGCATATTTAGAATATGTAAAACTGGATCACGCAATGATAATCTTTATAAAAGTACTAAAATAAATAATGATGGGCTTATCACAACTATTGTGTGGACGAGTACACTAAGACTTGATTATAGGTAGTGAAGTTGGACTTATACACTTTTATGTATGTTGGGTGAGGTTTTATCGGAAGGCCAATAACCTTGTACATTCGGTGTATAACTCTAGTTAATTAAGACAGGGTTATACAATAGAGTTTCTATGCATCATTACATGAAGAAATCACCCCTTATGATTGTCTGGGATAATCTAATATTCTAGGGCCCTGGAAAACGTGACTAAATATGTATGCTTTATGGGTAGCTCCCTAAGATAAGTTGGTACATATTGGAAGTTATGGATTATTGGATTAGCTATGAAAGGATGGTAGATGTCATTGAGAAATGTGTTAGTATAATTTTCCTATCTCAATGACGGGTGTTAAGTATAGGAGTATTTTCGTCATTATATCTGTAGGTCGAAGACACTGCACTTGCAGTATTATTCTCGGGGTCAAAATTTTCATATGCTGATAAATGGAATATTTAGAATAACAAAAATACTGGTATGTGTTAGCAAGGGTATTTTGTTCATTTTAGCAACCAAGAAAAATATATCTTTTGGTCCCAGAGTAGCTCAAATAACCTTAACAAATTTGTTTACTATATGAGCTTATTGGATGAATTTATTATTGGAAGAATCATTCTAAGAATCTAATTAATTATTTATTTAGGTTAGAAAAATTAATTGGATCAATTTAATTAATTGGTTTATTAATGAATTATCTTGGGTTATTTTATATTGTGCCCAAGTAGTTTAATTAATCAATAAAAGGACTAATTTATTTAATTAATTATTAATTAATTATCTTAGATAATTTTATATTGGGTCGAAGTGATTAATTAATTAACAAGAGAACTAATTAATTTGTCTTGAACTAATTAAGAACAATCCTAGCCCACAAGGGCTTTTGGTTACGACTAAGGGAATTGTGTAATCCCTAGGAGACGCAACAAACAAAGAAAAGGAAATAAGGAAACGAAAAAGAAAAATAAAATGGAAAGACCGGTTGGTTTTTTTTTTAATAAAGAAAAGGAAGCTGTTAATATTTTACAAGGCTTTGCGTGAGACTTATTGAAGTTGACCGAATTTCTCACAGAAGCTACAACTTTCAAATTTCCAAAAACAATTAAGAGCCACCATTTTTCTTTGCCGTTTTCTTCGTTTTTCTTTAATGTTTAGCTCTTTCATTTTTCTTCCAATCTTTTTCACCCTAATTCTAATTTCACCGGTAGAGGTCCATAGTGGTTAGAGAATACTCTAGAAGATCAAGAGCTAGCAAACATAGTAAGTGTTTGATACGAAGGAATCGATGGTTAGCTGGTGTTTTTGCAGAACAACTAGATGTTCCTGTTCAACAAGTGCCGTCGAACCTGAATCCAACTCCGGTTTTTAAAGTTAATTACCCTAGAAGTAAGTATTCCTACTCTTTGGATAGGAAAAAAATTTTAATTTGTTATCTTTCGATGCATATTTAATTTTCCCACAGTCTTTCAAGTGGTATCAAAGCCATAGTTTAAATCTAGGAGCATGCTTAAGGTTAATAACTGGAAAAAGGTGGTTCCTTTACTAATAAAAATATAATCTTTGTAATTGTATAGATCTTTCATGGTTTTTTATATGGGTAGATTTTGTATACGCCTTACGCGTAGAGGCATAGGCATCTGTAATTTAATTTTAATCACTTTCATAAAAATTGTGTACACCTTGTTTTGAAAGACAGGCATTTAAAATTGTATTTCAATTTATTTATGAATTCTTGTATCAAAATGGTGTCTAGATCAATGCCTGAAGGAGGAAAATGGAAGAAAAACGGAGGAAAATAGAGACGAAACTAAGAAACCTAGTCGCGGCGTGATGCAATCAAGCCACGCATAGCTTGGGAGTTTTTTCCTTCCCAAGGTTCGGATGGTACATGTTGTGCCGCGGGAGGCTGTTCGTCTGGTACGGTGGGTCGTGGTTGCGCTTCGACTGTATGATTGCAGTCTCTGTTAGAGGCCTCATGGAGTATATATATTTATTTTATTTTGCTTTATTTTCTTGTAATTTCTTTTTCTCTTGGGGCCTATATCACATGAAGTTATTTTTTTCTTGTAATGGTTTATTTATTCTGATAAATAATTTTGCATGAAAATGGTTAGTAAAGGGGAACTACCTTAGGATGAAATAAGATCATTTTATTATTATTATTATTATTATTATTATTATTATTATTATTATTATTATTATTATTATTATTATTATTATATGTTTAATCTATTATTTGGTCACATAAGAATTAACGGACAAAAAATGTTTATTTTTTGGAACATGTCTATTTATTTAATTTTGTGATCAAATGAACAAAGATTTTTTAGAAATTAATTTTTTCTCTAGATAAAACAATTAAAAAATATTTTAAAATTGAACTTAAGAATTTAAAATAAAATTCATGATTTATTCTTCCAAAGGATATTATCCTTGACATGGAGAATAATTTTGAATTTGGGTATTTTAAATTTAGTTCCTATAAATGGTTTTAACTTAAATAGTGAAAATAAAAATTAATGGTTTATTCTCTAAAGGCTTTTATCCTTAACATAGAGAATAATGTTGAATTTTTAAATTTTACTAAAGTTAATGAAAACCAAAATATTTTTTAAAAGGAAGGTTTTTCCTAAAAATCTATTTTTCTCAAAAGATTAAGTGGGAGAAGGGTTACAACGGCCCCATGGATTCCTATTAGAGATTGTGGTTTTCCTCACATTATTCTGAGCATGACCCCCTATAGGATGGATTTTCATGAGAATCTAGAACTAATTGATGAATTATAATTAAAGTTTAGGATAAGTATTAGTATCGGCCAACCTATTGTTAATGGCATTAATGCTGGATTATCCGTAGGTGGTGAGAGTAGTGACCATCCTACCGATAGAACTATTTTTGGATCATTACCTTTTAAGGAAGTTTAAGTTTAATGGTTATACACACAAATTAGAAAATTATTCACCTTCCTACGAAGCTCTGCCAATTATTCTAAAAGTCAAATTTTTCATATTTTTGATAATGGTTTTAATAGATTAACCATACCATGGAAATAATATGATTTAAATGTGCATTTTTATGTATTTTTCCAAAACAAACATTTTTTTTTTTCTAAATGAAGTTTTTTTCAATCAACAGAAATGTCTGGTTTCAGTCCTTTATCCATTATTCTCCGGGAGAATAAGCTTACTGGACCTAACTTTGTGGACTGAAAAAGGAATTTGAACATAGTACTCACTATCGATGAGTACAAGTATGTTCTGACCGACCCATATCTTGAAATTGGAGAAGATTACATGGACCAGGATCGTGAAGCTAAGAGAACATGGAAGAAAGCCGATGAAATGGCTAGATGTTATATGTTGGCTTCCATGCCCAATGTTCTTCAGTCTAAACATGAGAACATGCCTACTACATATAACATCGATATATTGTTGTGCACCATATTTGCTAACAAGAGTCAGCCTGCAAAGCAATAAGCTCTTAAAATAATCATGAACACTAGGATGGCTAAAAGGGCATCCGTTTGCGAGCATATGCTCAAGATGATTACTTATTTCGAGGAAGCAAAGGTCCTAGGGGCAACAATTGATGCTGAGAGCCAAATTGTTATAGGTCTTGAGACTTTGCCAGATTCGTATTCTCAGTTGAAGCTAAATTATAGAATGAGCAAGTTGAATTTTCCTTTGACTGAGTTAATGAAAGAACTCCAGGCTGCTGAGAAAATCATAAAGCTTATGTCAAAGCTTTCGGTTACTTACTCTAGACCATCTTCTAGAACTAGGGCCCAGCTCAAGAAGTTCAAGAAGAAGAAGGCCCAAAACAATGTAGGAGCCCAGCCTAAGGGATCCAAGACCGTTCCGTCCAAGCTTAACACCAAGCCCAGAAGTAAGTGTTTCAAGTGTGACAAGAAGGAGCACTTCAAAAAAGATTGTCCGAACTTCATGGCCAAGTCTTTCTCATGTATTGCTCTATACTTAGAGTCTATTTTAATTGTTGAACCATCATCTACTTGGATTGTTGATTTTGGAGCCACTGACTATATCTGTAACTCTTTGCAAGGATTCATCAAGTTAAGGCAACGTAGCAAAGGAGAGCATAGACTTAGAGTGGGCAACAGAGCATAAGTATAGGTTGAAGCAGTCGGAGACTTGGAGCTTTTATTTGATTGTAATAAGATTTTAGTTTTAAAGGATATTTTATATGTTTCTTATTTTAAACAAAATTTTATTTCAGTTTCAATATTGATTAATCAAGGTTATTCTGTTTCTTTCCATTCTAGTATTTCAATTAGTAAATATGGAGAAATTATTTGCATTAGAAACATATATGGCAATATTTTTTACATTACTCCTATAACTCATCAAATAAATAATACTCAGACAGAATCTAATAATAAAAAGAACAGAAAGACCATATCAAATAACTCATATTTATGACACTTATGATTAAGACATATAAATCCTAATTGGATTTAGAGGTTAATCTGAAATGGGTCTTTGGACTCATTGGAAATGGAGGAATAACCTTAGTGTGAATCTTGCCTTAAGGGTAAAATGACCAAAATGTCATTTTACTCAAAAGTTAGAAAGGGCCAAGAAAATATTAGAGTTAGTTCATACTAATGTTTGTGGTCCTATGTCTTCATCGGCTAGAAGAGGTTATAATTACTTTATTACATTCACAGATGATCACTTGTGTTTTGGTTATGTTTACTTGATAAGGCGCAAGTCTAATTCTTTTGATATATTCAAAGAGTTTAAGGCTGAGGTAGAGCGTCAAATAGGTAAACTAATCAAAAAGTTAAGATTAGATCATGATGGAGAGTATCTCCTTGGTAAATCCAATAACTTCTTAGCACATCAGGGCATAGTATCTTAGCTAACTACACCTAGGACTCTCTAACAGAATAGAGTAGCTGAGATAAAAAATAGAACGTTAGTGGAAATGGTCAAAAGTACGATGGGTCATGCAACTCTTCTTATTTCTTTTTAGGGATATGCTATTGAAACAACAGTATATATTCTGAACTTGGTACTTTTCAAGTTAGTACCTAGAACACCTTATGTGGACTAAACGAAAGCCTAATATGAATCACCTTAAGGTATGTGGTTGTCTAACATATGTACTAACTAAGGGAAGTAAGCTAGGCCCAAGATCAGAATTGTGCTACTTTATAGAGTATCCAAAAGGAACAAGGGATGGATACTTTTATCATCCCTAAGAGTAGAAAGTACTTATAAGTATTCATCCTAGGTACTTGGAGGATGAACAAAGTATATCCACTAAGGTTTTGAGTAAGGTAGAATTGGAAGAGAAGTTGAGTAATGCTTCAACTTGTAGTACCCCAGTTGAGGAACCAAAAGATACACAACCAGATGTTTGCATACAGACTGAGCCATGTTATAATGGGAGGATATCTAGGGTTCTTGAAAAATAGACCGGAGAGGCCTTTGAGATAGTCTCCGACCATTAGGAATAAGATCCCGCAAGATACGATAAGGCTATTGTTGATGTTGATGACGACAACTGGTAAACTGCAATGGATGCTGAGATTGAATCTTTGTACCTCAATCAAGTCTGGGATTTTGTCACTACACCTAAAGAGATTAACCCCATAGGGTGCAAGTGGGTATACAAGAGAAAGAGAGGTGCAAATAGAAAGGTGGAAACCTTTAAAGTAAGGTTAGTTACAAAAGGTTATACTAAAAAAGAAGGGATCAATTATGAGGATACATTTTCACTTGTTACCATGCTTAAGTCCTTACGCATTCTCTTAGGCATCGTATGTCATTATGAGTATGAGATATAACAAATGAATGTCAAGACAGCCTTTTCTAATGACTAGCTTAACGAAGACATCTATATGTCCTAGCCTAAAGGCTGTATTGTGAAAGGCCAAGAACAAATGGTCTGCAAGCTTAAGAAGTCCATTTATGGACTTAAGCAAGCATCACCAGTATGGAACATGCGTTTTGATGACATTGTGAAGTCTTATGATTTCATACAAAATGTGGATGAACTATGTGTGTATAGAAAGTCACATGGGAACAATGTGTCTTTTATTGCACTTTATGTAGATGACATTCTAAGCATTAGAAATGATGTAGGGACATTGTCATCTATAAAGATTTATCTATCAAGTCTATTTAGTATAACGGATATGGAAGAAGCTAGCTACATTCTTGGTATTAAGCTTCTTAGAGATATGAACTAAATAATGTTAAGCTTATCCCAATCTGCTTATGTTGACAAGATATTGGCTAGGTTTAGCATGGATCAGTGCAAAAGGGGCAATCATACCCTTTAGGCATAGATTGACATTATCTTCCAAAAAGTGTCCTAAGACACAAGAAGAAAATGCGAGGGTGAGTAGGATTCCTTATACCTCGGCAATAGGAAGTCTTATGTATATCATACTTTATACTAAGCCGGATATCTATTTTGTAGTAGGTATGGTTAGCAGATACCAGTCAAACCCTGGGAAAGAACATTGGCAAGTTGTAAAGAATATACTTAAGTATTTAAAAGGAATGAGGGATTATATGCTAGTTTACAGAGTTAATGATTTAGTTCTTACTGGTCACACAGACTCAAACTTCTAGACGGATAAAGATGAAAGAAAATCCACTAGTAGATATATTTCATTTTGTTTGGAGGGGCTATTTTATGTATAAGTGTAAAGTAATCTTGTATTACTGATTCTACTATAGAAGTTGAGTATCTGGCAGCTTCAAAACTTTCTAAAAAAGCGGTTTAGCTCCGAAAGTTTCTCGCAGAACTTGAAGTTGTGCCACACATGGACAGGCCCAGAACATTACATTGTGATAATTATGGAGCTGTGTCACAATGTAAGGATCTAAGAAACTATAGGAAGGGCAAGCACATTGAAAAGAAGTATCACTTGATTTAAGAGCTTATCCAAAAATAGGAGATAATGGTTGATCAAATTTCCTCAGCTAACAATCTGGTGGACCCACTTACCACGCCTTTGATAGAGAAAGTGTTTTGAAGATACTTAGATGGCATAGGCACATATGGACTATCATAGTCAATTTAGTGCAAATGGAAGATTGTTAAAATGTATGCCTGAAATAGACTATGTACTTCTATATTTTGGAAATTAATAAAAGTTTTATTCATTAATGGTTGTTTGTTTATATATATTCGCACATTAAAGGCCAAAGTGTATTAGAAGTAATCTACGTAATTGGGTCGTACATTCACAGTAAGGTGTAGATTATTGGCGATTAACACAAAAGTGAAAATTTGTTCTTGATCGATTGATAAAGTTCAACACTTTATCAAGGTTTAGATCATTACACTATGGTTTCTAAATGGAGAATGGTGTACCTTTAACCAGTGAGTAGTTCATTCACATCAACAGTGTTAATGTATTATTTAGAATACGTAAAATTGGACCACACGATAATAATCTTCATAAAAGTATTAAAATAAATAAAGACTGGTTTATTGCAGTGTGGACGAGTACCCTAAGACTTGAGTATAGGTTGGTGGTCTAGTAAAACTAGACTTATACACTTTGATGTATGTTAGGTGAGGACTTATCGCAAGGTTAATAATCTTGTATGTTGGGTGTATGATTCTAGTTAATTAACTCAGCCTTATACAATAGAGTTTTTGAAGAAATCACCCCCTTGTGATTGTCTAGGATAATCTACTAATCTAGGGCCCTGAGAAATGTAACTAAATATGTATGCTTTATGGGTAGCTCCCTGAGACAAGTTGGTACATACTAGAAGTTATGAATTATCAGACTAGCTATCAAAGAATGGTAGACGTTATTGAGAAATGTATTAGTACTATTTTCCTGTGTCAATGATGGATGTTACGTAGAGGGGTATTTTTGTCATTACACCTGTAAGTCAAAGACACTGCACTTGCAATATTATTCTAGGGGCAAATATTTCCATATGGTGATAAATGAATAATTTAAAATTATAAAAATACTGCTATGTGTTAGCAAGGGTATTTTGATCATTTTAGTAGCCAAGAATAATATGTCTTTTAGTTTCCAGAGTTGCACAAATAGCCTTAGTAAATTTATTTATTATATGTGCTTATTGGATAAATTTCTTATTAGAAGAATTATTCTAAGAGTCCAATTAATTATATATTTTGACTAGAATAATTAATTGGGACAATTTAATTAATTAATTATCTTGGATTATTTTATATTGGGTCCAAGTAGATTAATTAATAAATAAAAGAACTAATTTAATTAATTAATAATTAACAATTAATTAATTATATTGGATAAATTTATATTGGGCCCAAGTGAATTAATTAATTAATAAGAGAGCTAATTAATTCGTCTTGGACTAATTAAGAATAACCTTAGCCCACTAGGTTTTTTTGTTATGGCTAAGGGAATTGTGAAATCCCTGGGAGCCGCAACAAATAAAGAAAAGGAAATAAGGAAACGAAAAAGAAAAATAAAAAGGAAAGATTGGTTAGTTTTGTTTGATAAGGAAAAGGAAGCTGTTAATATTTAAAAAGGCATTATGTGAGCCTTATTGAAGTTGACCAAATTTCTTAAAGCTATAGCTTTCGGTTTTCCAAAAACAATTAAGAGCCACCGTTTTTCTTTGCCATTTCCTTCATTTTCCCTTAACATTTAGCCCTTCCGTTTTTCTTCCAATCTTCTTCACCATAATTCTATTTTCACCGATAGAGGTCCATAGTGGCTAGGGAATACTTTGGAAGGTCAGGAGCTAACAAACATGGTAAGTGTTTAATGTGTAGGAGTTGACAGTTAGTTGGTATTCCTGCTAAATAAGTAGACATTCATGTTCAACCATCATCGTCAAACTCGAATCCAACTCCAATTTTTAAAGTTAATTGCCCTAAAATTAAGTATTCCTAGACTTTGGCTCAGAAAAAATTTTAATTTGCTATCTTTCGTTGTGTATTTAATTTTCCAATAGTCCTTCAGTGCAGAGTATAGTCGGTGCTGACCTCTCTCTGGAAAATAGAGAGAAAATGGGAAGCACGGTAATGCGGGATTAAGGCAGTGAATTTCCTTTCAGATCAAATTTTGGCAACTTCTACTAGGATTCTTTTGGGCACTCTTTCAACCTCAGAAAAGGACTATTGTAGGCATTTTTTTGGCAATTAGAACACCTATAAATACAAGAGAATAACATTGTAAAAAGTAGTTTTCAATTCTTCAATATAATATCTTTATAAAAATCCTAGAAGAACACCAAGAACAAGGAGGATCAAGGAAATCTTGGAGAAGAAGAGGAGTTTTATCAAGAAGATTGTGAAGGAGAAAGGGACTACACTTGTCCATAAGTTTTCCTTCTTTCTTTCTTTGTAATTCTATTTTGTTAAAGTTGGATTTATATGTTTTAATTGTAGTTAATGATATTCTTACTTTATGATTTTGTGTTAAATTAATTCTAGACTTGTTGAATTCCAATTCTAAGTATTTGATTACTTGATTTTATAATTTGCTATCTTGTGATCTCTTAATGGACTTGAGAAACGAAGTTAAGAGAAAGACTTGGTAATCAAAGAGAGATTGATATCGCCTAGAGTACAAGGGTATTATTTCTTCCAAAAGACGTTATTGTTGCCTAGAGTATAGGAACATTAATTGTTTAATTGAGTTGTTCTTAATGCTTCTTAGTTTTCATTAGAGATGTAGAGTATACTCTTTAATTAAACTAAGAATAGGATTTTCATGACTTGGAAAATGATTGGAATTTTCTTTTAAAACTCATATTGGTATTTTGGGATTGAGAATCAATTGGTTGAAAGATATTTTCTTCACTTGTCATAGACTTGAGATATTTCTTCATTACATATCTTTTCTTCTTACTCTCACTCATTGATTATCCTTGTGACTTTTCTTGTGTGGACTTGATTTATTCTCTACTATATTAGCTTAGTTAGTTATTTATTCTATCTTCTTATTTTGTTGGCTAAATAATAAAGATTTAGGTAAAGTAAGGTAGGAGCATAAGTTCTCGTGGATTTGATACTTACTATTCCATATACTATATAACGGGTATACTTGCCCATATGTGTGGTTTTATTGATTAGTATTTTAATTAAAGTTGATTGATTGTGGACTTTGTTGATAATATTTTCTATACTAAAAGACGCGCATCAAGTTTTTAGCGTCGATAGTACCGGGGATGGGCACTATCAGAAACACTCGAATCTTATTGATTTAGCCTTTGTTGTATTTGTAAATATCATTAACTTTTGTTCGTTAGGTACTTTGTGAATATTTAAGTCTTTTTATTAGTGTATGATTTTGTTTTGATGTGTTTAAATTTTTGCAATTCTCTATTTTTCTTTTTCTTTCAGTGAGAGGTTGACATCATCATAGACAATTATATTTGGGCACAAAATCTAAGGAGTTACACTGATGGTAGATTGGCAAAGTTACAAGCTCATATTGATATTTTTAGTGAGATATCATTTGAAGCATTAGTGAATTCTTTTGTTGTCAATACACATTCATCTGTTCAATGGAAAGAATTTACCTTCCCAACAATTTTGCGATCAAATGACACAATTAGCTAAGATTATTGAGGAGGCTCATGAGTTCATGCTAGCCCGTACAATTGACCATGAAGAAGAGAGAGGCTACGAGGGACAATTACAAAATGTGGTTAGAAAGGTATTCGATTCTACTCTATGTACTAATAATTATAATATCTCTTTGTCACATAACTTTTTAGGTTCCTCTCAATTCTTAGAGAATAATGGTCCAAATGATGATGTATTGAGCTTAACATACCTTAAGAAGTTAGATCTTTCAATGCTACACATACGAAACACTTGGAGTATGCTAATAAATTCTACCCTTCACCCATTCAAAAAGAGGTAACTTGGTATTTGTAAATGTAGCTCAAAGCAAGGATTTCTTGATCCCATCTTTAAGAACTCAATTATTAAGGTTAAAGGGGAATTTTCATTTTGACAAATCTTTTGAAGGGTTAATTGGTGATGGCAAGAATGATGCATTCTTTAGATACCATGTGCACTCATTTGTTGAAAATAATATTTATGCCTAAAGGGATATTAGAGAATGAGGTTTATGTGGTTTGCTTTGCTAAGAAAAATTATTTTCATGAACATTACCTTTTTCAAAAATCCTCCCTTATTTCTACATTCATCATGTCTATCTTATACTTTGAGCTTTTATTTTTTTTTACAAAGGTTTGATGACGAAGTATGATGAGTAAAAGGAGTTTGTATGTTTGTTTTGTGTTTAGTTTTTTTAGGGGTCTTTTTCCCTAGTAATAAGAAGACTATGTCCTAGTTTAAGTGTGAGGGAGTGAGTCATTGTGCTTATTCTTAAGAGTTTTATTAGTCTTTCTTGTGTTTTATTTTTTTTGTGTCGTACTTTGATTATTATTTTCTTTGTTTTTTTATGAGTGTTTAATTTTGCAGGTTTGAATAAAGGTTTCTTAAACAAGCTCTTCTATTCTTCTCCTAGTTTTAACATTCAGTGGAGCTTCATGCACTTGGGGAGTTTCTCTTAACTTTATCCCTCCTATTATCATTTCCGGTCCCTTTGAAGATGCTTTCTTGTGTTAATTTTTTGCGAATAAAGACATTATCCAGTTTATGTATGGGGGAGTAGTTTGGTGATATTCTTTGTCTAGGTTTTTATCAATTATCTTGGTGTTTTCTTGGTATCAAGCTAAATTTTGAAACAATTTTGTTGAAATTTTTGAAATTTTTCAAAAATGAAAGTTTGGAGATTTTGGAGATAAATTGAGCTTATTTGTGTATAATGGAGTTGTGAGTTTATTTTCAACTTGAGATATGAATTTGTCATTCATTATGGTTTGATTTTTATTACAAGTAACTTATGTATTAAGTTGGATTTTGATAAGTCTTGAGAATTTAAGTTAACCTTGCGTATATTTGGTATTTGAGTTTTGTATTATTCTTTAAGTTTGAATATGAATGATGTGATAAAGTATGGGAAAAGTTGTTGATTAATTCTTGTATTATGGATTGAAAATTTGCTTTATTTTGAGTTGTAAATAAGGAATATGAGGAAAAATTAAGTGAAAAGAAAAAAAATGTGAGTTGAAAAAAAAATGCTCTCATTTTTAAGTTTTATTGAAGACTTTTTGCTGAAAATGGGATTAATATGAAGAGAAGTAGCAAGTATTGTTTGATGCACTATGTTGAGGCTATCCCAAAGGCAAAAAGGCAAGAAAGAGAAAAGAAAAAAATTCCAAAAAAAAAAAAAAGATGCTGACTATAAGGGGAGCCAATACAGTGCATGAAGAAAAATCCATTCATTTGAGACTATCAATTCCTTAAGTCATTCAAAAAAAAAAAAAAAAAGGTGGAGTGCTGCCTTATCTTATTATTTGAGTTGTATGAATTTGAGTTTATAATACTAGAATTGGTTAAATAGCTTGACTTATTTGATTTGTGTTATCTATGTTCTTGTTTAAGAAATGGAATATTTTTCTTGTACTTAATATAAACTTATTTAACTTAACCTTGATGGCCTTGGGATTATCAGGTTTAATACATGAGTTTACAAGGTTTTGAACGAGTTGAGTAAATGATGAGTTTATATTTAGGGTTAGAAGAAAATTATTGCTTTATTATAGATGAATTTGTTAAGGAAAAATGTGATGAATTAATTTGACTTGTTCATAAGCTATTGCTTAAGTGTTTTAATTCTTCTTTACTTGAGGACAAGCAAAGAGTCAAGTGCACGGGAATGCAATAGTGGCTAAATTCACCTATATTTTTCTAATTATTTGAGGTTCTTTTGTGATATACATTTGATGTAATAACTAGTCATATTCCTTTCTATTTGATATTTTACCTTTGGAAAGGTATTTTGATGTTTTTTTTGTAGAATTGGATGAAAAACAAGGCAAAACCGTCGGGCATATAGAGCACGACTCGCACGATTGACGCCTACCTAAATAAGTTTATATTTAGGGTTAGAAGAAAATTATTGCTTTATTATAGATGAATTTGTTAAGGAAAAATGTGATGAATTAATTTGACTTGTTCATAAGCTATTGGTTAAGTGTTTTAATTCTTCTTTACTTGAGGACAAGCAAAGAGTCAAGTGCACGGGAATGCAATAGTGGCTAAATTCACCTATATTTTTCTAATTATTTGAGGTTCTTTTGTGATATACATTTGATGTAATAACTAGTCATATTCCTTTCTATTTGATATTTTACCTTTGGAAAGGTATTTTGATGTTTTTTTTGTAGAATTGGACGAAAAACAAGGCAAAACCGTCGGGCATATAGAGCACGACTCGCACGATTGACGCCAACCTAATGTGGGATTAAAGTGGTGAATTTCCTTTCATATCAGATTTTGGCAACTTCTGCTAGGACTCTTTCAAGAATAGAAAATGGCTCTTATAGGCACTTTTTAGCAATTAGAACACCTATAAAAATACAAGAGAATAACATTGTGAAAAGTAGTTTTCAATTCTTTAATGTAATATCTTTAGAAAACTTTTAGAGAAACACCAAGAACAAGGAGGATCAAGAAAATCTTGGAGAATAAGAGGAGCTTTATCAAGAAGATTACAAATGAGAAGGGGATTACACTTATCTATAAGTTTTTCTTCTTTCTTTCTTTGTAATTCTATTTTGTTAAAGTTGGATTCATATGTTTTAATTGTAGTTGAGGATATTTTTACTTTATGATTTTGTGTTGAATTAATTCTAAACCTGTTGAATTCCAATTCTAAGTATTTGATTACTTGATTTTATGAGTTGAATTAATTATTCTGGACTAATGAATTCGCTACCTTGTGATATCTTAATGGACTTGAGAAACGAAGTTAAGGGAAAGACATGGTAATCAAAGAGAGATTGATATCACCTAGAGTACAGTGGTATTATTTCTTCCAAAAGAAATTATTGTTGCCTAGAGTATAGGGACATTAATTGTTTAATTGAATTGTTCTTAATGCTTCTTAGTTTTAATTAGGGAGGTAGAGTATACCCCTTAAGTAAACTAAGAATAGAAATTTCATGACTTGGGAAACAATTGGAATTTACTTTTAAAACTTCTATTGGTATTTTGGAATTGGGAATCAATTAGTTGAAAGATATTTTCTTCACTTATCATAGACTTGAGATATTTCTTCATTACTTATCTTTTCTCCTTATTCTCCCTCCTTGATTAACCTTGTGACTTTTTTTGTATGGACTTGATTTATTCTCTAGTATATTAGCTTAGTTGGTTATTTATTCTCTCTTTTTATTTTGTTGGCTGAATAATAAAAATTTGAGTAAAGTAAGGTGGGAGCCTAAGTTCTTGTGAATTCGATACTAAATATTCTCAATACTATATAATGGATATACTTGCTCGTATATGTGGTTTTAGTGATTAGCATTATAATTAAAGCTTGGTTGATTGTGGACATTGTTGATAATATTTTCTACTCTAAAACACACACATCAGATATGATACTTGTCAACTAGAACTCTATGATACATGATGGGTATACTTGCCTATATGTGTGTTGTGTGAATAATTTTTGGTATTTAGATTAAGACTTGGTTATTTTTGTGTGAAATATTAACAATTCTTCCTATGCATGAGTATACACATAAATCGTGCATTAGGTATGGAACTTACGAGTCTTTGTTGGATTAGGTGTGATTAATCTCCTATTGAATATCTAACCATAGCCACGTCTGCTAATGTGTAGCATAATACAACCCTGTCAGGTGCTTCACCCCTTCAATTGGGATAAACAAGTTGAACCAGATCATTGGAAGGAACACATTTGCATATTGGAGATTGGAAACTATCCAGGTTAAATACTTAACGAATTTTTCTCATGTTTAGCAATAATTTCTTCCTCCATCTATAGCAAGCATATATTGTTGTTAGATTTTGAGTGTAGGAAATATTACCAAAAAACACACAATCAAAATTTAATTAAAATGCCAAAAACACTCAAACCACACAATTGGGCAAGAATACCCATCATGTAATATAGTGTCACAGTGGCAAGTATCGAATATCCTCAAGAAAGGGATAAAGGTACCATACTAACTCTTCTTCTATTGCTTAGCCTAATGAATAAATGAAATAGATTAACTACAATGGGCCAACCTAGAGAATCAATATAACCCCACACAAGATTGACCATGAGAATATCAAAGGTGAGAAAAAGAGTATAAGATATGAACTTGTCAAGAATCCCCCAAAATTAGCCAAATACCAAACACAAACCCAAGATAATTGAATCCTAATTCTAATATTGTAGGGGTTACAAATGTAAAACCCACCCTCTCTTGAGTTAAGATTTCATATTCTTAGTGTAAAACCCCACCAAAACCTACCCTAGAGTTAGAGGGATGGGGTGCATAACATATCATCTTGCATAAAATATATTTCTTAAATAATTTCATGTGCCTTATAATTGTAGTATATGAGTTATATAGTTTATTTAGGCTGGTTGAGTAGTAGGGGTAAAATGGGAATTTTGCTCAAGGACAAAAATAGAAAGAAGGCTTGAGGTTTAGGTAGGAAGACGATTTGGTTGAGAAAATAAGAACAAGAATTAATGTGGTTAAGTGGTTAGAGCTTTGTGATTTAATCTCTAAGGTCCTGAGTTCAAATCCCATCACCTAAGTTTTATTCTTGATTATCTTAGCTAATGTTTGAATTTTTCTTTTTATTAGATTCCTTAAAGCTAGGAATGCTGTCTTAGGGAAGACACAATGGTAATATTCTAACTATGTGATCTTGTCCTAAAAGAAAATCTAGAAGAATTTTGGTTTCTATTATTTTAGCAAGCCTTGTCCTAACCTATTTAAATTTGAACTACTCATATTTCTTTAATTCTTTTTAATTTCTCTAAAAATGTCTTGGATAATTTCTTGTTTAAAGTTTTGAAAATTCCAGCTTTTAGGGATAGGAGGATGATCGAAATTGAGGAAGAAAAATAAGAAGGAGGTTTTCAATTAACTCATCATAGCCATTCTTTCAAGAACTCCATTTTCTTCTTGTTCTTGTTTTGGTGAAAATCTGGAAAAATTTCCAGAAGTTCTTCTTGGCTAGTTCACAAAAATTCCAGCAACCATTACCTATATAATTCTTTCTAGCAACCAACCATTTTGTGCAAAGATGAAAGCTAGAAATCCTTGGAATTTCACAGCTTGAACAAAGCTCAACCAAACCAGAAATTTTCCAGCAAACCACCAAGACATAGACATGAATGTTGAGCCAACCATTCATGCATAAGAACACCTGAAACTCTCCTCTTTCTTCTCCAAGATGCTGGCTGGAAAACCGCCATTAATGGACCTTCAAACACTCCTAGATTTTAGCTGCAAATCCCTTTCAAAGTAGTTCAAAAATTCTGCTCAAAATCCTTCCACTAAGAACTCTTGTAGCTAAATTTTCAGAATTTTTTCAAGCATTGCCTATCAAAGGTAAGAACCAATTTCTTCATCAACCATCTTCATATTTTTGGTCACCTTACAGACATGGACAAAATATCTTGTCTTCCTTATCTACCATGGCCATTAGAGCTCTATTAACATACCTCAAAACGCTCCTATCTTTACTCCATTCAAAACTTTTCAAAGTTGAAAATTAAATTCCAGATTTTTCTTCCATTAAACTCTCACCTAGCTAGTTGATTAAACTACAGATTTCTCTTCTCTTGTACAGTATTTTTGGCCAAGCTAAAAGACTAAAACCATCCTTCATATTGATTATCAAAACATAGCTAGTCTAGCCACCTACCATTGAAAGACAAGAAACCTTCAAGAAGAAAACACCATTACCATTTTCTACCTTAAACATCTCCATATTTTCCTCAACTTGAAATTCAAAATAGCTAAGCTCTCTCTCTTCCTCTTGGGATAACCAAAAATCCTCCCTTAGCTAGGCCATTCGGCTATCATTCACTACACATACACAAACCATTTTCTCTCAATTTCTTCTTATGTTCTCAAGAACACCAAGAATACACACTAAACTTCTTCAACTTTCAATCACCTCTATTCATCCCAAATCACTCCAAAAACTCTCAAACCAACTAGGATTCAACCTATACTCACTTATAGGCCACTCCATAACACAAAAGTCACCAAAGTTGATCTTTCATTTGGATAAAACACATCTTTTTGCTCAAGAACATGAAGAACATTAAGAAGGAAAACTTAATCATCTTGAACCATCTTTACTTCTTCATCTTCACATCTCTCTCTCTCTTTCTCTCTCTCTCTCTCTCTTTTGGCCGAACCATTGGTGGCCATTCTTGAACACACTTCAATCAAGGAAGGACCCCTCAAACACTGAAGGACCTTCATTGGACAAGGCAACATTTTCAACTAACGATCATCAAACAAGTATTTCTTCCATGACCTTCTCCTTAAATTTTCAAAATCAAGGCTTTTAGATGATAGATTTAATAGGTTAATTGAATATTTTTGGGTTGGAGATATCTATGTCGGTGAAGGGAATATTTTTAAGACATGAAGATTGAAATGAATATTCTTAAGAACTATTGTTGGATTATACTTGAGATCATTGTAAGTCTGTTATGATTAAGGGCTTTATGTCTCTAGTATGGATGTTTTGATGTATGATGGACATTATACCACCATTATTTGATTATGCCGTCATGATGTTATTTTTGTTAATAAATTTCTAGATAATATTATTGCTAATAGAATATCACCTTTGTTGTGATGTATGTTATTACAAGTTTATTTTTGGATAAATCAACATATTATTTATGAGATATATGTGTGTATGAATGTCTATAAATTTTGTACTAGTAATTTACTATGGTCATTAAAAATCATTGTTAGAACTACATTAATTATTCGTAGTAGTATTTTTATTAATATTATTATCATTGTTATTGTTAATATAATTAGTATTATTATTTTATTTAATTTACTAATTTTAGTGAGTATTAAATATTTTTGAAATTAATAGTTACTTAAAATATTGTTATTTTATTAGATAAATAAATAGCATTATGTTTAATATGTTTTATTAAATATAAATAATATAATATAATTAATTAATAGAAAATGTCTTTTATATTCGTATTATTATTAGTTAGCCTCACTAAAACTTTTATTTACACTTATATATATTATTTATAATAAAGAATTATTATTGTTAATTATTATTAGAATAATAATTATTATTTATTATTTGTTGTTTAAATTTATTATTAAAACTACTTATTATTTGTTAATAGTATTATTTATTATTTATTACAAATATTATTTAGAATTTATTATTAATAGTACTTACTACTTATCACTAATTTTATTTACTATAAATATTGTTTATAATTATTATTGTTGTTAATAAATAAATATTGTTATAATTTGTTGTTTATTATTTACAACACCTATATTCTTTTGACTTATCAAATTCATCTTATTCTACAAAATGCTTTAGCAATTAATGTTACAGCTTAAGGCTTTGATGTCATACCAGGATGTTGTAACTAGTTAAGCTTAAGCATGTTAGGCTAAAAGTTATTTATTTAAACAAGTGTTGTCTGGATTGGGACTTATACCCTATATTTGCCCCAAGCAGAGCTAGTATGCCTTGAACCATCTTGGAAGGATATTGTATCAAGGAAAAGAAAGAGATCAGGTAAGTCCTTGCACAAAGATGTTTGTGAACAAATGCATTTCTGCAAGTCATATACACTGATTGTTGTGGAAGAGGTACCTTCAGATGCAATTCTGGCCAATTTATTCCTTCTTCTAAAATAAAATAATTTTTGTAAAGAAAATAATTTTCTGAGAAAAATAATAAATTTTCCTTAAACAAATTTTTACCTAAAGTTGTTCGAAAACCATAATTGCTACTTCAAAGAAAGCTCTTCATTGGTTTTATATTTCCCAAGTGGAATAAAAGTAACGTTAAGTACTCAATAAGGGTAGACTACTAGAATTAGTCTTTGAAGGATTGGGTAAGTCAATCAATAGGAGGCCACCTCTTAGGGGTGAACCCTACCTAGACAAGATGACAGTTCTTGTTGGTAAGGCCAATCCGGGTTAGCAATACAGTTCAGATGGACTGATTATTTCTGGAGTGGACAACCGGTAAATTTTGGTGTAAAGATGGAGGAGTATCTCACCCAGTGGGCCGTATACCCACCTTGTATCAGAATGCACAAAGTGTGGCATATTGATTATTCTCTTGTCATGATACACAAATTGTGGTATCCTAACCATTCTCTTGTCATGGTGCATAAAGTGTGGTGCTATGTCCATTCATGATGTACGACTTCATGGTTGACTTTATTTGAATGGTTATTTCTTTACAAGTGGAGCACATTTACTTTACAAATACTGATAAAACACCACTTAGTGTTCAACAATAATTTTCTAAACTTGCAGACTTTTTGTTATGACTTGTTCAAAACTTGCATACATGAAATGCTTACATAAATTATCATGTGCACACATAGAGCTAACTGAGAAATGATTCTTACACCTTTTTATATCATGTCTTCAGGTCGATCCTACTTTGAAAGTTGATTTACTTACGTTACCATGAATTTGGAAGAATTATTTTGATGTATTTATTATTGGAGATTTTATTTAACTTCTATTTGTGTTAAGACTTGTACAAGTATTATTTTGGGATTGTAATAAGTTTATTATTAAGTTATTTTCTTCTATATTTTATATTACCTAGTTATAAAGACCTTTTGTTCTAAGAACGAGGTGACATCCCCACCTCTTTTGGGGTACATAGGTAGCGGGATGTTACAAGCGGTATTAGTGCCTAGGTTTAGGCAGCTATTGGTAATATTTGGATTTATTACATTAAGTTTTTGATGTGTCCGGATTTGGGTATAAAAATCATACAAAAACTAAGCACTTTCCCAATCAAGTTTAAATTAAAACGTTAAACCCAAATCACACATATGAGCAAGCATACTCATTATTAACAAGCATAGGGTTCAAACGAGTGTCGATCCTCAAGGAACAAGTAGACATTAATTACCTTTCTTTCATTGTTTAACCGACTCGATAAAACAAAATCGAAAAAAAATAAAACAAAGGAAAATAAAAACAAAAATATGTACATGTCAAGGATGTAGATTTATGTAATTCAAACCATTGATTAGACAACCATGATCGTAAAATACGCAACCTCTATCATAACTAATTTTTTTCTTGGCATCATGTAGAATTAAAATAGACTCACTTTTTTCTCAATCTATGAATCCCTATCTTCTAGGTAACTTAGTATCACATACTCTATCTCAACCAGTCTTACCCAAAAGATGTATTAAACACAATTCTTTGATTAAGTCCCATCCTCAGGCAAACTTAACCCATGAAATTAACCAATTGAATCCATATTCTGACAGACATCAATTAACCTTTAATTACTCCGTTCTTGCAATTAACCCCATTTTCAGGCAAGTTAAAGGGCAACAAATATAAATTCAATCAATTCAAACCATCAACCCTATTCTCAAGCAAGTTAACGGCATAATCAATTAATCTCGCAATCAACCCAAGTAATTAAATACCAAGAATAACAACCAGTTAATCAAAAGATGAAATAACTCTAAATACCATGAACGTCTAAAACAGTGCCAAATTACAATAAAACAATTAAAACATCATTGTCAAGAAAAGAAAACAAAGTAAAAGAAAGCACTTATAGACAAGTCTCCTTCTTTTTCCTTTGAAGATCTTCTTGTACAACCCTCCTTGAATTGAAGAAATCCTCCATGGATTGAGTGATTTTCTATGATGAATAATGAATTCCCCTCTTTTCCCTTGTGTTTTTCATCTTTTTATAGGCTTAAGAAGTACTTAAACTCGTAGGTACAAAGTTCTTGGCCGAGTAGAAGTTGGAAGATACTAAAACTCCTCAAGTTTTCAAAAACGCGTAGAAAAATTGCAGCCCCGCCTAAAGGACATAACACAACCGCCGCCGCCTTGGTCATTCGGAGCCGGCGCCGCCCGTGTTCTGTTTCTCCACTTTTTCGCCGATTTTTCTCCAAATTTTACGCATAAGGTTCAGAATTCAGCCGGCGTCGGTTCTAGCCTTACAGCCGGCACCGGCTCTACTCTGTTTCTTGACGGTTTTGCTTCGTTTTACCCAAAAATCTGAAATAATGAACAAAGTACCTTTCTAAAGGTAAAATCTCAATTATGAAAGAATATGACTAGTTATTGCACAAAATGTCTTATAAAAAAAGCCTTAAATAACTAGGCAAAGTATGACTAATTTAGCCCATATCATATTCCCCCACAGTTAGCTCTTTGCTTTTCCTCAAGCAAAGTATCAAGAACAAGAAGGAAAAACACAAGGTTTCAATCAAGTCACTCAATCAATTCCAAAACCATATCTTCAATGCTTTCTGCATTCATGAACATAAAACATATGATACTAAATCTTTCACAACCAATGCAAGACTTGTGTAGTGATAAATGACTTAGTAGAAACATCTCAATACTTCACAATATTCTCAAACCATTGGAAGGAAGTCGGTTCAAAAAGAATATGTATTCCATATGCTTACTTTTCATACACTTTCTCCACTAATCCGAGACAAATCATGATTCTACTTAGATCAGGTAGGACTTTTAAGCTTGTAATGTAAGGCTAAAGGCTTGTAATATGGCTTAGCAAACGAATGATATAGGAAAATCAAATAGCAAAGAAAAACTGAGAGTTAGCAAGAAAAGGATAAACAAATTGAATCAATAATTTCTAACTCTTCTTGCTCTCCTATTCTAAAAATCAATCAAACCATAACCTTATTCAGCAATTCCTAGGCACTTCAAGCAAATCCTGCATTTTTTCTCTTATTCTCAACTCTTCTTTATTTTTTCCCCACAAGATCACTCAATTTTCTAGCAATAGTGTTAATTACTTTGTATGAACTTAACTTTTACAGTTCAATCACCATCCATTTTGTGATCTTTTTTTCTTTTTTTTTCTCTTTTTTTTTTCAATTCTCTTGTCTTTTACTCCTCTTTTGTTTTCACTGCTGCTGTTCTTTCTCATTTTTCAACTCAAAAATTTTTTCTTTCTTCCTCAATTTTTTAACTTCTTTCTTCCATTCTACTTCCTTTCTTTTCCCAGCTCCACTCGTAATTGATCCATGACTGAAAGTAACAAGTCATGATCTTTATCCCAACATTTTTTCTCAACATTCACATACATATACTTTCATCTATCAAGAGCAGAAAACTTTGGAAAATTATTCAAACTCTCAGTATAAACAATGGCCAAAATATTGTGACCAGTTTTAAAGAAAGAAATCAACAATTTAGGCTAAAAAATAGGCACTATGGATATTATGAAAATAGGTAGGCTTGAAAAGCTCAAACCATCCAAAGAAGGCCTATTACCGTCATCCCTAAGTTAAATCATGATTGCCTTTCTTATTTTCCCTCAAGAGGTATTTAAGTAAGTTCTAGAATGCTCTATGAATTTTAGAGGAAAAAAAAAAAAAACAGGTTGAAGAACAATGCAAAGTATTTGATCAAAACCTACTTTGTCCAAGTGAGTGCAAAAAGTTATGTATAAGCCATAAATGATCTAGAACACATGCTCTATAATTCACCATAAAGACATGCAATATATATATATATATATATATATATATATATATATAGCTTGAAATCTTCAGAAAATCGGAAAAATTTTCGCACAAAATTTACTCCCAAGAAGGCTAAAGAATTTGTATATAAGACTTGTCAATCAAATCCTTCCCCCACACTTAAACTGGACATTGTCCTCAATGGCCAAATAAATACAACAAAAACAAACAATACCATGGGACCAAAAATAGAAAGGAGAAGAGATAAGAAAAACAAACTTCCATTCATTGCGCACTGTGTCGTACAAGAACTGAATGCTTGAAGATTAAGGCATCATCAAAGTACCTAAAAAGAAAAATACAAAAGAAAACACCAAAGCATAAAAACTAGAAAAGAAAATAAAGCAAAAAAGAGAGAAAGAAAATTGTACAAGACAAACAAAACGAACTAAAAAAAATAGGAGAAGAGAGAAGAAAAACAAGAGTGATCGAGAAAATAAAGATAAGCATCAGTAGTCCTCCGCATTATCATCATCCTCATCATCATCAGCCGGAGTAGAGGTACCCGTACCACATTGTGACCCAGAAGAATGTTGCCTTAACGCGGCCAACTGTTGCTCCATAGTAGCTTGCCGTCTTACCAAGTCATCCATCGTGCCCTGCAAGCATAGGAGCGCCTCTATTTGTTGGTCGAAGCGTCCTAGCACGGTTGTCTCAAAGTCAGTCCGGGAGTGGGACTGAGAACTGCCAGCTCGTGCACGTGTTGGTGGTGGTGGTTGCTCTTCCTCCACTGTAGGTGGCCGAACTTGCCTGGGATGTTTGACCTCGAAGGGAGTGAGCCACTTCTTCACCTCTTGGCTGTATTTGTACCCACAACTCATAAGAGTGTTCTCAGTGACCATATCGTGCTCTGTGGTGACCTCCATAAGTTCTCCCTTAAGACTCACACCAAAATCTTTTAGAATTTTCATTATAACTAAGGGAAAAACAAAGGTTTTTGTGGAGAGACGGTGATGAACAACCTCCCTGATCGATTGGATGATCAAAGGGGCGAGAGGGATAGGTAATGTGTTCATCATCCGATGCAAAATATAAGTATCAATAAGCCTAGTCTCATTGAAGCCACTAGCACGGGGCATAACATTAAACCTAAACATGTAGACTAGAGCACAAAAGTTGGCTGCCAGATCATTGTTGGAATAGAAACTATTAGCTTGAAAGGAATTGTGCTTAAGTAGTCCTAAGGTAGCTCTAGTCCTTCGAACATCCCAATTCGGGTCTGAAAGAATCTTTTGATTATTGACATCTATCCCTTGCCACGTCTTATCATAAAAAACCTGGAGGAGATTGGCTAACTGATTTTGGGTGATGACAATGGGTATTTCTTTAACTCATGTTTCAATGTGGGGAAGATGTTTATTGCCTTTATCTACCATATTGGCATAAAATTCCTTTACAAGAACTGGACAATACCTCCTTTTCAATTGTACGATCGACCCCCATCCTAGCTGTCTAAACATCATTTCCAATTTAAGTGCACGGTCTAAGGTGGGTGAGAAAGTAGCTTGACAATAATCTATTAGATGCTCTCCTACTGTACCATTCCTCACAAGAAGCATCTATAAACTCAGTAGGTCTAAGGAACAAATGATTAACAAATGAAGGGGCTGAGGAAGAAGAGGTTCTCGCCCTTTTAGAAGACTGCCCCCTTGCTCTAGATGGTTAAGTAAGGAATGGGTGCAATAAGAAGAGAGAACAGGTAAGCTTAAGGCTAACAACAGGATAGCAACCTCTGCACAGATATTCCTCAAATCACTCACAACCCTCAACCAAGCTCACACTCCACAAAACTGAAACTCCGTCAATATATCACCTCCAATCCATCAATTTAATCACCTTCGCTCTATACAACACACCCTGTAGAATATGTGTGAAGTTTACTGCAAAGCATAATATATTGATATCCTCAAAGCATGCTAGTGAACATGATTATATGAATAAAGGTAGTTATTATGGTATTATGTGATCCACAATGCATGTTCCATATATTCAAGTATCACTAATAGCCACGATTCTAGCCTTAGCTACATGAAATCTCGACTGATCAAAGCATGAATCAAGTATTAAAAGCTCATTAAGGCTGAATGTAATCCAATGCATGAAGGAGTAATGCATAATTAAATTATAGCACATATAATCCGCAATTTCAGCAAAAAATGTCCCTAGAATGAGAAAAATCAGCTTCATTATTTTAACCGTAGGAATGAAAGAAAAATCATACATTTATGTTCTTGTATGCATGGGCAAGCAAAAGATGCAAGTTTTTTGGAAAAATGTAAACTCCTTGCTTATGGATTGAAGGTGGTTCTATTGTGCAAAATCGTAGCTTTTGAGGTTATTGATCCGTAGGATCAACAAAAAAAAGAAGTCAATAGATGTTATGGAGGTGTTTAGGAGTTGAAAAATCAAATTTTGGGAGATGAGGGATGTGAAGCCGGCGCGGGCTTGAGAGAATTTGAGAGATAGAATAGAGATTTTGAAGAAAAAGTGGCCAAATTAGTCCTTTAATTGCTCCACCCGACAGGAACCGGCGCCGGCCCGGCTCTTGGAGCCGGAGCTGGCGCCGGCTCTGTTCTGTCCGGTTCTCCATTTTTTTTTAATAAGAATGCAGAAAAATACACGAATGCTGAATAATGCACTGGAATGAGAATAATATAAATAAAAAATTGTCCCTATCACAAAGACGGAAAAAGAAAAGAGAAAAGAAATGCTTCAAGGTTTTCCACAGTTGTGATCCCGTGGATTTTCCTCCGTATTCCCTGGTAGTGTCCCTACTTGATGATCCCCCAAGAGTTTGGCTAGTTGACCAATTTGGTTCTCCAAATTGCGCATGGAAGCCTCTAGGTTCCTTGTTGTCGCATCGACTCCTTGGAACTTAGTCTCCGTGGTACTTACCAATTGGCCAATCAATTCTTCTAATGGTGGTCTTTGAGATGCTGTCGTGGTGTTCATGGAGTTTAGATTCCTTTGGTTACCTCCAAAATTGAAAGAACTTTGCCTAGGTGGATTCCCATTGCTCCAAGAGAAATTAGGGTGATTTCTCTAGCCTTGATTATAGGTAGAGCTATATGGATTGTTACCTGGCCGGACATTACCTGCGAAAGCCGCTTGCTCCGAAGTTTCTTGGAGTGACCATATCTTTTGGCATTCATGATTGGGGTGTCTTTCTCCACAGAAATCACAGTTGAAGTTTAAAATTTGGCCTTGAGGCATCACCAACTGTTCCATCTTTTGAGTTAAGGCGTCTACCTTAGCCTCTAATGCTGCCACGACATCCACTTTGTGCACTCCTTGCACACGAGGCTTTAACCTTGCACTTCCCCAAGAATAGTTATTACAAGCCAAATTTTCAATAAGCTTAAATACCTATTCTGGGGTCTTTTGGTTGATGGAACCCCCTGCAGAAGAGTCCACCACTTGCCGTGTTGCGAATGTGAGGCCATTCAATAAGATAAGCATTTGCATTCCCAACTCGAATCCGTGGTGTGGGAATTTTCTTAACATTTCCTTAAATCTCTCCCAATTCTCATATAAGGGCTCAGAATCTAGTTATTGGAAGGCAAAGGTTTCATTCCTAAGTTTGGTTGTCCTAGCTGGAGGAAAATATTTGGCTAAAAAATTTTCAGCTTGGGCATTCCAAGTTATGATGGAACCTGTAGGTAAAGACTTTAACCATGATTTAGCTCTATCTCTCAAGGAAAAAGTCTTAATTAAATGGCATCTTCATAAACACCATTCATCTTGAAAGTATCACAAATCTCAAGAAAACTGGCTAAGTAAGCATTGGGATCCTCTTCTGATAGCCCGTCAAATTGAACCATATTCTGCACTATTTGGATAATGTTGGGCTTTATTTCAAAATTGTTTGCATCTATCCAAGGTCTAGTGATACTCAAGCCTGTGCCTGAGATTGCGGGTTTCACAAAGTCATCCATATCTCTCCTGTCATTCCCAGCATTATTCTGTTGAGCACCATCCATCTCGACAATCAGATTCTTTTGAATTGTCCGGTGAATTTTTGATAACGTCCTCTCGATTTCAGGGTCAAAATTGACTATCTCGCCGTTGGATTTTTGGGTCATGTACCAAGGGTAATACCTAAGAAAATAAGAAGCAAGTTAGATGTATAATTATTGATTAAACAAAAAATAACAAAACTACAAGGTTACAAAGTTAGTAATTCAAATATAGTCCAAGTTAGTTGGTTAAGTTAGGTTACAAGGTTATACAAGAATATACGAAATACAAAAGATAGCACCGTTTCGTGGAAAGAACAAGTATACATTTTTATATATTTACATGGTTAAATCAACAACAATCCAAGCTTTCATGCTATTGTTCCCCGGCAACGGTGCCAAAAACTTGATGTGTCTGGACTTGGGTATAAAAATCATACAAAAACTAAGCACATTCCCAATCAAGTTTAAATTAAAACGTTAAACCTAAATCACACATATGAGTAAGCATACTCATTATTAACTGAGCATAGGGTTCAAACGAGTGTCGATCCTCAAGGAACAAGTAGACATTAATTACCTTTCTTTCATTGTTTAACCGACTCGATAAAACAAAACTGAAATAAAATAAAATAAAATAAAAACAAAAAATATATATGTCAAGGATGTAGATTTATGTAATTTAAACTATTGATTAGACAACCATGATCTTAAAGTACCCAACCTCTATTATAATTAATTATTCTCTTAGCATCATGTAGAATTAAAATAGGCTTACTTCTTTCTCAATCCATAAATCCCTATCTTCTAGGTAACTTAGTATCATATACTCTGTCTCAACCAGTCTTACCCAAAAGATGGATTGAACACAATTCTTTGATTAAGTCCCATTCTTAGGCAAACTTAACCCATGAAATTAACCAATTAAATCCATATTCTGACAGACATCAATTAACCTTTAATTACTCTGTTCTTGCAATTAACCCCATTTTCAGGCAAGTTAAAGGGCAACAAATATGAATTCAATCAATTCAAACCATCAACCCTATTCTCAAGCGAGTTAACGGCATAATCAATTAATCTCGCAATCAACCCAAGTAATTAAATACCAAGAATAACAACCAGTTAATCAAAAGATCAAATAACTCTAAACACTATGAATGTCTAAACCAATGTCAAATTACAATAAAACAATTAAAACATCATTGTGAAGAAAAGAAAACAAAGTAAAAGAAAGCACTCATAAACAAGCCTCCTTCTTCTTCCTTTGAAGACCTTCTTGTACAACCCTCCTTAAATTGAAGAATTCCTCCTTGGATTGAGTGATTTTCTATGATGAATAATGAATTCCCCCATTTTCCCTTATGTTTTTCATCTATTTATAGGCTTATGAAGTACCTAAACTCGTAGGTACAAAGTTCTTGGCCGAGTAGAAGTTGGAAGATACTAAAACTCCTCGGGTTTTCAAATACGCGTAGAAAAATTGCAGCACCGCCTTAAGGACAGAACACAGTCGGCGCCGCCTTGGTCCTTCAGAGCCGGCATCGCCTGTGTTCTGCTTCTCCACTTATTCACTGATTTTTCTCCAAATTTTGCACATAAGTTCCAGAATTTAGCCGGCGCCAGTTCTAGCCTTATAGCCGGCACCGCCTCTGCTCTGTTTCACGACGGTTTTGCTTCGTTTTACCCAAAAATCTGAAATAATGAACAAAATACCTTTCCAAGGGTAAAATCTCAAATCTGAAAGAATATGACTAGTTATTGCACAAAATGTCTTATAAAAGAGCCTCAAATAACTAGGCAAAGTATGACTAATTTAGCCCCTATCAGTTTTATAATCTCTAGTACTAATCTATGTGTTCTATGTGTAGGATGGTTAGGAGATTCGCATTCGTTATCCGAGATTTACCTTTCATGTATGGAAGAACACTTACTCTAGTTCTTGTAGTGGACCTATCCTCGGATACGGAACCTGAACCTGGGTCAGATTGGTTTGAGTTAGAGAGTAGTGATAGTGAGATGGAGAATAAGGTATCCAACTCTATTGTGCCTAATGATTGTAAAGAAGAGAAGATGGAGGTTGAGGTTGCTACACTAGAGTTACCCGAATAGGAGGGAGGTGTTGAGGATGTGCAGGTGGTGGACCCTTCCAAACCAAAGGTTGATTTAGTCTCAGATAGTGAGGCTGAAGAGGAAGCTCCTGAACTTGACTTAGGGGGTAAGGGAGGAGATGAGCTTGGTGATGCTGATAGTGAAAGAGGTGAGGAATTGGGTGATGCTGATTATAAGGGAGGAGAATAGATGGACAATTCTGAAAGCGAAGTCAATTGGGGACTGGAAGAGTTTGATGAGGAGAAGGAGGAGGCTGTTATGCCTTCTTGGACTCTACCAATAAGAGAGTTTGACATTACCCTTTTTGGTTTTGACTTTGAGAAGTCCGATGATGAGGAACCTAGTCAGAATTGTTAGATAGTGTTTATCCTTTGTATCATCCTTATCATGTTGCTAAGATAGGAACGTTTACTAATTAGATAAATATTATATTAGTTGTTGTATAGCTATCTTTAGTTATCCTTAGCTTTTGTACCTCTATATATTAGTGTGTAATCTCTGTTGACTAATATATCAAATAACAACAAAAGCTCTTTTGATCCAAAACATTACATGGTATCAGAGCTGAATAAAACTGACCAAATTATTCTTAGTTCCACCACCTCAACCACACATGTATCCGTTCCTACTACAAATCATAGTTTTGCTATTAACCTCTCATCTCGAAATTATCTTGCATGGAAGACTCAATTTCTTCCACTTCTTAATTATCACAATATGACTTCTTTGGTTGATGGCTTACCTGCTCCTTCACAAACAATACCTTCAGCCACAAATCCACATGAAAATACTATTAATCCTTCTTATACCCATTGGTTTAAACAAGATCAATTACTTTTGTCATAGATCCTGTCCTCTCTATCTGAAGAGGTTTACTCATATATTATTGGTTGTCGCACATCTTTGGCTGCATGGAAAGCATTAGAAAGTGCCTTTGGTTGTGTTTCTCAAAATAGACAACTTCAATTATAGGTAGAACTTCAAGAATTGAAGAAAAATGATATGTCAATTGCTCAATATCTTTAAAAAGCAAAATCACTTATCGATGAATTAGCTGTTGTTAGATGAGCAATTTCCCCTACTAAATTTAATGCAATAATTTATCGCAATATTGGTATTGAATTTCACCCCATTGTTTCTCCTTTAAATCTTCGTATGGAACCTGTTACCTTTTCTGAGTTATATAGTCAGCTTCTTTCTCATGAAATATTAATACAAAGCCATCAAATTCCTCCTCTGGCTAATCTTGTTGTTCGTTCATCATCAACGCCATTCTCAAGGCCTCACTCAATGGGTATGCCAAATTCGAATTACAAAGGCCAAAATAATAAGAGAAAGTGTCAGATCTATGGGTATTCTAATCATGCAGTAGGAATTTGTAGAAGAAGATTAGCTCTACGGTAGCATTTTTTTATCTCCACAAGCTAAAATATCATGGCAAACACCACCACATTTTTCTAGTCAGTCTGTATCATATCCATCACATGTGCCGCCTCCACCGTATCCAGCATAGTTTCCTGACAATGGAGCTACATATCACATGACACCAAATATTCAAACAATCACAGATCCCCAGACATACAAAAGCAGTGATCAGGTCACAATTGGTAATGGACAGTCAATGCCAATTTCTCATACTGGTATGGCTTTTTACCCTTCAATTAAAAATACTAATTTGATGTTAAAGGATGTTTTTCATGTGCCTACACTTTCCAAATCGTTGTTATCTGTTCAACAATTTACTAAAGATAACAACTGCTTTTTTGAATTTTATCCATCTTGTTTTGTGGTTAAGGACCTCCAAAGCAAGGAAATCCTATTGCAAGGCAAGAGTAATGCGGGACTATATGAGCTCTTTCCAACCAAGCCATACATTTTGTTAGCTGATTGTGTTTCTTTTGATCAATAGCATGCCCGACTGGGGCATCCTCGAGTTCCAACTGTCTCTAAAATAATTAGGGATAATAACTTACCTATTTCAAATACATCTAGTGCTTTACATTGTGCTTCTTGTCGTTAGGCAAAATGGCTAAGTTGCCCTTTGCGTCTGTTGAGCACACTAGTTGTATGCCGTTTGAAATTATTCATTCAAATGTCTGGGGTCCATCCCCTGTGCTTAGCAATTTAGGTTTTTGGTACTTTGTTTTATTTGTTGATGATTTTTCCCATTTTACATGGTTATTTCCCTTACGTAATAAAAGTGATGTTTTCTCCATTTTTAAAAATTTTGAATCTTATGTTAAGTTTCAATTTCATGCTCATATCAAAGCTTTTCACTCGAATTGGGAAGGAGAGTATCAAAAATTAAATTCATATTTTAAACAACAAGGCATCATTCGCCGCATCAGAACGCAAAATATAGCACATAGTTGACACAGGTTCAACTCTTCTAGCTCATGCCTTTATTCCTTTCAAAATTTGGTCTTATGCTTTCACTCATGCAGTAAATAATATTAATCATCTGCCCAACACAAGTATTCAAAACCTTGTGCCTTATGAACTTTTGTTTAACAAGCAACCAAATTATTTGGATGCTAAAATCTTTGGTTGTGTTGTTTACCCATATTTAAGACCGTATAATGTGAATAAATTTTCTTTTAGGAGTAAAGAATATGTTTATTTAAGAAGGTCTCCTAATCATTGTGGTTATTATTATTTAGATATTGACCTTGAAAGAGTATACGTGGTCTAGCATGTGTTTTTTAATGAAACTTTTTTTCCTTTCAAAACACGTCACTCTTGTCCTCCTTCTACTTAAGAAAGGCAATTAGATTTTCCATGGCTCACAATACAAGTTTCGTGTTCCTCTTCCTTGCATGCAGGTACGTTCCCTACTCCTAATCCATCTCTTTCTTCACCCTCTCCTACTTCAAATTTATCTCCTCACATTCCTCACTCATCCAAATCTTCGACCGAAAGCCATAATGGTTTTAACCTTATCGTCAACTTGACTAAATACTCTCCTAAATTAACGCAACTTGAATTCTCTTCCACAAGAACCCATCACATGACTTTAAGGCCCGGCACTATGGCCCAATGTGCCACTCATTTTTCTCTTGTCGGCAAATCGAAATAGACTTTTCTGGAACAAGAACCACACACTTTTCTTCAAGCTAGTAAATTTACTGAATGGCAACAAGCTATGACAGAGGAGATTAATGTTTTACTGTCTAATAACACTTGGACCTTGGTTCCCAAACCTTTGGATGCTAATGTGATTTTGAATAAGTGGATTTATAGGATAAAATGACAAGAAGATGGAAGCATTAACAGATATAAGGCGAGATTGGTGGCCAAAGGATTTACGCTGCAAGAAGGGGTGGATTACAAAGAAACATTTAGTCTAGTTGTGAAGGCCACCACCATTCAAACTGTTCTTGCCCTTGCCAATATGCATCATTGGCAAATCAAGTAACTAGACATGTCTAGTGCCTTTCTCCATGGTCACTTGCAGGAAACCATCTACATGACACAACCGACAGGGTATGTGGATGAGACAAGACTTGATTTTTGTGTGCAAATTAAATCGTTCATTATATGGTTTAAAACAGGCTCTGCGAGCCTGTTTTTCATAACTTGGGGAATTTCTACATCAACAAAAATTCATTTCCTCTAGAATAGACAACTCTCTCTTTATCTATTAGCATAATACTAATATTATCTACATTCCTGTCTATGTAGATGATATTATTATTACTGGATCTTCATTTATTTTCATTTCTCCAATAATTTCTACTTTGCAAAAGGAGTTCTCCATCAAAGACCTTGGTGACTTGCACTACTTTCTTGGGATTCAGGTCTCTCAGTCGAAAGAAGGCCTTCTCTTATCACAAACTAAGTATATTCGAGAAATGTTGGACAAAGCTGGGATGGGTGATTCTAACTGTTGCCTAACACCAATGGCAGTCTTCCCTACACTTTCTAAGTATTCAGGTGATCTTAGTCCACGTGATGTTCAATATCGGCAATTACTTGGAGCCCTGCAATATATTACAATTACATGACCTAATATTACTTTTAGTATCAATAAGTTGTGTCAATTTATGCACACTCCTAGTGATCAACATTGGAAGGCATTAAAGCGTCTTCTTTGCTATTTAAAGGGAACACAAGATTTGGGGTTGCTATTTTCTTCTACATTTTCTCTTGATGTCCAGTGTTATGCCGATAGTGATTGTGGAGGCAATTCTGATGATCGACGTTCTACTAGTGGGTTTGGCATTTTCTTGGGCTCCTGTCTTATTTCGTGGCTTGCCAAGAAGCAACCGACCATAGCCTGATCATTAACTGAAAATAAATATAAAGCCATCGCGAATGCCACTTCTGAATTTTTGTGGATAAAGTCTTTACTACACGACTTGGTTTTCCACTTGCTGCTAGTACATTGTGGTGTGACAATATAGGTGCAATTTACTTGTCATCCAATCTGGTGTTCCATGCTCGGATAAAACACATAAAGCTTGACTGTTATTTTGTTCGGGAGTAGCTGGCTAATGGTACGCTTGTCATTCAATTTCTCTCCACTACTGACCAGTTAGCTGGCATTTTCACCAAGCTCTTATCCTTGAATAGATTTACTCTTCTTCGCCATCGTTTACCTCTTCAATTGGCCAAGGACTTGCAGGGGGTGTTAGATAGTGTTTATCCTTTGTATCATCCTTATCATGTTGCTAAGATAGGAACGTTTACTGATTAGATAAATATTATATTAGCTATTGTATAGCTATATTTAGTTATCCTTAGTTTTTGTACCTCTATATATTAGCGTATAATCTCTATTGATTAATATGGCAAATAACAACAAAAGCTCTTCTGATTCAAAACATTACAAGAATGATAGAATTACCCCGAGTACGAGAGCACTTCGGGAGTCAGTCTTAGGGGCGAATGATAAGGGAAAAGGGAAGGTAGAGGAAAGTCCTAAGAATAGTGGAACTAATGGTTATACACTTAGGTTCCGATTGGGAATTGATAGGGGCTAAATTAGTTATGTTTTTCCAAGTTATTCGAGGTTCTTTTGTAATACATTTTGTTCAATAAATAGTCATATCCCTTCATATTTGAGATTTTACCATTGGAAAGATATTTTGTTCTTTATTTCAGATTTTTAGGATAAAACGAAATAAAAACGTCGCAAAACAGAGGAGAGGCAGCGTCGGCTAGGACCCTAGAACTGGCGCTGGCCATGCATTATTGAAATGAACTTCGAAGTGATGAAAAAATTGTTGAAACAGAGCAGAACAAAACCAAGGTTGCACTGGCTGTGAAGTTGGAACCAGCGCCGGCTACATTCTGAACACATTGTGTAAAATTCGAAGAAAAATCAACGAATGAGTGGAGGAACAAAACACAACCGGTGCCGGCTCCGAGAGCCAAGGCGGCGCTGGCTGTGCCCTGAAGCTAAGGCGGTGCTGTGATTTTTCTATGCAGTTTTTGGCAATCTGAGGAATTTTAGTATCTTCCAACTTCTACTCGGCCAAGAATTTTGTACCTACGAGTTTAGGCACTTCCTAAGCATATAAATAGATGATTAGCATAAGGAAAAATGGGAGAATTCATTGATCATCACAGAAAATTACTCAATCAAAGGAAAAATTCTTCAAGTTCAATGAGGGTTATACAAGAAGGTCTTCAAAGAAAGAAGAAGGAGGCTTGTCTATGAGTGCTTTCTTTTATTTTGTTTTCTTTTTCTTGACAATGATATGTTAATTGTTTTATTGTATTTCAACGTTGTTTAGATACTCATGATATTTAGAGTTGTTGATCTTTTGATTAATAGGTTATTATTCTTGGTATTCAATTACTTGTGCTTATTACGAGATTAGTTGGTTGGTTCTATTCATTAACTTGCTGGACCAAAGGGGGTTCATGGTAGTTTCAATTTATTAATTTCATATTTTGTTAGCTATTGACTTGTTGGACCAAAGGGGGTTGATTGCTTAGAACTAGTAATTGAAGGTTAATTGATGTCTTCCAAGACCAAGAGTTCATTGATTAATTTCATGCTTTGAATTTTCCGAGACCAAGGGAATTTAATTAAGGATTGTGTTTAATGCATCTTTTGGATGAATTAGTTGAGACGGAACAAGTGATTCTAATTTATCTAGAAGATAGTGATTTCATGGATTGACCATCGAAGTGAGTCTACTTTAATCCTTCATGCTGCCAAGGGAATAATTAGTTATGATAAAGGCTGGGTACTTTAAGATCATGTTTGTCTAAACAATGGTTGGAATTGCATACTTCTCCATCCTTGACATGTATATATTTTTATTTTTATTTTATTTTTATTTTTATTTATTTTTCACTTTATCAAGTTAGTTAAACAATGAAAGAAAATAGATTAATGTCTACTTGTTCCTTGAGGATCGACACTCGTTTGAACCTTTTGCTTGGTTAATGATGAGTATGCTTGCTCATATGTGTGATTTGGGTTGAATGTTTTAATTTAAACTTGATTGGGAATGTGATTAGTTGTTGTATGATTTTTATACCCAAGTCTTGGCCTTCATGGAAGAACCCTTAAAGAACTCTATCAAAAGTGTCTTTTAATTTCAATAAAATATCCAAGTTATGTTTCAAAGGTAATAATGCCATATATATAGGCATCTAAACCTAACTAAAGTGAAATAAAATCTCAGCCATTCAAGCCTTTAAATGGTCTAAAATATTCCTGTTACATAATAAAAGTTGTGGGTGTAACACCCCACCTTTTTCTTTCAATTGGCTATTATTTGTAATAGGATGGGAATTTAGATCAATGGCTAGGACAAAAGATGATCGGTATAATGAGACGAAGATTTTTGTATAATAATATCTTGTCGGGACCTGGATGTAAATATTAGATTTGTTCTACTCGTATCCTAAATTTTTAGAAGGATATTATTATTAACAAAATAAGAATTGTAGGATACTCTGAAAAGTGAAATTGATCAATGAGATGAAGCGCACATTTTGGTGTGAATTATGCTACTTGGGGTATTTTCGGTATTTTGACCACGCCCACGACTTTAACTGCAAATTTGACCAAGTAAAGAAGTAATTGAAAATTTTAAGTGTTACCAATGAATTCAGTGAAATTTTTTGGAGTTGATTGGTGAAATAAAAGACTTTTTCGTTACGGGCCCGATTTTGGTCATTTCTGAAGAAAATAGGAAAATGTGGCTGAAAATGGGACGTGTGGCTTATTGTGATTGTTGGCCAAGGATATGTTTCAAATAATAAGAGGATGCATGAAAGATTCATGCATGCAAGACTTCTTAAATAAGCTTTGCAAAATAAATGAAAAATGATGTGTAATTTTGTGTTTGGAACACATCATTTTGTGGGCCCGTTTGATTAAAGTCTTGTGCATTTTGATTGGTTAATACATAGACCAAGAAAAGGTGATTAAATGGCTGAAATTAGGCAAAGAAGTTGGCAGCCATGCAAGAATAAAGCAAGGAAAATTTTGTGGAGGAAAAAGTGGTTGGTGTGTAAAAATCCTATTGGAACACACTTAAATATATCTGCCATTCAATTAAACCAAAACAAAAAATGAAGGGCCAAGATTTGAAGGGTGAATGGTAGTGGAAAAGGGCCGTTAAGCAGCCTAAATTTTGGCAGCCAAGAGAAGGAAAACCCAAGAGAAAAAGAGATCAAACAAGAGAAAATAAAAAGGCTAGCTAGTGTGTGTTCTTGGTGTACCAAGTGAAGCCTTGGTGTTTTTGGAGCAAAATCACACTAAATAGCTTCAAATACAGGGTAAAACCCTATATTGCTTGAATTAAAGTTGTTGTTGGGTGAATGATAATTATGATGATGTGAATTTTAATATAAAAACATGACTTTCATGTATTAATTTCGGATCAAAGCTAGGGTTTGTGAACTTTTGTGTATGAACTTTATATATGGTTGTATATCTGCCGGCTGCCTATGGGCCTTTAAATGATGTTTTGTGTGACAAAGACTTGAATAATTATTGTAGCTTGAAGGCATATTTTCATTTGAAGAGGTGATGATCAATGTAGAGTAAAAATGGAATTTATTTGGTTGGAAAAATGGTTCAAACTAACTTTTATTTAGAAGAGATGAATTTGTGTTGAATAAGTGTGACTTTTGTGAGCTACTGGAAATCTGGACATTTAAAATTAAAGATGATTTGAACGAGAATTGAATGAATTAATGGTTCTAAGGTGTAAAGATTAAAGGAAGACATGGAAAGTATGAATAGTAAAAGTGAGGTAAAACTACTGGGACTATTTTTGCCCAGTACCGTGCCTTGGAAACTAGAATTCTAGAAAAGGGCGATCATTTTGGTATATCATACAGCTAAATCGGAGTCTTGGATTGAATGTTATGTGCAAAACAAAATCATATGTCAAGCAGTGAAATTCCAGAAAAATGAGTTCGAAAATGGATGAACTTAAGGATGATTAATTGTGCGATTTTGGATGAAATAATTGGGAAATATGAAGTGAATCCCATGTATGTGAAGGGATAAAGGATGTGGGAAAAGAAAAATGAAAGAATTGATCAAACGACGAAAAAAATTATATGAACGAAAGTTGAACGTTTTCCTTAACCGTCGGCCCAATCGGCTAAACATTAGTTGAACGTCGGCTACCCACCGAGCACGTCGGCTAGACGTCAGCTAACTGTCGACTATTTTTTTGACTGAATATGATTTGACCCAAAAACGATGTTTGGTGTAGGTTTAGCGATAAACGGCTAACGAAATGTTAAAAACGGTAGAGACGGTGATTAAACGGCCGTGAACGGAAAGGGTTACTTAGGACACGATGTGAGTCCCTTTGATTTCTAAAACCTTTTGAAAGCTAGTATGCTTCACTTTTCCATAAATTGCTATATTTTGTACCAATTTAGAAACCCCTTAATATATTTAAGGTTTATCTGAGTAATAATTATTTTATGCTATTTTGGGCTCGATTGAACATCAAAATTGTCTTGGAAATCTTACTGTATGATAAAAGCATGAATTTTGTGAATATAGTCTTTTTTTGAACTAAATAATAGGAAAATTCAGAAAATGATAAATTTGGGAATCAAGTATTCATAAAGTGACCGGAATGCCCTTATTAGAATATTTTATGGAAATATGTTTGGAAACTTTGAATTTAATCCTCTTCTGGGATTAGAATTTTGGATTTCTTGAAATGAGTTCCTTTTGAAAAATGACCCAGATACTCTTGGAAACATGTTTTGATATGTGAACAAAACTCTTTATCCTATTTCAACATGATTTTGGAAAATGATCTCTTGTGATGAGATTGACTTTTGGAAAACAACCTTTTAATCCCTGAAATTATTTTATTGCCTGGTGTACCATGGAATGAATTGATTGGCTCTATAGAACCTATGTGAATGATGATCTGACTTGCGAGTCAATGGGATCAAATTTTGAAAAAGTGTTGTTTTGTCCCAAAATTATTTTGATTTGAAAATCCTGCGGGATCAGATAACTCTCTGGCCTGATCAGTCAGACGGGGTAGGTATTGGTAACGTTGAGTACTCACCAAGGACTATGATCTTTGTATTAGCTCATGTTACAGATAGATGACCCCCAACAACTTAGATAGTTCTGGGGATTATCTTACTCAAAACAGGGTGATAGAACATTGAGATGAGTCGTCCTGGCCAGCTGTGTGAAACCCCGGTCAAAACCAACCTTAGAGTAAGGGAGTTGGGATGCATATCATATTTTATTTCATGGTTAAATATATTTTCATATGATTTTTATGTGTTTTGGATTCGGGTTTTATTGTCTCGAAGTCTTGTTGGTGAGTATTGTGTGAGAGGGGCAAGATGGTAATTTTTGCCTGAGGTGAAAATAGGGAGATAGCCTGTGGATTGAATAGAAAATAATTTTCTAGTGAAAATATCAACAAGAGTTGTTGTGGTGTAGTGGTTAGAGCTTTGGAATTAATTCTTGAGGTCTTGGGTTCAAATTCCATTATAGAAGCTTTAGCTAGATTAAATTTTATTTTTGCTTAGTGGAGAAAATTTCGGTCTTATGAGCTTAGAGTAAGGTAAGGATGATGGTCCTAAGAGAGACATGTTAGGAGTATTCTCGTTCCACTCCTTTACTCTACTCGAATTTCTTAAAGGGAATTCATTTTCCCTCGATCCTTAATTTTCCTCAATTTTCAACTCCTTGGTTTGTTCAAGATGTTCTATCCATTTTCTTTCCAGAAATTTCAGTAAAATGTTGTGATCTTGTGAGATCAAAATGTCCTAGTAAAAGGCTTCTCATGGTCTGGAAAATGTGGAAGAATGGTAGGAAATTCCAAGGGGAAAAATTTCTCTAGTAAGCTTGCTGAAATTTCACTCTAGACTAGTTCATCTTACTTCTTAGAATGAGCTGAAATTTTTCAGCTTGTTGTACCTTCAAATTGTTGAGCTTCTTAGCTGACTTTCACTCCCAAATGCTTCCAGAAAAATGGCCTTAAGATCAGTTTGAAACATGAATTATTTCTGCCATTTTCGGGCTGCACAAAGGCTGTGCAAAACCATTGAAAATTCTGGGCAAAATCGCTACTTTGGAGGTCCAAAACCAAGCTGATTTCTTCCAGATTTTGTTCAGTACCTTAGCCATGTTTTTCCTCCATAAAGAAGGCTGGAAACCAGTCTTGAATACCCCATAAATCCCCCTTCAAGCTCTCTGCAAATTGGCTGGAAGTGGCAACCAAAAATCTGCCGAGAAATTTCTGTTCAGCGAAATTCTGGGCAGTCCAAACTTCCAGCTTTGTTTCCTATTTTTCTTCCAGCCGAAACACCAGCCCTAATCTGTCAAAACCTTCCTTAAACCTCCATTAATAGAGCTCCATTGTTTCCCTCAAGCTTCTGGATGAAAGGCAGTAATGGCTGTCCAAAAATCTCTCCAACAAATCCCTGCAATTTAGCTTGATTGGTTTTCAAAATTCCAGCCACCTTTGTTTAGCAACCTTCCATAATATATCACTCAATTGACCAGACCTCTTCTTCATCATTGTGCACCATAATTTCGGCCACCATAAGCCCCCATGAACCAGCTTTAATCCCACAGAAATTCTGCTCAAACAGTCGACCATGGCAGACTTCCAAAATTGTCCAACAATCAAGATATTCTTAGAATATTTAGTTTCCAAATTCACTTCCTAAAAATATTGTTCAAGGATTGTAACAAATAACCTTTCATTTTCCCTTCCAAATCAAAGAATCAACCTCCTAAACCCTACAGAAATTCATCCAGCTCTATGTCTCACAAAAATTCGGCAGCTGCACATTACCATCTCTCGATTTTCTTCAACCTCCAAGAACACACACACACTACACCAAGAACACCTGCCTCTTCCCTACACCTAATACCCCTCCAAACCATCTCAAACCCTCTCTAAAACTTCCAGATTTGACCTACTCACTACTGTGAGTCCATCAACACCATTCTTAACATCAAACTCCATGAATCACCTTGCTACTTCGGATCAAAACCAGAAATTTCTGTTATGGTCAAGAACACCTTCAAGGTAAATTTATTCTAACAGCTTCATCTTCTCCAATCTTGATCTCTAGTGAGAGCCTATGTGAATAAACATGCTAATGGTCTCTCTCTCTCTCTCTCTCTCTCTCTCTCTCTCTCTCTCTCTCTCTCTCTCTCTCATGGCCGAAAATTCCCCTCTCTTGGCCGGATGACTTTTCCTCCCATGAACATGCTTTCGCCATCTCCCATGGACAAAGTTAGACATCTAGGAGTTGAGATCTACTCTAAATTCCTTCGAGGCATTCATCAATCAAGTAAGTACCATCAATCCTTCTTTTAAACTCTAGAATTATGTCTCTAGGGTGATAATGATAATAGGTGGATGGTGATAGGATTTGAGTATATATATATATATATATATATATATATTGTTGAGATTGAAGTATGAATATATGTATGACTATGAAGGAGATGGGATTTATGCATGGAAGGATTGTCTTGGATGATTATATGATGATTTGAGGTTAATGCATGTCATAAGTAGTATGTGTGATGAAGTATGCTAGAGATTATGTCACCTTTGGTGAATAGGGTTTATATTCATGATGGATTAATATTGAAGCCATGATCATGTTTATGCTAGTAGGGGTTAGATCATGTGTTGATAAATTGAGATCTAATCTTGTATGCATGATTGGGATGATTTGATGAATTAAAAGATTATGTATGTATTGATTGTAGTTAGCCATGGGAATTTGACCATGATCTAGTTGTCCCCAAACAAATTTTTACTTCATGAATAAAATATTCAATAAAATAATTTCTCTTGGTATTTTCGAAAAAACCCTAGGAAGAGTAGATTTGGATTATCATATATATAAAGGATATTTTAGACAAACAAATAATGATTTTTGCTAGAAATATATATATATATATATATATATGTATATATTACTTAATATAATGAGATCAATTAAAGCCTTTATGAAAATAATTCCAATTAGTAGAGTATATATTACTAAAAATTTAACTATTATCTTCTAATCAAAACTCCTTAAGAATTTACTTAATATTGTTCAAGTGAGACTCATTAAATTTATTTTCAACTAATTTTAGCTACAAATTATTTTTTAACAACTAAATTATTAATAAATCAATATTTTATTTAATACTACCTAGAACTCTTGATCAAATAAACTCTAAATTTTCCCTAACAAGATTTAAGCTTTCAACTTATTAAATTTATTTCCCAAACCATTAATTATTTTAAATAATTGTGCTAGGCTCAACTCTTAAACCTATTTACTTATTGTTTAACCTTAAAGCTTGGGACACTAGGATCATGGTAGTAGTAAGTTGAGCCGATTTAAAATTAAGGAAGTAGTTTGTGGCTTGAAATTGATTGTGATTTGTATTTCCCCATGTGGGGTTAGGTCTGCCGTTAGAGACCTTGTTATTGTGAGCAAGAATCAGATAAGCTCCTGCATAAAACCTGTTTGATGCAAAATGTTTATTATGGCAAGCCAAGTGTAGAGTGTATGGACACTCATTTATGTAAAGGTAATTGAGGGTTAAATCCTTTCTTATTTCAAAGATTTGAATTATTTAAAAGCCAATGAGCATATTTACTCAAACTCAAACTCTTTCTAAAACTGATTTTGTTAAAGACTTGGAAAACCCATAAATTGCCATTATCATGTGGAACAGTGTTTCGTTCATTTTATCCCAAGTGGGAAACGTCGTTGAGTACTCAATAAGGGTGGACTACTAGGACTAGTCTTTGAAGGGTTAGGGTAAGTCTCTCAGTAGGTGGCCACCTCTGAGGGGTGAGTCCTTCCTGGATAAGATGTCAGTCCAGTGAGTCGTGCCGGTCCGAGCTAGCAGTTTCTTTTCAGTCAAGTGACTGTGGTTTGCCGGAATGGACACTCGATTGTTGTTTGGGTATAGAGAAGGAGGAGTATCTTGCCCAGTAGGCCGATCACCTACTTTTGTCAGTCTGCACAAAGTGTCGACATTCTGACCGGTTCTGGGGCCCAACGTGTGGTAACCCATATCCCTTTCTTTCGAGTGGTTGATTTTTTTACTTATGTATGGCTGAGAAAGCCAAAACGCCACTCTTGCTTTTGACTAATGTTTATCGCTTGCCAGTATTTCTCTTATTAAGGTTTCACACTTTGCATCCACAAACTGTTTTCACTAAACACCCAAAGCACACATGGACTTACTGAGATTTCTGTCTCACCACCATTTTATCATGATTTCAGGTCCATCCTGTTGTGGGCATGAGTAGCTATATATTGTCTGCTTTGAAAGAATTTTCTGGAGATTTATTTTATGTAATGTTGGGAGAGCTGAGAGCGGATGAATTTTTATTATGGATTTATTTTGAGTATTCTTGGATTTATTATTATTTCTTTTGGGTTGTAATAAATTTTAAGTTGAAGTATCATTTTATTTCCACTATTATATTTGTGTGTCCTAGTTATAAAGACCCCTTGTCCTTTGGACGGGGCGACATCCCTGGCCCTGGCGGGCCTAGGTAGCGGGGTGTTACAAGCTGTTTAGCACCTGGCAGCGTCTGCTAGCGTTTCTTGATGTTAAGTCCTTCTTTGGATGCCGGGCGGGGACACTTGGCGTGTTTGACTCCTTGTTGCCTCGATGGTGATTAACGTCAGGATTAGGAGCCCTGGTTTATGGTAGTAAGATGACACGGCACAAGTTAGTGTGCTTATCCGGCGACGCACGGATCAAGTACTGTATGCTGCTATCTCAGTACGATGACACAGTGCAAGTCGGTGTACTTATCTGGTATTGCACGGTTGAGTGCTGTAAAGCAACGTCCCTGGCATAATAAAATCGTGATGTTGAAAGCGAAGCCTTGTGGCCGACCTTCTGTTGGAGAGGCACCTATGATTTGGAAATTGCGGTAATGTTTTGAAAGTGAAATACAGTTTTCCAAAAATGAATAGGTTCTAGATAAACTCTTCTTTAGAGAGTTTTGCATTTGTTTTTGGTGAACAAATGATATGCTATTCCACAAAAATTTTATGTACCATATTCTTTCATAAAACACTAGCACACACGGGACTCACTGAGTGATTTGTCACTCACACGTGTTTTTTATCTAACCTTTTGTAGGATCCAAAGCTGAAAGGACCTATGGATAGAAGGACAATACCACAGAGTCAGCGGCATAGGTCTGGACATTTTTCCCTTATGATCATGTACTGTATTTTGTTATAGATAGTGATGGCCTGTATGAGATTCACTAATATATGTATATGTGTGGGCATCAGTGTGGGCTATTGTCGAGTCCAAACTTTACATATGTGTATATATCATGTTGTTTCCGTTATAAAGACCCCTTGTCCAGAAAACTGGATGGGGTGACATCCGGTGTTAACATGCTTCCACTGTTATCTTTAGTAGGGGTGTTACAATTGGTATCAAAGTCTAATTTTGTAGAACTATGGTATCGTTATAGAGATTGATAGAACTCTTTCATTGTGGAGGTATGACAGATAGGAGTGTAAGGGTAAGCGGCTAATGAACAAATATAATAATGATGGGGAGAAAGAGATAGATGAGCATTCGGGTATGAAAATGTTCTGGGAGGATTAGGATTATCTGCCGAGCAGCTATGCCAAGATGTTTCACTTGGACAGGATCTGGCCCTAGCCACCTTCATACACCCTATCTCACCAGGAGCGCGTTTCACCCTGTAGTGCCTGTCGTTACCTTATTTGTGCGAGACCTCAATCTAGAAAGGACACCTACTCCCGAGAGGATATCGTCACCATATGAGGAGATGGATGGCAATTTTGATAAAATTGATGGTGATATTGAACCATGCCATTAGGATAATGATGAGAAGGATAGTGTCCCCGATGGCGTAGTATTGTCTGAGGAATAATGAGAAGAAATTTGGTGGGGATACTCTGGGAGTATTAGAAGATGAGATATTGTGTTTGGAGGATGTTGAGATAGGAAGAGATCAGAAGGTACTCAAGGTAAAGGTATTTGTGGTCGAGGAGTTCGAGGAAGAATTGGAAATAGACTCAGACATACTGGCTTGGTTGCACCCTAATGCGGATAGAGGTGAAGGATTCAATACAGGCGAATCATATACGATTTCTACTAATTCAGAACCTCTTATTTCATATAGTGATGACGACGAGCAGGAGGATGAGATGTGGATATGTGTAGTAGGATATGTATAGTTTGGCCAGTGTATATGATTGTGTGCTCTGTACACAAATTTTGTACTGGCTTTGTGTTTGATGAGAATGAATATATGCTATGATCCTACTATGTGCACCATAGCTCTTTTGTGCCTGCTCTTGAGTTATGTTATATCGTTTTACCAGTAAAATCATATGAACTATATCGATGTCTCCTAAACGAACTTTTAGATGATCATCGTAAACTACTCAACATAACCCTGAGCCAATTGTGGAGGAATCACATGTGGAAGGTTCCCATCTTGTGAATTTAGATTATTTTATGTTCAAAACCTTCTAGAAAATGGCTGATACCATTCAATGGATGGCTGGGACTATTACTAGAAACAATAAGAATGTTGGAATAAATGATAATATGAGTAGGAGAAATCGAAATGAATTTCGGGGTATGAGTCAGAAAAGATCTGGAGGACCTCGATGGCAGAAGAAAGGAAAGATGCAGAGAAGAAGAGGCCCAACTGAATGACAACCTTTTTTTTAGATGCTTTAATTGTGGGAAGGAAGGGAATATGAATTTCAATTGCCCTTACCTCTAAAGGATAGGAGGATGAAGTCGACCAGGAAGAAACAATCAGCGGTAGAAGTCAGGACTAGAAAGAAAAAACCTAGACAAGCTTCTACCCTTAGAGCCGGATCTGCTAAACCAAGTAAATGTTTGAGTGGTTGTATTGAAAAAGATGGATGATCAAGTCATAGTAATGAAAGATACACTCCTTAGCTTTAAATCATTATGCAAAAGTATTGGTAGATCCCGGTTCTACACATTCCTTTGTTGCCAATGTATTTCTTGATGCTATGGGGATAAAAAGGAGGAAGAAACTTCATAAGAAATGCTTGTTAGTACCCCATTGGGAAAGTAAATGAATAGTGAGAAAGTGCATAGGAATGTAAGATCTTGGCAGGAAATGAAATTTTGGAGGAGATTTGATATGTCGGCCTATAGAGGACTAAGATGCTATCTTCGGCATGGACTGTCTATCCCAGTATCATAATCAAGTTTACTATAGACATAAAGTAGTACAATTCCGTTAGCCTGGGAAACCCATATTGGAAATTTTAGATGAGGCTAGGAGGAAAAGTAATACTTGTGACGAGCCTGGGAAACCTATATCGAGACTCAAGGCCCGGAAGATAATTAAAAAAAAGGGTGTACTGGGTACTTGGCCTATGTAATTAATAAGCCAGAAGAAGTTGAGAAACCCGAAGAAGTTCATGTTATGAATGAGTATTTGGATGTTTTTTTCTAGTGAAATTGAAGGAATTACCATTGAAGAGAAAAGTAGAATTTTCTATTAAATTAGTGACATTGGCATAACCAATTTCAAGAACTCTTTATTAAATGGCAACTACAAAATTGCAGGAGCTTAAAAAATAAGTACAGGAATTAATGGAGCAAGAATTCATTCGACCAAGTACTTCACGTTGGGGAGTACCTATCATGTTTGTTAGAAAGAAAGATGAGTCACCAAGGATGTATATAGATTTGTGAGGTTAAATATAGTAACGGTAAAGAATAAATATCCATTGCCTTGATTGATGAATTGTTTGATCGGTTACAAAGAGCAGGATGATTCTCAGAGTTAGACTTCAAGCAAGGATATTTCTATGTTCGGATTAGGGAAGAAAATATACTAAAAAGTGCATTTAACACAATATGGACCTTTTGAGCTTGTAGTGAGGCCCCCTTTGGTGTCACTAATGCCTGTTGTTTCATAGATCTAATACACCAGAGATTTTGGTACAGTTTTGTGGCTATATTCAAAGATGATATTCTGGTGTACTCCAAAGATCCCTAAGATCATGAATAATAATCTTCAGAAAGTATTAGGAAAGTTAAGGGAGACTAAATTATATGCAAAATTTAGTAAGTGTGAGTCTTGGCTACAAGAAGTAGCATTCTTGGGACAGACATGTGATATCTAAAGTCGCGAGTACAATAGATCCTGCAAATGTTAAAGCAATGGCGAATTGGAAACATCCTAGGATTCTAATTGAATACGATGTTTTCCGGGACTTGCAAGATATTATCAGAGATTTATTGAGAAATTTTCTAAGATAGCTTTACTTTGAGTCGACTCACCTAAAAAAAGTTCCTTATATTTTGACTGGGAAATGTGAGGGAAAATTCCAGGAGTTAAGAAAAAAATTAAGCTCTGCACCCGTTTTAGCATTGCCAATGATGGACATATCTTATGAGGAGTACACAGATGTGTCAAATGAAGGAATGAGAGGAGTATTGATGTAGGGGAGAAATGTGATAGTTTATATCACTAGGAAATGGAAATCTCATGAGGAGAATTACATTACACATGATTTGGAGTTAATTTTTATTGTGTTTGCCCTCAAGGAGTAGAGACATTATTTATGTGGGGCTAAGTTAGAAATCTTTACTGACCATAAAAGTTTGAAGAATGTTTTTACTCAAAAGGATTTGAACATAAGACAAAGTTGATGGGTGGAATTTTTGGAAGGATTTCAATGTCCAATTAAACATCATCTTGGAAAAAGCAAACACAGTAGTAAATACCCTTAGTAGGAAGGTGAATTTATCAGCTTTTCAGAAGTTACAAATTCCAAAAGTAGAAGTATTTGCAGTAGACGGAGAAATAAGGATAAGTAATACTTCCATTCAACCTACCTACCTACAACAATTGAAGAGAGAGCAAGACAAAGATGAAGAGTGCAAAAGTTAGTACAGAAGGAGGTGAATATAAGATCATATGTGTTCCGAAGGGACAATAATGGGATTAATTACTATCGGGGTTAATATTGTATTCTAAAACAATCTACGATGAGATAAGATATTTTAATGGAGGTACCTTGGAGTAAGTATACCGTCCATCTAGACGCCGTAAAGATGTATCCGAACCTAAAACGACATTATTGGTGAATTGGTATGAAGAAGGACAATTCAAACCTTGTAACTCAATGTTTAATTTGTCAGTAAAGGAAAACTAATCAACAACGGCCAGGAGGGTTACAACTATTATCTACGCCATCGTGGAAATAGGATAAAATTACTATAGACCTCATTACAGGATTACCTATGATAGTGGAGCGGCAAGAAACTATTTGAGTGATAATGGGTTGACTAACTAAGTCTGCTCATTTCATTCCTACTAATTAACAGAATTCTCTAGAGAAGTTAAGTGAAATCTATATGGAGGAAGTAATCATACTTCATGAGTATCCTCTCGTATTGTGTCAGATCAAAATGCTAGATTTACCTCAAAGTTTTGGACTAAGCTACAGTAGAGGTATGGGACCACAATAAAGATCAGCATAATAGCGCACCTACACACGGATGGACTGACAAAATGAGTGAATAGAGCTTTAAAAGACATGTTGAGGACCTGTTCTTTGGATTTTAGAACTAAGTGGATTGATAATTTAGCATATGCAGAATTTGCATACGAATTGGAATGGCCCCGTTTGAAGCTTTACATAGAAGAAAATGTCAGTTCCCTTTATATTAGGAAAATTTAGTATGAAGAACGGGTGAACAAGATACTTTTGATCTTGAAAAGGTCTAATAGGCCGTAGAGATGATCAAAACTAAGTTAGAAGTAGCACAGAGTAGACAGAAAAGTCACGCGTATCGACGTAGAAGAGATTTAGAATTTACTAAAAGGGATCCTGTATTCTTGAAGTTAGCTCCACAATGACAATTGGGAATCAAAGAATAAGAAAAGAAATTGGCATTTAGGTATGCTGGATCATTCCCTATTGTCGAGAGGATTGGGAAAGTAGTCTTTGATTGGATTTACTAGTATAACTTCAAGCTATTCATGGCATGTTTTATGTACCCCAACTTCGAAAGTATGTGGCTAATCCTACCCACATTTTGAATGAAAAACCCATTGAGGTGACTCTAAGCTTGAAGAATGAGGAAAAGCCTATTAAGATCTTGGAGTATGCTAAAAAGGAATTGCGGAAAGAGAAAATTCCACTTGTATAAGTATCATGGAATCATTATTTTATGCAAGATACAACTTGGGAAAATGAAAGCGAAGATGTTGAAAAAATACCTAAGTTTATTTCAAGAGTAAGCTAATTTCAATGACGAATTTTTTTTTTTTTTTTTTGTAGGGATAGGAGAATGTAACACCCTACCTTTTACTTTCAATTTGCTACTAGTTGTAATAGGATGAGAATTTATATCAATGGCTAGAACAAAAAATGATCGGCATAATGAGACGAATATTTTGGTATAATAATATCATGTCGGGACCTGGATTTAATTATTGGATTTGTTCTACCTGTACCCTAAAATTTTAGAAGGCTATTATTATTAACAAAATAATAATTGTATGGTACTATGAAAAGAAAAATTGATCAGTGCGATGAAATGCACATTTTGGTGTGAATTATGCCACTCGGGATATCGAGGGCATTTTTGTCATTTTGACTACGCCCGCGACTTTAACAGCAAATTTGACCAAGTAGAGAAGGAACTGAAGAATTTAAGCGTTACCGATGAATTCAGTGGAAGTTTTGGAGTTGATTGGTGAAATAAAATATTTTCCCATTACGGACCCGATTTTTATCATTTTTGAAGAAAATAGGAAAATACGGTTGAAAATAGGATGTGTGGCTTCTTGTGATTGTTGGCCAAGGACAAGTGTCAAATAATAAGAGGATGCATGAAAGATTCATGCCAGCAAGACTTCTTAAATAAACTTTACAAAATAATTGAAGAATGATGTGTAATTTTGTGATTGGAACACATCATTTTGTGGGCCTGTTTGATTAAAGTCTTGTGCATTTTGATTGGTTAATACATAGACCAAGAACAGGTGATTGAATGGCCAAAATTGCGCCAAGAAGTTAGCAGCCATGCAAGAATAAATAAAGGAAAATTTTGTGGAGGAAAAAGTGGTTAGTGTGTAAAAATCTTATTAGAACACACATAAATATATCCACCATTCAACTAAACCAAAACAAGAAATGAAGGGCCAAGATTTAGGGGTGAATGGTGGTGGAAAAGGATTGTTAACCAGCCTGAATTTTGGCAGCTAAGAGAAGGAAAAACCAAGAGAAAAAGAAACCAAACAAGAGAAAACAAAAAGGCTAGCTAGTGTGTGTTCTTGGCGTACCTAGTGAAGCCTTGGTGTTCTTGGAGCAAAATCACACCAAATAGCCTCAAATACAAGGTAAAACCCTACGTTTCTTGAACTAAAGTTGTTGTTGGGTGAATTATGATTATGATGATGTGAATTTTAGCATAAAATATGACTTTCATGTATTGATTTCGGATCAAAGCTAGGGTTTGTGAACTTTTGTGTATGAACTTTATATATGGTTGTATATGTGCCGGCTGCCTATGGGCTTTTGAATGATGTTTTGCATGAGGAAGAACTGAATAATTATGGTAGCTTGAGGCTTATTTTCGGTTGATGAGGTGATGATCAAAGTAGAGTAAAAATAGAATTTATTTAGTTGGAAAAATGGTTCAAACTAGCTTTTGATTAGAATAGATGAATTTGTGTTGAATAAGTGTGACTTTTGTGAGCTACTAGAAATCTAGAAATTTAGAATTGAAGATGATTTGAAGGAGAATTGAATGAATTAATGGTTCTAAGGTGTTAAGAATTAAAGGAGGACAAGGAAAGCATGAATAGTAAAAGTGAGGTAAACCTACTGGGGCTATTTTTGGCCAGTACCATGCCTTGGAAACCTGAATTTTGGAAAATAGCTTATAAAGAATTAAATTTAAGAGTCGTACAGTCATTTTGGTATATCATAGAGCCAAATCAGTGTTATGGATTGAAAGTTATGTGCAAAACAAAATCATGTGTCAAGCAGTGAAATTCCAGAAAAATAAGTCCGAAAATGGATGAACTTAAGGATGATTAATTGTCTGATTTTGGATGAAATAAATGGGAAATATGAAGTGAATACCTTTTATATGAAGGGATAAAGGATGTGGGAAAAGGAAAATGAAAGAATTGATCAAACGACGAAAAAAATAACGTGAAAGAAAGTTGAATGTTTTCCTTAACCGTCGGCCTCGTCGGTTGAACGTCGACTAATCGTCGGGCACGTCGGTTGACCGTCAGCTATTTTTTAGCCGAACATAATTTGACCCAAAATGATGTTTAGTGTAGGTTTAGCGATAAACAGCCAACAGAACGTAAAAAACGACAGAGAAGGTGATTAAACGGCGGTGAATGGAAAGAGTTACTTAGGACACGAGGGGAGTTCCTTTGATTTCTAAAACCTTTTGAAAGCTAGTGTGCTTCACTTTTCCATGAAATGCTATGTTTCGTACTTTTTTGGAAATCTCTAAATATGTTTAAGGTTTATCTGAGTAAGAATTATTTTTTGCCATTTTAGGCTCGATTGAACATCATAATTGGATTGGAAACCTTACTGGATGATTAAAGCATGAATTTTGTGAGTTTAGTCCTTTTTTGGATTAAATATTTGGGATTTTTGAAAAATGGTAAATTTTGGAATCAAGTATTTATAAATTTACTGGAATGCCCTTATTGCAACATTTTATGGAAATATGTTTGGAAACTTTGAATTTAATCTTTTTTTTAGGATTAGAATTCTGAATTTCTTGAAATGAGTTCCTTTTAGAATCGGGTATTTAGAAAATGATCCAAATGTCCTTATTAAAATGTTTTATGAAAACCTTTGGAACTCGGGCATTCAGTAAATGACCGAAATATCCTTATTGGAACTTTTGTGAATACTTTTCAAATCGGGTAAGGGTAAAATGATCCTAATACCCTCGAAAAAGTTTTTGGGGATCGAGTCTGGGTAAAATGACATGAATACCCTTGGAAATGATTTTTGTGATCGAGTACGGGGAAAATGACCCAAATACTCTTGGAAACATATTTTGATGTGTGACCCGAACTCTTTATCCTGTTTTAATATGATTTTGGAAAATGATCTCTCGTGATGAGATTAACTTTTGGAAAACGACCTTTTGATTCCTAAAATTATTTTATTGGCCTGGTGTGCCATGGAAGGAATTGATTGGCTCTACGGAGCCTATGTGAATAATGATTTGACTTGCAAGTCAGTGGGATCAAATTCTGGAAAAAGTGTTGTTTTGCCCCGAAAATGTTTTTATTTGAAAATCCTACGGGATCAGATAACCCTCTGGCCTGATCAGTCAGACGGGGTAGGTATTGGTAATGTTGAGTAGTAAGCAAAGATTTTGATATTTGTACTAGCTCATGTTAGAGATAGACGACCCCAAGCAACCTAGCTAGTTCTGGGGATTATCTTACTCCAAACAGGCGATAGAACATTAAGATGAGTCATCTTGGCTAGCTGTTTAGCACTTGGCAATTGTTGCGTCTGCTGGCGCTTATTGATTTTTGAGTCATTTGCTGGATGTCGGTGGGACACTCCGCGCACTTGACTCCTTACTACCTCGATAGTAATTGACGTTAGGTTTGGGACCCCTAGCTTACGGTAACAAGTAAAAGATTTTCCAGCGATGAACAGATCGAGTACTATAGACTGCAATCTCAATACGATGATAAGGTGCAAGTTGGTATGCCTATCCGATGATGCACAAATCGAGTACTGTAGGTTGTGCTCTCAGTACAATGATACGGTGCAAGTCGGTGTACTTATCCGGTATTGCATGGTTGAGTGTTGTAAGGCAAAATCCCTGCCACAATAAGATCATGATGCCGAACGCGAAGCATTGTGAGCTTTGTATACAGGCCGACCTTCTGTTGGAGAAGTGCCTGTGATTTGGAAATTGGGGTAATGTTTTGAAAGTGAAATACAGCTTTCCAAAAACAAATGAGTTCTGGATAAACTCTTATTTAGAGAGTTTTGCAATTGTTTCTGATGAACAAATGATATGCTATTCTACAAAAATTTTATGTACCCTATTCTTTTATAAAGCGCTAGCACACACGGGACTCACTGAGTAATCAGTCACTCACGTGTGTCTTTTATCTTACCTTTTGTAGGATCCGAAGCAGAGAGGACCTACGGATAGATGGATGATACCACATAGTCGACGTCATTGGTTTGGACAGTTTTCCTTTTGATCATATACTGTATTTTATTATAGATAGAGATGGCATGTATGAGATTCACTAATATATGTATATGTGTGGCCATCAGTGTAGGTTATTTATCAAGTATAGATTTTACATATGTGTATGTACCCTGTTATTTCTGTTATAAAGACCACTTATCCGGAATACTAGACGGGGTGACACTTGGTGTTGATATGCTTCTGTTGTTGTCTTTAGTAGAGGTGTTACAGTTGGAATTAAATTCAAAACCAAAATAAATAAAATAAGAAAAATCAGTAAAATAGGGCAAAGCCAGAAGTGACCTGGTTCCAAGTGTACTAGTGCACCCAATGCCAGGTGTGCTCTAGAATGAAATAGTTCCTTTCGGTGTGGACCTAGTGCCAAGTGTACCTGACGCCAGGTGTGTCCTGGTTCCATACAGTCGACATTTTTTTTTTTAATCTTTCAGCCCCCTCTTGTGCTCTTTTGGCCCTCCATGCGAGTTGTTGTGCAAATACAGCACTATTGGGCCTTCTTTTTGGCATCCATTTCTTCACACTCTACATGTTTTTTGGCTTATTAGTTGGTTTTGCTTGAATTATCCCTTGTGTGCCTCCATGTCGTGCATTCTTCCAAGGTGCTATGAAGTGTAGCGCGTAGTTCCATCCCCCTTTTTTAGCTTGAACATATTACTTGCATGGATTTTTTATGAAATGTGCAATAATATAAGAAACAAACTAAATTGAATGAATAAACATTTTATTGCAATATATTTACATAGAATACATAGTCTTTAAGGGCATATTTTTCAACACTTATGTACTGACTAAAGGAAATAAGCTATACCCAAGATCAAAATTATACTACTTTGTAGGGTATCCAAAAGGTACAAGGGGTGGATACTTTGATCATCTGCAAGAGCAAAAGTACTTATTAGTACTCATGCTAGGAAATTGGAAAATGAACAAAGTGTATCCACTAAAGTTTCGAGTAATGTGGAATTAGAAGAGAAGTTGATTGACACTTCAACTTCAAGTACCCTAATTGAGAAACTAAAAGAGTTACAACCCGATGTTCCCATACAGACTGAGCCATGTCGTAGTGGGAGGATATCTGCGGTTCCTGAGAGATGGACTGGAGAGGCTTTTGAGGTAGTCTTTGACTATTAGGAACAAGATTCTGCTAGCTACAATGAGGCCATTGTTGACGTTGATGCGGACAAATGGCAAACTGCAATGGATACTGATATTAGATCTATGTACCTCAATCAAGTCTGGGATCTTGTCACTGCACCTAAAGGGATTAAACCCATAGGGTGTGACTAGGAATATAAGAGAAAGAGAGGTGCGAATGGAAATGTGGAAACCTTTAAAGCGATTGGTTACAAAAGGTTGTACTTAGAAAGAATGGATCGATTATAAGAATACATTTTCACCTGTTGCCATGCTTAAGTCCATATGCATTCTCTTGGCCATCACATGTCACTATAACTACGAGATATAGCAAATAGATGTAAACATAGCCTTTCTTAATGGCTATCTTAGTGAAGACATCTATATGTCCCAGCCAAATGGATTTATTGCGAAAGGTCAAGAACATATGGTCTATTTATAGATTTAAACAAGCATCACGAGAATGGAACTTGCATTTTGATGAGACTATAGAATCTTGTGGTATCATACAAAACATCGATGAACCATGTGTATATAGAATGTCATATGGGAACAATATGTCTTTTATGGTACTTTATGTAGATGACATTCTACTCATTAGAAATGAAGTAAGGACATTGACATCTATAAAGGCTTGGCTATCAAGTCAATTTAGCATGAAGGATATGAGAGAAGCTAGCTACATTCTTGGTATTAAGCTTCTTAGAGATAGGAAGAAAAGAATATTAGGTTTATCCCAATCTACTTATATTGACAAGATATTAGCTAAATTTAGCATGGATTAGTGCAAAGGGACAATCATACCCTTTAGGCATGGATTGACCTTATCTTCTAAGTAGTGTCTTAAGATATAGGAAGAAAAGGAGAGGATGAGTAGGATTCCTTATACCTCGGCAGTGGGAAGTCTCATGTATGCCATACTTTGTACAAGGCTAGATATTTACTTTGCAATAGGCATGGTTAGCAAGTATCAGTCAAATCCTAGGGAAGAATATTGGCAAGCTGTAAAGTATATACTCCAGTACCTAAAAGAAACGAGGGATTATATGCTAGTTTATAGAGCTGATAACTTAGTTCTTATCGGTTACATAGACTTAGCTTTCTAAGTGGATAAAGATGAAAGAAAATTCACTAATGGATATGTCTTCACTTTGTTTGGATGGGCTTTTTATGGAGGAGTGTCAATAATCTTGTATTGTTAATTCTACCATGAAAGCTGAGTATGTGGCAACTTCAGAAGCTTCTAAAGAAGTGCTTTAGCTCTGGAAGTTTCTCATAGAACTTGTAGTTGTGCCACACATGGATAGGCTCATAACAATATATTGTGACAATTCTAGAGCTGTGTCACAATGTAAGGAGCCAAGAAACCATAGGAAGGGCAAGCACATTGAAAGGAAGTATCACTTGATATGGAGCTCATCTAGAAACAGAAGATAGTGGTTGATCAATTTTCCTCAGCTAACAATCTAGCGGACCCAATTACCAAGCCTTTGATGGAGAAGGTGTTCAAAAGACACTTGAACGTCATAGGTAGGTGCATATAGACTATCATAGTCCATTTAGTGCAAGTGAGAGATTGTTGGAATATATACCCAAAATGTACTATGTATTTCTGTATTTTAAAAATTAATAAAAGTTTCATTCATTAATTGTTGTTTGTTTACATACATTCTCACATTAAATTAAGTGTGTTAGTAAGTAATCTACGTGATTGGGCTACTAACACATAAGCAAAAAATTATTCTTAATCGATTGATAAAGCTGGGTACTTTATCAAGGTTTAGATCATTACACTATGTTTTCTAAATGGGGAGTGGTTTACCTTTAACCAATTAGTAGTCCACTCATGCCGATGGTGTAAATGTATTTTGGAATACCTAGAACTGGACCACGCGATAATAATCTTTATTAAAGTACTAAAATAAATAAAGATTAGTGTATCGCAGCTACTGTGTGGATGAGTACCCTAAGACTTCAGTGTAAGATGGTGGCCTGATAAAGTTGGACTTGTACACTTTGATGTATGTTGGGTGAGGCCTTATCGCAAAGCCAATAACCTTGTACGTTGGGTGTATAACTCTGGTTAATTAAGACGGACTTATATAATAGAGTTTCTATACTTCATTACGTGAAGAAATGACCTCTTTGTGATTGTCCGGGATAATCCAATAATTCAGAGCCCGAAAAAACATGACTAAGTATGTATACTTTTGGGTTGCTCCCTATGGTAAGTGGACACATACTGGAAGTCATGGATTATTGGACTAGCTATCAAAGTATGGTAGATGTCATTGAGAAATGTGTTAGTATTATTTTCCTATCTCAAAGATAGGTGTTACGTAGAGGGGTATTTTTGTTATTACACCTATATGTTGGAGACACTACACTTGCAATATTATTTTCAGGGTTAATATTTTCATATGGTAATAAATAGAATATTTAAAATTATTAAAATACAACTATTTGTTAGCATGGGTATTGTAGTCATTTTAATAGCCAGGAATAATATGTCTTTTGGTCTCTAGAGTAGCTCAAATAACCTTAGTAAATTTATTTACTACATGGGCTTATTGGGTGAATTTATTATTGGAAGAATTATTCTAGAAGTCTAATTAATTATTTATTTGGATTAGAATAACTAATTGGTTGTTAATTAATTATCATGAATAATTTTATATTGTGCCCAAGTAGTTTAATTAATTAATAAAAGAACTAATTTAATTAATTAATTAATTAATTAATTATCTTAAATAATTTTATGTTGGGCACAAGTGGATTAATTAATTAATAAGAGAGCTATATAATTTGTCATTGGACTAATTAATATTACATGACCCATCAGGGTTTTGATGAAGCCGCCATGTGCAAAGAAAAAAAGGAAAAGAAAAAGAAAAAGAAATTAAAGGAAATGGCAGCTGCTGTTTTTTAAAACGAAAAAGGAAAGCTAATTTGATTAATAGGGATCTCGTGTGCCTTGGTGAAGGGTTGACCAAATCAAAATTCAAAAATAGCTTTCGGTTCTTTTTCCTAAAAAAAGGCTTTCGTTTTTCTTCTTTGGCTGTTTTCTTCGTTTTTCCTTTAAAGTTTTGCTCTTTTGTTTTTCTTCCAATCTTTTTCACCCTAATTCTGCTTTCACCGGTAGAGGTCTATATTGGTTAGAGAATACTCTTGAAGGTCAGGAGCTAGCAATTGTGGTATGTGTTTGATGCGAAGGAGTTAATGGTTAGATAATGTTCCTATGGAATAAGTAGACATTTCTATTCAGCAAGCGCCATTAAACCTGAGCCCAACTCCAGTTATTAACGTTAATCTCCCTAGAAGTAAGTATTCTTAGACTTTGGCTCGAAAAAAATTTTAATTTGCTATCTTCCACTGCGTATTTAATTTTCCCGTGATCCTTCAGTAAGATATATGCAAGGCATTGAGCTCAATAAAATTAAGTATATAGACCTAATAATTCACGTACATCTCTTTAGACACACAAATTATTCTTCTACAAATAAATTCAAATGGTATTTAAAGAGTGCATCCACACTAAAAGCACCAATTATCACTTTTAAAGTTTCCACAACATGAAAACTCTCTTCAAGAATTCCAAACCTAGTAATGGAGCCCGTAAAAAATTAAGCAAGAAATACTTACTTTGCAATTGATTGTCTACAATTACTAAGTTAACTTCCTTTAGATGGGGTGAAGGGTGGAGTTTGTCATCACATTCTAAGTTTTAAAGATTAAAAGGCCAATTTAGCTCACACAACACATAAGGGAAAGATGGTAAGTACTCCTATTTCCTTCTTATCTCACTATCTAGCTAATGAATTATGGGGTAAAAAGGACTAACTAAGAACAATAAAAAGAAATTCAACCCTATTAATGAAAAAGTAACAAGATTCACCAAATAATGTAATAAAAAGAAGAGAAACGTCATGTAATATAAGGTATTCCCTAATTAAACACCAAGGCAAGAATATCACTTAGATCAATTAATTCTAAGCTTAGGCACTAATATGAGTTCAAAGGTTATTTATATTCTCTCTTCAATTATGAAATCCTTAATCCCTAACACAATTAATTGGTATATCTACCTAATCAACCAAACTCAAGGAGGCATTAAGCACAACTCATCAACCCAAGGTATCCGGAAGCAATAAATTCCCTATCTCTAGGCAGTTTTATTAACCTTTTGGTTATCAAGTTCAAATCCCAACCCCTCACTCAAGTAATCAAGTATAACAAACATCAAATTAACCAATTTGGTGTTCAAAACTATAGTCCCATCTCTTGAAATCATTAAGAAGAGAAAATTAATTGAAGAAATCAATTAAACTTAACTCAACCCAACTCAACAGAATAAAGCCAAAAAATTAAATGCCATAGACAGAAATCAATACATCTATGCAAAATGCTTCAACCCAAAGCATAAATAAGGGTATAACCCTCTATTACAACAATAAATAAAAGTTTAGCAAAGCATTGTCAAGTTAGATTTAAAAAAAAAAAAAAGGAAAGAAAAACTCATGGACAAGCCCTTCTTTTCTCTTCTCTTAAAATCTTCTTGCAACCTCTTTTCCTATTTTTCTTCCTTGGTGGCTAAGTCCCCATCCTCTGTGTGCAATCCAAGCTTCCTACGGTTTTTGGAGAGATACCAAAGGTCAAAGACAACTATTGAAGGTTTATAATAGGGTATTTAGAGTCTCTACTGTGTGAATGGCATAAAATCAACAAACATGGGAAATCTACGAACCTAAGTGGCCTAGGGTCTTCCGACAAGGTAGGGCTGACTTAGCCTAGTTTTTCTATTCTACTAGAATGCTATCCTTGGTGGCCTAAGCTCATTCAACCAAGACAAGGCTGCCTAGGTCCAGGTTTTATATGTCGTTTTGCTTTAATTTTCTTCCTTTTTTATCCTTGCTCTTCTTTAGTTGATCTTTTTACAATTCCTACACAAAAAAAGGTAAAAAGGAGTGGGATAAGCAATCATCTAATCAAAATTTCGCAACAAATATAGCATAAAAAAAATTAAGAAAATATGTATATTTTCTGCACTCATCAAGTTTGAGCTTGAAATTTATGAAGGCCATGCTTAGGTTAAATTTTTTAAGTGTTCTATGATCTTTTTATGTAGGCCATGCTTAGGTTAGATTTCACAACAAATTTTGGCATGATTTTTGTATGGAGAAAATCTTAGAAATAAGGTTTTGAGTGAAAATAATATGAAAACAGTGTTACTTTAAACCTCTAAAAATCACTTTTCCTAGTTGAATTTGTTTCTAAAGAAAATTTTAAATGAAAATCACTGAAAAATCATTTGTGGTTAGAGAGATGTGAAAATTTGAAGTTAGTTGTGCAATTCTGCGCCCCCCCCTCCTGAGGTCATTGTAGCAGTAGGCGTTTTTTTTAAACATTCATTTGAACCACATTTAAGTGGAATTTTTGGGAGATTTTATATGGTAATTCACCTAACATCTTAAAGTTTCAAACTAGACAATTTCATAGAAAAATAAAATAGTTTTCTTGGATAATTAAACTGATGTTTTTAACCTTGTGACACCCCACTTAATTGAGAGTTTGGAAGCTTAATAATATGGCTATTTGGGATTGCATCATACATGGCTATTTTATATGCTCTCTATGTGTATTCTCTTAAGAAAAATGTGTTTGATAAGTTAATTATTTTGTTGGGCATGGTAAGTAATTTATATGCAAGTAATTGTTCATTTTATGCATATATATACTATGTATAGAAAATTAATTAGTGAAATTAACTTGAGCGTTACTTTTTCAATAAAATTATCCCAATGATCTTCCTCTTGTGCAAAGAACACTCTTAAACAAATTCATTTTTAATTAGGGTTTCAACTTTATTTTCCAAGCTAATAATCTTGGTCAAATTTTTGGGTCAAATCTAAGTTTGACCACTTGAATTGATTTCTTCAATTGACCCAAGACCTATTTCTTGAACCCATAGATCTTTTTGACCCAACTAAACCCTCTTCATCTTGGCCTTTAAAATTAGGGTAAAGACTCCTCCACCATTCAATTAAAATTTACCCGAGTATAAAAATAAATTTTCCCCATCTTCCCCCCCCCCTAGTGGCCGAAATTCCCTCCCTCTCTCCTTCTTGTTTTATTTATTTATTTTTTCTCTTGCCTCCCTCAACCTTCTCTCAAGCTAACACTTCTTGGAGGATTGAAGAAGGAATTTTTGTGACTTTGGGTGATTGTTGAGGTAACATTTTCAACTTCTCTTTCATTTTTTTTTTCTTTTCCCTCTTGCAAGAAAAGGCAGCCATGCTCACTCTTTCTTCATCTTTTTTTTTTTTTTTTTTGTATCTCTTTGCAAACACTCTTTAAGAGGGATAAAAGCTTGAAGAAAACACCTCCACCTTGCTACCTTTCTTTGTTTAAGTGTAAAGCTTCAAAGAGGTAACCAAAGATTTCATTTTTCTCTCCTATTTTTAAGCTGGCCGAATTATTAGCTTACTGGACAGATTTTGTTTTTCAATTTGTTAAGCATTTTAGATGGTGATTTGTGAAGGAAATGTTGAAATTTATGTTTAGGGATGTTTTGTGATGTGTAAGGTAAAGTCTTGTATGCAAAGAAAACATTTCTCTCCTTCATAAGAACCTAAAATACTGAAAGTAGGTACTGCTACCCAGATTTTCATTTTATGATTTGAATCCTTGTTTGAATGAGTTTTTCCTATGAATTTGGGTAGCATAATGTGGTATTTATATGGTGTAAATGATGCCTTATGAATATGATATGTATATTGGGGTTATTGGAGGGATTTTGATGTTGTTTGCTCAAAGTATCATTTGAGAGGGAGAAAGAAAACAGAGGTGTTGCTGGAAATGGAGGGTTGTGTTTTGGATGTTGTTTTATTTGAGTTAAATGGCGATCATATGGCTTGTATATGGTGTGTTATGGGATCTAGGGTGTTTTGGGAACATCTTTGAGTATTTACAAGAGTTTGATGTTTGAAAATCTTGATATTTTGTTGAGTATATGTTTGCTGCCAGAAAACCCTTGTTCAGAGACCTAATTTTAAAACACCAAAGAACATACTTATTGTTGGATTTTTAGGCTGAATTTTGTATTGTACAAACTAGGGGATGTTAGAAAAATTATGGCTCAAGAATAATCAAAAAACACCTAGTATTTTGAAAGTTATGAATTTTTGAAAATTGTTGCTCCAGAGTGGTCGTGATTCTGGCGAGATATTTGAGAAATTTAATTAACCTGGTTTTTCAAATAGTTTTGGGAAAGGGATTGCATGGTAATTCACCTAACATATAGGAGTGTTATTCTGAAAATTTTCAGAAAGAAATAAAATGTTTTCCTTAGATAATTAAATGGACTTTTGAGGGCTCTAAATTACAGAGTTTTACACTAAGGGTTTAAAACATGAATTTTGCCCTGAAAATTTCTTTAGGTAGATTGAAATGAATCTACATAAAATTTATGGGATATTTTAATTTTTTGGAATATATATATATATATATATATATATCTTATGATTTTTATGCTTAAATAATTATTCTATTTTGGAAATCTTTAAGTACAAAGTCTTAAAGATAATTGATTATCTATTTAGGTAGTTAATTATCTACTTATTTACCTATTTATTTATTTATTTAGTTAATTAACTATTTATTTAGTTATTTAATTATTTATTTACATATTATCTATTTATTTATCTACTTATTTATTATCTATTTATTTGCCTATTTACTTACTTATTTAATTACTCTTTTATTTATTTATTCATTGATTGATTGATTTACTTATCAATCTAGCTATTTATTCATCGTTTAAATTATTTATTCTTTTTAACTTGATGGGATGTTTTCCACCCTAATCTTTGTGGATTGATTTCTTGATTAAGGGTTTAGGATTAATAATATTAGAATAAGTAAATGTGATTAGCATTAGGAGATCGAAGAGATTACCTGGAGTATAAGTAACCTCTTTTTCCTTAGGGATTTATATAGTTTGATATCTAAGGACTTGTGATCAAGAGATTAATTCTTGTATAATTTATATTAGATTTGGAGCCGGATTTGGGAGGAAGGAAGGATTGAAAATTTTGAAAATATTTCTTTTGCTAAGCTTTTGGATAAGGTAAGTCCTTGCACCTCATGACTCGTTTATGCAAAATAATTCTATGGAAAGTTCATGTGATCATGTATACATGTTTATGCCACAAGAAGCACATGATATGATTTCACTTATGAGTTTTATTCTATGGCACTTGGTATCACTCTTAGCACATTACAATTTCCGCTTGAAAAAAAAAAAAAGTATGCATGATCAATTTTGGGAATCTTCTTACGAACATTTTGATATGACTGGGTGTCATGCATCAATGTTTATATCTAATGGTAATTTTTTTTTCTTCATGCATATAATTGTAAAAATCATAGCATGAGATTTTGGCTCCTAACAATTATCACTGTTGAGGCAAGATGTGAACTAATTTGATTTATTTGTGCCTTGAGCAAATTTGAAAAGAATGGATGACATGATTTCTATTTTAAAAGTATTTTTGAGAGAATGTACGATTGTTTTTTTGAATTGGGTTGAATTTTAAACCAAATATGGTTTTGGGGATTGAAACAATGTTTTGATAATGAAATTGTACATTCCAAATCGGAATGAGAATTTCTTGAATCTCCTTGTTGAAGACTTGAGTACTCAAAGGGGCGAAGCTATAGGGTTAGCTTTCGTTAGATTAGGAGAGATTTCCAGTTGATAGGCCGTCTCTGGGAAACTGTCCTTTCCAAATGGGGCGTCAGTCCTAGTAGTTTAGCCGAGTCCTTAGCTAGCAGCGGAGTTTTGAGAACTCTGACGGATGGACATGGGACATCCGGGCTTGAGGCAAATGTGTAAAAGAGAAGAAGGAGGAGCATTTTCTTTGCAGGTTGATTGCCTACACGTGATTATTATTATTATTATTATTATTATTATTATTATTATTATTATTATTATTATTATTATTATTATTATTATTATTATTATTATTATTATTATTATTATTATTATTATTATTATTATTATTGGTCATACATTCCGTAGCCATATTTGTATGGTATTGATGATCTACAGTCTCGATACGCGATATGGTTGAATAATGATAGATTCAAGACTTTTGCTAAAACGAATTCTTGTTCCAGGAATTTTGACTTGAATTGATTGCCCAACAAGATTCTTATATACATTTCTTAATTAATCGTACTTGTGGTTCTCTCTTCAAAAAAAAAAAAAAAAAAAAAAACTTGACAAAGGATTTCAGATGGACAAATGCAAATTTTCTGTTGTTTACATCTGTCCAATTTATTTTATAAGCATGCATTATGTCATTGATTTCGTAACTATCACTTTCACATACTGCGAACTTACTGAGATTATTTATAATCTCACACGACCTTTTTCAAACCTCAATTTTTTCAGGGTAGTGTATGTTTATCAAGACCAAGTGCTGAAGATCATTTTGTAATAGATTAGGTTTTGATACTCTTCTACCATTAATCTAGTGATAATGTATAAGGATTTCGTTTGGCTTAAGAGTTTTATCCTTGTGAGTCTGTATTGGGATTTATTTAGTTAGCAATTCAGTTTCCACTTTGAAGTTAATGTTAGTTATACCTCTTTGCTTTCTTTTCTTCCGTTGTTATAAAAACCCCTTATCTAAGAGGACGGGGCGACATTCCCTGGTCATTTAGGCCACTTAATAGGGGTGTTACAAACCCTATTTTAGCCATTAGGACAGAGTAACTGTTTGAAGTGGAAAATATTTTAGCTTCGAAGTTTTGCTATAAAACATGTGGAAACTTAACTCCACTTGATTTCATAATGTGCCTAGAATGTAAGAGGATTTCTTTTTTCAATACTTGAATGCTTGGATTGGATACTTGAATTTAGAAATTTTTTACCTATGCAGTTCATTATGTGTGATTACGATTTACCAAGAGATCTCTAAGTTTTGTTTATGGTTATGTAATAACTTTGAAGTTTCTGAGTTGAATTGAAGGATAATTTTCTTTCGAAATAACATAATTAGGTGTGGTAAGCTATGAGCACTATAATGATATTGGTGACTTATGAAATATGGATAAATTAGAGTATTATTAATAGGACTTGAATAAGGAAATTGATTCATGGTTTATGTGGATTTTTTAAGTGGATGGAGTGGAAGACTGAGCTCAAGACAATTAACCTACGGTTATTGGAATTTTTTTTTTTTTTTTAGCTAATGGACCGAGGATAGTCATTACAACTCATGCATCCATTTTTGTATAAATGTGATTTTTGGAGGTATAAGTCCATGCCATGATAAATTCATTCAAAATATGTATTTGTATGCATGTATCTAAGGCCCAATTGTTATGAGAAGATTTTAATCAGCACAACATGTATACTACAAATTAGATTATGAACCTCTCATTTTGAGCAATACTGTGCATGAGTACTATGTCTATTTATATATACTCAAGATATACCGATGCATAAAAAGTTTTGTAAAATCTTCTCCGGGATATTGTATTTATGTATGGAGACATGCATCAAATGTTTGAAAAACGTATGAATATTAGATTTATGCAATTCATGTATGAAAAATATTGCGAAAGTCATAGCATGAATTTTATACATAACGGCTCCGATTATTAATGTTTTATAAGGATAATCATGAATAACGATATATTATGCCCTGAACGAATTTTTAGAACTAATATAGGGATTTTAGTTTTGAAATTTTAGGGGAAAACAAAGTTTTGGTTTTTTGTGGGGTTGGTATTGTAAAATTTGTGCTTCAAAGGCTGGAACTATACTGTGGAAAAGAAATTTGAATATTCCATATCAAAATAGTAATTCTTGAAGCAATTGAATTAATTTTACCATTGAGATCTCAATGGGCGAGTCTCTAGGGTTAACTTTCATTAGATTAGGAGAAAATTCTAGTAGATTGACCGTCTCTGAAAAACTGTCTTTTCTCATATGAGGTAATTGTTTTTTATAGTTGAGTCGAGTCCTAATCTTGCCATATAGTTTTCATGAGTAAAACAGAAAGACAGACATGGGACATCTATCTGATAGATTAGATGAGAGATATGTGGGGGAATTTCTCGGTAGGAATGTACACCCTAAACAATATTTTGCCATTGTATATGCCTTAACCATATAGGACAAATCTTGACAATGTCTTTAGGGTACGGTATCTGAAAGATACACGAAATGGCAAAAAAGGATTCAAGACTTTTGAAAAAAAGAATTGTGTTCCGGAAATGTGTTGTGAATAATTTACCCCATAAAATTTTATTTACACATTGTACTAAATCTGTACTTGTAGAATTTCCACAAAAATGATAATTTATCTTATAGATGCATAAAAGCATTTAAATTATGACTATATCTGTTCAAATCATTATCACCATACATCATGTATTTGATTTAATAAATCGTAATACAAACACACTACAGACTAACTGAGATTATCTATAATCTCACACAAATTTTGCCAAACCATATTTTAGGAGAAGTTGAGTTGGAAGACTTAGAGTTTTCTAGAATTTATGTTTTCCATATTGAACTATGGTCCAAAAATAGTGATGTGAACTTTTAATTACTTTTTCGGATGTTAGAATTATGTATTTTGGATTTGAAGATTATCGGGTTGTAAAAGATTATAAATTTCTAAGTTTAATTTTAATTCCATAATTTATCAGAGTATATTTATTTCTTTATTTACTTGTGTACCATGTTATAAAGGCCCTTGATCTGCAACGATGAGGCGACATCCCCAGCCTAATTAGGCTGCATATGTAGTGGGATGTTACACTCTGGTCTTGGTTTCTGTGGTCTAAAAATAATCTCAAGGACTTCATCCCCTTCAAAAAATACATCACTTACATGGAGGTATATGTATAAGGTGAAGGACTATAATATCATCTTGCACATAATAAGCTGGATGAAAAATAGTTACTTACCCTTTGAATTATACTTGTTTATGAGTTATCATGCTAAATTTTGCTATGAGAATCATCAATAGGAGGAGTAGAGGTTCACACAACTTTAATAGTTTAGAGAACATGCTCAAGATATGTGTCGTGAATTTTCGAACTTGTAAGTTGGAGAAGAACGACTAAAATCTAATTCACGGGAGTGATGTCCCTTATTATGGAGAGGCAACAAGTAGGAAGAAAATTGTTGTTGATGCAAAGGGTCTGGCAAGTTAGCTACTAATTTTCCTATAAAGTTTGTTAGAAACTGAACTTGCCTTGGCTAAGATGGAGTAGGAGTAGGACTTTGGAATATAACTCCTTTGTATACAGGGCTATTTAAATAAGTGAAGGCTAAATATTTTTGTCCACACTACTACCTACAAGATCCCCATTGCCTAGGCTTATAGCTGGATGATCGCTTTCACCATTAGCATTATCGCTAATAACAAATCCTTTCTAACCTGCGATTTTATATGCAACCAAAAGTTGATTATCATGCATCGTGTGTTCTACAATCACTAGGATTTGAGACCTTATGACATCATGTGTGGTTGTACCTGGGTTTATCATGCTGCTACTAATGTTGTTAGTGTGTTTTGTGTGCATAGCAAGAAGTCTCAACAATTCAAACAAAAATAACCAAGTTTACTCTAAAATACCAAAAATCACTCACACAACACACTTATGGGCAAGTTACCTATCATGTAATGTAGAGTTCTAGTTGGCAAGTGTCATATCTCTTAGGTAAGATTGCGAGTACTTCTACTATGCTCTCGTTTCATTGTTTGGCCAATTAATCATATAAGTAAAATGGCGAATTATTAAAAGAAATGGTCAACCCCATCATAGTTGATGAGATACCTCAATCCCACATGAGATTATGATGCTAAGTCTAAATGGTATATAAGGATGGACCTAAGTATCCATTTTCAACTTAGGATATCCGTTTTGGCCTAGCGAAGATAGTGGGCAAGTTGACCATGGGTACTCCAGACCCATGGTTACATTTTCGGGTCCACGGGGATGGGTCGTAACATATAGTATTAGAGTAGTGCGGTGGGAGCCACCTCAACAATCTCACGCTACTTGGTTGGTCCTAGGCCAGCGAGGATGCTTGGGCTTAATGAAATGGTGACTGTGATATCCCAATCCTGTGTGCAATTCTAATGATAAGTTTGAATGGTATATAAGGATGAGCCTAAGTACTTATTGTCAACTTGGGATATCTATTTTGGCTTAGTGAGAATGGTAGTTAAATAGTTGATTGTGGGTGCTCCTAAGACCATTGTCACGCCTTCATCCGCCGGTATAGGGCATGACACTTGAGATCATCCCAAGTCACCAAGCCCAAAGAAAAAAAAGAAGCGATAAGTAATGCAAGTAAAAAGAATCCCTCACTATCAAGTTAAGCCTCAATTCAATAGATTAGTTAATTAACAACCTAAATTAGGCACCAATAGGCAATTGTATACAAGACCCACTATCTTTCGAGTTATGAGTCCCTTGCCCTTAACCTAATTAATGGGTATCTCTACCCTACTAACCAAATCCAAAGGGCATTAAGATTAGTTACCCCTTTAATTTGGGAAAAATAATGCCCATATCTTTAGGTAACCTCATAACCCTTCAATCATATAGTTCTCAACCTTCAACCCCTCTCTCGAGCTATCCAAAGAAAATCCCATGACATAAATCAATCAATTGAGCATCTAAATCCTAACCCCATCTCTTGAATTCATTAGGACAAGAAAACCCAATAAATGAAAAATACACAATTTAAAGCAAGTGATTGAATACCTAAAAATAGATTGCTATAAACTGAAATAAAAATGAAGATCCAACAAAATAAGGGTTCAACACTTCAAATACATTATAAATCCATAAAATCCTAACAAAATCAAAATAGAAATGCTAGAAGAGAGGGAAGAAAACTCTTAGACAAATGACTCCTTTCTACTTCGTACAAATCTCCCTTCAAACTGCTCTCCTTCCCTTTAATGTAATCTTGGATCCTCCATTATAATGCTCTGTTAGTGTTTAATTCTAGGGTTTTGGCTAGCTTTTTCCTCTCTCCAAATCCTTCTTGAAATGACAGAAAAGGAGCTATTTATAGTGAAGCTCGGAAACCCTTGAAATCTACTGAACAGTGAGAATTCGCGATGTGAATTGGCACCTTAACTGACACATGAGGAGAAAAACCGACACCAGCTGTTCTCAGTTCTTTTTCTCCCAAACTCTTTCTTCCAGACTGGTGCCTGTTATGAAGGTAAACAGGCTCCTGTTGGAAAAAGGAGCCGGTGCCTATTTAGATTAGCATCTGGTGCTGGTTTGTTACTTTTTGCTCTTATTTGCATTGTCTCTCCAATCCATCTTATACTTTTGTATTCTGCACAGAACAACGCAAAAACAGGGAAATGAGTATTCTTTTAAGTCAAAAACCCAGCACCATCTAACACAAATGACTAAGAATATATAATAATAATGAGCATTCATCAATGGTTAAGCCTGGATTCTGGGTTTTCCTTGGACTCCTTGGGTGCCCAGTGTTTAACATAATCTAGAGGAGGTGCGTTTTTTACCGCATTCTGATGAAGCATTGCCCAAATAGTGGCAAGATTACGATGGCAGATTCTCATAATGCACAGCCTGGTAAACCATCCTCGCTTTTACCAATATATATTGTCTTGGGAAAAGGCTCCAACAGATCTAATTCAACAAATGTCCCAGCTACACTGGGTCTTGTTAATTAAGTAGTGGAATCATTAAGCTCACATGCCTTTTCAATTGCAGTGGATGTGGAAAACGAAGCTGTTATGTTGAAGCAAAGCAAATGAAGATGCAAAAATGATATCCACAGAGGAATCATTGATGAATCAAATGAGACAAGAAAATCTTGGGTCCATTTTAGGATCTGCTTTGAAAATCCCAAGAAAGACCAAAGGCATTTCATCAATTACCTCACGGAATCATCTTCTCTAGAAGGGCATATAAGAATGTGCTTTGAGGCTAACCACCCAATTTTAACATCACTTTTAGTCCAATGGGCTTGAATTCCTTCCTTACAGCTTTCCATTGATGATCGTCCATATGAGAGCTTAACTAAGGAGCTTACTCCATGCATTTTGTTTCTTCATTATAAATAAAAGTCTCTTTCACCAAAAAAAGAACTATGGAATTCAGCCACGGTGGAAAGTTCTGGTGTTGAGAAATAAACTACAGACTCACCTTTGTACTGTGAGACTTGCTTAACGCCAGTAGCAATAGGATAATCAGTGTCCACGTTGGTGAATAAGGAGCCAAAAGAGCTCCTTCCTCACCCTCTATCTGGCACGGCAGCAGCTCCGCAGCCATCAACTTGGTCGGATAAGGATTTTACATAGGCAATGCTTAGCTTGTTGGTGTTATAAAGAATTTCATAAATTTTATAATCGATTAGGTCCTTCCAAACATATGTTGAAAAAGTCCAAGGCAATATATGAGTGCAAAACCAGCTATGTTAGCCAATTTACAGGAAAAGCACGGCAATATGATGCCTTAAACTCAAAGAACACGGCAATAAGCCCTCTTATTATTAATGCCTCGTACACTAGGCCATCGTTGTCAGTCTATTCAATCTTCAAGGCGTCTAATGACCTTTATCAAGACTACAAATTAAAGAACTTAAACTGAAGGGCTTGGTTGAAAAAGTATACGAACCCCAGTTTACAAAGGGATTAACCAACTTGAGCGTTCCTAAAAGCAGGAGGGAAATAAAAGTGAAAAAGGATCTTTCAGACAATAATCTTGAAGTTTCCCTATAAATGATATGGAGACAGTTGCTTTCTGCAACTTTTGAGCTTGGCATGGAGATTTTCAGCAGCACTCTTAGCCCATTTTTGGAATGACATGAATTCTGGATCTTGAAATGAAATTTCACTGGAGCATTTCATGCAAGGTGCAATTGTTAATGAGTATTGAACAACATCTTCGATGGCTCCAACATAGTTGCTTTGCGAAATTTCACTAATACCACTTGTTATGGAACCAATGGCAGATTGATATCCCCCAAAGCATGTCGTGAGGCATTCTCTATCTGATTCAATGACTCTAGGATCTTCCAAGTGTCTCACGATCTCATTCTGTACAAACTTTCTGCTTCTGGTGGCCGTGGCTTCCATGTGCGATATGATGAACTGTTTAGCACAATCAAATGATGGTGGTACCTCAACAGGTAGATGGTCATGGAAAAAGAACGGGGAAGAAGCTGGCGAGAGCTTCTCGATTGCTTGATGACTCACAAGGCGTGCTTCTCCTTTGAAGATTGAGAGAATGAAATAGAATTCAATGATGGAGATTACGGGGTTGTTACCAGCCATTTTCTCATTTAAGAGTGATACAATATAAGAAAGAAATGGTACAATCGGAATATATACTAGAAACAAAACCATGATAGTTCTGGGGCCATTTTTGCTTGAAAGGAATTCATGGATTTTAGGGCATTGGCCAAAATAAATCAACTTTTTACGGCCATGCTTCAACTCGGAAATGTACGTAGATGAAATGTTACTTTGACCGTTTCTTCAGTACAAGACTCATGAGTTTGCTGTATTTGCTGTGTGCCTCTCTAGCTGACCCATAATCAACCTGATGTTTTAGCGGATTTGACATGGTATATTTCTGTTTGTTCGAAACGAGGATTTTGTATTGTTTGTGGTTAAGTTTTCTCAAAAGACGTTATTTTGAACCGTCTAATAAAATCATCAACACCTAACATTAATTATAACTGTACAACTATCAAGCTTACAAGCCTTTTTTTTTTTTTTTTTTTTTTGCAACGGATGCAAATCAACCTTGCTTTGGAAAGGGTGTTACGCAAATTTCCTTTTTTAATTTGATATATATTTAATTCAAACTTACTTCAGAGCTGTAGAAACCTAAGGCAATTCAGGCAGTTCCCACATGAGGCCCCAACCCGCAAAAGAGGCCCCAGCAACGAGACCTTATTTCTTTTTTCGTTTCGCTTCTTGGGGATATGAAAAAAGAGGCCAACAAGAAAAAAAATATATATAATAATAGTAAGAAGAGAAGAAGCGTTCATGAACAACACAATGTCCCACTATTCTCTTCGAAAAACGTTTTGAGAGAGAGAGAGAGACTGAGGCAGCTCTTCATTTCCCTTGTAACCACCTTCTCCTTTTTTTTTTTTTTTTTTGTTTAATAACAATTACGTTGTGAAACGAGAGACATGCAAGAGGATTCATTCTTCATTGTCTTTTTTCCATCGTCATAGTCACCTTTCGTTTTCTTTCAAAATCAAGAATATCAAGAATTGGTTTGATCATTAGAAATTCAGCTATGTATTTTTTTTTTTTTCTTTGGATTTTTTAAGAATATTGGACATGCTTCTAATCAGCACACAGAAATTCAGGCTGTCTTTTTTTTTTTTTTTTATGGATTAAAATGGTGTTCACGGCTTCATTAGAAGGAGGTTATATTGCAATCGGATTCCCAACTCCTTGTTAATCAGCTAAATGGAGTTATTGTTAAGTCGTGCAAGTCTTGTTCTCTTCGCAGAAAAATTAAGCTTCTCCAATGCAATTTAACTTCCTGCAGTTTGTACATGTTTTTAGGGAAGGCAATAGGGTTGTAGATTGTCTTGCAAACTGTGCTTGCTCTACTCAGGATTCATGTTCTTTTCAATTATTCTCAACACTTCCAATTGCAATTAGAGGCTCGGGTAGTCTAGAGAGGTTGCAAATTCCCTCATTATGAGTCAAAACCCATGTATCAAGGTAAGGACCTAAGCCTGTATTTTATTTTATTACAAAATCAATAAAAGTTGGCCTCGGCCTTTGAGAAAAAAACAAAGAATATCAGCAAAGAAATTTTTCATTCATTGAAGGTTCAATATGATTCTGCTTAGGTAAACATAAATAATTGATTATTGTGCCTTTTTTTAAAGTAGCGAAGGAGAGGAAGACAAGGAATGGGCAAGGGGATAGGGGAAAAGATGGAAAGTAACCCAATGTCAAATTCCAGGCCTACGTCTCATATAATAACCATTTTACTATTAGGATAAATTATTATCGACGATGATTTTATTTTAATATATATGATCGGTAGGGCTTTTAAGACACTATTAATAGTTAAAAAAAAATGACATTATTGATATTCCTAGTTGTTCACAAATTTCTTAATCAAGAAAACACAATTATTACTTTTATTTTTTCCAAAAATTCAAGGATTTCTAACTTGCTGCAACGGCTGTAAGTGTAATATATATATAGAATCCTCTAAGCCTTTGCCATGTCTATCTCACTAACTTTATAGACAACTGCATATTCGACATTTTTTTTCCAATCAAACATGTCTTTCGCCATGTGAATATGGCAGTAGATGCATTGGCAAACCTAGCATGCTCAAGTTTTTCATTTCATTACTTTCCACATTTTTATAGTTTGCCTAGTCATGTCAAAGGTTTATGTGCACTAGCAAAGTATCAAATTCCTTTTCTTTTCTTTCTTTTCCAAAAGTCACTAGTGTCATGGTGGAGGATTAAGTGGACTCGTACCCAATTATTGAATGCTTGACCTCTTGACAAAATGACATTGTTCATCCAAATATTCCGAATTTGCGAACAATCAAGTTCCTTTTCTTCACATCTTTTTGGTACAAAAAGCTTGGGGTAAGATTTTGATGCCCCCCTCCATGTATTTTTCTAAATTTATGAACAAATGGGTTCGGGCACAGCCAACAAGGCACTAGCTGTATTTCCACACCCCGCTCCACAGACACCCCCCTCCCCCAACCCCCCGGTCAAAAAAAAAAAAAAAAAGCAACAGTACATTTGTCAAGCTATTAAATGCCCCTGCAGCAGCAGATTATATGTTATTCTACACGCACGTTTCTATATTATTGCTCTATTTTTAGTACCATCTTTCAGTTGTCTTCTTTTTTTTGTTTTCATTTTGCCACAAAATTTCATTATATCTGTAACACCTAACTAATTTAGGGCTTAAGAGTTAGGGATGTTGCCTGATCAAAATAATAAGGGATCTTTATAATGCAATTACTAGAAAAATTAAATTGAATTTTTAAATAACTCGGGATAAAAAAATTCTAACTATTACAAGCCTTTGATTTAAATACATTAAACTCCCAATAAGAAATATCTCCAGCATAAGTTCCCAACTATATACCAAAATTCCCCAAAACATAAATAATTCACAATGCTCATAAAAATAGTACAAGTCACGACATGAACAGTTCAGTACTAAATAAATAAGCAAACCAGCTCCTTCCACTCTACATAGATTGTCCAATCCTGAAATCATGAGTTAAATGCATGTGCGATAAACATATCAGTAAGTCCTGTAGTGTGCACATGGAATCTTTAAAAAGATTTTATAATGCGTGATAAACATTTCACTTGTAATAAATATAGGTGTTCAAATTATACCTTCAAATATTTACTCAATGAAACTTTTGGGAGAAATCACCATATCCTCTTAAAATTAGAGCAAGATGACTTTTTTGGGTTCACATACCAATGAAAGGCTCATAAATAAAAATCTTTGGGAATAATTCAATACCATTTGAATTTTTGAGCCTTGAACCACATTCACAAATTTTGGGAAATACAATTTCTCAATTTTACTCTGTTACTTGCGAAACATTATTTTAGGTAGTAACCCCAACATTCACACTCTTCGAGTAAAAAAAATACTCTATTTGGGTAGAAACCCCACTCTTTGCACTTTATAGGTCAAAATCCTATACTTTGGGTAAAAACCCCACTCTTTATACTCTTTAGGTTGAAGTCCTCAATTTCTAGTAGAAATCCCACTCTTCGGATCAAAATCCTGTAGCTAGATAAAAACCGGCTCAATTTCCAAGTACTTATACCCCGTTTGGAGTAAGACAAATCCCAAAGCTAATTAAGTTACTTGAGTTCATCTATCTCTAACGAAAGCTAGTACAAGAGTTTTGCCCCTTTTAGTACTTAAGGATTCATATTTACAATTCAAGTGGCTCTACACAAATGCTTCTTTTCAAGGAGTATCCCAACACAACTTGTTTCAAGAATCCATTCCCATTTCCCAAAATCCAACATATCTTTCACATCCTCAAAATGCATTTCATTTCACAGTCTCCAAAAACAAAATATACCATTTTACACACCATTTCCAATATCAAAATAAGGTATATTACTCCTTATCCTCCAATCTCATTTATTAGAGAGATTGATGAATACAACCAAAGATTTACAAGTACATGCTATGAGGTTACAAACTAATGCATGGAGAAAAATCTTAACATTGTAGCTAACAACATCTCACAATAATCAATGCAGGTAGGGTTCTATATTCTAACATCATCCTTTTTCAAAATTCGTCAAGTAAATCATGCTTGAGGCTGTTCACAAGCATAAGGACTTATAATCTAATTTGGAAGCATTTCCATAGTTTCATATGCACAGAGATAATCCATGTGGTGCAAGTTTCCAAAGAATGGACTAAAAAAAAAGGCACGATTTTTATTTACTCTACTTGTTAAAAATATGGCTATAGCATATTTGATATGTTATCGATAAAATGATCAAAGAAGAAGGGTTGGGTCTCAAAGTCCTTAAAAAAAAAAAAAAAGGCAATAAAAGTTAAGAGGAGGATTACTTGTGCAATTTTTTGCCCATAGACATACTTAAATTAATTATCCCAATAAATTGGAATACAAAAGATTTTAGATAGTACTTAATAATAAGAAATGAGAGGAAAAACAAAGAGTTAATCCTGGAGCAAAAAAGGTCATAGGAAAACGATGTGGTTGTTAAGGATTAAACATCAGCTTAAGTGAAGAGAAGAAGTTCTTAGATATACAAGTTGTAGAAGTTAAGAGATAACTCCAGGGGAAATTGTGATACCCTACTAATTACACACTACAAAATTAGATGATTAATTAATTTCATATTATAAATTCATTGAATTATTTGTGTAATTATCTTGTTTAATTATATTTGAGATTTTATAGAGAATTAAAGGAAATCATGGGGATTATTTACTTGATTTGAGAAGAATGATACTTTCCTAATTAATTGCTATATTATATCTGAAACAATATTATAACAATAAATTTCGACTAGCAAAATGATTTCTTGAATAAATTAAGTTTAATTACAAAACTAGTTCCAATTTTTGATTAATTGAAAGTCTTGGCCAAAATTGAAGACAAGATAAATTTTGACTACTTGACCCAATTGCATTTTTTTTACCCAAGATAATCCAAGACTCATGAACCATTTGGGCCTATTAAAATACATTACATCTAGGGTGAGTTCAAATAAATTCATCTCAACCCTAGGATCTAAAACTACCTTACTATATAAATGCATTTTGCCCTCATTTGCTCCCTTCTTGACCAGCCGCATGTCCCTCTATTCTACCCATATTTTTTCTCTCCTTTCTCCATGGAAAATAGCCATCACCCTTTCCCTCCATAGCAATTGCTGGCCAGCTTGTATCCAAGGAAGAAAGCATCCTTTTTCTAGACAAAAGCTTTCCTCTACCTCCTGTTTTGCTCCCTTTCGGCTCATAACACAAGAGGATTAGTTTAGTAGAGTGAAAACAAGCCTTGTTCCATTGTTATTTCAAGACAAAGCTGGAATATTTTAAGAAGGTATATGAAGCACTCATCTTCTTTAGATTTTCTAGTAGCCAAAACACTCATCCTTTTTCTCCTTAATTTTCTTCTTAAAGACACAAGAAAAGTAGCTGATAATCCATGCTAGAAGCCTCCCTTTTGTTGTATTTGAGGTGCTCAAAACCAAGCTTTCAAGAGGTGAGCCAAAGAACTCCTCTTTCCTTTCCAAAGCATGATGGCCGAAATTCTTGTTTTCTCGTCTAACCGAAAGTTTTGATTTTGTGATGTTTTTGTGTAATCTGTTGGTGTGGGGATGGTTTGGCTGAGTTAGGGACATGATTTACAATGTCAGAATCAAGTCTTGATGTGAAGAAAACATTTTTGTTGAGCATGTTGGATTGTAAAAATCAAAACTGTTCTAATGTGCCTAGATTTATGCTTGGTGGGGTAATGTTGTTTTCTTGACGAACTTGGGGTGAATGAGGCATTGAATTTCTTGGTAATATGATTTGTGATGTGTGTATGAGTTTGTGTGAGTGATTGTGTGATTTTCCATATGTTTTGAATATAATGAAGGTGGCCAAAAAATAGAGGGTTGTTGGGTTAGTTTCGAAGCCAAATAGGTTTTGCTTGGGAGTTGGAAAATTGTAAATAGCATGCTAGAATTTGAGTTCTTGAGGGTTGAGTGATGTGTTAGGACTTATGTGGTGTGGATTTTGTATGAAACAAATGGACAAAACCCACCTTAATGACCTTTGCACAAAAATTGCCTAAGCTGTGAAAAACCCCTATACTGAGGGATCAATTTTAGAACCCCCCAAAACCCCCTTTTTTGAGTGAGTTTGCACACGATTTTCACACTATAGAAACTTTAAGATGGTAGGAAGAGTTTACACCGAAGAAGCTTTTGTAAATTTGGAGTTATACATTTTTCAAATTCACTACTCAAAGTCAGGTTACTCGCACCGACACATTACTATATAAAAATTATTTGAAACAATAGTTTAAATTTATTGAATTTTAAGTTATTCTCAAACATAGCCTCAATAATAATATATAAATATAAATTACTAAAATTTTGCTTAATTACAATTACTAAATTTCATTTTAAACAAATGTTAATTAATAAGCCTAATAGACAAATTAATTTTGGGCTATTATATTGACATTAGACTAGATTCTATGGTAAAATAGATCCGATTACCTTCAATTTTGGTCATAATAAGTTTTAAAGAAATTTTAACAAATCTAACAAATCGGATCGTTAATTTGATATGCTTATCTTTATAAATGTGTTAGGTTTTGGGCCGTTATACATAGATTATACTAGATTATGTGGCTAAAATTATCTGATTACCTTCCAATTTGGTCATGATACTTTTTTTTAGCAATTTTATAAAATTTAACGGTTGGATCGCTAAATCTACACGCTTATCCTTATAAATTCGTTAGGTTTTAGGTTGTTATATAGAGATTATACTAAATTATACCGCAAAATATATCGATTACCTTTAAATTTGGTCATGATACAATTTTTTTTTAAATCAATTTTAATGAATTTAATGGTTAGATCATTAATTTGATATGCTTTTCTTTTATAAATGTGTTAGGTTTTGGGCTGTTATATAGAGATTTTGTTAAATTATGTGGTAAAATATATTCGATTATCTTCAAATTTGATCAAGATATTTTTTTTAGCAATTTTAACAAATCTGAGGAATCATTAATTTGATAGGCTTATCTTTATAAATACATTAGGTTTTAGGCCGTTGTTTAGAGAATATGCTGGATTATGTGGCAAAATATATATGATTGTTTTCAAATTTGGTCAAGATATATTTTTTTTAATGCAATTTTAACAAATCTAATGGTTAGATCGTAAATTTGATGTGTTTTTCTTTGAAAATTCATTTGGTTTTTCGCCATTGTATACAAATTATGCTAGATTATGTGGTAAATATATCCGATTACCTTCAAATTTAGTCAAGATATTTTTTTAGCAATTTTAACAAATCAATGATTGGATCATTAATTTCATATGCTTATCTTTATAAATATGCTAGGTTTAGGGCCATTATATATAGATTATGCTAGATTATATGGCAAAATATATCCGATTATCTTCAAATTTGATCATGATACGTTTTTGAGCAATTTTTACAAATCTAATGCTTGGATCGTTAATTTGATATGCTTATCGTTATAAATGTGTTACGTTTTGGGCCGTTATATAGAGATTATACTAAATTATGTCGTAAAATAGATTCGATTATCTTCAAATTTGATCATGATTTTTTTTTATACTAATTTTAACAATTCTAACAGTTGGAACATTATTTTGGTATACTTCTCTTCATAAATGTGTTAGGTTCTGAGTCATTATATAGAAATTATGGTAGATTATGTGGTAAAATAGACCTGATTACCATCAAACTTGGTCATAATACTTTTTTAGCAAGTTTAACAAATTTAATGGTTGGATCGTTAATTTGACATACTTATCTTTATAAATGCATTTTTAAATAATAACCATTTTACTATTAGGATAAATTATTATCGACGATGATTTTATTTTAATATATATGATCGGTAGGGCTTTTAAGACATTATTAATAGTTAAAAAAAAAATGACATTATTGATATTCTTAGTTGTTCACAAATTTCTTAATCAAGAAAACACAATTATTACTTTTATTTTTTCCAAAAATTCAAGGATTTCTAACTTGCTGCAACGGCTGTAAGTGTAATATATATATAGAATCCTCTAAGCCTTTGCCATGTCTATCTCACTAACTTTATAGACAACTGCATATTCGACATTTTTTTTCCAATCAAACATGTCTTTCGCCATGTGAATATGGCAGTAGATGCATTGGCAAACCTAGCATGCTCAAGTTTTTCATTTCATTACTTTCCACATTTTTATAGTTTGCCTAGTCATGTCAAAGGTTTATGTGCACTAGCAAAGTATCAAATTCCTTTTCTTTTCTTTCTTTTCCAAAAGTCACTAGTGTCACGGTGGAGGATTAAGTGGACTCGTACCCAATTATTGAATGCTTGACCTCTTGACAAAATGACATTGTTCATCCAAATATTCCGAATTTGCGAACAATCAAGTTCCTTTTCTTCACATCTTTTTGGTACAAAAAGCTTGGGGTAAGATTTTGATGCCCCCCTCCATGTATTTTTCTAAATTTATGAACAAATGGGTTCGGGCACAGCCAACAAGGCACTAGCTGTATTTCCACACCCCGCTCCACAGACACCCCCCCTCCCCCAACCCCCGGTCAAAAAAAAAAAAAAAAAAGCAACAGTACATTTGTCAAGCTATTAAATGCCCCTGCAGCAGCAGATTATATGTTATTCTACACGCACGTTTCTATATTATTGCTCTATTTTTAGTACCATCTTTCAGCTTGTCTTCTTTTTTTGTTTTCATTTTGCCACAAAATTTCATTATATCTCGTAACACCTAACTAATTTAGGGCTTAAGAGTTAGGGATGTTGCCTGATCAAAATAATAAGGGATCTTTATAATGCAATTACTAGAAAAATTAAATTGAATTTTTAAATAACTCGGGATAAAAAAATTCTAACTATTACAAGCCTTTGATTTAAATACATTAAACTCCCAATAAGAAATATCTCCAAGCATAAGTTCCCAACTATATACCAAAATTCCCCAAAACATAAATAATTCACAATGCTCATAAAAATAGTACAAGTCACGACATGAACAGTTCAAGTACTAAATAAATAAGCAAACCAGACTCCTTCCACTCTACATAGATTGTCCAATCCCGAAATCATGAGTTAAATGCATGTGCGATAAACATATCGATAAGTCCCGTAGTGTGCACATGGAATCTTTAAAAAGATTTTATAATGCGTGATAAACATTTCACTTGTAATAAATATAGGTGTTCAAATTATACCTTCAAATATTTACTCAATGAAACTTTTGGGAGAAATCACCATATCCTCTTAAAATTAGAGCAAGATGACTTTTTTGGGTTCACATACCAATGAAAGGCTCATAAATAAAAATCTTTGGGAATAATTCAATACCATTTGAATTTTTGAGCCTTGAACCACATTCACAAATTTTGGGAAATACAATTTCTCAATTTTACTCTGTTACTTGCGAAACATTATTTTAGGTAGTAACCCCAACATTCACACTCTTCGAGTAAAAAAAATACTCTATTTGGGTAGAAACCCCACTCTTTGCACTTTATAGGTCAAAATCCTATACTTTGGGTAAAAACCCCACTCTTTATACTCTTTAGGTTGAAGTCCTCAATTTCTAGTAGAAATCCCACTCTTCGGATCAAAATCCTGTAGCTAGATAAAAACCGGCTCAATTTCCAAGTACTTATACCCCGTTTGGAGTAAGACAAATCCCAAAGCTAATTAAGTTACTTGAGTTCATCTATCTCTAACGAAAGCTAGTACAAGAGTTTTGCCCCTTTTAGTACTTAAGGATTCATATTTACAATTCAAGTGGCTCTACACAAATGCTTCTTTTCAAGGAGTATCCCAACACAACTTGTTTCAAGAATCCATTCCCATTTCCCAAAATCCAACATATCTTTCACATCCTCAAAATGCATTTCATTTCACAGTCTCCAAAAACAAAATATACCATTTTACACACCATTTCCAATATCAAAATAAGGTATATTACTCCTTATCCTCCAATCTCATTTATTAGAGAGATTGATGAATACAGCCAAAGATTTACAAGTGCATGCTATGAGGTTACAAACTAATGCATGGAGAAAAATCTTAACATTGTAGCTAACAACATCTCACAATAATCAATGCAGGTAGGGTTCTATATTCTAACATCATCCTTTTTCAAAATTCGTCAAGTAAATCATGCTTGAGGCTGTTCACAAGCATAAGGACTTATAATCTAATTTGGAAGCATTTCCATAGTTTCATATGCACAGAGATAATCCATGTGGTGCAAGTTTCCAAAGAATGGACTAAAAAAAAAGGCACGATTTTTATTTACTCTACTTGTTAAAAATATGGCTATAGCATATTTGATATGTTATCGATAAAATGATCAAAGAAGAAGGGTTGGGTCTCAAAGTCCTTAAAAAAAAAAAAAAGGCAATAAAAGTTAAGAGGAGGATTACTTGTGCAATTTTTTGCCCATAGACATACTTAAATTAATTATCCCAATAAATTGGAATACAAAAGATTTTAGATAGTACTTAATAATAAGAAATGAGAGGAAAAACAAAGAGTTAATCCTGGAGCAAAAAAGGTCATAGGAAAACGATGTGGTTGTTAAGGATTAAACATCAGCTTAATTGAAGAGAAGAAGTTCTTAGATATACAAGTTGTAGAAGTTAAGAGATAACTCCAGGGGAAATTGTGATACCCTACTAATTACACACTACAAAATTAGATGATTAATTAATTTCATATTATAAATTCATTGAATTATTTGTGTAATTATCTTGTTTAATTATATTTGAGATTTTATAGAGAATTAAAGGAAATCATGGGGATTATTTACTTGATTTGAGAAGAATGATACTTTCCTAATTAATTGCTATATTATATCTGAAACAATATTATAACAATAAATTTCGACTAGCAAAATGATTTCTTGAATAAATTAAGTTTAATTACAAAACTAGTTCCAATTTTTGATTAATTGAAAGTCTTGGCCAAAATTGAAGACAAGATAAATTTTGACTACTTGACCCAATTGCATTTTTTTTACCCAAGATAATCCAAGACTCATGAACCATTTGGGCCTATTAAAATACATTACATCTAGGGTGAGTTCAAATAAATTCATCTCAACCCTAGGATCTAAAACTACCTTACTATATAAATGCATTTTGCCCTCATTTGCTCCCTTCTTGACCAGCCGCATGTCCCTCTATTCTACCCATATTTTTTCTCTCCTTTCTCCATGGAAAATAGCCATCACCCTTTCCCTCCATAGCAATTGCTGGCCAGCTTGTATCCAAGGAAGAAAGCATCCTTTTTCTAGACAAAAGCTTTCCTCTACCTCCTGTTTTGCTCCCTTTCGGCTCATAACACAAGAGGATTAGTTTAGTAGAGTGAAAACAAGCCTTGTTCCATTGTTATTTCAAGACAAAGCTGGAATATTTTAAGAAGGTATATGAAGCACTCATCTTCTTTAGATTTTCTAGTAGCCAAAACACTCATCCTTTTTCTCCTTAATTTTCTTCTTAAAGACACAAGAAAAGTAGCTGATAATCCATGCTAGAAGCCTCCCTTTTGTTGTATTTGAGGTGCTCAAAACCAAGCTTTCAAGAGGTGAGCCAAAGAACTCCTCTTTCCTTTCCAAAGCATGATGGCCGAAATTCTTGTTTTCTGTCTAACTGAAAGTTTTGATTTTGTGATGTTTTTGTGTAATCTGTTGGTGTGGGGATGGTTTGGCTGAGTTAGGGACATGATTTACAATGTCAGAATCAAGTCTTGATGTGAAGAAAACATTTTTGTTGAGCATGTTGGATTGTAAAAATCAAAACTGTTCTAATGTGCCTAGATTTATGCTTGGTGGGGTAATGTTGTTTTCTTGACGAACTTGGGGTGAATGAGGCATTGAATTTCTTGGTAATATGATTTGTGATGTGTGTATGAGTTTGTGTGAGTGATTGTGTGATTTTCCATATGTTTTGAATATAATGAAGGTGGCCAAAAAATAGAGGGTTGTTGGGTTAGTTTCGAAGCCAAATAGGTTTTGCTTGGGAGTTGGAAAATTGTAAATAGCATGCTAGAATTTGAGTTCTTGAGGGTTGAGTGATGTGTTAGGACTTATGTGGTGTGGATTTTGTATGAAACAAATGGACAAAACCCACCTTAATGACCTTTGCACAAAAATTGCCTAAGCTGTGAAAAACCCCTATACTGAGGGATCAATTTTAGAACCCCCCAAAACCCCCTTTTTTGAGTGAGTTTGCACACGATTTTCACACTATAGAAACTTTAAGATGGTAGGAAGAGTTTACACCGAAGAAGCTTTTGTAAATTTGGAGTTATACATTTTTCAAATTCACTACTCAAAGCTGGTTACTGCACCGACACATTACTATATAAAAATTATTTGAAACAATAGTTTAAATTTATTGAATTTTAAGTTATTCTCAAACATAGCCTCAATAATAATATATAAATATAAATTACTAAAATTTTGCTTAATTACAATTACTAAATTTCATTTTAAACAAATGTTAATTAATAAGCCTAATAGACAAATTAATTTTGGGCTATTATATTGACATTAGACTAGATTCTATGGTAAAATAGATCCGATTACCTTCAATTTTGGTCATAATAAGTTTTAAAGAAATTTTAACAAATCTAACAGCCGGATCGTTAATTTGATATGCTTATCTTTATAAATGTGTTAGGTTTTGGGCCGTTATACATAGATTATACTAGATTATGTGGCTAAAATTATCTGATTACCTTCCAATTTGGTCATGATACTTTTTTTTAGCAATTTTATAAAATTTAACGGTTGGATCGCTAAATCTACACGCTTATCCTTATAAATTCGTTAGGTTTTAGGTTGTTATATAGAGATTATACTAAATTATACCGCAAAATATATCGATTACCTTTAAATTTGGTCATGATACAATTTTTTTTTAAATCAATTTTAATGAATTTAATGGTTAGATCATTAATTTGATATGCTTTTCTTTTATAAATGTGTTAGGTTTTGGGCTGTTATATAGAGATTTTGTTAAATTATGTGGTAAAATATATTCGATTATCTTCAAATTTGATCAAGATATTTTTTTTAGCAATTTTAACAAATCTGAGGAATCATTAATTTGATAGGCTTATCTTTATAAATACATTAGGTTTTAGGCCGTTGTTTAGAGAATATGCTGGATTATGTGGCAAAATATATATGATTGTTTTCAAATTTGGTCAAGATATATTTTTTTTAATGCAATTTTAACAAATCTAATGGTTAGATCGTAAATTTGATGTGTTTTTCTTTGAAAATTCATTTGGTTTTTTGCCATTGTATACAAATTATGCTAGATTATGTGGTAAATATATCCGATTACCTTCAAATTTGGTCAAGATATTTTTTTAGCAATTTTAACAAATCAATGATTGGATCATTAATTTCATATGCTTATCTTTATAAATATGCTAGGTTTAGGGCCATTATATATAGATTATGCTAGATTATATGGCAAAATATATCCGATTATCTTCAAATTTGATCATGATACTTTTTTGAGCAATTTTTACAAATCTAATGCTTGGATCGTTAATTTGATATGCTTATCGTTATAAATGTGTTACGTTTTGGGCCGTTATATAGAGATTATACTAAATTATGTGGTAAAATAGATTCGATTGTCTTCAAATTTGATCATGATTTTTTTTTATACTAATTTTAACAATTCTAACAGTTGGAACATTATTTTGGTATACTTCTCTTCATAAATGTGTTAGGTTCTGAGTCATTATATAGAAATTATGGTAGATTATGTGGTAAAATAGACCTGATTACCATCAAACTTGGTCATAATACTTTTTTAGCAAGTTTAACAAATTTAATGGTTGGATCGTTAATTTGACATACTTATCTTTATAAATGCATTTTTAAATAATAACCATTTTACTATTAGGATAAATTATTATCGACGATGATTTTATTTTAATATATATGATCGGTAGGGCTTTTAAGACATTATTAATAGTTAAAAAAAAAATGACATTATTGATATTCTTAGTTGTTCACAAATTTCTTAATCAAGAAAACACAATTATTACTTTTATTTTTTCCAAAAATTCAAGGATTTCTAACTTGCTGCAACGGCTGTAAGTGTAATATATATATAGAATCCTCTAAGCCTTTGCCATGTCTATCTCACTAACTTTATAGACAACTGCATATTCGACATTTTTTTTCCAATCAAACATGTCTTTCGCCATGTGAATATGGCAGTAGATGCATTGGCAAACCTAGCATGCTCAAGTTTTTCATTTCATTACTTTCCACATTTTTATAGTTTGCCTAGTCATGTCAAAGGTTTATGTGCACTAGCAAAGTATCAAATTCCTTTTCTTTTCTTTCTTTTCCAAAAGTCACTAGTGTCACGGTGGAGGATTAAGTGGACTCGTACCCAATTATTGAATGCTTGACCTCTTGACAAAATGACATTGTTCATCCAAATATTCCGAATTTGCGAACAATCAAGTTCCTTTTCTTCACATCTTTTTGGTACAAAAAGCTTGGGGTAAGATTTTGATGCCCCCCTCCATGTATTTTTCTAAATTTATGAACAAATGGGTTCGGGCACAGCCAACAAGGCACTAGCTGTATTTCCACACCCCGCTCCACAGTACACCCCCCTCCCCCAACCCCCGGTCAAAAAAAAAAAAAAAAAAGCAACAAGTACATTTGTCAAGCTATTAAATGCCCCTGCAGCAGCAGATTATATGTTATTCTACACGCACGTTTCTATATTATTGCTCTATTTTTAGTACCATCTTTCAGCTTGTCTTCTTTTTTTGTTTTCATTTTGCCACAAAATTTCATTATATCTCGTAACACCTAACTAATTTAGGGCTTAAGAGTTAGGGATGTTGCCTGATCAAAATAATAAGGGATCTTTATAATGCAATTACTAGAAAAATTAAATTGAATTTTTAAATAACTCGGGATAAAAAAATTCTAACTATTACAAGCCTTTGATTTAAATACATTAAACTCCCAATAAGAAATATCTCCAAGCATAAGTTCCCAACTATATACCAAAATTCCCCAAAACATAAATAATTCACAATGCTCATAAAAATAGTACAAGTCACGACATGAACAGTTCAAGTACTAAATAAATAAGCAAACCAGACTCCTTCCACTCTACATAGATTGTCCAATCCCGAAATCATGAGTTAAATGCATGTGCGATAAACATATCGATAAGTCCCGTAGTGTGCACATGGAATCTTTAAAAAGATTTTATAATGCGTGATAAACATTTCACTTGTAATAAATATAGGTGTTCAAATTATACCTTCAAATATTTACTCAATGAAACTTTTGGGAGAAATCACCATATCCTCTTAAAATTAGAGCAAGATGACTTTTTTGGGTTCACATACCAATGAAAGGCTCATAAATAAAAATCTTTGGGAATAATTCAATACCATTTGAATTTTTGAGCCTTGAACCACATTCACAAATTTTGGGAAATACAATTTCTCAATTTTACTCTGTTACTTGCGAAACATTATTTTAGGTAGTAACCCCAACATTCACACTCTTCGAGTAAAAAAAATACTCTATTTGGGTAGAAACCCCACTCTTTGCACTTTATAGGTCAAAATCCTATACTTTGGGTAAAAACCCCACTCTTTATACTCTTTAGGTTGAAGTCCTCAATTTCTAGTAGAAATCCCACTCTTCGGATCAAAATCCTGTAGCTAGATAAAAACCGGCTCAATTTCCAAGTACTTATACCCCGTTTGGAGTAAGACAAATCCCAAAGCTAATTAAGTTACTTGAGTTCATCTATCTCTAACGAAAGCTAGTACAAGAGTTTTGCCCCTTTTAGTACTTAAGGATTCATATTTACAATTCAAGTGGCTCTACACAAATGCTTCTTTTCAAGGAGTATCCCAACACAACTTGTTTCAAGAATCCATTCCCATTTCCCAAAATCCAACATATCTTTCACATCCTCAAAATGCATTTCATTTCACAGTCTCCAAAAACAAAATATACCATTTTACACACCATTTCCAATATCAAAATAAGGTATATTACTCCTTATCCTCCAATCTCATTTATTAGAGAGATTGATGAATACAACCAAAGATTTACAAGTACATGCTATGAGGTTACAAACTAATGCATGGAGAAAAATCTTAACATTGTAGCTAACAACATCTCACAATAATCAATGCAGGTAGGGTTCTATATTCTAACATCATCCTTTTTCAAAATTCGTCAAGTAAATCATGCTTGAGGCTGTTCACAAGCATAAGGACTTATAATCTAATTTGGAAGCATTTCCATAGTTTCATATGCACAGAGATAATCCATGTGGTGCAAGTTTCCAAAGAATGGACTAAAAAAAAAGGCACGATTTTTATTTACTCTACTTGTTAAAAATATGGCTATAGCATATTTGATATGTTATCGATAAAATGATCAAAGAAGAAGGGTTGGGTCTCAAAGTCCTTAAAAAAAAAAAAAAGGCAATAAAAGTTAAGAGGAGGATTACTTGTGCAATTTTTTGCCCATAGACATACTTAAATTAATTATCCCAATAAATTGGAATACAAAAGATTTTAGATAGTACTTAATAATAAGAAATGAGAGGAAAAACAAAGAGTTAATCCTGGAGCAAAAAAGGTCATAGGAAAACGATGTGGTTGTTAAGGATTAAACATCAGCTTAAGTGAAGAGAAGAAGTTCTTAGATATACAAGTTGTAGAAGTTAAGAGATAACTCCAGGGGAAATTGTGATACCCTACTAATTACACACTACAAAATTAGATGATTAATTAATTTCATATTATAAATTCATTGAATTATTTGTGTAATTATCTTGTTTAATTATATTTGAGATTTTATAGAGAATTAAAGGAAATCATGGGGATTATTTACTTGATTTGAGAAGAATGATACTTTCCTAATTAATTGCTATATTATATCTGAAACAATATTATAACAATAAATTTCGACTAGCAAAATGATTTCTTGAATAAATTAAGTTTAATTACAAAACTAGTTCCAATTTTTGATTAATTGAAAGTCTTGGCCAAAATTGAAGACAAGATAAATTTTGACTACTTGACCCAATTGCATTTTTTTTACCCAAGATAATCCAAGACTCATGAACCATTTGGGCCTATTAAAATACATTACATCTAGGGTGAGTTCAAATAAATTCATCTCAACCCTAGGATCTAAAACTACCTTACTATATAAATGCATTTTGCCCTCATTTGCTCCCTTCTTGACCAGCCGCATGTCCCTCTATTCTACCCATATTTTTTCTCTCCTTTCTCCATGGAAAATAGCCATCACCCTTTCCCTCCATAGCAATTGCTGGCCAGCTTGTATCCAAGGAAGAAAGCATCCTTTTTCTAGACAAAAGCTTTCCTCTACCTCCTGTTTTGCTCCCTTTCGGCTCATAACACAAGAGGATTAGTTTAGTAGAGTGAAAACAAGCCTTGTTCCATTGTTATTTCAAGACAAAGCTGGAATATTTTAAGAAGGTATATGAAGCACTCATCTTCTTTAGATTTTCTAGTAGCCAAAACACTCATCCTTTTTCTCCTTAATTTTCTTCTTAAAGACACAAGAAAAGTAGCTGATAATCCATGCTAGAAGCCTCCCTTTTGTTGTATTTGAGGTGCTCAAAACCAAGCTTTCAAGAGGTGAGCCAAAGAACTCCTCTTTCCTTTCCAAAGCATGATGGCCGAAATTCTTGTTTTCTCGTCTAACCGAAAGTTTTGATTTTGTGATGTTTTTGTGTAATCTGTTGGTGTGGGGATGGTTTGGCTGAGTTAGGGACATGATTTACAATGTCAGAATCAAGTCTTGATGTGAAGAAAACATTTTTGTTGAGCATGTTGGATTGTAAAAATCAAAACTGTTCTAATGTGCCTAGATTTATGCTTGGTGGGGTAATGTTGTTTTCTTGACGAACTTGGGGTGAATGAGGCATTGAATTTCTTGGTAATATGATTTGTGATGTGTGTATGAGTTTGTGTGAGTGATTGTGTGATTTTCCATATGTTTTGAATATAATGAAGGTGGCCAAAAAATAGAGGGTTGTTGGGTTAGTTTCGAAGCCAAATAGGTTTTGCTTGGGAGTTGGAAAATTGTAAATAGCATGCTAGAATTTGAGTTCTTGAGGGTTGAGTGATGTGTTAGGACTTATGTGGTGTGGATTTTGTATGAAACAAATGGACAAAACCCACCTTAATGACCTTTGCACAAAAATTGCCTAAGCTGTGAAAAACCCCTATACTGAGGGATCAATTTTAGAACCCCCCAAAACCCCCTTTTTTGAGTGAGTTTGCACACGATTTTCACACTATAGAAACTTTAAGATGGTAGGAAGAGTTTACACCGAAGAAGCTTTTGTAAATTTGGAGTTATACATTTTTCAAATTCACTACTCAAAGCTGGTTACTGCACCGACACATTACTATATAAAAATTATTTGAAACAATAGTTTAAATTTATTGAATTTTAAGTTATTCTCAAACATAGCCTCAATAATAATATATAAATATAAATTACTAAAATTTTGCTTAATTACAATTACTAAATTTCATTTTAAACAAATGTTAATTAATAAGCCTAATAGACAAATTAATTTTGGGCTATTATATTGACATTAGACTAGATTCTATGGTAAAATAGATCCGATTACCTTCAATTTTGGTCATAATAAGTTTTAAAGAAATTTTAACAAATCTAACAGCCGGATCGTTAATTTGATATGCTTATCTTTATAAATGTGTTAGGTTTTGGGCCGTTATACATAGATTATACTAGATTATGTGGCTAAAATTATCTGATTACCTTCCAATTTGGTCATGATACTTTTTTTTAGCAATTTTATAAAATTTAACGGTTGGATCGCTAAATCTACACGCTTATCCTTATAAATTCGTTAGGTTTTAGGTTGTTATATAGAGATTATACTAAATTATACCGCAAAATATATCGATTACCTTTAAATTTGGTCATGATACAATTTTTTTTTAAATCAATTTTAATGAATTTAATGGTTAGATCATTAATTTGATATGCTTTTCTTTTATAAATGTGTTAGGTTTTGGGCTGTTATATAGAGATTTTGTTAAATTATGTGGTAAAATATATTCGATTATCTTCAAATTTGATCAAGATATTTTTTTTAGCAATTTTAACAAATCTGAGGAATCATTAATTTGATAGGCTTATCTTTATAAATACATTAGGTTTTAGGCCGTTGTTTAGAGAATATGCTGGATTATGTGGCAAAATATATATGATTGTTTTCAAATTTGGTCAAGATATATTTTTTTTAATGCAATTTTAACAAATCTAATGGTTAGATCGTAAATTTGATGTGTTTTTCTTTGAAAATTCATTTGGTTTTTTGCCATTGTATACAAATTATGCTAGATTATGTGGTAAATATATCCGATTACCTTCAAATTTGGTCAAGATATTTTTTTTAGCAATTTTAACAAATCAATGATTGGATCATTAATTTCATATGCTTATCTTTATAAATATGCTAGGTTTAGGGCCATTATATATAGATTATGCTAGATTATATGGCAAAATATATCCGATTATCTTCAAATTTGATCATGATACTTTTTTGAGCAATTTTTACAAATCTAATGCTTGGATCGTTAATTTGATATGCTTATCGTTATAAATGTGTTACGTTTTGGGCCGTTATATAGAGATTATACTAAATTGTGTGGTAAAATAGATTCGATTGTCTTCAAATTTGATCATGATTTTTTTTTATACTAATTTTAACAATTCTAACAGTTGGAACATTATTTTGGTATACTTCTCTTCATAAATGTGTTAGGTTCTGAGTCATTATATAGAAATTATGGTAGATTATGTGGTAAAATAGACCTGATTACCATCAAACTTGGTCATAATACTTTTTTAGCAAGTTTAACAAATTTAATGGTTGGATCGTTAATTTGACATACTTATCTTTATAAATGCATTTTGGATCATTATATATTGGCAATTTGTTTGTAAATATTTTCTCACATGTTTACCAACATATTACCAGTAGATTACTAACATAAATATCAATAACTAAATACACATAGCTGTTAATCCTATTGCTAGCTAATTGGACATTGATTTACTATATATCCAATGGATATTTCGATTGGTAATTTTGTTGGGAAAAAATTTACCATCACATAACCAACTATATTACCAACTAAGATATCTACCAATAACCCACTTCTATTGGTATTTCATTGGTAAAGTGGCGGGAACAACATTCCTCCCTGTTACAAATAGATTACCATCAGACATAGTTACCGACTACTTACATTTTGTTGGTAATCAGTTGGTAAACATTTTCCCACCTATTTACTAACACATTACCAATAGATTACCAGTAGAAAAATCAACAACAAAATACACAAAATTGAAATTTGTTGGTAAGTAATTGAAATGTAATGCAGTCTATATTTGTTGGGAATCTATTGGTAATTTATTGTTAATTACCAACCAAACTTGGTTTGTTATGAATGTTGTGTTGTTAGTTAGCCTTTTTCTTGTAGTGAGTTGAGGTTGAAATCACAAAATGAATTATGATGTTGTTGCTTTCAAATAGTACCTTGAGGCTAAATTCTGGTAAATGCTAAATTGTACACTTGTGTGGAAGAATGGGAATTAGTCCTCTGTGATGAATTCAAATTTTAACTAATTTCAGATTTTGACAGAATTCAGATTTCTTTTCTATTTCTTTGCTTATGTTGCATTTTCCATGTGGTTTAAATTTTCTTCTTTTTCTTTTGAGAATTCTCAGCTTTGTTAGAATTTAATTTTCATAGCTAAGGTTTGGAATTGGGTTTTTAATTAGATCAGGTTTTGTGACTTTATCTTCTATGGACTTTTATTTTGCCATTTATACTAACTTCGCATTAGAATTTTTTGATTTTATTTGGTAGTTGTTTTATTGATGGGAAATTGGTGTGGCTTGGTGGATTAAGGCTTGGATTTGGATGATATTTTGTGTGTTTTGAGGTTTGTACAAGTGTTGTTGGAGTTGGACTACTGTGAGGCATTGTTATTGTTTATTTACCTTACTCATTTTCTATCTTACTTCCCTTCTTCTTTCATCATGCCATATAAATCTTCCAAGTTTCCCCTCATGTGCAAAAGGGGTGAAACTCTTCTTCTTAGCCTACTACTATTACTGATCCTACTCCCACTCCTCCTGGACATTTTTGTAGACACTTCATGTGAGGTGTGGTGCCAGACTAGACTACACAACAAATTTGTTGTGGAGGAGACTATAGACCCTAAATTCGAGGGGGATATGAGGTTAGTTAATACATTTGGGCAGATTGGATGGGCACCTATCTTAGGTGTAAGTGATACTTATTTTCCTATGTTAGTGAATAAGTTCTTTACCAACAAGTCTGAGAAGCATTATAATATGCTCGAGTCTATAGATACTATTGTAAGAGAGGTGTCCATTCATTCGACTAAGGGGCTACTGGTTAGGATCATCGGAGATAGAGGATAAAGGCCCCCTGTGTAGAAATAGACACGTACAATAAGAGGATAGCCGCTGAGAGTACCTAGAGATTTACTAATGCTCTTATAGTGTTTCAGCTCCAGTATACCCAGGAGAGGTAGACCATGATCATCCAACTTACCAACTAGCCTCTCCAGCACAGATTTCTCATCTATCTCATAGGGTTCAATGTCACCCTGGGAACTAGTAGCCTTAATGAGGCTAGAGTGATGATATTTAAACCCTTTATAAGATGCTACATTCTCAGCCTATCCCTCTAGCCCCCATTGTCCTCACATACATGAGAGATGTGGTAGCACTTGCTACACCTCTTGAGTTGTTATTTTATCCCTCTTGAACACCCGTATCCTCCTACACTTTCATGTATACACTAAGGTAGAGATACCAGTCACCACCACTTCTAGAGATGTAGTTTCAAATGAGACGTTAATCAATTGTAGGCTCCAATTTGACAGGAGAGTGGGGAGATAGTTGACTCATATGGAGAAGAGGCACGGAGTTGAAGAGCCATATTCCGCAAACCCCAAGAGTCAGAGCAGTAGCAGCCACCAAAAGAGCCACCCATTGCAGTGCTACCATCTGAGCCCAAACAGACTAGAGGCAAGCCAGTATTTGCAGGCGATGCTAAAAGTGTTTTTGGAGCTGCAGTAGAGAGGATAGAGACCACGCAGACTACTCTAAAGACAAAGATCACCTAGCTACAGGAGATGTACACTAGTCAAACCAAATGGTTTGGTGAGTTGTGTGGCTTTCTCTCGAAGCAGTACTCGGAGATTACGCGCTGTGTAGACGAGTAGGATAAGTAGCTCGAAGAGATCATACAGGCACAATAGCATCAGAATTTGTGATTGGAGAGTTTAATGCACAAGGTCAAGTTCTAGGAAGATTTCATATGACACATATGGTAGATTGTCTCCCCAGACAATCCTCTACTACCTCCGATTCCTGGTGACAATGATGGTGCAAATGAATCACCTAACTATCATTCGAAGACTAGTACTAGCATTTCTTATTCCCTTTTATTTTTTTTTTTAGCAGAATCATACAGTCTCCTTTTTATTTATGTCATTTCATTTTATTGAGATCTCTTTTGTAGATTTCAGTCTATTTTGTTTACATTATTCTTTTAATTTATCTTAATATCCCTTCACTTTTGTTGATCTATTTTTGTTATTATGGAGGGAACTTTCTGGAACATAAGGAACAATGCTATACCCATTCCTCAAACAGCATTGTGGAACTACGCCTCATACACTTGGGAAGTATTGTTTTTCCTTTTCCCTCTTATCCCTTTTTGATTTATTGTTGGGTGTGGTTATTATATAATTTGTGGCCAAAAAGAACATTGTCCAATTTAAGTATGGGGGAGAGGATTAGGCTTCGTTTCTTGCAAAAGTATTTATTGAATCCCTTGGCTATGTCCCTATGCTAAATTTGAAGAAAAATAAGCATTTTATTTTCAATTTTGGCATGCTTTAAATTTTGTGATATTGCTATTCTTTTTTTCTTGGCATGAAAATTTGGTATGAGGTTGTTTTGACTTGGATATTCTTACATAAATGTGTATATTTGATGTAATACAGGCTAAGTCTTGAGCATTTATCTTAACCTTTTTTTAGGTTTACTAAACATTGTGACACTTTTGTTGCTTGGGAATGGATGAGAAACTTGAGATGAAGTATAAGTTGAGAATTTTTTATCTGTTTATATTCTATGATCTTCTAGCTAGTTGGAAGTCTGAGTCTCAGTAAATATGGATTATGGTAAGAACATGGGGGAATAAAGTAGGGTAATGCAAAAGTTGAAAAATTATTCATTATATCTTCACTAGACATCTGCATTACCTTAACCTAGAAAGAAAATGAGTGTTTAATGAGAGTAATGTAAAAATTGAAAAATCATGACTTATATCTTTACTAGGTATTTACATTACCCCGCAAAAGTGTGCAATTTGACCAATCTTTTGTTTACTACTTAGATTGCAATAGCTTTAGAAGTCCAAAAACTTTAATTTACCTAGTATTACTCACTTATATGAATTAGTTGAGCCATATTCTTGGCCTAGGAAATGAGGAAAAGCATGTTGAATAAGCATAGCCTTGTTTAATCCAACTTCGAGAACCTTGGTTTTATCTATTCAAAGATATGCATATGCACGAGTTTGTCTTAGTCAAGTGACCTTAGATTGAATTTTCATCTCAAAAGAAAAAGAATATCATTCTCATAAGAGTAATTGTTGCCAAAAATATAGCACAAATGAAGATTGTTTTTTGCTCGAGCACTTATTAGTCTAAAAATTTGCTTGAGGACAAGAAAAAGCTTCAGTGTGGGGAGAAGGGAGAAGGGGTAATCAGTACTCATTATGCCTGTATTTATTAGTCATTTTAGACTGAGTTATGTTAAATTTATAATCAAATGACTACCCATTTCTGTTATTTTTGCCTTATTTTGTGTAGAATGCATAAATATGAGATAATGAAAGAAAAAAGGTGAAAATAGGGCAAAGGAGCATCAAACCGGCACCAGGTACCAAGGTAAGAATGTGCCATTTCAAAACAGAGAGTTAAGGCAAATATTCTGGACATATCAGGCGCCCATCACAAATCTACACATGTGCTAGTTCAAGTCAACAGGGGTTGGTTCACCAATTGAAGATGCACTGATTATTTCCAGAGAGTTAAGGAGCTCTAACAATACGACTAACAGGCATATGATGGAAGAATAGATAGGCACTAATTCAGTGCAAGAATTTAAGATCTTCAAGGAAAAGTGCATAACCAGCGCCAGTCTACCTTTACAATAGGTACTGGTTCATGTTGGGATAAGTCAGTACAAAGCAAATTTCAAGGGTTTTCAAAGACCGCTATAAATAGATCATATTTCTATCTTGTAAAAAGACGGAACCAAAAAGGGGAGAGCTACTCTCAAACCATAGAACACCAAGAAGGAGCCCGAGGAAGGATCTAAGTTTCCGTTGGAGGAGAGAAGAGTATTTTCAAGAGGAAATCGTAAGAGGAAGAAGAAAAAAACTTGTCTACGAGTTTATTTTCTTTACTCTTACATTTCTTTGTTGATTTAAGATGTATTTAAAGTGTTGAACGCTTATTTTTTTTCATCTTGACATCTTTTGAGTTATTTATAAATTATTTTGGGTATTCAATCACTTGTTGTATATTGTGTATTTCTATTGGTTGGGTTTTCCTATCATAATGATTTCAAGAGACAGGGTTAAGATTTAGAGGCTCAATTGGTAGATTTACTTTATGAGTTTCTCTTAGATCTTCTTGAGAGAAAGGTTTGAGGGTAAGTACTAGTTGATTGAAAGGTTGTGACGTTGCCTAGAGATAAGGGCTTCATTTCCCCTAAACTAGATGGTTAATGGATCTTAATGCCCCTTGGATTTGATTAGTGAGATAGAGATACCGCCAATTTATATAAGGGTAGGAGGCTTGTAACTAGAGAGAGTGAATCTTATAACTCGAGAGAGAATGGGTCTTATAACTTGAGAGAGAGTGGGTCTTGTATGAGATTACCCATTGGTGCCTAATTTAAGTTGTTAATTAGCTAATTTAGGTGGTTGAGGTTTGACTTGATTTAGGATATTCTATTTAGTTGCATTACCTATCTCTTTCTTTGTTTCATTGGACTTGGTGACTTTGGGTGAATTCTAGTGGGATGGGGTTGGCTAATTTGATAGCGGTTAAAATCATCATTATTTTCCTAGTTATTTGAGGCTGGGATACTTTTTATACAATAATTAGTCATATTCCTTCCTATTTGATATTTCCCTTATAAAAATGATTTTCTGTAATTTTATGCAAAAATAGGCGAAATATGGAGTTAATTATATATTTTTCAACTACAGACCAGCACAAAGCTAAGAAGGTAGAGCCTTTGCCGGTCTTACATTGGCATAATAGAGGAATGCAGAGAAATTGAAAAGGAACAGAGGAAGCAATTGCAATTGGAGCATGCAAAGCAAAGGTCAACAAAAGCGACTGAAGGAAAATTAGTGTCGTGCGGCTCAGCAAGCCGGTAGCAAGAAGAAGAGAAAAGCTTCAAACAACAAAAGGAAGAATTAATTTCAGTGGGTCCTGGACAAAGAGAAAATTCAACATATAATTACACTGCGCAAGAAGACAGCAGAAGGGAAATTGAATTTAGGTGAGGGTTTGTGGCTCAATTGAGCCAATGCAAGGGAAATGGCTCAAATAAGTCGATGCAACAACAGGAGAAGAGAAGGAAGAGTTAACAATTTCAGCGGTGGCTTGGGTGGTTCATAGCTCAATTGAGCCGAGGCAACAAAGAAAGAAAGAAAAGAGGATTTCGGTGGCTTCCACACGACTCAATGCAAATTCAAAGAAAGGAAGCTTCTGCACATCTCAAATTGGAAGCCAATTTCAGCAAACTTCAATTCAACAAGAATGGCTCTAGCACAAAACGACAAAAAGTCCAAATTGATTTCCAATTGCACAATTCAAAGGTGGTGGAATTACTTAATTTTTTTTTCTTAGATTTTTAATTTAGAATTTTACTAATCCTTTTTTATTTTGAATTTTAGTAATTACTTCTTCTTTACTTAGAACTCTTTTATGAACTTTGTGAGCCTATAAATAAAGGCCAATTTACCTTAGAAAATGGGAGGTTCACAATGTAGAGATTTAGATATATTTTAGAGTGCATCACCAATATTTTCTCGAGAGAAATAATTCAAGAAGCATTGATTATTGGAGGAGTTTTTATTGGAAATTGAAAGGCTTGTCTATGAGTATTTATCTCCTTTCTTTGTTTTCTTTTTCATGAATAATGATGTATTATTGTTTGATTGTAAATTGACATTGTTTTAGGTATTCATGATTTTTTGAGTTACTTTATTCTTTCGACTAATTAATTGTTATTCTTGGTATTTTATTACTTATGCTGATTACGAGATTAATTTGTTGTTTCTTTCCATTAACTTGCTTGAAAAGGGGGTTGATGGTGGTTTCAATTCGTTAATTTCACATTTGTTGTCTCTTAACTTGCTTGAAAAAGGGGTTAATTTCTAAGAACTAGGTAATTAAAGATTAATTGATGTATGCTAGAATATGAATTTATTGGTTAATTTCATGTTTTAAGTTTGCCAGAATATGGAGATTTAATCAAGGATTGTGTTTAATGCATCTTTTAGGTGAATTAGTTGAGACAGAATATGTGATGCTAATTTGTCTAAAAGATAGTGATTTCATGGATTGAAAAAGAAGTGAATCTATCTTAATCCTTCATGATGCCAAGAGAATGATTAGTTATGATAATGATTGGGTACTTTAAGGTCATGTTTGTCAAAATAATGGTTTGAGTTACATAATTTTTCATCATTGACATGTATATATTGTTTTATTTTATTTTATTTTATTTGTATTTCTTTTTCACTTTATTGAGTCGGTTAAATAATGAAAGAAAATTGATTAATGCATACTTGTTCCTTGAGGATCGATACTTATTTTAAACCCTATGCTTTGCTTAATGATGAGTACGCTTGCTCATATGTGTAATTTGGGGTTAACATTTTAATTTAAACTTGATTAAGAATGTGCTTATTTTTATATGATTTATATACCCAAATTCAAACACATCATAATTCCTTTAATAGTTCATTAATTTTTCCTAGATGATGGGTTGACAAAATAATGAGACAACATCATAGTAAAAGTACTTGTCACCTTACCCGAAGGAAACAATACTTACCTCTAGAACTCTTTGCTATATGATAGGTATACTTGGCCAAATATTTGTCATGTGTGAGTGATTTTGGTATTTTATATTTCAACTTGATTAATTTGTGTGAATCATTGAGACTGTTTCCTATGCATAATTAATATACACACAGAGCGTGCGTCAAAATACATTACATCTCAACCCTTGAATTTATGGTGAGTTTAAATAAATTCATCTCAACTCCAGGATCTAAAATTACCCTATCATATAAACACAGTTGCCCTTATTTGCTTCCTCCTTGACTAGTTGCCTCTCCCTTTATTCTTCCCATATTTCTTCTCTTCTTTCTCTATGGCAGCTACTGGCCAACTTCTTGGCAAAATCTTCCCTCTTCCTCTTCTTTTGCTCTCTTTCTCTTCACAACACAAAAGGATTAGTTTAGTGTAGTGAAAAGAATCCTTTTTTTTCACTGTTATTTCAAGACAATGCTAGGATTTTCCAAGAAAGTATGTGAAGCGCTCATCTATTTCATATTTTCTAGTGGCAAAAACACTCATCTTCTTTCTCCCCATTTCTCTTCATAAAGACACAAGAAAAGCATATGATAATCCAAGCTAGAAGCCTCCCTTTTGCTGTGTTTGAGATGCTCAAAACCAAGCTTTCAAGAAATGAGCCAAAGAACTCCTTTTTCCTTTCCAAAGCATGATGGCCAAATTCATATTTTCTATCCAGCTTGAAAGTTTTTATTTTTGTGATGTTTTTGTGTAATGTGTTTATGTGGGGATGGTTTGGTTGAGTTAAGGACATGATTTACATTGTGAGAATCAAGTTTTGATGTGAAGAAAACATTTTTGTTGAGTATGTTGGATTCTAAAAACTGAAATTGCACTAACCAGCCCATATTTATGCTTGGTGGTGTAGTATTGTTTTCTTGATGAATTTTGAGGTAATATAATCCATGATGTTTGTATGAGCTTGCATGAGTGAATTGTGTGATTTTCCATGTGTTTTGAGATAATAAAGATGACCAAAAAATAAAGGGCTGCTGGGTTACTTTAGAAGCCGAAATGGGTTTTGCTTGGGAGTTGGAAATTCGTAAAGGGCATGCTTGAATTTGAGTTCCTGAGTTTTTTGTGATATGTTGGGACTTATATGGTTTGGATTTTGCGTGAAGCAAATGAGGAAAACCCATCTTCATGGCCTTTGCACAAAAATTGCCTAAGCTGTAAAAAAATCCATGTGCTAAGGGATTGATTTTAAACCAGAAAACCCACATTTTTTTTTTTATGATTTTGCACATGATTTTCATATTAGAATCTTCAGGATGTTAGGAATATTAGGAAGATTTTAGAAAAAGAATCACCAAAGATGCTTTTGTAAATTGGGAGATACGGAATTTTCATTTTCACTGCTCAAAGCTAGTTATTGCACTGGTGCTTTGCTATATAACAATTGTTTGAAACTTTATTTCAAATTATCTTGGCGAAATAAATATATGATAATTTATCTAACATACCAATGTACTAAACTGGAAGGTTTCAATGAAAATTAAAATGATTTTCTCAAATAATTAGATGAATATTTATGACCTCTGTTTTGTGTTAAAAACAGAGTTTTAAGTTTGAAGAAGAAAAATAGATTTGTATAAAGGGATAGCTGTAAATGTTCTAAAAATTGACTTAAATGGGTTTCATGAGATGCTTAGAATTATTAGGAATATAGTCATTAAGGTTTTGATTAATTTTATTGGACCATATGGTTTTGGGTAATGAAACTTTGTGCTTTTGCAAAATAAAACACTAGTACAAATTTTAATTCTTGCTAGACTACTTGATTCCATGATGTATTTGGTTGAACAAATTGGTGAGGGAGATTCTTGGATAATTAAATTTTTTCTTAATTAAGTAAGTTTTGCATGGCTAATTAGGTTTAGCATAATTAATTAGGGTTTGCATGGATAATTAAAGTTTTGCATGATAATTAAGGCATGGTTTGGCCATTCTTGTTAATAAGGAAATTAGAGAATTCTATACTATGCGAATTTGGGCATGCTTTAGTAGACTATTGAATTTTATAATGGGATGCTTTACAAGTATAACTACTTAAGTTATATTGCTAGCGTTTTTTAGAATTTCTTAAGACCTAAGTAATTCCCTAATTATCCTAGGGACTCACTTAATGCTTTATTTAGATTCAAATAAATAGAAAATTAATTTCTATATGTTATATATGTTAGACGTGGTGGACTTAGATGGAGGATGAGAAGCAAGAACTTAATTTAAGTGAAGACGGTTTGCAAAACTTGGACAAAGGTAAATCCTTGCATTTACATGAAATTCCTTTTATGTGAATTCTTTTAGGACTTGTAAGTCCTTGCATCTCACTACAATTATTTCATGCAATATATACGTATTTATATTATTTTGTTCAAAAAATCATAAAATGATTTATGTTCATGCTATAAACATTGTGTATTGAATTATGAGTATGGCATTTTGGATAATTACCTATAAACGAGAAGTAAGATCATTTATAAATTCTTATGACATGTTCAGGCATGAATAATTTTTATAAATTCTCCTCATAGGAATTATATATATTTATGTATCCACGCATTAAACGTTATGAAAAACATATGCGTGCTAAATTTGTGCATTTTCATGCATGCAAACATTGCGAAATTCATGGTATGAGCTTTATTTAAATGGCTCCAATTATTATTGTTTTTACAAAGAAAATGGTGAATATTGAATTATTATGCATTGAATAAATTGTTAGAATGGATATAGGGATTTTGGTTTTGGAAATCTTGGGGAAAAACATGATTTTGTGCTTTGACTGGGCTGAGTTTGGGAAAACATAACATCTATGATTGGGACAATATTTTTATTAGAAATGAATTTATATATTCCAAATCGGAATGAGAATATTTCTTAAACCACATTAAATTTAGACATTGAGTACTCAATGGGCGAGCTTCTAGGACTAGCTCACGTTAGTTTAAAAGAAACTACCAGATGATTGACCATCTCTGGATATCTGTCTTTTACAAAAGGCGGCGTTAGTTCTAGGTGACCAAGTAGAGTTTTTAGGTAACGACACGATTTTTTGTGGTAAAACCGGAGGAAAGACATGGAACATCTACTTGATGGATTAGATGAGACAAATGCTTGGGGGTGTTCTCTCGGTAGGGATGTACACCCTACATGCAATTTTGGCATTGGTTATGGTACATAATGTATGAAAAATTGGGCTTAAAACTTTGTATAAATGAAAAATATTTTGCAAAATTGTGTTGTGCAATTAGCAATTGATCTGATAAAGATCTTTTTAAAGAAGTATATTAAAATATACTCATTCTTTTCCCCAAAATAAGATTTTGGATAAGCGCAAATTTCATTATAAGTATATCTATCCAAATTATTTTCATTCATGCATCATGGCATTTATTCAAAAAATGTGCCACAACTACACACCTCAGATTTATTGAGATTATTTATAATCTCACACATCTTTCTGGTCATAGTTGTAGGATGATGTAAGTTTATCAAAACTGGGAGATAAAGTTTTATTTTGTAATAGCGATTGGTCATGATACATTTATTATTATTGATTCTATTCAGATAATAAGATTCTGTATTAGCTAGACTTAGAGTTTATATTTATTGATCATGATAGATTCCTTTAAGATGTTATTTAAATTTAAGTGCAAAAGATTTATCTTTCTTTTCTGTGATTTTAGTCTACTACGTTATAAAGATCCCTAGTCTAATGGACGGGGCGACGTCCCCAACCCATATACGTATGTATTGGGGTGTTACATAAATCATATACAATAATTTTCTATCTAATTACTCACCAAAATTGCAGGAAGAAGCTTTCATAAAAATAACATATTGAAAAAAGGAAAAACAGAAGAAGCTTGTTGAAGTCACATTCATAAAAGAGTAGTTGTATCAAATAAAGAAGGTGACAAAGATTGCCTCAGAATAATCATGAATAGGAAGACAACCCATAATAAAGTAATTGAAAGAACTTTCAATAGTCCCCATACTTATTTTATACACAAATCATCCTTAAAAATGAATATAAAAAAAAATAAAAAATTCAAGGATCACATTTACTCAAAATGATTTGTATGCATTACATATCCAAGATTGCTAGAATTTTTATCATTCATAAAACATTTTATAACAGAATAATTACTAATGCAATTTTATAGACACTTTCAAAATTTATCATTTCATAAGATGTACATACATATGATGCAAATACACAAAAACATTTCATGAGATGCAATGACTTACTTTAGTCCAAGCAAAAGAAGCAAATCTCAAGTTAATCTCTTAGATTAAAACGTTGATTACACACACACACACACACACACACGCGCGCGCGTGCACACACACATATTTCCTATCATATGTCTCAAACATATAAACCATTCCCTAAGATAATCACATACCATCTCTAACATGATCCTAATTATTCTAACCTCATAATCCTATCTCACACCATATCTGACATCAAATAGTAAGATAATCATCCATCAATAGTCACATATAAGACATAATTATCATGTAACTATGCTCAACAAATCTTCATATTAAAAAACTATTCAATGAAGTAGAGTGATCATCAAATATCCAGATCACATGGTAAGCTTGAATTATACACAAAAATTATCGATTAAAGGTCATCAATTCCATCTAACATACCCCGTAGAAATCATCAAGCATAAACCACACACTACATAAAAATATCATATAATTCTGCTCAAGAAATTAAGCTAACAAGTAGTTAAATCAAGAAACAAAAGATCCCGTCATGCATTTCAATCATATATGTCAGTTGTCTACGTATACAAGTTCTAACTTTTTTAGATAATCATTCTAACATCAAGCATAATAGCAAACATCTCCATTCACATTCAATATATCATATAATCTAGCCATATCAAGGTCATATAAGATTCATAACAAATTCATAAGCAAGTCTTAATCACACACTAATCAGAAAAGCAGCTTATTTGAGTAAAACTAAGCATAATTTAGGGTTGTTCGATCACTAAGCAATTCAATTCAAAACTAAATGAAAATCTCCAGATTATAAATTGAATATGTATGGATGATACTGTAAAAATTTCATCCAAATATGACGTGTATATGTTTGTTAATTAAAGCCTCAAATTTATGCAACCACACATTAACTTTAATACTCTAGTATGGCAGTATCTGTTTCAAAATTCATTAAAAATAAAATATAAGTCCAAATCAAATGATTCAAAATGATAAGTACTCTCAAGTCTGGGATTTTTTTTTTTTTTAATCTTAGATCTAAATTCAAAATGAAAAAGTGTTCAAATAAAGGTTGAAAGCTATAGGAAAATAAGTCTTAGTGAAAACTGAACATGTTAATTTGAAAAATCATATAAAATCATTAGAAGTCAAAATTGGATGATTCCAATGGGTTTTGCTCCTAAGACACAGAAGAATATGATAGAAGAAAAATGTATCAAAATCCCCCAAGTATGCTTCCAATATTGATCTCACAAAGTTTTGGAATCAACAAATTTGGCACACAATTCTCTTTCTCAACCTAATTTCCACCATCAAAACTCCTTCCAAACACATCAAACTGGTCAAATTCAATCACCCAACATCAATACTACATAACACCAATTTTTTGTTCTCAAGAACATCCAATATGCCCAACAAGGGCTTCATCACCAAAACATGAATTTAAAGGCAGATGAGCAGAAAAATCTTAGCTTCTTGCAAATCTAACTTGATTACTTGAATTTCTTGAGACAAAAGCCTTCAAATGAGTGTTGTTAAGCTAGAGTTCCAAGTGTTGTGAGAAAACAAAGAGATGAAAGGAGAGGAGAAAGCTAGAGCAAGAACACCATGAAGTGCGTGTGAGTGTGTGTGGCGTGTAAAATGTTGGAGAGAGATTTGATATATGGTATTTTATTTGCTGAATAAGTGTTTTGTTTAATAAATAAAAGAGTTAGATTAATTAAATGGTATTTAGAAGTTGTTTTAATGCTAAAACTTCATTAAAATCAACAGCTAAGATTAAAATATACCAATGGTTGAGATTGGGTTACTATAAGGAGGGATATGATAGTCTCTTAACATATGTAGGGTTTCTAGGATTTATTGGAATAGAATAAATGAAAACGCAATTGATCTTGCACAACAATAACAAGCAAAAGTTTAAAGAGCTCAAATTTAAGTAGAATAGTTCAAAAGGTTCAAATAGACCAAAGCTTTTGGTCAATTAATAGTAAAATTAATTAAGGTAAAAAATTAAATTAGTCGAACTATTAAAATATGATTTTTATTTAATAAAAATTAATATTGGGTCCTTTATAAAATTCATTTCTCACACCGACCCCAAAAACAACATTTTCACTAAATAAATACATAAAATACTATCTAGTAAACAATTACTCACCTAAGATATAAAACTAATAATAAAGCATCTCAATACATTTATTCAAGTATAGGTAAATTATTGACACAAATATTTCACTTAAAAACAACAAATACAAAAGTAGTCAAAATTTATTCAAATAAATTCCCTAAAAAAATATATAAAAATATTCACTCATAAAAAACTCGAATAAATTCACACGCGACATTTCATATGTTATTATGCTCATAAAATGTCATTTAACACATATATGGATTCATGATTATGAGAGTTGCCTTATTTACAAAAGAGGCACCACGAATAAAAAAGATATTTATTTTTTCTATAAAAAATATAAAATTATAATTTTACTCCTAAAAGATTTAAAATTTTATTATACTAAATATCATTTTACTCACAAAAAAAAAATATAATAAAGTTTTTGCACCTTCAAAAAGATCACCCAAGTCAAATTACTTACTATACTTGAATATGCTCTATTTACTCGTTAAAAGAAAGCAACTATCATATCAATTAAAGTATATAAATGCATTTTTTTCAATAATAATAATATGCACACATCATTTAAGTTTTATCATGATTATTTTAATTGGACTTCTTAAGCTTTCAAACCATATGTTCCTGGCCTTCAGCAATAAAGCCTTCCGGTTGGGACATATAGATGTCTTCGCTAAGATGGCCATTTAAGAATGCCATCTTGACATCCATTTTCCATATCTCGTAGTCATAGTGACATGCGATGGCAAGGAGGATGCAGATGGATTTTAGCATGGCTATTGGGAAAAGGTTTCCTCATAGTCGATTCCCTCTTTTTGAGTATACCCTTTCGCCACAAGCCTAGCTTTGAAGGTTTCCACCTTCCCATCCGCTCCCTTCTTTCTCTTGTACACCCACTTGCACTTAATGGGTTTTTATCCTTTCAGGCGAAGCTACAAGATCCTAAACCTGATTGAGGTACATAGACTCAATCTCGCTTTCATTGCTTCATGCCACAGATTTGCCTCGGTATCAGTAATAACCTCTTCATATCTAGTGGGGTCTTTTTCCTGATGGTCGGAGACCAGCTCAAAGGCTTCTCTAGTCCATCTATCCGGAACCCTAGACACTCTCCCACTATGACAAGGCTCCATTGCACAGGCTCTTGAGGCTGTGCCTCTTCTTGTTCCACAATCGGGTCAGAAGAAGTTGATTCCGTTGATAACTTCTCCTCAAGTTCCAACCTCATTGAACCTTTAGTGGAAGTACTTTGATCGTCTTTCAAGTATCTAGCATTGGTACTAACTAGTACCTTCTGCTCATTGGGGTGATAAAAGTAATCTCCTTTTGTCCCTTTTGGATAGCCAACAAAATAGCATAATTCTGATCTTGGTTCTAACTTGTCTCTCTTGACCAGTACATAAGCTGGACAACCCCAAATCCTTAGATGATTTAGACTTGGCTTACGCTCAGTCCATATCTCATAGGGAGTCCTAGGTACTGACTTGGAAGGCACCAAGTTCAGAATATATGCCGTTGTCTCCAGGGCATATCCCCAAAAGGACACTGGAAGAGTAGCATGAGACATCATGCTTCGGACCATTTCCATCAATGTCCTGTTCTTTCTCTCAGCTAGTCCGTTCTACTGGGATACTATCCCATGATGTACCATGTAGTCCTTGAATTCACCTAGGAGGTACTCTCTACCACGATCCGATCGTAAGGTTTTGATTAATTTACCTGTCCGACGCTCCACTTCAGCCTTAAACTCCTTGAACTTATCAAAAGTGTCAGACTTGCGTCTCATCAGGTAAATATAACCATACCTTGTACAATCATTCGTGAAAGTGATGAAGTACTCAAAACCTCCTCTAGCTGGTGTAGACAATGGACCACACACATTAGTGTGAACAAGACTCAACACCTCCTTGGCTCTATCCGCCTTTGGTGTAAATGACCTTTTGGTCATCTTTCCCATCAGGCAAGATTCACACTGAGGCCAACTTTCCAATCTCAATGAGCCCAAAGGCCCATCATGGATTAGTCTCTAAATCTTAGTTGAGTTAATATAACCCAACCTTAGATGCTAAAGGTATGAATCATTGATATTGGTCTTTCTCTTCTTAGTTAAAGGTTCAGACTGAGCGTTATTTGATTGGTTGTTAATAGGGTTTAAAAAGAACAGATTTCCATACATGTGCCCAGTATATAAAATTTCTCCATCTCTACTGATAGAAATACCAGAATGGAAAGATACAAAATATCCTTGATTTATAAGTTTTGCAACTAAAATCAAATTCTGACGAAATCCAAGTACATATAAAATGTCTTTTAAAACCACTATTTTATTACAATAAAAAATAAGATCCAACTCTCCCACTGCAAGGGCCCAGACTTGTGCTCCATTACCCACTCGTAGCCCATATTTGCCCTTCTTGAGTCTTCTAATCTTTTTAAACCCCTGCAAGGAGTTACAGATATGATCAGTGGCTCCTGAATCAACAATCCAAGTGGAAGTTGATCCTACCATTGGTATAGACTTTAGATAGAAAATATTACCTGTGGGGTTTTTCTTGGCTTGAAGATCCGGATACTCCTTTTTCCGATGTCCCTTCTTCCCACATTTGAAGCACTTGCCCTTTGGTTTGTCCTTGGGTTGGGCTGCTGCATTCCCCTTCTTCCTCTTGAACTTTCTGGGTTTAGGCCCAGTTCTTGAGGAAGAAGCCTTAGCAATCATGGCCTTTGACTGCGGCTTCATGACCTTCTCCGCCATCTAGAGCTCCTTCATCAATTCAGTCAAACTCATGTTCAATTTGTTCATGTTATAGTTCAACTTGAACTGAGTGAAGGAACCTGGTAGAGATTCGAGAACCATGTCCACTTGGGTCTTGGGGTCAATGACAGCCCCTAAGATTTCTGCCTCCTCGAAAGCAGCAATCATCTTGAGCATATGCTCTCGGACTGATGCTCCCTTAGCCATCTTAATAGTTCAAAGAGCCTCCTGCGTTGCGAGCCGGCTCTTGTCTACGAATATAGTAGCCAATGATTAACTGATGTCATATGCAGAAGCCATATGCTCATGTTTTGACTGGAGCACATTAGACATGGAGGCTAACATATAACAATGTGCCATTTCATCAGCCTTCTTCCACGCCTTCTCAGCCTCTCGCTCTTCGACGGTGGAACCTTCCCCGATAACAGGGCAAGTCTCAAAAAGGACATACTTATACTCTTCGGCTGTGAGTATTATGTCCAGGTTCCTTTTCCAGTCCACATAGTTTGGACCCATTAACTTATTCTCCTTGAGAATAACGACCAATGGACTAAAAGAACCTCCCACCATTTCTGAAAATCAAAAAATAAAAGAAAGAATTTAGTTTGTGAAAACAAAATAAAATTTGTGCACTGGAAATAATTTGGCTCTTAGAAAAACTGACATAGCTTCTTAGGAAGATTAACAATTCCCTAAGCTAAGTGTATTAACCACCACAAATTAATTTCCCTTCTAGGTAATGATCTAGAGGATAACCCCATCGTGGGATGGTCGTTTCCTCTCATTTCCTATGGACATACCTCGCACTATAACCTCCAACGTGGGCTAGCCGATCATAGCACGTGCCCTGGGTTATTAATTACATCCTTCAATTAGATCTAGATCCTTATGGTATCCCCATCCTATACGGGTTCACTCCCAGGGTGACGTGAGGGGACCCACGATCTCTAATGAGGGCCGTGATGGAAGCGGTGGGGCCGTTAGAACCCCACTCCCACTTAGTCTTTTAAAATAAAGGTTTTCTGGAAAAATATCCTTTTGAAATTTCCAATAAGTTTTTCCTAAACTCAAAAATAAAATATCTAAGTCCATTCAAATTTCTATGTCAAGGTTTATATCCTTTGAGAGATTTTTTCATGGACTAATTTTATTTAAGTTAAAACTTAATGATTTCAAAAATTTTCCAATTAAAACTTTCTAGAGACTTTGGTCTCAAGTTTATTTGACAAAACAATTTTTCTAGTGCAAAATAAAACAAAATGGCTCTCCATTTTAATTTACAAAAAGATCTAAATCCAATATATTTTCTATGTCAAGGATTAAATCCTTTGAGAAAATATTCAAGGATTAATTTTTGTACAAATTAAAATAACCGTTTAATTTTTGAAGAAAAATGTTTTTCTTGTCAAAAATGTTGCCAAAGACTTTGGTCTTCGAAAAAAGGCACACATAGGTACACAAAAAAATAGCATGCTAGAAAACAGTAAATGTTTTCATGCTTTTCTTTTTTTAAACCTAAGTGCCCAAATAATAGAATTAAACACATTAATTAATTAATTATCTTGTTTAACCCTAAAATCCCTTACTAATATTCTTCATGCAAATATATTCCAAGAATATAAACTATTGCAAAAATATTAACTTCGTCTGGTATGGGACCCAAAACGAAAAAGAAAAAAAATAAAAAAATTGCAAAAAATAGTTGGTGGTCCACTGCACCGGCCGCACTGGATCCACGCTAGAATGGCCTGCGGCCCACCGCGGCCGCGGTGCACTGCGCCGCACCGGATCGCCTTCCAGACGCAGCCTATGGATCCGCCCGCAGCCACGACCCGCGGCCGCTTCTCCTTAGCTGCCGACCCGCGCACTCGCCCAATAACCCGCCGCTCGACCCGCGCAATTCAATTGCAAATTTGCAATTGAAAACGGCTCAATTTCCACGCAATCCAGCTCGGCTCCAAGGCACGAACAACGTGGCTTCTGTCACAATTTCGGTAGCAGCTCGGCGGCGGCTCGGCTCAAATAGTTTAGGAACAGTTTTCTTCTTTGTTTTTTCTTCTTTTCCGCGCGAAATTTGCAGAGCCTTTTGCTCTTCGAATTTTGCTTATTTCTTTGGGTTCTTTGGACATTTTTACTTACAAAAACTCATCGAAAACAAAAACACAACCGCGTATACCCATTTAAATTGGGTTTACACGATCAAACATCAAAGCCAAAAATTTTTATAGAGATACCTATGCTTTAACGGTGAAGCTCACAGCCATGCTATCCCATACCAAAACAGCGAAGGATCACATGTATAATCACCAAACAATCATTTTCTCCATTTTTATTAACTCCTATGCTCCCTAAGTTGATCAAAGAACCATTAGCTCTAATACCACATTGACGGGTAGAAACAGAGGAGCATGCTTGAACGAAAAAAAACAGAGGAAAAAAAAACACAAGCCTTAAAGGCCGCACAGAAGCGTTAAGATCATACATTTGCACTTTAAACCTACTAGGTTGAGTAGGAATGGATTGAATGACAGGAATCGTTTCACCTTACCCACTTGAAGAAGCTTCTAGTTGAAAACCCTCTAGCCTCTTACTTCGCCTTGTTTGCATGAACACCAAGCCTTTTAGCTCTCAGAATATGCCACTGCCCAACCTCTAGTCGGTGAACACAACGGTGAAGAAGAATGGTCTCAAGTCTCCTTGGTTCTCTTGCTATTGGTTAGCAAAGCTCCAAGGAGAACAAACAGAGGTGAGGAGACGTGAGAGAGAGAGAGCTGCGTGACTCTTGTTGTTGTTAGGGAGATTAGGGTTTTACTTTCTCCAGAGACTTGTTTATTGGTCAGCCAAAACTAGGTCTCTGATTATCTGATAAACATATCCTCAGGATATCATACTTCAAACACCCGGATGTTATACTGAGAATAAGTTTGGCTTAACCCTAAACTTATCTGAATCGTGTCTAGAAAAAACCCTATGGTCCAAGCTATTGGGCCGAAATAATATTTATTATTTTTCTTGGACCCAAAAGGCCCAAAATAATAAACATTAATTAATTATTTCCTGGGCTGATATAAATAACCCAATAAATAATTAATTAGCTCAAATGAACCAAAATAATTAATCTTCAATTATTTATTTCTTGGGCTTATATAAATAACCCAATAAATAATTAAACATTAATTATTTCCCCTAGTTTAAGCCCAGGTTAATTTCTTAATTATTCATACTGGACCTAGGCACTGAATAATTAATTAACCAATTAAATCAGATAATTAATTTCTCTCACCTCCGATTTTTATTTATTTATTTATTTATTTTATTCTAGTCTAATAATAAATTAGACATCCTGAATAAAATAAAATAAAATCCTCTTGAACTGAGACCAATTCCTCAACCCAAAATTAGTTAGGACTTACAGGCTATTCCGAGGACCAAAAAGACACATCGCCTTGGTTGCTAAAATGACCAAAATACCCCTGCTATATAAATAGCTATATTTTGCATTTTAAATATTTTCTAATATCACCATAAGGAAATATTGACCCCAAGGACAATGCTGCATTAGCAAAGTCTCCAACCTACAGGTAAAATAACTAAAGTAGCCCTCTACACATCGTCGTACATTTAGAGAGGAATAAGTGTACTAACATCCCTCTAAATGACACCTACCATCCTTAGGCTTCTAGTCCAATGATCCACAACTTCCTGGAGTGTTTCCGCTTTCCAATGGAGCTACCCTAAAGCACACATCCGAGTCATGTTTCCCAGGGCCTTGGATATTTTAGACTATTTGGACAACCACAAGGGGCGATATAGTTTAGAAACTATCTTGTACAAGTCTGTCTTAACTAACTAGTTACATATACCCAATACACAAGTATATTGGTTCTACTATAGAATCTCAACTATAGCATATCAAAGCATATGCTTCCAGTTTCATCAGACCACCAACTCATACTCAAGTCATAGAGTACTAGTCCACGCTGTAGTGGTAGTAGTCTAGGTTTCTATCATATAGCACTTTTAGAAACCACAACTACAGGTCCTGTCCTACGTATTCGAAATACGCTTATGTCATGAAGTGAGTGGACTACTCACTGGCTAAAGGTAAGTCATTCCCCATTTGGAATTCATAACATAATAACCTAAACATGGTGAGATTCCCAGTCTCATCAATAGGTTAAGAACAAATGTTTATGTGTTAAATAACCCATGATCCATACCTTACTGTGAAAGACCACCATTCACATGGATCACTTATTTAAACACAATAGGTCTATTCTGAACGAAAATTGTGCACAAACAAAAAGTAAATTCACAAACAATTTTTTAAATTAAATTCTTTTATTAAAATATTCGATTTAACATCAGAAACCTAGTCTAAGAGGGCTTACAATCCAACACATTGAACTCTGAATTTCGGCCAGCCTTATAGCTCTCTCAACCCTCATTCATTTCAGCAAAACACAGCAAACCAGTCGATCATTGTAGCTCGAAGGAACCTCCATCAATCAAACACCATTACCATATCTTTTACCTTTAAAACACTCCTTAAATTCCTCCATATGAATTTCAAACAACCAAAATTTTCTCTCCTTTCTAATCTGAAAATCAAAATCCTAGAATTCCCTCAATCATTCGGCCAGCCTCTTTATAAATTCGTCCATCATTTTCTCTCTAATCCTCTCCATTTTCACTAAGAACACACACTAGCTTTCTTCAAGCCAAAGACCACTCTAAACACCTTTAATCCCTTCCAGAAACTCCAGAACATGCCTACATACACTCTAGAGTCCATTCCTGGATTTTATAACATCAAATTTCGAAAACAAAAATTTACAATCGGACAAAATCAGAATTTTCCTTGAAGTCTCAAGAACATCATCAAGGTAACCAAGAACAAGTTTTGTTCATCTTTTTCCCTTCAATCTTTAACATATCATACTAATGCTCTCTCTCTCTCTCTCTCTCTCTCTCTCTCTCTCTCTCTCTCTCTCTCTCTCTCTCTCTCTCTCTCTCTCTCTCTCGGCCGAAATGGTTGCTACAACCATGGTTGTTTTCTTTCTCCTCTCTTAGACTATTCAAGCCTCTCAAGTGCGTGGATCTTCTTAAATCTTCATTGAGATAGTCATCAACTAAGTATTTCTTTTAACCTTTCTTTTGAATTCTGGATTCATGTCTCTTAGTTGTTGATAGAGAGGATAGAATATGAATGTGGGATTGAGTATATGCATATGTATGAAGGAGTTGAGATTGGAGCACGAGAATGATTGATCATGCTTAAGCTTTATGAATTTCCTTATGGATCGATGCATGTTCATCATATCTTAAGAAATTATGAATGTGTAAGCATGCTAGAATGTTATGTCACCTTTAGTGAATAGGATATTATGTCCTTATTTTCATTGAAGCCGTGAGTATTATTATGCGTAGTAGGGATTTGATCATGTGATACTAGGTATGGATTTAAGCCTTTGTTCATGAATAGAATAGTTTATTGATTGATGTTGGATTATATGCTCATGAATCTTGTTAGCAATAGAAAAATTATGATCATGACCTTATTGATCGTAGGCTATTTTGATTAGCAAATATTATTACCCCAATTAAAATTATTACTATGTTTTTCTCCCAAGATTTCAAAATTCTTAGAAAGTTTTGAAATTGGAATATTCAATGAAATAGTGATATTTTAGTAGTCAAATAAATGATATCTTTTATTAAAAATAATATATATATATATATATATATATGAAAATTTTTATACAAATAAGTAAAATATCAATGACCTTGTAGACCATACATTCATAAATACTATTTCTATTTATTTGTTATCTATTCATCAAAACTTGATAAAATTTATTTATTATTAATTATTTACTATGTATCAATTAAGAGATTAGTAATAATTTAATATTTATTGTAAAAATACTATTTAAGAATGACCATTTATTAATATCATCTAGAACTTAGGATTCTTCAACAATTAAACTCTAGTTTATTTATTAATAACAACACTCAAGATTTATTATTTGAACCTATAACTTATTAGTAATTATTTTACAAGTCCTAGTTAATTTAGCCACTCATCTCTACAGCAGGATCGAACTGAAAACATGGCATAAAAGTTAATGAGATAACAATCTCAATAAGCCTGTGTGTGCTTTGAGTGTTTCAGGTAAAACAGTTCATGTATGCAAGCCGTAAAAATTGTATAAGAGAAAGTGCTGGCAAGTAATAAATAAGGTTAAAAATAAAGAGTGGCATTTTACTTTTCAAACTATACATGTGCACAATAAATACAACCACTCAAATGGGTAGCCATGGGTTACCACATGTTGGGCCCTATGACTATATAACAGTCAGAATGCCACACTTTGTGCAGACTGACAAAAGGTAGGTGATCGGCCTATCGGGTGAGATACTCATCCTTTTCTACACATAAAATTACCAATTGTCCACTCCGAAAACATACAGTCCACATGATTGATCCTTGATAGCTCAGACTAACATAACCTACTGGACTGGCATCCTATCTAGGAAGAACTCACCCCTCAGAGGTGGCCACCTATTGAGAGACTTACCATAACCCTTCAAAGTCTAGTCCTACTAGTCTACATTTATTAAGTACTCAACAATGATTGTCCCACTTGGGAAAAACTGATAATACATTGCTTTATTTGAAAATAGCAATTAAGGGTTTCTAAAATTCTTACCAAAGTTAGTTATTAGAAAGAGTTTAGTATTTGTGCAAAACTGCTTGTTTGATTTTCAAATTATTTATTTGACTTAAAAAAGAAAGGAAACAATCCTTAATTGCCTTTACAAAATGAGTGCCCATACACATCGCGTTTGGTTGCCCAAGAAATCTTTAGTCTTCAAATAAGTTGATGCAGAGGCTTACATGATCCTTTGCTTGATCAAACTCAATAATCTTCCAAAGCTGACCTAACCCCACCAAGGGTAAACACAAGTCATAAGGTTATACGCAAGCTCTATTCACTTATAATTTAATATTTATTTTAAAAATACTATTTAAGAATGACCATTTATTAATATCATCAAGAACCTAGGATTCTTCAACAATGAAACCCTAGTTTATTTATTACTAACAACACTCAAGATTTATTATTTGAACCTATAACTTATTTGTAATTATTTTACAACCCCTAGTTATTTTATCTTTTCAAGCTAGTCTTATTTTATAAAATCCTTTATCATCTAGCCTTAAAGCTTAGGACATCAGGGTCATGATTGCAATATGTTGAACTAGGATTATTTATGTATGCGAATATAGCTTGAGTATAACCTTTTGACTTGTGTTTACCCCAGGTAGGGTTAGGTTAGCTTTGGAATATTCTTGAGTTTGATCAAGCAAAGGATCAGATAAGCCTCTGAATAAACTTATTTGAAGATAAAAGATTTCTATGGCAAGCCAAACGCGATGTGTATGGGCACTCATTTTGTAAAGGCAATTAAGGACTGTTTCCTTTCTTGTTTTAGTCAAACAAATCATTTGAAAATCAAACAAGCAGTTTTGCACAAATACTAAATTCTATCTAAAAACCAACTTTGGCAAGAATTTTAGAAGCCCTTAATTGCTATTTTCAAACAAAGCAATGTATTATCAGTTTTTCCCAAGTGGGACAATTATCGTTGAGTACTTAATAAAGATAGACTACTAGGACTAGTCTTTGAAGGGTTAGAGTAAGTCTCTTAGTAGGTGGCCACCTCTGAGGGGTGAGTCCTTCCCGGATAGGATGCCAATCCAATAGGTCATGTCGGTCCGAGCTAGCAAGTTTTAGTCATGTGGACTGTGTGTTTCTAGAGTGGACAACTGATAAGTTTGGGTGTAGAGAAGGAGGAGTATCTCACCCGGTAAGCCGATCACCTACCTTTTGTTAGTCTGCACAAAGTGTGGCATTCTGACCATTATATGGTCATGGGGCCCAACATGTGGTAACCCATGGCTACCCATTTGAGTGGTTGTATTTATTGTGCACATGTATAGTTTGAAAAGTAAAATGCCACTCTTTATTTTTAACCTTAGTTATTGTTTGTCAGCACTTCCTCTTATACAATTTTTACAGCTTACATTCATGAACTATTTTACCTGAAACGCTCAAAGCACATACGGGCTTACTGAGATTTTTTTCTCATCACCTTTTATGCTATGTTTTCAAGTCAATCCTGCTATGGAGATGAGTAGCTAGATTTGTTGCCAGCTTTGAAGACTTTATGTTATTTATTTTATGTGTTGTTTTGAGAGATGATAGTAATCAATTTATTTTAGATTTGTTCCTGAATTTTTGGGTTATAATAAGTTCAATTTTAAAGTACTGTATTTATTTTCGTTTGTGTGACCTAGTTATAAAGACCCTTTGTCCTTTGGACGGGGCGACATCCTCGGTCCTGTTGGGCCTAGGTAGTAGGGTGTTACAAGTAGTATCAAAGCCTAGGTTTAGGCAAATATTGATAGTGTATATTCTGTTTTATTTAGTTTAAATCTTTTATCTAACCCGCCTTGGTCATGCTGTAGGATGGTTAGAATGCTTAGAACCGTAAGGAAAGGGTAGCAATGGCATCCTCCCATCCCTATCTACCCAGAAGACCTACTGGTGCCTCAGCCTGCACCGCATCCAATTATTCCCTTGGATGGTAGGAGTGATGATAAGGTCCCGATCAATAAGCCACCCCCAATACCTATGATAGACTTGGTTACTGACAGTGAAGATGAGAAAATTGATATGGAATATGTTCCCCACCCTCCTAGTCCTATAGTTGACTTGGCAGCTAATAATTATTCCCTTGGATGGTAGGAGTGATGATAAGGTCCCGATCAATAAGCCACCCCCAATACCTATGATAGACTTGGTTACTGACAGTGAAGATGAGAAAATTGATATGGAATATGTTCCCCACCCTCCTAGTCCTATAGTTGACTTGGCAGCTAATAATGATGATCCGAGGGAGATAGATTATGAATATTCACCTAGACCTTCCTTCATTCTTCCACCCAACCAGGTTGAGACCGGAGAGAGTTCTAGGCGACTCGGGAAAGAACCAATGGATGGGTTTGCAAATGGGGTTGGGATAGACTTTACTAAGAATTCTGGGGGATGGTTATATGAGGCCGACTTTGAAGACTCCGATGAGGACTAGGGAGGCTAAAGGCTGGTATGATTAGGATATTTTATTTACAGCTTTCCATAAACCTCTATGTTAAGGATTTCATTCCTGTTTACTGCTTTAATTTCGAATTTATGCAAATAAGGGTACTTGGAGTACTCTAAGGGTTAGAGAATTTTTTTTAATACAATTCTTTATACAAAACTTGCATCTGATTTCCTTTTACTTAAATTTGAATGTGAATGCATGCTTAACTAAAATGACTTAAAACTTGAATGCATAAACTCATTATCTAGGTATGGTTTAGAATGGCACCCAAGTGTCGTGTAGTCACATCAGGCAGAAGAGTTCTGGAGGTAGAACCTGTGACACCAGAGGTTGAGGCGACTCAAATACAGTCACCCAATCAGGGAAATAAGAGTGTGCTAGATTTGGAAATGAGGTCAGAAGAACCTGTTGAAGTGATAATAGGGTAAGTATTCAACAAGATGACCGAGATTCTTCAGATTTTGACTGAACGGAGAAATCCAAAGGGAGAGGACGAAGCTTTGGAGAGGTTTCTGAAATTCCAACCGCCCATCTTCTTAGGAGAAGTCGAGCAGGATCAGAAAGCTGAACAATGGATAGAGCAAATGGAAGACATCTTTGCTATGCTTCAGTACATTGAGAAGCGAATGGTGAAGTTTGTTGTATTCTGATTAAGGGGACCAGCTCGAGCATGGTGGCAACGGGTTCAGGACGACTGGGAAATAATTGATCAAGACTGGACATGGGCCAATTTTGTGGAAGCATTCAGAGTTGAGTATATCCCTTAGTGGATAGTTGAGAAGCGGGAAGATGAGTTCCAAAATCTAAAGCAGGGACGTATGGTGGTAGCTCAGTACGTGGCATGGTTCACACAATTATCAAAGTATTGTAAGAGGCTGGTGGACACTTTTCAGAATAGGACAAGACAGTTTGTCAAGGGGCTAAGGCAGGAGTTGAGAAGGGCGTTGGTCCCTTCTCTACCAACGAACTACTCAGGGGCCGTGGACACAGCCACCCAGACTGAAAATGAGGACCGTAGCAGAATGGCACAGAGACCTTTTCAGCCACCAAGATAATCGCTAGGACATTTTCAGTGGCAGCAACCCAATAAGCCCCCCGCTAATCAGTAGTAGTAGAATTGGGGAAAGTAAGCTCGGACAACACCGGTTGGTCCTACGTAAAATCTTCTGTTATGCTGGCAATGTGGGAAAAGGGGCCACACAGATAAAAATTATTGGTCCAAAGGAGGTGAGTGGAAATGTTACCACTGTAGAGACCCGAACCACCTACTGAACGCTTGCCCTAAACTTCACCGAGTCGGGCAAGGAAATCTGGCTCAGATCTCAGGGGCTAATCGAGCTAATGCCATTGGAGCATCTGGGAGTAGAGCGCAGAAGCCTTAAGTGAAAGCAAAAGTTTTCGCTTTCAATCGAGAGGTGGTTGGAGCTGATGCGACAGTGGTGGAAGGTACGTTTACTATCCAAGGTCGTTCTATTAAAGCATTGATAGGCCCTGGATCTACCCATTCCTATTTAAACAACAACTGTGCATATCATTTAGGTTGGGATGGAGTAGAACTACCTTTTACTTTGTTGGTGAGTACGCCGTTGGGGAAGATAGTGCAAACAGATTGGTATGTGCAAAATTGTAAAATTGAAGTGGGGAGAGAAAGCTTGGAGGGAGATTTAATAATCTTGGCTATTGATGATTATGATTTGATATTGGGAATGGATTAGCTAGCGAAGCATGGGGCTAGGGTAGACTGTAAGAATAAATCGGTTCAGTTCATTAGACCAGGATGTGATGTGTTGGAGTTCAATGGCAAGAGAGTAAAGGAATTGAAGTATTTGATAGCTGGGGCTAAAGCCCAAAAATTATTGAAGCAAGGATATCAAGGATATATGGCTTATGTGATAAACAAGTTGAAGGACCAGTGCACTCTAGAGGATACCGAGATGGTAAAGGATTTTTCCGATGTGTTCCTTGCAGAACTCACTTCTCTACCTCCTAGCTGAGAAGTTGAATTCACCGTGGATCTAGTTCCAAGAGCGAAACCAGTGTCCCGGACCCTATATTGGATGGCACCGGCGGAGCTGAAAGAACTGAAGGAGCAGCTAGAAGAGTTGGTGAAGTAAGGTTATATCAGACCTAGCATATTACCCTAGGGAGCACCTGTGCTGTTTGTGAAGAAGAAGGATGGGACTTTAAGGCTGTGTAGAAACTATCGGGGCTTAAACAACCTGACGATCAAGAATAAGTATCCCCTACCGCTGATTGACAAGCTGTTCGACCAGTTGCAAGGATCTAGTTGTTACTCCAAACTGGATTTGAGGTAAGGATACTATCAAGTGAGGATAAAAGAGGAGGATATCCCCAAGACGGCCTTCAACACAAGGTATGGTCACTATGAGTTCGTGGTGATGCCATTCGGGGTAACTAATGCACCAGCGGTATTTATGGATTTGATGCATCGAGTGTTCCGACCCTACTTGGACAAGTTTGTGGTGGTCTTTATCAAGGACATACTCATTTATTCCAAGAGCCCGGAGGATCATGCAAAACATTTGAAGCTGGTATTAGAAAAGCTAGGAGAGCACAAACTTTTCGCAAAGTTTAGCAAGTATGAGTTTTGGCTGGATAGTATGACATTTCTTGGCCACGTGGTGACCAAGGATGGGATCAAGGTAGACCCAGCAAAAGTTGAAGCGGTTTTAGACTGGAAGCAGCCGGAGAACATTACCGAGATTTGAAACTTCTTGGGATTGGCTGGCTATTATAGGAGGTTTATCAAAGGATTTTCAACGTTCACATCCCCTATGACTCGACTGCTGATAAAGGATGTACCATTTATTTGGAGTGAAAAATGTGAGAAGAGTTTCCAAGAGCTGAAATGGAGATTAATGACAGCACTAGTGTTGAGTCTGCCAGAGGGAGATAAGCTTTACGTACTGTATGCCGATGCTTCGAAAGAAGGTTTAGGAGTATTTTTTATGAAAGACCGAAAGGTGATCGCTTATGCTTCTCGGAAGTTGAGGCCTCATGAAGTTAATTACCCCGCTCATGATCTAGAGCTAGTTGCCATTTTGTTCGTTTTAAAGAAATTGTGACACTACCTGTACGGGACGGAATATGAAGTGTTCACTGATCATAAGAGCCTGAAGTACATTTTCACCTAGAAGGACTTAAATCTAAGACAGCGAAGATGGATGGAATTTTTCGAGGAGTACCATTGTCCAATCAACTATCATCCCAGGAAGGCCAATGTTGTTGCTGATGCTCTGAGCAGAAAAGTTAGAATGGCAAGGCTAAGGGTACAGGAGGTTCAAATGGTTCACGATGTGTTGGATAGAAGAGCATAAGTGCAAAAGGAGAAAATTGTTGTTAGTAACCTGAAGTTGATACCAGACCTAAGGCGGGAAGTTATTGAAGCTCAGCAATGTAATGCAGAATTTTAACTTTTCAAGGAAAAAGAGCTTAAACGGCAAGGCAGTGAATTTCGGCAAGATGAAGCGGGAGTTTTATATTTCAGAGATTGGTTGTGTGTACGCGATGAGTACCAATGAAGGATAGAATTTTGGAAGAGGAACAGGTACACCATTCATCCAGGAGAGGTCAAAATGTATCAGGATCTGAAAAGGGCCTATTGGTGGCCTGGAATGAAGCAGAACGTGGTTAAGTATATCTCAACGTGTCTCACCTGTCAGAAAGTTAAAGCGGAGCATAAGAAGTCAGCGGGACTATTACAATCGTTGCCAGTACCTGAATGGAAGTGGGAGGAAGTGACCATAGACTTCGTTACTGGACTCCCTATGGCAAGGACCCAAAAAGATGCCATATGGGCAGGGGTGGATCGACTAAACAAATCAGTGCATTTCATACCAGTGAATGTAAAGGATACTATGGAGAAGTTAGCTCAGACCTATGTGCAAGAAATAGTCCAACTGCATAGAGTGCCTTCAAGTATTGTGTTTGACTGAGATCCGAGATTTACATCTCAATTTTAGGGCAAGTTTCAAGAATCAATGGGGTCGAGTCTGAAGTTTAGTATGACGGCACATCTATAAATCGATGGACAGTCAAAAAGGGTTATACAGATATCAGAGGATATGTTGAGAGCCTGTGTACTGGATTTCAGGGATAAATGGATTGAATGTGTGCCGTATGTGGAGTTGTCGTACAATAACAGTTATCAAGCTTCGATTGGAATGGCTCCTTATGAAGCCCTGTATAGACGCAAGTGTCAGGTACCGCTATACTGGAGTTGGTCAGAGGATAGCCATATAAGCAAATTGGGAGAAGTCTATGTTCAGAAAATGTTGTACAAGGTCAAGTTAATTAGGGAAAGGTTAAAAGTAGCCTAGAGCCGACAAAAGAGCTATACAGACAATAGGCAAAGAGAGTTAGAATTCCAGGTGGGAGACAGTTTATTCCTAAGACTGACACCAAATAGAGGAATCTTGAAGCATCTGAAAAGTGGGAAGCTGAATCTGAGGTATTTGGGACCGTTTTCGATAAAGGAGAGAATTAGGCTGCTGGCGTATCGATTGGATTTGCTGAAAGGATTGACAAGAATTCATGACGTGTTTCATGTGCTGCGGTAGAAAAAGTACAATGTTGATCCTGGACATGTTTTGAATGATGAGCCGTTGCTGTTGCAACCCGACCTGAGCTATGTGGCAAAACCCGAGAGGATATTGGACTGAAGTATCAAGACTCTCCGGAACAAGCAGATTCCGATAGTAAAGGTGCAGTGGGAGTATCATGGCACGCGAGATGCCACCTGGGAAACAAAAGAGTAGGTAAAGTGGAAGTATCCTGATCTGAGATAGAGGTATGTCTGAATTTTAGGATGAAATTCTCCTAAGGAGGGGACGATGTGAAACCCCACCTAAAGCCAACCCTAGAGTAAAGGGGTCGGGCTGGGCATATCATATTAGTTTGCATGAATATACATGTTTTTGAATGATTTTATGTACTTTAGAATTATGATTTATAGGTTAAAAAGCTTAGTTATGCTTATTGAGAAGGAAATGGTAAAATGGTAATATTGCTTGAAGTCAAAATAGGAAAATAGCTTGAGGATTAAATAGGAAGAATATTTGAGAGAGAAAATAAGAACAAGAGTTATTGTGGTTTAGTGGTTAGAGCTTTGGAATTAATCTCTAAGGTGATGAGTTCAAATCCCATCATTTAAGTTTTATCATGATTATTTTAATTTAAGGTTGGATTTTAGTCTCTTGCATTCCATAAGTAAAAATAGGAGTGTTGTCCTAGGGGAGCCTTGAAGAGAATGTCCTAATCCTATTCTTATGTCCTAAAAAGAATTCTTGAGGGATTCATGTCCTTTTATTCCCTAGCTTACCCTAAACTCTTTACCAATTAAGTCAGTTCAAAATGCATCCAAATCTATGGTTTTAATTCCAGAAAGTTCAGCAAGGATTCTTGGCCTTGGAAATTTAGAAAATGATTCCTAGAGGTTAGAGATTGGACTAAAAATAGGGAAGGAGTTAAGGAAGGTTCCCAAGAGAAATTAATCTCCATGGTTGAACCTTCAAACTCCACTCCCTAGTGTTCATCTTCTCCATGGAAGAAATTTGAATTTTTTCCAGATTCTTGAACAGCCTAACCTTCGAAAGTCTTAGCCATCTTCCTTACTCAATTGCTGCCAAAAAATTGGCCAACTTATTTAGCTTGAAGACTGAAATTCTTTTGCCAAAAATCGGACTGCACAAAGCTGTGCAAACCAGAAATTTTTTTTTGATATTTTCGATGCATAGCAGGCCAAAACCAAAGCTATTTCTTCTACCTTCGAACCAGTAAATTACATTTGCTTTTCCTCCATATAGAAGGTTGGAAATCAGCCTTAAAGGACCCTCAAACACCTCTCAAAACCCTCTGCAAATCGGCTGGAACATTGCAGAAAATAGCATAGCAAATTTCAGCAAACCAATTCGAATCACAACCAGAAAAATTCCAGCCTTGCTCTCTTCAAGCCTTGTCTGAAAACAACCTCAAACCTCTGTAAGTTAACCTTTGTTCAGCCATGAACTAAACTCCATTACCCCCTCCACTGACCTTACACAACTAGACTCTAGAGCCACTCCTCAAATTCCTCCTACAATTACTCCAATCAAACTTTAAATTGAATTTCAAAATTTTCAGCATTTGCTCCATGACAACACCCTTGGATTAAGCTTCATAACCAGAAATTCTCCCCACCATAGAACTCTGAATTTTGGTCAGCCTTATAGCTCTCTCAACCCCCATTCATTTCAGCAAGACACAGCAAACCAGTCGGCCATTGTAGCTCCAAGGAACCTCCATCAATCAAACACCATTACCATATCGTTTACCCTTAAAACACTCCTTAAATTCCTCCATTTGAATTTCAAATAACTAGATTTTTCTCTCCTCTCTAATCTGAAAATCAAAATCCCAGAACTCCCTTAATCATTCGGCCAGCCCCTTTAGAAATTCGTCTAGCATTTTCTTTCTAATCCTCTCCATTTTCACCAAGAATACACACTACCTTTCTTCGAGCCACAGACCACTCTAAACACATCCAATCCCTTCCAAAAACTCTAGAACACGTCTACATACTCTCTAGAGTCCATTCTTGGATTTTATAACATCAAATCTCAAAAAAAAAAAAAAAATTACAATCGGATCAAAACCAGAATTTTTCTTGAAGTCTCAAGAACATCATCAAGGTAACCAAGAACAACTTTTGTTCATCTTCTTTCCTTCAATCTTTAACATATCATACCAATGCTCTCTCTCTCTCTCGGCTAAAATGGTTGCTAAAACCATGGCTGTTTTCTTTCACCTCTCTTGAACAATTCAAGCCTCTCAAGCACGTGGATCTTCTTAAATCTTCATTGAGATAGTCATCCACTAAGTATTTCTCTTTAACCTTTCTTTTGAATTCTGGATTCATGTCTCTTGGTTGTTGATAGAGAAGATAGAATATGAATGGGGGATTGAGTATATGCATTTGTAAGAAGGAGTTGAGATTGGAGCATGAGAATGATTGATCATAGCTAAGCTTTATGAATTTCCTTGTGGATCGATGCATGTTCATCATGTCTTAAGAAATTATGAATGTTTAATCATGCTAGAATGTTATGTCACCTTTGGAGAATAGGATATTACGTTCTTATTTTCATTGAAGCTGTGAGTATGATTATGCTTAGTAGGGATTTCATCATGTGATAGTAGGTATGGATTTAAGCCTTTGTGCATGAATAGAATAGTTTGTTGATTATTGTTGAAGTATATGCTCATGAATCATGTTAGCAATAGGAAAATTATGATCATGACCTTGTTGATCCTAAGCTCTTTTGATTAGAAAATTTTATTATCCTAATTAAAATTATTACTATGTTTTTCTCCCAAGATTTCGAAATTCTTAGAAAGTTTTGAAATTGGAATATTCAATGAAATAGTGATATTTTACTAGTCAAATAAATGATATCTTTTATTAAAAATAATATATATATATATATATATATATATGAAACCTTTTATACAAATAAGTAAAATATTAATGATCTTGTAGACCATATATTCATAAATACTATTTATATTTATTTGTTATCTATTAATCAAAATTTGATAAAATTTATTTATTAATAATTTTATTTATTAATAATTATTTACTATGTATCAATTAAGAGATTAGTAAAATTTAATAGTTATTTTAAAAATACTATTTAAGAATGACCATTTATTAATATCATCTAGAACTTAGGATTCTTCAACAATGAAACCCTACTTTATTTATTAATAACAACACTCAAGATTTATTATTTGAACCTATAACTTATTAGTAATTATTTTACAACCCCTAGTTACTTTATCTTCTCAAGCTAGTCTTATTTTATAAAATCCTTTATCATCTAGCCTTAAAGTTTAGGACATTAGGGTCATGATTGTAATAAGTTGAACTAGGATTATTTATGTAAGCGAATATAGCTTGAGTATAAGCTTATGACTTGTGTTTACCCCAGGCGGGGTTAGGTCAACTTTGGAAGATTCATGAGTTTGATCAAACAAAGGATCAGGTAAGCTTATGTATAAACTTATTTGAAGATAAAAGATTTCTATGGCAAGCCAAACGTAATGTGTATGGGCACTCATTTTGTAAAGGCATTAAGGATTGTTTCCTTTCTTGTTTCAATCAAACAAATCATTTGAAAATCAAACGAGCAGATTTGCACAAGCACTAAACTCTTTTTAAAAACCAACTTTGGCAAGAATTTTAGAAACCCTTAATTGCTATTTTCAAATAAAGCAATGTATTATCAGTTTTTCCCAAGTGGGACAATCATTGTTGAGTACTCAATAAGGGTAGACTATTAGGACTAGTCTTGGAAGGGTTAGGGTAAGTCTCTCAGTAGGTGGCCATCTCTGAGGGTTGAGTCCTTCCTAGATTAGATGCTCGTCCAGTAGGTCATGCTGGTCCGAGCTAGCAAATTTCAGTCATATGGACTGTGTGTTTCCGGAATGGACAACCGGTAAGTTTGGGTGTAGAGAAGAAGGATATCTCATCCGGTAGGCCGATCACCTACCTTTTGTCAGTCTGCACAAAGTGTGGCATTCTGACCATTATATAGTAATGGGGCTCAACGTGTGGTTACCCATGGCTACCCATTTGAGTAGTTGCATTTATTGTGCACATGTATGGTTTGAAAAGCAAAATGCCACTATTTATTTTTAACCTTATTTATTGCTTGCCAGCACTTTTTCTTATACAATTTTTACAGCTTATATACATGAACTATTATATTTAAAACACTCAAAGCACACACAGATTTACTGAGATTTTATCTTATCACCTTTTATGCCTTGTTTTCAGGTCGATCTTGTTGTGGAGATGAGTAACTAGATTTGTTCCTGCTTGGAAGACTTTATGTTATTTATTTTATGTGTTGTTTTGAGAGATGATAGTAATCAATTTATTTTTGATTTGTTCCAGAATTTTTGGGTTGTAATAATTTCAATTTTAAAGTATTATTTTTATTTTCATTTGTGTGACCTAGTTATAAAGACCCCTTGTCCTTTGGACGGGGTGACATTCCCGGCCCTGTTGGGCTTAGGTAGTGGGGTGTTACACTATGTAGACTAAGCCACGTCGTAGTGGGAGGATAACTGGGGTTCCTGAGAGATAGACTGGAGAGACTTTTGAGGTAGTCTCTAACTATTAGGATTAAGATTCCACTAGATACGATGAGGCCATTGTTGACGTTGATGCGGACAAATAGCAAACTGCAATGGATACTGAGATTGGATCTATGTACCTCAATCAAGTCTGGGATCTTGTCACTACACCTGAAGGGATTAAACCTATAAGGTGTAACTAGGTATACAAGAGAAAGAGATGTGGGAATGGAAAGGTGGACACCTTTAAAGCAAGGTTGGTTGCAAAAGGCTATACTCAGAAAGAATGGAACGATTGTGAGAACACCTTTTCACTTGTTGCCATGCTTAAGTCCATATGCATTCTCTTGGCCGTTCCATGTCACTATGACTATGAGATATGGAAAATGGATGTCAAGACAGCATTTTTTAATAGCTATCTTAGCGAAGACATTTATATGTCCCAGCCAGAAGACTTTATTGCCATAGGTCAAGAACATATAGTCTATTTATGGATTTAAGCAAGCATCACGAGCATGAAACATACATTTTGATGAGACTGTAAAGTCTTATAGTTTCATACAAAACGTCGATGAACCCTGTGTATATAGAAAGTTAGATGGGAACAATGTGTCTTTTATGGTACTTTATGTAGATGACATTCTACTTATTAGAAATTAAGTAAGGACATTGTCATCTTTAAAGGCTTGGCTACCAAGTCAATTTAGCATGAAGGATATGGGAGAAGCTAGCTACATTCTTGGTATTAAGCTTATTAGAGATAGGAAACAAAGAATATTAAGTTTATCCCAATCTACTTATATTGACAGGATATTAGCTAAGTTTAGCATGGATTAGTGCAAATGGATAATCATACCCTTTAGGCACGGATTGACCTTGCACTAGGAAGAAAAGGAAAGAAGGAGTAGGATTTCCTATACCTCAGCAGTAGGAAGTCTTATGTATGCCATACTTTGCACTAGGCCGGATATTTACTTTTTAGTAGGCATGGTTAGAAGGTATTAGTAAAACCTTGGGGTAGAACATTGGCAAGTTGTAAAGTTTATACTCAAGTACCTAAAAGGAACAAGGGATTATATGCTAGTTTACAGAGCTAATGACTTAGTTCCTACCAGTTACATGGACTCAACTTTCCAGGCAGATAAAGATGAAAAAAAATCTACTAGTGGATATATCTTCATTTTGTCTAGAAGGGCTTTTCATGGAGTGTCAAACAATTTTGTAAGTATGTGGCAACTTTAGAAGCTTCTAAAGAAGCGGGTTAGCTCTGGAAGTTCCTCACAGAACTTGTAGTTATGCCACACATGGATAGGCCCATAAAAATATATTGTGACAATTCTAGAGTTGTCACAATGTAAGGAACCAAGAAACCATAGGAAGGGCAAGCACATTGAAAGAAAGTATCACTTGATCCAGATTTCATTCAGAAATAAAAGATATTGGTTGATCAATTTTCCTCAGCTAACAATCTGGTGGACCCATTTACTAAGCCTTTGATGGAAAAGGTGTTCAAAAGACACTTGAACGTCATAGGGGTAGGTGTATATGGACTATCATAGTCCATTTAGTGCAAGTGAGAGATTATTGGAATATATACCTAAAATGTACTATGTATTTCAGTATTTTAAAAATTAATAAAAGTTTCATTCATTAATGGTTGTTTGTTTACACAAATTATCATATTAAATTAAGTGTGTTAGTAAGTAATCTACGTGATTGGGTCATACTTTCACAGCAAGATATAGATTATGAGCTACTAACACATAAGCAAAAAATTATTCTTGATCGATTGATGAAGATGGGTACTTTATTAAGGTTTGGATCATTACACTATGTTTTTCAAATAGGGAGTGGTTTACCTTTAACCAATAAGTAGTCCACCCATGCCAATGTTAGGGATATGCCCTAGAGTTAATTTGTACTTATACTATTGTCGTTATGTATTATGTAATAATATGCGGCATTTCTTTCCATGAATAATGCATTTAGTTTTGTGGTCATCAAGTATGTGAGTTGATAGTAAAACCCTACAATCAATATAATAATTATTCTTAAACTGTCCCTGGTCGATTATTATTAGTGAAACAATAATAAATTAAGATTAGTATGTTTGTGACTTGATGGCTATGTTTTACTAGTCATGAATATGTGTGATATCAAGTCAAAACATAAATAAATGTTAGAGAACATTGTATTAGACCTGACCCACTATGAGAGTACTTCATGGAACATGTCATAAGTACTTTCTAGCCATAATGATATTAAAAGTCCTTTGACCTAAATTCATCATAGTTTCCTACTTGATAAATTATATATTTTGATGTTGTCTAAAGTTGTCTTTAACCAGATAATAAATTAGACTACTATTGGATATAGAATAAGTCATGGAGAGGAATATGATTGACAGTGAAGGAATTTGTCCCTCTCAATTATAGGAGAGATATTCATGAGTCCCTTGATAAGTTAGACTGTTAAAATGCATGGTTGTGCTCAAATATATCAATCTAAGATATTGATATCATTTGTTTGAACAATCTACTATGAGATTAAGAAATAAGTCATTAAGTTTAATAAGAATGACATGCTCCATGCCTTATGCTTGATCTAGATATTGTGTGACAAAAGGACTAAAAATAAAATTATGGTTTAGTTCAAAGAGATCGCTGATCTTCATTTTATCTGGATAGTTATAATGTTTTGCTAGAAACTTCTTATAACGTGTGGGCTATTTAAATGTGATTTGGGTACACTACCGATGTTAAATGAACCTATAGAGTCACACAATAAGTGAACTTGTTAGGTTATTTTTCTGGTAAACAAGTTTAATGAATCTGGAAATATGTCTAAGTTAATCGAACCTAGAAAATTTACTAGATACAATGAATCTGAAAATATGTCCACATTTGATGTATTTGGATGATGTCCAGATTGTAAGAATCTGACTCGGTAAATTACTTAGTTAAATTACGGAAATAATGGCAGAATCTTATCATATTAGTTTTAATTTAATTTATATTTAAAATAAAATATGATAAGATATTATTAGAGTTGGACTCCAAGAGGTTCGGATGGATTTTGAGAAAACCCTAGCCATCTTCTCAAGGGATCTGTTCTGTTAAAAAATATTCATGCCTCCATTCACAAAAAAAAAAAAAAAAAAAATCAAGCCTCTCAAACCCTAGGCGCTAACACTCTTGGGGTAACAAGTTAGTTCATCGTATGTATCCGATAGAGGGCATTCGCACATTGAAGCGTCTGGTGATCATTCGTGTTGCATATACGACAGCAAAATCAGAATCGAAGGATCTTGATTACGCCGAACAGAGGAAATTCTATAATCCTTAGATCTTCTTAATCATTTACTTGGGTCCTCAGAAGGGATTCGTAGATGTTTTTCGCGTTTATGAGTCCACGAATCCTAACAGCTAATGGTGTAAATGTATTTTGGAATACGTAGAACTAGATCACGAGATAATAGTCTTTATCAAAATATTAAAATAAATAAAGATTGGTGTATCATAGCTACTGTGTGGATGAGTACCCTAGGACTTCAGTGTAAGTTGGTGGTCTGGTGAAGTTGGACTTGTACACTTTGATGTATGTTTGGTGAGGTCTTATCGCGAGGCCAATAACCTTATATGTGACTCTAGTTAATTAAGACAGACTTATATAATAGAGATTCAATGCTTCATTACATGAAGAAATGACCCTCTTGTGATTGTCCGGGATAATCTAATAATTTAGGGCCCTGAGAAACATGACTATGTATGTACATTTTTTGGTTGCTCATTGTGATAAGTGGACACATACTGGAATTCGTGGATTATTGGACTAGCTATCAAAGTATGATAGATGCCATTGAGAAAGGTGTAAGTATTATTTTCCTATCTCAATGATAGGTGTTACGTAGAGGGGTATTTTCGTCATTACACCTGTAGGTCAGAAACACTGCACTTGCAATATTATTCTTGGGGTTAATATTTCCATATGGTAATAAATAGAATATTTAAAATTATTAAAATACAACTATTTGTTAGCATGGGTATTTTGGTCATTTTAATAGCTAAGAATAATATGTCGTTTGGTCTCCAGAGTAGCTCAAATAAGCTTAGTAAATTTATTTAATATATGGGCTTATAGGATGAATCTATTATTGGAAGAATTATTCTAGAAGTCCAATTAATTATTTATTTGGATTACAATAATTAATTGGGATAATTTAATTAATTAGTTATTAATTAATTATGTTGAGCAATTTTATATTGTGCCTAAGTAGTTTAATTAGTTAATAAAAGAACTAATTTCATTCATTAATTTATTAATTAATTTCTTGGACAATTTTATGTTGGGCACAAGTGGATTAATTAATTAATAAGAGAGCTATTTAATTAGTCATTGGACTAATTAATATTACATGACCCATTAGGATTTTAATAAAGCCGCCATGTGCAAAGAAAAAAAGGAAAAGGAAAAGAAAAAGGAAAAGAAATTAAACGAAACAGTAGCTGTTGTTTATTAAAAGGAAAAAGGAAAGCTAATTTGATTAATAGGCATCTTATGTGCTTTGGTGAAGGGTTGAGCGAATCAAAATTCAAAAATAGCTTTTGGTTCTTTTTCTTGAAAAAAGGCTTCCGTTTTTCTTCTTTGGCTGTTTTCTCTTTTTCCTTTAACATTTAGCTCTTCTATTTTTCTTATACTCTTTTTCCCCTAAATTCTGCTTTCACCGGTAGAGGTCCATAGTGGTTAAAGAATACTCTGAAAGGTCAAGAGTTAGAAATTGTGGTAAGTGTTTGATGCGAAGGAGCCGACGATTAGCTGGTGTTCCTATGGAATAAGTAGACGTTCTTGTTTAGCAAGTGCCATTGAACTCAAGTCCAACTCCGGTTATTAAAGTTAATCTCCCTAAAAGTAAGTATTCCTATACTTTGGCTGGAAAAAAAATTTAATTTGCTATCTTCCGCTGCGTATTTAATATTCCCGCAATCCTTTAGTAAGATACATGCAAGGAATTGAGCTCAATAAAATTAAGTACATAGACCTGATAATTCACTTACATCTCTTTAGACACACAAATTAGTCTTCTACAAATGAATTCAAATGGTATCTAAAGAGTGCATCCATACTAAAAGTAGCAATTATCCCTTCTAAAGATTCATCAACATGAAAACTCTCTTCAAGAATTCCAAACCTAGTAATGGAGCCCGTAAAAAATTAAGCAAGAGATACTTACTGTGCAATTGATTGTCTACAATTAGTAAGTTACCTTCCTTTAGTTGGGGTGAAGGGTGGAGTTTGTCATCACACTTTAAAGATGTCAAAGAATCTAAACTTGAAAATGGTTGATCCTTAAAATGTGTTGAATTCCTTACATCATCATTAGCATCCATTTGCATCATGAACAAAAAGGTTCTTCTTTTAGATTGCTTGCCATGATGATGTGTTCAATCATTTAACACTAAAAATGAAAAAAAGGTAGTAAGAAGTAAAATCAAACACTAAGACTACACAAAATACAAAAATCATATACCAATAAAGAAAATCAAAGATTCAAAACAAAACAAAAACAAAGAGATAAACAATTGGCTAAATCAATGAAGCTTAAGGTTTTTAGAATATTGCCATTAACTCTCCCTGGTAACGGTGCCAAAAACTTAATATGGGCTTATGTGTAGATTAGAATAAGATTCCCACAATGTCCACAAATCACTCAAGTTTTAAAGATTAATAGGCCAATTTAGCTCACACAACACATAAGGGAAAGATGGTAACTCCTATTTCCTTCTTGTATTATTATCTAGCTAATGAATTATGGGGTAAAAAGGACTGACTAAGAACACTAAAAAGAAATTCAACCCTACACAAGAAAAAGTAACAAGGTTCACCAAAGAATGTAAAAAAAGAGAAAGGTCATGTAATATAAGGTATTCCCTAATTAAACACTAAGGGAAGAGTATTCCTTAGATCAATTAATCCTAACCCTAGGCACCGATATAAGTTCAAAGGTTATTTCTACTCTCTCTTTTTAGTTATGTAATCCTTAATCCCTAATGCAATTAATTGGTATATCTACCTAATCAACCAAACTTAAGAAGGCATTAAGCACAACTCATCTGCCCAAGGTATCTGGAAGTGATAAATTCCCTATCTCTAGGTAGTTTTATTAACCTTTTGATTATCAACTTCAAATACCAACCCCTTACTCGAGTAATCAAGTATACCAACATCAAATTAGCCAATATGGTGTTCAAAACTACAGCCCCATCTCTTGAAATCACTAAGAAGAACAAATTAATTGAAGGAAATCAATTAAACGTAACTCAACACAACTTAACATAATAAAGCCAAATAATTAAATGCCATAGAGAGAAATCAATACATCTATGAAAAATGCTTTAACCCAAAGCATAAAATAGGGTATAACCCTCTATTACAACAATAAATTAAAGTTTACTAAAGCATTGACAAGTTAGATTTACATAAAAAGGGGAAAGAAAAACTCATGGGCATGCCCTTCTTTTCTCTTCTCTTAAAAACTTCTTGCAACCTCCTTTTTTCTTTTTCTACCTTAGTGTCTAAGATCCCCATCCTTTGTGTGTAATCCAAGCTTCTTATGATTTTTGGAGAGATACCAAAGGTCAAAAACAACTATTAAAGGTTTATAATAGGGTATTTAGAGTCTCTACTGTGTGAATGCCATAAAATCTACAAACCAGGGAAATCTACGAACCTAAGCGGCCTAGGGTCTTCCGACGGGGTAGGGTTGACTTTGCCTAGTCTTTCTATTCTACTAGAATGCTAGCCTTGGTGGCATAAGCTCATTTGACCAAGACAAGGCTGCCTAGGTCCAGGTTTTCTAGGTCGTTTTGCTTTAATTTTCTTCCTTTTTTATCCTTTCTCTTCTTTAGTTGATCTTTTTACAATTCCTACACAAAACAAGGTAAAACGAAGTGGGATAAGAAATCATCTAATCAAAATTTCACAACAAATATAACATATAATAATAAGAAAATATGTATATTTTCTGCACTCATCAAGTTTGAGCTTGAAATTTATGAAGGCCATGCTTAGGTTAGATTTTTTTTAGTGTTTTATGATCTTTTTATGAAGACCATGCTTAGGTTAGATTTCAACAAATTTTGGCATGATTTTTGTACAGAGAAAATCATAGAAATGAGATTTTGTAATTTTTGCTAGATGGTTTTGCAAATAGTGAAAATGATATGAAAATGGTGTGACTTTAAACCTCCAAAAATCACTTCTCCCAGTTGAATTTGGTTACGAAGAAAATTTTAAATGAATATCACTGAAAAATCATTTGTGGTTAGGGAGATATGAAAATTTGAAGTTAGTTGAGCAATTCTGTTCCCCCCCCAGTGTCATTGTAGTGGTAGACGTTTTTTTAAAAATTCATTTGAACCACATTTAAATGGATTTTGTGAAACCCCACCTAAAACCAACCCTAGAGTAAGGGGGTCGGGAATGCATATCATATTATTTTGCATGAATATATATGTTTTTGAATGATTTTATGTGCTTTAAAATCGTGGATTATAGGTTTAAATGCTTAGTTATGCTTATTGAGTAGGAGGGGTAAAATGGTAACTTTGCCTGAGGTCAGAATAGGGAGATAACTTGAGGAGTAGATAAGAAAAATATGTGGGTGAGGAAATAAGAACAAGAGTTGGTGTGGTTTAGTGGTTAGAGCTTGGTGAATTAATTTCTAAGGTCATGAGTTCAAATCCCATTATTTAAGTTTTATCATGATTATTTTCATTAAGTTTGAATTTTTGTTTTCTTGCATTCCATAAAAATTGGAATGTTGTCTTAGGGGAGACATGAAGAGAATGCCCTAATTTTATCCTCATGTCCTAAAAAGAATTCTAGAGGAATTCTTGTCCTATTTATTACCTCTAGCTTGTCCTAACATCTTTATAATTCAAAACCATTAAATCATTTCTTTTAAATTCAAAAAAAAAAAAAATCTGGGATAACTCCTTCACCATGAAATTCGAAAATCAGCAATGGTGGTTGGGTAGTTGGCCGAAAATAGGAGGGTAAATAGGAAGGGTTCCAAGAGAAAATCAATCACTATGAAAGGACCTTCAAATCTACCTTCATGTTGTTCATACTTTAGTGGAAAGAAATCTGGAAATTTTCCAGAATTGTTGCAGACACTTTCTTCAAAAATTCAGGCAATAATCCCATTCATTTTCTGCCAAGAAAATGGTCATTTTATGTGGCTTGGAAGCTGGAAAAATTGTGCAAATTTCGGACTGCACAAAAAAGCACCAAACCAGAAAAAAAACTGGGCATTTCTCTACTTGCAATCAAGGAAATGAAGCTGTTTTTAGTTCACCTTCAAGCCAGCAAATCTCTTCTGTATTTGTACAGAAAAAAGGCTGAAAAACCAACCTTAGAAGACCCTCAAACACCCCAGAAGAACCTCTGAAAATTGAGCTAATAGTGTGAAAAATTCTGCACCAAAAATTCTGCAATCATCGAAAATTCTGAACAACTTGAAACCAGAATTTTCCAGCCTTGCTTCCTTCTAGCCTAAGGCCGAAAATCATCTCCAACCTCTGTAAAAATTGAGCTTTCTCAGCTATAGACTGAACACCAAAAACCCCACTCTTACCTTGAGCATAAGGACTCCATAGCTGCACCACAAAACACTCCTAAGATCACTCCATTCAAACTCTTTTGAACTTCAAATAATTTCAGCATTTTACTCCCTTAAAATCACTCTTGCATTAGGCTAATTAACCAGAATTTTCTCGGCCTTCATGGACTGAATTTCGGCCAGCCTTGAGCAACAATAACCTTCAATCATTTCAAGAAAAACTCCATGTTCAGCCGACACCATTGAAAGACATAGAAACCTCTGTTGATCAAAACACCATAGCTAACCTCTTACCTTAAATATCTCCACTATTTCCTCCATTTAAATTTCAAAAAAATACGATCATCCCCTCTCTTTCTAGCTGAAAATCGAAACCCTCATTCATTCCATACCATTCGGCCAGCCTTCTACCAAAATTCGTGCAGCATTCTTCCAAATTCTCTCCATTTCCACCTAGAACACCAAGAACACACACTAACCTTCTTCAAGCCTAACCCTACTCCAAACACCTCCACTCACTCTCAAACACTCCAAATCACTTCCATTTTATCCCTAAACCTCATTTCTGGTATTTATAACACAAAACCTCGCAAACAAAAATTTTCAAGCGGATCGAAATCAACCTTTTTCTTGAAGGTCACAAGAACATCAACAAGGTAAGTCAAGAACAACTTTCTTATTCATCTTCTTCCATTCGATTATATATATATATATATATATATATATATATATCTCTCTCTCTCTCTTCTAACCAAAATGGTTGATCAAACATCAACCATGATCGTTTGTTTCGTTGGACCATTCAAGACACTCCATCGCGCATGGACCTTCTTTTGTCTTCTTCGAAGTACTCGACAATTAAGTATTCATTCTTAAATCTCTTTTCTTAAATTCGGAAATCATGTCTCTTAGGTGTTGATAGGGAGATGGAATATGATTGGGAGATTAAGTATATGCATAAAGGGGTTGGGGTTAGGACATCATGATTGTTGTATATGACTAGGATATATGTATTTTCCTTTCGAATCATTGTATGTTCTTCATGCTTAATGAATTTTATGGATATTTGAAGCATGATTAGATATTATGACACCAAAGGTGATTAGGCTTTTATGTTCTTATTTTTCCATGGAAACCATGATTGATGATTATGCTTAGTAGGATTTTGGCCATGTGATGGTATGCGATAGTTCAAGTGTATGTTCATGAATGGAATGGTTTATTGTTTGATGATGGAGAATGTGATCATGAATCTTTTCTAGCACTAGGAAAATCATGATAAGAGATTATTTTCTTATTAATTCTAGGTTATGTTCATTAACAAAATTTATTACAAAAAAAAATTAGAATTACTACTATATTTTCCCTCAAAATTCGAAACACTAGGGGATTTGGATTGGAATATTTAATTTGGCTATTAATATTTTTATTAAACAAAAATTTAAAAAAAATTCATTTATTCTTAATTTTATTTATTATTAATTAATTATTATCTATTAAAAAATTATTTAAATTAAAAATTATTTAATTTATTATTTATTTATAATAAAGCTATTTTTAAATTATCATTTATTAAAATTATTTAGGACTTAATATTATTTAAAATTCAAACCTTAGTTTATTTATTATTAATAACACTCAAGAGTTGTTATTTGAGTCTATAATTTATTAGCAATTATTTTAGAACCCCTAGTTATTTTAACTTATCAAACTAGACTTATTTTATAAAATTCTTTAGCATCTAGCCTTAAAGCTTAGGACATTAAGGTCATGGTTAATCATGGTTATAGCTAGTTGAGCTAAGAAGTTTTATGTAAGGCGGGTATAACTTGAATGTGACCTTATGTTTTGTGTTTACCCCAGGCGGGGTTAGGTCAGCCTTGGAAGACTTTTGGGTTTGAGCAAGCAAAGAAGCAGGTAAGCTCCTGCATGGAGTTTTTGTGAAGACCAAAAGTTATTGTGGCAAGCAAATGCAATGTATATGGACATTTATTTGTAAAGGCAATTAAGGACTGTTTTTCCTTTTTATTTCAGTCAAGCAAATAATTTGAAAATTGAACAAGCAGTTTTACACAAATCTAAACTTTTCCTAAAACCCAACTTGACTAGATTTTTGGAAACCCTTAATTGCTATTTTCAAATAAAGCAAAGTTTGATCAATTTTCTCCCAAGGGGAACAATCAACGTTGAGTACTCAATAAGGGTAGACCACCAGGACTAGTCTTTCAGGGGTTAGGGTAAGTCTCTCAGTAGGTGGCCACCTCTGAGGGGTGAGTCCTTCCTGGATTGGATGCCAGTCCGGTAGGTCATACCGATCCGAGCTGGCAAGTTTCAGTCATGTGGACTGTGTGCTCCGGAATGGACAATCGGTAAGTTTGGGTGTAGAGATGGAGGAGTATCTCACCCGGTAGGCTGTACACCTACCTATTGTCAGCTTGCACAAAGTCTGACATTCTGACAATTATTTAGTCATGGGGCCCAACGTGTGGTAACCCATGGCTACCCATTTGAGTGGTTGTATTTATTGTGCACATGTATGGTTTGAAAAGCGAAACACCACTCTTTATTTTCAGCATTTATTTATTGCTTGCAGCACTTTTCCCTATGAAACTTTTACAACCTGCATACATGAGTTATTTTACCTGAACCACTCAAAGCACACACGGGCTTACTGAGATTTTTATCTCACCACCTTTTATGCCATATTTTCAGAAAGATCATGCTGTGGAGGTCATTAGCTTGCTTGTTGCCTGTGCTTGAAGACTCATGTTATTCACTTTAAGTGTTGTTTGAGTGATTGTTGCAAACAATTTATTTTGGATTTGTTCCAGTACTTATCTTTTGGGTTGTAATAAGCTTAAATTTTAAAGTCTTTATTTTATTTTATTTTTATGTAACCTAGTTATAAAGACCCCTTGTCCTCTGGACGGGGTGACATCCCCGGCCCTGATGGGCCTAGGTAGTGGGGTGTTACAAGTGGTATCAGAGACTAGGTTTAGGCAAGTATTGATATTATATGTTTTGATTTATTAAGTTCAAATATTTTATCTGACCTATCCTGTTTGTGCTGTAGGATGGTTAGGATGATTAGAACCGCAAGGAAAGGGCAGCAATGGCACCCTCCCATTCCTATCTACCCGGAGGACTTACCAGTACCTCAGCCTGCACCCCAGGCTGCACCCCAGCCAATCATTGCCCTGGATGATAGTAGTGACGATGAGGTCCAGATCATCGAGCCACCTCCAATACCCGTGATCGACTTGGTTACCGACAGTGAGGACGAGGAGATAGACATGGAATATGTTCCCCATCCTCCTAGCCCCATAGTGGACTTGACTGCTGACAGTGATGACCCAGGGGAGATAGATTATGAATCTCCACCTAGACCTTCCTTTGTAACCCCACCCAATCAAGTTGAGACCGGGGAGAGTTCTAGGAGACCCGGGAAGGAGCTCATAGATGGGTTCTCAAGTGGGGCAGGGATGGACTTCACTAGGAATTCTGGGGGGTGGTTATATGATGCCGACATTGAAGATTCTGATGAGGATTAGAGAGGCCAAGTTCTGCTATGTTTAGGGCGTTTTATTTGCAATTTTTCATAAACTCCTATGCTAGGAGTCCATGCACCTTTATTGCTTTATTTCAAAATTTATGCAAATAAGAGTACCTTGGGTACTCTAAGTTTTGAGAAAAATTTATATGCAATTCTTCATATAAAATTTGCATCTAATTTTCTTCCGCTTAACGTTGAATGTGAATGCATGCTCAATTTGGATATTTTTAACTTTGATGCATAAACTCATTATCTGGGGAATGGTTTAGAATGGCACCCAGACGTCGCGCAGCCACATCCAGTAGAAGGGTTCCTGAGGCAGAGCCCGTGACACCAGAGGTTGATGCAACTCAAATGTCATCACCAAATCAAGGGGATGAGAACGAAATGGGGCCGGAGATAGGATCGAAAGAACCGGTTAGCGCGACTATGACACAAGGATTCCACAAGGTGACCGAGATTCTGCAAAATTTGACTGAGCGGAGGAATCCAAAAGGGGAAGATGAGGCATTGGAGCGGTTTTTGAAGTTTCAACCTCCTATCTTCTTGGGAGAGGCCGAACAAGACCAGAAAGCAGAACATTAGGTGGAACAGATGGAGGACATCTTTGCTACGCTCCAGTACACCGAGAAATGAATGGTGAAGTTTTCTGCGTTCCGGTTGAGGGGTCCAGGTCGGGCGTGGTGGCAAAGGATTCAGGACGACTGGGAGATGATAGACCAAGACTGGACATGGGCTAATTTTGTGGAAGCATTCCGGGCAGAGTATATCCCTCAGTGGATAGTTGAGAAACGGGAAGATGAGTTCCAGAATCTAAAGCAAGGAAGCATAACGGTAGCCCAATACGCAGCACGGTTCACGCAGTTGTCAAAGTACTGCAAGAGGCTGGTGGATACGGAACAAAATAGAATGAGGCAATTTGTTAAGGGATTAAGGCAGGAGTTAAGAAGGGCATTAGCACCCTCTCCACCGGTAACTTATTCAGGGGCTGTGGACGCAGCCACCCGTACTGAGAATGAAGACCGCAACCGATTGGCTTCACGATCGTTCGTACCGACAAGACCGCCGCCAAGACCTTTTTAGAGGTAGCCACCTAACAAGCATCCTGCCAACCAGCAATGGCAGAATCGGGGAAAGCAAGCCCGAACAGCACCGGTTGGTCCAGCGCAGAATCTTCCATTATGCCGGCACTGTGGAAAAAGGGGCCACATTGAGAAAAATTGCTGGTCCAAAGGAGTTGAGCGGAAGTGCTACCACTGCGGAGACCCGAATCATCTACGGAACGCCTGCCCTAAACTTCTCCGGATCGGGCAGGGGAACCCAGCTCAAAACCCGGGGCCGAGTCGAGCTAATACCTCAGGAGCTTCCGGGAGCGGAACACAGAAGCCGCAGGTGAAAGCAAAAGTTTTCGCTCTCAACCGGGAGGAGGTTGGGGCTGATGCAGCAGTAGTGGAAGGTACGTTTACTATCCAAGGTTGTTCCGTTAATGCATTGATAGACCCTGGATCTACCCATTCCTATTTAAATAAGAATTGTGCATATCAATTGGGTTGGGATGGAGTAGAACTACCTTTTACCTTGATAGTAAGTACGCCTTTGGGGAAAATGGTGCAAGCGGATCGGTATGTGCAAAATTGTAAAGTTGAAGTAGGGAGAGAAAGGTTTGAGGGAGACCTAATAGTTTTAGCTATTGATGATTATGAGTTAATATTGGGGATGGATTGGTTAGCGAAGCAGGGTGCTAGAGTAGATTGTAAGAATAAGTCAGTTCAGTTCATTAGACCGGGATGTGATGTGTTGGAGTTCAATGGTGGGAAAGTAAAATAATTGAAGTTCTTGATAGCTGGGGCTAAAGCCCGGAAATTGTTGAGGCAAGGATGTCAAGGATATTTGGCTTATGTGATAAACAAGTAGAAAGACCAGTGCACTCTGGAGGATACTGAGGTGGTAAAGGATTTCCCCGACGTGTTCCTTGCAGAACTCACTTCTCTACCTCCCAAGCGAGAAGTTAAGTTCACCATTGACCTAGTCCCAAGAGCGGAACCGGTGTCTCGAACCCCGTATCGAATGGCACCGGCGGAGTTGAAGGAATTAAAAGAGTAGCTAGAGGAGTTGGTGAGGCAAGGCTATATCAAACCTAGCACGTCACCTTGGGAGCACCTGTGCTATTTGTAAAGAAAATGGACGGGACTCTAAGGTTGTGTATTGACTACCGAGGCTTGAACAACCTGACCATAAAAAATAAATATCCTCTGCCGTTAATTGACGAGCTGTTCGACCAGTTGCAAGGGTCCAGTTGTTACTCTAGACTAAATTTGAGGCAAGGCTACTACCAAGTGAGGATAAAAGAGGAGGATATTCGTAAGACGTCCTTCAATACAAGATATGGTCATTACGAGTTTGTGGTGATGCCTTTTGGGGTAACCAACGCACCCGTAGTATTTATGGATCTAATGCATCGAGTGTTCCAGCCCTACTTGGACAAGTTCGTGGTGGTCTTCATCGACGGCATACTTATATACTCCAAGAGCCCGGAGGACCAAGCAGAACATTTGAAGTTGGTACTAGAAAAGCTAAGGTAGCATAAGCTTTACGCCAAGTTTAGCAAGTGTGAGTTTTGGTTGGATAGTGTGGCGTTTCTTGGTCACATGGTGACTAAGGAGGGAATCAAAGTAGACCCAGCGAAGGTTGAAGCTGTATCAGACTGGAAGCAACCAGAGAACATCACCGAGATTCAAAGCTTCTTGGGTTTAGCTGGATACTATCGGAGGTTTATTAAGGGATTTTCGACGATAGCATCTCCTATGACCCGGCTGCTGAGAAAGGACGTGCCCTTTGTTTGGAACGAAAAATGCAAAAAGAGTTTCCAATAGTTGAAGCGGAGGTTAATGACAGCGCCTGTGCTGAGTCTGCCGGAGGCAGATAAACCTTACGCCCTATATACTAATGCCTCAAAGGAAGGCTTGGGAGCAGTTTTGATGTAAGATAGGAAGGTGATCGCCTATGCTTCCCGAAAACTGAAGCCGCACGAAGTCAATTATCCCACGCATGATCTAGAGCTGGCTGCCATTGTGTTCGCATTAAAGAAGTGGCGACACTATTTGTATGGGGCGGAATATGAGGTGTTCACTGATCACAAAAGCCTGAAGTACATCTTCACCCAGAAGGACTTGAATTTGAGGCAGCGAAGATGGATGGAATTTCTGGAGGAATACCGGTGTCCTATCAACTACCACCCTGGGAAAGCCAACGTCGTTGCTGATGCCCTGAGCCAAGAAAGCCGAATGGCCAGGCTAAGAGTACAAGAGGTTAAAATGGTTCGGGACGTGTTGGACGAGAAGAGCGAAGTGCAAGAAGAGATGATCATTATTAGCAACCTGAAGTTGACACCAGATCTAAGGCGGGAAATTGTTGAAGCCCAGCAGAGTAATGCGGAATTTCAGCTTTTCAAGGATAAGGAGCTTAAACGGCAAGGTAGTGAATTCTGACAGAATGGAGCGGGAGTGTTGTACTTCTGAGATCGTTTGTGTGTACCCGAGGAGCACCAGTTGAGGGACAGAATTTTAGAAGAAGCGCATAAGAGCAAGTACGCCATTCATCCAGGGGAGGTCAAGATGTATCAAGATCTGAAAAAGTATTATTGGTGGCTGGGGATGAAGCGAAACGTGGTTAAGTATATCTTAACGTGTCAAACCTGTCAGAAAGTCAAAGCGGAGCACAGAAAGATGGCAGGATTATTACAACCGTTGCCAGTACCGGAATGGAAATGGGAAGAGGTAACCATAGACTTCGTTACCGGACTCCCTATGGCCAGGAGCCAAAAGGACGCCATATGGGTAGTGGTGGATCGACTGACCAAGTCGGCGCATTTCATACCCGTGAATGTAAGGGATTCTATGGAAAAGTTAGCTCAGACCTACGTGCAGGAAATAGTCAGATTGCACGGAGTACCTTCAAGTATTGTGTCTGACCATGATCTGAGATTTACATCTTGATTTTGGGGCAAGTTTCAAGAATCGATGGGTTCTAGTTTGAAGTACAGTACGACGGTGCATCCACAGACCGATGGACAGTTAGAAAGAGTTATTCAGATATTGGAGGATATGCTGAGAGCCTGTGTGTTGGATTTCGGGGATAAGTGGATTGAAAGTGTGCCGTATGCCGAGTTATCATACAATAACAGTTATCAGGCTTCAATTGGAATGACTCCGTATGAAGCTCTATACGGACGTAAGTATCAAGTACCGCTATACTGGAGTTGGTCAAAGGATGGACATATAAGCAAATCGGGAGAAGTCTATGTTTAGGAAATGTCGGACAAGGTTAAGTTAATTAGGGAAAGGTTGAAGGCAGCCCAGAGTCGACAAGAGAGTTATGCAGACAATAGGCGGAGAATGTTAGAATTTCAGGTGGGAGACAGTGTGTTTCTAAAACTGACACCGAATAGGGGAATTCTGAAGCACCCGAAAGGGGGAAAGCTGAATTCGAGATATTTGGGTCCATTTTCCAATAAAAGAGAAAATTGGGCCGGTGGCGTACCAATTGGAGTTGCTAGATGGGCTGACGGGAATTCACGACGTATTCCATGTATCATAGTTGAAGAAGTACAATGCCGATCCCGGACATGTGTTGAATGATGAGCCGTTAGTGCTACAACCCGACCTGAGCTATGTGGAGAAACCCGTAAAGATATTGGACCGAAGTATCAAGACTCTCCGGAACAAGCAGATTCCGATGGTAAAAGTGCAGTGGGAGCATCATGGCATGCGAGATGCCACATGGGAAACAGAAGAGTGGGTAAAGCGAAAGTATCCCAATCTAAGGTAAAGGTGCGTTTGAATTTTGGGGCGAAATTCTCCTAAGGAGGGGAGGATGTGAAACCCCACCTAAAACCAACCCTAGAGTAAGGGGGTCGGGAATGCATATCATATTATTTTGCATGAATATATATGTTTTTGAATGATTTTATGTGCTTTAGAATCGTGGGTTATAGGTTTAAATGCTTAGTTATGCTTATAGAGTTATGCTTAGTTATGCTTAGTTATTGGTAATTTAGCCTCAGGTCAGAATAGGGAGATAACTTGAGGAGTAGATAAGAAAAATATGTGGGTGAGAAAATAAGAACAAGAGTTGGTGTGGTTTAGTGGTTAGAGCTTGGTGAATTAATTTCTAAGGTCATGAGTTCAAATCTCATTATTTAAGTTTTATCATGATTATTTTCATTAAGTTTGAATTTTTGTTTTCTTGCATTCCATAAAAATAGGAATGTTGTCTTAGGGGAGACATGAAGAGAATGTCCTAATCTTATCCTCATGTCCTAAAAAGAATTCTAGAGGAATTCTTATCCTATTTATTACCTCTAGCTTGTCCTAACATCTTTATAATTCAAAACCATTAAATCATTTCTTTTAAATTCCAAAAAAAAAAAAAAAAAATCTGGGATAACTCCTCCACCATGAAATTTGAAAATCAGCTATGGTGGTTGGGTAGTTGGCCGAAAATAGGAGGGTAAATAGGAAGGGTTCCAATAGAAAATCAATCACCATGAAAGGACCTTCAAACCTACCTTCATGTAGTTCTTACTTTAGTGGAAAGAAATCTGGAAATTTTCTAGAATTGTTGCAGACCCTTTCTTCAAAAATTCAGGCCATAATCCCATTCATTTTCTGCCAAGAAAATGGTCATTTTATGTGGCTTGGAAGCTGGAAAAATTGTGCAAATTTTGGACTGCACAAAACAGCACCAAACCAGAAAAAAAACTGGGCATTTCGCAGCTTGCAATCAAGGAAATGAAGCTGTTTTTAGTTCACCTTCAAGCCAGCAAATTTCTTCTGTATTTGTCCAGAAATAAGGCTGAAAAACCAACCTTGGAAGACCCTCAAACACCCCAGAAGAACCTCTGAAAATCGAGCTAAGAGTGTGCAAAATTCTGCACCAAAAATTCTGCAATCATCGAAAATTCTGAACAACTTGAAACCAGAATTTTCCAGCCTTGCTTCCTTCTAGCCTAAGGCCGAAAATCATCTCCAACCTCTATAAAAATTGAGCATGCTCAGCTGTAGACTGAACACCATAAACCCCACTCTTACCTTGAGCATAAGGACTCCATAGCTGCACCACAAAACACTCCTAAGATCACTCCATTCAAACTCTTTTGAACTTCAAATAATTTCAGCATTTTACTCCTTTAAAATCACTCTTGCATTAGGCTAATTAACCAGATTTTTCTCTGCCTTCATGGACTGAATTTTGGCCAGCCTTGAACAACATTAACCTTCAATCATTTCAGGAAAAGCTCCATGTTCAGCCGGCACCATTGAAAGACATAGAAACCTCTCTTGATTAAAACACCATAGCTAACCTCTTACCTTAAACATCTCCACTATTTCCTCCATTTAAATTTCAAAAAAATCTGATCATCCCCTCTCTTTCTAGCTGAAAACCGAAACCCTCATTCATTCCATACCATTCGGCCAGCCTTCTACCAAAATTCGTGCAGCATTCTTCCAAATTCTCTCCATTTCCACCTAGAACACCAAGAACACCAAGAACACACACTAACCTTCTTCAGGCCTAACCCTACTCCAAACACCTCCACTCACTCTCAAACACTCCAAATCACTTCCATTTAATCCCTAAACCTCATTTCTGGTATTTATAACACAAAACCTCACAAACAAAAATTTTCAAGCAGATCGAAATCAACCTTTTTCTTGAAGGTCACAAGAACATCAACAAGGTAAGTCAAGAACAACTTTCTTATTCATCTTCTTCCATTCGATTATATATATATATATATATATATATATCATATCTCTCTCTCTTCTAACCAAAATGGTTGATCAAACATCAACCATGATCGTTTGTTTCGTTGGACCATTCAAGACACTCCATCGCGCATGGACCTTCTTTTGTCTTCTTCGAAGTACTCGACAATCAAGTATTCATTTTTAAATCTCTTTTTTTAAATTCTGAAATCATGTCTCTTAGGTGTGGATAGGGAGATGGAATATGATTGGGAGATTGAGTATATGCATAAAAGGGTTGGGGTTAGGACATGATGATTGTTGTATATGACTAGGATATATGTATTTTCCTTTCGAATCATTGTATGTTCTTCATGCTTAATGAATTTTATGGATATTTGAAGCATGATTAGATATTATGACACCAAAGGTGATTAGGCTTTTATGTTCTTATTTTTCCATGGAAACCATGATTGATGATTATGCTTAGTAGGATTTTGGCCATGTGATGGTATGCGATAGTTCAAGTGTATGTTCATGAATGGAATGGTTTATTGTTTGATGATGGAGAATATGATCATGAATCTTTTTTAGCACTAGGAAAATCATGATAAGAGATTATTTTCTTATTAATTCTAGGTTATGTTCATTAACAAAATTTATTACAAAAAAAATAGAATTACTACTATATTTTCCCTCAAAATTCGAAACACTAGGGGATTTGGATTGGAATATTTAATTAGGCTATTAATATTTTTATTAAACAAAAATTTAATAAAATTCATTTATTCTTAATTTTATTTATTATTAATTAATTATTATATATTAAAAAATTATTTAAATTAAAAATTATTTAATTTATTATTTATTTATAATAAAGCTATTTTTAAATTATCATTTATTAAAATTATTTAGGACTTAATATTATTTAAAATTCAAACCTTAGTTTATTTATTATTAATAACACTCAAGAGTTGTTATTTGAGTCTATAATTTATTAGCAATTATTTTAGAACTCCTAGTTATTTTAACTTATCAAACTAGACTTATTTTATAAAATTCTGTAGCATCTAGCCTTAAAGCTTAGGACATTAAGGTCATGGTTAATCATGGTTGTAGCTAGTTGAGCTAAGAAATATTTATGTAAGGCGGGTATAACTTGAATGTGACCTTATGTTTTGTGTTTACCCCAGGCGGGGTTAGGTCAGCCTTGGAAGACTTTTGGGTTTGAGCAAGCAAAGAAGCAGGTAAGCTCTTGCATGGAGTTTTTGTGAAGACCAAAAGTTATTGTGGCAAGCAAATGCAATGTATATGGACATTTATTTGTAAAGGCAATTAAGGACTGTTTTTCCTTTTTATTTCAGTTAAGCAAATCATTTGAAAATTGAACAAGCAGTTTTACACAAATCTAAACTTTTCCTAAAACCCAACTTGACTAGACTTTTGGAAACCCTTAATTGCTATTTTCAAATAAAGCAAAGTTTGATCAATTTTCTCCCAAGGGGAACAATCAACGTTGAGTACTCAATAAGGGTAGACCACCAAGACTAGTCTTTCAAGGGTTAGGGTAAGTCTCTCAGTAGGTGGCCACCTCTGAGGGGTGAGTCCTTCCTGGATAGGATGCCAGTCCAGTAGGTCATACCGGTCCGAGCTGGCAAGTTTCAGTCATGTGGATTGTGTGCTCCGGAATGGACAATCGGTAAGTTTGGGTGTAGAGATGGAGGAGTATTTCACCCAGTAGCCTGTACACCTACCTTTTGTCAGCTTGCACAAAGTGTGGCATTCTGACAGTTATTTAGTCATGGGGCCCAACGTGTGGTAACCCATGGCTACCCATTTGAGTGATTGTATTTATTGTACACATGTATGGTTTGAAAAGCGAAACACCACTCTTTATTTTCAGCATTTATTTATTGCTTGCTAGCACTTTTCCTATGAAACTTTTACAACCTGCATACATGAGTTATTTTACCTGAACCACTCAAAGCGCACACGTGCTTACTGAGATTTTTATCTCACCACCTTTTATGCCATATTTTCAGGAAGATCCTGCTGTGGAGGTCATTAGCTAGATTGTTGCCTGTGCTTGAAGACTCATGTTATTTACTTTAAGTGTTGTTTGAGAGATTGTTGCAAATAATTTATTTTGGATTTGTTCCAGTACTTATCTTTTGGTTTGTAATAAGCTTAAATTTTAAAGTCTTAATTTTATTTTATTTTTATGTAACCTAGTTATAAAGACCCCTTGTCCTCTGGACAGGGCGACATCCCCGGCCCTGATGGGCCTAGGTAGTGGGGTGTTACAGAATTTTTGGGAGATTTTATATGGTAATTCACCTAACATCTTAATGTTTCAAACTAGAAAATTTCATAGAAAAATAAAATAATTTTCTTAGATAATTAAATTGATGTTTTTAACCCTATTTTAGCTATTAGGATAGAGTAACTATTTGAAGTGGAAAATATTTTTGCTTGGAAATTTTGCTGTAATACTTATAGAAACTTGACTCTAATTGATTTCATAGTGTGCCTAGAATGTAAGAGGATTGTTTTTTTGCATACTTGAATGCTTGGATTGGATACTTGAATTTATAAATTTTTTACCTATGCAGCCCGTTATGTGTGATTATGATTTACCAAGAGATCTCTAAATTTTGTTTGTGGTTATGTGATAACTTTGAAGTTTTTGAGTTGAATTGAAAGATGATTTGCTTTAGAAATAACATGATTAGGGGTGGTAAGCTATCGGCACTATAATGATATTGGTAACTTAAGAAATATGGATAAATTAGAGTATTATTAATAGGAGTTGAATAAGGAAATTGATTCATGGTTTGTGTGGATTTTTTAAGTGGTTGGAGTAGAAGACCGAGCTCAAGACAATTAACCTAGGGTTATTGAATTTTTTTTGCTAATGGACCGAGGCAAGTCATTACATCTCATACATCCATTTTTGTATAAATGTGATTTTTGGAGGTATAAGTCCATGCACTCCACCACGATAAATTCATTCAAAATATGTATTTATATGCATGTATCTAAGGCCCAATTGTTATGAAAAGATTTTAATCAACACAACATGCATACTACAAATTAGATTATGAACCTATCATTTTGAGCAATACTGTGGATGAGTACTATGTCTATTTATATATACTCAAGATATGCTGAAGCATAAATAGTTTTGTAAAATCTTCTCAAGGACATTGTATTTATGTATGGAGCCATGCATCGAATGTTTGAAAAATGTATGAATATTAGGTTTATGCAATTCATGTATGAAAAATATTGCGAAAGTCATAGCATGAATTTTATACATAACGGCTCCAATTATTAATGTTTTATAAGGATAATCGTAAATAACGATATATTATGCCCCGAACAAATTTTTAGAACGAATATAGGGATTTTAGTTTTGAAATTTTGGGTAAAAACATAGTTTTGGTGTTTGGTGGGGTTGGTATTTTAAAATTTGTACTTCAAAGGCTGGAAGTATACTCTGGAAATGAAATTTGAATATTCCATATCGAAATAGTAATTCTAGAAGCACTTGAATTAATTTGACCATTGAGATCCTAATGGGCGAGGCTCTACGATTAACTTTCATTAGATTAAGAGAAAATTCTAGTAGATTGACCGTCTCTGAAAAACTGTCTTTTCTCATACGAGGCAATTATTTTAAACAGCTGAGCTGAGTCCTAGGCTAGCCATATAGTTTTCACGGGTAAAACTAAAAGATAGACATGGGACATCTATCTGATGGGTTAGATGAGAGAGATGTGTGAGGGACTTTCTTGGTAGGAATGTACACCCTACACGATATTTTGGCATTGTATATGCCTTAACCGTATAGGACAAATCTTGACAATGTCTTTAGGGTACCATATCTGAAAGATACACAAAATGGAAAGAAAGGATTCAAGACTTTTGAATAAAAGAATTGTGTTCCAGAAATGTGTTGTGAATAATTTGCCCAATAAAATTTTATTTGCACATTGTACTGAATTTGTTCTTGTAGAATTTCCACAAAAATGATAATTTATTCTGTAGATGCATAAAAGCATTTAAATTATGACTACATCTGTTCAAATCATTATCACTATACATCATGTCGTTGATTTTATAAATCGTAATACAAACACACTACAGACTAACTGAGATTATTTATAATCTCACACAAATTTTTCCAAACCATATTTTAGGAGAAGTTGAGCTGGAAGACTCAGAGTTTTCTAGAATTTATGCTTTCCATATTGAACTATGGTCCAAAAACAGTGATGTGAACTTTTAATTACTTTTTCGGATGTTAGAATTATGTATTTTGGATTTGAAAATTATCGGGTTGTAAAAGATTATAAATTTCTAAGTTTAAATTTAATTCCATAATTTAGCAGAGTATATTTATTTCTTTATTTACTTGTGTACCATGTTATAAAGACCCTTGATCTGAAACGATGGAGCGACATTCCCAGCCTAATTAGGCTGCATATGTAGTGGGATGTTACACTCTGGTCTCGGTTTCTGCTGTCTAAAAATAATCTCAAGGACTTCATGCCCTTCAAAAAATACATCACTTCCATGGAGGCAAATGTATAGGGTGAAGGGCTATAATATCATCTTGCACGTAATAAGTTGGTTAAAAATAGTTACTTACCCTTTGAATTATACTTGTTTCTTTGTTATCAAGCTAAATTGTACTATGAGAATCATCAATAGGTGGAGTAGAGGTTCACACAACTTTAACAGTTTAGAGAACAAGCTCAAGCTATGTGTCTTGAATTTTTGAAATTGGTAGTTGGAGAAGAATGATTAAAATCTGATTCATGGGAGTGATGTCCCTCATTATGGAGAGGCAATAAGTAGAAAGAAAATTGTTGCTGATACTAAGGGTTTGGCTAGTTAGTTGCTAGTTTTCTTATAAAGTTTGTTTGAAATTGAACTTGCCTTGGCTGAGGTGAAGTTGGAGTAGGAATTAGAAATATAACTCCTCTGTATAGGGGGCTATTTAAATAAGTGAAGGCTGAATATTTTTGCCCACACTACTACCTACAAGATCCACATTGCCTAGGCTTATAGCTAAATGATCACTTTCACCATTAACATTATCGCCAATAACAAATCCTTCCTAACCTGCGCTTTTATATGCCACCACAATGCTAACAAATGCAATCAAAAGTTGATTATCATGCATCATGTGTTCTACAATCACTAGGATTTGAGACCTTATGACATCATGTGTGGTTGTACTTGGGTTTATCTTGTTGCTACTATGGCTGTTAGTGTGTTTTGTGTGCATATGCTTGTGCATAGGAAGAAGTTGCAACAATTCACACAAAATAACCAAGTTTACTCTTAAATACCAAAAATCACTCACACAAAACACTTATAGGCACGTTACCTATCATGTAATGTAGAGTTCTAGTTGGCAAGTATCATATCTCTCGAGTAAGATTGCAAGTACTTCTACTATGCTCTTCTTTCATTGTTTAGCCAATTAATCATATAAGTAAAATGGTGAATTATTAAGAGAAATGGTCAACCCCATCACAGTTGATGTGATACCCCAATCTTATATGAGATTATGATGCTAAGTTTGAATGGTATGTAAGGATAGACCTAAGTACCTATTTTGAATTTAGGATATCTATTTTGGTCTAACGAAGACAGTGGCCAAGTTAACCATAGGTGCTCCAGACCCATTGTTACGTTCTCGACTCCACGGGCACGGGGTGTAACATATAGTATTAGAGTAGTGCGATGGGAGCCACCTCGACAATCTTATGCTGCTTGGTTGGTCCTAGGCCAGCGAGGATGCTTAGGCTTAATGAAAGGGTGGATGTGATATTCCAATCCCATGTGTGATTCTAATGATAAGTTTGAATGGTATATAAGGATGAGTCTAAGTACTCATTGTCAACTTGGGATATCCATTTTGGCTCAATGAGAACAACAGCCAAATAGTTGATTGTAGGTGCTACTAAGACCATTGTGGTGCTTTCGTCCGCCGGTATGGGACGTGACACTTAAGATCTTCCCAAGTCACCAAGCCTAAAGAATAAAAAGAAGCGATAAGTAATGCAAGTAAAAGGAATCCCTCACTATCGAGCCAAGCCTCAATTCACCAGATTAGTTAATTAACAACCTAAATTAGGCACCAATAGGCAATCGTATACAAGACCCACTATCTTTTGAGTTATGAGTCCCCTACCCATAACCTAATTAATGGGTATCTCTACCCTACTAACCAAATCCAAAAGGCATTGAGATTAGTTACCCCCAATAATTTGGGGAAAATAATGTCCATATCTTTAGGTAACCTCATAACCCTTCAATTATATAGTTCTCAACCTTCAGCTCCTCTCTCGAGCTAATCAAAGAAAAACCCATGAAATAAATCAATCAATTGAGCATCTAAATCCTAACCCCATCTCTCAAATTCATTAGGATAAAAAAACCCAATAAATGAAAATTCACAATTTAAAGCAAGTGATTGAATACCTAAAAATAGATTGCTATTAATTGAAATAAAAATGAAGATCCAACAAAATAAGGGTTCAACACTTCAAATACATCATAAATCAATAAAATCCTAACAAAATCAAAATTGAAATGCTAGAAGAGAGAGAAGAAAACTCTTAGACAAGTGACTCATTTCGACTGCGTACAAATCTCCCTTGAAACTGCTCGCCTTCCCTTTAATGTAATCTTAGATACTCCATTAGAATGCTCTCTTAGTGTTTAATTCTTTGGTTTTGGCTAGCTCTTTCCTTTCTCTAAATCCTGCTTGAAATGACAGAAGAGAAGCTATTTATAGTGAAGCTCGAAAACCCTTGAAATCTACTGAACAGTGAGAATTTGCGATGTGAATTGGGACCTTAACCGATACAAGAGGAGAAAAACCAACACCAGCTATTCTCAGTTATCTTTCTCCCAAACCCTTTGTTCTAGACTGGTGCCTGTTATGAACGTAAATAGGCTGCTATTGGAAAAAGGAGCCAGTGCCTATTTAGATTAGCATCTGGTGCCCATTTGTTACTTTTTGCTCTTATTTGCCTTGTCTCTACAATCCATCTTCTACTTTTGTATTTTGCATAGAACAAAGCAAAAACAGGAAAATGAGTATTTTTTTTAAATCAAAAACTCAGCACCATCTAACACAAATGACTAAGAAATATTGCAATAATGAGCATTCATCAATGGTTAAGCCTAGATTTTGGATTTTCTTTCGATTCCTTGGGTGCCTAGTGTTTAACATAATCTAGAGGAGGTGCGGTTTTTATCGCATTCTGATGAAGCATGGCCCAAATAGTGGCAAGATCATGATGGCAGATTCTCATTATGCACAGCCTGGTAAACTATCCTCATTTGTACCAATATATATTTTCTTGGGAAAAGGCTCCAACAGATCTAATTCAACAAATCTACACTGGGTCTTGTTAATTAAGCAGTGGAATCATTAAGCTCAAAAGCTGTTTCAATTGTAGTGGATGTGGAAAACGAAGTTGTTATGTTGAACCATTGCAAATGAAGATGCTCAAATGATATCCACAGAGGAATCATTGATGAATCAAATGAGACAAGAAAATCTTAGGTCCATTTTAGGATGTACATTGGAAATCCCCAAAAAGCCCAAAGGCTTTTCATCAATTACCTCATGAAATCATCTTCCCTAGAAGGGCATATAATAATGTGCTTTGAGGCTAACCACCCAATTTTAACATCACGTTTAGTCTAATGGTCTTGAATTCCTTCCTTACTGCTTTCCATTGATGATCGTCCATATGAGAGCTTAACTAAGGAGCTTACTCCATGCATTTTGTTTCTTCATTATAAATAAAAGTCTCTTTCGCCAAAAAAAAGAATAAAGGATTTCAGCCACATTGGAAAGTTCTGATGTTGAGAAATAAACTATAGACTCACCTTTGTACTTTGAGACTTACTTAACACCAGTAGCAATAGGATAATCAGTGTCCACGTTGGTGAATAAGGAGCCCAAAGAGCCTATGCCCCACCCTCTATCTAGCACGGCGATAGCTCCATAGCCATCAACTTGGTTAGATAAGGATTTTACATAGGCAATGCTTAGTTTGTTGGTGTTGTAAAGAATATCATAAATTTTATAATCGATTAGGTCCATCCAAACATATGTTGAAAAAGTCCAAGATAATATATGAGTGCAAAACCAGCTATGTTAGCCAATTTACACGAAAAGCAAGCAATATGATGCCTTAAACTCAAAGAACATGGCAATAAGTCCTCTTATTATTAATGCCTCGTACACTTGGACATCATTGTCAGCGTAAAAACCCACTACCTAGGCCCATTAGGGCTAGGGATGTCGCCATATCCACAGGACAAAGGGTCTTTATAACTAGGTCACACAAAGTAAAATAAAAAAATCTTCAAAATTAAACTTATTACAACCCAGCAGTACATGAACAAATTTAAAATAATAATAATAATAAATATCTGCAACTTTCTCTCAAAAGCAATACATAGGAAAAACATCAAAGAGTCTTCAATATATAGGCAACATTCTAGCTAATGATCTTCACAGTAAGATCAACCTGAAAATATGGTATAAAAGGTGGTGAGATAAAAATCTCAGTAAGCCCGTGTATGCTTTGAGTGTTTCAGGTAAAACAGTTTATGTATGTAAGTTGTAAAAATTTCATAAAAGAAAGTGCTAGCAAGCATTAAATAAATGTCTTAAATGAAGAGTGGTGTTTTGCTTTCCAAAACATACACGTGCACGATAAATACAACAACTCAAAAGAGATAGCCATGGTACCACATTTTGTGTACCATGAGAATATAACAATCAGAATGCCACATGTTAAGCATACTGACACAGGCAGGTGTACGGCTTACCGAGTGAGATACTCATCTATCTCTACACCCCAAACTTACCAGTTGTCACTCCAGAAATGCACAGTTCACTTGACTGAACTTGCTAGCTCAGACCGGTATGACATACAGGACTGGCATCCTATCTGGGAAGAACTCACCCCTTAGAGGTGGCCACCTACTGAGAGACTTACCCTAACCTTTCAAATACTAGTCCTAGTAGTTTATCCTTATTGAGTACTCAACATTGTTTGTTCCACTTGGGAGAAAAAGTGATCATACAATTATTTACTTGAAAATAACAATTATGGTTTCTAAACTTCTTGCCGAGTTGGTTTTATGAAAAGTTTAGCATTTTGTGTAAAATTGTTTGCTTAGTTTTAAATAGCTTGCTTGATTGAAAGAAAAGAAAAATTGTCCATAATTGCTTTACAACATAAATTCTCGTATACAATGAGTTGGCTTGCCACATTTGGTCTTCAAATGACTCCATGCAGGAACGTACTTGATCATTTGCTCTTCTTGGATTCAAAAGTCTTCCAAGGTCAACCTAACCCGCCTGGGGTAAACACAAGGCATAAGATAACATTTAGACCATATCCGCCTTACATAAATAATTCCTAGTTTAGATAGTCACAACCACAACTAACCATGACCATAATATCTTAGGCTTTAATACTAGTTGATAAAGTATTTTATAAAATAAATCTAGCTTGATAAAATAAACTGGGGTTATAAAATAATAATAAGTTATAGTTCCAAATAATAAATTATGAGTATTATTGCTAATAAATAAAATAGTGTTAAATATTGGAGAATCCTAAGTCCTAAATAATATTGGTAAATGGTAATATGTAAATAGTATTATTATTATTATTATTATTATTATTATTATTATTATTATTATTATTATAAATAATAAATTACACTTTAATTTTTAATTATTATGTAATAGATAATAAATAAAAATAAAAATAATGATAAATGAATTAATTTTTAATTAATAAATAATAAATAAATTTTAATATAAATAATATTTATGGATATAGGTAATAGTTTTAGTAAGGCTAATTAATATGGTCTACAAGGTCATTTGTTATTAATTAATTCTAATATTTTATTATTTATTATTATATTTTTTTCTAATAAAAGATTTTATTTATTTAACTTATAAAACATTAATACTTTAATTAACACCATATTTCCAAACCTTCCTAGTGATTTCGATTTTATAGAGTAAATATAATAATAATTCTAATTAAATTAATAAAATTTGTTAATAAAAATAATTTTATAATTAACAAAGAAAATAATTTTTACCATAATTTCCTATTGTTAGAAAAGATCCATGAACACATTCCCAAACATTAAATAATATACTTGAATCAACACATACTTGGCCAATCTCCTACTAGGAATAATCATCATCTATGACGTTATTGAAAAATAGGAACATAAAAGCCTAATCACCAATGGTGTCATAATATCTATCATGCATCAAAACATCCATAAATTCCTTTAATCATGATAAGCATATATCGATTCAAAAGGAAAATCCATAAAGCTTAATCCTACATTCCAACTCTCATGTCCTAACTCCATCCCCTTCATCCACATACATATACTCAACCCTACTCTATTTAATCATCCTATCAAAATCTAGGAGTCATGAATCCAGAAATTAAAAAGGAAGATTCAAGGATAAATGCTTGATGGATGATTGTTTTTATGAAAGCTTCCTTGGTTAGAGAAGACCCACATGAACTTAAGAGCCTTTAGTGATTCAGAAAATAGCCATGGTTGATCATCACCATTTTGACTGAGAGAGAGAGAGAGAGAGAGAGAGAGAGAGAGAGAGGAATGGCATTAGAATGGAACATTAAAAGTTGAGTAGAAGAGAAAGAACAAGAAGGTTGTTCTTGTTTTACCTTTTGATGTTCTTGGAACCTTCAACAAAAAAACTGGTTTTAATCCGTTTGAAAATTTTGGTTTGTGTGATTTTGTGTTATAAAGACCAGAAATGAAGGCTAGGGATTAAATATGAGTGATTTGGAGTATTTGGGAGTGATTGGAGATGTTTTGGATAGGTTTAGGCTTGAAGGTGTGAAGTATGTGTTCTTGGTGTTCTTAAGAGAGTTTGAGTGAAAATCGCTGGAGAATTTTTGGAATTTTTGTTGGCTGAATAGTCTAGCATAGTTAGGAGTTTTAGTTTAGCAAGAAGGAGAGAGAGGTGTTCAGCTTTTTTGAAATTCAAATAGAGGAAAATGAGGAGTTGTTCGAGGTAGAGGATTAGTTAATGGTAGTTGTTCATGGGAGGTCTCTTGCTCTTCAATGGTGTAAGACTGAACAAGCTAGGTTTAATGCAAAGAATGGAGAGTTGTTCAGTTTACAATGCTGGCAAAAAATTGTCTATAATGACAGAAATTTCTAGTTTAATCATTTGCTACAATAGTGTTATAATGGAGCAAACAATCTAGAATTAGTTTGAAGTTCAAATGAGTTTTGGATATAGTAATCTTAGGAGATTTTTGAGGTGTGATGATGGAGTCCAAGCGCTCAAGGTTAGTATGGAGATCAATGGTGTTCAGTCCATGGCTAAACAAGGTCTAATTTTCAGAGGTTTGAATGCAAGTTTTCGGCCTTTGCCTTGAAACAACAAGCTGGAAAATTTTCTGGTTTTCAATGCTTCAAGAGTGCCTAGAATCGAGATGGTTTTTGGTGCAGAATTTTCTGCATTCTTTGGCCCGATTTGTAGCTGGTATTTTAGGGCATTTGAAGGTTTTTCAATAGTGGTTTTCCATCCTTCTTTCTAAAGAAAAATAGAGGAAGTTCCAACTGATCTTATGACTTAAAGGTAGCTTCAAAATCCTGCTTTAATACAGTGAATTTACATGAAATGACCATTTTTCTAGCAATAAATGGGGTAAGAATGTTGGCTGAAATTTTTGAAAACCATCCTGCAAAAATTCTAGAAATTTTCTAGATTTTTCCTTTACCAAATCATGAACAAAATGAGGGTAGGGTTGAAGGTATAACTATGGTGATTTATTTTCCTTGGAAACCCATCCTAACTATCCTCCCTATTTCCGGCAATCCTCTATCCCCCAAGGCTAATTTTCGAATTTCAAGGCTAGGGGTTCATCTTAGATTTTTGGAATTAAAAGAATGAATTAATGGATTAAAGATAGTTTAAATTATAAAGATGTTAGGACAAGGCTAGAGAAATTAAAGGGGACATGAATTCCTCTATAATTCTTTTTTAGGACATGATCACATGATCAAGACATTATCTTTATGTCTCCCTTAAGACAACATTCCTATCTTTATGGAATGTAAGAAAATAAAAAATTCAAACATAGCTAAGATAATCATGAATAAAACTTAAGTGATGAGATTTGAACTCATGACCTTAGAGATTAATTCACAAAGCTCTAACCACTTAACCACACTAACTCTTGTTCTTATTTTCTCACTTAAATATTCTTCCTATCTAAACCTCAAGCCATCTTCGTATTTTGACCTCAAGCAAAATTACCTTTTTACCCTTTCTATCCAACAGGTATAAATAAGTTATTTAACCTATAAAAGATAATTCTAAGGCACATAAAATCATTCAAATAGTATATTTTTATGTAGAATAACATGATATGCATCCCATCTCCCTTACTCTAAGGTTGGCTTTAGGTGGGGTTTCACAATCAATCTATTCAATCTGCAAGGCATCTAATGACCTTTATCAAGACTACAAATTAAAGAAATTAAACTGAAGGGCTTTGTTGAAAAAGTATACGAACTCAATTTACATAGGGATTAACTAACTTGAGCATCCCTAAAAGAAGGAGGGAAATAAAAGTGAAAAAGGATGTTTTAGACAATAATATTGTAGTTTCCCTATAAATGATATGGAGACAGTTGCTTTCGGCAACTTTTGAGCTTGTTATGGAGATCTTCAGCAGCACTCTTAGCCCATTTTTGGAATGACATGAATTCTAGATCTTGAAATGAAATTTCACTGGAGCATTTCATGCAAGGTGCAATTGTTAATGAGTATTGAACAACATCTTCGATGGCTCCAACATAGTTGCTTTGTGAAATTTCACTAATACCACTTGTTATGGAACAAATGGTAGATTGATATCCCTTAAAGCATGTCATGAGGCATTCTCTATTTGATTCAATGACTCTAGGATCCTCCAAGTGTCTCACCATCTCATTCTGTACAAACTCTCTGCTTCTGGTGGCCGTGGCTTCCATGTGCGATATGATGAACTGTGTAGCACAATCAAATGATGGTGGTACCTCAAAAGGTAGATGGTCATGGAAAAAGAATGGAGAAGAAGCTAGCGAGATCTTCTCTTTTGCTTGATGACTCACAAGGCATGCTTCTCCTTTGAAGATTGAGAGAATTACAGAGAATTCAATGATGGAGATTACGTGGTTGTTACGAGCCATTTTCTCATTTAAGAGTGACACAATATAAGAAAGAAATGGTATAATTGGAATATATACTAGAAACAAAACCATGATAGTTCTAGGGCTATTTTTGCTTGAAAGGAATTCATGGATTTTAGAGCAATGGCCAAAATAAATCAACTTTTTATGGGCATGCTTCAACTCGGAAATATACATAGATGAAATGTTACTTTGACCATTTCTTCAGCACAAGACTTATGAGTTTGCTCTATTTGCTATGTGCCTCTCTAACTGCTCTATAATCAACCTGATGTTTTAGCGGATTTGACATGGTATATTGTTGTTTGTTCGAAACGAGGATTTTGTATTGGTTGTGGTTGACGTTTTCTCAAAAGACATTATTTTGAACCATCTAATAAAATCATCAATAGCTAACATTAATTATAATTGTATCAACTATCAAGCTTACAAGTCTTTTTTTCCTTTTTTTGCAACGGATGCAAATCAACCTCGCTTTGGAAAGGGTGTTACGTGTTAAGGATATACCAGATACATCAACAACTACAAGGTCATCAAACTCATGAGTGCTGTAAACTAGCTCGATTTCTTCAAAAGAACAATATGCAGATTGGCTCTACACCCCGTGATCAAGTATCTCAGCCTACTATCAACATGACATCTCTCAACAGGCCTTCATCTCAACAATGGCTGTTCTACACTGGCGCATCTGACCATGTTATTGGAGATGTGAATAATCTACAACAATTTTTAGATTACGGTGGTCCAGATGAACTTAATATTAGTGATGGTTCAGGTTTGCGGATATCTCACATTGACAACACCAAAATTACTCATAATAACACTACATTTTTTTTGGATAATATCCTTTGTGCACCATCTATTCAGAATAATTTAATCTCTGTTTCTAAATTTTGTCAAATGAATAATGTCTCACTTGAATTTTTTCCCTTCCATTTTCATGTTAAGGATCTGCACACGGGGGTGAAAATGCTTCGTGGGGAGAACATTAATGATGTCTATTGCATCCCTAGTTCAATAAATCCTCAAGTTCATCACACCACAATGTCTTAACTTGATGAGTGGCACAAATGCTTAGGCCATCCAGCTCCTCCTATTATTCGTTCCATTTTTCATTCTAGTGATTTGAAGTTCAATTCATTGTTAGACTCCAAGTTTCATTGTCCTTCTTGTGCTTTAAATAAAAGTCATAAATTACCATTTTCTGAAAATTCTCTTCACAACTCTAAACCTCAGGAATTAATTCACTCTGATGTTTGGGGTCCTACTAGTACATCCATTGATGGTTTTCAGTATTATTTAATATTTGTTGATCACTATAGCAAATATATCTGGCTTTATCCAATGAAACAGAAATATGATGTTGCTGTTTTGTTTCCTCAATTCAAGTTACTGGTGGAAAATTTTTTTCAACATTCAATTATCTCAATTTACATAGATAATGGTAGAGAGTATCTTTCTCTCACACCTATTTTAAACTCTCATGGTGTCTCGCATTTCAAAACACCTCCATACATACCTGAACATAATGGAACATCAGAAAGACGTCACCATCACAGTGTCGACACAGGTCTAGCTCTTCTTCATACTGCATCCCTTCCTATTTCTTACTGGTCATATGATGTTCAAACGACTGTTTACTTGATCAATCGCCTCCTGATGTGTTCCGACTTGGGCATAAAAATCATACAAAAACTAAGCGCATTCCCAATTAAGTTTACATTAAAACGTTCAACCCAAATTACACATATGAGCAAGCATACTCATCATTAACCGAGCATAGGGTTCAAATGAGTGTTGATCCTCCAGGAACAAGTAGACAGTAATCACCATTCTTTCATTGTTTAACCGACTCGATAAAGTGAAAAAGAAATAAAAAGGAAAACAAAATAAAAGAAAATCAAAATAAAAATATATACATTTCAAGGATGTAAATTTATGCAACTTAAGCCATTATGTTGGCAAACATGATCTTAAAGAATTCAATCATTATCATAACTAATTATTCCCTTGGCATCATGAAGGATTAAGATAGACTCACTTCATTTCTAATCCATGAATCCCTATCTTCTAGGTAACTTAGCATCACATTCCTGTCTCAACCAGACATATCCAAAATATGCATTAAACACAATCCTTTGATTAAATTTCCATTCCTGGCAAACTTAAACATGAAACTAACCAATGAATCCATTCCTGATAAACATCAATTAATCTTTAATTACCTTTTTCTTAGCAGTTAACCCCTTTTTAAAGCAAGTTAAGAGACAACAGATATGAAATCAATCAAATTGAAACCACCATCAACCCCTTTTCCAAGGAAGTCAATAGAAAGTAACAATCAACCAATCTCGTAATTAGCACAAGTAATTAAATACCAAGAACAACAATCAATTAATCAAAAGATCAAATAACTCTAAATATTATGAATATCTAAAACAATGTCGAATTACAGTAAAACAATTAACATATCATTGTTCAAGAAAAAGAAAACAAAGTAAAAGAAAGCACTCATAGACAAGCCTCATTCTTCTTCCTTTGAAGACCTTCTTGTACAACCCTCCTTGAACTTGAAGAATTTCTCCTTTGATTGAGTGATCTTCTATAATAGTCAATGAATTCTCTCCATTTCCCTTGTGTTTTTCATCTATTTATAGCCTTAGGAAGTGCCTAAACTCGTACGTACAAAGTTCTTGGCCAAGTAGAAGTTGAAAGATACTAAAACTCCTCAACTTATCAAAAACCGCGTAGAAAAAATCAAGCATTGCCTTAACATCCGGGCACAACTAGTGCCACCTTAACTCTTGGAGCCGGCGCCGGTTGTGTTCTGTTCCTCTATTCGTTTGCCGATTTTTCTTCCAATTTTGCACAATATTTTTCAGAATGCAGTCGGCGCCAATTCTAGCGTCACAGCTGTCATCGTCTTAGTTCTATTCCACTCTATTTCAGCAATTTTTCCATCACTTCGAAGTTCGTTTCAACAGTGCTTGGCCGACACCGGTTCTAGAGTCCGAGCCGACACCGCCTCTCCTCTATTTTGCAACGTTTTTATTTCGTTTTACCCTAAAAATCTAAAATAATGAACAAAATACCTTTCCAAGGGTAAAATCTCAAATATGAAGGAATATAACTAGTTATTGAACAAAATATATTACAAATGAACCTTAAATAACTAGGAAAAATATGACTAATTTAACCCCTATCACTTCCCAACCTCAATCCATTAGTTTCAATCAACCTTTCAAAAGTTATTTCATCGCAATCCATCTTATTCTCACCTCAAAATCTTCGGATGTTTGTGCTACCCTTAGCTGCGACCTTACAATACTTCCAAACTTTAACCTAGATATGCACCATATATTTTTCTTGGTTACTCCACTAGTCAATCTGCCTACATCTGTTTTGATCCTATTTGCAAAAAGAGTTACATCTCTCGTCATGTTAGATTTATGGAACATATTTTTCCCATGCAGGATAGTAATAGCCATCAAAAGGACTCATTGCCAGCATTAGAATCTCTGTGTGCAGACATCCGTGTAAGTAATACTTCTTCATCTCTATCTACTTCTCCTCATCCTAATCCAACTACTATGATTCCCATCCCTACTCCATCATACCCAATAATTCCCACACATGATCCAACTCCAACTCCAACTACTGACGTTACTTCATCCTCTTCCAACTCACCATCGACTCCCACAACAGTACATTCTTCTCCACCTTCCCCTTCCTATTCTCACTTTTCTCCTCCACCAAGTCGTTATAGTCTTTAGCCTTCACATTCTCGCACACAAAACCCAAAATATTTCAATTCAAAATTTGTGAATCATATCACTTCTCATCCAATTCCTCCCACTCTTGAACCTAAAAATTTATCCAAAGTAATGAAATATGAGAAATGGGGCTGCAATATCCGATGAGTTTGATGCACTTCTACGCAATGGCACTTGGGGTCTTGTACTATGAGAAAATCAGAATCTTGTTGGCTGCCGTTGGATTTTTCGTATAAAAAGAAATATGGATGGAACAATTGCTAAGTATAAAGCCCAACTTGTCTCCAAGGGATATCATCAATGTCCAAGCTTAGATTACTCTGAGACATTCAGCCCTATGTCCAACCCGACTACAATACGCTTGATTCTTAGCTTAGCTTTTGCTTATGGATGGAAACTTCGTCAATTGGATATTAATAATGCCTTTCTTCAAGGAACTCTTACTGGCGATGTTTATATGATTCAGCCACCTATTTTCATTCATTCTTCTCTTCCCAATCATGTTTGTAAGTTAAAGAAAGCTTTGTATGGCCTCAAGCAAGCTCCTAGAGCCTGGTACCAAGAGCTCAAGCATTTTCTTCTTCAGTTTGGTTTCAAAAATTTAATAGCAGACTCTTTATTGTTCATTTATAATATGGATAGCATTTGTCTCTATTTTTTGGTCTGTGTTGATGATATAGTTCTGACTGGTAACAATGATAAATTTGTAGAATTATTTGTCTCACAACTTAGTTGCAGATTCTCTCTGAAAGATCTTGGCATACTTTATCAATTTTTGGGTGTTGAGGTGATTCACACACCTACTGGTCTTTTCCTATCTCAACATCGGCATTTTGCTAATCTTCTTGAATTATTCTCAATGGCTGGTGTCAAAGAAGTCACCACTCCCATGTGTACCATAGCACATTTGCTCCTTAAAGATGGTTCGGCCTCCATTGATCCTATTTCTTACAGGAAATTGGTTGGTGGCCTACAATACTTGTCTCTCACTCATCCAGATGTATCATTTGCCATCAATCACCTTTCTCAGTATATTGATTCACCTATTAAATTACATTGGACAACATTGAAACGAGTTCTTCGTTATTTGAAACACACTATTTTTCATAGTCACTTCTAGCATAAAGGAACTCCTTTGCAATTACGAGCCTTTAGTGACTCAGACTGGGGTGGTAATCGTGATGATGGTCGCTCTACTACAGTTTATCTTATCTACCTAGGCTCTAATACTATCTCTTAGAAATCCAGCCATCAAAAGACTGTTTCACGCTCATCCTCAGAAGCGGAATATAAAGCAATAGCCAACACCACTACTGATATATTATGGATTCAAAATCTCCTTCAAGAGTTGGGAATCAAATTGCCCAAACCTCCTTCCTTGTTTTGTGACAAAACAGGTGCTACCTATCTTTATGCTAATCCAGTCTTTCATTCACGCATGAAGCATGTAGCATGTTTCCCTTGATTATCATTTTGTTTGGGAATATGTAGCAACTGGCAACCTTCATGTTCATTAAATTTCCACAAAAGATCAACTTGTAAATGTCCTCACCAAAAGCCTTAAGTCGTCACCAATTTACTGTTCTTCACTCCAAGATCAGAGTCTCCAATAGAGCCTCAATCTTGCGGGGGCGTGTTAAGGATATACCAGATACATCAACAACTAACAAGTCAACTAACAGCCAGTCATATGTTTGTTAGTTTGTTATTATCTTTTGTAAATAGAATCTTCAAATAGCTGTCATATATTTTCTGTTATTATTCTGTTGTAACAAACTCATCTCCTCCTTGTAATTGGTGTATTTAAAAGACACTGACAATGTAATGAAACATAATACATTTCCCCAGAAATCTATTACTGCTTTATGGTATCAGAGCCTATAAGAGCTGATTGAAGTTGGGTTCTCCAAACAGAAAAATTGGATTGAGATAATTTGGTAGGAAGAAGTGAAGGTGCTTTGAAAGATATAATCTGAGTGTCTCGAACTGAAGAGGCCATGGATGGATCGGTTTAGAGAGCTTTGATTAGCTTCTTATTGGCTCTGATACCATAAAACAGTAATAGATTTCTAAGGAATTGTATTCTGTTTCATTGAATTGTCAGTGTCTTTTAAATACACCAATTACAAGGAGGATATGAGTTTGTTACAACAGAATAACAACAAAAAATAAATGACAGCTATTTGAAGATTCTATTTACAAAAAATAATAACAGACTAACAAACATATGACTGGCTGTTAGTTAACTTGGTAGTTGTTGATGTATCCGGTATATCCTTAACATTACGCAAATTTTCTTTTTAAATTTGTCATATATTTAATTCAAACTTACTTCAGAGTTGTAGAAACCTAAGGCAATTCAGGCAGTTCCCTCAAGCCCCAGCAACGAGACCTTATTTCCTTCTCATTTCGCTTTTTGGGGATATGAAAAAAGAGGCCAACAAGAAAAAAATAATAATAATAGTAAGAAAAGAAGAAGCATTCATGAACAACACATTATCCCACTATTCTCTTCGAAAAACCTTTTGAGAGAAAGAGAGAGACAGTGTGGCACTCTTCATTTCCCTTGTAACCACCTTCTCCTTTTTTTTTTTTTTTTTTGTTCTTTTTGTTTAATAACAATTATGTTGTGAAACAAGAAACAAGCAAGGGGGTTCATTCTTCATTGTCTTTTTTCCATCGTCATAGTCACCTTTCTTTTTCTTTCTAAATCAAGAATATCAAGAATTGGTTTGATCAATAGAAATTCAACTGGGTATTTTTTTTCTTCGGATTCTCTAAGAATATTAGACATGCTTCTAATTAGCAACCAGAAATTCAGGCTGTTTTTTTTTTTTTATGGATTAAAATGGTGTTCACGGCTTCATTACAAGGAGGTATATATTAATCTGCTAAATGGAGCTATTGTTAAGTAGTGCAAGTCATGTTCTCTTCGTAGAAAAATTAAGCTTCTCCAATGCAATTTCACTTCCTATAGTCATACATGTTTTTAGGGAAGGCAATAGGGTTGTAGATTGTCTTGCAAACTATGCTTGCTATGTTAGTATTGTGCCCTAGAGGCAATCACTTATACATTGTATATGACACATTTTATTTTAATAAAAGGCATTATTTATCTTACAGTTTTTTTTTTTGTTTACTTTAAGTAACATAACTATTCGATAAAGTTCCTAGTATAACACTGTGTTAAGGAAATCATGATAAAGATCATGATATGAGATTCCTACTACACTAGATGGTGTTAGTACTTAAATAGTCCCTAGTCATAGTATTAATGAGACAGGACATCATTAATGCGTTAAGACTAGCATGTGTTAGACTTCCTGATTTGATCAGGCAGTGGTTCTTATAACCGTGAGTATTGAGATACTCAAAGTTAACACATGGATGTTTGTTAATGGAACAAGTTCATTGGATGACCTAGCTTTGAGATAATCACATGGATAACTATTTAGTGCCAGTGGTATAATCTCAATATAGCAAACATGCAAGTATCCTTAGACTTGAGATCCCCAAGGTACTTTGTTTGTTGAGCTTTGTTCTTTGATTCCAATCTCCGGAGCTCGATCGAGGGCTGCCTATGGGATGAATATTGGGTATATTGTGAGGTAAACGAAAGTAGTTGAGAGGGTTAATAAAGGATTCACCACTTCTAATAGTAGGGGCGAATATCTCACGGCTACTTGTAGGAATTACTACTCGAGAAGTCCTTGGCCAAGGCAATTGTGTATTGAAAATAGTTCCAATTGATACACATCTAGAGTAGTGGGTTCTTGGTACAAGTACTATTGTATTCGGGCCAGAATTATTTCTGGATGGAGTTGGCACTAATTACATACTCCAAACTGAATGAGATATTGTTTGGTGAAAGGAGTTAATTGCACTGAAGTTTGTTATTGAAGGGTTCATGCCAAGCCAATTGACTTCCTAGACACTTGGGTAGTCATGATGTGTTGCTATATACCGCTCATGATCTGGGAATATGGGTTTATTAATTAATGAATTAATAAACCAATCTTAATTAGAATTAATATGATTAATTCTAATTAATTATGGATTATTAATCTCAAAGACGTTTGGATTAATTCATGTTCTCTTCCAATTGACTGGGAAACCTAATAGGTCACACACAATAGAGGATTATATACTCAAGATGTTATTTAATAATATTTTGGGGTTAATTCAGAGAAAGAGAAGTTGTTGTGGACAAATTATAATTAGTTATAATTTGTTGTACAAGTTGTAATTGTGAGAACTTGATGATTTCAATTACAATTAGGGAACTCTAATTGTTTTAGAATTCTAGATTTAAAGTGAATTTTCGGTTTTTATTTTGATATAACCGAAAACCCTAAGGGTGATTCATGTGAGAAAAACTGCAGCCACATAAACCTTTTCGTCTTCTTCTTCTCTCTCGATTTGATCTTGAAGAGGAACCCTAGCCGCCACTTAGAATTTCTGCTAGCACAGAAAACTTCGTGCTTGAATATTCCTCTGTGTGGATTACTGTTAAAGATAATCACACACTATGATTATAGTGGTTAGACATTCAACTCACGTGGAGGTTGATCACGAAGATTGCTGGATCGCGCCTCAACTTGACGAAGAAAATTTTGTTCTTCGGACGATCACCTAAGGGTAAAAAGCTATTGTCTTTACTCTCTTTATGTCTTGTTTTGCACACATAGATGGGTCCTGGGAGGGTATCTCATTTTATTTTCCACTGCACCGTATAGGATACAAGCCAGAGATACCCAACAGTGGTATTAGAGCCATGCTATGTGTGGTCTATGGACATTGTTTTAGCATGAAAAACTGTTTTCATGTTTGTCTTTGTTTGCTGTGAAAATTGTTTTCACTCGAGTTGAAATTGTTTTGATCTTTATGGGCTAGGTCTGTAGCATAATACGATTGTGTAAAAGTCACAGCGTATTTCGAAAAGATACTTTCTTTTGTGCTGAAAATTTCTATAGGAAAAACGTTTTTCTGCAACATGGATGTTGTACTCCGTTTCATCTTAATTTTCCATTTTGATTTTGTTTCAACTAAAAAATTGGTTGTTGTTTATAGCTTCAAAATAGAAAATACAGCTGAGAATTGTTCTCACTGAAAATTTGCAAAAGAAGAAAGCACCAGAAATTGTTTCTGGAAGTTTTTGAAAAATCACTGCCATTGTTGCAGAACATAGGCGGCATCGGCTCCGGCCTCCAAGCCGGTGCTGGTTCCATTCTATTAGTGATGTCCGAAAATCGTTTTTGGAAGAGAAAAATTTTTTGGAAACCAGAACAGAGCCGGCGCCGGCTCCGGCTTCCAAACTGGCGCCAGTTCTGCTCTGTTTGCAATATCCAGGTATTTAAAAAAAATTCAGAACAGAGTTTTGGAAGGGAAAATCTCATTTGATAAGAAATGGGACCTAAAAGAATTTTCTCAAAATTAGTTTTGAGACAAACAATTTTTTTTTTCAAAATAATGATTTTGAAAATCTAAAATTAGTGTATCTTTCTAAAATGGTGATTTTAGAATTTGTTTTGTCTTTCCAAAATAGTTATTTTGGAATGATAAACGTATATGTTTATTTTGTTTAAGTATAGTTAATGGCATGGTGGATGGTTATGGACTAAAACTGATTATATTTGTTTATGCATTTTACAGTTTTGGTTTTTATGAAATAGGGCTTGCGTGTCCTGCCTTCTCTAGAATTCTTGAGTAATTCTCTTCTCATCTAACTCCCTTCGAATGCAACTAGAGGTTATCTCTCTTCAGGAAATTATGTAATTAGTTTACATAGGTTAGATAGAAGTAAAATTATTTTATTCTGGAGATGGCAACCAAAATAAGGCGAGGAGGTAAGACATTCTACTTAAATCATGCATCAACACATAGCGTTAGCTATATTAATTTCTTTTGTGGCTTAAAGAAATTAATTTAGGGTAAAGTCCATAACCATACCACGTAATCACTTTATTACCATGATTATCAATTATGTGATTTATTGATTTTTATGCATGTCATTCAATGAAATCAGTAAAAGGAACAAATCGCTCAATTAATATTAAACCTAATTCATTCCGTTAATATAGTAAGAACGAGAGTCATTTTTCGAGACCAGGTTGTTGGGCAAACCCAAGCCTACTTGATATCGGGCATGTTCAAGCTATGGAATTAAATTCCTAATTAATGGGTCGGGTTTAACTAAATTCTTTATCCCGATTGGGCAAACTCAAGTATAAAGAAATTTAGAGGAAAAGTTGGGGTAGCCCAAAAGGCTTTAAGATTAAAAGCTATTAATCACCCAATGATCTGGTAGTTACATACGATGTAATTGGTATTGGATACCTACCAATGAACTTAAGGGTGGCTTGTTGGGCAAACCCAAGGTTATTCTTGAGGAATTTGGATACCGGTCCACTAGGAAAGCTTCCAATGGGCTTTCCCGAATCAATAGTAGAGGCTATTGGTTTAAGTAAAATAGTGGAGTAAAAATGCGCTTAATTAAGGTCCTAATTATTTGCATATCATGTGCATATACAAGTAGCTAATGCTCTCTATCTTTATATCTAAGTCACTTGCATCATGTCAACAAACCTAAACTTACGTAGCATCTTGGAAACCAACAAGTTAACTGAATCAAACTATCTCGACTAGTATAGAAATTTGAGAATCGTTCTCAAATCGGAAAAGTTGCTCTACGTGCTAAATGCTCCTATTCCACCACCACCAGCCCAAGATGCTCATACTGATGAGCATGCTGTCCACAAGAGGCACAAGGAGGATTGTGACACAGCATCATGTATTATGCTGGCATCTATGACTCCTGAGTTGCAAAAACAGCACGAGCATATGGATACTCAATCGATTATTTTACATCTTCGAGAGCTGTTTGATGCCCAAGCCAGAACTGAGAGATATGAGATCTCGAAGCAACTATTTCATTGCAAAATGGCAGAGGGTTCTTCTGTGGCCACTCATGGGCTAAAAATGCTAGCTTGATCAAGAAGCTTGGATCTCTCGGGTTTGCAATAGATCATGACTTAAATGTTGACTTAATTCTACAATCTTTGCCTAATAGTTTCTCACAATTTGTGATTAACTATCAAATGAACAAGATTGAGTCCACCATTCCTGAGTTGATCAATCTTCTCAAAACTGTGGAGTCCTCTATGAAGAGGGATTCCAATGTGGTTTTAATGGTAGAATCTTCCTCTTCTAAGAAGAAAGTTCAAAAGAAGAAGGCTCCTATGAAGCCTAAAGGTGGTGTGAACAAGAAGGACACAGCTACCAAGGGTCCATGCCATCATTGTGGGAAGATGGACCACTGGAGGTGCAATTGCAAAGCCTACTTGGAGACCATCAAGGACAAGAAGCAAAAGAGAAGCTTACAAGTACTTCTACTTCTTCTCCAGGTATGTTTATGATTGAGATAAATACTGCCTTTAAAAATGAGATATGGGTATTAGATACCAGATGTGGATATCATTTGTACAATAACTTGCAGGGGCTAAAGAGCAGTAGAAGGCTAGAGAAAGGCAACGTGAACCTACGTACCACAAATGGGGCAATGGTTGTTGTACTCGCTGTGGGGACATATGAGCTAAACCTGCCTTTAGGATTAATTCTAGAACTGGAAAACTGTTATTATGTACCAGTTTTAATGAAAAACATTATCTCAGTTGTGTGTTTAGACTTATGTGGATTTCATTTAATATTTAAGAATAAATGTTGTTCTTTTTCTTTGAATGATATTCACTATGGTTCAACAACTTTGGTTAATGGTTTGTATGTTCTAGACTTGAATAATCCAGTTCTCAATATAAACAATAAGAAACCTAAGATAGATAACTCTAACACTTCTTACTTATGGCATTGTCGTTTGGGCTATGTAAACGAAAATCGTATTACTAAGTTGCACAAGCTTGGTGACTTAGGGTCATTTGATTATGAATCATATGGCACATGCGAGTCTTGTTTACTAGGTAAAATGACTAAAACTCCTTTTCCAGGAAAAAGAGAACGGGCCAAAGAGTTATTAGAACTCATACATTCTGATTTATGTGGCCCAATCTCAATACAAGTAAGAGTAGGTTACAACTATTTAATAACCTTTATCGATGACTTCTCATGATACGGGTATGTGTATTTAATGAAATACAAATCTGAGGCCTTTAAAAGGTTCAAAGACTTCAAGAATGAAATAGAGAGATAACTTGGCAAAAGTATTAAGACTCTAAGATCTGATCGAGGAGGGGAATACTTGAGCTAAGAGTTTCTGAGTTATCTTAGAGAAAATGGGATATTATCTCAATGAACTCCACCACATACATCTCAACATAACGATGTATCTAAGAGAAGGAATTGAACCCTTCTAGACATGGTACGGACCATGGTGCAGACCTACCAAAATTATTTTGGGGGCATGCACTAGAGACTTCTGTTTATATACTGAACTGAGTTCCGACAAAATCAGTTGATACTACCCCATTTGAGATGTTCTTTGGTAAGAGACCAAAGTTATCTCACTTGCGAGTATAGGGTTGTCCTACCTTTGTTAAAATGGCCACAGTCAGACAAACTTGATAGTAAGTCTAACAAGTGTTTGTTTGTGAGATATCCGAAAGAATCTTTCGGATATTACTTCTATCTACCCTCCGAAAACAAATTGTTTATTTTAAAGCATGCTGCCTTCTTAGAGAAGGAGCACATGCTCAAAGGGGACAGAAGATTGAACTTAGTAAAGTTCATGAAGATCAAACAAACGAGGATCAACCGTCTAATCCTACATCTATTAAGAGAATAGATGAACCTTCTAATACACAAGAACGTTGTAGATCTAGTAGTATACGTGTGGCACCTGAGAGATATGGATTTCTCATTAGTGACCACAATGACGTATTGCTCATAGATGAAGATGAGCCTACTACATACAAGGATGTTCTGCATAGTTCAGAATCTGGCAAATGGCTTGAGGCCATGAAGTCAGAGATGGATTCCATGTATGACAACCAAGTATGGACTTTGGTTGATCCACCCAAAGGAATTAAACCTATTGGGTGCAAGTGGGTTTTTAAGAAGAAAACTAACATGGATGGTAACTTAGTTACTTATAAAGCACGACTAGTAGCAAAGGGTTATCGTCAACAACATGGTATTGACTATGATGAAACCTTCTAGCCAGTAGCCATGTTGAAATCCATCAGGATACTCCTAGCCATTGCTGCACATCATGATTATGAGATTTGGCAAATGGATGTGAAAACAGCTTTCCTAAATGGAAATCTGATTGAGGAAGTGTATATGACACAACCTGAGGGTTTCACATCCAATGATAGCACAAAGGTGTGCAAGCTGCAAAAGTCTATTTATGGACTTAAACAGGCTTCTAGGAGTTGGAACATCCATTTTGATAAAACAATCAAAGAGTTCGGTTTCATTCAAAACATGGATGAGCCTTGTGTATACTAGAAGGTTAGTGGGAGTGCAATCGTTTTCTTATTACTTTATGTAGATAACATATTTCTAATAGGAAATGATATACCTGTGTTGCAAATGGTTAAAATTTAGTTGTCCAAACAATTCTCCATGAAAAACCTTGGAGAAGCAACCTATATTCTTGAAATAAGGATCTCTAGAGATAGATCCAAAAGGTTGCTTGGTCTTTCACAGTCTACATACATAGATAAAGTGCTAAAGATGTTTAGCATGGATCAATCCAAAGAGGGATTCTTACCCATGTCACATGGTAAGCCTTTCAAAGTCAATGTCTCCCAACACACAAGTTGAAAGCGATCACATGAATAAGATTCCATATGCCTCGATAGTTGGATCTATCATGTATGCTATGATATGTACTAAGCCCAATATATCTTGTGCTCTCAGTTTGACGAGCAGATACCCATCCGACCCTGGTGAGGGTCATTGGGTGACTGTAAAGAACATCCTTAAGTACTTACAAAGGACTAAGGATATGTTCTTAGTATATATGGAAAAGGTGATTTGAAAATAAACGGGTATATTGATACTAGTTTTCAATCAGACAAAGATGATTTCAAATCACAATCTGTCTAGGTGTTTACATTGTGTGGAGGGGCAATAAGTTGGAAAAGTTCCAAACAAGAGACTATTGTTGACTCTATGATAGAAGCTGAGTACATAGCTGCTTCTGAAGCAGCTAAGGAGGCTGTTTGGATCAAGAAGTTCGTGACGGAACTAGGTGTGATTCCTAGTGTTGTTGGTCCAATAACCTTGTATTGTAACAACAACGGAGCCATTGTATAAGCAAATGAGCCACGGTCTCACCAATGATCCAAACACGTACTGCAACGCTATCATCTAATCTGGGAGATCATAGATAGGAATGATGTAAAGATAGAGAGAGTTCTCACGGATGAGAACATAGCTGACCCGCTTACCAAGACACTATCCCAAAAGAAACATGATTGTCATGTTGAGTCATTCGGTATTAGATACATGAATGATTGGCTATAGTGTAAGTGAGAGTTTGTTAGTGTTGTGCCCTAGAGGCAATCACTTGTACATTGTATATAACACATTTTATTTTAATAAAAGACATTATTTATATTATAGTTTCTTTTGTTTACTTTAAGTAGTATAGCTGTTCGATAAAGTCCTTAGTACAACACTGTGTTAAGGAAATCATGATAGAGATCATGATATGAGATTCCTACTACACTGGATGGTGTTAGTACCTAAATAGTCCCTAGTCATAGTATCAATGAGATAGGACATCATTATTGCGTTAAGACTGGCATGTGTTAGACTTCCTGTTTTGATCAGGCGATGTTTCTTATAACCGTGAGTATTGAGATACTCAAAGTTAACACATGAATGCTTGTTAATAGAACAAGTTTATTAGATGACCTAGCTTTGAGATAATCACATAAATAACTATTTAGTGTCAGTGATATAATCTCAATATAGCAAACGTGCAAGTATCCTTAGACTTGAGATCTCCAAGGTACTTTGTTTGCTGAGCTTTGTTCTTTGATTCCAATCTCCAGAGCTCGATCGAGGGCCACCTATGGGATGGATATTGGGTACATTGTGAGGTAAACGAAAGTAGTTGAGAGGGTCAATAAATAATTCACCACTCCTAATAGTAGGGGCGAATATCTCACGGGTACTTGTAGGAATTACTACTCGAGAAGTCCTTGGCCAAGACAATTGTGTATTGGAAATAGTTTCAATTGATACACATCTAGAGTAGTGGGTTCCTGGTACAAGTACTATTGTATTCGGGCCAAAATTATTTCTGGAGGGAGTTGGCACTAATTCCGTACTCCAAACCAAATGAGATAATGTTTGGTGAAATGAGTTAATTGCACTGAAGTTTGTTATTGAAGGGTTCATGTTAAGCCACTTGACTTCCTGGACACTTGGGTGGTCATGATGTGTTGCTAGATATCGCTCATGATATGAGAATATGGGTTTATTAGTTGATGAATTAATAAACCAATACTAATTAGAATTAATATGATTAATTCTAATTAATTATGGATTATTAATTTCAAAGACGTTTGGATTAATTCATGTTCTCTTCCAATTGACTGGGAAACCTAATAGGTCATACACAATAGAAGATTTATACTTAAGATGTTATTTGATAACATTGTGGGGTTAATTGAGAGAAAGAGAAGTTGTTGTGGACAAATTATAATTAGTTATAATCTGTGGAACAAGTTGCAATTGTGAGAATTTGATGTTTCCAATTACAATTAGGGAACTCTAATTGTTTTAGAATTCCAGATTTTCAACGAATTTTCGGTTTTTATGATGATATAACCGAAAACACTAAGGGTCATTCTTGTGAGAAAAACTGCAGCCACATAAACCTTCTCTTCTTCTTCTTCTCTCTCGATTTGATCTTGAAGAGGAACCCTAGCCACCACTTAGAATTTCTACTAGCGCAGAAACTTCGTGCTTTAGTTTTCCTCTGTGTGGATTACTATTAGAGATAATCGCACACTGTTATTATAGTGGTTAGATGTTCAACTCACATAGAGGTTGATCACGAGGATTGCTGGATCGCACCTCTACTTGAAGAAGAAAACTTTGTTCTTCGGACGATCACCTAAAGGTAAAAAGCTGTTACCTTTACTCTCTTTATATCTTGTTTTCCACACATAGACGGGTCCTGGGAAGGTATCTCGTTTTATTTTTCGCTGCGCGGTATAGGATATGAGCCAGAGATACCTAACAGGCTCTACTTAGGATTCATGTTCTTTTCAAATATTCTCAACACTTCCAATTGAAATTAGAGGCTCAGGAAGTCTAGAGAAGTTGCAAATTCCTTCATTATAAGTCAAAACCCATGTATCTTGAAAAGGACCTAAGCCTATATTTTATTTTATTACAAAATCAATAAAAGTTGGCCTCGCCCTTTGAAAAAAAAAAAAAAGAATATCAACAAAGAAATTTTTCATTCATTGAAGGTTCAATATGATTCTGCTTAGGTAAACATAAATAATTGATTATTGTGGCTTTTTTTAAAGTAGCGAAGGAGAGGAAGACAAGGAATGGGGAAAGGGATAGGGGAAAAGATGGAACGTAACCCAATGTTAAATTCGAGGCCTACATCTCATATAATAACCATTTTACTAATAGGATAAATTATTACCGACGATGATTTTACTTTAATATATACGATCGATAGGGCTTTTAAGACATTATTGATAGTTTAAAAAAAAATGACATTATTGATATTCTTAGTTGTTCACAATTTTCTTAATCGAAAAAAACACAATTATTACTTTTATTTTTTTCCAAAAATTCAAGTATTTCTTACTTGTTGCAACGGTAGTAAGTGTAATATATAGAATCCTCTAAGCCTTTGCCATGTCTATCTCACTAACTTTATAGACAACTGCTTTTCTTGAAGAGCATATTCGACATTATTTTTCAATCAAACATGTCTTTCGCCATGTGAATATGGCAGTAGATGCATTGGCAAACCTAGCATGCTCAAGTTTTTTATTTCATTACTTTCCATATTTGTATAGTTTGCCTAGTCATGTCAAAGGTTTATGTGCACTAGCAAAGGATCAAATTCCTTTTCTTTTCTTTCTTTCTTTTCCAAAAGTCACTAGTGTCACGGTGGAGGATTAAGTGGACTCGTACCCATTTATTGGATGCTTGACCTCTTGACAAAATGACATTGTTCATCCAAATATTCCGAATTTTCTAACAATCAAGTTCCTTTTCTTCACATCTTTTAGGTACAAAAAGCTCGGGGTAAGATTTTGATGCTCCCCTCCATGTATTTTTTTTAAATTGATGAACAAATGGGTTCAAGCATAGCCAAAGAGGCACTAGAAGTATTTCCACACCCTGCTTCACAGATCCCCCCTCCCCAGCCAAAAAAAAAAAAAAAAAAAGAAGCAACAGTACATTTGTTAAGCTATTAAATGCCCCTGCAGCAGCAGATTATATGATATTCTACATGCACGTTTCTATATTATTGCTCTATTTTTAGTACCATCTTTCAGTTGTCTTGTTTTTTTTTTTTTTTTCATTTTGTCACAAAATTTCATTATATCTGTAACACCTAACTAATTTAGGGCTTAAGAGCTAGGGATGTAGACCGATCAAAATAATAAGGGATCTTTATAATGCAATTACTAAAAAAAAAATGGATTTTTAAATAACTCGGGATAAAAAAATTCTAACTATTACAAGCCTTTGATTTAAATACATTAAACTCCCAATAAGAAATATCTCCAGCATAAGTTCCCAACTATATAACAAAATTCCCCAAAACATAAATAATCCACAATGCTCATAAAAATAATACAAGTCACAACATGAACAGTTCAATACTAAATAAATAAGCAAACCAGGTCCTTCCACTCTACATAGATTATCCAATCCTGAAATCATGAGTTAAATGTATGTGCGATAAACATATCAGTAAGTCCTGTAGTGTGCACATGGAATCTTTAAAAAGATTTTGTAATGCGTGATAAACATTTCACTTGTAATAAATATAGGTGTTCAAATTATACCTTCAAATATTTACTCATTGAAACTTTTGGGAGAAATCACCATATACTCTTAAAATTAGAGCAAGATGACTTTTTTGTGTTCACATACCAATGAAAGACTCATAAATAAAAATCTTTTGGAATAATTAAATACCATTTGAATTTTTGAGCCTTGAACCACATTCGCAAACCTTGGGAAATACAAATTCTCAATTTTACTCTTTTACCTGCGAAACATTATTTTAAGTAGTAATCCCAACATTTACACTCTTCGAGTAAAAAACACTCTATTTGGGTAGAAAACCCCACTCTTTGCACTTTATAGGTCAAAATCCTATACTTTGGGTAAAAACCCCACTCTTTATAGTCTTTGGGTTGAAGTCCTCAATTTCTAGCAGAAATCCCACTCTTCGGATCAAAATCCTGTAGCTAGATAAAAACCGGCTCAATTTCCAAGTACTTATGCCCCGTTTGGAGTAAGACAAATCCCAAAGCTAATTAGGTTACTTGAGTTCATCTATCTCTAAAGAAAGCTAGTACAAGAGTTTTGCCCCTTTTAGTACTCAATGATTCATATTTATAATTCAAGTGGCTCTACACAAATGCTTTTTTTGAAGGAGTATCCCAACACAACTTGTTTCAAGAATCCATTCCCATTTCCCAAAATCCAACAGATCTTTCACATCCTCAAAATGCATTTCATTTCACACAGTCTCCAAAAACAAAATATACCATTTTACACACCGTTTCCAATATCAAAATAAGGTATATTACTTCTTATCCTCCAATCTCATTTATTAGAGAGATTGATGAATATAGCCGAAGATTTACAAGTACATGCTATGAGTGTGAAACCCCAATCAAAACCTACCTTAGAGTAAGGGGGGGTTGGGATGCATATCATATTTTATTTCATGGTTAAATATATTTTCATATGATTTTTATGTGTTTTGGATTCGGGTTTTATTGTCTTGAGGTTTTGTTGGTGAGTATTGAGTGAGAATGGCAAAATGGTAATTTTTACCTAAGGTGGAAAAAATGAGATAGCTTGAGGATTGAATAGGAAAATATTTTTAGAGATGACATAAGAATAAAAGTTGTTGTGGTGTAGTGGTTAGAGCCTTAGAATTGATTCTTGAGGTCTTAGGTTCAAATTCCATTATTAGAGCTATAGCATGATTAAATTTTATTTTTGCTTGGGAAGTATCATTGTCGGCCTTAGTGGTGTTTGGAGTAGGGTAGAGATGTTGTCCTATGAAAGACATGATAGGATTCTTCAAATCCTACTCCTTTGATCTACACAAAATTTCTAAGGGGAATTCATTTCCTCTTGATCCTTAGTTTTTCCTAATTCTCAATTCATTAGTTTGTTCATTGTGTTCAAGCTAATTTTATTCTAGAAAAATTCCAGCAATGTGTTGTGGCTTTGAAGGTTCAAAATGTCTTAGTAAAAGACATCATATGGACCGAAACAATGGATGAGGGGGAAAGATTTCAAGTGAATTAAATTCCTTAGTGAACTTTCTAAAAATTCACTCTAGCTAGGTTCATTTCCCTTTGTACATAGAACTAAAATTTTTCCAGCTGTGTGCCTTCAAGGTGTCAAAATTTTTGACCATTATTCCTTCCCAAATGCTTCCAGAAAATGGCCCTTTTGATCAGCTTAGAATCTGGATTTTTATGGCTATTTTCGGACTGCACAAAGATGGTGCAAAACTAGAAAAAAATCCTGTACAAATCGCAACTTTGGAGGTCCAAAACCAAACTGTTTTCTTCCATTTTTTGTACATCACCCTAGCCATGTTTTTCCTCCATGAAGTAGGCTGGAAACTAGCCTTGGAAGCCCCTGAAATTCCCCTCCAAAGCCTCTGCAAATCGCCTGGAAAAGGGCAGCCGAAAACTGCCCAGAAAATTCCAGCCATGCGAAATAATGCTGTGGAGAATTTTGTCCAGCTTTATTTCCTAATTCAACCATAGCCGAAACACCATCCTTTTTTCTGCAAAAACCACCCTTAAACCTCCATTAACTGAACTCCATTGTCCTCCCTAAGTTCTGCACGAAAATCCAGCCATGGATGCCTATAAGATTTCCAAAAAAATTCTGCAATCATTCCTTGATTTGGATACCAAAATTCCAGCCACCATGATTTAACAACTTTCTATAAAAATATATCTCAAACAACCAAACCTTCTCTCCACCATTATACTCCATAATTTCAGCCACCCTAAGCCTCCTTCAACCAGCTTTCATTCAACCAAAACACTGCCCAGAAATTCGTCCATGGCAGATCTCCAAAAGCTCTCCAATAATCAAAGATATTCTTGTGATATCTAGTTTTCAAATTTGCTTCCCAAAAATATTCTTCAAGGATTTTAACAACTAGCCTTTCCTTTTTCCTTCCAAACCATAAAAACCATCTTCCTAAACCCTAAAAACAGTTTGGTAGCCCTAATCTCTTCAGAATTTCGGCAGCCTCCATCCAAGAACTCTCTATTCTCTTCAACCTCAAGAACACATAGTACACCAAGAACACCTACTCCTTCCTTTTACCTAATACCTCTCCAAATCACTTCAAACTACCTCTAAAAATTCTAGATTTCATCTATTCAGTGCTGTGAGTCCATCCATACCATTTTTAACATCAAAATCCAAAATCCAACTTACACTTTTGGATAAAAAACCAGAAATTTCTGTTAAGGTTAAGAACACCTTTAAGGTAAATTTATTCTAACAACTTCATCTTCTCCAAACATGATCTCTAGCGAGAACCTATGTGAATAGACATACTAATGATCTCTCTCTCTCTCTCTCTCTCTCTCTCTCTCTCTCTCTCTCTCTCTCATGGCCGAAAATTCCCCTCTCTTGGCCGGATGAATTTTTCTCCCATGAACATGCTTTCACCATCTCCCATGGACAAAGTTAGACATCTAGGAGTTGAGATCTACTCTAAAACTCCTTCAAGGCATTCATCAACCAAGTAAGTACCTTCAATCTTCCTTTTTAAACTCTAGAAGCATGTCTCTAGGGTGATATTGATAATAGGTGGATGGTGATAGGATTGGAGTATATATATATATATATATATATATATATATATATATTGTTGAGGTTGAAGTATGAATATATGTATGTTTGTGAAGGAGATGGGACTTATGCATGGAAGGATTATCTTGGTTGATTGCATGTTAATTTGAGGTTTGATGCATGCCATAGGTAGTATTTGTGATGAAGTATGCTAGAGATTATGTCACCTTTGGTGAATGGGATTTATATTCATGTTGAATTATTGAAGCCATGATCATATTTATGCTAGTAGGGGTTAGATCATGTTTTGATAAATTGAGATCTATTCTTGTATGCATGATTTGGATGATTTGATGAATTGAAGGGTTGTATATGTTCATGATTGTGGTTAGCTATAGGAATATGATCATGATCTAGTTGTCCCTAAGCTAAATTTTATTTCATTAATAAAATATTTAATAATATGATTTTTCTAGTAAAATTTTGAAAATCACGGGAAAATGTGGATTTGGTCTTTTATATAAAATAGTGATATTTTAGTCAAATAAATAATAGTTTTGCTAGAAAATATATATATATATATATATATATTATTTAAAATAATAAAATCAATTAAAGCTTTATATGGAAATAATTATAATTAATAAAATATTTATTGCTAAAAATTTAATTATTATCTTTTAATCAAAACCCATTAAAATTATTTATTATTTTTCAAGCAAAACTCATTAAATTTATTTTCAACAAATTTTAGCTATCAATTATTTTCTAACAACTAAATTATTAATAAATCATTATTTTACCTAATACCACCTTGGACCCTTTTTCAAATAAACCATAATTTATTTTTAGCAAGATTTAAACCTTCAACTTTTTGTACCTATTTCCCAAACTCTAGTTATTTTAATATCAAAATAGATTTATTTTATAAACCCTTTTTATTTATTATTGAGCCTTAAAGCTTGGGACACTAGGGATATGATTGTAGTAAGTTGAGTTAGTTTTATTTGAGAAAGTAAGTCTTTGGCTTGAGTTTGATTGTGGTTTGTATTTACCCTATGCGGGGTTAGGTCAGTTGTTGGAGACCTTTGTTGTGGGCAAGGATCAGGTAAGCTCCTGCATAAAACCTGTTTGTTGAAAAGTGATTATTTTTTTTTTTATGGCAAGCCAAATGTAGAGTGCGTAGTCACTCATTTCTGTAAAGGCAATTGAGGATTATTTCTATTCTCATTTCAGACAAATAAATTATTTGTAAATCAAGGGGCGGTTTTACTCAAAACCTAAAACTCTTTCTAAACCAGTTTTGCCCCAAACTTTGGAAAACCTGAATTGCCATTTTCAAGTGGAACTATGTTTTGTTCATTTTTCCCAAGTGGGATACGTTACGTTGAGTACTCAATGGGGGTAGACTGGTAGTACTAGTTTTGAAGAGCAAGAGTGAGTCTTCTGGCAGGAGGCCTCCTCCAGAAGATGAACTCAACTTAGAGAAACGTCAGTAATACTTAGTCATGCCGGTCCGAGCTAGCAGTTTTTATTTCAGTCAAGTGACTGTGTTTTGCCGGAATGGACACCCGGTTGTTGTTTGGGTATAGAGAAGGAGGAGTATCCTGTCCGGTAGGCCGATCACCTACCTTTAGTCAGTCTGCACAAAGTGTCGGTATTCTGACTGGCAGTATGCACAAAGTGTCGGCATACTGACCATCCGGTTATGGGGCCCAGCATGTGGTAACCCATAATCCTTTCGTTTGAGTGGTTGATCTTATAAATTATGTATGGCTGGAAAAGCCAAAACGCCACTCTTGCTTTTGACTAATGTTTATTGCTTGCCAATATTTCTCTTATAAAGTTTTTATACTCTGCATCCACGAACTATTTCCACTGAACACCCAAAGCACACACGGACTTACTGAGATTTCTGTCTCATCACCTTTTTACCATGATTTCAGGCCGATCCTGCTGTGGGGATGAGTAGCTAGTGTTATCTGCCTTGGAAGAGAATGTTGTCTTTTATTTTTATGTATTGCCTTGGGGAGTTGAGAGTGGATGATTTTATTTATGGATTTACTTTTCTTTTGGGAATTCATGGTTTTATTCGTGGATTTATTCTTGGGTTGTAATAAATTTAAGTTAAGTTATTATTTTTATTCCGCTATTTTATTTGTGTGACCTAGTTATAAAGACCCCTTGTCCTTTGGACGGGGCGACATCCCTGGCCCTGGTGGGCCTAGGTAGCGGGGTGTTACAAGCTTGAAAGTCTTAGTCAAAATTCAAGACAAGATAAATTTTGACTACTTGACCCAATTGCATTTTTTTTACCTAAGATAATCCAAGACTCATGAACCATTTTGGCCTATTAAAATACATTACATCTAGGGTGAGTTCAAACAAATTCATCTCAACCCTAGGATCTAAAACTACCTCACTATATAAATGCATTTTGCCCTCATTTGCTCCCTTCTTGACCAGCCGCATCTCCCTCTATTCTACCCATATTTTTTCTCTCCTTTCTCCATGGAAAACAGCCATCACCCTTTCCCTCCATAGCAGTTGCTGGCCAGCTTGTATCCAAGGAAGAAAGCGTCCTTTTTCTAGACAAAAGCTTTCCTCTACCTCCCGTTTTGCTCTCTTTCGCTTCATAACACAAGAGGATTAGTTTAGTGGAGTGAAAACAAGCCTTGTTCCATTGTTATTTCAAGACAAAGCTGGAATCTTTTAAGAAGGTATATGAAGCACTCATATTCTTTAGATTTTCTAGTAGCCAAAACACTCATCCTCTTTCTCCTTAATTTTCTTCTTAAAAACACAAGAAAAGCAGCTGATAATCCATGCTAGAAGCCTCCTTTTTGCTGTATCTAAGGTTCTCAAAACCAAGCTTTCAAGATGTGAGCCAAAGAACTCCTTTTTCCTTTCTAAAGCATGATGGCCAAAATTCTTGTTTTCTGCCTAGTTGAAAGTTTTGATTTTGTGATGTTTTTGTGTAATCTGTTAGGGTGGGGATGGTTTGGCTGAGTTAGGGACATGATTTACAATGTCAGAATCAAGTCTTGATGTGAAGAAAACATTTTTGTTGGGCATGTTGGATTGTAAAAATCAAAAATGTTCTAATCTACCTAGATTTATACTTGGTGGGGTAATGTTGTTTTCTTGATAAACTTGGGGTGAATGAGGCATTGAATTTCTTGGTAATATGATTTGTGATGTGTTTATGAGCTTGTGTGAGTGATTGTGTGATTTGCCATATGTTTTGAATATAATGAAGGTGGCCAAAAAATAGAGGGCTGTTGGGTTAGTTTCAAAGCCGAATAGGTTTTGCTTGCGAGTTGAAAATTGTAAACGGCATGCTAGAATCTAAGTTCTTGAGGGTTGAGTGATGTGTTAGGACTTATGTGGTGTGGATTTTGTATGAAACGAATTAAGAAAACCCGCCTTAATGACCTTTGCACAAAAATTACCTAAGCTGTGAAAAACCCCGATACTGAAAGATCGATTTTAAAACCCCTAAAAACCCCCTTTTTTGAGTGCGTTTGCACATGATTTTCACACTGTAAAACTTTAAGATGGTAGGAAGAGTTTACACCGAAGAAGCTTTTGTAAATTGGGAGTTATGTATTTTTCAAATTCACTACTCAAAGATGGTTACTGCACCGACACATTGCTATATAAAAATTACTTGAAACTGATGATCATGACAGTGAACAGAGAGCATGCATATATGAGCAAAAATTGAGAAAATAACATTAAACATGTCATGGCAGCAGTATGGAGGATTAATAACGTACCTCTTGGAGCCTTTAAAACGAGAGGAATGAAGAAGAAGGCTTGAAGCTAAGATCACAGCTTCCTTGTCTCCCGTCAGTGAAGCTTCCAGTGCACAGAAAAATGTCTCCTCCGGTGTAATGCCAAGCTTTTTAGTTCATAGAATATACCCAACCTAATCTCTGTTTGGTGATCAACAAATTGGTAGAGAAAAGCCACTTAGATTGCTTTCACATCTCCTTCTCGGTTGGCATTTATAGGCAGTCTTCATGAACCAAACCCAGAAGCCAGAAAACCAAGAGACACAAATGTCTTCTCAGTTGGCTTCATTTGGTTTCAAAACCAAAAGCCAGAAGAGGAAAAATCACGAGAGAGGCAGAAACAAGAGTCACCGGAAAAAGAAAAATATTTATATGTATTTTATCTTTTATTTTATTTTTCCACACAGAAAGTCAAGAGTCATGACACCAAAAATAATTATTTTGATAAAAATAATATTCCCAGGATTTAATACCCGAATATTATTTACAAAATAAATTTTGGTTTCACTCTAAACTCTTCCGAATTGTGTCCGGAAAAAACCCTATGGTCCAGGCTATTGGGCCAAAATAATATTTATTATTTTTCTTGGACTCGAAAAATCAAAAATAATAAACATTAATTATTTTCCTTGGAATTAAATAAATAACCTAATAAATAATTAATTAACCCAAATGAACCAAAAAGTAATTTAAACTTTAATTATTTATTTCTTGGGATTTAATTAAATAAATAACCTAATAAATAATTAAGTAATAATTATTTTTCCTCTAGTTTATGTCCTGGTTAATTTTCTAATTATTCAAACTGGACCTAGGCCCTGAATAATTAATTAACCAATTAAATCAGATAATAAATTTCTCTCCATTTATTTTATTCTAGTCTAATAATAAATTAGACTTCCTGAATAAAATAAAAATCTCTCAACTGAGATCGTTTTCTCATTCCAAAAATAATTAGGACTTACGGGCTATTCTGAAGACCAAAAAGACACACCGCCTTGGCTACTAAAATGACCAAAATATCCCTACTATATAAATAGATGTATTTTGCATTTTAAATATTTCCTAATATCACCATAAGGAAATATTGACCCCACCAAGGACAATGCTGCATTAGCAAAGTCTTCGACCTACAGGTAAAATGACTAAAATACCCCTCTATACATCACAGTACATTTAGAGAGGAAGAAGTGTACTAACACCCCTCTAAATGGCATCTACCATCCTTAGGCCTCTAGTCCAATGATCCACGACTTCCTGGAGTGTTTCTGCTTTCCAAGGGAGCTACCCTAAAGTAAACATCCAAGTCATGTTTCCCTGGCCTGGATATTTAGATCATTCAGACAACCATAAGGGGCGATATGGTGTAGAAACTATCTTGTACAAGTCTGTTTTAACTAGCTAGTCACACATACCCAACATGCAAGTATATTAGCCCTCCGATAGAACCTCAACTATAGCATATCAAAGCATATGTGTCTAGATGCGCCAGACCACCAACTCATACTCAAGTCATAGAGTACTAGTCCATGCTGTAGCGATAGTAATCTAGGTTTCAACCATATATAGTACTTTTAAGAAACCACTACTACAAGTCCTGTTCTACGTATTCAAATACGCTTATGTCATGAAGTGAGTGGACTACTGACTGACTAAAAGTAAGCCATTCCCTATTTGAAATTCATAACATAATAACCTAAACATGATGAGATTCCCATTCTCATCAATCAGTTAAGAACAACTGTTTATGTGTTTAAATAACCTATGATCCATACCTTACTGTGAAAGACCTCCATTCACATGGATCACTTATTTAAACATAATGGGTCTATTCCAAACGTAAATGTGCACAAATAAAGAAAATAAATTCATAAACGAACAAATTCTTTTATTAAAATATTCAATATTTACACCAGAATAATAGTCTAAGAGGGCATATATTCCAACAATCTCCCACTTGCACTTTAAGACTAGGTAAGTCCATAGGTGCCCACCCCAATGGCATCTAAGTGTCTTTTGAAGACCCTCTCAGCTAAAGGCTTGGTGAATGGATCTGCTAGATTGTTATCTAAGGTAATCGGTTCTACCACGACTTCCCGTCTCTGGATGAAATCCCGGATCAAGTGGTACTTCTTCTCAATGTGCTTCCCCTTCTTATGGTTTCGAGGTTCCCTGGATTGCGATACTGCGCCAGTGTTGTCGCAATACATCACAATCGGTCTATCCATATGTGGCACGACTCCGAGTTTTGAAAGGAACTTCCGGAGCCAGACTGCTTTCTTGGATGCTTTCGAAGCTGCCACATACTCAACTTCTTTGGTTGAGTCAGCAATGCAAGATTGCTTAATACTCCTCCATGAAATTTCTCCTCCAGACAAGGTGAAGACATATCTACTAGTGGATTTTCTCTCATCCTTATCTGCCTAGAAGTCTGAGTCTGTGTATCCGGTCGGAACCAAATCATCAGCCCTATAAACCAGCATATAATCCCTCGTTCCTTTGAGGTACTTGAGAATATGCTTTACAGCTTGCCAATGAACCTCCCCAGGGTTTGACTGATATCTGCTAACTACGCCTACGGCAAAGTAGATATCTGCCCTAGTATACAGCATAGAGTATATAAGACTTCCCACAGTCGAAGCGTAGGGAATTCTACTTATTCTGTCCTTTTCTTCTTCAGACATAGGATAGTCCCTCGAAGAAAGTGACAACCCATGTCTGTAAGGGATTAGTGCTCCCTTACATGAGTCCATGCTGTACTTGGCCAATATCTTGTCAATGTATGCGATTTGGGATAATCCTAACATTCTTGCTTCCTATTTCTAAGAAGTCTAATCCCGAGAATATAGTTGGCTTCTCCCAAGTCCTTTATACTAAATTGCCTAGATAGCTAAACCTTTGTAGATGATAATGCCCCTACATCATTTCCTATGAGTAGAATGGCATCCACATACAAGACAAGAAAAACCATATTAAACCCCTCAAGTTTCTTGTACATGCATGGTTCATCCTCGTTTTGAATAAAACCATAAGACTTTACAGTCTCATCAAAACAAATGTTCCACGCTCTCGATGCTTGCTTAAGTCCATAAATGGACTTCTCAAGCTTGCAAACCATATGTTCTTGGTCGTCAGTAATAAAACCCTCCGGTTGGGACATATAGATGTCTTTGCTAAGATGGCCATTCAAAAATGCCGTCTTGACATCCATTTTCCATTTCTCATAGTCATAGTGACGAGCGATGGCAAGGAGGATATGAATGGATTTAAGTATGGCCACAGGGGAAAAGGTTTCGTCATAATCGATCCCTTCTTTCTGAGTATAGCTTTTTGCCACAAGCCTAGCTTTAAAGGTTTCCACCTTCCCAACCGCTCCCTTCTTCCTCTTGTATACCCACTTATACTCAATGGGTTTTATCCCTTCAGGTGAAGCTACAAGATCCTAAACCTGATTGACGTACATAGGCTCAATCTCGGCTTTCATTGCTTCATGCCAGAATAGTTGTATCAAATAAAGAACAACAAATAATAGTGTAATTGAAAGAACTTTCAATAGTCCCCATACCTATTTTATACACAAATCATCCTTATAAAATTAATGTAAGAAATTCAAGCATCACATTTACTCAAAATGATTTGTATGCATTACACATCCAAGATTGCTAGAATTTTTATCATTCATAAAACATTTTATAATAGAATAATTACTAATGGAATATTATAGACGCTTTCAAAATTTATTCAAGTATAAAATCATTTCATATGATGCACATACACAAAAACATTTCATGGGATGCAAGGACTTACTTTAGTCCGAGCAAAAGAAGCAAATCTCAAGTTAATCTCTTAGATTAAAACCTTGATCACACACACACACAAACACACACACACACACACACACACGCGCGCGCGCACACACACACACACACACATACACACACACTTCCTATCATTTGTCTCAAACATGTAAATCATTCCCTAAGATAATCACATACCATCTCTAACATGATCCTAATCATTCTAACCTCATAATCCTATCTCACATCATCTCTGACATCAAATAGTAAGATAATCATCCATCAATAATCACACATAACACATAATTATCACATAATTATGGTCAACAAATCTTCATATTAAACTCTAATTCAATGAAGTAGAGTGATCATCAAATATCCAGATCACATGGTAAGCTTGGCTTATACACAAAAATTATCAATTAAAGGTCATCAATTCCATCTAACATACCCCGTAGAAATCATCAAGAATAAACCACATACCACATAAAAATATCATATAATTCTACTCAAGAAATTAAGCTAACAAGTAGTTAAATAAAGAAACAAAAGATCCCTTCATGCATTTCAATCGTATATCTTAGTTGTCTACTTATACAAGTTCTAACTTTTATAGATTATCAAACTAACATCAAGCATAACAGTAAACATCTCCAATCATATTCAATATATCATATAATCAAGCCATATCAAGGTTATATAATATTCATAACAAATTCATAAGCAAATCTTAATCATACACTAATCAGAAAAATAGCTTATTTGAGTAAAACCAAGCATAATTTAGGGTAATTAGATCACTAAGCAATTCAATTCAAAATTAAATGAAAATATCCAGATTATAAATTGAATATGTATGGATCATGTTGTAAAAATTTCATCGAAATATGATGTGTATAAGTGTGTTAATTAAAGGCTCAAATTTATGCAACTGCATATTAACTTTAATACTCTAGTCTAGCAGTATCTGTTTCAAAATTCATTAAAAATTAAATACAAGTCCAAATCAAATGATTCAGAATGATAAATACTCTCAAGACATAGGGGTTTATTTAAAAAAAAAAAAATCTTAGTTCCAAATTCAAAATGAAAAAGTGTTCAAAAGAAGGTTGAAAGCCATAGGAAAATAAGTCTTGGTGAAAAGCTGAACATGTTAATTTGAAAAATCATATAAAAGCAACTAGAAGTCCAAATTTCTTGATTCCAATGGGTTTTGCTCCTAAGACACAGAAGAATCCGATAGAAGAAAATGTATCAAAATCCCCCAAGTATGCTTCCAACACTGATCTCACAAAATTTTTGGAATCAACAAATTCGGTACACAATTCTCCTTTTCAACATAATTTCCACCATCAAAACTCCTTCCAAACACATCAAACTGCTCAAATGCAATCATCCAATATCAATGCTACGTAACACCAATTTTTTGTTGTCCTCAAGAACATCCAATATGCCCAACAAGGGCTTCATCACCAAAACATGAATTTAAAGGCAAATGAACAGAAAAATCTTAGCTTCTTGCAAATGTAACTTGATTACTTGAATTTTTTGAGATCAAAAGCCTTCAAATGAGTGTTCTTAAGTTAGAGTTCTAAGTGTTGTGAGAAAACAAAGAGATGAAGGCAGAGGAGAGAGTTAGAGCAAGAACACCATAACGTGCGTGTAAGTATGTATGGTGTGTAAAATGAGGGAGAAAGATGTAATATGTGGTATTTTATTCGGTGAATAAGTGTTTTGTTTAATAAATGAAAGAGTTAGATTAATTAAATAGTGTTTAGAAGTTGTTTTAATGCTAAAACTTCAATAAAATCAATAGTTAACATTAAAATACACCAATGGTTGAGATTGGGTTGCTATAAGGAGGGATATGATAGTCTTTTAACATATGCAGGGCTTCTAGGATTTATTGGAATAGAATAAATCAAAACAAAATTGATCTTGCACAACAACAATAAGCAAAAGTTCAAAGAGTTCAAATTTAAGTAGAATAGTTCAAAAGGTTCAAATAGACCAAAGTCTTGGTCAATTACTAGTAAAATTAATTAAGGTCAAAAATAAAATTAATCGAAATATTAAATTTTTATTTTTATTTAATAAAAAATAGCATTGGGTCCTTTATAAATTCATTTCTCACATTGACCTAAAAAATAATATTTTCACTAAATAAATATATAAAATATTATCTAATAAACAATTACTCACCCAAGATATAAAACTACTAATAAATCATCTCAATATATTTATTCAAGTATAGGTAAATTTTCGGTAAAAATATTTCAATTATAAACAACAAATACAAAAAGTAGTCAAATTTTATTCAAATAAATTCCCTAAAAAAAAACACAAATATTCACTCATAAAAAACTCGAATAAATTCACACGCAACATTTCGTATGTTAGTATGCTCATGAAATGCCATTTAACACGTATATGGATGCTTGCTTATAAGAGTTACCTTATTTACAAAAGAGGCACCACGAATAAAGAAGATATTTATTTTCTCTACAAAATATATAAAATTATAATTTTATTCCTAAAAGATTTAAAATTGTATTATACTAAATATCATTTTACTCACCAAGAAACATAATAAAGTTTTTGCACCTTCAAAAATATCACCCAAGTCAAATTACTTACAATAATGGAATATGCTCTATTTACTCATTAAAAGAAAGCAACTATCATATCAATTAAAGTATATAAATACATTTTTTCAATAATAATAATATGTACACACAGTCTCATTAAAGCAAACTCGCCTTTTTAATTTAACCTTATGGAATTGGATGGGATGTTACAATATCAATGCAGTAATTTGATTCCAACTCATTTAGCTTTACTTAGTTTTAAGGTTGTTAAGATTTTTCCGTCCCAAACCAATGATCTTACAAAGCATGCCTATGTAATCTCAAATACATTTGTCAAATGTGCAAGTAATTTGATCTAATCTTGACATTTCGTTCTTTTTGAGGGGAGAATCCAGCAATGGATAAAATTGCTTCCTACTGAATGGAAGACCTATTATTACATATGCAAGTAATTTCTTCCCTTTTTGAATAGAATTAGTCCAATTTTATGAATACTTGTAGAGAATAACAAAATTAATTTATCATATTGTAACTTGGGAATTGTAATTTTCTATGGGGAAAACAAATGAAAATGTGCCGATCTTTTCCTTATAATGCAAGTCATGGTTTAAACTTTGGAGTTTAAAAGTAGTTTATCGATCTGTTTGAAACACTTGGAAAATCTATCGAAATATAATGTTGTGTTAGCACAGTTTTGCAGACCATGAAGAAAAAAATATTCCCCAAATGCTTGTACAATTTTGAAACTTACCAAAAATAGCATAATATGGAGACTTTACTAGCCAATAAAACCCACATTTTGCAGCTTATGAACAATATATAGCAGTATGACAACGAGAATTACTTTGCATATTCAAATCGTCTAGTACACGCCACCATAGATGTGGAAATTTTAGTTTTTTACAATAGCAGTGGTAGATAAGGCCACTTCCCGCTTGTTTGCAAAACCCCCATTTCTCACAATCACTAAGCAGAATGTCTAGCACTTTCCATTATTTTCAGGACTGTCACCCATGCCATGTTGACAGTGTCCAAGTAGAGGATGATTCTGGAGGCATTTTCCAGCTTCAAACACTTCTATGCAATCCAACATGCATTATTGGCAAAGATATAATACATATGAATAAATTGACCGCTAAAACCCCAAAAGGAATCTTGATAAACTTCTTCTTAGTTGTTATCAGGTCGACTGAACAAATTTTATACAAACATAAAGGAAATACCAACAAAAGAAACATGGTTGGTGAAACTTATGATGTAACACCCCACTACATATGTAGTCCATTTGGGATGGGATGTTTCCCTGTTCTTCGACCGAACAAGGGTCTTTATAATACGATAGTAAATAAAAGAAGAGATAAAGAAATTTATAAAACTTGAACTTAAATTAAACTTTCGATAAGGTTATTACAATCCAGACATAATTTTAAATCTCCAAAATAAGATTTACAATCATCCAAATAATAAATAATAAATATTGTATTAAGACTATCTTTATTACAAAAGATAATTCTAATCCTTGGTCTTGATAAGCTTACTTTACCTTGAAAACATGACAAGAAAAGTCATGTGACACAATTTCCAAAGTCTATGTTGTGATGCATGAGTAATGTTGATTTGAACAGATATATTCATAATTCAAATAATTTTCGCATCTCAAATGCATTGTCATGTTTGGGGAGATTTAGCAAGTGCAAAGCCAGTAACTTGCATAATTAAATATTTTGTTGGGTAAAATTATTTATATAACATTTCTGGAACATCAACTTTAATTTTTCAAAAGTCTTGAACCCATCAAAATACCATATCTCGTGTATCCTTAAGATACATGTACTGTGTCATTATGATCATGTTACGTTATATATATGGTAACAATATATTGAATGCCGATGCTAACATTGATGTAATGTAAGAGGAAGAGGTAGAGAGAAAAGCTCTCAGCTCCTGTGAGTACTCTTTTTGTGTCTTGCTCAACATGATAGGAATTCTAGCTTTGCTGCCAGTACACAATTCCTCTGCTGGTTAGTCTCTATAATGTATCTGCTATCCAATTACTAGTGTGGTATCTGGTTATGTTGTGTAGTAGTAATATTTATGGTTATTTTCTGGTGGTCTCCGTCCCTCCTGACTAGGATTATAGAGGTGGAGTTCGGATTCTTTTAGGTTCTGCTAAACTAGGGTTGCATTAGGCTGTTGGTTCCTGCATGAGTTTCTGCTTGTGTTATTATTATCCGCTGCTGCTACTGTTCATATTTACTATTCTACAGTTTTCTGTTCTGGTTATATTGTCATCCTTGTATGTGTGTAGTATCAAGTGAAGTATTTGCTACCCTATTTAGCAGATTGATGTGGGATGGTTATGTACCTATTATATTATTCAGTGTTTAACTGTCTTATGGGTTTGGTTTTACTTCTTCTTCTATCTTCTATACCAGTCATCCGGTACGTTTGATCTACATAAACCACCTACTTCTTGCTGAAACCAGTTTGTCAGTCTTTGAAAACCTATTTCTTTGGCAAGGTCTAACTCCGGGATGCTAGGTTCAAATTTGAATTTCCAACATCCAGATACCACCTCCAGTCTGGCCTATAGAATCCTGTTCACATCTGCAATTTTTGCTGTCAGCTTTCCAGACCACCTACCCAAGAAAAATTACCTACCATTTATCCACTTCCCCTTGTCGGTTCTTACTCTAGTCGCTAGCCTTAAGGCCTAAAGGACTGGACCTAATGGTCTATACCAGAGGACGAAAAAAGATAAGCATTTCTGGGTGTCGTCTTCCCCCACACCCCAGGTATCTTTAGCCGCCCCCCGCCCCCCCAGACAGGGTCTCTGCTATCTGTTGTCCTCAAATTGGATATGCCAAACACTTACTCCTCATATGTACCCCAACCTGAGACTGCGATGACTTTTGACCCCAATCCTCCTTTATCAACTACACCCATTGACCAGGTCCCACATCTGCTATCCACAGAACCCAATCAACCATCGTGCTTGTTGGCCCCAGATGTTGGGAGCATGCCCCCCTCCTACTGTTCATGTGCCCTCTGCGCATACTGTCCCAAGTGCGGTCGACACTAATAGCTATTGATGCGTTCAGACTTGGGGATAAAAATCATACAAAATTAAGCATATTCCCAATTAAGTTCAAATTAAAATGTTAAACCCAAATCACACATATGAGCAACTGTACTCATCATTAACTGAGCATAGAGTTACAACAAGTGTCGATCCTCAAGGAATAAGTAGATATTAATTACCATTCTTTCATTATTTAACCGACTCAACAAAGTGAAAAACAAATAAAAAGAAAATTAAAAAGAAAATAAAAATAAAAATATGTATATGTCAAGAATGTAGATTTATGCAACTCAAGCCATTGTTTAGACAAACATGATCTTAAAGAACTTAACCATTATCACAACCAATCATTCTCTTAGCACCATGAATGATGAAGGTAGACTCACTTTGATGGTCAATCCATGAAATCACTATCTTCTAGATAAATTAGAATCACTTGGTCCATCTCAACTAATTCATCCAAAAGACGCATTAAACACAATCCTTAATTAAATTCCCTTGGTCTCGGTGAATTTAGAACATGAAATTAATCAATGAACCATTAGTCTCGGAAGATATCAATTAATCTTCAATTACCAATTCTTAAACAATCAACCCCCTTTGGTCCAGCAAGTCAATTGCCAACAGAATATGAAACTAATAAATCGAAACACCCATCAACCCCCTTTGGTCCAGCAAGTCAATAGATAGAATCAACTAACTAATCTTGTAATAAGCATAAGTAATTGAATACAAAGAATAATAACCAATTAATCAAAAGATCAAAAAACTCTAGAAATAATGAATATCTAAAACAATGTCGAATTACAATAAAACAATTAACATATCATTGTTCAAGAAAAAAAAAACAAAGTAAAAAAAAGAAGTCATATACAAGCCTCCTTCTTCTTCCTTTGAAAACCTTCTTGCACAACCCTCCTTGAACTTTGAAGAATTCTCCTTGGACTGAGTAATTTTCTATGTTGATCAATGAATTTTCTTCTTTTCCCTTGTGTTTTCCATCTATTTATAAGCTTAAGAGGTGCCTAAACTTGTAGGTACAAAGTTCTTGGCTGAGTATAAGTTGGAAGCTGCTAAAACTCTTCAGATTTCCAAAAATGCATAAAAAGATCGCAGAACTGCCTCAGGGACAAACCACAGTCAGCTCCGCCTTGGTCCTTCGGAGCCGGCACCGCCTTGGTTCTGTTTCTCCCCTCTTCCGTCGATTTTTCTCTTAATTGTGCACATACGTTCCAGAGTACAGCTAGCACCGGTTCCAGCCTTGCAGTCGGCGCCGCCTCTACTCTGCTTCGAGACTGTTTTGCTTTGTTTTACTCAAAATCCTAAAGTAATGACCAATATACCTTTCCAAGGGTAAAATCTCAAATATGAAAGAATATGACCAGTTATTTCACAAAATGTACTACAAAAGAACCACAAATAACTAAGCAAAGTATAATCAATTTAGCCCCTATCATATTGCCCCACACTTAACTCTTTGCTTGTCCTCAATCAAAGTATCAAAAACAAGTAGAAAAAAATATAAGGTTTTAATCAAATCACTAAATCAATTCCAAAACCATATCTTCAATGCTTTCTTTATTCATGAACATAGAACATATGATACTAAATCTTTCACTGCCAATGCAAGACTTGTGTAGTTATAAATGACTTAGTAGAACCATCTCAATACTTTACAATATTCTCAAAACATTGGAAAGAATTTAGTTAAAAAATAATATGCATTCCATATGCTTACTTTTCATACACTCTCTCTACTAATTCGAGACATATCATGATTCTACTTAGATCAAGTAGGACTTTTAAGCTTGTAATGTAAGGCTAAAGATTTGTAATACGGCTTAGCAAACGAAGGATATAGGAACATCAAAAGTCAAAGAAGAACTGAGAGTAAGCAAGAAAAGGATAACTAAAATGAACTTATAATTCCCAACTCTTCTTGCTCTCCTATTCTACAAATCAATCAAACCATAACCTTGTATGACAACCCTTATGTATTTTAAGCAAATCCTGCATTTTTTCCTTTTCTTTCACTCTTCTCATCATCAACTCTTTTCCTCACAAGATCACTTAATTTTTCCAGCAATGGCGTCAAGTGCTTTATATGAACTTACTTTTACAGTTCACTCACCATCCTTTTTGTGATCTTTTCCATTCTTTTTTTTTTCCATTGCTTTTTCAATTCTCTTCTCTTTTCTTTTCACTGCTGCTGTTCTTTTCTTTTTCACTCACTTTTCTTTCTAGCAGCTTGTTGTTTTCTCTTTTTACTTCCTCTCTTTTCTTTCCTTCTTTCTCATCTTTTTTAGCTCACCATTCTTTTCTTTCTCAATTATTTTCAACTTCTTCCTTCCATTCCACTTCCTTTCTTTTCCTAGCTCCACTTGTAATTGATCCATGACTGAGAGTAACAAGTCATGATCTCTAGGCCTGCATTTTTTCCAACATACATATACTTTCATCCTTCAAGAGTATAAAGATTTGGAAATTATACAAACTCTGAGCACAAGGAATGGACAAAATATCATGACGGATTTTAAAGAAAGAAATCACCAATTTAGGCTCAAAATAGGCACTAGGGATAATATAATAATAGGTAGGCTTGAAAAGCTCAAACTATCCAAAGAAGGCCTATTATCGTCATCCCTAAGTTAAATCATGAATGTCTTTCTTATTTCACCTCGAGAGGTATTCATGTAAGTTCTAGAATACTCTATTAATTTTAGAGAAAAATAAGTTTAAGAATAATGCACAGCATTTGATCAAGAACTACTTTGTCTAAGTGAGTGCAAAAAGTCATGCATAAGTCATCAATGATCTAGAACATAAGCTCTATAATCCATCATAAAGACATGCACTAAAAAAAATACAGCTTGGAATTGAAAATTTTGAAAAATCATGCAAATATGTATAGAAGAATTGTCAATTAAACCACTCCCCCACACTTAAACTGGACATTGTCCTCAATGGCCAAATAAATAAAACCAAAACAACCAATACCATAGGACCAAGCAAAATAAAGGAGAAGAGATTGGAAAAACAAACTTCCATTCATTGTGGCGTACAAGAGCTGAATGCATGAAGAGGGAAGCAGCATCAACGTACCTAAAAACAAAAGAAAATACCAAAGCATAACAACTAGAAAAGAAAATAAAGCAAAGACAAACGAAATAGAGAGACAACGAAAACAACCGCTGCTTGGGAAACCACACATTTTCTATGTGGATTCGTCAAAGAGCATGTCCACCTGTTCGGGATGTGGAAGACTGCCACCCGCATAACGTTTTACCCTATGGCTATTGACTTTGAAAGTGCCCCGAGTGGGGTGAGTAAGTTCGAGGGTGCCAAAAGGGCCGATCTTACTTACCGTGAATGGTCCCAACCACCAAGATTTCAACTTGCCGGGAAAGAGTTTTAAAGTAGAATTGAATAACAGTACTGGGTTACCTGGTTCAAATTCAGGTTGGTAAGTGCTATGCTTATCGTGCCACCGTTTGACTTTTTCCTTGTACCGTATGGAATGATCATAAGCATCGTTTTGCAATTCCTCCAAGGTTGTGAGTTGAAATAACCTGGACTTCCCAGTTGACTCCAGATCGAGGTTAACTAGTTTTATCGCCCAATAAGCCTTGTGTTCAATTTCAACGGGTAAGTGACAGGATTTACCATAAACTAACCGAAATGGAGTCGTACCAATCGGTGTCTTAAAGATTGTTCGGTATGCCCAAATGGTATCATCTAATTTTAAGCTCCAATCTTTTCGAGTATGATTGACAATTTTTTCCAAAATTCATTTGAGTTCTCTATTAACCACCTCAATCTGTCCACTTGTTTGCAGGTGATATGGGGTAGCCAATCTATAGTGCACACCTAGGTGTGTGAGAACTTTTTTCATTTGTGCATTGCAAAAATGAGTCCCCCTATCACTAATGAGGACCTTAGGCACACCAAAACAAGTAAAAAGTTTTTTTCAGAAATTTAACCACCACCCTTGCATTATTAGTGGGTAAGGCTTGGGCTTCTACCCATTTCGAGACATAATCTACTACTACTAAGATATATTTATTCCCTAAAGAACTAGAAAAAGATCCCATAAAGTCTATGCCCCAACAATCAAATACTTCACATGCTTGAAAATTTTGTAATGGCATCTCATTAGATTTTGAAAGGTTACCTGTGTGTTAACACCTATCACAATTTTGGACAAACTTGTGGGGATCTTTAAACAACGAGGGCCAATAGAATTCAGAGTCTAGCACCTTTCGTGTAGTGTTGTTGGCTTGGTAATGGCCTCTAGTAAGTCCTTCGTGACAATGTCGAAGAATATCTTCCCCTTCCCTAGAATCCACACATCTCCAAATGATTTGGTCCGCATAACACTTGAACAAATATGGATCATCCCAGAAGTAATGTCATACGTCAGAGAAGAATTTCTTCTTTTGATGTGTCGTGAGGTCTTTTGGGGTAATTCCTGCAGCCAAGTAATTAGCAAAGTCGACAAACTATGGTGGGGTTTGGATCTCACCTTCTATGAGTAAGAGTTGCTCATTCGGAAAAACGTCAGCAATGTCTTCATCTAGCAAGGATTCTAGGTTTAGATTATCCAATCTTGACAGATGATCGGCAGCCAAGTTTTCTAGCCCCTTTTTGTCCCAATCTCCAAATCAAATTCCTGCAATAATAGAACCTATCTTAGCAATCTTGGTTTGGAATCATGTTTGGTTAGTAGGTACTTCAGAGCCGAATGGTCCGTATATACAATGACTTTGGACAAAATAAGATAAGAGTGGAATTTATCAAAGGTAAACACTATGGCAAGCAACTCTTTCTTTGTTGTTGTGTAATTTTCCTTTGCATCCGTTAGAGTCTTGCTGGCATAGTATATCGGTTAGAAGTGCTTGTTTCGTCTTTGTCCCAATACTGCACCAACTGCAAAGTCACTTGCATCATATATTAGTTCAAAGGGAAGAGACCAATCCGGGGCAATTAGAATGGGTGAATTAATCAATTTCTCTTTAAGTATGGTAAAAGCGTTGAGACATTTACCATCAAAATGAAACACAACATCCTTTTCAAGTAAAGAAGTAAGAGGTTTCGAAATTTTTGAGATGTCTAAGATAAACCGCCTGTAGAAACCTGCATGACCAAGAAAGCTCCTTATAGCTTTTACCGAAGTAGGAGGAGGTATCTTCTCAATTACTTCAATTTTTGCTCTATCGACCTCAATACCCTTCTTTGAAATTTTATGCCCTAGCACAATACCTTATTGTACCATAAAGTGGCACTTTTCCCAGTTAAGCATGAGGCTAGTCTCTTCACATCTTGCGAGCACCTTCTCAAGGTTAGATAAACACAAGTTAAATGAATCACCAAAAACTGAGAAATCATCCATAAATACCTCCATGATATCCCCTACGAGTCCTTCAAATATAGCTGTCATGCACATTTGGAATGTTCCGGGGCCATTGCAAAGGCCAAATGGCATCCTACGATATGCAAAAGTACCATATAGACACGTGAAAGTGGTCTTTTCTTGGTCCTCCGGAGCTATGGGAATTTGCAGGTAGTTCGAGAATCCATCTAAGAAACAATAATACTCGTGTCCAGCTAACCTTTCCATCATTTGGTCAATGAAAGGAAGAGGGAAGTGATCTTTTCGAGTGGCTTTGTTTAACATCCTATAATCTATGCAAAATCTTCAACCCATGACCAATCTCATAGGGACTAACTCATTTCTATTGTTGGGGCTCACCATCATTCCTCCATTCTTTGGTACTACTTGAGTAGGACTTACCCAACTTCTATCTGAAATAGGGTAAATGATACCGGAATCTAAGAGCTTAACCATCTCACCTTTTACCACTTCACTCATATGTGGGTTCAACCTACGTTGGGGTTGAACTGCAGGTTTTGCACTTTCTTCCATAAAGATCTTGTGTGTGCAAAAGGATGGATTAATACCTTTAATATCAGTGATCTTCCAAGCTATCACCCTTTTATATTTTTCCAATAGACTTACCAGCTTAGTCTTTTGTTCTGCCTTGAGATTTTTGGCAATGATAACAATCAACTTACGATCCTTAGCCAAGAACACATATTCCAAATGCTTGGGTAGGTCCTTTAAGTCTACTTTGGGAGCATCCTCTATAGATTATTTCATTCTCCCCAAGCTGCGTTTTTCTACGTCAAAACTCTGCCTCCCATCCTCGCTATGAAATTCCTCTGAATATGCCATTGATGTTTCCATCAATTCTTCCTCAATAGATTCCTACATCATCTCAAAAATTGGTTTGTCAAGAATATCAACTCTTAGACACAAATCATCAGAAGTCATAGGTTGTTGCATGCTCTTGTGGATTCGAATTATGACTTCCTCATCCCCAACCCTTAGTGTTAACCTCCCTCCCATGGACATCAATTAATGCTTTTGCTGTAGCTAGGAAGGGTCTATCTAAGATTAAGGGGACTTTAGAATCTTCATCCATGTCAAGAATAATAAAATCCACAGGGAATATGAATTTATCAACTTTTACCAACACATTTTCAATGATGCCCCTAGGGTATTTGATAGATCGATCCGCGAGTTAAATACTCATCCTAGTGGGCTGTGGTTCTCCTAGTCCTAGCCTTTAAATATTTTATATGGTAGTAAATTAATGCTAGCACCTAGGTCAGCTAATGCACTACAGATATGAAGAGTGCCAATTAGACATGGGATAGAGAAACTTCCTGGATCTTCCGCTTTTTAGGGCAAACTCGAGTTGTCCTGCAGGATGGCTGAGCATTCTTCGTTGAGGACCACTGTAGACAATTCTTCCAGTTTCTTTTTGTTAACAAGCATGCTTTTGAGGAATTTGGCATATTTGGGCATGTGGATTAAAGCTTCACTGAGGGGAATGTTTATATGCAGTTGTTTAAATACCTCTAGGAATTTATTGAACTGAGCAACTTTTCGGGCCTTGTGCAGACAAGTAGAGTATAGTACATTAGGCTGAAAAGTAGGTTTTTTGGGAGGTGGACAGGGGATAGCCGACGCCGGTTCCAGTGCTTCAGCTGGTGCCGGTTCCATTCTGTGTTGTATCGTTTCGATGTTTATGGATATCCGGTGCCGGTTCTCTTCTTCCAGCCGGCGCTGGCCTTCATCTGGTTTGTCTGGTAATTCCTTTCCATTTCGTAACGTGACAACAGCTGTTTCCATACTGGCTAACAGTGTGAGTTCATTAGATTCTATTACCTTATCCGTAAAAAACTAGATTTGTTGTTCCATGTTGCGGATCATTGCGTTGACTTTCTTAAATGTGAAATCGATTGCTTGGAAACGTCTCGTGACATGCACTACAAATTTACCAACTAAGGTATTAAGCTCGGTTGATTCTGGTGCTGTGAGTGTTCCTTCCGATGCGTGATAGAGGTACTGACCCCTGTTCGATCTTCTTAGATCCCAATTTGCCATTTCTCCTAAACAAGAAAACGAGTTAGACATGGAATCTACAAGAGTATGTAGTTAGTTTAAAAGACGTAATCCAAGTTAGTTAGTTTAAGTTAGGTTACACAGGTATACAAGAAAACACGAAATACAATAGATAGCACCATTTTGCAGTAAGAATGAATATACATATTTACCTATTGACATATTTACATATTTACATGGTTAAATCAACAAAATCCGAGTTTTCATACTATTGTTCCCCAGCAATGGCGCCAAAAACTTGAATGCGTTCAGACTTAGGTATAAAAATTTTACAAAATTAAGCACATTCCCAATCAAGTTCAAATTAAAATGTTAAACCCAAATAACACATATGAGCAACCTTACTCATCATTAACTGAGCATAGGGTTACAACAAGTGTCGATCCTCAAGGAATAAGTAAACATTCATTACCCTTCTTTCATTGTTTAACCGACTCGATAAAGGGAAAAATAAATAAAGAAAAATAAAAATAAAAATATGTTTATGTCAAGGATGTAGATTTATGCAACTCAAGCCATTGTTTAGACAAACATGATCTTAAAGAACTTAACCATTATCATAACCAATCATTCTCTTAGCACCATGAATGATGAAGGTAGACTCACTTTGATAGTCAATCCATGAAATCACTATCTTCTAGAAAAATTAGAATCACTTGGTCCGTCTCAACTAATTCATCCAAAAGACGCATTAAAGACAATCATTAATTAAATGTCCTTGGTCTTGGCGAATTTAGAACATGAAATTAATCAATGAACCTTTGGTCTCAGAAGACAACAATTAATCTTCGATTACCAGTTCTTAAACAATCAATCCCCTTTGGTCCAGCAAGCCAATTGCCAATAGAATATGAAAATAATAAATCGAAACACCCATCAACCCCCTTTGGTCCAACAAGTCAATGGATAAAATCAACTAACTAATCTCGTAATAAGCATAAGTAATAGAATACCAAGAATAATAACCAATTAATCAAAAGATCAAATAACTCTAGAATCATGAATATCTAAAATAATGTCGAATTACAATAAAATAATTAACATATCATTGTTCAAGAAAAAGAAAACAAAGTAAAAGAAAAAACTCATAGACAAGCCTCCTTCTTCTTTTTTTGAAAACCTTCGTGTACAACCCTCCTTGAACTTTGAAGAATTTTCCTTGGACTGAGTGATTTTCTATGATAATCAATTAATTCTCCCCTTTTCCCTTGTGTTTTCCATCTATTTATAGGCTTAAGAGGTGCCTAAACTTGTAGGTACAAAGTTCTTGGCCGAGTAAAAGTTGGAAGTTGCTAAAACTCTTCAGATTTCAAAAAACGCGTAAAATGATCGCAGCACCGCCTCAGGGACAGACCATAGCCGGCGCCGCCTTAGTCCTTTGGAGCTGGCTGCCTTGGTTCTGTTTCTCCACTCATCTGCTGATTTTTCTCCGAATTGGGCGCAAACGTTCCAGCGTACAGCTGGCGCTGGTTCCAACCTTGCAGCCGGCGCCGACTCTACTCTGCTTCACGACGGTTTTGCTTCGTTTTACCCAAAATCCTTAAGTAATGACCAAAATACCTTTCCAAGGGTAAAATCTCAAATATGAAAGAATATGACTAGTTATTTTACAAAATGTTTTACAAAAGAACCTTACATAACTAAGCAAAGTATAACCAATTTAGCCCCTATCATATTCCCCCACACTTAACTCTTTGCTTGTCCTCAAGCAAAGTATCACACGGTTTTAATCAAATCACTCAATCAATTCCAAAACCATATCTTCAATGCTTTCTTTATTCATGAACATAGAACATAGGATACTAAATCTTTCACAGCCAATGCAAGACTTGTGTAGTGATAAACGACTTAGTAGAACCATCTCAATACTTTACAATATTCTCAAACCATTGGAAAGAAGTTAGTTCAAAAAGAATATGCATTCCATATGCTAACTTTTCATACACTCTCTCCACTAATCCGAGACATATCATGATTCTACTTAGATCAAGTAGGACTTTTAAGCTTGTAATGTAAGGCTAAAGGTTTGTAATGTGGCTTAGCAAACGAAGGATATAGGAACATCAAAAGTCAAAGAAGAACTTAGAGTAAGCAAGAAAAGGCTAACCAAAATGAACCTATAATTCCCAACTCTTCTTGCTCTCCTATTCCACGAATCAATCAAACCATAATATTGTATGACAACCCTTATGTATTTCAAGCAAATCCTGCATTTTTTGCTTTTTCTTTCACTCTTCTCATCATCAACTCTTTTCCTCACAAGATCACTCAATTTTTCCAGCAATGGTGTCAAGTGCTTTATATGAACTTACTTTTACAATTCACTCACCATCCTTTTTGTGATCTTTTCCATTCTTTTTTTTTCACTGCTTTTTCAATTCTCTTCTCCTTTGGTTTCACTGTTGCTATTCTTTTCTTTTTCACTCACTTTTCTTTCTAGTAGCTTGTTGTTTTCTCTTTTTACTTCATCTCTTTTCTTCTCTTCTTTCTCATCTTTCTCAGCTCACCATTCTTTTCTTTCTCAATTTTTTTCAACTTCTTCCTTCCATTCCACTTCATTTCTTTTCCTAGCTCCACTTGTAATTGATCCATGATTAAGAGTAACAAGTCATGATCTCCATGCCTGGATTTTTTCCAACATACATTTACTTTCATCCTTCAAAAGCATAAAGATTTGGAAATTATAAAAACTCTCAGCATAAGGAATGGACAAAATACCGTGACGGGTTTTAAAGAAAGAAATCACCAATTTAGGCTCAAAATAGGCACTAGGGATAATATAACAATAGCTAGGCTTGAAAAGCTCAAACTATCCAAAGAAGACCTATTACCGTCATCCCTAAGTTAAATCATGAATGTCTTTCTTATTTCGCCTCGAGAGGTGTTCAAGTAAGTTCTAGAAAGTTCCATGAATTTTAGAGAAAAACAAGTTTAAGAATAATGCACAGCATTTGATCAAGAACTACTTTGTCTAAGTGAGTGCAAAAAGTCATGCATAAGCCATCAATGATCTAGAACATAAGCTATATAATCCATCATAAAGACATGCACTAAAAAAAAAAAAATACAGCTTGGAATTGAAAATTTTGAAAAATCCTGCAAATATGTATAGAAGAATTGTCAATCAAACCACTCCCCCACACTTAAACTGGACATTGTCCTTAATGGCCAAATAAATATAACCAAAACAACCAATACCATGGGACCAAGCAAAATAAAGGAGAAGAGATAGGAAAAACAAACTTCCATTCATTGTGGCGTACAAGAGCTGAATGCATGAAGAGGGAAGCAGCATCAGCGTACCTAAAAACAAAAGAAAATACCAAAGCATAACAACTAGAAAAGAAAATAAAGCAAAGGTAAACGAAATAGGGAGACAACGAAAAGAAAGCCAAACTAACTAAAACAAAAACATGAAAAGAGAAAGGAAACAAAAACAAAAGTGAGGAAGAACGCATCATCAATCCTCCACAGCATCATCATCCTCATCCTCCTCCTTATCACTGAGTGTAGAGGGGCCTGCACCATCATGTGGCCTAGGAGGCTGCTGCCTCAACTCAATTAACTACTGTTCCATGGTAGCTTGCCGTCGTGCCATATGTTCCATAGTACCTTGCAAGCGTAGGCGCACGTCGATTTGCTGGTCGAGGCGCCCCAATACGGTGGTCTCAAAATCCATCCAGGAGTGTGACTGAGAACGGCCAGCTCTAGCACATGCCGGTGGTGGTGGTTGCTCCTCCTCCGCTGTAGGTGGCCTTTCCTAACCGGGATGTTGGACCTCGAAGGGAGTGAGCCATTTCTTCAACTCCGGGCTGTATTTGTATCCACAACTTATAAGTGTGTGCTCAGTAACCATATCGTGCTCAGTGGTAGCCTCCATGAGTTCTCTCTCAAGACTCACCCCAAAGTCCTTTAGAATCTTCATTATAACCAAGGGAAAAACAAAGGCTTTTGTGGAGAGACGGTGATGAATAACCTCCCTAATAGATTGGATGATCAAATGAGCAAGAGGGATAGGTAATGTGTTCATCATCCGGTGTAGAATATAAGTGTCAATAAGCCTAGTTTCATTGAAACCACTAGCACAAGGAACTACATTAAACCCAAACATGTACACCAGCGCATGAAAGTTAGCTGCCAAGTCATTGTTGGAATAAAAACTGTTAGCTTGGAAGGCATGATGCTTATATAAGCCTAGGGTTGCTTGCGTCCCCCTAACATCCCAATTCGGGTTCGAAAGAATCTTTTGATTATTCACATCAATCCCTTGCCAAGTATCATCGTCATAAATCTGGAGGAAGTGAGATAATTGGTTTTGAGTGATGACAATAGGAACTCCTTTCACTCTTATTTCAATATGTGGGAGATGTTTATTACCCTTGTCCATCATGTTAGCATAGAATTCCTTGACAAGAACGGGGCAAAACTTCCCTTTCAATTTCACTATGGATCCCCAACCTAGTTATCTAAACATCATTCCTAATTTAAGTGACCGGTCTAAGGTAGGGGAGAAGGTACGCTCAACAATAATCTTATTTGAAGCTCTCCTACTATACCATTCCTCACAAAAGGCATCGACAAACTCAGTAGGTCTAAGAGATAAGGGATCAACAAATGATGGAACTGAGGATGAGGAAGGTCTCGCTCTTTTAGATGGTTGACTCCTCGCTCTAGACATGGTCACGAAGGAATGGAATACTAAGAAGAGAGAATAAGTATGCTCAATCACTTAAAAGAGTATAGCTACCCCTACACAGATATATCTCAAATTTTACACAACCCTCAACCAAGCTCGCAATCCACAAATCACAACTCCTTCAATGTATATGAACTCCAACACCCAATTTAATCAACCACGTTCACCCAATGCAATACAACCTGTGGAGGCTGCTTGTTCAGAAGCTTCTTGGAGTGACCCCATCTTTTGGTATTCATGATTGGGGTGCCCTTCTCCACAGAAATCGCAGGTGACGTTTAACACTTGACCTTGAGGTATCACCAATTGCTCCATCTTTTGGGTTAAGGCGTCTACCTTAGCCTTTAATACTGCTACAACATCCACTTTGTGTACTCCTTGCATACGGGCCTTTGACCTCGCACTTCCCTAAGAATAGTTATTAGAAGCCAAATTTTTAATAAGCTCAAATACCTGTTACGGGGTCTTATGGTTGATGGAATCCCCTGGAGAAGAGTCCACCACTTGCCGTGTTGCAAACGTGAGGCCATTCAAGAAGATAAGCATTTGCATCCCCAACTCGAATCCGTGGTGTGGGCATTTTTTTAACATTTCCTTAAATCTCTCCCAACTCTCATATAAGAGTTCAGAATCTAGTTGTTGGAAGACGAAGATTTCATTCCTAAGCTTGGCTGTCCTAGCTGGAGGGAAATATTTGGCTAAAAATTTTTCAGCTAAGGCATTCTAAGTTGTGATGGAACCTGTAGGTAAAGACTTTAACCACGATTTAGCTCTATCTCTCAAGGAAAAGGGAAAAAGTCGTAATTTAATGGCATCTTCAGAGACACCATTCATCTTGAAGGTATCACAAATCTCAAGAAAATTGGCTAAATGAGCATTGGGATCCTCTTCCGGTAACCCATCAAATTGAACCATATTTTGCACCAATTGAATAATATTGGGTTTTATTTCAAATTCGTTGGCATTTACCCTAGGTCTAGTGATAGTCGAGCCGGAGCCCGAGATTGCGGGTTTCATAAAGTCGTCCATAACTCTCCTATCATTCCCAACATTATTCTGTTGAGCACCATCCATATTGACAATCAGACTCCTTTGAATTGTTCGGCGAATTTTTTTTAACATCCTCTCGATTTCAGGGTCAAAATTGACTATCTCGTTGTTGGATTTTCAAGTCATGTACCAGGGGTAATACCAAAGAAAACAAGAAGTAAGTTATAATTAATGGTTAAAATAACACAAATACAGGGTTACAAAGTTAGTAATTCAAACTCAGTCTAAGTTAGTTGGTTAAGTTAGGTTAGGTTACAAGATTATACAAGAATACATGAAATACAAAAGATAGCACCATTTTGCAGTAAGAACGAATATACAAATATACCTATTGACATATTTACATGGTTAAATCAACAAAATCCGAGTTTTCATGCTATTGTTCCCCGGCAACGGCACCAAAAACTTGATGCGTTCAGACTTGGGTATAAAAATCATACAAAATTAAGCACATTTCCAATCAAGTTCAAATTAAAATGTTAAACCCAAATCACACATATGAGCAAGCGTACTCATCATTAACTGAGCATAGGGTTACAACAAGTGTCGATCCTCAAGGAACAAGTAGACATTAATTACCCTTCTTTCATTGTTTAACCGACTCGATAAAGTGAAAAACAAATAAAAATAAAATAAAAATAAAAATATGTTTATGTCAAGGATGTAGATTTATGCAACTCAAGCCATTGTTTAGACAAACATGATCTTAAAGAACTTAACCATTATCATAACCAATCATTATCTTAGCACCATGAAGGACGAAGGTAGACTCGCTTTGATAGTCAATCAATAAAATCACTATCTTCTAGATAAATTAGAATCACTTGGTCTGTCTCAACTAATTCATCCAAAAGACGCATTAAACACAATTCTTAATTAAATTCCCTTGGTCTCGGCGAATTTAGAACATGAAATTAATCAAAGAACCCTTGATCTCGGAAGACATCAATTAATCTTCAATTACCAGTTCTTAAACAATCAATCCCCTTTGGTCCAGCACGTCAATTGCCAACAGAATATGAAACTAATAAATCAAAACACCCATCAACCCCCTTTGGTCCAGCAAGTCAATGGATAAAATCAACTAACCAATCTCGTAATAAGCATAAGTAATTGAATACCAAGAATAATAACCAATTAATCAAAAGATCAAATAACTCTAGAAATCATGAATATCTAAAACAATGTCGAATTACAATAAAATAACTAACATATCATTGTTCAAGAAAAAGAAAAAAAAGTAAAAGAAAGAACTCATAGACAAGCCTCATTCTTCTTCCTTTGAAAACGTTCTTGTACAACCCTCCTTGAACTTTGAAGAATTCTCCTTGGACTGAGTGATTTTCTATGATAATCAATGAATTCTCCCATTTTCCCTTGTGTTTTCCATCTATTTATAGGCTTAAGAGGTGCCTAAACTCGTAGGTACAAAGTTCATGGCCAAGTAGAAGTTGGAAGCTGCTAAAACTCTTCAAATTTCTAAAAACACGTAAAAAGATCGCAGCACCGCCTCAGGGACAGACCTTAGTTGGCACCGCCTTGGTCCTTCAGAGCCGACTACCTTGGTTCTGTTTCTTCACTTGTCTGCCAATTTTTCTCTAAATTGTGCGCATACGTTCCAGAGTGCAGCCGGTTCCAGCCTTGCAGCCGGCGCCGCCTCTGCTCTGCTTCGTGATGGTTTTGCTTTGTTTTACCCAAAATCCTGAAGTAATGACCAAAATACCTTTTCAAGGGTAAAATCTCAAATATGAAAGAATATGACCAATTATTTCACAAAATATATTACAAAAGAACCTCACATAACTAAGTAAAGTACAACTAATTTAGCCCCTATCAGGTTCACACACATGCCTCGGGTTGGATTATATTTCTGTTCAATACTAATGCTGATAGACAGTTAGTTCAACGTGGTGGGCCTTATGCAGTGTTTGGTAGATCGTTAATGCTCAAGATAATGTCATACGATTTTGATTTCTCTTCGGATGAGGTCAGTATAATGACCATATGGATAACATTCCCAGCATTGCCTCTAGGTTGCTAAACAAGACAGCACTGAGTAAAATAGCATCTGCTATTGGCATCCCTATTATGTCTGATATGCCCACTACTAGGCTGGATCGTTTATCCTATGCTAGAGTCCTAGTGGAGGTCGATGTTTCTAAACCACTAGTGAAGGTGGTTTCGCTCCGTCTACCATCTAGAAAAATAAAACAGCAGGCTGTGCGGTTTGAGTATGAATCTGCATTTTGTAACCACTGTTGTAAGTTTGGACATTATATGGAGGCTTGCATGGGGGATAAGATGAAAAAGAAATAACAGTTGCTGAACTCCAAAGGTAATACAACCAACAATCGGGAAATGGACAGGCCACTTAAAAGGAGAAGAACCCGGTCTGCATCGGCTGGACAAGACCTTGTCATGCGTTCGTCTACACCAAGGGGGACAAACTCTAAATACATTGATAAAGGAAAGGCTCATGTACGGTATGTTAGACAGGAATGAATTGAGAACAGAATGTATGTTGTTTCAACCAGTGTACAGGGACCGGTCCAAGCGACTGCAAAGGACAAGCTCGTGTAAGTTGGGGTTTCTGTGCATACTGTCCCCATGGACAAGCCGGAGCATGCTGGAGTTGATGCGTAGGCTGCCATGCATGTGTCTGTTGGGCATGATGATCAGATTAAGGGGAGAAGGGGACACTCAAGGGTTAAACGGTTGGAACAGGTACAATCTCGCTCAAATTTATAGAGGTATGTTCAATTTCGAAAGAGAACAATGGTGACCTCCACTGGGATTGACCAAAGCTTAGAAGAAATCCCTAAGTTGGTCTTGAATACTAGAAAGGCAACAGAGCATACCACAAGGTTTATATGATCTGTATGGAAGAAATATGCTAATCGTAGTGTTGACTTGATTGGTGCCCAACGGGCACTAGTTAGTCCCTAATGAGAGTCACATGCTGGAATATTCGAGAGTTCAACATGACCCTCAAATATCACGGGGTTCTGGAGTTTATCTCTAAACATCATGTTGACGTTATTGGATTACTAGAGACAAAGTTGAATGCGGATGGACTTGAGAATATCATGCTTAACAAGTTCACTAATTGGTCGTTCATACATAATTTGGTCGAGACGGAGGGGGGCAGGATGGTCATTGTGAAACCCCACCTAAAGCCAACCCTAGAGTAAGGGGGTTGGGATCCATATCATATTATTTTTCATGAATATATATGTTTTTAAATGATTTTATGAGCTTTAGAGTTGTGGATTATAGGTTAAAATGCTTAGTTATTCTTATCGAGTAGGAGGGGTAAAATGGTAATTTTGCTTGAGGTCAAATTAGGAAGATAGCTTGGGAATTAAACAAGAGGAATATGTGGGTGAGAAAATAAGAGCAAAAATTAGTGTGGTTTAGTGGTTAGAGCTTGGTGAATTAATTTCTAAGGTCATGAGTTCAAATCCCATCATCTAAGCTTTTGTCATGATTATCTTAACTAAGTTTGAATTTTTGTTTTCTTGCATTTCATGGAAATAGGAATGTTGTCTTAGGGGAGATATGAAGAGAATTCTAAAGGAATTCTTGTCATTTTTATTACCACTAGCTTGTCCTAACATCTTTATAATTCAAAACTATTAAATCCTTTCTTTTAAATTCCAAAAAAAAAAATCTGTGATAACTCCTCCACCATGAAATTCGAAAATCAGCTTTGGTGGTTGGGAAGTTGGCCGAAAGTAGGAGGAGAAATAGGAAGGGTTTCCAAGTGAAAATCAATCACCATGAAAGAACCTTCAACTCCACCTTCATGTTGTCCATAGCTTAGTAAAGGAAAAATCTGGAAATTTTCCAGATATTTTGCAGACCTTCTCTTCAAAAATTCAGCCAGTAAAACCACTCATTTTCTACCAAGAAAATGGTCATTTCATGTGGCTTGAAAGCTGGAAAAACTGTGCAATTTTTGGACTGCACAAAACAGCACCAAACTAGGAACAATTCTGGGCATTTCGCCACTTCCAATCAAGGAAATGAAGCTGTTTTTAGCTCATCTTCAAGCCAGCAAAACTTCCCTATATTTGTCCAGAAATAAGGCTGAAAAACCATCCTTGGAAGACCCTCAAACACCCCAGAAGAACCTCTAAAAATCGAGCCATGTGAGTGCAGAAATTTTGCACAAAAAAAATCTGCAATCTTCGAAACTAAGAACAACCATGAAACCAGATTTTTTTTCCAGCTTTGCTCCCTTCTAGCCTAGGCCGAAAATCACCTTCAACCTCTGTAAAATTGAACCTTGCTCAGCTGTAGACTGAACACCATTAACCCCACACTCACCTTGAGCATAAGGACTCCATAGCCACACCACAAAACACTTCTAAGATCACTCCATTCAAACTCTTTTTGAACTTCAAATGATTTCAGCATTTTACTCCATTAAAGTCACTTTTGTATTAGGCTAATAAACCAGAATTCCCTCTGCCATTTAAGACTGAATTTCAGCCAGCCTTGAGCAACATTAACCTTTAATCATTCCAGCAAAAACTCCTTGTTCAGCCGGCACTATTGAAAGACATAGAAACCTCTCTTGATCAAAACACCATAACTAACCTTTTACCTTAAACATCTCCACCATTTCCTCCATTTAAATTTCAAAAAAAAAAAAAAATCTGATCATTCTCTCTCCTTCTTGCTGAAAACCAAAACCCTCATTCATTCCATACCATTCGGCCAGCCTTCTACCAAAATTCGTGCAGCACTTCTTCCAAATTCTCTCCATTTTCACCTAGAACACCAAGAACACACACTAACATTCTTCAAGCCTAACCCTACTCTAAACACTTTCAATCACTCTCAAATACTCCAAATCTCTTCCATTTAATCTCTAAACCTCATTTCTGGTATTTATAACACGAAACCTCGCAAGCAAGAATTTTCGAGCGGATCAAAATTAACTTTTCTTTGAAGGTCTCAAGAACATCAACAAGGTAAGGCAAGAACAACCTTCTTGTGCATCTTCTTCTATTCGATTGTACTATTCTAATGCTCTCTCTCTCTCTCTCTCTCTCTCTTCCAACCGAAATGGTTGATCAACCATCAACCATGGCCGTTTTTCCATTGGATCATTCAAGGCTCTCTATCGCGTGGACCTTCTTAATTCTTCATGGAAGTGTTCATCAAATCAAGTATTTTTCCTTTAATCCTTCTTTTAATTCAGTATTCGTGTCTCTTAGATATTATTGATAGGAAGAATGAAATATGGATAAGGGATTGAGTATATGCATGTGGATTAAGGGGATGGAGTTAGGACATAATGATTGTTGTATATGACTAGGATGTATGTGTTTTCCTTTCGAATCAATGTATGTGCTTCATGCTTAATGAATTTTATGGAGGTTTGAAGCATGATTAGATATTATGACACCAAAGGTGATTAGGCTTTTATGTTCTTATTTTTCCATGGAAACCAAAATTGATGATTATGCTTAGTAGGATTTTGGCCATGTGATGGTATGAGATAGTTCAAGTGTATGTTCATGAATGGATTAATATATTGTTTGATGATGGAGAAGGGTTCATGAATCCTTTCTAGCAATAGGAAAAATCATGGTGGAAAAGTATTCTCTTGTTAAGGCTAGATTATTTTTGTTAACAAATTTTATTACCTTGAATAGAATACTACTATATTTTTCTCTATAAAATTCGAAACTCTAGGGAAATTTGGAGTGGTTTATTAATTAAAGTATTAATATTTTCTTTATCAAGTAAATGAGATCTTTTATTAAAAATAATATATATATAGTAATAAATCCTTCACAATAAATAAAATATTATTTATATTAAAATCTATTTGTTATTTATTAATTAAAATTTAAAATAATTCATTCATTATTAATTTTATTTATTAATAATTATTTATTATCTATTTACAAATTAATTAAAGGTTATTTGTAATTAAATATGTATTTATAATAAAGCTATTTTTAAATCACCATTTATTAGTACTATTTAGGACTTAATATTCAAACCTTAGTTTATTTAGTAAAAATAACACTCAAGAATTATTAATTGGGTCTATAATTTATTAGAAATTATTTTAGAACCCCAAGTTATTATAACTTATCAACTAAAACTTATTTTATAAAATTCTTTGTCACCTAGCCTTAAAGCTTAGGACATTAGGGTCATGGCTAGTCATGGTTGTAACTAGTTGAGCTAAGAAATTATTTATGTAAGGCAGGTATAGCTCAAATGTAACCTTATGTTTTGTGTTTCCCCCCGGCGGGGTTAGGTCAGCCTTGGGAAATGGTTAAGTTGAGCAAGCAAAGGATCAGGTAAGTTCCTGCATGGAGTTTTGTGAAGACCAAAAAATTATTGTGGCAAGCCAAATATGATGTATATGGACATTTATTTTGTGAAGGCAATTAAGGACTATGTTTTCCTTTTTATTTCAGTCAAGCAAATCATTTGAAAGTTAAACAAGCAGTTTTACACAAAATGCTAAACTTTTTCTAAAACCCAACTTTGACAAGACTTTTAGAAACCCTTAATTGCTATTTCCAAATAAAGCAAAGTATGATCAATTTTCTCCCAAGTGGAACAATCAACGTTGAGTACTTAATAAGGGTAGACCACCAGGACTAGTCTTTGAAGGGTTAGAGTAAGTCTCTCAGTAGGTGGCCACCTCTGAGGGGTGAGTTCTTCCTGGATAGGATGCTAGTCCAGTAGGTCATACCGGTCCGAGCTAGCAAGTTTCAGTCATGTGGACTATGTGCTCCGGAGTGGACAACCGGTAAGTTTGGGTGTAGAGATGAAGGAGTATCTCACTCGGTAGGCTGTACAGCTACCTTTTGTCAGCTTGCACAAAGTGTGGCATTCTGACTATTATTTAGTCTTGGGGCCCAACGTGTGGTAACCCATGGCTACCTATTTGAGTGGTGGTATTTATTGTGCACATGTATAGTTTGAAAAGTGAAACGCCACTCTTTATTTTCAACACTTATTTATTGCTTGCCAGCACCTTTTTCTTATGAAACTTTTACAACTTGCATACATGAGTTGTTTTACATGAAACACTCAAAGCACACACGGGCTTACTGAGATTTTTATCTCACCACCCTTTTATACCATGTTTTCAGGAAGATCCTGCTGTGGAGGTCATTAGCTAGATGTTGCCTATGCTTTGAAGACTCATGTTATTTACTTTATGTGATGTTTTGGAGAGATTGTTATAAACAGTTTATTTGGTTTTGTTCCAGTACTTATCTTTTAGGTTGTAATAAGTTTAATTTTAAAGTCTTTATTCTATTTTATTTCTATGTAACCTAGTTATAAAGACCCCTTGTCCTCTGGACGGGGCGACATCCCCGGCCCTGTTGGGCCTAGGTAGTGGGGTGTTATAGTCATCCTGTGGAATGCTGCTAAGGTGGATGTTCAGTTATTTCACTCTTTGCCTCAGGATATTACTACTCATATCACCTGTAAGGTTACTCATATTTCTTATTATTTTAGTTTTATCTATGCTTACAACTCTGTTGTGGCATGAAGGGCATTATAGGAAGCTATTGAGTACCTATCTACTGCTCTGTCTGAACCATGGATCCTTATGGGGAATTTTAATGCTTATCTATATATTGATGACAAGATTAGGGGCATCCCACCTTCAACTTATAAACTAAAGGACTTTGCAGCAATTTGCACTAATACGGGTCTGGAAGACCTTCCTTACATTGGGCAGCGGTTTACTTGGACAAATTCTAGGGTGTGGTCTAAACTAGATAGGGTGATGGGTAATGATGCATGGTTCGAATGCAACGTCCAGGCATCTATTGAATTCTTCCCTATTGGTTATCTGTCTGATCACTGTCCCTGCCTTTGGTCACTAGTTGACAATCGTGGTGATTCTCTTCGTCCGTTCAGGTTCCTTAACTTCTGGGCTGACCATGTCTCATTTCAGGATTTAGTTAAGCGTGTGTGGGTCCGTCCTTACTTAGGACACCACTAGTTTACTCTTTGTCGTCGGTTGAAAGACCTTAAGAGGGACTTGCGGAGATTAAATAGATCAGAATTCTCACAATTATTTGGACGTGTTGAACAGGCGAACAAAGATGTACTTACTATCCAACAGCAATTAATTGATAACCCTTATGTCTTGGATCTTATCTCTAAGTTCAAAGAGTGCAAACTGTCTGCTTGGCGTCTTGCAGATGTAGAATTGAAGTTCTATTGACAACTTGTAAAAGGGAAATATGTGGCTCATGCTGACAATAATACTCGATACTTCTTTAACATTGTCAAACAAAACCAAAAAAAGGAGCTTCATTGCTTCTATTCTCAAGGAGGATGGTTCTATGACGACAATCCAATGACTCTTACTAATGAATTTGTTGTATACTATCGTAATCTTCTGGGGACGAGAGTTGACTGCCAGAGCATCAATGTAGACTATGTTCGTGCTAGACAAATGGTCCCTCATAACCTGAAGGATGACTTGGTTAGGCCGGTCTCTGATCAAGATATTAAACTGGCTCTATGGGACATAGGTGATTGCAAGGCACTGTGCCCCGATGGGTACTCTTTGTTATTTTTTAAGAAGGCTTGGGGTATGGTTGCAAGGACCCTATGTGACATGATTAAGGAATTCTTCTCGTTTGGAAGAATCCTCAAGTAGATCAACAATTCTATGATCACTCTTGTTCCCAAGTTTGCATATACGGAAAGAGTGGGGGACTTTAGACCAATTTTTTGTTGTAACATTGTGTACAAGATTATCTCAAAAATTTTCCAGACAAACTTAAAATTATTCTACCTCATCTTGTGGACATCTCGCAGATGGCTTTCATAAAGGACAAACTCATGGCTGATAACATCCTACTTGTTCAGGAGCTTCTACATACATATGGGAGGACAAGAGTTTCCCCCCGTTGTATGGTCAAGGTGGACCTTAGGAAGGCATATGACTCAGTAAATTGGTCTTTCTTACTGGAATTACTTACTGAATTGGGCTTCCCACAGCTCTTTGTAGACTGGATTCAGCAGTATGTCACCACTACCTCTTTCTCTGTTACTATTAATGGGACAGTGCACGGGTTCTTTAAGGGTGAAAAAGGTCTTCGACAAGGTGATCCTATCTCTCCACTCCTGTTTGTCATATGCTTGGAATATTTCTCTCCAATGGTTAAAGTGCGTATACTTGGTACTTTGTTCCACTATCATCCCAAGTGTGAAGGCTTAAGGATTACACACCTTTCTTTTGCAGATGACCTTATGCTGTTTACTAGGGGGGATTGTCCCTTTGTTCGCATCCTCTTAGACTGCTTGGACAACTTCAATAGGAGCTCCGGCCTTCAAATCAATAAAGAAAAGTCTAATATCTTTATGGCTGGTATTTGTAGCACTGATCAGGAAGGTCTTCTGGCCAATACAAGTGTAGCCATTGGGGAATTTCCTTTTTGTTACTTGGGCTTACCTACCATGCATGGTAAAGTCCGGCTATCTCTCTATAGACCTTTGCTAGACAGAATTGGCTCCTACATTGGCCGTTAGCATGCGCGTTCACTGTCTTATGCTGGCTGCCTACTATTGATCCAAAATGTCCTTCAGGGAGTTGAATGTTTTTTTTTGTTCATTCTCCCCACCCCGGCTGCAGTGATATCTCAGTTGGATAGGATGGCTTGTGATTTCCTATGGGACTCAAAAAAAGCGTTGGTTTCCTGGAAGGATATTTGCCTACCTAAGCATGCAGGTGGACTTAGTTTGTGTCATCTACAGACATGGAATGCAGCACTTTTAACCAGAATCATCTGGGACATACAATCTGACAAACAATCCTTGTGGGTCCAATGGTTAGACCACTACTACATCAAGGGCAGATCTATTTGGGAGATTGAACACCATAGGGAGCATTCTCCACTATTTCGTAAAGTCCTAGTAATTCGTGACTTGATACTTGACTAGGAAAATGGTTCCCTCTCTGCTTCTATTCTTCTCCATATATGGGCAACATTTAGCACATCTTTCACCTCTTTAGCTTATGACTACCTTCAGTTGCCTTCCTCGAAGGTTTTCTGGGCAAAAACTATTTAGAAGCAAGGTCTTACCCCCAAACACTCATTCATAGTTTGGCTGTGTGCTAAGGGATGTTTGAAGACAAAAGATGCACTTATGTTCCGCTTGGATAATTTATCTTGTCCTCTTTGTAATGCACATATGGAGATGACAAACCATTTATTTTTCAAGTGCTCTGTTTCTGCATCTATCTGGAGGGAAATTCGACTGTGGCTGGACTTGCCACAAGTAATGGATACGGCTGGCTCTTGTCTTAGGTGGTACAATCATGCGAACTGTGGCTCTTCCTAGATGGCAAAGGCTAAGGCTACTGCTATGGCTGTCACGTTCTATTACATATGGACTGCACGTAACAAAGCATTATTTGAGGGGATTGTTTGCCAACCGTTGGATATTTCAAAAATGATCAAAACACATGTGTACACTGTTATTTTTATTTTGTACCCTAATGTTCTGACTAGTTTGGAGGATGATCTTCATCTCTGCTAGTTAATAGTCCGCTTGACTATAAACTAGTAAACATTCATGTAAATACTTTTTGATCAATATTAATCCTTTTTCATTGTGATAAAAAGAAAAAAAACATTTACAATGTCAAATAATTAGGTAGGGTGTATATCCTTCCCGAGGGAATACCCCACCATCTCCTCATATAAAATCGGATTGAATGTCCCATGTCCATCCTCCAGCTCCCCTTGGAAACCGTGTTGCTAGATAAGTACTACACTCAGCTAATAGAACTGTCCTCCTGTTTGGAAAAAGACAACTTTCTGGAGATGGTCAATCTACCGAAATTCTCTCCTAATCTAATGAAAGTTTGTCCTACAGTCTTGTCCATTGAGATCTCAACGCTATTAGTTTATTGCTTCAAGAGTTTACTATTCCATTATGGAATAATTAAATTATTTCCAAAATTGTTCTATTCTTTTGAACTAAATTCCTAAGTCTTAACCCGACCAAAATCAAAACCACAATTATCTTCCCCAACATTTCCAAAACAAGCATTTCTATACCCGTTCCAAAATTTATTCAAGAAGTATTAGTTTATTTCTCATAATTTACAATAATAATATTTGGAGCAATTACTTATAAAACTCATGCCATAATTTTTGCAATATGTATCATGCATGAAATGCATAAGTGAATTTCCTTGTGCCATGTATATTTAATGCATGGCTCCATTTCATAATTATAATACCCATGAACACTTCACATAAATACTTGTGCATGAACAAATCCTAATATCATACTAGGGTCATTACTTGTAATAAGCATTATTTTCATGCATAGTGTTTTCTCAAAGTGACATACTCATATATGAACTCATAATTTACATGTTATAAACATAAAATATTTCATGAAATTATGCATATATTATATATGCATTTGAATACATATTTTGCATAATTTGAATATGGTATTTTTGTATGAATTTTGCATTTAATAAAATGCATTCTGAAAATATGCTTGAGATGCAAGGACTTACCTTAGTACGATCTAGCAAATAGTAAAAAATCAATTTATTACTCATCCTTCGTCTGACTCCACCAAATCTACCATCATAATATATAGAAGTTAAATTCAATAGGCTACTAAGGCATCTACAATTTTTTTTAAGCATAGAACTCCTCAAGTTAAACCAATGGCCAAACAATGCCTTAATCACCATGCAAAAGCCCTAATAAGTACACAAGACCCTAACTATCATGCAAAACCACAAATCACCTATAACCCAATACACGTAAGTCTCAAGACGTCATAAGATCAACACTTATTACACCGAATCAATTATAAAATAATAAAAATAAAAACAACAGTCTTGCAAGAATCAAATCCCCTTTTAAAGTTTCATTTGCAAAAACTTGGTGTTTTATTACCCAAAACTATATAATTCATTACAATCATTAAAACTTACACAAATCCATTTCTAATCATTGTAGTCATCCTGTAAAATCCATTTAAGTCAATTTCCATCACATTTATAACAAATTCTCCTAAAAACTCAATTTTACTTACAATTAAAACTCTACTAATAATGGTAAAACAAAAGTTATAAAAATCACCTTAATTACCTAAGTAAAACACTTTATTTTTCAAGGAAATTTTCCAGTGTGATACCTTAACTTGTTACATGAATTACCATGTAATATTCTCCTCAAAAGTCCACTTAAAAGAGGGTCAATTAATTTTTTTACAAACTCACTGCTTGAACGGTACCTTGTTCAAACCAATTTTGCGTGACCATTTCTAACAACTTTTTTCTCTTAGTTACATATTATTTTTCAGTGATTCTTGTCCTTAAATTTTCCTAATATCTTGTAGTTTATACGGTATAAATTTCATCACTAAATTCAAAAGGGAAGAGTATTTTTCGGGGGGAAATAATTATGGCATTTGTACAGTATTTTGACAGATTACAGATTTAACTTACAAAAATCATAATGCTTTGTTTCTTTCAGTTTCTTCATGGAACAACCAAACTGCACACTCCCCTCAAATCATAAATCATTCAAAGATTTTAATCCAGGCAAATTATCAACAATTTTTTGAATTCAAAACCACACCCTTTTTTGTACAAATACACTTTTAGCAGTGCTCTATTTTTGTCATAACAATATAAGCTTCTTAACAACTTTTAACCCCATTATCCAACACATATAAAGTCACCCCTACATAGCATAACATGACTACATCATGCCTACACCAATCCTTTAACAAAATCACACACAAAAACCAGCATTACACATCAAATTCACAAAGATGTACAGAACATTGCAATTTTGGTTCTTCATGTATATATATATATATATATATATATATATATATATATATATATATGAAATGGAGAATGGTTTTCTTAACACTAAGGGCCTCAAACCACAACACATAACATATCTCAAGCATAAATGAAACATCCCTACATCACTAAATCACAAAAAAAAAAAAAAAAATTGTCAAAGAAAACAGATCTCCCAAGCTGGACAAAAACCTGCAACTTTTTTCACTTTTCAAGAATTTGAAATAGGAAATGAATTTCTCAGCACAAAAGACCTCATTTTCACATTATATAACATTTCTCCAACGTAAAGGTAATGATTCTACATCATTAAATTACACAAAAATGTTAAATGAAGTAAATCACACCAAGCTGGACAGAACAAGTAGATTTGTTAACAGTAGCTTTTGTGAATGGAAATGCTCTTTTGCTCACCTCTTTGATAGCTAGGTTTTGAGCACCTCTAATCAAGAAGGAGCTGGCCGACAGGAATAATGGACATGAGGTAATTGTTTCCTCTTGCTCACCAAATACTAAGTAGCAGCCAGGAGAAGAATGAATAAAATAATAATAAATAAAAAAGTTGTCTTCTTTAGCACAAAGTTGCCGACAGCAACAGGGGACAAGAGGAAATTGTTTCCTCTCGGTCACAATGCAACTAACGGCAAAGGATTGAGACATAGTAGACAACAAGAAGATTGGGAAAAAGAGAGGGTAGCCGGCCTTGAAGGGGAAAAGTGAAGGAAAAAGAAGCTTTTATATTGAGGCTCATTTAATTTAAAGGTTGAGATGAAGTTTGTTTGAATGGATCTGGGGCCATGCAAGTTGTTGTACACAACTTATGCGATCATTTGAACATATTCACACGATTACATGAACATTTCACACAATTATATGAACATTAAAACGACGTCATTTTGACCATTCAAAACGATGTCGTTCTACTAAAAAAAAAATTTACACGCGGTCACATTTTCGGATGTTAGATTTTCATTGTTTTCGATCTAGGCCGTGAAATCACCGCGCAAGTTATCATACAGCAACTTGCACGGCCCCATATACTGTTTGAATACACCTAAAATTTAAGGGCTAAGATTTCAAGTGTTTTTATATGACAAAAAATTATTTGAAATTCTTGGTAGAAATTCATTTAAATAGATCAAAATGGTTCTTGAATCTTAGATTCCTTTAGGTCAACTAATTTAAATTGGTCAAGTATTCAAAATTTGTCTTAGTCTTGAATTTTGACCAAGACTTCCAGTTGATTAAAAATCAAAACTAGCTTTACCATAAAATTTGGTTGTTTAAGAAATTATTTTCTCTAAAAAACATCACTGTTATAATATTTTTATACATTATAATAATTTAATTAGGGATAAATCATTTTTCCACATAACAATCATATAGTCACATTGATTTCATTTATTTTCTCTAAGAAATCTCAAATAATAATTTAAGCAAAAAGAACACACAACTAATTCGTAAAAATTAAATTTAATTATCCTATTTCCTACAGTAAAATTTATAGGATATTACACCCTCGATATTCTATGAGGTTTAAAATAACACGATTACATAAATAATTAAATGACTTCATAACATAAGATTAATTATCTTAATTTTCCAAAGGCAAAATTATAGGGTATTACATATGATGTTCAAATCCAAGAAACCGAACTACATAGCTTATTTGAGAGATGAACCAAGGAAAGAAAAAAGAGTAGAGAAGTTCTCTTCATTTTTACTTCTTGTTCTCTTTGGAGAACACGAGGAGGACATCCTATTTAAAGCGGTAAGAAATGAAGTCATATTAACAACAATACTGATTATTTGGTAACAATTTTGGAATTCTTTTGTGGCCAAACGCTTGTTTAGGATATCTAGTGGCCAAACACTTATTTAGGAAATCAGCTGACAAAATATTTGTTTCCTCAATAATCTAATAGATTTTTAACAACAAAGACATTCTACACACACACACACATACTGGCACAAATATTTCTTTTCTAATTTATTTTTTCAGTCTATTCTTCTTTGTTGTGTATTTTGAATTTAATATGAAATAGAGATGGATCAATGAAACCATTAGCTGTATCCACTACTTTTCTTTATTTTTCATCAAATGTTGCTTTGCTTCATTACTCAAACTTGGGATTGAGACTTCCCTTGATATATCCTAGCATCGGTTTCATTTTGATTCCAAGAGTACTCGGATGAGAATTATTACAAATAGCAGTAACATATAGCAACACTTTATGCATTTGTTAACGTCATTTTTAGCCGTTTTGTTGCAATGGTAACTTTTAGTCGAAGCCGATATGAATTCTGCCAAACATATGATGACGTCAAGAAAATCTTCAACTACTGTACCCGGTCAACATCGGAACCAAGAGCCGATGAGCCATCACCCCCACATCGTGACACGATAGGTAAGACACTACCATTCTCAACCGCCAAGGACGGGGCATGAAGCGGGATTCTCTCCACTTTTGAATAGTCAGCAACCATGCCATAGTAAGTATAAAACGAGCAAGGATCCCAAATTGAAGAACCCAACAATAATTGTCTCAAATTTTACCCGCTTTCCTTATAGCTTTCGTTTACAATTGTTTGTTTACAGCTGTGTTTACATTTTCCTTACAATTTTCCTTACTCCTTTGATTACAAGCTTCCTATTTTATGTTGCTTTAATTGCAAATTCCAATACTTTTGTATTTGTTCATCATCTTAATCGAAATACGCTGTGTTCATTCCTGCTTTGCTTTCACATGCAATATTTCTACTTTCTTAGACAATTTCTATAGTAAATTCAAGGAACCTACGTCTTTTAAAAGGTCCAGCTGAACAATTCATATTTCCATCAAACTATTTATGTTCATCAGAAGAGTAGCCGATCGACAGTTCCATCAACTCCCCTTTTCGTAAGACAACATAAATTGGCACGCCTAGTGGGACCAAAGGTAGTTGTTGCATGCAATTGCATTCATGACGCATTATAGCTAATTCTCAGCAGCAATCCTCAGGGCCTTCATCGGATTCCTTTGATCGGCCTACAGTTCAGACTTTATGGGGAGCGTTTGATCTTGCAATGACGGTCCTGCAGTGCCTAGGTCACCATGCCTGAGCAACAGGGGGCACAATCTTTGTCTCCTCCCCAGGTGTCCTAACTAACACCCACTTCTTTAACTGCCATACAACAGGTCATGCAGCAGTGTACGGACAAACTCATTTAGAGTCTTATTCCTTAGTTCGCCACGGTGTTCTGACCACTGCTTCAGAATGAGTTCCATAATTTCAAACAAAGGTAAAATGCTCATGGGATGCCTCAGGTATGTGTGTATCCTCCCCGCTCATCTATTATTACACCTTCTTGTTGGTCGGTATATTTGTTGCATCGAGAGTAGTCTGTGCTAATTCTCGGGAGACATCAAGGGAATCCGGGGTTAAATCCACCCGGCATGGTTCCTTCGAAACCTTTCCTAGGAAGAACTCCACCATATCCAGTCACAGGGACCCAAGTGTCGATTGGGGCACAGGTATTCTATGACCAAAATGCCGCTCCAAAGAGGAATGTTTATTCTTCGTACGAAGGACCCCAGAGTTACATTACAGTTGTCCCTGCCGCGTACTTTGTCACGGTGATAGCCTATCCCATGCATGGGGTAGGATATCCTGAGATGACTTCATTCCCCGAACAAGGTTCTCAATTGACTATCATAGGTTCATCCATACAAAATCAATAGCCAATAACGTCAACCGATGTCAACTCAATGACAGAGGCATTGCGTCGACAAGCCAGAGATTAGCCAGTGTATTAGAAGTCGTACCTAGAATGGGTGGACTCTATGGCAGTACTACCATGAGGATTTAAGTTGCCCGAGTTTTTCACATTATCTGGAGAAGATAACAAGTCAACTATGGAACATATACTAAGGTTTATGGCATAATGTGGAGAGCTCAAAAATAATGACTGGCACATATTGCAATTCTTCTCTTTATCTTTGATGGGGGCGGCGTTTACTTGGTATGCAAACCTGACACCTAGTTCCGTGTACTCATGGGCTAATATAGAGCGAATTATTCATAAGCGTTTTTTTAAACCAGCACCTGAGGTCTCCATAGCAGATCTTTTAGCAGTTAAACAGAGATCGTCCGAAAGTGTAGCAAAGTTCATCGAGTGTGTTCGGCAAATTAAAGCCAAATGCACCACCTAATTGCTGAAAATGGAGTTTGCCAAGATAGCCATCAATAGAATGCGTCCATAGCTCAAAAAGCGCCTTATCCTCCAAGATTTCTCTAACCTATCCAGTCTTTTGTTCCAGGCCATTAGAATCAAAGAAATGATCAACAAAAAAGAGAAAATGTGGTCAATCAAATTTTCTCAAGGGTGAACCATGATATCAATGGTGGACAACATTACCAATAATAAGGAAGAACAATTACTAGAAGTGATAACAGTAGAATTAGTGAAAGGTACATCTTACACTTGTCCTTTTCTGAAACCTAGTAAAGCGAAGGAGGAAGCTTCTCATGCAGGGCCATCCACATACACGTTTAATGTGTCAAAACTGAGAAAATCTTTGATCAAATGGTTAAAGCCAAACAGATTCGTCTACCTTTCAGCCACAAGGTTCCAAGGCTAGAGGTGTTGAAAGGTAAGAAGTACTGTAAGTGACATAACTCATTTTCCCATAACATAAATAGCTATGTTGTTTTCAGGAACATAATACAGAAGGCTTTAGAAGAAGGAAGGGTAAGATTTGCTGACAAGCATGAAAAAACCTTAGTCGATACAGACTTGTTCCCTGCAGCAAATGCAAGTGTGGTGCAGACATGCAAGGAAGACATGAAGTATGAGCTAGGAGATTCTTCAGTCAAGAAGCAGTTTGAGATTTTGGAAGGAAAAAGACCAACGATCCAAAGGCTAGACGATCGGTCGTCAGTTTTTACTCGGCTCACAGTTCGACCTTCGCAGCTCATTTCCAGGGAAACGATGAGAAGTTTACAGTGCATGTGCCTCGTAAAGAGCCATTCTATCAGGGACATTGTTCCTTGCATACAAAAACTCAGAAACGACGAGAACAAAAGAGATGGGCTCAGCAGAAACAAGCGTTGGAGGAATGGTCAGATAAACAGGTATGTACTTCCATAAGTCAGAACAAGCTCAGCATTCTTCCATCATAATTCTGAGCAAATACCAAGCAAGAAATTGTATAAGAGGATTACTATGCAACAGAAGTTGTGGCCGTTAAATTCATCAAGTTTAAAATGCCATCGGAAGGGATATTTTTTCTGATCCCCACGACAGAACATACCAATCACCTCAAACCATTATACATCAAGGTACATATCAATGAAAGACCTTTCTTTTGAGTTTTCATTGATGGAGGGGCTGTATTGAATGTAATGCCGTTGGCAACCTTAAGGCGTTTGGGCAAGGACCAATGCAATCTATCTCCTACAGATATCCAAATGCTTAATTTCACCGAGGAGGTAGCCAAAGTAGAAGGGGTTATCACTTTTGAGGTGGTCGTCGGATCCAAGGTTAGTAAGTCTGTCTTCTTTATAATCACGGTAAAACCGGCGTATTCTGTCTTACTAGGTAGGGATTGGATTCATGAAAACCATTGTGTGTCGTCAACGCTTCACCATATAATGCTGATTTGGGATGAAGAACAAGTAGAAAGGATACCAACTAACCCCAATCCGTTTTCTACAGAAGTACATATGAATAAGGTTGTCTTCTACCGCTCTACCTTTAACCCAAGCCATTACTCCAGGCTTACCATGGCTCATAACCAGATCACAACGGAAGGGTTGGAAGATCAATGTGCAAAAACACAAGACCCTGATGTTCGGCGTGCACCCAGTTTCATGGCTCAGGACCCGTTAATGGAAGTGGATATCAGGGAACTTGGGGAGAATAGAACCACAAAGTTAAGTTTGTGCTTAACTTTCGATCAGTGGAATTCTCTAACAATACTGATTCGTGGGTACCAAGAGTGTTTCGCATGGGATTATCATGAGATGTCAGGCAGGATAGAGGTATTGTGGAGCACTGCTTACCGATTAAGGAAAGTTTTAGGCCTCATAAGTAGCATGTCCGGCATTTTAATCCCACTTTTTTACCCAAGATCAAGGAAGAAATTGAGAGGTTTCTTCGATGTGGTTTCATTCATACCTGCCGGTATGCAGACTGGGTGTCCAATGTTATGCCTATTATTAAGAAGAGCGGCTAATTGCGGGTTTGCGTTGATTTTAGAAATCTAAATTTGGCCACCCCAAAGGATGAATACACCATGCTGATGGCTGACATATTGTGGGCTCGGCTACAGGAAACCAATTCTTAAGCTTTATGGACGGATACTCTGGGTACAACCAAATATTCATAGCTGAAGAAGATGCCAGGAAAATAATTTTTTGTTGCCCGGGATCTATCTGTTTATTCGAATGGTTAGTTATGCCTTTCAGTTTGAAGAACGCTGAGCTACTTTCCAGAGAGCTATGAATCTCATTTTCCATGATCTCATCGGCAAGACCATAGAAGTTTATATTGATAACTTAGTGGTTAAGTTTTCCACTTTTTCATAACACCTACAGTGGTTAGAGCAAGCCTTCCTTCGAATGTGCCAGCACCGATTAAAAATCAACCCTGCCATGTGTGCCTTCTGAGTTTCAGCTGGTAATTTTCTTAGGTTCCTGGTACATCAGAGAGGGACTGAAGTAGACCAGAACAAAGCAGGAGACATTTTACAGGCAAGGCCACCGCAAACTAAAAAGGAACTCCAAAGTTTCTTATGGAAGATTAATTTCTTACAACGTTTTCTTGCAAACACCGTAGGTAAGTAGAGGTTGTTCTCTTCGTTGCTCTAATTAAGGTCATTTTTAGAATTTGTCTAGCAACCGGAGCATCAAGAGGCCTTTGATTAGATCAAGGTAGCTTTGTCACAACTACCGATCTTGGTCCCGTCATAGGATAAGGTACCCTTGAAATTGTATATTTCAATGGCTCCGGAGTCTATCAGCTACCTGCTAGCTCAAAACGATGCATAGGGGGTTGAAAGGGCAGTATGCTACCTCAGTCAAAACTTAACGAATATCGAGACCAGGTATTCCCCTATTGAGAAACTATGTTTATCTTTATATTATGTATGTGTGAAGCTAAAACATTACTTGCTACCTAGGGAAGTTCAAGTTCTGTTCAAAATTGATCTCATTATATATCTACTAAACTGCTCACTGTTATAAGGACAGTTAATGAAATGAGCTATTATGATATATGATTTTTCCCTTACTCACTTACCTTTTAAAGTGATGAAAGGTCAGATCATAGCCGATTTCTTAGCCGAGCATCCATGCTTGGAAATGCCCAATCCTAAAAAGGAAGAGGTACAGGGGTACATTTCACACAAACTATGGAAGTTGGAATTTGATGGATCAAGCACTCAGAATAAGATAGGTGTCGGGTTGGTTATAGAAGCTCCTGGTGGACAATAAGGAAAAATCTTGTTTGAATTAAGTAAAGGGACCTTAAATAATTAGGCTAAATATAATGCTCTCATTTTGGGACTTTGAATTCTGAAGGCTTTGGATGCACGAATGGTCAATATAACAGGGGATTCTCATATTGTCATTCAACAAATTTCAAGGGAGTACAAATGCACTAACCCCGTATTGTCGGATAAGTTACAGGAAGTGAGAGCATTATTACACTACTACTCGAAAGTTATCTTGACTTATATTTCTTGAGTAGAGAACCAGGGGGCAAATGATTAGCTTAAACAGCTTTAGGTTTTAAGAAAAGCGTCAAGATGGTAATGTGTCTACAGATATCAAAAGAGAAACTTGAAGAAGACTGGCATTCCGATATCATTTCATACTTACGGAAGCCTACGAGTCGGGTTTCACGGGAGCTAAAACGTAAGGCATTGAACTTTGTACTGATCGGGAATGACTTATTCAGAAGAAGCCATATAGGAGTTTTGCTGAGATGATTATCTAACTAAAAAGCAGGGCAAGTGTTAGCCGAGGTTCACGAAGGCCTATGTGGTGCTCATCAGGTGGGTTCTAAGCTGAAATAAACACTGCAATGACATGGATTTTACTGGCCCTCTATAACCATAGATTATGTAGCCTATGCAACCGGATGTGAGACATGTCAAAAGTATGGCCCTTTGATTCATACACCCACCACTGACCTGCATCCTATCATCAAGCCATGGCCGTTCAAGAGTTGTACTCTAGACGTCATCAACAAGATTCACCCGCCATCGACCAAAGGGCACACCTTCATTTTAGTGGCGACCAACTATTTTACCAAGTAGGTAAAGGTACAGGCTTTGACCAGAGTAAACCAATCTGCCATTATAACTTTCCTTCAGCAGAACATCCTTTTCCAATTCAGTATACCTGAAACCATAACGGCTAACACCAAGGAACTATGTTCACAGAGACAAGATATGCGATTTTCTAACTCAATTCAAAGTTAAATTACTGTATTCCTCTCCGTATTATGCACATGCCAATGGTTAAGCAAAAGCTAGAAACAAGACTTTGATCAGTATGATCTATAAGTCGTTGGAAGATAAACCTAGAAGATAGCATGAAACCCTTGAAAAAGTGTTCTGGGCATATTGAAATGCTTACAAGACCACTACATGTTTTACTCCATTTCGACTGATATATGGACAAGATGAGTTGTCACTATGGTTAGCCCGAGTAGCTTACTAACATTGCTTGTCGATTGAGGATTACAAATTGGCCTAGCCATGAGTTTGGACCAAGTCGAGAAAGACTGTTGGACAGCATTGGAAAATATCAAAAGGCATAAGAAGAAAGTAGCAAGAACCTACAATCAGAAAATGTGGGAAGGAGTTTTCAAGTAGGAGACATGGTTTGGAAAACGATTCTACTTATAGCACTAAAAGACCTAAGCTACGTTAAGTGGTCTGCCTCATAGGAGGGACTTTTTCTTGTTACATAAGTTTTTGATGCAAGTGCCTATCGGCTGATAACACCCGACGGAAAGGAAGTAAATAATGCTATAAACGGTAAGTACTTGAAAAAGTTTTATCCTACATTCTGGGAAAGAACCTTGGTAGGAGAAGAGTGAAAATAAAAGAGAGAAAAAGAGGGGAAAAATGTATATAGAAAAGCAACAGAAAGGGAAAAAAAAGAAGTATGTTGGCATTTCCCACGAAATAGCTGATCACAAACAAGAGCCGATCAATTAGCTGCTACAATTGAAAAAAAAAAAACACAAAAGTAAGAAGTCAATCTTCCTCAGGAGGAGTATGAGGTGTCTCAGTCGGTTGGGCAAAAGAAACTATGGCAAGCCTATTTGGATCTTCTTCGGGCAGAGTAGTCATCGTTGGGGTTTACTCTTCTTCTTCTGGTTGGGCGGTCAGTTCTTCCGGGGCCAGCTCTGGTTCAGCAGTTGATTCTTCCATTGAAGGGGGACACGTCTCGGTATCCACAGTTTGAGTACCCGAAGGACTAACTTCATTGGGACTACGGAAGAAAGTGGCTAGGTAAGGTTGGAAGTTGTCCCACAAAGACTGCATACCGATAAGCAACTTGTCTGAATGTTGTAGTTCTTTTTGGAGTAGCTCTTCTTCGGCCTCCAGCATGAGTTGTTCATCCCAGAATTTAGCCACTAACTCTTCGACAGAGGAGGCCATTTGTTGACAGGCACTCTCGGCCTCAAGCTTCTCATCCAAGGCCTGCCTTTCAGAATCTAATCCTACTTGGAGTGCTCGCAGTTGCTTCTCAATGACTTCAATTATTTCAAACTCTATCAAAAATTTTAGTTCGAAGGATACTTAGCTGAGCAGAAGACTCTTGACGATGCGTTTGCAGAAACGCTTCCTATTCTCGGAATGCCTCCAAGGCTTGAAGTCGACAAGAAGCTTCATCCCACTTACTTTGGGTATTGGAAAAAAAGCTCTAGGTCAACCGCATAAGCCCCAGATAGTTAGTCGATAGGCGCTTCAATTCTATTAGGACATCAAAAGCGGTTGATTACACTAGCACCAAGAAGGCTCGGCTGATAGCATCTTGGGAAGAAGGGCTGGTCAGTAAGTCAGTTCCCATTAGATTTTGCAGAAGTTCCAGTGCTGCAGTTTTAGTTATTACAGGTAGAGAAGGGGTAGGTTTCATTAGAGGCTCAGGGGCTGCTTCTGCAGGGGACGTAACAGGCTTGTCAACCACCATTATCTTTGAGGTAGGCACTTCAGACATAGAGGCAACAATCGGCGAAGGGAAAATAGCCAAAGTCCCTTCTTCTGTCATTGCCATTTTTGCAGGAGACAATGGGGCATAGCTGCCGATGACTCTGAGGAAGAGTCAGAATAACCAGTTGGCTATTTTTCTATTTTTGCAAAAGAAGGTAATACGAGGTTAGCTTTGATTCAATGGTTGAAAAGCATTAAAAAGGAAGAGATCTTTTAGCATCAATTCAAAGCTTAGCAAATGCTAGAGTATGAGTGGCCTGCTGTCTCTTTGACCACCTCAGCAGGAGGAGGACGGTTTCTTCTTGTTCTTCCTCATCAGGAAATGAAAGTATGGGGGCTTTTTTCACTGGCGGTGTACGGAATAGGCACAACAATCCAACTGACAAAGGCTTTGCTCTGTTTACTTTTCTTCGGAGTAGACATTTCTACCACTGCCGATGTCGATCCTGCCAATCTGAACAACCACATCGTCACAAGGGCAGAGAAGAGTATCTCGCTCAGTAGTCGCCACCACTGGTTGAAGTTAGGTATAGCCTCTCTGACAACCTGAAAATGGTGATAATCATAAGAACGAAAAACGGTTAAGAACCTATCGGCTAAAGTGCGCACATCTTCAGCAGATAGGACAGGTATAACAGTGTAACAAGAAATGTGACCAGAATCAGTAGGAATATCTTGAATTACCCAAATTGCTATAAGAAGCAATGTGGGTTATACCATTTCCATGAGGACTTGGCACTCTGGGAACCTGGTTTTGCCCCAAGAAGGAGTTCTTGGAAGCACAGTATTCTGGTCTGAATAGTCTCTTAGGAGGCTTCCAGTGCATCGGCAAGCTTCGTCAACCAAAGGGGGCTGGTTTCTTAGGTGGAATAGGGAAAGAAGTGGGGTACGTTTGGGAGATGATTCTGATAAAGGTAGGCCATGATGGTACCGGTGAAAGTCCTATTTATAGGAGTCTTCAATAGCTGATAACCTGTAGCCCAATTGGCAGAATCCGCAGAGTCTTCGGGGATATTGTTGATGCCAAACTGAGGAATGTACTGATAAAGCCATAGCTGCATGACCCAGAGGGGGCCACCAAGATTAGTTGGGTCACTCCCAGTCAACAGGGCCAAGATCATCTGATTCATCAGCCGATATACCAAGGCAAGCACCAAAGAAGCTAGGTCATAGCGCATTTTCTTCCTCAGCAAAGCCGATAAGTAGTATCAGTACTCATTACTTATCCTCACCGAGTAAGAGCATAAGATATACTTATAGGGCCATAACCATAGAAAGGCAGACTGTTCTTGCTCTGATGAAAAGTTATTGACGCCCCGTTGGGGGGCCATAAAGTTGCCATAAGAGGCAGTTCCAGATGGGCTTCAACGACTGACAGGTTTTCTTCGTCGTGAAGGGCAGAGATTTCATTGCCATTGCAATGGAAGCCCAAAATAGTGAGATGTCGAATTTAGTGGGTGAGAACATACCACGAGGGAAAATGAAGCCATTGATCATCGGGGACCAAAATGGTGGCGAAAAGGTTGCGGTCGAAGGTCATTTCGAAATCAGACATCATAATAGCATCACGGATGCCCCATTGATCCCAAAGGGCACTATAAGTGGCTTGGTAACGGTCACACCATTCTTTGTAATTTTTTAGGGGATGGGTCTAATGGCAAAAAGAAAAGGACAGGCCAGCTGTAAAGAAATTGTCCTGATTTAGCGAAAGGGTAAAACCCTTCGAATAGACGAACTACAAGTGTTCGGCATTAACTTCTATTAGCAATAGCCAAGGACCCAAGGCGTATAGATTGGCATCAACTTAGATCAAAACCAGGGGGAATGATTAATTAAAGTGGCCATAAAGATTCATATGGTTGTTAATCAAAGAAAATGCGCAGAAAATTGTGGTGGATATACGAAGAAAGATAGAAGTTTGATCAAGATAGAGTTATTGTAGAAGAAGGATTTCGTATAGGTGAAGGAGGAATGATGGGGACCGCGACTATTTAAAAAAGAGATTCAAAAGACTAGCCATTCGCGAGTTTCGAAGCCGAGGAGTCGGCACCCTTCCACAATGGTCAGCACATTCTGACTTTGTTAGAAAAGGAACGACTACGAATTAAAGAACAACGATTCATATCACTTCACTTGTTCGCGCCATCAAAGCAACGGGACTTGAGGGGGCATGTGTTGACGTCATTTTTAGCTAATCCGTCTAACAATAACTTTTAGCCGAAGCCAATACGAATTCTGCCAAATGAATGATGACGTTAAGAAAATCTTCAGTTGTTGTACTCTGTCAACATCGGAACCAGGAGCCAATGAGCCATCACCCCCACGTCACGGCACAATCGGCAAGATACTACCATTCTCAACCGCCAAGGATAGGCCACGAAGTGGGATTCTCTCCACGTTTGGATAGTAGGCAGCCATGCCACGGCAAGTATAAAATGAGTAGGGATCCCAGATTAAAGAACCCAACAACAACCGTCTTAAACCAAATTACCAAATTTTCTTCTAGTTTTCAATTCCTTTTTCTCTTCATTTTTTATCGCTTTCCTTACAACTTTAGTTTGCAACTTTTATTACAGCTTTGTTTACATTTTCCTTCCAATTTTCCTTACTCTTTTGATTACAACCTTCCCATTTTATGTTTCTTTGATTGCAAATTCCAGTACTTCTGTATTTTTCCCTCATCTTAATCGAAATACACTGTGTTCAATTCTGCTTTGCTTTTGCATGCAATATTTCTTCTTTCTTGGACCCTTTCTATTGTAAGTTCAAGGAACCCATGTCTTTTAAAAAGTCCAACTCAACCATTTATCTTTCTATCGAACTATTTATGTTCATCGGAAGAGTAGTCAATCGATAGTTCCATCGGCTTCCCTTTTCGTCAGGCAACAGTATTATCAAGCATTAAAAAGAAATTAATCTCAGTTGTTTTACAAACATTATTTTTAATATACCTACATAAGAAATTTAAATGGTGTTCACTGGGGTGTGAGATCATTATTTGCACACATGTCCCAAATAACCGTAAATTTCTTTTTGTATTTAATAACTAGTAAAAAGTTGTTACATCACTTAACAAAAAGCGTTTAATGTACTCAATTTGAAAAAAATTAAATCCAAGGTATGTAAATGGAGTGTTTTGGTAAGACTTTCAAGGAGCTGGGATGACATTCAGCTCATCACCTTCAAATATAGCTTTGTAACAACCATTTGTTTTTACATCAATGAGCACATCAACTTCAATAATAGTTCACGAACAGTCTCAAAGGTAGCTCGTTCATCAAAAGTTTCACCATATAAGGTCTACTAGGTCCTACTTGATTGGGCCAAAAGGCTTCATAACTACGGGAAAAATTACTTTTTGTGACGGAAAATTTGTGACGGCTGCATGACCGTCACTAATTGCGACGCTTTGTGATGGCAATAAAAATAGTGATAAGGTTTGATCAGCCATCGCAAAACCGTCACTAATTGCAATGGCTATCACCAAACACTCACTAATTGCGACAGATTTGTGATGGCTCAATAGAACTGCCGCAAAATCCTAGCAAATTAGCGATGGTTTAGGATGAAATTTTGTAATTATACATTAAATCTAAATAATTAAAAAAAAACCATTGCACAACCCTCACAAATTGCGATAAATTTGTGACGGCTCGATAATAAATTTAATTTTTTAAAAACTTTCAAAGCAACTGTATCAAAATCCTTGCTAATTGCGATGAATTTGCGACGGAATTTTGTAATTATAAATTAAAACTACATAATTAAAAAACCATCGCAAAGCCCTCACAAATTGGCGATGGTTTAGTGACGGCTTTTGGTAATTACACTTAACACTAATTAATTAAAAAACCCTCACAAAACCCTCACAAATTGCAATTGATTTGTGACGGCTCGATAATAATTTTATTTTTTTTAGAATTTTCAAAGAAACTGTAGCAAAACCCTTGCAAATTGCGACCAATTAGAGATGGAATGTTGTAATTATATATTAAAACTAAATAATTAAAAAACCGTCACAAAGCCCTCACAAATTGGCGATGGTTTAGCGATGGCTTTTGATAATTATACTTAACACTAATTAATTAAAAAAGCCGTCACAAAACCCTCACTAATTGCGACATATTTGCGATGGTTCCATAATAAATTTAATTTTTAAAATATTTTTAAAAGAACCATCACAAAATCCTCGCTAATTGTGATGGCTCGATAATAAATTTAATTTTTAAAAAACTTTTAAAAGAACCGTCGCAAAACCCTAGCAAATTAGCGACGGTTTTGCGATGGCTCGATAATAAATTTATTTTTTTTAAGATTTTCAAAAAATCATCGCAAATCCCTCACTATTAATGACAAATTTTCAATGGCTCAATAATAATTTTAATTTTTTAAGATTTTCAAAAAAAAAAAAAAACATCGCAAAATCCTAGCAAATTAGCGACAACTTGTAAAAGCTATCGCAAAACCTTTACTAATTGCGACGGATTTGCAAGGGATTAGGGTTTCAAAACACTAATCCCTCACAAATCCATTACTAATCTAAAAACAATCTTTAAAAAATTTTAAATTTTGATTATATATATATATATATATATGTGTGTGTGTGTGTGTGTTGAAATAGTAGAATGCACGAAAAGACAATGTTAAGTTGAAATATTTATATATATATAATATAAATATAATATAATTAAGTATATATGTATATAATGTTAGTGTTATGCCTGGACTTGTAGAAGAAAAATTTTTGTTCTTCAGATGATCAAAAAAAGGTAAAAAGCTGTTACCTTTTGATCTATTTGTCTTATTTTCCACACATATGTAGTTCCTGGGATGTTGTCTCGTTTTAATTTTCTGCTGCACCATATATGATATGCATGAGATACCCAACAGTGGTATCAGAGCCTTGCTATGTGTGGATTCCAGACATTGTTTTTGGCATGAAAAGCTGTTTTCATGTATTCGTGTATATCTTTGTTCACTGTGAAATTGTTTTCACTCGAGTCAAAATCGTTTCAAGTATTATGGGTTGGGTCCGTAGCACAACATGCTTGTGTAAAAGTTACAGCATATTTCAAAATATGCTTTCTTTATGTGTTGCAAGTTTTTTGCAGAAAAACGTTTTCTTGAACATGGTTGATTGCCTTCTGTTTCATCCTAATTTTCTGTTTTGGTCTTGTTTAAACTAACAAATTAGTTGTTGTTTCAAGCTTCAAAACAGAAAATAATGCTGAGAATTATTCTCAGCAAAATTTTACAAAAGAAGAAGGCACCAGAAACTGTTTTTGGAAAATTTTCAAAAATCGTCGTCTTGTTCCCAATTACAGCCAGTGCCGGCTCCGGCTCCTAGCTGGCACCGGTTCCATGCTATTTCGCGAACGTCCAGAAATCGTTTCTAGAAAAAATTTTCCTTAAAACCAGACAGTAGCCGGCACCAGCTCTGGCTTTCAAACCGGCACCGATTTTGCTCTGTTTCAACGTTTCAGTAAAAAAAAAAAAAAAAAGATTTTAGAAGGGAAAAATCTCATATGATGAAAGGTGGTAAAATAAAATTTTCTTTCAAGGGGCTCTGCCCCTTTGACCCCCGCCCGCTGACCAACTAGTGAAACTGCCATTTTCGCTACCAGAGACGGGACCCAAAAGCATTTTCTCAAAATTAGTTTTGAGACAAACAATTTTATTTTTTAAAATAGTGATTTTAAAATTTTAAAATTAATGTATTTTTCTAAAATATTGACTTTAGAATTTATTTTATGTTTCCAAAATAGTGATTTTGGAATAATAAAAATTATATGTTTATTTTGATTAAGCATAATTAATGGCATGGTGGATGGTTATGGACTAAAACTAATTATATCTGTTCATGCATTTCACAGTTTTGTTTTTTTATGAAATAGGGCCTGCGTGTCCCGCCTTCTCTAAAATTCGTATGTAATTCTCTTCTTATCTAACCCCCCCACCCCCCCGAATGTAACTCGAGGTTTTCTCTCTTTAGGAAATTATGTAATTAGTTTACATAGGTTAGATAGGAGTAGAATTATTTTCTTCTGGAGATGGCAACCAAAACAAGGCGAGAAGGTAAGACCTTCTACTTAAATTATTTATGAACACATAAGGTTAACTATATTAATTTCTTTTATGGCTTAAAGAAATTAATTTAGGGTAAAGTCCATAACCATACCATGTAATTGCTTTATTACCATGATTATCAATTTTGTGATTTATTGATTTTTATGCATGTCATTTATTGAAATCACTAAAAGGAACAAATCCCTCAAATAATATTAAACATAATTCCTTCTGTTAATATAGTAAGAACAAGAGTCCTTTTTTCGAGACCAGGTTATTGGGCAAACCCAAGCCTGCTCAACATCGAGCATGTTCAAGCAATGGAATTAAATTCCTGATTAATGAGTCGGGTTTAACTAAATTCTTTATCACGATTGGGCAAACTCAAGCATAAAGAAATTTAGAGGAAAAGTTGGGGTAGCCCACAAGGCTTTAAGATTAAAAGTTGTTAATCACTCAATGATCTGGTAGTTACATACGATATAATTGGTACTGGATACCCACCAATAAACTCAAAGATGGCTTGTTGGGCAAACCTAAGGTTACTCTTGAGGAATTTGGATACCAGTCCACTAGGAAAGCTTCCAACGAGCTTTCCCAAATCAGTAGCAGGGGCTATTGGTTTGAGTAAAATAGTGGAGTACAAATGCGTTTAATTAAAGTCCTAATTATTTGCATTTCATATGTATATACAGTAGCTAATCCTCTCTATCTTTATATCTAGGACACTTATATCATGTCAACAAACCTAAACCTGCGTAGCATCTTGGAAACCAACAAGTTAACCAAATCAAACTACCTTGACTGGTATAGAAATTTGAGAATCGTTCTCAAATCGAAAAAGTTACTCTACATGCTAGATGCTCCTATTTCGCCACCACCAGCTCAAGATGCCCATGCTGCCCACAAAAGGCACAAGGAGGATAGTGATACAGCATCATGTATTATGCTGGCATCCATGACTCCCGAGTTGCAAAAACAGCACGAGCATATGGATGCTCAATCGATTATACTACATCTTCAAGAACTGTTTGACGCCCAAGCCAGAACTGAGAGATACGAGATCTTGAAGCAACTATTTCGTTGCAAAATAGCAGAGGGTTTTCTGTGGCCACTCATGGGCTGAAGATGCTAGGCTTGATAAAGAAGCTTGGATCTCTCGGGTTTGCAATGGATCATGACTTAAGTGTTGACTTAATTCTGCAGTTTTTACCTAATAGTTTCTCATAATTTGTGATTAACTATCAGATAAACAAGATTGAGTCTACCATTCCTGAGTTGATCAATCTTCTCAAAACTGCGGAGTCCTCTATGAAGAAGGATTCCAATGCAATTTTAATAGTAGAATCTTCTTTTTCTAAGAAGAAAGTTTAAAAGAAGAAGAAGAAGGTTCCCATAAAGCCGAAAGGTGGTGTGAACAAGAAGGACACTGCTACCAAGGGCCCATGCCATTATTGTGGAAAGAAGGGCTATTGGAGGCGCAACTACAAGGCCTACTTGGAGACCATTAAGGATAATAAGCAGAAGGAGAAGCTTACAAGCACTTATACTTCTTCTTCGGGTATGTTTATGGTTGAGATAAATACTGCCTTTAAAAATGAGATATGGGTATTAGATACCAGATGAGGATCTCATTTGTGCAATAACTTACAGGGACTAAAGGGCAGTAGAAGGCTTGAGAAAGGCGACGTAGACCTACGTACTGCAAATGGGGCAAAGGTTGCTACACTTGCTGTGGGGATATACGAGCTGAATCTGCCTTTATGATTAGTTCTAGAATTACAAAACTGCTATTATATACCAGTTTTAATGAAAAAAATTATTTCAGTTATGTGTTTAGACTTAAATGGATTTCATTTGATATTTAAGAATAAATGTTATTTTTTTTCATTGAATGATATTCATTATAGTTCAGCAACTCTGGTTAATGGTTTATATGTTCTAGACTTAGATAATCCAATTCTCAATATAAACAATAAGAAATCTAAAATAGATAACTCTAACACCTCTTACTTATGGCATTATTGTTTAGGCCATGTAAACGAAAATCATATTTCTAAGTTACACAAGCTTGGTGACTTAGAGCCATTTGATTATGAATCATATGGCATATGCGAGTCTTGTTTACTAGGTAAAATGGCTAAAACTCCTTTTTCAGGAAAAGGAGAACGGCCAAGGAGTTATTAGAACTTATACATTCTGATGTATGTGGCCTAATATCTATACAAGTAAGAAGAGGTTATAACTATTTCATAACCTTTATTGATGATTTCTCACGATACGGGTATTTGTATTTAATGAAATACAAATCTGAGGCCTTTGATAAGTTCACAGACTTCAAGAATGAAATAGAGAAACAACTTAGCAAAAGCATTAAGACTCTAAGATCTGATCGAGGAGGAGAATACTTAATCCAAGAGTTTCTGAGTTATCTTAGAGATAATGTGATATTATCTCAATGGACTCCACCATATACACCTCAACATAACGGTGTATCTAAGAGAAGGAATTGAACCCTTCTAGACATGGTACAAACCATGATAGCTTCTGCAAACCTAGCAAAATTATTTTGGGGGTATGCACTAGAGACTTCTGTTTATATACTAAATAGAGTTCCAATAAAATCGGTTGATTCTACCCTATTTTAAATGTTCTTTGGTAAGAAACTAAGTTATCTCACTTGCGAGTATGGGGTTGTCATGCCTTTGTTAAAAGGCCACAATCAGACAAACTTGATAGTAAGTTTGACAAGTATTTATTTGTGGGATATTCGAAAAAATCTTTCGGATATTACTTCTACCTACCCTCTAAAAACAAAGTGTTTGTTTCGAAGCATGCCATCTTCTTAGAGAATGAGCACATGCTCAAAGGGGACAGTGGGAGTAAAATTGAACTTACTGAAGTTCAAGAAGATCAAACAAACAAGGATCAACCGTCTGAACCCACATCTAATGAGAGAATAGATGAACTTTCTAATACATAAGATCCTCATAGATCTAGTAAGATACGTGTGGCACCTGAGAGATATGGATTTCTCATTAGTAACCACAATGACGTATTGCTCATAGATGAAGATGAGCCTACTACCTACAAGGATGTTCTGAATAGTTCCAAATCTGGCAAATGGCTTAAGGCTATGAGGTCAGAGATGGATTCCATGTACGACAACCAAGTATGGACTTTGGTTGATCCACCTAAAGGAATTAAACCTATTAGGTGCAAATTGGTTTTTAAGAAGAAAACGGACATGGATGGTAACTTAGTTACCTATAAAGCACATCTAGTGGTGAAGGATTATCATCAACAACATGGTATTGACTATGACGAAACCTTCTCGCCAGTAGCCATGTTAAAATTCATCAGGATACTCCTAGCCATTGCTGCTCATTATGATTATGAGATTTGGCAAATGGATGTGAAAACAGCTTTCCTAAACGAAAATCTGACTGAGGAAGTGTATATGACACAACATGAGGGTTTCACATCCAGTGATAGCACAAAGGTGTGTAAGCAGAAAAGGTCCATTTATGGACTTAAATAAGCCTCTAGGAGTTGGAACATGCGTTTTGATGAAACAATCAAAGAGTTTGGTTTCATTCAAAGCATGGATAAGCCTTGTGTATACAAGAAGGTTAGTGGGAGCGTAATCATTTTCTTATTGCTTTATGTAGATGGCATATTGCTAATAGGAAACGATATACCTGTCTTGCAAATGGTTAAAGTTTGGTTGTCCAAACAATTCTCCATGAAAGACATTGGTGAAGCAACCTATATTCTTGGAATAAGGATCTATAGAGATAGATCCAAAAGGTTGCTTGGTCTTTCGCAGTCTACATACATAGATAAAATGCTAAAGAGGTTTAGCATGGATCAATCCAAAAAGGAATTCTTACCCATGTCACATGGTGTACGCCTTTTAAAGTCGATGTCTCCCAAAACACAAGTTGAAAGGGATCACATGAGTAAGATTCCATATGCTTCAAGAGTTGGATCTATCATGTATGCTATGATATGTACAAGGCCCGATGTATCTTGTGCTCTCAATTTGACAAGAAGATACCAATCTGACCCAGGTGAGGGTCATTGGGCGGCTGTAAAGAACATCCTTAAGTACTTATGAAGGACTAAGGATGTGTTCTTAATATATGGAGAAGGTGATTTGAAAAATAAATGGGTATACTGATGCTAGTTTCTAATCTGACAAAGATGATTTCAAATCACAATCTAGCTACGTGTTTACGTTGTGCGGAGGGGCAATAAGTTAGAAGAGTTCCAAACAAGAGACTATTGCCGACTCTATGACAGAAGCTGAGTACATGGCCGCTTCTGAAGCAACAAAGGAAATAAAGATAGAGAGAGTTCTTACAGATGAGAACATAGCTGACCCGCTTACAAAAGCACTATTCCAAAAGAAAATGATAGGCATGTTGAGTCATTTGGTATTAGATACAGGAATGATTGGCTCTAGTGCAAGTGGGAGTTTGTTAGTGTTATACACTAAAGGTAATCACTTGTACGTTGTATATGACACATTTTATTTTAATAAAAGGCATCATTTATCTTACAATTTCTTTTGTTTACTTTTATGTAATATAACTGTTAGATAAAGTCCCTATGACAACATTGTGTTAAGGAAATCATGATAGAGATTATGATATGAGATTCCTACTACACTGTATAGTATTAGTACTTAAATAGTCCCTAGTCGTAGTATTAATGAGACAGGACATCATTAATGCGTTAAGACTAGCATGTGTTAAACTTCCTGATTTGATCAGGCAGTGGTTTGTGAAACCCCAGTCAAAACCAACCTTAGAGTAAGGGGGTTAGGATGCATATCATACTTCATTTCATAATTAAATACATTTTCATATGATTTTTATGTGCTTTGGATTTGAATTTTATTGGCTTGAAGTCTTGTTGGTGAGCGTCGTGTGAGAGGGGCAAAATGGTAATTTTTGCCCGAGGTGAAAATAGGGAGATAGCTTGTGGATTGAATAGAAAATAATTTTTCTAGTAGAAATAGCAACGAGAGTTGTTGTGGTTTAGTGGTCAGAGCTTTGGAATAGATTATTGAGGTCTAGGGTTCAAATTCCATCATAAAATCTTTAGCTAGATTAAATTTTATTTTTGCTTAGGGAGGATTAGTTTCGGCCTTAAGAGCCTAGAACAAGGTGGTGATAATGTCCTAGGAGAGACATGTTAGGAGAATTCTCATTTCACTCTTTACTCTACTCGAAATTCTTGAAGGGAAATGCTCAACTCATTAGTTTGATCAAGGTGTTCTAGCCTTTTTCTTTCCAGAAAATTCAGTAAAGTGCTGAGGCCTTTTAGGATCAAAATGTCTTGGTAAAAGACTTCCTATGGTCTGAAAATATGGAAGAGTTGTGAGGAATTCCATGAGGAAAATATCTCTAGTGAGCTTGTTGAAATTTCACTTCAAATTAGTTCCTCTTCCTTCATGGCATGAGCTGAAATTTTCTAGCTTGTTGTACCTTCAAATGTCGAACTCCTTAGCTCACATTTCCTTCCAAATGCTGCCAGAAAAATGGACTTAAGATCAGCTTAAAACATAAATTATTTCTGCCATTTTCGGACTGCACCGAAGCTGTGCAAAACCAGTGAAAAATTCTGGGCAAATCGCTACTTTGGAGGTCCAAAACCAAGTTGATTTCTTCCAGATTTTGTGCAGCACCTTAGCCATGTTTTTCCTCCAAGAAGAAGGATGGAGACCAGCCTTGAATACCCCTAAAACCCCCCCTTCCTGCTCGCTGCAAAATGGCTGGAAGTAGCAGACGAAAATCTGCCAGAAAAATCACTGTGCAGCGAAATTTCTAAGCAGAAATTTGTCCAGCTTGTTTCCTCTTCCTCTTCCAGCCGAAACACCAACCCTAATCTGTCAAAACCTTCCTTAAACCTCCATCAACAGAGCTCCATTGATCCCGTTAAACTTCTGCACGAAATTCCGTCAATGGCTGTCCGAAAATCTCTCCAACAAATCCCTGCAATTTAGCTTGATTACTTTCCAAAATTCCAGCCATCTTATTTAGCAACCTTCCATAATATTTTGCTCAATTGACCAGACTTCTTCTTCATCATTGTGCACCTTACTTTTGGCCACCATAAGCCTCCATAAGCCAGCATTAATCCCACAAAATTCTGCTCAAACAGTCAGCCATGGCAGACTCCAAAGCTGTCCAAACAATCAAGATATTCTTAGGATATTTACTTTCCAAATTCACTCCTTAAAAATATTCTTCAAAGATTGTAACAACTAACCTTTCCTTTTCCCTTCCAAATCACAGAATCAACTTCCCAAACCCTACTGAAAATCGGCCAGCCCTATTCCTTGCAGAAAATTTGACAGCTTTCCCTTCTCTCTATCTCTCGCGATTTTCAGCAACCATCAAGAACACACACACTACACCAAGAACACCTACTTCTTCTCTACACCTAATACCCCTCCAAACCATCTCAAATCCCCTCGAAAACTTCCAGATTTGATCTACACATTGCTGTGAATCCATCAACACCATTGTTAACATCAAACTCCTCCAAACATCTTGCTACTTCGGATCAAAACCAGAAATTTCTGTTAAGGTCAAGAACACCATCAAGGTAAACTTATTCTAGCAACTTCATCTTCTCTAACCTTGATCTCTAATGAGAACTTATGCGAATAAACATACTAATGATTTCTTTTTCTCTCTTTCTCTCTCTCTCTCTCTCTCTTGGCCGAATGGCTTTTTCCCCCATGAACATGCTTTCGCCATCTCCCATGGACAAAGTTAGACATCTAGGAGTTGAGATCTACTCTAAACTCCTTCAAAGCATTCATCAACCAGGTAAGTCCCTTCAACCTTTCTTTTGAACCCTAGATTCATGTCTCTACGATGATGTTGTTAGAAGGTGGAGGGCGAGGAGATAAGTATATATAAATTGTTGAGATTGAAGTATGAATGTATGTATGATTGTGAAGGAGATGGGATTTATGCATGGAAGGATTGTCTTGGATGATTATATGATAATTTGAGGTTGATGCATGTCATAGGTAGTATTTGTGATGAAGTATGCTAGAGATTATGTCACCTTTGGTGAATAGGATTTATATTCATGTTGGACAATTAAAGCCATGATCATATTTATGCTAGTAATGGTTAGATCATATTTTGATAAATTGAGATCTATGCTTGTATGCATGATTTGGATGATTTGATGAATTGAAGGGTTGTATATGTTCATGTTTGTGGTTAGCCATAGAAATATGATCATGATCTAGTTGTCCCTAAGCTAATCTTTATTTCATTAATAAAATATTTAGAAATATGATTTTTCTAGTAAAATTTTGAAAACCATGGGAAAATGTGGATTTGGTCTTTTATATAAAATAGTGATATTCTAGTCAAATATATAATAGTTTTTGCTGGAAAAAAATATATATATAGATATTATTTAAAATAATAAAATCAATTAAAGCCTTTTATGGAAATAATTATAATTAATAAAATATTTATTATCTTTTAATCAAAACCCATTAAAGATTTGCTTATTATTTTTCAAGGAAGACTCATTAAATTTATTTTCAACAAATTTTAGCTATCAATTATTTTCTAACAATTAAATTATTAATAAATCATTATTTTACCTAATACTACCTTGGACCCTTTTCCAAATAAACCATAATTTATTTTTAGCAAGATTTAAACCTTCAACTTATTGTACCTATTTCCCAAACTCTAGTTATTTTAATATCAAATTAGAATTATTTTATAAACCCTTTTATTTATTATTGAGCCTTAAAGCTTGGGACACTAGGGATATGACTGTAGTAAGTTGAGTTAGTTTTATTTGAGAAAGTGAGTCTTTGGCTTGAGTTTGATTGTGGTTTGTATTTACCCTATGCGGGTCAGGTCAGCTATTGGAGACCTTTGTTGTGAGCAAGGATCAGGTAAGCTCCTGTATAAAACTTGTTTGATGCAAAATATTTATTATGGCAAGCCAAGTGTAGAGTGCATGGACACTCATTTATGTAAAGGCAATTGAGGGTTAAATCCTTTCTTATTTCAAACATTTGAATTATTTAAAAACCAATGAGCAGATTTACTCAAACTCAAACTCTTTCTAAAACTGATTTTGTTAAAGACTTTGGAAAATCCATAAATTGCCATTTTCAAGTGGAACTGTGTTTTGTTCATTTTCTTCCCAAGTGGGATATGTTACGTTGAGTACTCAATGGGGGTAGACTGGTTGTATTAGTTTTGAAGAGCAAGAGTGAGTCTTCTAGCAGGAGGCTACCTCCAGAAGATAAGCTCAACTTAGAGAAACGTCAGTACTACTTAGTCAGGCCGGTCCGAGCTAGCAGTTTGTTTTATTTCAGTCAAGTGACTGTGTTTTGCCGGAATGGACACCCGGTTGTTGTTTGGGTATACAGAAGGAGGAGTAGCTTGCCCGGTAGGCCGACCACCTACCTTTTGTTAGTCTGCACAAAGTGTCGGCATTCTGACCGGTTATAGGGCCCAACGTGTGGTAACCCATAATCCTTTCTTTCGAGTGGTTGATCTTATAAATTATGTACGGCTAGATAAGCCAAAACGCCACTCTTACTTTTGACTAATGTTTGATGCTTGCCAATATTTCTCTTATAAAGGTTTTACACTTTGCATCCACGAACTGTTTTCACTAAACACCCAAAGCACACACGGACTTACTGAGATTTCTGTCTCATCACCTTTTTATCATGATTTCAGGTGGATCCTGCTGTGGGGTCGAGTAGCTAGTAATATCTGCCTTGGAAGAAAATGTGTCTTTTGATTTTATGTATTGCTTTGGGGAGACAAGAGTGGATAATTTTATTTATGGATTTGTTTCCTTTTGGGAATTCGTGGATTTATTCTTGGGTTGTAATAAATCTTAAGTTGAAGTATTATTTTTATTATTTTTATTCCGCTATTTTATTTGTGTGACCTCATTATAAAGACCCCTTGTCCTTTAGACGGGGCGACATCCCCGGCCCCGGCGGGCCTATGTAGCGGGGTGTTACATGGTTCTTATATTCGTGAGTATTGAGATACTCAAAATTAATACATGGATGCTTATTAATGGAACAAGTTCATTAGATGACCAAGCTATGAGACAATCACATGGATAACTATTTAGTACCAGTGATATAATCTCAATATCAAATGTGTAAGTATCCTTAGACTTGAGATCTCCAAGGTACTTTGTTTGCCGAGTATTGTGCTTTGATTCTAATCTCTGGAGCCAGATTGAGGGCCGCCTATGGGATGGATATTAGGTACATTATGAGGTAAACGAAAGTAGTTGAGAGGGTCAATAAAGGATTCACCACTCCTAATAGTAGGGGCGAATATCTCATGGCCACTTGTAGGAATTACTACTCAAGAAGTCCTTGGTCAAGGCGACTGTGTATTGGAAACAGTTCCAATTGATACACATCTAGAGTAGTGGATTCCTGATACAAGTACTATTATATTCGGGCCATAATTAATATATTCTGGAGGGAGTTGGCTCTAATTCCGTACTCCAAACCGAATGAGATATTATATGATGAAAGGAGTTAATTACACTTTGGTTTGTTATTAAAGGGTTCACATCAAGCCACTTGATTTCCTGGACTCTTGGGTGGTAATAATGTGTTGCTATATATCACTCATGATCTGTGAATATGGGTTTATTAATTGATGAATTAATAAACCAATCCAGATTAGAATCAATATGATTAATTCTAATTAATTATGGATTATTAATCTCAAAGACATTTGGATTAATTCATATTCGCTACCAATTGACTGGGAAACCTAATAGGTCACACACAATAGAGGATTATATACTCAATATGTTATTTGATAACATAGTGGGGTTAATTGCAAGAAAGAGAAGTTGTTGTGGACAAATTATAATTAGCTATAATTTATTGTCCAAATTGTAATTGTGAGAATTTGATGTTTCCAATTACAATTAGAGAATTCTAATTGTTTTAGAAATCTTAGATGAAGGATTTTAGTAGGTTTTTTCGTGTGATATAAGGGATACATACGAAACCCTAGCTAGAGCTGATTGTCATGCCACACAACAACTCCACAAAGCCTTCCCTTCTCTCTCTTATTGTTCTTGAAACAGAGCCCTAGCCGCCACTTTTAATTTCTGCTAGCACATAAATATTTTGGTGCTTGAGAGTGTTCCTCTGTGTGAATTTTTGCTAGAGATAATAACACACTATAATTATAGTGGTTCGACGTTCAACTCTCGTGGTGTTTGATCAAGAGGATTGCTGGATCACGCGTCGACTTGTAAAAGAAATTTTTTTTCTTCAGACAATCAACGAAAGGTAAAAAGCTGTTACCTTTTGACCTCTTTATGTCTTGTTTTCCACACATATGCTGTTCTTAGGATGGTATTTCATTTTAATTTTCCATTGCGCCATATATGATATGCATAAGATACCCAACATATAAATGTATATATATTATTTTGTAAATATGTATATCTATATATATGAATATATATAAATATATATATATATATACCTTAATATATATTAAGGTATATATATAGACACAAACACACTAGCATAAATCAAATGTATATATGCATGTATATATATTAATTTCTACGAATATGTATATATATGTACATTATATATGTACATGAGCAGATAATTGGTCTGAACTACCATGGGTTGTTCTATATGCAGTGGCCACCATGGTCATCTGCTGAAATTTGGCCATAATATTATATTCAGACTGATCATCTATGTTCCATTCATAGATGTTGTTAGTATTTTAAGAATTTTGTAAAATGGCTGGACTCTCTTCTAGGGCTATATCAGGGTGAGTGGCTCTAGAATCGTAGAGTTTTGGGGGGGTTTCTCCAATTGTTTGGTCTTCCTATTCGAAGAGGAGCAATTTCTATAGGATGAGGTTCTGATGTACCTTGATTAGAATCATTCGAGTCAGTTTCCTATAAAACAGAAATAGATTGGTGTGTGGTTGTTTTGGCTGGAGTAGAAGGTGATCTAGGAATAACAGATTTTTGTTTAACACTTGTTGAAGGAGTGTCTGGTATTATGATGGATCTTTCGATTTCTGCTATCCGTCTCTGTAATTCTGTGAGCATGAGTGGACCAGAAGTTCTTTTGAGTTCCTCACGAAATTGGGCAGGAATCTCATAAGGTTTAAAAAGAGGAATAGTGGAAGAGGTGTTGGGGGCTGATGTTCCAAACGTTGCTATATTGGAGATACTTGGTTTGGAAATCAAATATTCACCAATAGTTTGCAAATACCTATTTGTATAATTATTTTGTTCGAAAATTCTTTGAATATCTTTTGCCTTGACAGGTTCCTCAAACTCAGTTTCCAGTCTTCTTTTGAAAGGGGCAGCAGTAATGGTTTCCATACCAAAAGGAATTTTAAAAATTTGACTTGGAGGTAATTTCGAAGAAACATATATCCCTTGGGATGTTTGCCAAAGTTTTGAAACATTGACAGATTTTGCAAATGGATAATCAATTTTGTTGAGTGAAGCATAAGCTTCAAACCATAAAAAGAAATCAATCTGCTTTTGAACCTGGTTTAAAAATTCATAATATTTATCTTCGATCTGTTGTCTCACAGATCCTTGATAATGTTCAAAAAAACCAGTTTCTTTTGAGAATGTTTACAGAGCGATTAGTGATTAAAGGGCATAAGTATAGAATTGGGACCGAACTAGATAACAATTATTTTCTAGCTCAAATGGTATCAGAGCCATACGAGTGCTTGGAGGTCACAGGTTTGATTTTCATTTCCTGCAAAGTACCAAGGCCACCCTATGTAGGTTTGTGTGCCTATGCTAAGAGGAAGGAAATGCAGGTAGGGCCCAGTAGTGGGTTTGTAATGCTTAAGTCGGTGGGTACGTTGTTCTAAGTGGTGGAAAGGATTAGTGATTGAAGGGCATAAGTATGGAATTGGGACCGAACTAGATAACAATTGTTTTCTAGCTCAAATGCTTAAGTCAGTGGGTACACTGTTCTAAGTGGTAGAAGGGATCAGTGATTGAAGAGCATAAGTATAGAATTGGGACCAAACTAGATAACAATTGTTTTCTAGCTCAAATGATACTGTAGAGAGTCTTGCAGGAATATAAGATATAAGTTCTATGGTGTGGCAAGTGTGTCTTACAATGAAATTGAAATGGCTATTTATAAACAAAATAGCCGTTGTGGTACAGTGTCAAACAGTAACATTAAAAAACCGCTACAGTGTACAGTGAAAAACAGTAACACTTGAAAAGTGGTACAGTATTTTGCTGAGGTCACTACTTACGTCTTTGGTTGGGTTGATGTCATCATGCATGACATCATTCACAAAAATAATCTTCATCTTCGTCTTCCTTGTCTGAATCTACCTCTTGATCTTCTGTAAGTACTTCAGGTGTTGAAGTAGACGATTGTCTTTGTAGGTGTTGTAGCATGAGTTGTATGGCTGCTACAAAGTCCTCCTTAGATTTGGAGGCTGCAAGAGTGGCAGCTGCAATGGATTTCTGTTGAAGGAAATCTGTTTGCTGACTGTCTGCTAAAGACAGGTATTTGGGGTTAGATTTGAACTATTTTTCTACGGAAGGGATGTAGGTATTCTTTGCATCCCAATCCTTCCACCATTTGCAATATCCTTGGAGGGCAAGGTACGGTAGGCCATCCTGGTTTGCCTCTTTGTGATAGGCAAACTTCTGGGAATATATCCAGGCGAGCTTAAAAATACTGAAAAATTAAAGCAGAAGAGGAACTACCAGTTGGGGATTTGAATATCTAAACTGAAAATAATCAAATCCTTGTTTGACTGGTTGAGGGAGTATTTCCTCAGTTGGTCCATAAACTGGCCACCACTGATTAACAAACCAATAAAGGAACACAATTTGTGCAGGTTTCTTTTTATTAAAATAGAAAAACCACGAATGGCGTTGCTATTTATTTTGGAAGGTGAACGCATTCATCCAGGCTGCTTGATAATCCCAATAATTATAAACTATAGGGTTAAATGGTTGGGAAAATCTTTTGAATGTGTTTGTTAGGGCTTTCTATACTGAAGGAGTATGGACTGAAGTATTCGTAATGAAGGATTCAATTTTTTTATCCTTGTGATGGTGAAACGATGCACTCTCAGTATCTACTAATATGAATTCGTAGTATTTTTTGAGTGAATTTTGGCGATTTTTGGACAAAATTAACATTTAGGCCAAAAAGTTGCCTAGCTGCTAATTATGGATTAGAATTCCAGAATTCTGGTTCCATTTGAAGGAGCTTATAGACTCCTATTATAAGCTAACCCTGTTATCTTAGGTACTCCTTTCATCCAACAGATCATTGCCAGATCTGTTGAAACAGATGCCTCTAACATTGGTTATGGTGGCATCCTGAAGCAGAATAAAAATGGCAAAGAACATATTGTTGCATTTGCATCCAAGCATTTTGGAATAGTTCCCAGCAGAACTATCCCACCATCAAAAAAGAGATTTTAGCAATTGTTTTATGCATTCAAAAATTTCAAGCAGATTTACTAAATCAAAAGTTTCTATTACGTATTGATTGCAAAGCTGCAAAATATGTTTTGCAAAAAGATGTTAAAAACCTTACCTCAAAAAAAATATTTGCTAGATGGCAAGCTATTTTATCTATATTTGATTTTGATATATAATATATCAAAGGATCTTCAAATTCAATTCCTGATTTTTTAACTCGGGAATTCCTGCAGGATCGATAAGTCTATGGCTCCAAAACCCAAGAATAAAAATCTGAAGCTCAAAGAGCTTCCAGCTATTCCTATCCCTGACTCACAGGAACCAAAGAAAGAATCCTCTGGATCATCCACTGGCAAAACCCAGTTTACCAGCCTAAAAGACTATGCGATTGTCATAACCCAAAGTCCACAACCTCAAAAAATCCAGGAACCACTTTTCTTGGAAAACCTAACTTCTAAAAGTTGGGCCGATATTGTTGAATCTAAGGATTCACAAGAAGCCCAAGTCCAATCTGCATGGATAGTGGCTGATATTCATGAATGGTGTAGAAAAATGGGATTCCCACTTCCTACAGCAAGCTAACAGATGGGCTTTCTATCCAGCAATACAAGTCAGCCTACACAAGCTGATCCGAAACAGGTAACTCAGGTAAAAACCTCCGAACTTAAAACTATGGCGGTATCTAACCCCACAAAAACTAGAAAAATAATTTCCAAAAACACAAACACAAGCATGATGCAGTCAGCATCCTCAATGGTTCTTTCTTCTGAACCACAACCTGTTTCTTCCAGGCTCTCTTCTTCCCCTGAGCCTGCATACTCCAGAAGTGAATTCCATCTTATGGAATCTGATGGTGATGATCACCAAGTTAAGGGAAGTATTTACAAACTGATTAAATACTTGTTGTAATTTACTGCTTTCTGAATATTTTCTTTCTTCATATTTAGTATTATTGCATCATGTCTTTTTCTCGACTCTTCCGATCCCCATTTTCATCCTCCTCTTCATCATCTTCCTATCCCATTGCTCCTGTTGTTTCTTCAAAGATAAAAAAAGAAGTCCACTTCTCTGATCTACAACAATCAATTGACAATTGGAAAATTCCCAAGTTTTCTGACAAAGAAATTTACAAAAATCCCAGATGGTCACTTAGCAGTGACTATGTTATCAAGACTGTTGAGAAAACAGTCCAAATAGATCCTGATACCCAAGAAATCAAACTCCTTACCCCAAGTGTTTTGGAGAAATTCAGACAAAAATATAAATATCTTCATTTTGGCCTAGTTCAAATTGCAGCAAAACCCCAATCTAGAGAAGGCCTAGATACATCTCTTCTTTTATGTCTTAGGGATACCAGATTCCTAAACTTCAAATGATTCTCTTCTAGGCATGGTTGAAACCAGCCTCTGCAATGGACCAGTCTATTTTGATTGTTTCCCAAATTTTACTATTTCTCTTTAGGATAGGAATCTTTTAGACTCCCTAACCTTGAATGTCCAAATTGCAAATTTCAAAATAAAAACTAGATCTCTTCCAGTAGCAATTTTATATAGAATTCAATATAAGGCTATGAATTCTGCTTTCAATACTAGAGCTGTGAAAGTATCAAACAAAGGAGAAACAATCCTATTTCAAACAGATCTGTCCAGGTCCCATCTTTCAATTCCAAAGCCTATTTCCTGGAAAGAGGTAAGTCTTCCTTCAAACTGGCTATTAAATGGAGTCACTCCTTTTGAGAAACTAGGAAACACGACTGTCTCCGAGATACACCAATCCCCTTCTGGAAATGTTGAAATCACTTTCCAGAGATCACTCGGTCAATGGATCTCGTATCCTCCTTCAAGTGCAACAGCTAGATTAGGATCATCATCTAGATTTCAACAACCAAGACACTCTACATCCTCAGTAGCAACACATCTACAGGATATAGATCAAGATCTGAGAATTCCTCAAGCCAGGTATGTTCCACAACCTGGATCTAATGAAAATCCTACATCTCCTACCCATTTTGCTATGATTGGAGATCTTAATGTTTTACAAACTAATTTTGTTATAAACAAAGAACAATTGAGAAAAGAATTTTACTCCCCTGTAAACATTCTCTAAAGAAACTGGTTTTTTGAACATTATCAAGGATCTGAGAGACAACAGATCCAAGATAAATATTATGAATTTTTAAACCAGGTTCAAAAGCAGATTGATTTCTTTTTATGGTTTGAAGCCTATGCTTCACTCAACAAAATTGATTATCCACTTGCGAAATATGTCAATGTTTCAAAACTTTGGCAAACATCCCAAGGGACATATGTTTCTTCGGAATTACCTCCAAGTTAAAATTTTAAAATTCCTTTTGGTATGGAAACCATTACTGCTGCCCCTTTCAAAAGAAGACTGGAAACTGAGTTTGAGGAACCAATCAAGGCAAAAGATATTCAAAGCATTTTCGAACAAAATAATTATACAAATAGGTATTTGCAAACTATTGGTGAATATTTGATTTCCAAACCAAGTATCTCCAATATAGCAACGTCTGGAACATCAGCCCCCAATACCTCTTCCACTATTCCTCTTTTTAAACCTTATGAGATTCCTGCCCAATTTCGTGAGGAACTCAAAAGAATTTCTGGTCCACCCATGCTCACAGGATTACAGAGACGGATAGCAAAAATCGAAAGATCCATCATAATACCGGACACTCCTTCAACAAGTGTTAAACAAAAATCTGTTATTCCTGGATCACCTTCTAGTCCAGCCAAAACAACCACACACCAATCTATTTTTGTTTTACAAGAAACTGACTCGGATGATTCTAATCAAGGTACATCAGAACCTCCTCCTATAGAAATTGCTCCTCTTCGAATAGGAAGACCAAACAATTGGAGAAACCCCCAAAAACTCTAATATTCTAGAGCCACTCACCCTAATATAGCCCTAGAAGAGAGTCCAGCCATTTTGCAAAATTCTTACAATGCTAACAACATCTATGAATAGAACATAGATGGTCAGTCTGAATACAATATTACGGCCAAATTTTAGCAGATGATCATGGTGGCCACTGCATATAGAACAACCCATGGTAGTTCAGACCAATTATATGCTCATGTTTTAATAGCAGGTTTTCTAGGACAACTCAAAGATTGGTGGGACGAACATCTCACTGACACAAATAAGTATAATATCCTTCATGCTGTCAAAACAGATGCTGATGGTCATCCCATCTTACAGAATGGTGAATCAATCCCCGATGCAGTTTCTACCTTGATTTTCACACTGGTCAAAACCTTCATAGGAAACCCCGGTATTTTCAGGGAAAAATCCACTGAAATTCTCAATAATCTCAAATGCAAGACTTTGTCTGACTTTAGATGGTATAAGGATACCTTCCTTACCAGAATTTATGCCAGACCTGACGGAAACAGCCAATTTTGGAAAGAAAAATTCCTAGATGGCCTTCCTAAATCTCTTCGTGACCTTGTTCATGAGGAATTGCAAACCCAGCATAATGGTAATGTACCTTATGATAGGATCACCTTTGGTCAGTTAACCAGTCAGATCCAGCAAGTAGCCCTCAAAATTTGTCGACAATATAAAATGTTAAGGCAATTAGCCAAAGATAGAGCCCAAAGAAGTAGAGATTTAAGCTCTTTCTGTGAACAGTTTGGGTTGCCATCTTGTAGTTCAAAACCCTATAAGAGACATAGCCACAAACAGTTGCAATCTAAGGCCACTTACTATAGAAGTAAGCCCAAATTCAGAAAATCATCTAAATATCCAGCCCTTCCTGCTCCTCAACCCAAGCCTCACAAAATCAAAAGGCCCCAGCTCTCAAAAAACAAGTCCAAATATGTTACTTGTTTCAAATGTGGTAAGCCAGACCATATAGCCAGGTATTACAGGGTTTCCAAAAGAATCCATGAACTCTCCTTGGATCAAGAATTACTTGATAAGATTCGGAACCTCTTTCTCTCTGAATCAGAGTCTGACCTTGCTGATGATGAATATGATCAACAATTCAACCAAATCCAAGATGATAATGTCCCTTCATCCTCATCTTCCTCTGAGTTTGACAAAGATCAGCCTTCCATCAATGTCCTCTCTAAAGAGCAAGATCTACTCTTAGAGATTATAGGCAATCTTTGTAACAACCCGCTACCTAGGCCCGCCAGGGCCAGGGATGTCACCTCGTCCAAAGGACAATGGGTCTTTATAACTAGGTCACCCAAATAAAATAGCAGATTAAAATAATACTTTAACTCAAAAATTTATTATATCCTAAGAATAAATCCATGAATTCCCAAACACAAAGCTATAAATAAAAATTATTGACTCTCAACTCCCTAAAGCAATACATAGGAATAAATGACAGCATTCTCTTCCAAGGCAGATAACACTAGTTACTCATCCCCACAACAGGATCGACCTGAAATCATGGTAAAAAGAGTGATGAGACAAAAATCTCAGTAAGCCCCGTGTGTGAGTTGGGCTAAAAAGACAAAACACTTTTCATGATGCATGCACTAGCAGTATATCAAAAGCTTGTCATGCCTTCTTTACAAATTTAACTCTCACTTCTTGGAAGATAGTAGTGAGAAGTCATGGAGCAAAATTCTCTTAAAATATTCTATTTGGAAAGATATGAATAATTAAAAGATTTTAAGCTTCGAATAAAATTCGAATGACACTTTAGAACAGTTCCCCGAAAATAGCTCAACAATTAAAGCAACCAAGTCAATCTGATAGGGTACAGCGGTGGCTCTCACACCAGGTGAAGCACCTGACCCCCAACAGGTGGTGAAAGGGTATAGAGGTGGCTCTCACTCCTGTGAAGCACTTGACCCCTAACACCTGGTGAAAGGGCACGGAGATGGCTCTCACTTCTGTGAAGCACTTAACCCCCAACACCTGGTTGGTGTACATCCTACCGAGTGAGATACTCCTCCCTCTCTCACTCAATCCAAACTGGTTGTCCCACTTCCGGCCGTCGATTCTACCAGAACCCCGTCGCTAGCTGAGGACGGCTCAACCTTCTATATTGACACTCTGATCGAAAAGAGTCAACCTCTCGGAGGTGGTCACCTACCGAGAGATATCCCCAGACCAACCAAAGGCTAGTATAAAGGCCTAGCCCCCATCGAGTACTCAACGTTATTCAATCTTCACAATTCATAAGGCTCCAAGGTGGAACCTACAAAATTAGCTCAATACAGTTCCAAATAACATTTTTCAACTCATACAAAAATTTTAGAAGGTATGGTTTTAAGTCAATAATTTATTCCACAAATTCATAGTGGAGGAGCCACATGCTCAAATAAGTCATGCTGTGATTTTAAAAAATTAGATGCATACTCAAAAAATTATCTCTTGCATATTCAAAACAAATCAAAATGTTTGATGCTTAGCTCCTAAGTCATGCCTGACACATTTTAAAAATTTATAAATCTAGAAGTTTCTAAAATTAGAAGTTTTCTGAACGTAGAAAGTTTCCAAAATAAGAAGGTTCCAAATATAGAGGTTTTCAAAATTAGCTACCGTGCTAAAATTTCATATTTGCAAGAGATACTTACCAACCTTACTTTCAAACCAAGATAATAAAATAAAAATCCATTTCATGAAAGCAAGGGAACTTACTTTATCCTTGAGCTTAGGGTATGAACTCTAGTAAATTGGTCCCTACCCTTGACAATCTTCTAAATCTATCAAAGAGTTCATATAAATTAATTACAGCACTTTCTAGATCATCCCAAAAGAAAATCAAGTCCAAAATCGACTTTCACAAATAAAACAAACTTAACTCACTACTACCATGATCCAAGTGTCCCAAGCTTTAAGGCCAAATAATAAATAAAAAGGGTTTATAAGCTAAGTCTAATTTGATATTTAAAATAATTAGTGTTTTGGAGAATACGTACTAATATTTTGAAGGTTTAAATCTTGCTAAGAAAGATTTAGAGTTTATTTGATGAAGAGTCCTAGGCGGAATTAGGTAAAATAATGATTTATTAATAATTTAGTTGTTAGAAAATAATTGATAACTAAAATTAGTTGAAAATAAATTTAATGAGTCTTGCTTGAAAGATAATAAATAATTTTTTAATGGATTTTGATTAAAAGATAATAATTAAATTTTTAGTAATAAATATTTTACTAATTATGATTATTTCTATAAAAGGCTTTATTTGATATTATCATTCTATATATACTATCTATATATTTTATTTCTAGCAAAAACTATTATTTATTTGACTAAAATATCCTTATTATATATAATAATCGAAATTTACCCCTCCTAGGGTTTTTTGGAAATTACGAGCAAAATCCCATTATGAAATATTTTATTCATGAAATAAAAATTAGCTTAGGGACAACTAGGTCATGATTCAAATTCCTATGGCTAACCACAATCAAGATCATGCACAATCCTTCAATTCATCAAATCGACCAAATCTTTCATATAAGAATAGATCTAAATTTATCAAGACATTATCTAACCTCTACTAGCATAAATATGATCATAGCTTTAACAATCCATCATGAATAAAAATCATATTCACCAATGGTGACATAATCTCTAGCATGCTTTGACACAGATACTACCTATGACATGCATCAAACCTCAATTCAACGTACAACCAACCAATATAATCCTTCCATGCATATATCCCATCTTCTTCACAATCATACATATACTTATACTTCAATCACAACATCACATACTCAAATCCCATCGCCCTCTACCTTCTAACCACATCATCCTAGAGACATGATTCTAGAGTTTAAAAAGGAAGATTGAAGGTACTTACTTGATTGATGAATGCCTTGAAGGAGTTTAGAGTAGATCTCAACTCCTAGATGTCTAACTTTGTCCAAGGGAGATGGCGAGAGCATGATTATGGAAGAAGAAGTCATCCGGCCAAGGGAGAGGGATTTCGGCCATGAGAGAGAGAGAGAGAGAGAGAGAGAGAGAGAGAAGAAGAAGAAGAAGAAGAAGAAGAAGAAAGCTCATTAGCATGCTTAAACACATATATGTTCATTAGAGATTGAAGATTAGCGAAGATGAAGTTGATTGAATAATCCTACCTTGAAGGTGTTCTTAAGCCTTCACAAAATTTCTGGTTTTTTATCCAAAAGTGCAAGTTGGATTTTGGAGTTTGATGTTAAAAATGGTACGGATGGACTCACAGCAATGAATAGGTGAAATCTGGAATTTTTAGAGGTGGTTTGAAGTGATTTGGAGAGGTATTAGGTGAAAGAAAGTAGTAGGTGTTCTTGGTGTAGTGTGTGTGTTCTTGGAGATTGAAGGGAATTGAGAGATTGTAGTGTAGCTGCCGAAAATTCTGAGGGAATTAGGCTGGCCGAATTTCTGTAGGGTTTAGGGAGTTGTTTCTCTGAGTTGGAAGGAAAAAGGGAAGGTTAGTTGTCAAAATCCTTGAAGAATATTTTTGTGAAGCAAATTTGGAAACTAGATATCACAAGAATATCTTTGATTATTGGAGAGCTTTTGGAAATCTGTCATGGACGAATTTCTGGGCAGTGTTTTGGCTGAATGAAAGCTGGATGAAGGAGGCTTAGGGTGGCCGAAATTATGGAGTATAATGGTGAAGAGAAGGTCTGGTTGTTTGAGGTATATTTTATGGAAAGTTGTTAAATCATGGTGGCTGGAATTTTGGTATCCAAATCAAGGTATGATTGCAGAATTTTTTTGGAAATCTTTTAGGCATCCATGGCTGGATTTTCGTGCAGAACTTAGGGAGGACAATGGAGTTCAGTTAATGGAGGTTTAAGGGTGGTTTTTGCATAAAAAGGATGGTGTTTCGGCTACGGTTGAATTAGGAAATAAATCTGGACAAAATTCTGTACAGCATTATTTCTTATGGCTGGAATTTTCTGGACAGTTTTCCGCTGCCCTTTTCCAGGCGATTTACAGAGGCTTTGGTGGGGAATTTCAGGGGCTCTCAAGGCTGGTTTCCAGCCTACTTCATGGAGGAAAAACATGGCTAGGGTGCTGTACAAAAACTGGAAGAAAACAGCTTGGTTTTGGACCTCCAAAGCTGCGATTTGTACAGGATTTTTTTTTCTGGTTTTACACCATCTTTGTGCAGTCCGAAAATAGCCATAAAAATCCAGATTCTAAGCTGATCAAAAGGGCAATTTTCTGGCAGCATTTGGGAGGGAATAATGGTCAAGAATTTCGACACCTTGAAGGCACACAAAGCTGGAAAAATTTCAGTTCTATGTACAAAGGGAAATGAACCTAGCTAGAGTGAATTTTTAGAAAGTTCACTAAGGAATTTAATTCACTTGAAATCTTTCCCCCTCATCCATTGTTTCGGTCCATATGATGTCTTTTACTAAGACATTTTGAACCTTCAAAGCCACAACACATTGCTAGAATTTTTCTAGAATAAAATTAGCTTGAACACAATGAACAAACTAATGAATTGAGAATTAGGAAAAACTAAGGATCAAGAGGAAATGAATTCCCCTTAGAAATTTTGTGTAGAGCAAAAGAGTAGGATTTGAAGACTCCTATCATGTCTCTCATAGGACAACATCTCTACCCTACTCCAAACACCACTAAGGCCGACAATGATACTTCCCAAACAAAAATAAAATTTAATCATGCTATAGCTCTAATAATGGAATTTGAACCCAAAACCTCAAGAATCAATTCTAAGGCTCTAACCACTACACCACAACAACTCTTGTTCTTATTTCTTGTCTAAAAATATTTTCCTATTCAATCCTCAAGCTATCTCCCTTTTTCCACCTTAGGTAAAAATTACCATTTTGCCCTTCCCACTCAATAATCACAATCAAGCCCTCTAGACTATAAAACACAAATTCAATGCACATAAAACCATATAAAAATATATTTAAACATGAAATAAAATATGATATGCATCCCAACCCCCTTAATCTAAGGTTGGTTTCGACTGGGGTTTCACAATCTCCAAGATGATGATACCAGAAAAGAGTATCTAGATAAATTCAAACAAACTTTGCATCAACCCTCATCTTCAAAATCCAATCCTTTCGATAATCTTCCTAGGATTGTCAATACTTACAATATTACAGATATTCTCAACAGGTTTCCTACCAAACCACAAAAATCAATCATTATCCAAGACTTACAATCTGAAATTGCCATTCTCAAACAAGAAATCAGAGAAATCAAAGCCTCCCAAGAAATAGACAGATTAGTCCTTCAACAACTCTGTTCAAAGGATGAAATACCAATTGAACCTGAAGCCTCCAAACCTCAGGAACCAAACCAATTTCTAAATTATATTTCAAAGGTATCCATTCAAAAATGGCATGTAAGAATTACTTTGGTAATTAACAATTCTTTCACTCTTGAAATTCCAGCCCTTTTAGATACAGGTGTTGACCTCAATTGTATCCAAGAAGGACTTATTCCTACCAAGTTCTTTGAAAAGACCAAAGAAAGTCTTCGATCTACCAATGGTAAGAAACTAGGTATTAGTTTCAAACTTTCAAATGTGGAGGTAAAACACTCTTCTTTTTCTGTCTCCACTTCTTTCTTATTAGTCAAAGATATCACTAACCTTATTATCTTAGGCACTCCTTTCATCCAACAGATCATTCCGTTTATGGTCCTCAAAGAAGGTATTCAAGTTACCCATTTAAATCAACAAATCCTCATTCCTTTTGATAGGCCTCCTATTGAGAAAGAACTCCAACTTCTGGAAAACAAACAATCTCAAATCAACTTCTTGAAAGCAGATTTGGCCTTCAAAAGACTCTAGCTACAACTGTAGGATTCGACTACAAATCAAAATTCCAAGCTCTAGAAAATCACATCCAACAACATCTTTGTTCTGATCTTCCTATTGCCTTCTGGCATAGGAAACAACACATAGTCCGTCTCCCTTATGAGCCTGATTTTGATGAAAAGTCTATCCCAACTAAGGCTAGACCAATCCAAATGAACCATGAGTTAACCACTCTCTGTCAAAAGGAAATCCAAGATCTCTTGCAAAAGAAAATTATCACTCCAAGTACATCTCCATGGAGTTGTGCTGCATTCTATGTTTACAAAAATGCTAAAATCGAGTGAGGTGCTCCAAGGTTAGTAATCAATTATAAACCGCTCAACACAGCGCTCAGATGGATAAGATATCCTATCCCCAACAAAAAAGATTTGCTCAACTGGCTACATGCAGCGGTCATATTTTCAAATTTTGATTTAAAATCTGGATATTGGCAAATCCAAATCGATCCCAGAGATCGATACAAAACTGCATTTACAGTCCCTTTTGGTTAATATGAGTGGAATGTAATACCTTTTGGTTTGAAAAATGCTCCTTCTGAGTTTCAAAGAATCATGAATGAGATTTTCAATCCTTAATCCCAATTTATCATTGTCTACATTGATGATGTTTTAGCTTTCTCAAATAGTTTGGAACAACATTTCAAACATCTTAATATTTTACTCTTTACCATTAAATAGAATGGTTTAGTTCTTTCTAAAACAAAATTCAGCCTTTTTCAAACTAGTGTCCGATTTCTAGGGCATAATATTCAATAGGGAACTATTACTCCTATTTCTCGATCAATTCAATTTGCTGACAAATTTCTTGACCAAATTTTTGACAGGACTCAACTCCAAAGATTCCGTAGTTGTTTAAATTATGTCTCTGAATTCATTCCAAGAATAAAAAATATGATTAAGCCATTGCATGATAGGCTTAAACAGCCTCCCCCTCCATGGACTAATGTCCATACTTCAATAGTAAGACAAGTAAAGGATCAAGTCAAAAATTTGCCATGCCTATCCTTCCTTCAAGAAGTTGATTTGAGATTGTTTGTTTTCCAGAAGTTGGAGTTCTTTCTCAATAGGAGGCCTATCAAAAGGAATGAGGATTTGTTGATTTAAATGGGTAACTTGAATACCTTCTTTGAGGACCATAAACGGAATGATCTGTTGGATGAAAGGAGTGCCTAAGATAACAGGGTTAATGATATCTTTGACTAATAAGAAAGAAGTGGATACAATTGAGGGCAGCACCTATATCTAAAAGGGCTGGAATTTCAAGAGTGAAAGAATTGTTAATTACCAAAGTAATTCTTACATGCCATTTTTGAATGGATACCTTTGCATTTGAGGTAGAAAACAATTGTTATCTAGTTCGGTCCCAATTCCATACTTATGCCCTTCAATCACTGATCCCTTCCACCACTTAGAACAGCATACCCACCGACTTAAGCATTACGAACCCACTACTGGGCCCTACCTGCATTTCCTTCCTCTTGGCAGAGGCACACAAACCCACATAGGGCGGCCTTGGTACTTTGCAGGAAACAGGAATCGAACCCGTGACCTCCAAGCACTCGTATGGCTCTGATACCATTTGAGCTAGAAAACAATTGTTATCTAGTTCAGTCCCAATTCCATACTTATGCCCTTCAATCACTGATCCTCATTATATTTATATATATATATATATATATATATATATATGTACGTATATATATTTATTAATATATTAAAAAGTATATTAACATCTTTATATATATGTATATATAATTTAAATATGCTATATTAATATATGTATATATAGTAATATGTATGTATGTATATGTGTGTGTGTGTGTGTGCGTGTGTGTGTTTGTGTGTGTGTGTGTATATATATATATATATATATATATATGTTTATATTAATAAATATAGGCATACATATACCAACATAAATAAATATGTATATATGTATGTGTGTGTGTGTGTGTGTGTGTATTAGTTTTTATGAATATGTATATATATATGTGTATATGTATGTATGTATGTATGTATGTATGTATGTATGTATGTATGTATGTATGTATGTATGTATGTATGTATGTATGTATGTATGTATGTTTTAATAGATAACGTATATATTATTTAAATATGCTATATTAATATATGTATATATATATATTAATATGTAAATATATATATATATATATATAGACATACACACACTAACAAAAATAAATATGTACATTTGTATGTATATATATTAATTTTTATGAATATGTATACATGTGTGTGTGTGTGTGTGTACTAATTTATGTATTAATAGTTAGCATATTAATATATATACTAATATATATTAATATTTATGTATTAATACGTAAATACAAACACTCATACACACTAATATATATATATATAGTATATGTACATATTATGTATCTAAAAAGAATCATATAATATATATAGATAGATATATATATATAGTATATTAATATATATATATACTAATATATTAATATATATATACTACTATATATAAATATATATGTACATATTATGTATCTAAAAAAATCATATATATAGTATTGATATGTACTATACTATATCTCATATCTAAAGTTTGGATATGAATTTTTACTATATTTAATTGAATTATAGAATGAGCAAAAAGACTTTATTAAGTGGAATATATTTAAATATATATTGTATACATAATATAAATATAAAATATTTTATTAATTAAAAGAATTTATTAATATTCTATATATTATAATATAGTATATAATTAAGATAAGATGAAAATTATAGCACAGGAATTCACATAGCCTAGTGGTGGAGCACATACTCTCCCATAACAAAGACGCGGGTTCGAGCCTCGCATCCACCAACAATTTCAATAATTATTGGTGAGGGAGATTGTGACAGCCTACCAGGTAAGGCACTCGTAAGTCGGCAGGGAGGGGCTGTTCGATCGGGTCGGAGTCGATTTAATAATTAAGAAATTTTTAAAAATTTAAAATTCATGACCATCACAAAACCCTTGCAAATCCGTCACTAAAATACCGTTGAAAATTTAATAAATACTTTTTAAAAAAATAATTTTTTAACAATTTTTTTAAAAATTAAAAATTCGCCACTAACTCGCCTTTGCAAAGCCGTCGTAAATATAACTATAAATTTAATTATAATATCATTAATCAAATGACCGTCGCTAAGTATTGCTAAATTAATTATATCTGAATTTTAATATTGTTAATTAAATGGCCGTCACAAATCCATCGCTAAAAAAATAGTTTTTCGCCGTTGCAAATAGCGACACCTTTTTAGCTACGGACAAAGTTGGTAGGTGACAATTAGAAGAGAAAATTCAAATTCAAGTAATGAACTTACGTACACAAATGCAAGGAAACCAGATGAAGTGCGTGGCAACAAACAAGGTAAAGAAACATAAGGAAGCTAACGAGGAGAGTAAATAGAGGACAAGAACCAACACTACAGGAAAAATCGCGATTTGCGACGAATTTTTTGCGACGGCTTCAATACCGTCGCTAATAGCGACCAATTTGCGATGATTTTCAAACAAGTAGCGAGTTGACCAAAACCGTCGCAAAACCGTTGCAATTTGCGACGGTTTTGCGACGGCCAAAATACCCGTCGCAATTCGTAGCAAAATCATCGCTATTTGCGACGGTATTTATGCCCTCGCAAATTGCGAGGGTTTTGTGACGGCGAGTTATTTTAAAAAAAATATTTTTAAATAAATTTTCGTACGTCCGTCGCAAAACCCTCGCAATTTGCGAGGATTTTGCGACGGCCAATAAACCCTCGCAAATTGCGAGGGTTTTGCGACGGCGAGTTATTTTAAAAAAATATTTTTAAATAAATTTTCGTACGTCCGTCGCAAAACCCTCGCAACTTGCGAGGATTTTGCGACGGCCAATAAACCCTCGCAAATTGCGAGGGTTTTGCGACGGCGAGTTATTTTAAAAAAAATATTTTTAAATAAATTTTCAGATACGTCCGTCGCAAAACCCTCGCAATTTGCGAGGATTTTGCGACGGCTAATAAACCCTCGCAAATTGCGCGGGTTTTGCGACGGCAAGTTATTTTTTAAAATAATATTTTTAAAAATTTTTTTGAACGACCATCGCAAATTGCGAGGGTTTTGCGACGGCAAATAACACTCGCAATTTGCGAGGGTTTTACGACGATAAATTATTTTTTAAAAAAATATTTTTAAAATTTTTGAACGTCCGTCGCAAAACCCTCGCAATTTGCGAGGGTTTTGCGACGGCAAATAATCCTCTCAATTTGCGAGGGTTTTGCGACGGATATTTAATTTTAAAAAATATTTTTTAAAAAAATTTGAACGTCCATCGCAAAACCCTCGCAATTTGCGACGGCCAATAAACCCTCTCAATTTGCGAGGGTTTTGCGACGTGCAATTTATTTTTTAAAAAAATATTTTTAAAAAATTTTTTGAACTTCCATCGCAAAACCCTCGCAAATTGCGAGGGTTTTGCGACGGTAAATAACCCTCGCAATTTGCGATGGGTTTGCGACGACAAATTATTTTTTAAAAAAATATTTTTAAAATTTTTGAACGTCCATCGCAAAGTCCTCGCAATTTGCGAGGGTTTTGTGACGGTAGTTAGCCCTCGCAATTTGCGAGGGTTTTGCGACGGTAATTTATTTTTAAAAAAATTGAACGTCCATCGCAAACCCTCGCAAATTGCGAGGATTTTGCGACGGCAATAACCCTCGCAATTTGCGAGGGCTTTGCGACGATCGATTATTTTTTAAAAAATATTTTAAAAATTTTTGAACATCCGTCGCAAAGTTCTCGCAATTTGCGAGGGTTTTGAGACGAATTTTCGGCTCTCGCAATTTGCGAGGTTTTGCGACAGGTCAATATTTTTAATTAAAAAATAAATAAATGGCAAAATGTATAGAAAATCTCAAAACCCCAATTAAGTCGCAAATTAGTCGCTAATACGTCACTAATTGCGACGAATTTGCGAGGGTTTTACAACAAAATAGGGTTTTAATCTTTTTTTTTAAAATTTTTTTATGTGTTTATGTGATGGTGTATTTTGACAAATTTACTGAAATATTTTTAATAACATGTCTCAATTAGTGCATTTTATTATAATTTTGTATATGTAATTATGTCATGTTATACACCTAATGTATTGCATAAGTAAATGTATATAGTTAATTATGTTATGTTATATACTTATTCTAATATATAAGTATATGTATATAATGTATATAAGTATCTGTTTAGTTTATATATATATATATATATATATATATATATATACTATAACATGTAGGTATATATATACATATGTCTAATTTTTTAATCTATCACTTTGATTAAGTAGTGTATAAAGAAAAATAATTCAAATACTTGTTATTATTGTTGATATCACTAAAAAAATTATGAAATTTATAATGTAGAGATCAATTTGTAATGTTCTTCGTCTCCTACATGTTAATATATATTATACTAATTTAGCTATGTATATACATATGTCCAATTTTTTAATATATCTATTTTGTTAAGTAGTGTATAAAATAAAATATGTAAAGAAAAACAATTCAAATACTGTTATTATTGTTGAGATTACTAAAAAAAATATTGAAAATTATAATGTAGAGATCGATTTGTAATGTTATTCATCTCGAACATATTAATATATATTATACTATATAGTTATATATATACATATTCTAATTTTTTTATCTATTTATTTGATTAAGTGGTGTATAAATTAAAATATATAAAGAAAAATAATTTACATAATAATATTATTATTAGAATCACTAAAAAATAATAAAAATTATAATGTATAGATCGATTTATAATATTATTCGTATTAATTTATGAGAAATTAGCGAGGATTTTATTTTTTCGTCACAAATTGCGACGAAATAGCTAGAAATTTAAAAAAAAATTAAAAATTTCCAAAATTTTTCACTCCCTCTTTTTTTTTTTTTTCCCTCCTTCTTCCCCCTTCCTTCTTCCTCCTCAACTCCCCTCCCTCACCTCCCTCAAGGCCCCCCCCCATCCGGCGCCCCCCTCCCGCTCCCCCCTCCCTCATCCCGGCGCCCCCTCCCGCTCCCCCCTCCCTCATCCGCGCCCCCCTCCTGCTCCCCCCTCCCTCATCCCGCGGCCCCCTCCCTCAACTCCCCCCATCCCGCAGCCCCCCCCTCAACTCCCCTCCCTCAACTCCCCCACACCCCCGCGGCCCCCTCCCCGCGCCCCCCTCCCTGCGCCCATCCCGCAGCCCCCCCCACCCCCGCGCCCCCTCCCTCAACTCCCCCCATCCCGCAGCGCCCCCCCCTCAACTCCCCCCTGCTCTTCCTACCCCCTTCGACCCGCCCCCTCGGTCGGCGCACTGCCATTCTGTGCTCTTCTTTGTCTTTATTCTTGAAGTCGATTCGTTTGGGTAAGTAGTTAGAATTTATCTCTTGAGCTACTTCATTATCTTATAAACTTTGGGCAGATTTGCATTTCCCACTGAAGCTTTGAAATTTGGGCGATTATTTGTGAATGAGCAGAGTTTGAATTGATGTATAAAAGTTGTATTGATGTTGGGGTTGAGTTTGAGGAGATTGTGAGTGACATGATGGTGGTTTGATGTGAGATTATTGATTTAAATTTGGAATTGTGAACTGGAATTGCTAAATTGTTAGTTGGAATTGTTGTCCTTTTTTAACATTCAATGTGTTTTGATCTATACTTATAGTGCACTCTTTTTTACCACTGTTATAAAAAAATTACTACTTTGATCAAATTATATGAGAACTATGTTTTAGCTATATAAACCCTTATAAATTAATTTGATTGGTTATGATGCCATAATAGGAAGGTTGATTTCTAATTAGTTTAGTAATCTTATTACTTGATTATAATAATATATTAGTCTCTCTAGTGGAAGATTTAACTCTAGTAGAATGCTTTGAAGGCTCTTTTATGTGAGAAATCCGTTTCCTTAGATTATGAAGATGTAGGAGGTGCGTGTTGTTCATATAAATTGCCTTTTTGTTGAATTCAAATGTTGGATTCCCCGTGAGTAATGGGTGATTACTCCTCCTGGGTAATGGGTGATTACCCCTAGTTATCCTTTTATTTATTTATTTATTTTTTTGTATAAATGAATGATCTGTCTTTGTTGTTTGCAATTGCATTTTGATTGTATAATTTTGAGGTGGCCTTGTGCCTGGAAAATGTCCAATTACGGGGAGACTACTGTCAAAATTTTTTCAAAATCTGCCGCTACTTAATGTGGAATAGAATAACTACCCTTATCTTGGAGTGTATTATTCGATTGAGCATGAGTATATATCCCATAATAGCATTATTATTAAAAATAATATTGCTAATAAGAATAAGAATAGGAGTAATGAAATGAGTAATAATAATAATTTCATATATAGGTCGATGTTAATAATAGCGGGAATAATATACGTTATAGAGAGAGTTTAAACAAATATAAACATTGGAATGAAAATAAATAAAATGTTATTATTTAACCATTGGAATGTGTAAAATAAGAATATAATTAGCTTTAATAGTATTTAATCTTAATCAAATTCCTCAATTAAGATTAAATACTTGGTTAAAACGTATATATTGAAGGTGTAAGCTGTATCCAACGATAGCAATTGTAAATTCTATGTTTTGGACCTCTTTTTGTTAGATAATAGAAAGGAAAATGTAATTATACTTCTCTTCCTTTTGTTTAAGGGGTGATTTTAATTATTGAGTTGATTGTTCTTTTCTCTCATTTAGACGTCATGGAGGATCGTAGTTGGATGTATAGAAGGCACGCTTCGGGTGTAAAAGGGATCACTATTGAATTTGAGGAAGGGGTTAAGGCTTTTTTGACATTTGCCTTATCAAATGCAATGTCAAGCGTAATTAGATGCCCGTGTGCAAAATGTAAGAATAAAAAGTACCTGGATCCGGCCACAAGTTAAGCTCCACTGTGGAAGTGCGGATTTGTGCCTAGGTATTACCGGTGGACATGTCATGGTGAGCCATTCGAGTGTCCCTCAAGTGTGTCTACCTCAATCCCAGAATCGATTCACATCAAGAAAATCGGTCTCGCGAAATGGTCTTAGACGTAGCGGGACCCGACTTTCCCCCTGAAGCTCCATCGGCGAGTTCATTTTGAAGAGCCACCTAATGTGGAGGCACAAAGGTTTTACGATATGTTAAAGGCGGCGAGAGACTCCTATATGGGATGGATGCACACAACATTCGCGGCTTTCACGGCTTCAAGGTTATTAAACATTAAGTACGAAAATAACCTCTCGCGTAAAGCCTTTAACGATGTTGTGCAATTGATGAAAGAGGTTGTGCCTAGCGATAATACGATTCTGATGATTTCTATCGGATGAAAAAATTAGTGGGCTGGGTTGGGTTTGCCGGTACAAAAAATAGATGTATGCAATAATGGATGCATGCTTTCTTGGAAAGATGACATGAATCGTAGAGAGTGTAAATTTTGTGGCCATCCTCGATATGCACGAGAAAAAGGTTGGGAAGAACACAAGTAGAAGGGAAATTTCATTCAAGAAGATGTATTACTTCCCGATAACACCGAGGCTACAAAGATTGTACACTTCCAAAACAACGGTGAACACATGAGATGGCATGGAGAGAGCGGATCGGAGAAAGGCACAATGAGTCACCCTCGTGATGCTTGAAGCATGGCAACACTTTGATCGAATATATCCTGAGTTTGCAAAAGAAGTACGGAATGTCAAACTTGGTTTATGTACAGATGGATTCTCACCATTTGGGATGTCGGGTAAGCAATATTCATCCTGGCCGGTCATTCTCACACCGTATAATCTCCCCCCGTGGATGTGTATGAAGGATCCAGTCATGTTTTTAACAATCATTATCCCGGGCCCCAAGAATCCAAAGCACCAGGTGGATGTTTATTTACAACCCTTGATAGACGAATTAACCAAATTGTGGTTTGAAGGTGTCACCACTTATGACATATCGAAGAAACAAAACTTCCAACTACGGGCGGCACTTTTGTGGACTATTAATGATTTTCCTGCATATGGTATGTTGAGTGGCTGGAGCACTGCTTGGGAGGCGGCTTGTCCATATTGTATGGGCAATACAAAGTCTTTTCATCTACAAAATGGTGGGAAACAATCATGGTTTGACTTGTCACCGTCGTTTCTTACCATCGGATCATCCTTACGGGAGGGATACGAGATCTTTTAGGAATGATAGAGGTTACGAGACATCACGGCCTGTGCAATACCCTGCTGGTGAAGAAATGCGGGATAGTTTGTCTAATTATGAAAAAATTACAGAAACATGCAAAGAAATTGGAAGGAGTAATGGCGGGGGAATATCTCATAATTGGGCAAAAAGGAGTATTTTTTGGGATTTGCCGTATTGGCGTACTAATTTGGTCCGACATAATATTGATGTAATGCACAATGAGAAGAATGTATTTGACAATGTCATGAATACGAGTTCTTGAGGTAAAGGGTAAATCAAAAGACAATTTAAAGGCTAGACGTGACTTAGAAATTTATTGCCATAGGCCGGAGCTACATGCCTTGAATGTGGGAGGAGGAAAAGTGGCTATACCTAAAGTTGTTTACTCGTTGACATCGGAACAAAAGAAACTTTTGCTAGAATGGTTGAGGGGATTGCAACTCCCAGGATGGATACGCTTCAAACATTGGAAGATGTGCTTGATTTGAATGAGTTGAAGTTATCCGGTATGAAATCACATGAGCATCACGTATTCATGGAGAGACTACTTCCAATTGCATTGAAGGAATTTCTTCCTTCTAATGTATGGGGTGTTTTGACGGAGTTGAGTCTTTTTTATCGTGATCTATGCTCTCCTAAGTTGAATGTAGCTCATATGGCCAAATTGGAGTCCGACATTCCTTTATTGTTATGTAAGTTGGAGAAGATATTTCCACCTGCATTCTTTGATGTAATGGAACACCTATTAATTCATTTGCCTTACGAAGCAAGAGTTTGTGGCCCTGTTCAATATAGGTGGATGTACCGTTTGAACGGTAATCGAATCATTCAATCTAATTCTTTTCATAGCGGGTTCGATATAAGTGTGTGTGACTGAAGTCGTATTTTTTTAAATGACAGGTATTTGCATCAATTGAAAATCAAGGTGAAAAATAAGGCTAGAGTTGAAGGGTCAATCTGCAATGCTTATCTAGTTGAGGAAGCATCCACTTTCTTCTCTTATTATTTTGAGCCACATGTACAAACAAAACGTACAATTCCAGCGCGTAATGAAGAAGGAGAACGATTAGAGAGGGTGCAAGAACACTGGGTTGTCAATACGCAATGTTCAAGGACGGGTGATAGGACGAATTCGAACTCGGTTCCTTACTTACGAAGAATTCGTTGCGGCAAGAATTTATATGTTGCTTAATTGTGGTGAAGTGCAGCCATACATTGAGTACGAGCTACTACTTCATACATTTTATACGATAAACGATACCTCATAATGATTTTGACTCATTCCATCTAATTCTAATGCATTACGGGGCATTCACGGCACACTTACGAGTACGGCTCCGACTATATCGAGAGATAGAAATCAATAGAAGTATCGGCCTTGAATTTGCGAGAATGGTTTAGTGGATATGTAAGTCTCATAAGATAATAACTTGCATTTGGAACTCCATTGGGGATTCAATGGAGTTTCATAATGCTATAACTTTCATAATTACGAGGTTAACTTGTCTAATGTTTTTTAGGTACAAGATTCGGAAAATATGGTTACAAATGAATGCTTGAGGAACTTTGCTTGGGGTCCGTCAAGACTAGTGAAATCATATAGTGGGTACATAATTAATGGTTACCGATTTCACACTCATGATTATGCGGAGGGAAAGAAAACGAGTTAATAGTGGTGTTTGCGTGAAAGGGATTGGAAATGACGCATCGGGACACTGATTACTATGGAGTGTTAAATGAGATTATTGAAGTGCAATTTCCTGGTAATCCACGGCAAAGCATTGTTCTTTTTAAATGTCACTTGGTTTGATCAAACATTGAATCGTGGTACGAGGGTACATCCGCGAGTATAATCTTGTAGAAATTAACCACAAAAGGAGCTATGCTAACTATGATCCATTTGTTCTAGCTCAACAAGCTATCCAAGTGTATTATGCATCATATCCGGGGAGTAAGAGGCCAAGATCGATTGGTTGGCGGTTTGCAAAACCAAAGCTCGACATATAATAGATGCACCCGTGGTTGATAGAGCTTATCGGGAAGAAGTAGATGCTGCGACGAAGTCGGCATATCGTTATTTGTTGATCTTGGTATTACGACGCATGAGAATGGTATGAGTGAAATGTTGGATGTTCATGATGAGGCTATAACGGCAAGGGATAGTTCTCCTATAAATGAAGAGGAAGAAGATGAATGGGAAACGAGTAGCGATACCTCGGTAGATGATGATGAGTACGTATCGGAGAATGATTCTAGTGAATAGGCACTGATTTCAATTCATTTACAAATAATATAGTTAATGGTGAGGGAATCCTGAAATCTATTGCATCATTACTATCCCATGTCAAATTTTAACTTACAATTTATTTGTTACTTGAATCTACATGCCTTGAATCTTTTAATTTTTATTATTTTAAATTCCATCACATACAATTTTGTTTCACAATTTTGTCTAATTGTCGGGAATCTCATCTCCTTCTTTTTTTTTGCGGGAATCTTTCGTTTAGACTTGTACGGCCGGAGGATTTTTGTTATTCCTTATTATATTCTTTTGTGGTGTAAACAACAAGGTAGTTTATATATTGTATTGTTCTTTGTATTGACGAGACAATTCACAAGGACGAGAGGCATTTATAATTTTTAGCTTGATTTTAACTATATCTAACATTTTAATTGGAACCCGTGAGTGATGGGTGATCATTCCCCGTGAGTGATGGGTGATCATTCCTCTTGGGTAATGGGTGATTACCCCTAGTTATCTTTTGAATTTTTCTATATTTAAAAGATCTGTCTTTGTTGTTTGTAACGGCGTTTTGGTTGTCAAATCTTGAGGTGGCCTTGTGCACGGGAAATGTCCAATTATAGGGGAGACTACTGTCAAATTTTTTTTAAAATTCAATTTACAAGTACAATGTTTATTTTGACATATCCATCATCGGCAAAGCATTATTATTGTATTACTTTAAACTAGCGAATAGATATAACGTTTCAATGTTATTATTCTTTTATCATTTTTATTCACGGTTATTTACATCCTTCTTTTGGAGTGGGCTTCGTCTTTATTGGTTACTTATTTTTCTTTTTTCATCTCCTTTAGCAATGTCTTCTAATGAAGGATCATTGAGGGAGGGGAGTCGGGAGGGTCGGGAGCCTTATACTCCATCCCCTACTCGGCTACAAAGGCTTTCGAGTGCCTCATTCATTACATGGCTCTATTGGAGATGAGGGAGTACCATCCCGGCTTTTCAATCATCCAGTTGCTTCGGCTTCGCATTCTGTTGGGTTGCAAGTTACGGACTCCCGACCTTGGATTGTTCCACGGGGAAACGGGTAAGTAACATATTCATACTTTGTAAGATGTTGATTATTAGTTCAATTATTATTATTATTTTTGAGATTAACATAACTATATTGTACATTGTCATTGCACCAAAAATAGGTTCGCCAGGCTCGGACAAATGTGTCAGAAATTTCAAATATAATACGACGGTACTTCATTGGTTCGTATCCGACATACACGCACGTCCCGATAGCCGTGCGAGACTTATGGTTTCAAGAATTTGGGGTAAGCAATTTTTGAGTATTTTTTATCGTTTAAGTACTATGTTATATGTTAATCGAAATCTTAATCATGATCATGCAGAAATATTTTCGGTGGAGGGAAGAGTATGCTTCGCTAATTCGATCAACTTGGGAAAAGAAGTGTCGGACGCGATTTTCGGACATAATGTCTAGAGTTGAGGAAGAGGGATGATTGGGTATGTCCTCATTGGATAGAGGCACGGTATTGGAATGACATTTGCGAGTGCTTGGAGATCGAGAGAAGTATCGAAGCTCTCATCCACCAACAAAAAGAATCGTGGGAGTAGTTGCACCCATGCTTGGAGGGTCTATTTCGTTCACGGAACACGAGGACCGTTTGGTAATTCACCTACATGCCTTAATTAATTATTAATCTAAATTGTTTTATTACAAATTTATGTAAGATTGTAATGATTACATTGTGTTAACATAAATGTAGCGGGCCAAGGAGGGGAGTTCTTTTAGCTACACGAGACATGTTTGAGACATTACATGTCTTTCGGAGCGGAGCCACAAAAGGGTCGGTTTGTCGGTGAGCGATCTCGCCGGACATTGGTACTATATAGATTAAATATGTTGAAATTCTTTATACTTGTGTGGAATTTGTATTTTATTTTGATAATTACTATTGACAATTCTTTTTTTTTTTTTTTTAGGATGAGGTGCGAAATCTCATACGAGCACTCCTCGGTCCGAGTCTAGTGACTACTGTAAACTCTGTTGTTCCTCTTGATGAAAAAGCCATGTTTGTAAAGGCACAAGGCGGGTTCAAAAGGGGACGAGTTTTTGGGTTAGGCTCGGAGGCGACACATGTTCGAACTAGAGCTGTCTCAAAGTGGACTGCATGCATCTTCTCCTACACAAGTTGATATTGGACATCTAGTAGAGCAAAGGGTTCAACGAGGCTGAGCGGAGATTCAATCGACAAATAGACTTGTACCGGGACTTCATGAGGCAACAACGAGTCTACATTTGGTGGTTGGATGGCGGCTATGTCGGACAAAATGGGTATTCTGCACCATCTATGCCATCCATAGAGGAGATAGAAGCGCGCATTGCGGCTGCTAATGCTGAAGATGAAGATCCAAATGTTGACGATGGATTTGATCCAGGTCGATGAGCACCGGGCCCACGTAGTGGCTCTCGTTCCCCTCCTCCACCTCCTTCTGCAATTGCTCCTTCATTGCTTACATAGACTTGTTATATTTATTTTTATACTCTTTATACACTATTACTTATTTTTGTGAATTATTTTACTTTTTTAGATACTTATTATGTATTTTATATTATATTTTAATATTTAATTATATTTATTTGGGTTTATTTTTAATTTTTTATAGTATTTTTTTGGATTATGAACATACTGTTGATATTTATTTGTATAATATTTCGGGGTTGATTTATAGGGTAATAATTTAAAATAAATATAATAATAAAAAAATTTATTGCAAAACCCTCGCAATTTGCGAGGGTTTTGCGAGGGCTGCCTTCGCAAAACCCTCGCAAATTGCGACGGTTTTGCGAGGGTCACGACTTGGGATTAATTTTTCCCTCGCAAAACCCTCACAAATTGCGACGGTTTTGCGAGGGTCACAACATGGGGTTAATTGTCCCCTCGCAAAACCGTCGCAATTTGCGAGGGCACAAGGTTGGCCCTCGCAAAACCCTCGCAAATTGCGACGGTTTTGCGAGGGTCACAACTTAGGGTTAATTGTCCCCTCGCAAAACCGTCGCAATTTGCGAGGGTTTTGCGAGGGACAAGGTTGGCCCTCGCAAAACCCTCGCAATTTGCGACGGTTTTGCGAGGGTCACTTTTTTTCGTCGCAAAATCGTCGCAAAAATTGTTCCTCTGGTGAAGTTTGACAAAAAAATATTCGTCGCAAAATCCTCGCAAAACCGTCGTAAATAGCAACGAATTTTTTTTGCCCTCGCAAAACCGTCACAATTTGCGACGGTTTCCCATGGCCGTCGCAAATTGCGACGTCGTTTTTTGCGACGGCTAAAACCGTCGCAAAAACGGTCAGCGACGGTTTTGCGACGGTTTTTGGCCGTCGCAAATGGCGATTTTTCCTGTTGTGCGAATATGAACCAAGTTTAAGCTATTGTTAAGAACATAAAGAGATAAGATTTTAGATAGTTCTAAGGATGATATATAACTCACTAGAAACAAGAAATAAAGCAGGGAAATCGAAAGGAATTTGTATATACGAACAATGGACATCATCTACCACTACTAGAAACAAGATAAAAAATGACGGTAACAAAACTGTCGTCTTTAGTGTCCCACCCATCGTATTTAGTCTATATACAATGATCAAATGATGATTTTTCATCCGTAGTAAAAAAGTTTGTCTTTTCTAAAAAACAACAACTATAAAATTGTTGTATTAAGTAAATACGATAGTTAAGCACAAGTATCTGATAAGTTCATTTGAAAAGTTTTAAAATAATGGTTAACGACGCCATTGTCTATAATGGGAAAAAGCATTGTATATACTTATCATATATGATGGTTCAGAATCGTTGGTAGGGGATAAATGTGTCTACATTTTGTATGTAATCTGTGTTTAGTTTGTTGAGAAATTGTGTTCAAATGACTACTTATCACCACTTTTTACCTTCTTTTGTGTGGAGTGAAAAGGATGAAGGAATTTGAGGAAAGATGGTAGAAACAGTGAAAATCAGGGAAAAGCAGAGTACAAGCAGCGCCCTTGAAAGGCATTGAGTAGGATTGCTTGAAAGGAGCAAAAATGGAGCTAAGGCTGAGACGAAGCAACACCACCCAAGCTAGGTTGAGAGCACCACCTAGTCACTGGAAGTAAACTTCTCAGACGGCAGAAAGTGAGCAACACCACCGAGGGAAGAGGTCAAGCGATGTCATCATGTCCCTGGAAATCGAAATTTTCTACACTAAGATGGGGCTACTCAGCGTACACGAAGCAGGGTCATTCAAGTTACAAAATCCTACTCTATTTAGGTAGTATGTGTTAGAAGGTGAAAAACCTATATATTAAAAGAGCCCCTATGGGAGGATTTTGGAGGACACACACAAGAGACAATATTCCACACAAGAAAACCTTAAGGAGACACCGAGATGTGCATTCTAAGGAGATCATTGGAGGAGATAGGAGTATTGTTCGAAAGTGGATTTGCAAAGAAGAAGAAAATTCACCTTATCTATGAGTGTTCTTTTTAACTTTTCTATGCTTCTCAATTGACAATGTTGTTTTGCTTGTGTTAATGGTATTCAGAGATTAAACTCAAGATTATAGCTTTGTGTTAAGTTTTTACTATTTGATCAATTAATTGCTAATTTCTAGTATTGATTACATAGGTTAATTGTTTTGAATGATTGTTTCGTGTTACATTCTTTTAATTAACTTGAGAGATAGGTTAAAGGATTGTGTTCCAATTTAATCAACTTAATAATTATTTTCTTTTAATTAACTGGAGAGTAATGATAAAGGGAATTAACAAGAATTGATAATAATAAAAAAAGTTAATAATATCACTTAGAGACACTATAGGAAAATTCATGGTTTTCGACTACAGTCTGCGGGTGTTGAGTAGCCATAACAAATCTGCGACTATTTAGCGACGACAATTTGAAGACATCGACAAGTTGACAAACCGTAGCATTTGTCAAGCTATTAAATGCCATTGCAGCAGATTATATGATATTCTTCTTGCACATTTCAATATTATTGCTCAATTTAGCATCTCTGCACCAGCATTCAGTTGTCTTCCTTTTTTTTTTTTTTTTTTTGTTGATAAATTTGAATACAAAATTCAAATATACCATGCAGCAATTTCTTTTCAACTCATTTAGCTTTACTTAGTTTTATGGTTGTTGAGATATTATACACATACATACATACATATATATATATATATATATATATATATATATTCCAATTTGTTTGCTTCTCTTCTCTGACTGAAGTTCTTTTCATGGTGGCTCCCCGGTCGGAATGGAGGTGTTCTTTTGCATTTCTTTTCGCTGATAACATCCCTGATAATGTGTCTTCAGCTTCTATTAAGGCCGCCTCCTTTATAAGGGTGAGCCGACTCTCATATTTTCCAAGGAGGAGATTAATCAGCTTTACGTACCTTCCCTGCAAATATGCCTTTAGTGGCAAATTTCCCGCGTGGGTGTCCCCCATAAGACAAACTTCGCAAGGAGATTCCCACCTTTGGGCTCAAAGGGGATGTGCAGATTGCAGTTTTGGACTACAAGCATGTTCTTTTGAGGCCATCGCTGGAGGACTATATCCGGCTTTGCTTGAAACAGCAATGGTACATGTTTGGGGCTCTAATGCAGATCTACAAATGGACTCCTTTTCTTATTACTAAAGATCCTTCTGTTGTCCCAGTCTGGATCTCACTGTAGAATCTTCTGGTTCAATTTTTTTGCAAGACAATATTGTTCTCAATTGCATCTGTCATTGGTAATCCTTTAAAGCTTGATGATGCAATTGCTACGTTCTCTAGACCAAGTGTGGCTCGTATATGTGTTGAGGTAGATTTGCTCAAACCCAGGCCAACTAGGATCTGGCTGGGATATCAGGGTGATGGGTATTTTCAATAGATTCTTTATGAGAACCTGCCTGTATTCTGTCAGCACTGCCGCAGATTAAGCCACGATTCTGCAAATCCAAGCGAGGCCTCCTCTGATTTGAGTCCAGTACAACGGGATAGCAAGCCTAAAAAGAACCCTTAATGATGGACGTCCAAAAAAAGTCCGACAGTGCACGGTCCACTTTAGCCGCGGATCCTCTGAATGAAGGGTTGAAAAACCCTACCTTGCATTCTGATCTCCCCTTGGAACCATTTTCTGATACAGAGAAGGAGGAAGCGGTGGATGTCGCTGATGTTGCAGGTTCTAGCGTCAATAATGTTGCTGTTATTCGGCCTGGTGATTTGAAAGGCAATGATGCCTCTGGTATTCACACTGAAGTCCCAGTTGCAACTGTTGTAAGGTGAGTTTTGGAATCTCTTAATTCTGAATCAGTATCACAGAAAGAGGATTCACAATCAGACCATGCTATTGCTGGCAGAGATATTCATACTGAAGATGTTCAAGATGGGACAGGTAATCCTAGTTATGGTGGAATGCAACTGACTTTTACACAGTTTCCACAGGAACAATCTGGTGGGTCTTCTGTCGTTCGAAACTCACAGTGTTGACGTGGAGCTATTCCCTGATAAGTCACCAGATAAGAATTCAGAACAGGTTTTAGTTTGCACCTCATCGCCCCAACAGCTTGGGGTTCAAAGCTCTCTTACCAGAGTAACTCAGCAGTCGGTTCCATTAGCAGACCTTTTGCTCAATGATGCACAGTTCTTTTTCTATTTGCAGATTCTACGAAGTGCACAACAAACAACCTCTTCTAATCTTTTGGCTTCTGCTCCTTTGGCAATCGAAGGTAGAGATTTTAATCCTATGACTTCTTTGACCACTACAGATGATACTGTTATAAAACCACAAGCTTTGGAGGCCAAATCTACACTCACAGGACTTCTTTTGGATTCTTCTATCCCTAAAAAGAAACTTCGGCCTAATTTTAAGAGTGAAATTCACAAATAGTTTAGCAAGTTGCAACAGGATAAGTTTAAACTGAAGAAGCAGCCTGCTGAAATTTCTATTTCGGAGCTTTATGTTGATTTTGTGGACTTCTCGATCGGAAGATGAGTATGACCCAGAATTTCTCCTTAGTTCAAAGAAAGGACGGAAAAAGCCAGGAAGGCCATGACATGAAATGGTTACTAGGGAGAGAGTTAGGGGATATCGTGTCTGAAAATAGCTTAGGGGATTTTCTCCTAATTTTGTTTTATTTGTTTTTGTATTTGTTTTATTATGAATAAAATATTAGCCGCAATTTTGGTGGTTTGATTTGAAAAAAAAAATTGGTTGTTGAGATTTTTCTGTCCCAAACCAATGATCTTACAAAACATGCCTCTGTAATCTTAAATACATTTGTCAAATGTGCATGTAAATTGATCTAATCTTAGACATTTTATTTTTTAAAAATATTTTTCATACGGAGAGAATCTAGGAAAGGGTAAGTAATGCATACAATTACTTCGAACTGAATCGAAGACCTATTATTACATATGCAAAATTTCTTTCTCTTTTAAAAAAATTTTAGTTAAATGTTATTAACACTTTATAGAATAACAAAATTAATTTATCAGATTATAACTTGTGAATTGGAATTTTCTATAGGCGATAACAAATGAAAACCATTATTTTCCCTAAAATGCAAATCATGGTTTAAACTTTTCAGTTTGAAACTAGTTTATTGATCTGTTTGAATATTCCCTACCGAAATATATTGCGGAGTGTGCGTAGTTTTGCTAATGACGAAGAAAAAAAATATTCCCCAGAATACTTGTACAACTTCGCAACATTCCAAAAATAGCACAATATGCAGAATTATTAGCCAATGTATCCGCACATTTTGTAGCTTATAAACACCATATAGGAACATGAAAAGGTGAATTATTTTGCATGTGTAAATCCTCCAATACTCTTCACCATAGATGTGGACAATTTAGTTTATCAACAATAGCAATGGCAGACATGGCCACTTCCCACTTGTTTGCAAAACCCCCCTTTCTCACAATCGCTAATGCAGAATGTCCAGCATTTTCCATTTTTTTCAGGATTGTCATCCACGCCAGGGTGGCAGCGTCCAAGTTTTGGATGATTCTGGCAGCATTTTCCTGCTCCAAAAGCTTCTGTGCAACCTACAAGCATCAATGGCAAAGACTTAATACATATGAATAAATTTACAACTAAAACCCGAAAAGGAATCTTGATAAACTTCTTCTCAGGTGTAATTATCCGGCCGATTGAACAAATTTTCTACAAACGTAAAAGAAATACAAACAAAAGAAACATGGTTGGTGAAACTTATGAAGTTCAAATCCAGGAAACCGAAGTACACAACATACTTGAGAGAAGAACCAGGGAAAGAAAAAAGAGTAGAGAAGTGCTCTTCATTTTTACTTGTTCTTTTTGGGAGAACACAAGAGGAAGACATCCTATTTATTGCGGCAAGAAATGAAGTCAAAATAACAACAATACTGAATGTTTGGTAACAATTTTTGAATTCTTTTGTGACCAAACGCTTGTTTAGGATATCCAGTGGCAAAACACTTCTTTAGGAAATCATTTGTTTCCTCAAAAATCTAATAGATTTTTAACAACTCTGACTATGTACACACGCATACATACAAACACAAATATTTGTTGTCCGATTTTTTTTAAGCTTTTCCTATTCTTGTTCGTTGTGTATTTTGAATCCAATTCGAATTGGAGATGGATCAATGAAACCGTGGGCTGTGTCCACTACTTTGCTTTATTTTTCATCAAATGTTCCTTTGTTTTATTACTAAAGCTTCGGTTGGAGACTTCCCTTGATATCCCAGCATCGTTTTCATGTTGATTCCAAAAGTACTCGGATGATAACCATTACAAATAGCAGCAACATATAGTTATATTTTATGTATTATCAAATATTAAAAAAAGAAATTAATCTAGGCTGTTTTACAAGCTTTTCAATATAACCACATAAGAAATTTAAATGGAGTTGACTTTCGGGTAAGGCTCTTTTTTTTTCCCCTCACAAGCCGTCAGTGTCGTGGTGGGAAGTTTATCCAACCCCTACCTATTTATTAATATAAAAAAAATTTAAATACAATGGCGGAGACATTGCCTCAACCTCCTGGCAAATTACAATGTAGACCCCTAATAGTCACTACAAGAAAAAACCAAACTAGCGACGGTCATAATTCGTCGCTAATGCATCGCTAATCAAGTTTAGTGACGAATTATGACCAACAATAAAATGGGCATCACAATTTGTGATAAAATGAAGATCTGTCGCAAACAACGATGGATTTGCGATGGCCATTTAATTGATGATGTTATAATTAAGTTTATAATTAATGTAGCGATTGATTTGCGACAACAAAAAATTTTTATTTTTTTAAAAAAAATCAATTAATTTAGTAACGGATTTGTGACGGAAATTTTTTTTATTATTTATAAAAAATTAATTAATTTAGTGATGGCAAAAAAATTTTATTTTTAAAAATTAATTAACTTAGCGATGGATTTGTGATGGAAAAAAAATTTATTTTTTTGAAAAATCAATTGATTTAGAGACAAATTTGCAATGGCAAAAAATTTTTATTTGAAAATTTTAATTAATTAACTCTCCAACACGGCTAACTGAACCCGCCCATCCCAACCCAACCCAACCCAACCTAACCCGACCCTGACCCGCCAAGAATATTATGATATTATGTCAAACGCAGGAATCGAACCTGCTTCTTTGTTGTGGGGGATCACGTGTTCCACCATTAAACTATTGATATCCTTGCGATTTATTGAGTTATATATTAATTATATAATTTTTTTTATGAATTAACGACGGATTTGCAAGGGATCTGCGATGAACCAATTTTCGTTCGCAAATTCGTAGCTAATTAGCAAGGAATTTGAGACGGCTCATTTTTCAAATTTTAAAAATAAATTTATTTTCAAATCTTGGAAAGTTGTCTCAAATTTGTTGCAATTAGCGAACGAAAATCCAAAATTTAAACATAAATATATTTTTCAAAATTAAAAAAAAAACGAATCGTCACAAATCTGTTGCTAATTAGCAACGGATTTGCGACGGTCGCAAATCCATTGCTATTTTTTTTTAATTTTAAAAAATAAATTTGTTTTCAAAATTTGGAAGGCCGTCGTAAAGCCATCACTAATTAGTAAGGGATTTTCGACGGTTATCCAAAATTTAAAAATAAATTTATTTTTTAAATTTTTAAAAAATAAGCCGTTGCAAATTCTAATTAGCAAAAGATTTGTGACGTCAATTTTTTTTAAATTTTAAAAAATAATTTTAATTTCAAAATTTGGAAGGCCACCGTAAATCTCTCGCTAATATTTTCAATACATACATACATACATACATACATACATACATACATACATACATACATACATACATACATACATACATACATACATACATACATACATACATACATACATACATACATACATACATACATACATACATACATACATACATACATACATATAGTTACACACACACACATGTGTGTGTGTGTGTGTGTGTATTCCAATTGAACTATACACACACACACACAACATTTATCTAAATATATAACTATACAAAATCAAAATATTTGCATATATTTATACATATATACAACAATTTTATAAATATATAATTATACAAAATATATATATATATATATATACACACACATATACACATGTATTTATTATAACACACACACACACATATGATTATTAACAGATTTGTGATGAAATTTTAAATTTTTAGTGTTAATTAAATATTAAAAAAGACCGTCGCAAAGCCGTTGCTAATTAGCGACAAATTTCATTTTAATTAGTGGTAATGAATAATTAAAAAAAAGTCGGCACAAATCTTTCTCTAATTGGCGATAGCTAAATGTTCGTCACTAATCCGTCAATAATAGCGACAGATTAGCCACGAACTTTAAAAAAATAAATTTATTTTCAAATTTTTAACTCACACCGCTGTTTCGTCACAAATATCCGTCGCTAATTATCATTTTTCGTATAGTGAGTAAGGACTAAATGAGAATCTAAAATATAGAAATTTCTTTTATGACATGGCATATTAGGAATTGAAAAGTATGAAGCAAAGCAAAAACTAGAAAAAGTTAATTTCGCTAAGGCATTAGCAACAAAGTTAGCTTGGCCATCTAATTCTTTGAAGCTCCTGGTAAGAAGACCATGAATCTGATAGCCTATAGGTGAGCACATTAATTAGCAACAATGAATCCGACTAAAGATCTATTCCTAACAAACCTTGAGCCAAACAAAATTTAAGTGCCATAGAGATTGCCTTAGCTTCGGCCAAAAGTTGATCCCCTAACGGAGCATAATGCATGAAGGCAAAAATAAATAGAGCCATCATGCCTCTGAATGATCCCCCCTAGACTAGAATGTCTGCCAATAATAAGGCTACTATCCACATTGAGCACAGGCAAACGGTCAAGATGAGGCATCCAAGTGACGGGAACAGAACATGGGATATTGTAGCTCCAATAGATATCAAAACTTGGGTTTAGCTTCTATAAAAGCTTTCAAAACTCGATTGTGAAGCGGATTTTTGTGCTATCTTTCTCAGAAACACTCTTACACTTTAGAATACAAAAATTTTCCTTTTCATTTGTGCTTCAAAAGTGAAATTAAATTGTTCAAAAGGTAAAAGATGTTGGCGCTCATTTGTTTGCAATTTGGTCAAACTTGTGATCTATTTTTGTAAACTTTCCTTCATTCTAATGTGTATCAAGGTTGACAAGGTAAAACCCAATTGCGGTGAGTCTTGATTGTCGTGATTAAAGAGGTTGGGTGTAAAACCAAGGTTGGTAATCCTCTTGTCTAAGATTGGTGTCACCTATTACCATTGAGTTGGGAAAAGGGTTTAGTGAGTATGTTGAAATCCTTAAGTAAGAACTTAAGGTAATTGATATAGATTATTTGAGGATCGAACCACTATAAATCTCTGAGTTTTATTTCGTGTCTTTTGCTTAAATTTCTTCACTACACTCCCACCGATTTTTGTCTTTAAATGCTCTATCCTATTTCGCTAAAATCAGTAAGCTCTTTATGATCCTTACATTTTGATTTAAACCTATCATTTAATATCCTAACTACCCATCCTTATTTCATATTATTTTGTGCTTACTTTGAAAGACTCTTGGTTGCTTTCTTAAAATCGCAAAGCATCCTTGAAGTTACGAAGTATCTCTGGTGATCAGCTCGAAAGTCTTTTTTTGGAAACTAAATTTTAATCTCTTGTTTGCCGAAAACCTTTTTCACCTCCTCTATGGTTTTCAATTGGTATTAGAGAGTTGGTCTATACTATTTTCGTTCTAACAACCATTTAGAAAAGATCCTTATAGCAAACATATTTGCTCTGCCTTATGTTGAAGGGTCTTCAACAAACATACCTCTTTTATTCAATGGAAGCAACTATACATTTTGGAAAAACAGAATGAAGATTTATGTCTGCTCAATCAATTTTGAGTTGTGAAATCTGATTGAGAATGGACTATTTGTTCTGTCAAAGTTCGTTGAAGGCAGAAAAGTGCCTAAACAAAGTGATGAATATGATAATGAGGACATTGCAAAAATGACCCTGAATTTTCAGACAATGAATATATTGTTCTGTGCTCTTGATGAGATGAGTATAACCAGATTAGTGGCTGTGATTCGGCTCATGAAATGTGGAGACTACTTAAGGTCACCCATGAGGGGACTAATCAAGTAAAAGAATTGAATCTAGGACTTCTAGTCCGAGACTATGAATTATTCTCCATAAAGCTGAGTAAGAATGTAATCGATTCACAAACATTATGAATGGTCTAAAAGCATATGGAAAAACTTATTCCCTTGGAGTACAAAACAGAAAACTGCTTGATGTTCTCCCAAAGAGTTGGCAGCCAAAAACATTGGCTATAAGAGAAATCTAAAAATCTGAATAACTTATCAACTGAAGAGCTAATTGGCTTTCTCTTGACCCATTAATGAAATTTAAAAGGTTTTAAGAATATGATGATGATGAGAAAGGCAAAAGAGGATCTGCCTTAAAAAGAGTTGATGAAGAGCCTAATAGTAATAAGATTGATTATGATGATGGCATTGATTTAGACACGAAAGAATTGGCTATGGTAGCCAGATTGTTTAGAAAAATGTTCAGAAAGGGCCATTTCAAAAGGGTAAGAGGCTTGTGAAAAAAGAAAGGACAAACTTCCTCTTTTAATCCTCAATGTTTTGAATGCAAAAGCATGGAACATTTCATTGTTGATTGTCCAGTGGCAAAAAAAAAGGAGGCCAAGCAATTTAGAAAGAAAATGAAAGACACAAAGTTGAAGAAAGGAAAAGGATTAATTGGAACTTAGGATCAAGTAAAATCTGAAAAATAAAGAAAGTTGCGATTCAGAAAATGAAAAAACTAGCATTTGCTTCATGGCTATGAAGGATACGGTAAATCCTATATCTTCAAAGTTTACAACTGATTTGCATGTTTCTGACAGTGAAAAGAATGATGATCCTAGTGAATTGCTTTTTGATATGTTTCATGAACTAATGAAATTGTTTAGAAGAAATAAATAAATGAAGATAAAAATTGATTCTTTGTTAAATGAGAATACAAGGTTGTTAAAAGAGAATGAAGTCTCATTTGAGTCATTTATGGTTTCAGACATTGAACAAAATATTATCACCACCTTTTTGCATCATATGTATCTAGAAAATAAATGCTTGTGTGACAAAATTTGTTCTCTTGAAACTATGGTTAACAATTTTGATGATATGAAGAATAGAATCGATGATCTTATCACATGCATTGAAAAATTTAAAAATGGCAAAAACAATTTGAAAAATTTACTTGGGGCACAATACACAGCTAGAAACCTAAATGGTCTAGGCTATAGGCATGATACTAGAGCTGAAAGTTAAAAATTTTCTCTTTGTAAGGGCTATTTTGTCACATATAACACATAGTTGTTGCACATGATATGGAAAATATGGATACAAAGCATCTAAACGTCACATTAGGAAGAGGGTGCAATCTGGTATGAAAACTGTTTGGAGGGTAAACGGAACTATCACTAACCCCTATGAACCCAAGAAAGTATGGATACCAAAAGTCACTCTTCAATTTTGTGTATAGGAACATTTGTTGGACAAGGGGAGCTCCACAAAATGGTTTTTAGATAGTGGATGCTCACGACACATGACAAAAATGCCAAACTACTGGCAAGCATTAAAGCTACAAGCGATAGATTTGTCACTTTTGGAGACAAAAAGAAATGAAAAATACTTGGGATAGGTAATATTGGTAAGGGATCTTCAAGTATCATTAAGCATGTGCTATTAATTAATGAATTAAAGTATAATCTTCTTAGTATCAGCCAACTATGTGATAATGGATGCAAAGTTGTTGTTGAAAAAAATTCTTACATCATCATGGATAGTTCCAATAATAAGACTATTCTTGCTGCTGATCATGTTGGAAATATTTATGGTCTTTATCTTGATGATCTTGTAGCACATGATATTAGATGCCTCTTTGTGAATGATGATGATATCTATCTTTGACAGAGAAAGTTAGATCATGTATCTATTGATTTGCTAAACTAATTATCTTTAAAAGAACTTATTAGAGGACTGTCCAAAATTAGATTTGATAGAAATCAGGTGTGTGTCGCTTGCCAATTTGGAAAACAAACCAAAACTTCGTTTAAGCCCAAGAAAATAATTTCAACATCAAAACTTACACATGGATTTGTTTAGACCAATGAGGACCACTAGTCTTGATGGTAAGAGGTATGCTTATGTAATTGATGCATGCTTTTTAGTATAGAAAAATAACTAACAAATTACACAATTAATCAAGTTTTAATTAAAATTCCAACTACTAAAACTACACATGCGGTCAAGTATACCCATCATATAGTATAGAAAATTGCAAGTATCGAATCTATGAGAACATAGGCTCCCACCTTACTTTACCCAAATCTTTATTGTTAAGCCAATAAAATAAGAAGAGATAAATAAAACACTAACCTAATATACTAGAGAATATAACAAGTTCACACAAGACAAGTCACAAGGATTATCAAGGAGTAAGAATAAGAAGAAAAGATATGTAAATAGATCGAAATCCTCAAAGACAGAACAAAGATTGATTAGCACTTATCACAATTAATTATCATCGTGGTACCATGAAGGAACTTAAGTAAGATATAATCATTTCCCAAGTCATGAAGTTACTTATATAGACTCCACTTCTTTCCCAATCTAGGGAATCACTATCTCTTGATTAATTTAGCAGATTTCTCAATCGCACTAAAATAGCCAAAAGTTGCATTAAACTTATACTTCATAGACATGGAATTAGTCAATGACCTTTTGCTCAAGCTGAAATCAACTAATCTTTGATCACTTAGGTTCTTTAATCTTAACTTTGTTTCCCAAGTCTATTAAGATTTAACAAATATGAAATCAATGCAATAAACTTCTAACATTATTTTCCAAGTCAATTAGAAGAAAACACATCAATAACCAATGTTAACTAGTAATCAAATACCAAGGACAATAATCAATTGATTAAAGAATTAAAATCAATATAAAGTTATGAATCCAGAAACATCCACTAAATACAATTAAAATAAGTAAAGCTCAAATTGTCAATAAATTACAAAGAAGAGAAAAAGAAACCACTCATAGACAAGTAAGCCTTCTCCTTCTTCCTTAAAACTTTCTTGAGCAACCTCCTCTTCTTCTCCAAGAATTCTCCTTTGATCCTCCTAAATCTTGGTGTTTTTCTAGGAGTTTCCTATAGGTTTGCAAATCTTAAGGGTGAAAACTGATTTAGAGATGTTATGCTCTAATATTTCTAGGAATTCTAATTGCCACAAGGTATGTACAAGAGTCCTTTTCCTTGGTAGAAAGAGTCTGCAAAGAATTAAACTGAAATTACTAAAATCTGCTATGAAAAGAAAAACCTGCCGACATTAATTAGAATGGACCTGGGGCTAGGTCCATTTGACCCACCTAGCGCCTGGTCTAATTTGTTTTACCACAAAATTACTGCTTTTCCAGAACAAACCTAACACCTGGTGCCTTAACTGGACCTGGCGCTGGGTCCAATCTAAAATCTTTCACTTTTTGCTCAAAATCCACTTAAATTTGCACAAATTTGTCAAAAACACTTTTTACAATCACAATGCCAAATAAGAAGGAATATGCCTAGTTATTACCTCAAATGTATCTCAAATAACTAGGAAATTGGTGATGATTTTAGACCCTATAACATACTCCCACACTTGAATTAGAAAAACATAAATTTGTTTGTCCTTAAACAAACAAGAATTAGACACTAAGCATTTAGAACAAGACATAACAATTTCACAAATTTTTTTCTTAGCAAAATCATCCATAATCAAGACATAACCTTCTTCTAAACTTAAACATAAATTCGTCATTCATTCAACCCTTTCAAAACCTTGTAAACTCATGTATTAAATCAAACAATCCCAAGGCCATCAAAGTTAAGTTAAACAAGCTCATATCTATTACAAGAAAATCATCCTACTTCTCAAACAAAAATATAGATAGCATAAATCATACAAGTCAAGCCATTTAACCAATTCCAACATTATAAACTTAAATTTACACAACTCATGTTTGTGAAATAAAGAAAACACTCCACTCTCTTTTTTCTATGACTTAGGGAATTATTGGCCTCATCAAGTGAATTGATTTATCTTTACACACCGTATTGACCCCCTTATAGTCATCATCATTTTTCAGTAATTTTCTTTTTCTTTCATCTTTCTTTTCTTTCCTTCTTATCTTCGAGATTGCCTCAAGAGAGTGTGATGCTTCTTTGTTTCTTTTCTTTCACTCATTGTATTGGCCCTCTTTTTAGCAAAAGGTCTTTTTTTTTTTCCTCAATAGATGAAAGAATTTTTTTTTTTTTCAACTCACATTCTTTCCTTTTCACTCAATTTTTTTTTTTTATTTCAATTCCTCACATTCCTTATTCACAACTCAAAGTCAAGCAAATTTTAAATCTATAATACAAGAATTAGTCAACAACACTTCCTATATTTCATGATATCATCCACTTTCAAACTTAAAGAATAAAATAAAACTCAAATACCAATTATAACCATGTTAACTTAAATTCTCAAGATTTAGCAAAATCTAACTCAATATCCAAATTTACCTTTTAATAAAAATCAAACCATAATGAATGACAAATCTATATTCAAAGTTAAAAAGAAAATCACAACCCCATTATAGACAAATAATCTCAATTTAGCTCCATATCTCCAAACTTTAAAATTTTCAAAATTTCAAAAATTTCAAAATTTCAACAAAATTAGTTGATACCAAGAAAACACTAAGATCACTGATAAAAACTTAGACAAAGAATATTACCAAACCACTCTCCCACATTTGAACTGGACAATGTCTTTATTGGACAAAAATTAATACAAGAAAACATCTCCAAAGAGACCAAAAGTAATAAGGGAGGTAGAAAGTTAGGTAATACTTCTCAAGTGCAATAACGCTCCAATAGATATCAAAACTATAAATAGAGAGAAGAGTTTGTTCAAGAAGACTTTATTCAAACTTACAAAAGAAAACACAAATAAAAGCACAAGGAAAATAATAACAAAATAAAGACAATCCTAAATAGAAGAAAACAAACTAAAGAAAAGTACTAAAAAAAAAAAAATCCTAACAAAGCAAAAAAGACACAACTTACTCCCCTACACTTAAGATGAAAACTATTTTCCTTTTTTTGGGGGAAAGAACAAAATACTGAACAACTAAAAATGGAACCAGATAAAACAAAATAATGACCAAAAGACCTAAAGAAACACAAAGTCCAAACAAACCTGAAACACATAAAAAAAACCTCTTTCCACTCCTCATGCTTCCTCATCAAACCCTTGACAAAGAACTTAAAGCTCAAAATAGAAAATAGGCAAGATGAATGTTGAAAGAAGGGAGGTTTCGAAAAAAGGTCATGTTTATGACAACAATTTTTCTTAGTAAAACAAAACCCATGAACCTTATTTTCTAATATTCCTTTAGACACACAAATATCTTTTTCAACATATGAGTGCACATGGTATCTAAAGAATGTATCAAACTTGAAGTCACCATTTCTTCCTTTAAAAGATGTGTCACAATAAAAATTTCCCTTCAAACTTAGCAATTGAGTTGTCAAAGATGGGATCAAGAAATCCTTACTTTTCAATCCATAGTCTACAAAAACTAAGTTACCTTCCTTTGGATGGGGTGAAGGGTAGAATTTGTTAGTATATTCCAAGGGCTTGTTATAATGTATCAGTGAAAGATCCAACTCCTTGTGGCATGTTAAGCTTAATACATCATCATTTGGACTATTGTTCTCCAAAAATTAAGAGGAACCTAAGAAATCATGTGACATAGAGAGATTAAAATTATTAGCACATAGAGGATAATCGAATACCTCCCTTTCCACATTGGGCAATTATTCCCCATATCCTCTCTCATTTCGTTGGGGATTCTCTTGTTCGAGTGTATGGGCATTTATGGAATGTTCAACTAACTTGGCTAGTTATGTTCTTGTAGAGCTCATTCGATAAGATGCTTCTTCATGCCACCTAATGAATGTGTTTATGTTGGCAACAAAAGATTGGATTGAAGCTTCAAATGACGTCTTACTAAAAGCATTAATCCGAGCTTGCAACCTTACCAACGTATCATCATTATAACTCCTTTGATATTGTGCCTATGAATAATTGTCTATGATGATGTTTTGAATCTCACACTCAAAGAAAAATAAAAATCAAATTGAAAATAAAAAAAACAAAAATAATAGAAAAAAAAGAGAAGAAAAATATACAAATAAGAAATATTTGCAAACTACCTAAAACATAAAAGTTAGTGACATTTACAACTACAACTGAAGGATCGTGGAAAATATCAAAGGAAAAATGCAGTGGAAAATTTTCATTTTTTTGAGCCACATCTAGAAGAAAATACTTACTGTTCCTTGTTGGTCGCGGATTAACCAACGTGGAAACGGGTTGCACTAGTACTTCTTGTGTTGGAAAGGGAGTAGAGGGTACCTGCTATTCAATAGGAATGCCCGCCAATCTTCTACCCATATGCATCAAACATCTCCAAGCTTCTTCTTTTCGTCTTTCGGAGTATGGCTCTTCCTTGTTCTAGGTGTTAGCTTGGTGAAAGCACCTTCTTGGTTAATCAAGAGCTCTTCCAAAGAGAAGGAAGAGGAGGGCGAAAAACAAAGAGGGAGAGAGAGGAGGCAGCACACATGGAAAAAGAAATTACCTAACCCTAAATTTTTTTCCTTTATATTTCAACCAGCTTGAGGGCTTCCAAAACCCTAATGGCCGAAATCACCAAGCCCTAAATGGGCTAGGCATTGTACTTAAGAACCAGTCAAAGACTAGCCTAACCCTATGAATTAATTAATTATCTTTTTTGAGCCTCTTTAAATACCCAAGACTAATTAATTAATTTTAATTTGACTCGTAATGTATATCAACATATATCAGCCAAATTAATTAATTTATTCCAGCCTAATTCTTTTAATTAATTGATTAATTATCTTTTCTGGGGCTTATTAAAAATTCAAGACTAATTAATTAATTCTAATTGGATTCTTAGAATAAATTTTATTTCTCTTCCAAATAATTATCCATTAAGCCCAGATTGTGTCTAAACAACACCAAGGTAATTTGAGCTACTTTGGGGACCAAGAGACATATTATTCATGGCTACTAAAACCACCAAAATCCCCTTACTATCAAATAGCCGCATTTTATTATTTTAAATATTTTCATTTATCACTATATGAAAATATTGACCCCAAGAATAATATTGCTTAAAGCTGTTGGGATGTATGCCTTTTTATACTAGGTTTCTAATGTAAAAATCGAATGTTTTAATAAAAAAAATTATTTTCAGAAATTATTTATGAATTTAGAATTTTATTTATGCACAATTACATTTGGAAAAGACCCATTGTGTTTAAATAAGTTATCCATGTGAATGGAGGTCTTTCACAGTAAGGTATGGATCACGTTTTACTTAACACATAAACTTTTGTTCTTAACCGATTGATGAGAATGAGAATCTCATCATGTCTAAGTTATTATGTTGTGAATTCTAAATAAGGAATGGCTTACCTTTAGCCAGTGAGTAGTCCACTCACTTCATGACATAAGCGTATTTCGAATATGTAGAACAGGACCTGTAATAGTGGTTTCTAAAAGTACTATATGGTAGAAACCTAGACTACTACCGCTACAGCATGGACTAGTACTCTACGACTTGAGTATAAGTTGATGGTCTGACAAAGCTGGAAGCATATGCTTTGATATACTACAGTTGAGGCTCTATCATAAGGCCAATATACTTGTATGTTGGGTATGTGTGACTAGTTAGTTAAGACAAATTAGTACAAGATAGTTTCTATATTATATCACCCCTTGTAGTTGTCTGAATGATTTAAATATCTAGGGTCCTGGGAAACATGACTTAGATGTTTACTTTAGGGTAGCTCCCTTGGAAAGCAGAAACAATCCAGGAAGTCGTGGATCATTGGACTAGAGGTCTAAAGATGGTAGATGTCATTTAGAGAGGTGTTAGTACACTACTTCCTCTCTGAATGTACGGCGATGTATAGAGGGGCTTTTTAGTCATTACACTTGAAGGTCGGAGACTTTGCTAACGCAACACTGTCCTTGGGGTCAACATTTTCTTATGGTGATATTAGGAAATATTTAAAATGTAAAATACAGCTATTTATATGGCAATGGTATTTTGGTCATTTTAGTAGCCAAGGCGGTGTGTCTTTTGGTCCCCAGTATAGACCGTGAGTCCTAATTAAATATGGGCTAAGAAATTGATCATAAATTAAATGGAATTTATTTTATTTAAGTAGCTTGATTTAATTATTAGGCTAGAATAAAATAAAGGTCTATGGAGAGAGAGAATTAATTAAATTAGTTTAGTGAGTTAATTAATTATTCAGGGCTTTGGCCCAGTTTGAATAATTAGGGATTAATCTGGGACTAAACTAATTTAGGCTAATTTAATTAGATTGGTTTATTTGGGCTGAAAAAATTAATTATTTGTTGGGCCATTAAGTTGGTTCTAACTAGAATAATTAATTAAGTCCAAAAGATTAAACTAAGAGTCTAATGGCCCAATCTAGTTTAACCTAGGGTTTTATTTAGATTAAACAGGAGAATTGGAAACAATGTCGTTATTACAGAACACACTCTCTGAGAGACGGCTTCTTCTATGTGGAAAAGGCTAGGTGTCTCTCTCTCTCCAAAAAATTCCCTAGCCTGTTAGTTGTTCACCAAATGGTAGTTAGGCAGGCCATGTAGTGGAAGACCGAGAGTTCGGCATTCACGTACATGCAAAAACGGAGTAGGAGGCTTGCAGGAATCACACCAGAGGCTTCCATAAGCACATCTACCTCAGTTGCGCACGTTCCGGATCAGCCACCTTTGAAAACCAGAAGGAGAGGTAAAAATTTTAAAACCTTGGGATTGCGATAGGGCGCAACCGGCGCTGGCCCTGCCCTGGAATCCCAATTCTTGTTTTTCCAGTTTTTTTTTTTTTTTTTTTTTTATGTTCGCTTCCGCTGCATGCCCTGTGTTTTCCCACTTTTCGTGCCTTTAATTGGTATAAGAGCATGAAGGTTTTGTGAAAATATAGGGAACATGTATCTAGATAAATAAAACTGGACACATATGTGTGATTAAAATTGTTATCCTTCGCTGTTTATGGTATAGATAGATTCTCTATTAAACCTCGCGGGTGGAGGTATAGGAATCTGTAATTTACTATTTTTCTTAGTAAATCGTGTAAGCCTAATGTTTATGGGTACATGCGATTGTTAGTTTTGGTTGATTTCATTGTATTCGGTTTGAAATCAGAGAGCCATTGAAGCGAGAAGTTGTGCAGAAAAACAGAGAAAATTTGCAGAAAAAAAAAACTGCAGAAGAGATCCGGTAGAGCCGAACCGGTGTCGGATGGGGTGCTGGAACCGGCGCCGGCTAGGGTTTGGAAGGCCGGTCTGCACTGTTTTCTCATGGGTCCTGATTCTCTGCGGCGGGTGCAGTGGACCACAGTTCAAATGGGTGGCTGATCCAGTGCGGTGGGTGTAGTGGACCAAGGAATTTTTTTTAAAAAATTTTTCCTTGTAATTTTTCTTGCAATTTTCTTTTGGTTTTAGGGTCCATACCAGGCAAAGTTAATATTTTTCAAAAGTTAATATTCAAGAAATATTTTTGCATGAAAATATTAGTAAGGGATTTTAGGATTAAACAAGACCATTAATTAATTAATTAATGTGTTTAATTATATTATCTGGGCACTTAGGTTTAAAAATAGAAGAGCATGAAAACGGCTACTGTTTTCGTGCATGCTATTTATTTTTGGTACCTATGTGCATGTTTTCTCAAAGACTAAAGTCTTTGGGAATGTTTTTGATAAGGAAAACATTTTTCTACAAATTAAATGGTTATTTTAACTTGAACAAAAATTAATCCTTAGATATTTTCTCAAAGGATTTAATCCTTAACATAGAAAATATATTAGATTTAGATATTTTTGTAAGGTTAAAATAGAAAGCCATTTTGTTTTAGTTTGGCATAAGAAAAATTGTTTTGTCAAATAAACTTGAGACCAAAGTCTCTAGAAAGTTTTAATTGGAAAATTTTTGAAATCATTATGTTTTAACTTAAATAAAATTAGTCCATGGGAAAAACTCTCAAACGATATAATCCTTGACATAGAGATTTTTATGGACTTAGACATTTTATTTTTGAGTTAAGGAAAAACATAATGGAAATTTTCAGAAGGATATTTTTAGAAAACCCTTGTTTTAAAAGACTAAGTGGGAGAGGGGTTTCAATGGCCCTATCGCTTCCATCACGATCCTCATTAGAGATTATGGGTCCCCTCGCGTCACCCTGGGAGTGAACCCGTATAGGATGGGGATACCAGAAGGATCTAGATCTAATGGAGGGATGTAATTAATAACCCGGGCACGTACTATGATCGGCTAGCCCCTCATTGAAGGTCATAGTGCGAGGTATGTCCATAGGAAATGAGAGGAAATGGCCATCCCCTCGATGGAGTTATCTTCTAGATCGTTACCTAGAAGGGAAATTAGTTTGTGGTGGTTAACACACTTAGCTTAGGAAACTGTTAATCTTCCCAAGAAGCTATGTCAATTTTCCTAAGAGCCAAATTGATTATTATCAGTTTTGATAATAAGGATACAATGCACATATTTGTTTTGTTTTCAAAAACTGAATCTTTTTTCTTTTATTTTTTGATTTTTCAGAAATTGTTGGAGGTTCTTTTAGTCCATTGGCCATTATTCTTCGAGAGAATAAGCTAATGGGACCAAACTATGTGGACTGGAAAAGAAACCTGGACATAATACTCACAGTGGAAGAGTATAAGTATGTCCTTTACGAAACCTGCCGTGTTATTAGGGAGGGTTCCACCGCCGAAGAGCGTTAGGCTGAGAAGGCATGAAATAAGGCTGACGAGATGACTCGTTGTTACATGTTGGCCTCCATGTCTAATGTGCTCCAATCCAAACATGAGCACATGACCACTACGTATGACATAACCCAATTATTAGCCACAATGTTCACGGATAAGAGCCGGCCTGCAAGGTAGGAGGCTCTTCGAACCATCATTAACACTAAGATGGCTGAGAGAGCATCAGTCAGAGAACATATGCTCAAGATGATTGCTACTTTCAAGGAGGTAGAAATCTTAGGGGCTGTCATTGAGCCGGAGAGCCAAGTGGACATGGTTCTCGAATCTCTACCGGGTTCCTTTACTCAGTTCAAGTTGAACTATAACATGAACAAGTTGAACATGGGTTTGATTGAATTGATGAAGGAGCTCTAGATGGTGGTGAAGGTTATGAAGCCATAATCTAAGGCTATGATTGCTAAGGCTTCATCTTCTAGAACTGGATCCAAGCCTAGAAAGTTCAAGAAGAAGAAGGGGAACGCAGTGGTCCAGCCCAAGACCCAGTCCAAAGACAAACCCAAGGGCAAGTGCTTCAAGTGTGGATTGAAGAGACACTGGAAAAATGAGTATCCAAATCTTCAAGCCAAGAAAAACCCCACATGTAATGTTTTCTATCTAGACTCTATATCAATGGTTAGATCAACTTCCACTTGGATTGTTGATTCAGGAGCCATTGATCACATCTGTAACTCCTTGCAGGGATTTAGAAAGATTAGAAAACTCCAGAATGGCGAACATGGACTACATGTGGGAAATGGAGCACAAGTTTGGGCCCTTGCAGTGGGAGAGATGGATCTTGTATTTAATTGTAATCGAATAGTGGTTTTGAAAGATATTTTATATGTACCAAGATTTTGACAGAATTGGCTTTCGGTTACGAAACTAATAAATCAATGATATTCTGTATCTTTCCATTTTGGTATTTCTATCAGAAGAGATGGAGAAATTTTATGTACTGGGCACATGTATGGGAATCTATTTTTCTTAAACCCTATTAACAATCAATTAAATAACGCTCGATCTAAACTTTTAATAAGGAAGAGAAAGACCAATGTCAATGACTCTTATCATTGGCATATAAGGTTGGGGCATATCAACTCAACCAGGATTCAGAGGTTGATCCATAATGGGCTCTTGGGCTCATTGAGATTGAAAAATTGGCATCAGTGTGAGTCCTGCCTGATGGGAAAGATGACCAAAAAGGTCATTTGCCCCTAAGGCGAATAGAGCCAATGAGGTATTGAGTCTTGTTCACACTAATATGTGTGGTCCCCTATCTACACCAGCTTAAGGAGGTTTTGATTACTTCATCACTTTTACGGATTATTGTACAAGGTTTGGTTACGTTGACCTAATGAGACACAAGTTTGACTCTTTTGACAAGTTCAAAGAGTTGAAGGCTGAAGTGGAGCGTCGGACAGGTAAATTGATCAAGACCTTACGATCAAATTGTGGTGAGGAGTACCTCCTTGGTGAATTCAAGGACTACATGGTACATTATGGGATAGTATTCCAGCTTTTTGTGCCGGGGACACCCTAGTAGAACGGAGTAGCTGAGAGAAGGAACAGGACATTGCTAGAAATGGTCCAAAATATGATGTCTCATGCTACTCTTCTAGTTTCTTTTTAGGGATATGCCCTAGAAATAGCGGCATATATTCTAAACTTGTTACCTTCCAAGTCTGTACCTAGGACTCCCTATGAGATGTGGACTGGGCATAAGCCAAGTCTGAATCATCTCAAGATATGGGGTTATCCAGCTTATGTACTGCTCAAGGGAGACAAGTTGAAACCAAGATCAAAATTATTCTATTTTGTTGGGTATCTAAAAGGGACAAAAGGTGGTTACTTTTATCATCCTAAGGAGCAAAAGGTACTGGTTAGTACCAATGCTAGATACTTAGAGTATGATCAAAGTACTTCCACGAAAGGTTCAACTAGGTTAGAACTGGAGGAGAAGTTATCTTCGGAAGCAACTTCTTCTAACCCGATTGTGGAATAAGAAGAGGCACAACCTCAAGAGCCTGTACAAATAGAGCCTCATCGTAGTGGGAGAGTGTCTAGGGTTCCAAAAAGGTAGATTGGAGAAGCTTTCGAGCTGGTCTCTGACTATCAGGAACAAGACCCCACTAGATACAAGGAGGCTATTACTGGTGCCGATACAAATCTATGACATAAAGCAATGAAAGCCGAGATTGAGTCTATGTATCTCAATCAGATTTGGGATCTTGTAGCTTCACCTGAAGGGATAAAACCCATACGGTGTAAGTGGGTATGTAAGAGAAATAGGGGAATAGATGGGAAGGTGGAAACCTTCAAAGTTAGGCTTGTGGCGAAAGGGTATACTCAGAAAGAGAGAATCAACTATGAGAAAACCTTTTCCCCAGTAGCCATGCTTAAGTCCATCCGTATCCTCCTTGCCACCGCGTGTTATTATGACTATGAGATATGGCAAATGGATGTCAAGACAGCATTTTTAAATGTCCATCTTAGTGAAGATATCTATATATCCCAACTGGAAGGCTTTATTGTTAAAGGCCAAGAGCATATGGTTTGCAAGCTTAAGAAGTCCATTTATGGACTTAAGCAGGTATGCAGACATTAAGGGCATGGAACATTCATTTTGATGAGACTGTAAAGTCTTATGATTATGTTCAAAATGAGGTGAACCATGCGTGTACAGGAAAATTAAAGGCATTAATGTGATTTTTCTTGTCTTGTTTGTGGATGATATTCTACTCATTGGAAATGATAAAGGGTCATTGTCATCTACAAAGGTTTGGCTATCTAATCAATTTAGTGTGAAGGACTTATGAGAAGCCAGCTACATTCTTGGGATTAGACTTCTTAGAAATAGAAAGTAGAAAATGTTAGGATTATCCCAAGCGGCATACATTGACATGATGCTGGCCAGGTATAGTATGGACTCATGCAAGGGAGCTCTAATTCCTTGCAGACATGGGTTGTCATTTTCTTTAAGGGACTGCCCTAAGTCTCAAGAAGAAAAGGACAGAATGAGTAGGATTCCCTACGCTTCGACTGTGGGAAGTTCCATGTACGCCATGCTGTGTACTAGGACAGATATTTACTTTGTCGTAGGCTTAGTTAGCAGATATCAGTCAAATCCTGGGAGGTTCATTGGCAAGCTGTAAAGCATATACTCAAGTACCTTAAGGGAATGAGAAATTATATGCTGGTATACAGGGCTAATGACTTGGTTTCTATAGGATATGTAGACTCAGACTTCCAGGCGGATAAGGATGAGAGAAAATCCACTAGTGGATATATCTTCACCTTATCTAGAGGAGCTATTTCACAGAGGAGTATCAAGCAATTTTGCATTACTGACTCAACCATGGAAGCTGAGTATGTGGTAGCTTCGGAGGCATCCAAGGAAGCAGTCTGGCTCCAGAAGTTCCTTTTAGAACTTATTGTCATGCCACACATAGATAGGTCAATTTTGATGTATTGTGACAACACTTGAGTAGTATCACAATTAAAAGAACCTTGGAACCAAAAGAAGGGGAACTACATCGAGAGGAAGTACCACCTGATCCGGAATTTCATCCAGAGACGGGAAGTCATGGTGGAACAGATTGCCTCCTTACCTCCGAGAACAATCTAGCTGATCCATTCACTAAGCCTTTAGCTAAGAGAGTCTTCAAGAGACACTTAGATGCCATAGGGGTAGGCACTTACGGACTTACTTAGTCTTAGAGTGCAAATGGGAGATTGCTGGGATGTATGCCCTCGTAGACTAGGATGTAAAAATCGAATGTTTTATTAAAAGAATTTATTTTCAGAAATTGTTTGTGAATTTAGAATTTTATTTGTGCACAATTACGTTTGAAAAAGACCCATTATATTTAAGTAAGTGGTCTATATAAATGGAGGTCTTTCACAGTAAGGTATGGATCACGGGTTACTTAATACATAAACTTTTGTTCTTAACCGATTGATGAGAATGGGAATCTCATCATGTCTAGATTATTATGTTGTGAATTCTAAATGAGGAATGGCTTACCTTTAGTCAGTGAGTAGTCCACTCACTTCATGACATAAGTATATTTCGAATACATAGAACAGGACCTGTAATAGTGGTTTCTAAAAGTACTATATGGTAGAAACCTAGACTACTACCACTACAACGTGGACTAGTACTCTACGACTTGAGTATGAGTTGGTAGTCTGACGAAGCTGGAAGCAGATGCTTTGATATGCTATTTGTGGTTCTATCGTAAGGCCAATATACTTGTATATTGGGTATGTGTGACAAGTTGGTTAAGACAAACTTTTACAAGATAGTTTCTATACTATATCGTCTCTTGTGGTTGTTTGAATGATCTAAATATCCAGGGTTTTGGGAAACATGACTTGGATATTTGCTTTAGGGTAGCTCCCTTGGAAAGGGGAAACAATCCAGGAAGTCATGGATCATTAGACAAGAGGCCTAAGGATGGTAGATGTCATTTAGAGAGGTGTTAGTACACTTCTTCCTCTCTGAATGTACGGCGATGTATAGAGGGGAATTTTAGTCATTACACATGTTGGTCGGAGACTTTGCTAACGCAGAACTGTCCTTGGTGTCAATAATTCGTTATGGTAATATTAGAAAATATTTAAAATACAAAATATAGCTATTTATATGGTAAGGGTATTTCGGTCACTTTAGTAGCCAAGGCAGTGTGTCTTTTAGTCCATAGTATAGACCGTTTAATCTTAAATTAAATTAAATTTATTTTATTTAAATAGCCTGATTTAATTATTGGGCTAGAATAAAATAAAGGTCTATGGAGAGAGAAAATTAATTAAATTAATTTAGTGGGTTAGTTAATTATTCAGGGCTTTGGCCCAATTTGAATAATTAGGGATTAACCTGGGACTAAACTGATTTAGGCTTATTTAATTGGACTGATTTATTTGGGCTGGAGAAATTAATTATTTGTTGGGCCATAAAGTTGGTTCTAACTAGAATAATTAATTAAGCTCAAAAGGTTAAACTAAGAGTCCAATGGCCCAGTCCAGTTTAACGTAGGGTTTTATTTAGGTTAAATACGAGGATTAGAAACAACGTCGTTGTTATAGAACACACTCTTTGAGAGATGGCTTCTTCTATGTGAAAAAGGCCAGGCGTCTCTCTCTCTCTCTCTCTCCAGAAAATTGCCTAGCCTATTAGTTGTTCACCAAACGGTAGTTAGGCAAGCCGTATACTGAAAGACCAAGAGTTTGGTGTTCACATACATGCAAAGACGGAGTAGGAGGCTTGCAGGAATTATACCAGAGGCTTCCACCAACACATCTACCTCAGTTGCGCACGTTTCGATCCAGCCACCTTTGAAAACTAGAAGGAGAGGTAAAAATTTTAAAACCTTAGGATGGGACAGGGCACAACTGGCACCGACTAGGGCACCCGGAGCCTGCACTTGTCCTGCCCTGGAATCTCTATTCTTGTTTTTTTATGTTCGCTTCCGCTACATGCCCGGTGTTTTCCCCACTTTCCGTGCCTTCAAAAGCAATGTCTCCGACTTACAGGTGAAATAACAAAAATACCCCTATATGTAACACTCACCAATGAAACAGGATAACTGTACTAATACCCATATCAAAGACATCTACCATCCTTAGATCTCTAGTTCGATAATCCATGACTCACTTAAATATTCTTGCTTACCATTGGAAGCTACCTAAACGTACACATTCTAGAGTCATGTTCCTAGGGCCATGGATTATTTAGATTATCCTGGACAATTACAAGGGGGCGATTAAACCTCACTAAGTGAATTATAAAAACTCTTTTACATAACTCCGTCTTAACTGACTAGAGTAATACACCTAACATACAAGGATATTGATCTCACAAAAGAAATCTCACCCAACATACATCAAAGTATAAAATCCTAGCTTCGCCAGACCACCAACCCATACTCAAGTATAAAGGTATCCCTCCGCATTATAGAAGTAATAGTCTTATCTCTATAATTATAGTACTTTAAAAGAGACTACTACTATTAGTGTAGTTCTACGTATTCAAAATACACTTATGCCTATGATGTGAGTAAACCACTCACTGATTCAAGGTAAACCATTCCTCATTGGAAATCATGACATAATAGTCTTACTTTGATGAAATGCCCAGTTTAATCAAATGACTAAGAACTTAATTTTATTTGTATGATAAGTGCCAATGGTCTATATCTTGCTATGAAGAACGACCCAACACATAGACCATTACTTTTCATACTTAGACCTTTAAATGTTCAATAATATAAGAAATAAACTAAATTGAATGAATAAGCATTTTATTACAATATGTTCATATAAAATACAAAGTCTTTGTGAGCATACTTTACAATAATTTCCCACTTGCACTACAAAGACTAAGAAAGTCCATAAGTGCATACCCCTATGACATCTAAGTATCTGCGAAACACCTTTTCTGTCAAAGGCTTGGTAAAGAGATCTATCAAATTGTTGACAGAGGAAATCTGATAAACTATTATCTCTTACTTCTGGATGAACTCCCGGATGAGGTGATACTTTCTCTCTATATGCTTGCCTTTCCTATGGTTTCGAGGTTATTTTCTTTCTGACACCGCTCCAGAGTTGTTACAATAAATGGTGATAGACCTATCTATGTGTAGTACTGCTCCAAGTTCTATGAGGAACTTCAAAAGCTAAACAGCTTCCTTAGAAGCATCTAAAGTAACAATGTACTCAACTTCCATAGTAGAATCAGCAATGCAAGATTGCTTGATACTTTTCTATAAAATAACTCTCAATGACAAAGTGAAGACATATCCATTAGTGGATTTCTTTTCATCTTTATATGTATAGAAGTTCGAGTCTGTGTAATCGGTAAGAACCAAATCATCAACACCATATACAAGTATATAATTATCAGATTCATGCAACAAAAAATTTGAGATATACCAAAATTGGAATATGCAATTATACCTTTTTTGTGCGGCATATAAATTCAAAATTTCTAAACATGAGGCGTGATCTAGCAAACCACTCAATCAAACAACAACCTGATAATGAACAGTTTATCTCGCTTCTTCAATCTCAATATGAGATTGATTCTAATAGTAATCCACATGAGGTATGCTGTCAAGAATGATAGAGCACAGTCTTTCTGCCAGTAGAGAAAGAATGGTGGCTAGGGTAAGTTCACTGAGAAGAAAATAAGAGAGTCGTGTGTCTATTTTTAGAGAGAGAAAATTTCCTTTTTCACTCACAAAGATAAACAACCACGATATATTCTAAGAAAAAAATCTCAAAAATTACACCGATACAATGCTCTATGAATTATAATCAAATTAGAATTCATTAAATTATAATTGGAACCTACAAGTTCTCACAATTACAATATGGCCCATAAATTATAACTAATTTGGCCCAAATAACTTCTACTTCTCACAATTAACCCCACAATTCTATCATATAACATCTCGAGTATATAATCCTCTATTATATGTGACCTATTAGGTTTCCCGGGCTAGTGGTAGTGAATATGAATTAAACCAAACGTTTTTTAGATTAATAATCCTTGATAATTTAGAATTAACCTATTAATTCCAAACATGTTTGGTTTATTAATTCATTGATTAATAAACCCATATTCAATAGATCATGAGCAGTATCTAGTAATACATCATGACCACCCAAGAGTCCAAGAAGTCAAGCGGCTTGACATGAATCATTCAATAACAAACTATAGTGCAATAAATTCCTTTCACCAAACAATATCTCATTCGGTTTGGAGTACGAAATTAGTGCCAACTTTCTCCAAAATATATATTAGTTCTAGCCTGAATATATTAGTACTTGTACTAGAAATCCACTACTCTACATGTGTATTAATTGGAACTGTTTCTATAGGCAATCACCTTGGCCAAGGATTTTAGGAGTAGTAATTCCAACAAGTGGCCATGAGAAACTCACCGCTACTATTAGGAGTGGTGAATCTTTTATTGACCCTCTCAATTACTTTCGTTTACCTCACATTGTATCCAATATCCATCCCATAAGTGGCTCTCGATTTGGCTCCAAAGATTGGAACTAAAGTATAATGCTCAGCAAATAAAGTACCTTAGAGATCTCAAGTCTAAGAATACTTTCACGTTTGCTACAATGAGATTCTATCACTGGTACTACATAGTTATCCATGTGATTATTTCATAGTCAGGTCATCCAATATACTTGTTCTATTAACAAGCATCCACGTGTTAACTTCGAGTAGTTCAATACTCACAGATATGAGAACCATCATCTAATCAGATCAGAAAGTCTAACATGTGCTACTCTTAACGTATTAATTGATAGGAATCAATCCAGCCATGGGGATTGAACTCAAGAAGGGGGAGAGGATGAAACCGAAACAAAGTCGAGCTTGCCCGGTCCATTGATGAGAGCCCGTTTCAAACAATTCTAACACAATCTTCAAGCACATCTACAAGCTCATTTCAAATGGGATAGCATATGGACATTGCCGGAAGAGGATCGAGAACGGACCATGCTGCTAGTGAATGAAGGACATCAACCGAAAGCAGTTCGCACAAAAACGTTGCCCAGCAGAATGGACTCGGCGCCGGCCAGAGTAGCCCTACATGGCGCTGGGTATGATCTACCAAAATTCTTCAAATTTTGACGGACATACTGTTCCAACACAACGAACCCGATGCAAGCCCTACCAACCCGACCCAATGCCTACTATGTACTGGAAAAAGCCTTATTTTGATTCCTACTTTTGTGAACGGGTATTGTTCCTCTAGAATAGACCTGACGCCATCCTTAGGAGACCTACCCGGCACCGGCCCTGCTCTGGATCCGAACCCTTGACGTTTTAAAGCTATTTTGGGGTCATTTTGTAATATTTAAAAGTATTTTAGTTCAAGAATAGAGCACCATTAAATAATGCTTTGTATGGTAAGAACAAGGACAACATTATTACACATTTTAACATGAATGAAGATTCATTCTTGAAGGCTTGAAGCATGGAAGGATTCTTTGCCCAATTTCAATCCAAGACCAACCTAAGAGCTTAGTCCACCCTTAAGTAAGTGTCTATAAACTCTAAGGATAATTCAACTAGGAAATTAACAAGGGTTCTTCTCGTATATCATTTAGGATTCTTGTTGTTTCTTGTTTGCATGCCCATAATTCCCTATACTTTTAGTTCTTAATTTCTTGCTAAGTCAAGAGTTCTAATGTGTTGTTGTGGTAGACCTTTCCTACTAAATTTGGAGTTCTAAAAACTAGTTCTTTTAGGGTTCTTTGTTTGTGGAAAAATGTGTTACATTTATTACTTTTTCTTGATCTCTTTATGTCATTCCTTTATTTGTTATGCTTGTATTGAAATCCTTCTACTTTGTTTAAGTTAAAGCAAAAGCCACTTTCAGATCTAGAAAGAGTTCCACCCTCATACTCATATCAAATTTGGTATCAGAGCAAGGATAAACTTAGATCTCTATCTTAGCTTGGATCTATCAAATCTAGAGTGTCATTTGATCTTAAGTTTCTTGGGTAAAAAAAAAAAAAAAAAAAGGAATGAGAATGACTTGTTGAAGAAAGATTCTTGGGAATATGCTAATTTTTGTTGTTGTGATTATATTGGGCTTGCTTGGGAAGCAATTTTGCTTACAAAGTTCCATACAAAAGTCTTGCACATAAGGTGTTTGATAAAAAGTCTCAATGACCATATACTCTATGAACATTATGTGTTTGATAAAATGCCTCAAAGAAAAAATGTGGCTTGAACAATAGTGTTATTCCTATAACTGTTTGATTGTACTCTTCAAATTATCTTTTCTTTGTTGTGTGTTGTGAACACCTTGTTTTCTACTTGTTTCTTGACCTCTAAGTGTTACTAAAATTGTCATCCTAAGACCCTTGTATTGGAGTATTCTAAGAGCTGATAGACTAAGGCGAACTAAATCATTTGAAGTTGGGAAGGAATTTAGTCGAACAAGTGAAACGTTGAGTGAACTAAAAAGGCAAGAAAGAAAGATTCTAATTTGAAAAAGCCAAGGAGCGCAAACTTGAGAGTGGAGTGCAAACACTTAGGAAATAAGTGAGGAAACCAATTTCTATTTTTGTTCTCTTAACTCTTTTTGTAGGAATATCAATCTAAACTCCAATGATGACTCAAGGAGAGGAACGAACTAGGTTAAATCTTGGTAGAGCAAATAGACCACAAGAAGATCTGGGAGATCTTCGTGAAACCCTAATTTCATTACAAAGGAGTATGAAGGGCATTTGGAAGGAGATAACTAAACTCTGAGCTCAACAAGGCCAAATATCTACTGCCGGTCAAAGGAGGGGACAAGAGCAACTGGAAGCTTACAACACACCTCTCGTGAATACATAACTTCGAGAAAAATAGGATGAATATTCAGTTGGTGGATATTAACAGGTTCTTATGAGAGGAGAGAGAAATGGGTTGAGAGGAGGTAGAAGAAGAGGCCGAGGGAGATTTGGTGAGAATCCTATGAGAGGAGTCGAAAGAAATATTGAGAGAGAATTTAAGTGGGAGGAGGGGTACTCGGAGGAAGACTGTGAAGAATAATACATGGTAATGTGATGAGAGGTAGGAGGAGAGATGAAAATAAGGGAAAGCAGGAATTGAAAAATATCAAAATGAAGGTACCACAATTACCAAGAAAAAGTAATCTCGAGGCATATTTTGAATGGGAATGGAAAATGGAAATTCTATTTGATTGCTAAGATTATAGTGAGAGAAATAAGGTGAAATTGGCAGTAATGGGATTTTCAGACTATGCATTGGTATGGTGGGAACAGGTTTTAGCTAATAGAAGGAGAATGGGAGAAAATACCATTAGTACATGGGAATTGATGAAAAATCTCAGAAGGGCAAGGTTTGTACCTCACCACTACTACACCGAGCTATATCAAAGGCTTCAAGTGCTAAGATAGGGGAATAGAAGTGTTGAAGATATTCACAAAGAACTTGAAGTACTAATGATGAGGGTGGTTAGTAATGAAGATCCATGTGCCACTAAAGCGAGATTTCTTATTGGATTAAACATGGAGATAGCCAATGTAGTTGAGTTGCATTCATATAAAACCTTGGAAGAAATGGTGCACATGGCTACAAAGGTAGAAAAATAATTAAAGAAAAGGCCATTTGAGAGGAGAGTAGGCTAACTAACTTCATGTCCTAAGGAATTCCCTTAGCCGATACCTAAAAAGGAGGGAGTTCTAAGGCCGTTACCTAAGGAGTTTAATAAACAGAACAAAGAAAGGAATAGAGATAAAGGAAATGCTATTAAGAAGCCAAGGAGCTGGAATATCAAGTGCTTTCGTTGTTTGGGATATGAACACACGACACGCGAATGCCCAAACAAGAGAGTGATGTACACAAATGCCTATGGTGAGATTTCAGCTGAGGAAGAGGAATATGAGAAATTGGAGGAAATTCAAAAAGAAGAAGAAATTTTGAGTGAAGAAGGTGAAGAAGTTGGGCAAGTATGTGCATTACTTGGTGTAGCAAGAAGATCATTGAGTATGCAAGTGAATGAAGATAAGCATCATCAACATAGGGAGAATATATTTTATAAAAGATGCTTGATCAACCAAGTACCTTGAGCATAATCATTGATAGCGTGAGTTACACCAACGTTATAAGTGCTAGTACGGGGGAAGAAATAGGCTGAGAAACAAGGAAGCATCCACAACCCTACAAGTTGCAATGGCTAAATGAAAGTGGGGAATTGAAGGTTAATAAGCAAGTCTTGATTGCAATTGACATGAGAAAATATAAAGATGAGATCTTGTGCGACGTTGTTCCTATACAGGCAAGCCACTTACTTTTAGGGAGACTATGGCAATATGATAGGAGAGTAATGCATGACGGGAAGAAAAACACCTACACTGTGTATAAGGATGGAAAGAAATATATTCTACTGCTTATGTCTCCGAGTGATGTGAGCAAAGATCAAAAGATCACGAGACAAAAGGAAAAGAAAAAAAGTGTTCAAGAAAATGAGAAAAAAATCGAGAGAGAGAACATAGAGAAAGAAGAACATGAAAAGAGAGAGGGAAAATAAGAGAGAAGAGATAATAAACGAGTAAATTTCTTTGCAAAAGAAAAAGAGGTAGTAGAAGCTCTTAAAGCTAAAGAACTAATGTATCTCTTAATTTGTAAAGGCATTTATATAATTACTAATGCAACTACTCTTTCTTTACCTTGTAAAATTGTAGGTCTTATTGAAGAATTCCAAGATATATTTCTAGTAGAAATACTCGAAGGATTGCCACCCATCTGAGGAATAGAGCATCAGATTGATTTCATCTTGGGGGCTGTCATTCCAAATTGACCAACTTATAGATGCAACCCTGAATAAGCTAAGGAGCTACAAAAGCAAGTTGAGAAGGTGGTCAAGAAAGGCCATGTTCGAGAGAATTTGAGTCCAAGTGCGGTTCCAATATTGTTGGTGCTTAAGAAAGATGGATCATGGAGAATGTGTGGCGATTGCAAGGCTTTCAACAATAGAACGGTAAAATATCATTACCCTATCCCTAGGCTTGATGATTTATTGTAAGAATTGCATGGATCATGTGCATTTTCAAAAATTGATTTGTGATAGAGGTTAAAATCACCATTCTTTTTCTAGTTATTTGAGGGTATTTTAAGATACATTTGTTGTAATAATGAGGCATATTCCTTCCTACTTGACATTTTTCTTGCAAAAGTTATTTTTGCCAAATATGTGTAGATTTAAATTAAAATCGAGCAGAATGGACACAGAAACCAGAATGTTCCTAGTGCTAGGCCCAGCCAGTGGACCAAGCGCCGGGTCCATTATGTCCAGCAGCAGAGTTTGAATGATGGGGGTGATGTGTTCGGACTTCGGTGTAAAAATCATACAAAAACTAAGCACATTCCCAATCAAGTTTACATTAAAACGTTAAACTCAAATCACACATATGAGCAAGCGTACTCATCATTAACCGAGCATAGGGTTCAAACGAGTGTCAATTCTTAAGGAATAAGTAGACATTAATCACCTTTCTTTCATTGTTTAACCGACTTGATAAAGTGAAAAACAAACAAAAAGAAAAATAAAAATAAAACCAAAACTATATACATGTCAAGGACGGAGAAGTATGTAACTCAAACCATTGTTTAGACAAACATGATCTTAAAGTATCTAACCTTTATCATAATCAACTATTCTTTTGGCATCATAAAGAATTAAAGTAGACTTAATTCTTTCCCAATCCATGAATCCCTATATTCTAGGTAACTTAGCATCACATACTCTGTCTCAACCAGTCATACCCAAAAAATGCATTAAACACAATCCTCTGATTAAGTCCCATTCTCAGGCAAACTTAAACCATGAAATTAACCAATGAATCCATACTCTGGTAGACATCAATTAACCTTTAAATACTCTATACTTAGCAATTAACCCCATTTCCAGGCAAGTTAAAAGACAACAAATATGAAATCAATCAATCGAACTTCTATCAACCCTATTCTCAAGCAAGTTAACGGAAGCCACAATCAATTAATCTTGTAATAGGCACGAGTAATTAAATACCAAGAATAACAATCAATTAATCAAAAGATCAAATAACTCTAAAAACCATGAATATCTAAACCAATGTCAAATTATAATAAAATAATTAATATATCATTGTTCAAGAAAAAGAAAACAAAGGAAAGAAATAGATACTCATATATAAGTCTTCTTCTTCTTCCTTTGAAAACCCTCTAATACAACCCTCCTTGAACTATTTCTATAGAGAAAATATTGGTGATGTACTTCAAAATAAATCTAAGTCTCTACATTATGCATCCCCCATTTTCTAGGGCAAATTGGCCTTTATTTATAGGCTTACAAAATTCCTAAAAGAGTCCTAAGTAAAGAAGAAATAATTACTAAAAAATATCCAATACAAAAAAGGATTAGAAATTGTTAAAATAAAAACCTAAATAAAATTCTAATGGTCCACCGTCTTCGACTTGTTGAATTGGAAATCAAGTTTGACTTCAATTTGATTTGGATTTCAATTGGATTCTTGATTTCTTGTCGTTTTGTCGTGTCCTGCTGAAACATGCAATTGATGTTGATTTGGAATTGTTGAATTGGTGAATTGCTATTCGCTAGAATTGGCTTCAATTGATGTAAAATTGAACTTGCTTGATTTGGCTTCTATTTCAGCCGTGCGGAATTGCTTCCTCTTTGTGGTGTCGGCTCGATTTGAGCCGTTTACCATGCCATCGAAGCTGTTTTCTTTTGCTGTTCCTTTCCTTTGTGGCATCGGTTTAATTGAGCCGCAAACCACCTCTTTCTGCTGTCGAAATTGTTGACCGAAATTCTTTCACTTTTATCCTTCTGCTTTTGTTCTTTGGCCTAGCCGAATTGTTTGCTTCCTTTTTGCTGTTGTTGCTTTTCATTCTTTCTTTGCTTTAGCCATTTTTGTTGACTTCTACATCTACCTTAGCCCCACCGAATTCACTTCTTTCTTTTGTTGCCATTGCTGCTAGCCGAAATTCCTTCTTTGTAGCAGCCTTTGTTGACTTCCAATTTCAATTGTTTCCCTGTTCTTTTCAAATTTCAATTGCATTCCTTTGTTTCACTCAATTATTTTTGCTCTTCCAATAGCTAACTGGCGCCGACTGTCCTTCTCGAGCTGGCGCTGCCTCTGTTCTGAAAAATCACACCATTAGCTCTAATTTTCCCTTATTTTTATATAAAATTACATAAAAGCATTTTTATAAGGGAAATATCAATTAGGAAGGAATATGACTAGTTATTTCACAAAATGTATCATAAAATAGCCTCAAATAACTAAGAAATATATGACTAATTTAGACCCTATCATATTCCCCCACACTTGAATCTTTACTTATCCTCAAGTAAACACTTAGACCAAGCACTTAAAATAATTTATTTCTTTTCATATTCATCTATAACAAAGCCATAATTTCTTTCCAACCTTAGACATAAAATTGTCATTCATTCACCCTTTAAAAATCTTTGTAAACTCATACGTTAAATTAAATAGTCCCAAGGCCATCAAAGTTAAGTTAAACAAACTTATATTTAGTACATGAAAATTATTCCACCCCTCAAGCAAAAACATGGATAACATAAATCATACAAGTCAAGTCATTTAACCAATTCAAGCATTATAAACTCAAATTTACCATACTCGAGTTAGTGAAATAAGGAAAACACTCAACTCTTCTGTTTTTTTTTTCTATGACTTTGTTAATTAATAGCCTCAAGTGCATGGATTTCTCTCCACACACCGTATTAGCCCCATTTATAGTCATCATTCATCATTTTTTTCTCTCATAATTTTTTTCAACATTTTTTTTCCTTTGCTTTTTCTGGCCTTTTTATCTTTAGGACAGCCTTAAGAGAGTGCACCAAATACACTTGCCACTTCTCCCCATATTGACCCACTTTTCAGCAAAAGGTCTTCAAAGATCATCAATAAGAACATTTTTTCAACTCAAGTTTTTCATATTTTTTCAACTCAATTTTTTTTTCATATATTTTTTTCAACTCGCATTCCTTACTCAAAACTCAAAGTTAAGCAAATTTTAAATCCATAATACAAGAATTAATCAACAACTCTTCTCATATTTCATTATATCATCTATATTCAAACTCAAAAAATAAAATAAAACTTAAATACCAAATATAACCAAGGTTAACTTAAATTCTCAAGACTTAGCAAAATTCAACTTAATACAGAAGTTTACATTTTAATAAAATCATACCATATTGAATGACAAATCCATATCCAAAGTTCAAAAGAAAATCATATCTTCATCATAAACAACTTATAAACAAATAAACTCAATTTAGCTCCAAATGTGTTTTTTTCAAAAAAAGCTTTTCAAAAAATTCCAACAATTCAAAACAATAAACATATATCATTGAAAATCCCTCAAACATATATACTTGGAAATCCATTGAAAATCACAAAGATGCACTTGAGAAAATGTTAAATCTCTCCACCACACTTAAATTGGACATTGCCCTCAATGGCCTAAAATAGCACACTAAAGCATAACCAAGGGACCAAGAATGTAAAGAGGGAAAAGAAAATAATACTCCCCAAGGCAGATTAGCTCCATGAAAAGTCCAAATTTCAAATTCCAAAGTAACTCAACAACAAGAACATATCAAGATAATTGATAAAAACTTGGACTAAGAATATCACCAAAACAATCTCCCACACTTAAATTGGACCATGTCCTCATGGGCCAAAAATAAACACAATAAAGCACTCCAAAGGGACCAAAATTAAAAAGGGGTAGAAAGTTTAAACAATACTCCCCAGGTGTAGATTAGCTCCAAGATATGTGAAGTTCATGCTTCATGAAGTTGGTAGGATAATCGCCTGTGAACTTCAACCTACAAATAGAAAGATGAATACACAAGTAAAAGCATAAAGAGTAGTTGAAACAAAATAAAAATCAAGGGAAAAGAAAAATATGAAATCAAAGCTTTTAAGTCCCCCTCGAAGTAGAGTCTTCGTTATTTCCAAATTGTCCAATAGCACCACCATATAGACTGATAGGGGCTAAATTAGTCATATTTTTCCTAGTTATTTGAGATTTTTTTGTAATATATTTTGTTCAATAACTAGTCATATTCCTTCATATTTTAGATTTTACCATTAGAAAGGTATTTTGTTCTTTATTTCAGATTTTTAGGGTAAAACAAAACAAAAACGTTGCAAAACAGAGGAGAGGCGGCGGCGCTAGGGCCCTAGAACCAGTGCCGGCCATGCACTGTTGGCACAAACTTCGAAGAGACAAAAAAATTGGTGGAACTGGTGCCGGCTCCAAGAGTCAAGGTGGCGCCGGCTGCATTCTGGTCTTCATTGTGTAAAATTCGAAAAAAAAAAATCGGTGAACAAGTAGAGAACCAGAACACAACCGGTGCCGGCTCTGAGAGCCAAGGCAGCGCTGGATGTGCCCTGGAGCTAAGGCGGTGCTTGATTTTTTCTACGCGATTTTTGATAATCTGTGGAGTTTTAGTATCTTCCAACTTCTACTCGGCCAAGAACTTTGTACCTACGAGTTTAGGCACTTTCTAAGCCTATAAAGAGATGAAAAGCACAAGGGAAAAGGGGAGAATTCATTGATTATCATAGAAAATTACTCAATAAAATGAGGAATTCTTCAATTCAAGGAGGGTTGTACAATAAGGTCTTCAAAGGAAGAAGAAGAAGAAGGCTTGTGTATGAGTGCTTTCTTTTACTTTGTTTTCTTTTTCTTGACAATGATGTTTTAATTATTTTATTATAATTTGAAATTATTTTAGATATTCATGATTTTTAGAGTTCTTTGATTTTTTGATTAATTGATTGTTATTCTTGGTATTGATTACTTGTGCTTATTACGAGATTGATTGGTTGGGTCTTTCCATTAACTTACTCGGACAAAGGGGTTGATGGTGGTTTCAATTCATTAGTTTCATATTTGTTAGCTTTTAACTTGCTTGGACAAAGGGGTTAAGAGTAGGGACAAAGTAACTCAAGGTTAATTGATGTTTGCCAGGATGTGGATTCATTAGTTAATTTCATGCATGATTTACCAGGAATGGGAATTAAATTAAGGACTATGGTTAATGCATCTTTTGGGTAAGACTGATTGATATAGGATATGTGATGCTAAGTTACCTAGAAGTTAGGTATTTGTGGATTGGACAAAGAAGTGAATCTATATTATCCTTCATGATGCCGAGAGAATAATTAGTCATGATAAAGATTGGGCACTTGAAGATCCTGTTCGTCTAAACAAAGGTTTAAGTTACATAATTCTACATCCTTAACATGTATATATATTTACTTTATTTTTATTTTATTTTTATTTATTTTTCACTTTATCGAGTCGGTTAAACAATAAAAGAAAATGGATTAATGTCTACATGTTACTTGAGGATCGACACTCGTTTGAACCCTATGCTTGGTTAATGATGAGTACGCTTGCTCATATGTGTGATTTGGGTTGAGGATCGACATCAAGTTTTTGGTGCCACTGTCGGGGATAAATCTGTGTTTATTGGTTTAATAATTCTTTCCTCGTACCAAAAACATCAAGTTTTTGGCGCCGTTGCCGGGGAACAATAGTTGAAAGCTTGGATTTTGTTAATTTAACCATGTAAATATGTAAATAGGTAAATATGTAAATATGTACAATTGTTCTTTTCACAAAAATGTGCTATCTTTTGTATCTTTGTATATTCTTGTAATATAATTTACTAACTTTGACTAACTTTGTATTTTGTTGTAATCATGAATTCCGTTATCTAACCTGCTTCTTGTCTTTGCTGAGTGTTCGCCTTAGTACACAATCCAATTACTCGAAGGCGATATAGTAGGTTTTGTTTTATTTTATTTATTTCTTCATGAATTAAATTGCATTGTTCACCATTGCTATGTGTTCATCATTTTTATTTTTTTTTTAAAAAAAACATCAGTGTATTGATGATAGATTGGCAAAATTACAAGCTAGCATTGATGTTTTTAGTGAGACGTCATTAGAAGCATTAGTGATTTTTTTGGTTGCCAATACAAATTCATTTGTTCAGTGTCATAAAGAAGCTTTCCAACGTTTGTGTGATCAAAGGAAACAATTAGTTAAGATTGTTGAGGAGACTCAGGAGTTCATGCTAGCCCGTACAATGGACCACGAAACAAAAAGAGCGGCTATGAGGGACAATTAAATGATATGGCTAGAGAGGTAGTTAATTCTACTCTATGTGCTTATAATTCTAATATTTCTTTGTCACATGATTTCTTAGGTTCTTCTCACTTCTTGGAGAACAATGGTCCCAATGCTAATGTCTGGAGTTTAACATTAGCATAAATCCGTATGAAGTTGGATTTACCATTCATTCTAAGAAACCCTTTGAGGATGTTGACGAATTCTACCCTTCACCCCAATCTCGAGGAGGTAACATGGTATTTGTGGAAGCATTGAAAAGTAAGGATTTCTCAATCCTATCTTTAAGAACTCAAACACTAAGTTTAAAGGGTATTTTAAATTGTAAAAAATTCTTTTGAAGGGTTAAAAGGTGATTTCAAGCTTGATACATTCTTTAGAAACCATGTGCACTTATATGTTGACAACAATATTTGTGTCTCTAAAGAAATGTTAGACGAAGAGGTTTATGTGTTTTGCGTTAGTGAGAAAAATTATTTTCATAAACATTCTATTTTCAAAAACCTCTCTCCATTCTACATTCATTATGCTTATCTTCTATTTTGAGCTTTAATTTCTTTTCAAAAGATTTGATGAGGAAGCATGATGAGTGTGAAAAGTTTTTGTTTTATATTTTTTATTTAAGTTTTTTTCTTTAGTTTGTTTTCTTTTATGTAGTTAGCTTTTTATTTTATTATTATTTTCCTTGTGCTTTTATTTGTGTTTTGTTTTATAGGAATAAAGTCCTCTTGGACAAGACATTTCTTTACCTCAAGTTTAGATATCTATTGGAGCATTATTGCACTTGGGAAGTATTACCTAAACTTTCTACCCCTTTATTATTTTTGGTCCCTTTGGAGATACTTTCTTGCGTTTATTTGTTGCCAATAAGGACTGTGTCCAACTTAAGTGTGAGTGGTTTGGTGATATACACTGTCCAAGTTTTTATCAATTTTATTGTGAGCACATTATATGGAAGTATTGTCTTCCTTATCTCTTCTCCTTTATATTTTTGATCCCATGGCAGTGTTTATTCCTTGTTCTATTTATTTGGCCATTGAGGACAATGTTCAGTTTAAGTGTGGGGGAGTGATTTGATTGAAAATTCTTCTATGTATGCATATACTTTATCCTTCTTGTGAGCAAAAATTTTCAAAATTTTCAAATTTTTTTCTGATTTTCTAGAGATTTCAAGCTCTATTTTTAATGCATATCTTTATGATGGATTATAGAGCATAAGTTCTAGATCATTTATGGCTTATGCATGACTTTTTCCATGCACTTGGACGAAGTAGTTCTTGATAAAATGCTTTGCATTATTCTTAAACATGTTTTTCTACTAAACTTCATGGAGTATTCTAAAACTTACTTGAATAACTCTCAAGGCAAAATAAGAAAGACAATCATGATTTAACTTAAGGATGACGGTAATAGGCATTCTTTGGATAGTTTGAGCTTTTCAAGCCTTCCTATTTTTATATTATCCCTAGTGCCTATTTTGAGCCTAAATTGTTGATTTCATTCACTAAAGTCCGTCACAATATTTTGTCCATTGCCCGTTGCTGAGAGTTTGAATAATTTTTCAAATCTTTATGCTCTTGATGGATGAAAGTATATGTATGAGAATGTTGAGAAAGAATGTTGGGATAAAGATCATGACTTGTTACTTTCAGTCATGGATCAATACTGAGTTGAGCTGGAAAGAATGAAAGAAAGAAATTGAGAAAGAGAAGAAAAAGAATAGAGGGATTGAAAAAAAAAAAGAAAAAAAAAAGCTGCTAGGAAGAATTGAAAGAAAGAAACTGTGAAAAAAAAAATAGCAGTAGTAAAAGAAAAGACAAATTGAAAGAAGAAGAAAGAAAAGATCACAAAAAGAATGGTGATTGAGCTGTAAAAGTTAAAGTTCATATTAAAGTACTTGACACCATTGCTAGAAAATTTGAGTGATCTTGTGAAAGAAATAGAAAATAGTTGATGAGAAAAAAAAAAAAGAGTAAAAATGCAGGATTTGCTTGAGTGGAGTTGTAATTTCTATACAAGGTTATGGTTTGATTGATTTTCGGAATAGGAGAGCAAGAAGAGTTGGAAATTATTGATTCATTTTTTTTACCCTTTTCTTGCTAACTCTCAGTTTTTCTTTGATTTTTGATTCTCCTATATCCTTCATCTGATAATCTACATTACAAGCCCTCAGCCTTACAGTACAAGCTTAAAAGTCCTACTTGATCTAAGTAGAATCATGATATGTCTAGGATTAGTGAAGAGAGTGTATGGAATTCATATTCTTTTTGTGTTTTCCTACTTGTTCTTGATACTTTGCTTGAGGACAAGCAAAGAGCTAAGTGTGGGGGAATATAATAGGGGCTAAATTAGTCATATTTTTCTTAGTTATTTGAGGTTCTTTTGTAATATATTTTGTTCAATAACTAGTCATATTCCTTCATGAGATTTTACCCTTGGAAAGGTATTCTGTTCTTTATTTCAGATTTTTAGGGTAAAACAAAAGAAAAATGTCGCAAAATAGAGGAGAGGCGGCGCCGGTTAGAGCGCTAGAACCAGCGCCGGCCATGTACTGTTGGCACAAACTTCGAAGTAACAAAAAAATTGGTGGAACATAGCGGAACAGAGTGGAACTGGCACCAGCTCCAAGAGTCAAGGCAGCGCCGGCTGCATTTTGGTCTTCATTGTGCAAAATTTGAAAAAAAATCGGCGAACAAGTAGAGAACCAAAACACAACCGGTGCTCCGAGAGCCAAGCGGTGCTTGATTTTTTCTACGCGATTTTTGGTAATTTGTGGAGTTTTAGTATCTTTCAACTTCTACTCGGCCAAGAACTTTGTACCTACGAGTTTAGGCACTTTCTAAGCCTATATATAGATGAAAAACACAAGGGAAAAGGGGAGAATTCATTTATTATCATAGAAAATTACTCAATCAAATGAGGAGTTCTTCAATTCAAGGAGGGTTGTACAAGAAGGTCTTCAAAGGAAGAAGAATGAGACTTGTCTATGAGTGCTTTACTTTACTTTTTTTTCTTTTTCTTGGCAATGATGCTTTAATTGTTTTATTGTAATTTAATATTATTTTAGATATTCATGATTTTTAGAATTCTTTGATCTTTTGATTAATTGATTGTTATTCTTGGTATTGATTACTTGTGCTTATTTCGAGATTGATTGGTTGGGTCTTTCCATTAACTTGCTTGGACAAAGGGGTTGATGGTGGTTTCAATTCATTAGTTTCATATTTGTTAACTTTTAACTTACTTGGACAAAGGGGTTACGAGTTGGGACAAAGTAACTCAAGGTTAATTGATGTCTGCCAGGATGTGGATTCATTAGTTAATTTCATGCATGATTTACCAGGAATGGGAATTAAATTAAGGACTATGGTTAATGCATATTTTGGGTAAAACTGGTTGAGAGAGGATATGTGATGCTAAGTTACCTAGAAGATAGGGATTCATGGATTGGGAAAGAAGTGAGTCTACTTTAATTCTTTATGATGCCAAGAGAATAATTAGTCATGATAAAGATTGGGTACTTTAAGATCATGTTTGTCTAAACAATAGTTTAAGTTACATAATTCTACATTCTTGACATGTATATATTTTTACTTTATTTTAATTTTCTTTTTATTTGTTTTTCACTTTATCGAGTCGGTTAAACAATGAAAGAAAAGGGATTAATGTCTACTTGTTCCTTGACGATCGACACTTGTTTGAACCCTATGCTCAGTTAATGATGAGTATACTTGCTCATATGTATTATTTGGGTTGGACGTTTTAATTTAAACTTAATTGGGAATGTGCTTAGTTTTTGTATGATTTTTATACCCAAGTCCGGACACATCATAGACCACCATAACCTCCAAAGGGTTCACGAGATTCTTTTCTTATCTCACACTTTGCAATTAGTTCTCTTTCGAGTGAAGACCTTTCCAGATTTTTTATACTCAAGAAAAACAAGAAGAATATCCGATGTAGATAGAAAAATCACAATGATAACCACTTTAATCAATAAACAAAATATCACAAGGATGCTCAATTGTCCAAGATTTCCATATATGCAAAAATTCTAGAAAATTACATAGCGAATGTTTAGAAGCAATCACAAGACTTACAACGCATTTTATGCATTTTTCTACCACCAAATAAACTCAGCAAAGATTTGTCCATGTCTAGTAAATTTTTCCTCAAAAACATATATGCATTATGCCAAGAAATTCAAGAAGATAAAATCGAGAAAGTTTTGCACCACTATGTTCCCCAACATATAAGTTTTAAAAATTCTTTAATCCATGAGGGATAATTAGAAGAAGAGAAAAGTAATTTGAGGAAGAAGAAGGGGAAAACGACCATGAAGGGAAGAAATAAAAGTATCAATCTAGGGAAATAGGAAAAAATAAAAGAAGAAAGAAAAAAAATAGAAGAACAGGACAAATAAGAGAAACAAATAATAAAATCAAAGAAAAAGAAAACAAGAAGAAAAAGACAAAATAAGAAAAATTTGGGAAGAAGAGAAATAGGGTAAAGGAACAAAAAAAAAAAAAAAAAAAATTTGAATAGCCTTCCAGACCGGAGCCGGCGCCGGTTGCATTCTGTCCGGGCTCAGATTTTTTTTTGTTGCTAAAACTATCCTAATTGAATGCATGACCACAATACATTTAAAATAAGAATTCCTAAATTAAACTAAAATCAAATAAAGAAACAACTAAGAAAATAAAATAGTTCGTCTCTAATATCGTGTTAGCTTAAGTCCAAACCTGAAAATAAAAAGAGTTAGTATTGATTCAAAATTATAGATGTAAAAATCAACAAATTAAAAATATCATTATTACACATATTCCACATTAACATTGGGTTAGTAAAATTAAATAACTAAATATACAATTTATACAAACATACAAAGGCAAGTTAGTTATTATGAACATGTATCTACCTATTTACGTATTTACAACATATAGTGAAATTAAAATACAATTATACAAACAACAAAATATGGCACTTCTTTATACAAGGAACATATATACATATTTACCTATTTACATAATTACATGGTTAAATCAACAAAATCCAAGCTTTCATGCTATTGGTCCCCGGCAATGGCGCCAAAAACTTGATGTGTCCGGACTTAGGTGTAAAAATCATACAAAAACTAAGCACATTCCCAATCAAGTTTACATTAAAACTTTAAACCCAAATCAAACAAATGAGCAAGCGTACTCATCATTAACCGAGCCTAGGGTTCAAACGAGTGTTGATCCTCAAGGAACAAGTAGACATTAATCATCTTTCTTTCACTGTTTAACCGACTTGATAAAGCAAAAAACAAATAAAAATAAAACCAAAACTATATACATGTCAAGGATGGAGAAGTATGTAACTCAAGCCATTGTTTAGACAAACATGATCTTAAAGTATCCAACATTTATCGTAATCAACTATTCTCTTGGCATCATAAAGAATTAAAGTAGACTCACTTCTTTCCCAATCCATGAATCCCTATCTTCTAGGTAACTTAGCATCACATACTCTGTCTCAACCAGTCTTACCCAAAAGATGCATTAAATACAATCCTCTGATTAAGTCCCATTCTCAGGCAAACTTAACCCATGAAATTAACTAATGAATCCATACTCTGACATACATCAATTAACCTTTAATTACTCTATACTTAGCAATTAACCCCATTTCCAGGCAAGTTAAAAGACAACAAATATGAAATCAACCAATCAAACTTCTATCAACCCTATTCTTAAGCAAGTTAACGGAAGCCACAATCAATTAATCTTGTAATAGGCACGAGTAATTAAATACCAAGAATAACAATCAATTAATCAAAAGATTAAATAACTCTAAAAACCATGAATATCTAAACCAATGTCAAATTATAATAAAATAATTCATATATCATTGTCAAGAAAAAGAAAACAAAGGAAAGAAATAGATACTTATAGACAAGCCTTCTTCTTCTTCCTTTGAAAACCCTCTTGTACAACCCTCCTTGAACTATTTCTCTAGAGAAAATATTGGTGATATTCTTCAAAATAAATCTAAGTCTCTACATTGTGCATCCCCCTTTTCTAGGGTAAATTGGCCTTTATTTATAGGCTTACAAAATTCCTAAAAGAGTCCTAAGTAAAGAAGAAGTAATTACTAAAAAATATCCAATACAAAAAAGGATTAGAAATTATTAAAATAAAAACCTAAATAAAATTTTAAGGGTCCACCGTCTTTGACTTGTTGAATTGGAAATCAAGTTTGACTTCAATTGGATTCTTGATTTCTTGTCCTTTTGTCGTGTCTTGCTGAAACTTGCAATTGATGTTGATTTGGAATTGTTGAATTGGTGAATTGCTATTCGCTGGAATTGGCTTCAATTGATGGAAAATTGGACTTGCCTGATTTGGCTTTTTTTTTCAGCCATGCAGAATTGCTTCCTCTTTGTGGTGTCGGCTCGATTTGAGCCATTAACCAAGCTATCAAAGTTGTTTTCTTTTGTTGTTCTTTTCCTTTGTTGCATCAGCTCAATTGAGCTACTTCCCTTACCTTGGCTCAATTGAGCTGCAAACCACCTCTTTTTGCTATTGAAATTGTTGACTGAAATTCTTTCACTTTTATCCTTCTTCTTTTGTTCTTTGGCCTAGCTGAATTGTTTGCTTCCTTTTTTCTGTTGTTGCTTTCATTCTTTCTTTGCTTTAGCCATTTTTGTTGACTTCTACATCTGCCTTGGCCCCTCCGAATTCACTTCTTTCTTTTGTTGCCATTGCTGTTGGCCGAAATTCCTTCTTTGTAGCAGCCTTTGTTGACTTCCAATTTCAATTATTTCCCTGTTCCTTTCAAATTTTAATTGCAATCCTCTGTTTTACTCAATTCTTTTTGCTTTTCCAGTAGCTAACCGGCGCCGGCTATCTTTCTCAAGCTAGCGCCGCCTTTGTTTTGGAAAATCATACTATTAGCTCTAATTTTCTCTTATTTTTATATAAAATTACAGAAATACATTTTTATAACAGAAATATCAAATAGGAAGGAATATGACTAGTTATTTCACAAAATGTATTAGAAAATAGTCTCAAATAACTAAGAAATATACTACTAATTTAGGCCCTATCAAGGGGAAATTCCAAAACAGACTTGGCGCTAGGTCTGGCAAGTGTACCTGGAGCTATGTCTATTCTGCCTTCTAAGGAGACACGGCCAAAAACAGAGCAAAAATAGAGGAAGAACAGAGTGTACTTGGTGTTAGGTGGGTCGAAGGTACCAGACGCCCGATAGGTTCTGGAGGCAGAAATTTTGTACGTAGAATTAAGGCTTATCCAAGGATTTTAGTATTTTTCCTATTTCTACTCGGCCAAAACTTCCTCGGCCATGAAATTAGCATCCAAGAAGCCTATAAAAACATAAGAGAACACAAGGGTTTGAGATATACAACGGAGAGAGGTGAATTAAATGGCAGAAATTCTAATTTTCTCATTGAAGGAGGAATTCACCCAAGGCAAGGAGGATTGTTCAAAGGGAGTCTTCAAGGAAGAAGAATGAGGCTTATCTATGAGTACTTTCTTTTCTCTTTGTTTTCTTTTTCTTTAGCAATGATCGATTCAATGTTTTTGTGTAATTTAAAATATTTTGGGATTCATGATTTATGCATCAATTTAACTACTTGATCAATTTTCTATCATTCTTGGTGTTTGATTACTTGATTTTAAAGGTTGATGAATTAGGTTTATGTCTTATGGACTCGGGAAACAAAGTTAGATTAAGCTTAATTTAATCAATACTACATATTTGTTAGATCTTAATGGACTTGGGAAACAAACTTAAGACCAAAGAACCTATGTAATCAAAGGTTAGTTAATTTCGCATAGAGCATAGGGTTGTTAGCTAATTTCATGTCTATAAAGAATTGTGTTTAACACATCATTTGGTTATATTAGTTTGATTGGGAAATCTGCTATTTTAATTAAAGGATAGTAATTCCATGGATTAGGAAAGAAATGGACTCTATATAAGTGAATTTATGACTTGGGAAACAATTGAACTTTACTTTATATTCCTTCTTGATGTCAAGATGATGATGAATTGAGAGAGTTGTTAAGCAGGTCATTGTCACGTTTTCTAAAATAATTGTCTAAATTGTATAAATCTACATCATTGAGTTGTATATGTTTCTTTAGTTTTTCTTTTTATTCTTTTCTCAATTTATTTAGGTCGGTTAAATAATGAAAGAAAAGTGATTAGTATGTACTTGTTCCTTTGAGGATTGATACTTGTTAATTTCCTGTACTATGCTTGCGATGAGTATACTTGCTCAAATATGTATTTTGGGATTAATATTTTTAATTAAAACTTAATTAAGGGATGTATTTAAAATTGATAATTTTATATATCCAAAATTTACGCGTCAAGTTTTTGTCATTGTTGTCGGGGATTAGGATATTTTTCTGTTTCATCATGGAAGTGTTTTCGAAAAACTTGATTTGTCATCAGGTTTTTAGCGCCGTTGCCGAGAACAATATCATGAAAGCTTGGATTTTGTTGAATTAACCATGTTAATATTTTTATATGTAAATATGTATATAAGTTCCTTGTGTGACTAGGTGTTGTATTTTGTTTTCTTATATACTTGTACTTTAATGGCTCTGTATGTTGTAATTCCCTATAATTTAAATTGTGAACATGTACCTTAACCAACTAACCTGCTATCATATTATAATGTGTATATATGAGACTAACCAGCTGATTTGTATAGGTAAGATGGCTAATTGGAGCTTGGGACGGTATCCTAACATATCTCACAGAATGATATCTCAACCATCTGACTCCATTGCCTTAGAAGAGGTGTTGGAAAAATTTGCTATGCATATAACTAAGCGTTTTTCTAAGATAGAAGACACACTGAAAGAATTTGAGGGCATGGTTAGAAATATGAAAACAACAAATTTAGTTTTTAATGGATTTAATAATAAAGTCACCATTAGGGGTAGAAGCACAGCATAATTCAACTGCCATTACCCTAAGGAGTGGTAAGGAGCTACCCAATCCCAACATGGAACCGATACCCTCTAAAGAAGATGGGTCGGAACCAACCCTTATTGTTGAACCTTTTGGAAAATAACCTAAAAAACCAGATTTTCAGCCACCAATACCCTACCCCACTTGCACACACAAATCAAGAAAAGATGCACAATTTCACAAGTTTTTGGAAATCTTCAAACAACTGCATATAAACATTCCACTTAGTGAAGCCTTAGTGCACATGCCCAAATATGCAAAATATCTCAAAAGCATTCTTGTAAAGAAAAAAAGATTGGAGGAATTATCCACTCTAGATTTAAATGAAGAGTGTTCAGCTATCTTGTAGGACCAACGGACGATGCCACGAAAAAAAAAAATGGTCTAGGGAGTTTTTCTATTCCTTGTCTTGTTGGTACTCTTACATTTTGCAATGCTTTACTAGACCTAGGTGCTAGTATTAATCTGTTACCTTATAAACCTTTCGAAAAGCTAGGCCTAAGTGAACCCACACCTACTAGGGTGAGTATTCAACTTACAGATAGATCCATTAAATATCCTAGAGGAATAATTGAAGATGTCTAGGTCAAAGTGAATAAATTCATATTCCCTATGAATTTTGTAATTCTTGACATTGATGAAGATTCTAAAGTGCCTTTAATCTAAGGTCGACCTTTTCTAGCAATGCCTAAAGCTATAATTGATGTTCATGGAGGAAAACTAATGCTTAGGGTTGGGGATGAGGAAGTCATTATAAAATCCACAAAAGCCTGCAATACCCTAGTTCTTGTGATGATTCTTATTTAAGGGTTGATATTCTTAATAAATCTATCTTTGACTTTGTACAGGAATCATTTGTCCAAAAACTTAATGTGTTCGGATTTGGGTATAAAAATCATATAAAAATAAGCACATTCCTAATCAAATTTAAATTAAAATGTTAACCTCAAATGACACATATGAGCAAGCGTACTCATCATTAACATAGCATACGGTTCAAATGAGTGTCGATCCTCAAGGAACAAGTACACATTAATCCATTTTCTCTTATTTTTTAACCGACTCAATAAAGTGAAAAATAATAAAAAGAAAAATAAAATAAAATAAAAGAATATATACATGTCAAGGATGGAGAAGTATGTAACTCAAACCATTATTTTGACAAACATGATCTTAAAGAAACTAATCATTATCATAACTAATCATTCTCTTGGCATCATGAAGGATTAAGATAGACTCACTTCTTTTTCAATCCATGAAATCACTATCTTCTAGACAAATTAGCATCACATATTCTGTCTCAACTAATTCACCCAAAAAATGCAGTAAACACAATCTTTGATTAAATTTCCATATTCTAGCAAACTTAAAGCATGAAAACAACCAATGAATCCATATTCTGGCAGACATCAATTAACCTTTAATTACTCTATTCTTAGCACTTAACCACTTTTTCAAATAAGTTAAGAGACAACAAATATGAAACTAATGAATTAAGACCACCATCAACCTCTTTTTCAAGCAAGTTAATAGAAAGAAATAACAAATCAATCTCGAAATTAGCATAAGTAATTAAATATAAAGAATAACAATTGATTAATCAAAAGATCAATGTAACTCTAAAAATCATGAATACCTAAAACAATGTCAAATTACAATAAACAATTATTACATCATTATTCAAGAAAACAAAAACAAAGTAAAAGAAAACATTCATAGACAAGCCTCATTCTTCTTCATTTGAAGACCTTTTTACACAACCCTCCTTAAATTATTTATCTGGAGAAAGTATTGGTGATGCACTCTAAAATATAACTAAATCTCTACATTATGCACCCCCCTTTTCCTAGGGTAAAATGGCCTTTATTTATAGACTCACAAAGTTCCTAAAAGAGTCCTAAATAAAGAAGAATAAATTATCTAAAAATTCAAAACCAAAAAGGATTAGAAATTGCTAAAATAAAAATATAAATAAAAACTAAATAAAACTAAGGAAAAGAATCCACCGCCTTTGACTCTGTAAATTGGAAACCAATTTTGACTTCAATTTGAAATCATGATTTTCGGCTGTTGTCTTCTTGTCGTTTTCTACTGAAGATTGTAGAATTTGGCTTCCAATCAAGCCGTGCAAAATCTGGTTGAAGCCACCGAAAATCTGCTGACATTCTTTGTTTGCTGTCGGCTCAATTGAACCGCTTTCTGTTCATGCTCAGCCACTGAAGTTGTTTTCTTTTTCTATTGTTGCTTTGCTCGGTTGAGCCATCAAATTGAAGACCGAATTCCTTTGTTTTCCTTCCTTTTACTTTTGTCTTTTGCAGCCCCTTTTGTTGACTTTGCTTTTCACCTGCTCTTGGACCCACCGAAATTATTTTTTTTCTTTTCTGTTGCTTTTGCTGTCCGAAATTCCTTCTTTGTTTTACTGTTGTCCTTTTCTTACTATCGGCTCAACTGAGCCATGAAATTGCTGAAACCAATTGCTCATTTCCTTTTCAATTTCAATTTCAATTGTTCCCTTGTTTTATTTAATTCTCTACGCTTTTCTCTGTTCTGCCAGTGGAAGACCTACACCGGCTCCCCTTCTTGAGCTGGTGCTAGTCTTGTGCTAGAAAATTATACAATTAGTTCCAATTTTCACCTATTTTTGAATAAAATTATAAAAAGCATTTTTATAAGAGAAATATCAAATAGGAAGGAATATGACTAGTTATTTCACAAAATGTATTACAAAATAGCCTCAAATAACTAGAAAAAATATGACTAATTTAGGCCTATCACTAAGGTTATATGGAATAATCTATTGTATATTTGAAGGACTCAATTGAGGGCCATAGGTTGGAGAAATTTAAGGAAATAGAAAAAGGTAGTTTGGGGAAGGATGAAGTCATCTATTGAGGAATCACTGTGTTAGTGTTGTGCCCTAGAGGCAATCACTTGTACCATGTATATTGCATATTAAATTACTAAGATGCATTCTTTATCTTTCAGTTTGCTTGTTATATCTAAATATGTGTACAAACCATTAGATAACGTCCCTAGTACAACACAGTGTTAAGGAAATCATGATAGAGATCATGATGTGAGATTCCTACTACACTATGCAGTGTTTGTACTTAAATAATCCCCAGTCATAGTATTAATAAGATGGGACATTATTAATACGCTAAGACTGGCACATGTTATATCTCTTGATTGGATCAAGCGGTGTTTCTCATATCCGTGGGTATTGGGATACTCAAGATTAACGTGTGGATGCTTGTTTTGAAACAAGTTCATTGGATGACCTAGCTACGAGATAATCACTTGGATAACTATTTAGTGCTAGTGATAGAATCTCATTATAGCAAGTGTGCAAGTATCCTTAGACTTGAGATCTCCAAGGTACTTTGTTTATCGAGCGTTGTACTTTGATTCTAATCTTTGGAGTCTTATCTAGGACCGCCTATGGGATGGATATTGAGTACAATGTAAAGTAAACGAAAGTAGTTGAGATGGTCAATAAAGGATTCACCACTCCTAATAGTAGGAGAGTATATCTCAAGGCCACTTGTAGAAATCATTACTTATGAAGTCCTTGGCCAAGGCGACTATGTGATGGAAATGGTTCCAATTGATACACATATCGAGTAATGAATTTCTTGAACAAGTACTAAAATATTCGGGCCAGAATTAATAATATTCTGGAGGGAGTTGGCACTAATTCCATGCTCTAGACCGAATGAGATATTGTATGTTGAAAGGAGTTTATTGCACTGATAATTTGCTATTGAAAGGTTCATGTCAAGCCACTTGACTTTCTAGACTTTTGGGTGGTCAAGAGTCATTGTTAGATGTCGCTCTTGATATGCTAAATATGAATTTATTAATTAGAGAATTAATAAATTTAATCCTTTATTTTATTAAGGATGATTAATTCTAATATTGTTAGATTTAATTCGTATTATGCTACCAATAAGACCAGGAAACCTAATGGGTCACACACAATAAAGGTTTGAATGCTCAAATATATTATTTGATAATATTGTGGGGTTAATTAAGAGAAGGGAATAATTTATAGGTGAATTATAAGTTTGTTATAATTCATGGGACCTAATTGTAATTAAGTAAACTTCAAGGACCAATTTGTTGACAATTGGACGTTGAATGACTAAGTTGCAATTTATGGTAATTATAAATCTATAAATATAAGGAAACGGTTTCTTTAGGGTTTGAGACAGACTATTCACGCAATAACAGAGAAACCGTTTCTCTGCCTCTCTCTTGATCAAACCCTAGCCGTCTCTCTCTTCTTTATCAAAACCCTAGCCTCCCGAATTCTACTAGCATAGAATTGTGAGATTGTGAGCATTCAACCTTGTGTGGATTATCATTAGAGGGAGTTCTTTCTTGGACTTCAGTGGAGCTGCAGTGAACAGTTTTGGATAATCTAGATCGCACCTGCGTTCTTGTTTCTGAAATTTTTGAATTCCGGCTTCACGAGGTAATAAACGCAATCTTCTCATTTTCCCATTTCTATTGCAAACCCGTGATCCATGGCTTGGATTTCTTGTTGTTTTCCACTGCGCTTAATCTGATTATGCATGATAGAAATCCTACACACTGGATTTGGATTTGAAAGACCTCCCTGAGCACTTAGAATATGCATTTTTGGCAAAAGGTGAACAACTGCCTGTGATCATTGCCAAAGAACTTACTTGTGACCAAAAGACCAAATTGGTAAGTCTATTGGGAAAATATAAGGGAGTTATTGCATGAAAAATTACGGATATTAAGGGAATTAGCCCTTCCTTTTGTACTCATAAAATCTTATTGGAAGAAGGAGCTAAACCTGTAGTGCAACCCCAACGTCTGTTGAACCCAAACATGAGTGATGTAACAAAAGGTGAGGTGATTAAACTCTTAGATTCCGACATCATATACCATATTTTTGATAGTATTTAGGTTAGTCCAACACAAGTGGTACTAAAGAATGGAGGAATGACTGTGAGCCCTAATGAAAAAAATGAGTTGATCCCAATAATATTGGTAACCTGTTGGAAGGTGTGCATTAACCATAGAAAATTGAATGAGGCAGCCAGGAAAGACCATTTTGCTGTCACTTTCATTAACCAAATGTTCGAAAGGTTAGTCGGACCTAAGTTTTATTATTTCTTAGATGATTTTCTGGATACTTTCAAATTCCCATAACACTGGAAGATCAAGAGAAGACTACATTTACATGCCCTTTTAGTACTTTACATATCACGTGTGCCTTTCGATCTTTGCAATAGCCCAGGAACATTCCAACGATATATAATGGCTATTTTCAAATGGCTTGTAGGAGATATCATGGAGGTATTCATGGATGATTTCTCTATTTTTGGTGATTCTTTTGATTTATGTTTGACCAATTTAGAAAAGGTCCTCCAACGGTGTGAAGTGACCAATCGCATGCTCAATGGGAAAAATACCACTTTCTGGTGCAAGAAGGTAAAGTATTGGGACATAAGATTTCAAGAAAATGTATTAAGGCTGATAAGGCCAAAATTGAGGCAATTGAGAAATTCCCTATCCGACTTCCATGAAGGCAATTCGAAGCTTTCTTGAGCATGTAGGTTTTTATAGGAGGTTTATCTTAGATTTCTCAATGATTTTTAAGCCCCTTACTTCTTTTCTTAAAAAAGATGCTATTTTTTTATTTTAATGAAAAATATCTCGATGCTTTCAATAGGCTTAAAACAAAACTGATTAATTCTCCTATTTTAATTGCACCAAGTTAGTCTATTCATTTCGAACTAATGTGTGATACAAGTGACTATGCAGTGGGCGCAATGCTTGGATAAAGGCGGAATAAGCACTTTCAGCCAATTTACTATGCAAGCAAAACTTTTATGGCGGTACAAGAAAACTACACCACAAAATTTTCTTGCAATAGTATTTACTTTTGATAAATTTCGTTCTTATCTTATTTTGTCCAAAGTCATTGCATATACGGATCATTCCGCCCTTAAGTATCTACTAAACAAGCATGATTCCAAACCAATATTGATGAGATGGGTTTTACTATTGCAGGAATTTAACTTGGAGATTAGGGATAAAAAGGGAGCAGAAAATTTAACTATGGATCATTTGTCTCGGTTGGAGAATCTCAACCTTGGGTCATTGGTCGAGAAAGACATCAATGACACCTTCCTGAATGAACAACTTTTACTTATTGATGGTGAGATTTCTCAACTACCTTGGTATGTGGATTTTGCTAATTACTTGGTTGTAGAAATTCTTCCGGACAACTTCAATGCCTGACAAAAGAAGAAATTCCTCTCAGAGGCAAAGCATTACTTTTGGAAAGATCCGTACTTGTTCTGGTGTTGTGCAAATCAAATTATTCAAAGGTTTGTGGATTTCATAGAAAACATCAATATCTTGAAACATTGTCATAAAGGACCCGAGGGAGGCAACTACCAAGGTAACAACACCGCAAGAAAAGTACTTAAGTCTGATTTTTATTGGCTTACACTCTTCAAGAACTCTCACAGGTTTGTTCAAGTTGTGGTAGGTGTCAACGTACATATAACATCTTTAAAACTAATGAGATGCCATTACAAAATTTTCAAGCTTGTAAAGTTTTTAATTGTTGGGGGGTTGATTTTATGGGTCCTTTTCCTAGTTCTTTGGGCAACAAATATATCTTGGTGGTGGTAGAGTATGTATCAAAGTGGGTTAAGGTGCAAGCCTTGCCTACTAATGATACATAAGATGTTGTAAAATTTCTAAAACAACTTTTCACCCGATTTGGAGTACCTAAGGTGCTCAGTAGTGATAGGGGAACCTACTTTTGTAATACCCAGCTAGATAAAGTTCTCAAATATTTAGGGGTTACTAATAAGGTTGCTACTCCTTATCATCCGTAAAGTAGTGGCCAAGTTGAGGTGGTCAATAGAGAATTAAAAAGAATCTTGGAAAAAGTGGTCAATTGTACATGAAAAGATTGGAGTTTGAAGCTAGATGATACTCTTTGGGCTTATAGGACTGCTTTTAAAACTCCTATTGGTACAACCCCCTATTGCTTAGTGTATGAAAAGTTATGTCATCTACCAGTAGAAGTTGAACATAGGGTTTATTGGGCAATAAAACCTGTCAATTTTGACCTTCATCTTGCAGGAAAAGAAAGAATTCTTCGAGTGAATAAGTTGGATGACTGGCGCAACGATGCCTACCATAATTCATGCACTAACAAGGATAGGATGAAATGGTGGCATGATAGACATATTCATTCTCCTAAAGAGTTCAAAGAAGGAGATAAGGTATTATTATTTAACTCTAGGCTTAGTCTCTTTCCAAAAAAATTGAAGTCTAGATGGTCGAGACCATATGAGATACACCAGGTTTTCCCGTTTGAAGTTATTGAGGTGTCACACCCCACCAAGGGACTATTTAAGGTTAATAGGAATTGCGTGAAACCGTATGAAGGTGAGAAACTTATCCTTCTAGAACATCTCGATGTTTCCCTTTCTGATTAGTGATTTTTGTTATGTTTTTTTCTTTTCTTTTTCTTTTTTTATAATTTATAATTTATTTTTCTAGACTTATATTTTATTTTTTTTCTTTCCTTTCTTTTAGTATGTACTCTTTTAATGATCCTTCCTTGAGGTGGACTAAACTCTGGTGGCACGACAATGTAAAGGAAGTATTTTCTTCACTTTATTCTTCTTCTATATTCATGTTGGTCTTCTTGGCTGTACTTCTATTATTCTATGTTTGACCATTGAGGATAATGTCCAGTTTATGTGTGTGTGGGTGGGGGGGGGGGAGAATAAAGGTTGAAGAAGTACTTTTTTGTATTATTTGATGAATATAGTATGGGTTTGTGATAATTTTTTTTTTTCCGAAAATTTTAGTGGTTTCATTGTTAAGCAAGATTGTAATTCTTTTTCTTACTTGGATATGAGTTTTGTCATTCATTAGGTGGAATTTGATAAAATTATTTTATTAAAAAAGATATTTGTCAAGACTTGAGAATTTTGATTAATCTTATTTATGCATTGGTATTTGAATGTTATTTAGCTTATCTAGTTGAAATATAGAAGAGATGATGAATATGGGAAGATTTTATTAGCTAACTTTTGTATTATGAGTTTAAATTTTGCGAGCTTTGAGTTATGATAAAAAAAAAAAAGTGAGTTGGAAAAAAAAGTCTTTCAAAGGAAAGATTGAGAAGAATATTAAAAATTTTGATTTGAATTGAGACAAAAATAATGAGTGAAAACAACACTATTGTTGGCATGAATTGAGAAAAGCTCTTATTGATGATCTTTGAAGACCTTTAGCTGAAAAAGGGGTTAACATGGGGAGAAGTAGCAAGTGTATTCGGTGCATTCTCTTAAGGCTATCTCGAAGGCAAAAAGGTAAGTAAGAGCACCGGAAAAAAAGAATTGTTGAAAAAATAATGAGTGATGAATGTAAAGGGGGCCAATACGGTGTGTGAAGAGAAATCCATGCACTTAATGTTAGTGTTATGCCCTAGAGGCAATCACCTGAACGTTGTATATGAGACATCTTAATAAAAGGCATTATTTATCTTACAGTTTCTTTTGTTTACTTTTGTGTAATGTAACTGTTAGATAAAGTCCCTAGTACAACACTATGTTAAGAAAATCATGATAGAGATCATGATATGAGATTCCTAGTACACAGTATAGGGTTAGTACATAAATAGTCCCTAGTCATAGTATTAATGAGATAGGACATCATTAATGCAATAAGACTAGCATGTCTTAGACTTCCTGATTTGATAAGGCGATATTTCTCATATCCGTGAGTATTGAGATACTCAAAGTTAACATGTGGATACTTGTTAATGTAACAATTACATTGGATGACCTAGCTATGAGATAATCACATGGATAACTATTTAGTGTCAGTGATATAATCTCAATATAGCAAACGTGCAAGTATCCTTAGACTTAAGATCTCCAAGGTACTTTGTCTATTGAGCATTGTGCTTTGATTCCAATCTCTGGAGCCAGATCGAGGGTCGCCTATGGGATGGATATTGGGTACATTATGAGTTAAATGAGAGGGTCAATAAAGGATTCACCACTCCTAATAGTAAGGGTGAATATCTCATGGCCACTTGTAGGAATTATTACTCAAGAAGTCCTTGGCCAAGGCGTCTGTGTATTGGAAACAGTTCCAATTGATACACATCTAGAGTAGTGGGTTCCTGCTACAAGTACTATTATATTTGGGCCAAAATTAATACATATTATGGAGGGAGTTGGCACTAATTCTGTACTCCAAACTGAATGAGATATTGTATGATGAAAGAAGCTAATTGCATTGTAGTTTGTTATTGAAGGGTTCATGTCAAGCCACTTAACTTCCTAAACTCTTGGGTGGTCATGATGTGTTACTAGATACTGCTCATGATATGAGAATATAGGTTTATTAATTAATGAATTAATAAACCAATCTTGATTAGAATTGATATGATTAATTCTAATTAATTATGGATTATTAATCTCAACGACGTTTGAATTAATTCATGTTCGCTACCAATTGACTAGGAAACCTAATAGGCCACACATAATAGAGAATTATATACTCAAGATGTTATTTGATAACATAGTGGGGTTAATTACGAGAAAGAGAAGTTGTTGTGGTCAAATTATAATTAGTTATAATTTATGGTCCAAATTGTAATTGTGAGAACTTGATGTTTCCAATTACAATTAGAGAATTCTAACTGTTTTAGAATTCTTAGATGGAGTATTTTCAGCAGGAGATTTTCGTGTAATATATGGGATATATGCACGATTCCTATTTGCTAAAGAACACACAAAAAACAACTCCAAAACCCTGGGGATACACGACTCTCTTCTCTTCTCTTTTTCTCTCTCGTTGATCTTTATCAAACCCTAGTTGCCATTCTTGTTTTTTTCTAGAATAGAAAATTTTAGTGCTTGAGTGTGATCCTCTGTATGGATTTCTGTTAGAGAGAATCACACACTGCGATTGTAGTGGTTGGACATTCAATTCTCGTGGTGTTTGATCAAATGGATTGCTGGATCGTGCCACAGTCATCAGAGAGAAGAAGAAAAATTTTTGTTTTTCAGACGCTCAAAGAAAAGTAAAACCGTTAACTTTGTTCTCTTTATGTCTTGTTTTCCACATGTATGCGGATCTTGGGATGGTATTTTGTTATTATTTTTCCGTTGCACCATATATGATATGCATAAGATACCTTGCACTTAAGGCTATTAATTTCCTAAGTCATCAAAAAATATTTTGAGAGAAACAATTGGGGTGCTTTCCTCATATTATAACTTGAGTGTGCAATTTTTGGGTTTATAATGCTTGAGTCGGTAGATGGCATGACCTATGTGATTCATGTTATCTATATATTTACTTGAAAAGTGAAATAATCTTCTTAGACTAAGGTATGCACTTGATTAATTTGACTTCAAGAGCTTTGTGATGTCTTGGCCAATATTTCAAAGTTTGAAATTATTTTCGAAGGGTATGAATGACAAGAGTTGTATCTAACGTTTGAAAGGAAGACATGATCATTGCTATGATGAAGAAACTTTTGAATGAGAAAATACCTTGTGTTGTCTTGATAATTTTTCTTGGACTAGAGTATTTTGCTTGAGGACAAGCAAATGTTCAAGTGTGGAGATATGTGATAGGAGTTAAAATCACCACTCTTTTTTCTAGTTATTTGGGGGGGGGGGGGGGTGTTTTAAGATACATTTGCTGTAATACCTAAGCATATTCCTTCCTATTTGACATTTTACTTATAAAAGGTGATTTGGCAAATATATGCATATTTAAGTTAAAATCAAGCAAAAAGTACATAGAACTATAATGTATCGGGCACCAGGCCCAGCCAATGGACCAATCGTCAGGTCTATTCTATTGAGCAGCAGAGTTTAAGCAAGCTTCGGGGAAAATTCCAAAATAGACCTGGTGCCAGGTCTGGCAAATGTACATGGCACCGGGTCCATTCTACTTGCCAAGGAGAGACAACCAAAAATAAGGGAAGAACAGAGTATACTTGGCGCCAGGTGGGTCGGAGGTACCCAGCACCAGCTAGGTTCTGGAGGCGGAAATTCTGTACGCAGAATTAGGGCTTATTCAAGGATTTTGGTATTTTCCTGTTCCTACTAGGCTAAGACTTCCTAAGCCACGAAATTGGCATCTAAGAGGCCTATAAAAGTATAAGAGAACACAAGGGTTTGAGATATACAATGGAGAGAGGTGAATTAAAGGGCAGAAATTCTGATTTTCTCATTAAATGAGGAATTCACCCAAGGCAAGAAGGATTGTTCAAAGGGAGTCTTCAAGGAAGAAGAAAGAGGCTTATCTATGAGTACTTTCTTTTCTCTTTATTTTCTTTTCTTTAGCAATGATGGATTCAATGTTTTTATTGTAATTTAACAATATTTTGTGATTCATGATTTATACATAAATTTAACTACTTGATCAATTTTCTATCGTTCTTGGTGTTTGATTACTTGATTTTATAGGTTGATGGAATTAGGTTTATGTCTAATGGACTCGGGAAACGAAGTTAGATTAGGCTTAACTTAATCAATGCTGCATATTTTTTAGATCTTAATGGACTTGAGAAACGAAGTTAAGACCAAAGAACCTAAGTAATCAAATGTTGGTTAATTTTGCATAGAGCATAGGGTTGGCTAATTTCATGTCTACAAGGAATTGTGTTTAATACATCATTTCGTTATATTGGTTTGATTGGGAAATGTGCTAATTTAATCAAAGGATAGTGATTTCATGGATTTGGAAAGAAGTGGAGTCTATATAAGTGAATTCATGACTTAGGAAACGATTGAACTTTATTTTCTATTCCTTCATGATGTCAAGATGATGATAAATTAGGAGAGTTGTTAAGTAGATCATTGTTAGGTTTTCTGGGATAATTGGCAAATTTGTATAAACCTACATCCTTGAGTTGTATATATTTCTTTAATTTTTCTTTTTATTCTTTTCTCACTTTATTTGGGTCGGTTAAACAATGAAAGAAAAGTGATTAGTGTGTTCTTATTCCTTTAAGGATCAATACTCGTTAATTCCCTGTACTATGCTTGCGACGAGTATACTTGCTCACACGTGTGTTTTGGGATTTTTGTTTTTATTTAAAACTTTATTAAGGGATGGATTTAAAATTGATAATTTTATATACCCAAAATTTATGCATCAATTTGAAATCCGGATGTCATCATATTAGGATTAGGGAATGCGATGAATGGAAAACTATATTTAAAACCAAACAAGGTTTATATGAGTGGCTTGTGATGCCATTTGGATTATCAAATGCACCTAGTACTTTCATGAGGTTAATACATTATATGTTGCGAGAATATATTGGAAAATTTATTGTGATGTAATTTGATGATATTTTAATTTATAGCAAAACTCATGAAGACCATTTGCATAATCTTAAATGTGTACTTATTGCTCTTAGATGAGAAAGGCTAAATGAAAACTTTGACAAATGTTCATTTTGTTTGGAAAAGATAACTTTTCTTGGTTATGTTGTAAGTTCAAAACGTATTGAAGTTGATGAAGTAAAGGTCGAGGCAATTCAGGATTGACCAACACCTACATCTATAACTGAGGAAAGGAGTTTTCATGGGTTATACAGTTTTTACAGGCATTTCATTAGAAATTTCAGCACAATTGCTGGCCTATTGATAGAAGTTATTAGAAAGAATATGGGGTTTAGGTGGAAGAAGAATAAGAAAAGGCTTTTATTGCTTGGAAATCAAAATTGAGCGAAGCCCCATTGTTGTCCTTGCCTAATTTTGAGAAAGCTTTTGAAGTGGAATGTGATGCTAGTAGAATATGAATAGGTGTTGTGTTGACTCAAGATAAAAAACCTATTGCATTTTTCAGTGAGAAGCTATTGCGAGCATCCTTGAATTATTCCACCTATGACAAGGAATTCTATGCATTAGTAAGGACCTTATACCATTGGCAGCATTATTTGTTACCTAGGGAATTTATCATTCATATTGATCATGAAACATTAAAGCATCTTAAAGGCCAACAAAAGGCATGCCAAATGGATGGAGTTCATTGGTACCTTTCCATACGTGATCAAATATAAGAAAGGAAAGGATAACGTAGTAGCCGATGTATTATCTCATAGGTATATGCTTTTAAATTCCTTGGATGCAAAATTACTTGGTTTTGAGCTTATTAAGGATTTATATGCAAAGGATGATGAATTGGGAGAGATTTATCATGCTTGTGAAAAATGTACTTTCCAAAAATTTTATAGGCATGATGGATTTTTGGTTTAAAAGGGTAGACTTTACATACCAAAAGGATCATTGAGAGAATTGTAGGTGAAGGAAGCTCATAGAGGAGGTTTAATGGGACATTTTGGTAATTAAAAAATAATAAGTATTTTGCAAGAGCATTTTTATTGGCCAAAAATGAGGAAAGATATAGAGAGGCATTGTAATTCATGCATAACAGGTAGAAGGGCAAAATTTAAAACACTACCCCAGAGTTTATATACTTCTTTACCCATCCCTAATACACCTTGGTTAGATATTTCAATAGATTTCATATTGGGATTGCCGTGGACCATGCAGGAAAAGGATTCCATCTTTGTAGTTGTTGTTCGATTTTCTAAGATGGCTCATTTTATTCCTTGTACAAAAACTAATGATGCTACTCACATTGTAGTTCTATTCTTCAAGAAAGTGAAAAGATTGCACGGGGTTACCAAGGAGCATAGTATCAGACAAGGATACTAAATTTTTAAGTCATTTTTGGAGAATATTATGGGTAGAACTTGGAACTAACATGTTGTTTTCTATAACTTGTCACCCACAAATGGATGGACAAACAGAGGTTGTCAACTGGACCCTCACGCAACTATTATGGACATTCAACAAGAGAAAATTGAATAACTAGGAAGAATGGCTTCCACATATAGAGTTTGCCTATAATAGAATTGTCCATTCTACTACTACATATTCTCCTTTTCAAATTGTTATGGGTTTAATCCATTAACCCCTTTAGATTTATCTCCCTTATGTGTATATGAGCGATTGAGTCTGGATGGCAAAAAGAAGGCTGAAATGGTTAAGTCTATGCACGAGAAAGTTAAATCTCTAATCGAAAAATTGAATGAGGGCATTGCAAGCAAGTGTGACCAAGGAAGAAAGTAGGTGATATTTGAACCAGGAGACTGGGTTTAGGTGAATTTGCTCATGGAGAGATTTCCAACCCAATGCAAATCAAAGCTCGAACCGCGAGAAGATGGCCCATTTCAAGTTCTTGAGCGATAAGAAGACAACGCTTACAAGATTAATCTACTGAGTGAGTATAATGTAAGTGCTACTTTTAATGTAGCTAATCTTTCTCTTTATGATGTAGATTATGATTTAAGGATGAATCCATTCCAAGAAGGGGGAAATGATAGGAATCAATCTAGCCACGAGGATTGAGCTCAAGAAGGGGGAGAGGACGAAACTGAAATAAAGTCGAGCTTGCCCGGTTAGTTGGCGAGAGTCCATTTTAAACAATTCCAACATAATCTTCAACCATATCTGCATGCTCATTTCAAGTGGGATAGCATATGGACATTGTTGAAAGAGGATAGAGAACGGACTATGCTGCTGGTGTACGAAAGACATCAATCGGAAGCAATTCATGCAGAAACATCGCCCAACAAAATGGACCCAGTGCTGACCAGGCGCCGATTGTAATCTGCCAGAATTCATTAAATTTTAACAGACGTACTGTTCCAATAGAACGAACCCGGCACCGGCCCTACTAGCCCAACCTACTACCAGCGTGTGTACTGGAAAAAGCTTCGTTTTGATTATGACTTTTTATGAATGGGTATTGTTCCTCTAGAATGGACCCAGTGCCATCCCTAGGAGACCCACCTGGTGCCGGCCTTGCTCTAGATCTAAACCCCTGATGTTTTTCAACTATTTTTGGGGTCATTTTGTAATATTTAAAAGTGTTTTAGTTTAGGAATAGAACACCATTCTATAATATTTCAATGGTAAGAACAAAAACAACATTATTACACATTTTAATATGAATGAAGATTCATTCTTGAAGGCTTGAAGCATGGAGGGATTCCTTGTTCAACTTTAATCCAAGACCAACCTAAGAGCTTAGTCAACCCTTGAGTAAGTGTCTATAAACTCTAAGGATAATGAAACTAGGAAATCAACAAGGGTTCTTCTCGTATGTCATTTAGGCTTCTTGTTGTTTCTTATTTGAATGCCCACAATTTTCTATCCTTTTAGTTCTTGATTTCTTACTAAGTCAAGAGTTGTAAGGTGCTATTGTGGTAGACCTTTCCTACTAAATTTGGGGTTCTAAAAATAAGTTCTTTTAAGGTTCATTGTTTGTGGAAAAAGGTGTTACATTTGTTACTTTTTCTTGATCTCTTTATGTCATTCCCTTGTTTGTTATGCCTGTCTTGAAATCCATCTACTTTGTTTATGTCAAAACAAAAAGCCATTTTTAGATCTAGAAGGACTTTCTCCCTCAAGATCATATTATTAATTATGTCCTATCTCATTAATATGATGACTAGGGATTATTTAACTACTAACACAATGCAGTGTAGTAGCAATCTCACATCATGATTTCTATTATGATTTTCTTAACACAGTATTATACTAGGAACTTTATTTAACAGTTATTTTACATGAAAGTAAAGGAGACAAAAAGAAAAATAAATAATGCTTTGTATTTTAAAACAAATATGTTTTACAATTTACAAGTGATTGCCTCTAAGGCATAACACTAACAAACTTCCACTTGCACTAGAGCCAATCATTCATGTATCTAATACCGAATGACTCAACATGCCTATTATGTTTCTTTTGGGATAGTGCTTTTATAAGTAGGTCAGCAACGTTCTCATCTATGGGAACTCTCTCTATCTTTATACATCTCCTCTTTCAATAATCTCTCTAATCAAATGAAAACATCTAAGTACATGCTCGAATCACTGGTGAGACCGTGGTTCCTTTGCTTGTGTAATGGTTCCATTCTTATCAAAATATAGAGATATTGGATCAACAATGGTAGGGACCACTCCAAGTTCTGTGGCAAAATTCTTGATCTAAACTGCTTTTTTAGTTGCTTCTGAAGCAGCTATGTACTCAGCTTCAGTCGTTGAGTCAGTAATAGTATCTTGTTTGGAACTTTTTCAACTCACCGCCCCTCCACAAAATGTAAATACGTAGCCGAATTGTGATTTGAAATCATCCTTATCGGATTGAAAACTGGCATCTGCATACCCGTTTACTTTCAAATCAACTTCTCCATAAACTAAGAACACATTATTAGTCATTCGCAAGTACTTAAAGATGTTCTTTGCACATTATTAGTCATTCGCAAGTACTTAAAGATGTTCTTTGCACATTATTAGTCCTTCGAAAGTACTTAAAGATGTTCTTTGCAACCGCCGAATGACCCTCACTAGGGTCAAATTAGTATCTATTCGTCAAACTCAGAGCACAGGATACATTGGGCCTCGTAGATATCATAGCATACATGATAGATCCAATTGCCGAAGTATATGGAATCTTACTCATATGATCTCTTTCAACTTGTATATTGGGAGACATGATTTTGAAAGGCTTATCCTATGGGACATAGGTAAGAATCCCTTTTTGGATTAATCTATGCTAAACCTTTTTCAGCATTTTGTCTATGTGTGTAGACTATGAAAGACCTAGTGATAGGGCCTAAATTACTCATATATTTTCTAGTTATTTGAGGCTATTTTGTGATACATTTTGTACAATAACTGATTGTATTCCTTCATATTTGAGATTTTACATTTGAAAAAGTATTTTATGCATTATTTTAGATTTTAGGAGTAAAATAAGGCAAAATCGTCGCTAAACAGACAAGAGGCGATGCCGGCCATGTGCTACTGGCACACAGTTCGAGGAGATAAACAATTGGCAAAACAAGGACTGGATAGAATGCAGCCGGCACCGATTGGGAGCTCAGAGGCGACGTCGGCTGTGCACTGGTACAAGAGGCGGTGCCTCGATTTTTATGCGCATTTTTGGCAATTTTTAGAGTTTTGGTATTTTCCTATTTCTTTTAGCCAGAAACCCTAGAGGGATGAATTTAAGCACTTTTAAAGCCTATAAATAGAGGAAAAACATAAGTCAAAGGGATGAATTTGTGGAGCAAAACTTAAAATCAAAGAGGAATTCATCAAATAAAGGAGGATTGTATAGGAGAGTCTACGAAGGAAGAAGAATGGGGCTTGTTTATGAGTGCTGTCTTTTAAAATTTGTTTTCTTTTCTTGAAAAATGATGTATTAATTATTTTATTATAATTTGACATATTTTTTTGTATTCATGATTTTTAGAGTTACTTTGATCTTTTGATTAATTAATTGTTATTCTTGGTATTTAATTACTTATGCTGATTACGAGATTAATTTGTTGTTTCTTTCTATTAACTTACTTGGAAAAGGGGTTGGTGGTGGTCTCAAATCATTAATTTCATATTTTTTGTCTATTAACTTGTTTGGAAAAGGGGTTAATTGCTAAGAATTAGGTAACTAAAGGTTAATTGAAATTTGCCAAGGCATGGATTCATTGGTTAATTTTATGTTTTAAGTTTACCAGGATATGGGGATTTAATCAAGGATTGTGTTTAATACATCTTTTTGGTGAATTAGTTCAGACAGGATATGTGATGCTAATTTATCTAGAAGATAGTGATTTCATAGATGAAAAAGAAATGAATATATCTTAATCATTCATAATGCCAAGAGAATGATTAGTTATGATAATGATTGGGTACCTTAAGGTCGTGTTTGTTAAAATAGTGATTTGAGTTACATAATTCTCCGTCTTCGGCATGTATATATTCTTTTATTTTATTTTATTTTCCTTTTTATTCTTTTTCACTTTATTGAGTCGGTTCAACAATAAAAGAAAAGTGATTAATGCATACTCGTTCCTTGAGGATCGATACTCGTTTGAAACCCTATGCTATGTTTAATGATAAGTATGCTTGCTCATATGTGTAGTTTGGGATTAACGTTTTTATTTAAACTTGATTGGGAATGTACTTATTTTTATATGATTTTTATACCCAAATTTATACACATCACCTAACAACCTTTTTGATCTATCTATATAGATTCTTATTCTAAGAATGTAGGCTGCTTCTCCAAGGTCTTTCGTGGAGAATTTCTTGGACAACCAAACTCTCACTGATTGAAGGACAGGTACCTTATGTCCTATAAGCAGTATGTCATCTACATAAAGTAACAAGAAATTGACTTCACTCCCACTAACCTTCTTGTATACACAATGTTCATTCATGTTTTGAATGAAAACAAACTCTTTGATTGTTTTATCAAAATGGATGTTCCAACCCCTAGAAGCTTGCTTATGTCCATAAATAGAGCCTTGTAGCTTGCATATTTTTGTGCTATCATTGGATGTGAAACCCTCAAGTTGTGTCATATACACTTCCCCAGTTAAGTTTCCGTCTAGGAAAGCTATTTTCACATCGATTTGCCAGATATCATAATCATGATGAGCGGCAATGACTAGAAGTGTCCTGATGGATTTTAGCATGGCTACTGGTGAGAAGGTTTCATCATAGTCAATACCATGTTGTTGACGATAACCCTTAGCCACTAGTCGTACTTTATAGGTAACTACATTACCATCCATGTCAGTTTTCTTTTCGAAAACTTATTTGAACCTAATAGGTTTGATTTATTTGGGTGGATCAACCAATGTCCATACTTAGTTGTCGTACATGGAATCCATCTCTGATTTAAAGGCCTCAAGCCATTTGTCAGATTCTCAACTGTTCAGCACTTCCTTGTAGGTAGTATGCTCATTTTCATCTATGAGTAATACGTCATTGTGGTTACTTATGAAAAATTCATATCTCTCAAGTGCCATACGTAGCCTACCCGACTTACGAGGATCTTGTGTAGTATAAGGTTCATCTATTCTCTTAATAGATATGGCATCAGATGATTGATCCTTATTTATTTGTTCTTCTTGAACTTCACTAAGTCCAATTTTACTCCTACTGTCCCCTTTAAGCATATGATCCTTCTCTAAGAAGATAGCATGCTTTGAAATAAACACTTTATTTTCAGAAGGAAGATAGAAGTAATACCCGAAAGATGCTTACGGATTACCCACAAACAAACACTTGTCCGACTTATTATCAACTTTGTCTAACTGTGGCCTTTTGACAAAGGCAGGGCAACCTCATACTCTCAAGTGAGATAACTTTGGTTTCTTGCTAAAGAGCATCTCAAATGGGGTAGTATCAATCGTTTTTTATGGAACTCTGTTTAGAATATAAACAGAAATCTCTAGTGTGTACCCCCAAAAGGATTTTGGTAGGTCTGCAGAAGCTATCATGGTTCGTACCATATCTAGAAGGGTTTGGCTCCTTTTTTCAGATACACTGTTATGTTGAGGTGTATATGGTGAAGTCTATTGAGATAATATCCCATTATCTCTAATATAACCTTGAAACTCTTGTCTTAAATATTCACCTCATCGATCCGACCATAGAGTCTTAATACTTTTGCCAAGTTATTTCTCTACTTTATTCTTAAAGTCATTAAATTTTTCAATAGCTTCAGATTTTTTTTTCATTAAATATAAATACCCATATCATGAGTAATCATTGATAAAGGCTATGAAATTGTTCTAACCTCTTCTTGTTTGTATAGACATTGGGCCATATACATTAGAATATATGAGTTCTAAAAACTTTTTGTCCCTTTCTCCTTTTCCATAAAAAGGTATTTTAGCCATTTTACCTAGAAAACATGACTCATAAGTTCCATATGATTCATAATTAGATGACCCTAAGTCACAAAGCCAGTGTAACTTAGAAACAGGATTCTTGTTTACATGGCCTAAATAGTAATGCCATAAGTGAGAGGTGTTTGGGTAATCAATCTTTAGTTTCTTATTATTTATATTGAGAGTTGGGTTATCCATGTCTAGAACATATAAACTATTAACCAAAGTTGCAAAATGATGATGAATATCATTCAATGAAATAGAACAACATTTATTCTTAAATATCAAATGAAATCTATACAAGTCTAAGCACGCAACATAGATAATATTTTTCATTAAAATTGGTACATAATAACAGTTTTTTAGTTCTAAAACTAATCCTGAAAGCAATTTCAACTTGTATGTCCCCATACCAAGTGCAACAACCTTTGCTCCATTTGTAGTACGTAGGTCCATGTCACCTTTCTCTAGCCTTCTACTGCCCTTTAGTCCCTGCAAGTTATTACACAAATGAGATCCACATTCGGTATACAATATCCATATCTTAATTCTAAAGGTAGTATTTATCTCAATCATAAACATACCAGGAGTAGAAGTAGAAGTGCCCGCAAGCTTCTCCTTCTACTTCTTTTCCTTAACAGTCTCCAAGTAAGCTTTGCAGCTGTGCCTCCAGTGGCCCATTTTGCCACAATGATGTCATGGGCCTTTACTAGCTGTATTCTTCTTCTTTACACCACCTTTGGGCTTAGTGGGATCCTTCTTCTTCTTCCTTTGAACTTTCTTCTTGCAAGAAGAAGATTCTACCATCAAGACTGCATTGGAATCCTTCTTCATAGGGGATTCATTAGTCTTGAGAAGATTGATTAACTCAGGAATAGTTGACTCAATTTTGTTCTTCTGATAGTTAATCACAAATTGTGAAAAAACTATTAGATAAAGATTGTAGAATTAAGTCAACACTTAATTCATGGTCCATCATGAACCTAAGAGATCCAAGCTTCTCAATCAAGCCTAGCATCTTCAGCTCATGAGTAGCCACAAAAGCGCCCTCAGCCATTTTACGATGGAATAGTTATTTTGAGATCTCATATCTCCCTATTCTAGCTTGGGCATCAAACAACTCTCGAAGATGGAGAATAATCAATTGAGCATCCATATGCTCGTGTTATTTTTGAAGAAGAGTCATTGACACCAGCATGATACAAGATGTCGTGTTACTGTTTTTCTTGGTGCTTCTTGTGTAATATGAGCATCTTGAGCTGGTGGTACGGCAATAGGAGCATCTAGCATGTAGAGCAACTTTTTCGAATTGAGAACGATTCTCAAGTTTCTATACTAGTCGAGATAGTTTGATTCAGTTAGTTTGTTGGTCTCTAAGATACTACACAAGTTTAGGTTGGTTGACATGATATATGTGACCTAGATGTAAAAATAGAGAAGATTGGCTAAGTGTATATGCACATATAATGCAAATAATTAGGTCTTTAATTAAGTGCAATATTATTCTACTATTTTACTCAAACCAATAGCCCCTACTATTGATTTGGAAAAGCCCGTTGGAAGCTTTTCTAGTGGATCAGCATCCAAATTCCTTAAGAATAACCATAGGTTTGCCTAACAAGCCACCATTGAGTTCAATGGTACGTATCTAATACCAATTACATCGCATGTAATTACCAAATCATTGAGTGATTAACATATTCTAATCTTAAAGCTTTTTGGTCTACTCCAATTTTTTCTTTAAATTTCTTTATGCTTGAGGTAGCCCAACCGGGATAAAGAAATTTAGTTAAACTCGACCCATTAATTAGGAATTTAATTCCATAACTTAAACATGCCCGATGTCAAGTAGGCTTTGGTTAGCCTAACAACCTAGTCTCAAAAAAAGATTCTCGTTCTTACTATATTTATGGAAGGCATTAGGTTTAATATTATTTGAGAGATTTGTTCCTTTTAGTTGTCTCACCATTTGGCATGCATAAAATTTATCAATAAGCAGCATAAATTGATAAATATGGTAATAAATAATTATGTGGTATGGTTATAGACTTTTCTAAATTAATTTTCTAGAGCCATGAAGGAAATTAATATGGTCAACCTTATATGTTCATGCGTGATTTAAGTAGAAGGTTTTACCCTCTCATCTTGTTTTAGTCGCCATCTCCAAAATAAAATAATTCTATCTTTATCTAACCTATGTAATCTAATTACATAAAATTCCTAAATAGAGAAACATCTAGTTACATTCGAAGGGAATTAGATAAGAAAAGAATTACATAAAAAGTTTAGAGAAGCGTTAAATAATGCATGTACAGATATAATTGGTCTAAGTCCATAACCATCCACCATGCCAATGAAACATGCTTAAAAAAGTAAGCATAAAACATCCAATGCACAAACATCTAAAATCAGCATTTTGGAAAGCTTTGGGTCCAAATTCGAATTTTGGAAAAATTCTGGGCCAAAATAAAATTTTTAAAACTTGTGTGTCCATAATCTAATTTTGAAAAAAATACTTTTATCCCAAATCATGGGTTCCAAACAAATTGTAATCATTATTAAAACCTATTCTCAAAAATAGAAAAGATTAAAAAAAAAATTTATTAAATTTTTTACATATCTAAAATCACTATTTTAGATAATATATACTAATTTCCAAAACCAATTTTTGAAATTAATATTGGTTAGTCCCAAAACATAATTTTTGAGAAAAGTTAGGGCATTCAGTGAAAAGGAAAAAAAAAAAAACACTTTGTGGGCCACCAGGGAAGAATAACCAAAATGCAATTGAAAGGGAAAAAAAATTATATATGAAACCACAAAAGACAAAATCTCATCTTGGGAATGATGTATAACATCCTCCCTATGATCACCCATGACTTCCCAACTTCGGGCAGCAAGTCCTAAGAAGCTGTGGCTTGGGGACAATTGTGCCTCAGGCCGCAGCTTAGCTCCCATCGAGCCATGGCTTGGGCAAAAAAAAAAAAAAAAAACTTTTTTTTCCGCCTTTCTTCTTCATTTTCCAAAAATTATTTCTTAGTAGAAACTTTAAGTCTCTGAAAAATAATTTCTGTAAATTGCAATGTTGTTTCCATACTGTTCAAAATCGTTCTAATTTAATTATTTGTTAATCCATATTAACAACAATATGTGATCACCATCATCATTAAATAAACAATACAAATAGTTCAATGAAAAATACAAAAAAACCCATGACATGCAGAAAAAATTTCTGTGAACCCAGAAACACGCTTCAAGTCAAAACCCACAAAACTCGTTCAAGAAAACATTACAGAGACGCACGATTCTTTGAAACAGTTTTCAAATATCACAGCTCTGTGAAACAACTTTCACGGAAGACAATAGAGATGTAATAAAGCAATTTCATGACATATAGATGATCTGTAAATCACACATAAGCATAATCATTGATACCACTGTAGGTAATCTCATTCAAAAATCAGATTCATGTAGCAAAAAATTTGAGATATATCGAAACAAGATTCTACAAGATGTGAATAACAGAAGGACAAGAAGAGCAATATACCTTCTCTGTGCGGTATCGTAAATTCCAAATTTCTAGACGTGAGGCACGATCCAGCAAATCACTGGATCAAACAGCAACCGAATGATGAATAGTTTGTCTCGCCTCTTCAATCTCAATGTGAGATTAACTCTAACAGTAATCAACACGAGATATGCTCTCAAGAATGCCAAAACACAATCTCTGTGCTAGCAGAGAAAGAATGGCAGCTAAGGTAAGTTTACTGAGAAGAGAAGAAGAGAGTCGTGTGTCTGTTTTTTGAGAGAGAAATTTTTCTTTTTCACTCACAAAGATAAACAGCCACTACATATTCTAAGGAAAAAATCTCAGAAATCATGCTGATACAATGCTATGTTAATTCTAATCAAATTAGAATTCATTAAATTGTAATTGGAATCTATAAGTTTTTACAATTACAATTTGGCCAAAAATCATAATTAATTATAGTTTAGCCCAAATAACTTCTACTTCTCACAATTAACCCCACAATGTTATCATTTAACATCTCGAGTATAGAATCCTCTATTGTGTGTGGCCTATTAGGCTTCTCGGTCTATTGGTAGCGAATATGAATTAAACCAAACGTCTTTAAGATTAATAATCCTTAATAATTTAGAATTAACCTATTAATTCTAAGCATGATTGATTTATTAATTCATCAATTAATGAACTCATAGTCAGCAGATGATGAATAGTATCTAGGAACACATCATGACCACCCAAGAGTCTAAGACGTTATGTGGTTTGACATGAACCCTTCAATAACAAACTACAGTGCAATGAATTTCTTTCACCATACAACATCTTATTCAATTTGAAGTATAGAATTAGCACTCCAGAATACATATTAATTCTGGCCCGAATATATTACTACTTGTACCAAGAATAAACTATTCTACATGTGTATCAATTAGAATTGTTTTCAATACACAATCGTCATGGCTAAGGATTTCACGAGTAGTAATCTGAACAAGTGGCTGTGAGATATTTGCCCTTACTATTAGGAGTGGTGAATCCTTTATTGACTCTCTCAACTACTTTCGTTTACCTCACATTGTACCTAATATCCATTTCATAGGCTGATAGGAATCGTCCCAAACATAAAGGTTATTCTAAAGAAGCAAATGGTGAGGCTAAAGGTCATTTACCTCTTCAAATTTGAGAGATAAAGAATGAGTAACAAACAAGAAGGTGAGAAAACTAAAGAGAGTGGAGGTAAAATGAGAAGAAAAATGTGGTTGGTGAAAGGAGAAAACAAAGAGGATGACAAAGTTCAAAAGACTACATTTTTTCCTTCACTTAAAATTTCTTGTTTGAATTTTTATGTAGGTGACCATTTGAGGATGAATCATCACAAAGAAGGGAAAAATGATAGGAATTGTCCCAAACATAAAGGTCATTCTAAAGAAGAGGGAAGAAGGACAAAGACACTAACACATGGCTCCATGGGTGAAGCTACTTTTCAAGAGAATTCAAGGTGCATTTCAAGATTTGAAGACAAATATGAAGAAAGTTGTCAAGTAATTGAGGATTAAAGGAGGGCCAAGAAGATCAAAGATTGGACAATAATTGGTATTGAGGGCCAAAAGAGTGCAAGAGGAGGCTGAGAAGACAAGAACCTTTAGAGGCATATGAAATTGTGAGAGTTCAAGAACTCTTTGAGAGTTTTGGAGAGGGTGATCCTCTTGGGTGATATCCATTAAACATTAAGACTAAATCAAAGGTTTTGGTCCTAACTTTGATCTTTTCTCTAAATCTTAAGAGATAATCTAAACTTCATCTCTATTCTTATGTGCCAGGTTGCCTTGTGTGTTTGATAGGATTGAGGTAGGTTCCTTCAAATTCCTATTCTTGGTGTTCTAATCTATAGTTAGATTAGGGTGTTAAGGTATCTTTGAAGTATGCTAGAATCACATTATCACAATAGTGTTAATTTCCTACTATTTTAGTGTTCTTGTGTGTGGGTTTGGTAGGATTTCTTGTTCTTGAGTTAAATACCAAATTTTGGTACTTCCCAAGCTTAAGACTAATTCAAAGAGAAAAAAAATTTTCTAGTCACTATAAGAAAATTTTACCTTACTACAAATAATCTATTATACGAGGAGACAATGTAGTTCATCAATGACTTGTGATTGCTCATACATGACTATCTCAAACTTGGATTCATGAACTACATTGTCTCCTAGCATAGTAAATTGTGAATGAGTTGGGTGACCAACTACAAGGTTCTTCAAAAATTAAGAGGCTTCCGCGTTTTTAGCTCAAATCAAAGTGGTATCAAATCTTGCATTATATTGATTCTAATCAACCAACTTTCTTTGGGCTATGGTGCAATCTTCGACAAGATCAATTGATTTTCAAATTTTTGTCACTTTTTCTATTACTATTTTTGGATATCAAAAACTTGAATTTGTGCTATGGAAATGTTCTTAATTTGACCCTATATGGTACATTGATATTTGAGGAGTCATTTGGTGTAAAAATTTGTTGATTTGGGGACAAAACCAAGCTAAAATTTGCTATACAATATTGAGCTACGAGATTGCACTCAATGTATTTGATATATTGTCCTAATGAATTGTGATTGCTCATGATTGACTACCAAAACTTCCATTCATAAAGTATAATCAATAATTTATTTAGTAAAATGTATTTATGTGATTGTTAATTGCTAAAAGTGTGATTGAGGTTGTGATAGCATCACTTAGTGTAACAACTCTTTAAAATCCATGCATCTTTTTTGTTGTACACCAAGTGTTTGATAAATTCTTTGAAATGGGAAAGAGTTGGAAAGAACTTGAGTGGATTGAAAAAGGCAAGATGGTGAGCTCATTGTTGCAAAAACCAAAGAAAATTGTAAACACAAGGGTTGAGTGACATTGATTGAGTGCTAAACACATGAGGGATTTAAGTGAGGAACTTTTCTTATGTGTTTTTCTACTCAAAATTCCTCTTTAAAAAGAAAAATGGCTTATGAGAGTTTATGTGATTCATCTTCTATGAGTGCTCAAGGTGAAGTGAGTGATTTGTATAGAATATCTTGCTCAAATAGATGAGAATGTGATAGCTATAATGAGGAAGAATGGGATTATGAGAAATATGATGATGATTGCGAGATGTTGTATAATTGTGATGAAGGGCAAACCACTAGTGGAGGTATGAAGGGTGGGAATGAAAAAGGAAGCTATAATCGCATAGACTATGAAAGTGATGGATTTCTTGTCGGAGGACCTTCAAAAAGAGTAAAGGGTAGATTGCAAAATTACTCAAATCATGGAGTGCAAAAAAAGAGGCAATATGTGCAAAAGAAGGAGTATGATTGCTCTAATTGTTGGGGAAAAGGCCATTACTTCTACAATTATCCTAATGAACCACAATAAAGAAAGGATAAGTTGCAAGGTAGTAGAAATTTCACTTATAGACACACCAAAGCTACTTATCCCAATAAATTGGCACATAGGAGATTTAATGGGGCATAAGTCGGAAAAGAAAAATGTGTGAATGTTAAGAAACAACCACAAAGGAGAGTAGACCCAAAGCAAACCACTCATGCCAACCCTCTACTTAACCAATGAATAGATGTGGGAAATAAGAAACTTGGAGGGGTTAGAATGTGTAGTAAATAAGGAATGGTGATTGAACTAATTTGTCCATTGATTGCAGTAGCAAGAAGAGATGGGGATGCTTGTGAGGGTAAAGAAGGAGATGAAATGCAAAGGGAAAATATTTTCTTTTCAAGGTGTCTTATCAAGGAAAAATCATGTAGTATCCTTATTGATGGGAGAAGTTGTAAAAACTTTATTAGTGCTATATTGGTAGAAGAATTGGAGTTAGAAACCTTGAAACACCCTAGTCCCTACAAGCTTCATTAGTTGAATAATTGTGGAGAAGTGAATGTGAAAAAACAAGCCAATGTTGAATTTGACATAGGGGGATAGTATGATGAAGTGTTATGCAATGTATATCCCATGCATGTTGGGCATATTTTGTTGGGGAGACCTTGGATGTTTGATAGGGATGTAGTCCATAAGGGGAGGGATAACACTTATACTTTGAAGACAGATGGAAAAACGTTCACTCTAGTTCTCTTATCCTCTAGTGAGGTTTTGAAAGGTTAAAATATTTTAAGGGAGAATGAAAATAAAAGGAGAGAGAAGAAAGAGGGAAAAAAGATTGAGAGAAAAGAAGTTGAGATAAAAGAAGAAGAAGTGAAAACAAAAGAAGAGGTTGGGGACAAAGTAGAGAAACGGAAAGGAGAAAAAAAAGAAAATAGAGTGACCTCTTCAAATTTGAGAGATAAAAAATGAGTGATAAATAAGAAGGTGAGAAAACTAAAGAGACTGGAGGTAAAATGAGAAGAAAATATGGGTGGTGAAAAGAGAAAACAAAGAGTATGGCAAAGTTCAAAAGACTACATTTTTGCCTTCACCAAAAATTTCTTGTTTGAATTTTTATGTAGGTGACCATTCAAGAATGAATCATCACAAAGAAGGGAGAAATGATAGGAATCATCCCAAACATAAAAGTCATTCTATAGAAGGAGGAAGGAGGACAAAGACATAACATATCGCTCTATGGGTGAAGCTCCTTTTCAAGAGACGTTAAGATGCATTTCAAGATCTAAGGCAAAGATGAAGAAGGTTGTTAAGTAATGGTGGATTGAAGAAGGGTCAAGAAGATCAAAGTTTAGACAATAATTAGTATGGAGGGCTAAAGAAGTGCAAGAGGAGGCTGAAAATACAAGAACCTTTGGAGGCATATGAAATTGTGAGAATTCAAGAACTCTTTGAGAGTTTTGGAGAGGGTGATCCTCTTGGGTGATATCCATTAAACATTAAGACTAAATCAAAGGTTTTGGTCCTAACTTTGATCTTTTCTCTAAATCTTAAGAGATAAACTAAACTTCATCTCTATTCTTATGTGCCAGGTTGCCTTGTGTGTTTGATAGGATTGAGGTAGGTTCCTTCAAATTCCTATTCTTGGTGTTCTAATCTATAGTTAGATTAGGGTGTTAAGGTATCTTTGAAGTATGCTAGATTCACATTATCACAATAGTGTTAATTTCCTACTATTTTAGTGTTCTTGTGTGTGGGTTTAGTAGTGTTCCTTATTTTGAATGCAATCCACAGTTTTGGAGCTTTCCAAGATCATAACATAGGGGTGCCCTCAATTTGGCAAACGAGCTGAATGAAGTACCTTAGAGATCCTAAGTCTAAGAATACTTGCACATTTGCTATAAAGGAAGAAATTGAGAAACAAACAACAGCCGCATATGATGAGAAAAGAAAAAAGAAAAGAAAGAGCTGAAAGAAAAGGGGAGGAATAGTAAAGAAAGAATGTTGAAATAAGAATTGATGAAATTGTGATGATCTTATGAAAGATGAATGATGAGTTAAGACTAATTGATGGAAAAGAATGTAAGATGTGCTTGACTTGTACTATAAGTGTTATACAAGGTTTTGTAAAAGAAAAGCAAGAAAAGTTTTCTCTTAAAACATGACACTAACCATAAGGCCTGATTGAAAGCCTACCTATTTTGGATATAACATCCAAAATTTACATAAGGCCTGACTGATTCGTTTAAACCATTTTGTAAAGAGAACAAGTGTACAAATTTACATATTCACATGGTTAAATCAACAAAATCCAAGGTTTTCATGATATTGTACACAAACTTGATGCATATTTATTTGGGTATAAAAATCATATAAAAATAAGTACATTCTTAATCAAGTTTAAATTAAAACGTTAACCCCAAATTACACATATGAGCAAGCGTACTCATCATTAACATAGCATAGGGTTCAAATAAGTGTCGATCCTCCAGGAGCAAGTATGCATTAATCCCCTATCTTTCATTGTCTAACCGACTCAATAAGGTGAAAAAGAAATAAAAAGGAAAAAAAAATAAAATAAAATAATATACATAAGACAAGGATGGAGAAGTATGTAACCCAATCAAGTAATTAAATACCAAGAAGAACAATCAATTAATCAAAAAATCAAAGTAACTGTAAAAATCATGAATATCTAAATAATGTTAAATTAAAATAAAATAATTAATACAATATTGTTCAAGAAAAAGAAAACAAAGTAAAAGAAAGCACTTATAGACAAGCCTCCTTCTTCTTCCTTTGAAGATCTTCTTGCACAACCCTCCTTGAATTGATAAATTCCTTTATTGACTTGATTGATTTCCTGTTTAGCTTCTTGAATTCATGTGTTTGGCTTGTGTTCTCCTTGTATTTATAGGCTTTTGGGATGCCTAAATTTGTTGGTGTATGGTTTTTAGCCGATTAGAAGTATGAAGATACTAAAATTCTGCAGCTTGCCAAAAATCACGTACAAAATTCAATCCACTACCTCAACTACAGATCACAGCTTGCACCATCTTGGCTTCTAGAGTCGGCGCCAATTGTGTTCTGTTTAACCAATTGTTTGTCAAATTTTCTCGATTTCTGTGTAATATTTTCCAGGGTGTAGCCGGCGCAGGTTCCAGCTTCACAGCTGGCACCAATTCTGTTCTATTCCAGTCTATTCACTGATTTTTTATTGCCTCAAAGTGTGTGCCAACAACACGTGGCCGGCACTGCTTCCTCTAGCTTGTTCGGCGCCGCCTATGTTCTGTTTTGTGACGTTTTTGCTTTGTTTTACCCCTAAAATCTAAAATAATGTATAAAACACCTTTCCAAGGGTAAAATCTCAAATATGAAGGAATATGACCAGTTATTGAACAAAATGTATCACAAAATAGCCATAAATAACTAGGAAAAATATGACTAATTTAGGCCCTATCAATGCTCTTTGTTACATTTTTGTTTATCATTTTCTTGCAAACTCTCATCTTCTTTGTTCTTTGATTTTCTTATATCCTTCGTTTGACAAATTGCATTACAAGCCATTTAGCCTTACATTACAAGCTTAAAAGTCCTACTTGACCTAAGTAGAATCATGATATGTCTCGGATTAATAGAGAGAGTGTATGAAAAGTAAGCTTATAGAATGCGTATTCTTTTTGAATTAAATTCTTTCTAATGGTTTGAGAATGATGTTAAGTATTGAGAGGGTTCTACTAGTCACTACTCAATTACACAAGTCTTGCATTTGTTACAAAGGATGTAGTAGCATGTGTTTTATGTTCTTGAATGAAGAAAACATTAGAGATATCGTTTTGAAATTGATTTGGCTGATTCGTTGAAGCTTGTGTTTTTCCTACTAGCCTTTAATACTTTGCTTGAGGATAAGGAAAGAGCTAAGTGTGAGGGAATGCAATAGGGCCTAAATTAGTCATATTTTTTCTAGTTATTTAAGGCTATTTTGTGATACATTTTATTCAATAACTGGTCATATTCCTTCATATTTGAGATTTTACCATTGGAAAGGTGTTTTGTACATTATTTCAGATTTTAGGGGTAAAACAAAGCAATATTGTCGCAAAACAGAACATAAGCGGCACCAGACAGGCCAAAGGAAGCAACGCCAACCACGTGCTATTGGCATGCACTTCGAGGCGATAGAAAAAATTAGTGAATAGACCAAAACAGAATAGAACAGGTGCCAGCTACACTGTAGAAAGTATTACACAGAAATCGAGAACAATCGGCAAACAACTGGGTAAACAGAACACAACCGACGCCGGCTGTGATTTGTAGTTGAGGTGGTGGATTGAATTCTGCACATGGTTTTTGGTAAGTTGCAGAATTTTAGTATCTTCTTACTTCTAATTGGCCAAAAACCCTACAAAGCCTATGAATACAAGGAGAACACAAGCCATACACATGAATTCAAGGAGCTAAATAGGAAATCAGTCAAATCAACGGAGAAATTCATCAATGCAAAAAGGGTTGTGCAAGAAGGTCTTCAAAGGAAAAAGAATGAAGCTTGTCGATGAGTGCTTTCTTTTACTATGTTTTCTTTTTCTTGAACAATAATGTATTAATTGTTTTATTTTAATTTGACATTATTTAGATATTCATGATTTTTAGACTTACTTTGATCTTTTGATTAATTGATTGTTCTTCTTGGTATTTAATTACTTGTGTATATTACTAATTGGTTGTTCCTTTCCATTAACTTGCTCGACCAAAAGGGTTGATGGCGGTTTCAATTCATTAATTTCGTATTTGTTGTCTATTAACTTACTTGACCATAGAGGTTAATTGCAAAGAACTGGGTAATTAAAGATTAATCAATGTCTGCCCGACAAAGGATTTATTGGTTAGTTTCATGTTTTAAGTTTGCCTGACCACGGAAATTTAATCAAGGATTATGTTTCCTGGGTCTTTTGGGTGAATTAGTTGAGACCGACCAAGTGATGCTAAGTTATCTAGGAGATAGTGATTTCATGGATTGACCAAAGAAGTGAATCTATCTTAATTTTTCATGATGCCAAGGGAATGGTTAGCTATGATATTGATTAAGTACTTTAAGATTATGTTTGTCAAAATAATGATTGGGTTACATACTTCTCCATCCTTATCATGTATATATTATATTATTTTATTTTTTTCCTTTTTATTTCTTTTTCACCTTATTGAATCGGTTAGATAATGAAAGATAGGGGATTAATGCATAGTTATTTCTGGAGGATCGACACTCGTTTGAACCATATGCTATGTTAATGATGAGTACAATTGCTCATATGTGTAATTTGGGGTTAACGTTTTAATTTAAACTTGATTAGGAATGTGCTTATTTTTATATAATTTTTATACCCAAATAAATACGCATCACTCCCCAATTTCTTGGAAAATTTGGCACATCCCTTCAGGTCTAAAAATGCAGAAAATTTTCAGCTACCATTCACACCTAATGAGATGCCTAAAAAATGCTGAAGAAGGATTACTAAGGCTGCCCAAAAATTCCAACACTCATCGCAGCAAAATTCCAGCACATTAGTGACCTAAAACTGCTAGAAAAAAAATCAGATTTTGCACAAACTAGCTACCAAAATACCAAAAAGCAGCCACAAAATTGCCCAGAAATTTCCTGCGCTCATTTCAGCTAAATTCTAGCACTTTAGTTACCTGAAACTGCTGGAAAAAATCTAGCTTCTGCATAGAAAATTTCTTCACAAATCAACCACCAAAATGTTGAAGAACATCCACAAAACTGCCCAGATAATTCCAGCACTTATTGTAGCAAAATTGCAAGTTTTTCAGCCTCCTTTCGCCCCTTAAAAAGTTCTTCTAGTCCCCAAAGTTTACATATTGAAAGAGTACAAAGAAATGAAAAAACTGACATAAAAAAATATGCTTTTACAAGCGCCTATGCCCTTAACCGCGAGGTGCACATCAAATCTTCTAATAATAATAATAATAATAATAATAATAATAATAATAATAATAATAATAATAATAATAATAATAATAATAATAATAATAATAATAATAATAATAATAATAATAATAATAATAATAATAATAATGGGGAAATAACCGAAATACATTATCCTATGCCTCAACTGCAAGGCGTAAATGAAATCTAGAAACCAATGTATGAGGAATCACATGAAATCATAAAATATTCATTTTTAAATAATCGAAGAACCACATTTTTCAGCTTTAATACTACCACATGCTCCTAGATGAAAATTGTGGCTCTGATATCACTTGAAGGATCATGGAAAGAATCAAAGGAAAACACAGCAGAAATTTTCATTTTTTCAAGCCACATCTAGAAGAAAATACTTACATTTCCTTGCTAGTCGCTAATTAACCAACGTGGGAATGGGTTACACTGGTACTTCTTGCATTGGAAGGGGAGTAGAGGGTGCCTGTTGTTAAACATAAATGCCTACCAATCTTCTACTCCTACGCATCAAAAGTCTCCAAGCTTCTTCTCTTCATCTTTTGAAGTATTGCTCTTCCTTGTTCTAGGCGTTAGATTGGTGAGAGCACCTTCTTGGATAATCAAAAGTTCTTTCAGAGAGAAGGAATAAGAGGACGAAAAACAAAGAGGGAGAGAGAGGAGGTGGCACACATGGAAAAATAATTACCCAACCCTAGGTTTTTTTCCCTCTATATTTCGGCTAGCCTTAGGGCTTCCAAAACCCTAATAGCTGAAATCACCAAGTCCTAAATGTACTAGGCATTATGGTTAAGAACCAGTACAAGACTAGCCCAACCCTTTGAATTAATTAATTATCTTTTATTGGCCTCTTTAAATACCCAAGACTAATTAATTAATTCTAAATAATTAATATATGTCAACATATATCAACCCAATTAATTAATTTATTTCAGCTAAATTCTCTTAATTAATTAATTATCTTTTATGGACCTTATTAAAAACCCAAGACTAATTGATTAATTCTACTTGGACTATTAGAATAAATTTTATTTCTTTTCCAAATAAGTATCTATTAAGCCTAAATTGTGTCTAAACAACACCAAGGTTACTTGAGCTACTCCAGGGACCAAGAGACATATTATTCATGGCTACTAAAATGACCAAAATGCCCTTACTATTAAATAGCTACATTTTATCATTTTAAATATTTTCATTTATCACCATACGAAAATATTGACCCTAAGAATAATATTTCTTAAAGTATTGTCTCTGAGCTACAGGTGAAATGACGAAAATATCCTTCTATGTAACACCCATCAATGAAAAAAGATAAATGTACTAACACTCAACTGAAAGACATCTACCATCCTTAGATCTCTTGTTCGATAATCTATGACTCACTTGAATGTACTTTCTTAATATTAGAAGTTACCCAAAAGCACACATTCTAGAGTCACATTCCCAGGGCCCTAAATCGTTTAGATTATCCTGGACAATAATAAGGGGTGATTAAACCTCACTAAGTGAAGCATAGGAACTTTTTTGCATGAGTCCGTCTTAACTAACTAGAGTAATACACGTAACATACAGGAATATTGATCACACAAAATAAATCTTACCCAACATACATCAAAGTATAAAATCCTAGCTTTGCCAGACCACTAACCCATTCTCAAGTATGATGGTATTCGTCTACGCTGTAGCAGTAATAGTCTTGTTTCTATAATTATAGTACTTTAAGAGAGACTACTACTACTGGTCGAGTTCTACGTATTTAAAATACGCCTATGCCTATGATGTGAGTGAACTACTCAATAATTCAAGGCAAACCATTCCTTATTGGAAATCATAGCATAATAATCTTACCTTAATGAAATGTCTAGTTCCATCAAACGACTAAGAACTATATATATATATATATATTTTTTTTTATGACAAGTGCCCATGGTCTATACCTTACTGTGAAGAACGACCCAACACATAAACCATTACTTGTCATACTTGGACCTTTAAACGTACAATAATATAAGAAACAAACTAAATTGAATGAATAAACATTTTATTGTAATACGTTCATACAGAATAGAAAGTCTTTGAGGGCATACCTTTTAACAACAACAAAGGCTAAATTAACAAGACTCGAGTGTTCCCAATAGTATCCATCCCTAGCATCAATGCCAAAAAGTTGAGGCGTGTTTTTGCGTGTTGAAAATATTACCAACAAATTACACAATTAATCAAGTTTTAATTACAATGCCAACTACTAAAACCACACATGCGGGCAAGTATACCTATCATATAGTATAGGGAATAACAAGTATTGAATTTACGATAACTTAGGCTCCTACCATACTTTACCCAAATATTTATTGTTTAGCCAATAAAATAAGAAGAGATAAATAAAACATTAGCCTAATATACTAGAAAATAGACCAAGTTCACACAAGACAAATCATAAGGATTATCAAGGAGTAAGAATAAGAAGATAAGACAGGTAAATCGATAGAAATCCTCAAATACATAACTATGATTAATTAGCACCTGCCACAATTAACTATCATCTTGGCCCCATAAAGGAACTTAAGTAAGATCTAATTGTTTTCCAAGTCATAAACTTACTTATGTAGACTCCACTTCTTTCCTAATCTATAGAATCACTATCTCTTGATTAATTTAGCAAATTTCTCAATCGCACTAAAATAGCTAAAAAATGCATTAAACTTATGCCTCATAAACATCAAATTAGCCAATGACCCTTTGCTCCAGGTAAAATAAACTAATTTTTGATCACGTGGGTTCTTTAATCTTAATTTCGTTTCCCAAATCCATTAAGATTTAACAAATATTTAATCAATACAATGAACTTCTAACATCGTTTCCCAAGTCAATTAGAAGAAAACACATCAATAACCAATAATCACAAGTAATCAAATACCAAGGACACTAATCAATTGATCAAAGAACTAAAATTAGAACAAAATCATGAATCCAAAAACATCTCCTAATTAATACAATTAAAATAATTAAAGCTCAAATTGTCAATAAATTACAAAGAAGAGAAAAAGGAACAACTCATAGACAAGTAGGCCTTCTTCTTCTTCCTTAAAACCTTTTTGAGCAACATTCTCTTCTTCTCCAAGAATTCTTTTTTGATTCTCCTAAATCTTGGTGATTCTCTAGGAGTTTCCTATGCGTTTGCAAATCCCAAAGGTGAAAACAGATTTAGAGCTGTTCTAATTTCCATAAAGTGTGTGCAAGAGTCCTTTTCTGTTGTTGAATGTGTTCCTAAAAGAATCAAACAGAAATTGCCAAAATATGCTCTGAAAAGAAAAAACCCATCGACATTAATCAGAATGGACCTTGCACCGGGTCCATTCAACCCACCTGGCGCCAGGTCTAATATGTTTCTCCTCGAAATTGCTGCTTTTCCAGAGTAGACCTGGCACTTGGTGCCTTAACTGGACCTGGCACCAGGTCCAATTTGAAATCTTTCACTTTTTTTTTTCAAAATCCACTTAAATCTGCACAAATTTGTCAAAAAAAATTTTTACAAGAAAAATGTCAAACAGGAAGGAATATGCCTAGTTATTACCTCAAAAGTATCTCAAATTAACCTCAAATAACTAGGAAATTGGTGATGATTTTAGCCCTTATCAGTAATTATGGATGTCTTCTCAAGATTTACTTGGACCTTATTTCTTGTTCAAAAGAATGAAGCCTCCTCTGAATTTTCAAAACTACCCAAACGTATTCAAAACTTCCTTGGTTGCAAATTGATCTCAATTAGAAGCAACAATGGTAGAGAATTTCGCAATCCTAATTTCACTAAATTTTGTAGGGAAAGTGGCATTTCGCATAATTTTTCAGTTGCCAAAACACCTCAAAAAAATGGTGTGGTTGAGAGAAAAAATAGAACCTTGCAAGGAATGACAAGATCAATGCGATGTGAAAACTCCCTTCTAAAATATTTTTGGGCTAAGACTGTGAATACAACCTGCTATATTGTCAACCGAGTTATGCTAAGACCATTCCTATGAAAAACTCCTTTTGAACTCATATTTGACAAAGTTCTATCCATTTCATATTTCAAGGTTTTTAGATGTAAATGTTTTGTCCTCAATACTCGTGATAAACTTGAAAATTTTGATAACAAATTTGATGAGGCTATATTTCTTGGATATTCATCCAACAAAAGGGCATATAAAGTATACAATAAGAAAAATCTATGTGTGGAAGAATCCATACATATTGTGTTTGATGAATAGGATATATATTCTCCTAGAAATGATGATAACAATATAGGTGTCTCAAAAGAAAAGGGTAGTGAAAAGCATTTGGCTCCTCTACTATATATTCATGCTAAAAAAGAGGAACTAGAAGAACAACAAGTTGAAGAAAACAATCAAAGGACTGAAAAGCTCATAAATCAAGATCTGCCAAGAGATTGAAAGTACAAATCTGTCTATCTAAAAGAGCAGATCATTGGTGATCCTAGCTGTTGAATCAAAACTAGACAGTCCTTTGTCGAAAACTTTGCTCAACTCTCTAATACTTAACCAAAAAGTATTGATGTAGCCTTACATGATGAATTGTGGATTATGGCTATGCAAGAAGAGCTGAATCAATTCAAAAGGAATCAAGTTTAGAAGTTTGTCCCTAGACCACTTGACTATCCCATAATTGGTACCAAGTGGGTATTTAGAAACAAACTTGATGAGCATGGTAGTGTTATCAGAAATAAAGGGAGATTAGTTGCCCAGGGATTTAACCAAGAAGAGGGTATCAAATATGATAAAACATTTACTCCTATTGCTCGATTAGAATCAATAAGAATGTTTCTTGCATTTGCTTCTTTCAATGGTTTTATTCTCTAGCAAATGGATGTTAAAAGTGCCTTCTTAAATAGTTTTATTAAAGAGGAAGTATATGTGGAACAACCTCTTGGTTTTACTCATGAACGTTTTCCAAATTATGTTTTCAAACTTTTAAAAGCCTTTTATGGTTTAAAACAAGCTCCATGAGTATGGTATGAAAGGCTAAGTGGGTTTCCTCTCTCAAAATCCTTTTTAAGAGGCTTAATTGATACCACATTATTTATTAAGTCTAAAAAATCTATTAATATTTTAACTATGCAAATATATGTTAATGATATTATTTTTTGAGCTACTAATGATTCTTTGTGCAAGAATTTTTCCATGACAATGCAGGAAGAGTTTGAAATGACCATGATGGGAAAACTTAAACTTCTTTCTTGGTCTTTAAATCAAGCAAGTCAAAGATGGAATCTTTTTAATTCAAGCCAAGTATGCTAAAGAACTGCTTAAAAGGTTCTGTATGAATGAAGCAAAAGAAATAAGTACACCAATGAGCACTTCGTTAAAGCTTGATAAAGATGAAAAATGTAAGAAAGTGGATGAATCAAAATACAGAGGTATGATTGGAAGTCCCCTCTATCTTCCTGCCAGCAGGCCTGATATTATGTCCTCAGTATGTCTTTTTACCAGATTTCAATCATGTCGAAAGGAATCTCATCTATGTGTTGTAAAATGGATTCTTAGATACTTAATTGCAACTCATGATTATGGCTTGTGGTATCCTCGAACTAATTTATTTAATCTTATAGGATATATGGATACGACTATGCCAATTGCAAGGTTGAAAGAAAAAGTAACAGTGGACACTGTCAATTTCTTGGACATTCCCTTGTTTCTTGGTATAGCAAAAAGCAAGCTTATGTCTCCCTTTCAACAACCGAAGTTGAATACATAGCAGCGGGTAGTTGTTGCGCACAAATTTTGTGGATAAAAAATAACTTGCTTGATTTTGGTTTAAATTTTAATTTCATGCCTATTTCGTGTGATAATACTACTGCTATTAATTTAATCAAAAATCTTATTCAGTATTCTAGAACTAAGCACATTAAAATCAAGTATTATTTTATTAGAGATCATGTGCTTAAAGGTGATGCGTGTGTTGAATATATTCCAACCAATAAACAGCTTGCTGACATCTTTATAGAACCTTTGGCCGAAGATAGATCTAATTATCTGAGAAGAGGTTTGGGAATTACTAGAATAATATAATTGACAATTTTGCCTATGATTTGTTTGTTCATTTTTGCAGAACTGCTGAAGATACACCTTTCATATAGAGATTTTGAACTCAATGCCTGAGAAACATGAATCCAAATTCCCATCAACTAAACATCTTTCATTCCACTTTTTGGATGAACTAATTTGGACTCAGTCCATCCAAAATAGCAGCAACCCAAAATTCATGAAAAGCCCCCCCCCCCCTTTGTTATTCGAAAGAAGGAATATATAAGTCCAGAAGTCCTTTATAAAATTTTCAAATGTCAGCGCTTTTTCAAAAAAATGACCCTATCTCTTGTGATCAGTCTCTAATGAAAAGTACTTGATTGTACTTATCCACTTTAGATCCTAGGAATTACAAAAAGGCTATCACTTTCCCTCTCCTAGAAATCTAAAATTGTCATTGTTCTTTTTTCTTCTCTCACAATCATATTTTATCTTCCCTAACTGAAATAAAAATTCTTCATCTTCCTCTCACTTTTGTCATGATGAAAGTGTCAAAATCTAATAAGGGAACCGCACAAAAAAGGAAGATGGGCAAGAAAAGCAAAGCCGCAACTAAGATAAAAGCTATTGCTGCCGCACAACTTGCCACCAAGTTGAAAGGAAAGAAAATCACTGAAACAACCTCACGATCATACTTACCAATAGAGCATACTGCACAAGAAAGCTTTGAAACCAGGTACTGTACCTTTTTGATAAAAAAATGCGAGTCTAATTTTAATGATTGGCTGTCTAGAAATAGGACTATGGTCATGTAATATCGGGTTGATGCTGAGGCATTTTTAAACTTCTTTGATATCGTGAATATATTTAAAAATCTTGGTTGAGGGGCCTTGTTATCAATAGATGAGAAACTGCACAACCTTCTAGTTAGGAAATTTTATGCATATCTAAAAAAGGGAAGGTTTGAGGAGACCTTTTATGGTGCAGTGGTATAGCACTAGAGTAGGATCAGTAAATATAGAATTCGGCCATCGGCTATTAAACCAAAATTTTGGGGTTAGAGATGGAGGGATTCAATTTTTCGAAATGAACAAATTCCCTAAGGAATCGGACCTATTTGACTTAAGAAAGTTTAAGGCTTAGTTTACTGGAAGGAAGAGTTTTGAATGTTAAAGTGATTAAGACGTATTTCCTTAAATTAATCTCATATGCACTCTTCGAGTCCTATAATAAGAGAATGCATTTCAGTTAAAAATATTCTTATTTCTCTCTGTCTTACACATCCATACTGTATATATTATTTTTTTCTTGTCACAATTCCATCAAGTTTGTCATCACTCAAAAAGGGAGAGATTGTTAGCCCTAGGGGCATTCTCTTATGTTTTGACTTATGAAAAACATTGATGAAGACTAAATTATGTGATTTATATGTGATAGGACATGTTTAACCTTAGTTTTTTCAAGGCATGAAAATAAGACCGCTAAGTAGCTTTTAAGCAAATGGAACCCAAATGAGTAATTGATCAAGAAAAATGCCATCTTAAAAGCTTGCATACCATGAAGCTTTTGTGGAAGAACTGTAGACTAGAAATTGTTGTTAAGGTATTTCTTGTAAAATTCTTTTGTCTCCTTTACCTTATGATTCAGTTTTATGTTACCTTGAAGCGCGAAAATAATTAAAATGTTTTTAAAAGTAGGTCTTCAGATGTTTGGATGGACCTCTGAATCTTAAATTCCATCCAATACTCTGTAATATTGTTAAAATGATTCTACCTAAAAAAGTGCTATTTTTAGCTCACCTTTTGGATGGACATCCTTCCACTTTGGAGTAAAAAACTCGAGAAATCCTGATAGAACGTAACTAGCTATTACTGGCCATTGGGACTTCAGCTTTGGCTCTTATAAAAGCCTTCAGAACTTGATTTTGAAGCAGATTTTCGTACTATCTTTCTCAGAAACACACTTACACTATAGAATACAAAAATCCCCTTTTTCATTTGTGCTTCAAAAGTGAAATTAAATTGTTCAAAGGGTAAAAGATGTTGGTGCTCATCTATTCGCAATCTGCTCAAACTTGTGAGCTATTTTTGTAAAATTTCCTTCATTCTAATATCAGGGTTGAGAAGGTAAAAACCAGTTGGGGTAAGCCTTGATTGTCATGATTAAAGAGGTTAGGTTGAAATCCAATGTTGGTAATCCTTTTGTGTAAGATTTGTGTCACTACTACCATTGAATTGGGAAAAGGTTTTAATGAGTATTTTGAAATCCTTAAGTAAGAACATAAGGTAGTGGATGTAGATCATTTGAGGATCGAACCACTATAAATCTCTGAGTTTTATTTCATATCTTTTGCTTAAATTTCTTCACCACACTCTCATTGATTTTTGTCTTTAAATTCTCTATCCTGTTTCACTAAAATCAGTAAGCTCTTTATAATCCTTACTTTTTTATTTAAACCCATCATTTAATATCTCAATTACCCATCCTTATTTCATATTATTTCGTGCTGACTTTAGAAGTCTCCTGGTCACATTCTTAAAATTGCAAAGCATCATTGAAGTTACGAAGTACACCTGCTGATCAGCTCGGAAGTTTTTTTTTGGAAACTAATTTTTAATCTACATTTGTTTGCCAAAAACCTTATTCACCCCCCCCTAAGGTTTTTCAATATTAATCATCTTTATTTTCCACTTAATCTCAATTAAACTGGCGTTATTCATTTAACTTAAATAGCCTCAATTAACCTTTCTTTTCAGTGCCCTTAATCTCTATTTGGTGTCTTAAATATACTTTAGCACTAATCTAAAGCTTTTCCCTATTGAATAAGCTTAATCCTCACTAATTATGGTCATTAATGCTAATTAAGCCTATGAAACACTCCCGCACTAAAAATTTTTGTTTTTGTTAAAATGATCATGCATTATTTGGAGTCATTCTGTATCTCTCACGTTCTTCTTAACTGTTCTCGATTTTACGCAAATTAAGGTTAATGTTACCCCTGCTGTCTTTTAAATTTTTTCTTCACAAATATCTTCTTCTTGATGAATTGAGTATCTTTAATTCTGGGGCCTCGTGCTTAACCTCTCTGTATAGTAGGTTATTCAAAGTTGAAAATTCTAAAATCCTAGATACTAATACTCCCCCCTTTCTCTTAATCTTTTCTAATGTTCTTCTAAAAGATGGTGTTACAATCCTTCCCTTATTTAAAGAATTTCTTCCTCGAAATTGACATTTTCTTCAAATAACTATGGATAACTTTGTCACATTTTTCCCTCCATTTCCCAAGTGAAATTTTATTTTGGGTGATGCTTCCATATCACCTTAACTATGGGAATCTTCTTTTGTCGTAGTTTATTCTTATTAAAATCCAGTATGTAAATAGGTTTCTCAACATAATTTAAGTCTAGAGTTAGTACAATAACTTCATCATTCATCACATGTTTGAGATTGGTAATGTATTAGCGAAACCGAGATGCATGGACACATAATGAATGCCTTGAAGTTCTGGAGGGAATGCTAATTAATAGGTTACATTTCCAATTCTTTCAAGTATTGGAAATAGTCTAATGTAATGCAAGTCCAACTTCCTCTTCCATTTATCATTCTTGAAACTTTGTCTTGGTATTAATTTCAAAAACACCTTCTCTCCTTTCAAAAATTCCAAGTCTTTTCTCCGACGATTTGCATAACTCTTTTGTCGGGTTTAGGCAGCATCTAGTCTTTTCTTGATTTTCTGCACTTTCTGATGTCTCTTTTTTGTATCCAACGCTTCATGTGAAAATTGACTATGTTGGTATAATGGTGATTGGCAGCTGCATCCATATAGAACTTCAAATGGTGTCGTTAATAATGGTAGATTCATAACTGTAATTATAAGCGAACTCTGCATATGCCATATTATCAATCTATTTATTACCAAAATCTAAAGCACATGCTCGTAACATATCTTTCAAAATTCGAATTACTTATTTACTTTGTTCATCTGTTTGAGGGTAGGACACAATGACTTCAACGTAGCCCTGAATAATTTATGTATTCAATCCCAAAATCTCGATGTAAACTGATAAGTGCTCATTATATCCATATTTATTAGTCATTTTGTACCGAGTTATGCTAAATTTATGATTAAATGACTACTCATTTCCCTTGTTTTTGCATTGTTTTGTTCAGAATGCATAAATAAGATATGACTAAAGAAACTGGGTGAAAATAGAGAAAAATGATTAAACCACCACTTGATACAAAGGTAGACAGGCGCCATTTTGGAATAGAAAGTTTAGGGAAACATTCTGGAAATAATAGAGGCTGGTTTCAAGATACCCACGTACCAATCGCACTAATCAATATGTAGATATTGGACAACTAAAGAGGCACTAATTATTTCTAGAGAGGTAACGAGCTAGAACAAGATAACCAATAGGCACTGGATGGAAAGATAGATAGGCCCCAGTTCAGAGCGGGATTCAAAATCTTCAAGAAAAGTTCACTATTGGAATGTGTGCCATCTTAGACTAGGTTTCTGATGTAATTTTGGCTTGTATTAATAAAAGAATTTTTCTTAGAAATTGTTTCTGAAATATTATTTTTTTATTTTGCACAATTTTCATTAGAAAAAAGCCATTGTGTTTAAGTAAATGGTTCATGCGAATAGAGGTCTTTCACAGTGAGGTATGGACCATGGAATACTTAACACATAACTTATAGTTCTTAATCGAATGATGAGATTGGAAATCTCATCATGATAAGGTTATTGTGTTATGAATTCTAAATAGGGAACGGCTTATCATTAGCCAATAATTAGTCTTCTCATTTCATAACATAAGCGTATTTTAAATACGTAGAACAGAACCTAAAATAGTGATTTCTAAAAGTACTATGCGATAGAAACCTAGACTACTACTGCTATATTGTGGACTTGTACTCTATAGCTTAAGTATGAGTTGGTGGTCTAGCGAAGCTGGAAGCGTATGTTTTGATGTACTATAGTTGAGGTTCTTTAGAAGGACCAATATACTTGTATATTTGGTATATGTAACTATTTAGTCAAAACAAACTTGTACAAGATAATGTCTACACTATAATGCCCCTTGTAGTTGTCCGAATGATTTAATTATCCAGGGTCCTGGGGAACATGACTTGGATATTTACTTTAGAGTAGGTCCCTTGGAAAGCAAAAATATTTCAAGAAGTCGTGGATCATTAGACAAGAAGCCTAACGATGGTAGATGTCTTTTAGAGAGATATTAGTATACTCTTTCCTCTCTGAATAACGGTGGTGTGTAGACAGGTGTTTTAGTCATTTCACCTGTAGGTCGAAGACATAGCTAATGCAGCATTGTTCTTGGGGTCAATACTTTCTTATAGTGATATTAAAAATTATTTAAAATACAAAATACAACTATTTATATAACAAGGGTATTTTGGTTTTTTTTGTAGGTAAGGCAATGTGTTTTTTTAGTCCTCGGAATAACTCGTAAGTTCTAATTAATTTTAGATCGAGGAAATGGTTGCCATAAAAAAAGGATTTTATTTTATGTAGGAATTCTAATTTATTTTAGAATAGAATAAAATAAAGGAACGAGAGCAATTAACTTTATTATCTAGTTTAATTAGTTAATTAATTATTCAATGCCTAAGCCCAGATTGAATAATTAGAAAAATTAACTTGGGCCTAAACCAGTTAATAAAAGGCTTAAATAATTATTTTAGTTTATTTGGGCTCATTAATTATTTATTGGATTATTTTAATAAGCCCAGGTAATAAATAATTACTGGTTATTATTTTGGACTCGTTGGGTCTAAGAAAAATAATAAATTATTTTTGGCCTAATAGCCTGGACTAAAGGGTTTTTTAATTCACGGAACAAAAGAGTTTTGGCTAAGCCAAATCTCTTCTGTTGATAGCCTCTAGATGTTTTGAAATATTAAAACACCGGTCTTTTGGTTATTAGGATTAATGTGAAGTCGTGTGTTTTGGTTGAGAGATACAATAGACACACAACGAAGAAAAAAAAACTCAAAAGCTTATTATTTTTCCTTGTCTCTTTTCTCTTGTTCAATTTTTCCTTGTGACTTCTTGATTTTGCTAATCAATAGTAAAGGATCAAGAAGTGCCTTTCCTCGCCTAAGCTATTTAACCAACATAAATTAGGCAGTGAAATATTCTAAGAAGCAAAGGGCTTCACGTTCTTGCCTCGAAGGAGTAGGTGGATTACTGGTTTTCAACTGGAAGTTTTAACAAGTGAAGAAGTCGTCACTGTTGTTCCATCATTTTCTTCTCGGCCAAAGAAACCAACGACACGAAGAGGTATTATTTTTTTACCTTTCGTTGCTACACCGTGTCACGATTTTTCTGGTTTTATTTCATGCATGTACGGCTTCTGTTTGTTTTCAAAGCTTCAAGTAGTATCGGAGCGTGTTGCTTTGAAAGTCTTAGGATTGATGCATGGTAGTTAATAAAATTGGCGAGACTATTTTTAATGAATGCCATAAGATCCTTCACTGTTTTGGTATGGGTAATTTATTTGTAAACCTCATGGTTGTGGTATAGGAAAAACTGTAAAAAAATTTAATGCTTTGTTTAGCTATCGTGTAAACCCGATTTAATAAAGTATAGGCAGATGTGGTGTTTATTTTTGATGAAAAATGTAACAAGACGTTGCCTTGGATTGATTGCGAAGAAGCTGCAGAAGTCTGAAGGAATTTGCAGACGAAAACAGTGAGAAAAAAAAGGAGGAAGATGACCGAGCCGCTCAAGCCCAGCTGTTAGTCGAGCTGAGCTGCGACTTAATTTGCTTAGAGCCATGGCAGGCTCCTAGGCCAGCCGCAGCTTCAAGTCGCAGCCGAGCCAAGGCGTGACTCGGCTCGTCCATGCGAGGAAGGATGCGGAGTGCATCCTAGGGCTTCCTAGGGCAATCATGGGTCATGGGCACCCGCCCACGGTCCATGGCCCATGGGTCTTCCTATAGGCCATGATCCTATGTGACGGGTGCAGAAGACAAAAAAAATACATATATTTTTTATTTTTAGTCCCATACCAAGTGAAGTTATTATTTTGCAATAGTTAATATTTTTTGAATATTTTACATGAACTAATGGAATGATGTAATTAATAACCCGGGGCACGTACTATTATCGGCCTACCCACATTGAAGGTTTAAGTGCGAGGTATGTCCATAGGAAATAAGAAAAAACGACCATCTCCTTGATGGAGTTATCTTCAAGATCATTACCTAGAAGAGAAATTAATTTGTGGTGGTTAACACACTTAGGTTAGAAAATGTTAACCTTCCCAAGAAGCTATGTCAGTTTTCCTAAGAGCCAAATTAATCATGTTAAAGATAATAGGAATGGGGTTAGCTATTATCAGTTTAATATAAGGAAAAATTGCTTCAAATTTTAAAAATAGTTGGTGGAGGCTCTTCAGTCCCTTAGCCGTTATTTTCCGTGCGAATAAGCTAACGGATCCAAATTATGCAGGCTGGAAAAGGAACCTAGACATAATACTCACAACCGAGAAGTATAAGTATGTCCTTTACGAGACCTACCCTATGATCTAGAAAGCTTCCACTGTTGAGGAGCATGAGGCTAAAAAGTATGGAAGAAGGCTGATGAGATGACACGATGCTGTATGCTAGCCTCCATGTCGAATGTGCTCCAATCCAAACATGAGCACATGGTAACTGCATACGACATAAGTATATTATTGGCCACAATGTTCACGGAAAAGAGCCATCCCACAAGGATGGAGGCTCTTAGAATAATAATAAACACCAAGAAGGTTGAGGGAGCATCAATCAGAGAGAATATACTCAAGATGATTGCTACTTTTGAGAAAGTAGAAGTCTTGGGGGCTATCATTGAACCTGAGAGCCAAGTGGATATGATTTTTGAATATCTGTCAAGCTCCTTTACTCAGTTCAAGTTAAATTGCAACATGAACAAGCTAAATATGAGTTTAACATGATTGATGAAGGAGCTCCAAGTAGCAGAAAAGGTCATAAAGCCACAAGCTAGGGCTATGATGGCTTTTTCTTCAAGAACAGGGCTAAGCCTAGAAAGTTCAAAAACAAGAAGGGGAATGTAGTACACCATCCCAAGTCCCAACCTAAAGACAAACCTAATGGCAAATGCTTCAAATATGGGAAGAAGGGATACTGAAAAAGGAAGTGTCCAGATCTTCAAGCCAAGAAAAACCTCACAGGTAATATTTTCTATCTAGAGTCTATATCAATTGTTGGATCAACTTCTACTTAAATTATTGATTCAGGAGCCACTGATCATATATATAACTCTTTGCAAGGGTTTAGAAAGATACGAAGACTACAGAAGGGCAAACATAGATTACGCATGGGAAATGGAACACAAGTTTAGGCCTTTGCAGTGGGAGAACTGGAACTCACTCTTTATTGTAATAGAATAGTTGTTTTGAAGGATATTTTATTTGTTCCTGGTTTTAGACAGAATTTAGTTTCAGTAGTAAAACTAATAAATCAACGATATTCTATTTCTTTCTATTATGGTATAACTATCAGTAGAAATGGAGAAGTTATATGTACTGAGCACAAGTATGAAAATATGTTCTTCATTAATCCTATTAACAATTAATTAAATAATGCTCAGTCTGAACCTTTAAATAGGAAAAGGAAGACCAATACTAATGACTCATATATTTGGCATCTATGGTTGGGCCACATTGACTCAACTAGAATTCAACAGTTAATCCATGATGGGCCTTCAGGCTCATTGAGATTGAAAAATTGGCCTCACTGTGAATCATGTATTATGGGAAAAATGACCAAAAGGACCATTACCCAAAAGGCAGATATAACCAAAGAAGCACCGAGTCTTCTTCACATTGATGTGTGTAGTTCTTTGTCTACACCAGTAAGTAGGGTTTGAGTACTTCATCACTTTCATAGATGATTGTACAATATATGGTTATGTTTACCTGATGAGATGCAAGTTTGACTATTTTGACAAGTTTAAAGAGCTTAAGGCTGAAGTGCAACATCGGATAGGTAAACTAATCAAGACTTTACGATCATATCATGGTAGAGAATACCTCCTTATAGAATTCAAGAATTAAATGGTACATCATAGGATAGTATTCCAACTCTCTGCGTTGGGCCCATCAGAATGGAGTAGTTGAGAGAAGGAATATGATAATGATGGAAATAGTCCCACGCGTGATGTCTCATATTACTTTTCCAGTGTATTTTTGGGGATATGTACTAGAAACAACGGTATATATTCTGAACTTGGTGCTTTCTAAATCAGTACTTAAGATATCCTATAAGATGTGGACTAGATGTAAGCCAAGCATAAATCATCTCAAGATATGGGGTTGTCTAGCTTATGTATTGATCAAGGGAGACAAGTTAGAACTAAGATCAAAATTATGCTATTTTTTTGGGTATCTAAAAGGTACAAAGGATGGTTACTTTTATCATCCCAATGAACAAAAAGTACTTGTGAGTACTAATGCTAGATAATTGGAGGATGGTCAAAGTACATCCACTAAAGGTTCGACAAGGTTGGAACTTGAAGAGAAGTTATATTCTGAATCAACTTCTTCTAACTGGATTATAGCACAAGAAGAGGCACAGCCTCAGGAACCTATATAAACGGAGCCTTGATGTAGTGGGAAGATATCTAGGGTTTTGGGAAGATGGACTGGAGAGGCTTTTGACCTAATCTTCGACCATTAGGAACAACATCCCACTAGATACGAAGAGGCTATTGCTGATGCTGATACTGACCTATGGCATGAAGTAATGAAAGCCATGATTGAGTCTATGTACTTCAATCAGATTTGGGATCTTGTAGCTTTACTTGTAGGGATAAAACCCATAGAGTGTAAGTAGGTGTACAAGAGGAAATGGGGAGTGGATGGGAATGTAAAAACCTTAAAAACTAGACTTGTGGTGAAATAGTATACTAAAAAAGAAGGAAACGATTATGAGAAAACCTTTTCCCCGATAGCCATACTTAAGTCCATCCGTATTCTCCTTACCATCGCATGCCATTATAACTACAAGATATGGCAAATGGATGGTAAGATGGCATCTTTAAATGGCTATCTTAGCAAAGAGATCTATATGTCCCAACCAGAAGGCTTTATTGTTGAAGGCCAAGAGCATTTAGTTTGTAAGCTTAAGAAATCCATTTATGGACTTAAGCAAGCATTCAAAACATGGAACATTCATTTCAATAAGACTTTAAAGTCTTACGATTTTATTCAAAACGAGGATGAACTATGTGTGTATAGGAAGCTAGAAAGCATAAACGTGGTTTTTCTTGTACTGTATGTGCATGACATTCTACTCATTCGAAATGATGTAGAGACTCTGTCATCTACTAAGGTTTGGCTATCTGGTTAATTTAGTATGAAGGACTTGGGTGAAGCCAGTTACATTCTCAGAATAAAGCTTTTTAGAAATAGAAGTAGAGAATGTTAGGTTTATCCCAAGCTACATATATTGACAAGATGCTGGCCAAGTTCAGCATGGACTCATGCAAGGGGACATTGATCTCTTGCAGACATGGGTTGACATTTTCCTCAAAGGATTGTCCAAAGTCTCAAGATGGAAAACATAGAATGAGTAGGATTTCCTATGCTTCAACTACGGGAAATCTCATGTACGCCATATGGTGTACTAGGCCAGATATTTACTTTACCGTAGGCATAGTTGGTAGATATTAGTCAAACCCTGGGGAGGTTCATTGGAGAGCTGTAAAGCATATTCTCAAGTATCTTAAAGGTACAAGAGATTATATGTTGGATTACAGGGCTGATGGCTTGGTTCCTATAGGATACACGGACTTAGACTTCCAGGCGGATAAGAATGAGAGAAAATCAACTAGTGGATATATTTTCACCTTGTCTGGAGGAGCCATTTCATGGAGGAGCATCAAGCAATCTTGCATTGCTGACTCAACCATGGAAGCTGAGTATGTGGCAACTTCGGAGGCATCCAAGGAAGCAGTTTGGCTCCAAAAGATCCTGTTGGAACTTGGAGTCATGCCACAATTGAACAAAATGGTTGTGATGTATTGTGACAATATTGGTGCAGTCTCACAATTCAAAGAACTTAAGAAGTACAAAAAGGAGAAGCATATAACGAGGAAGTACCACCTGATTTAGGATTTCATCTAGAGACAGGAAGTCGTGATAGAATATATCACCTCAATGATCAATCTAGCAGATCTTTTCACCAAGCATTTGGCAGAAAGAGACTTTAGAAGACACTTAGACACCATAGGGGTGGGCATTTATAAACTTACTTAGTCATAGAGTGCAAGTAAGAGATTGTTGGGATGTATGCCTTCTTAGATTATGTTTCTGATATAATTTTAACTTATATTAATAAAAGTATTTTTCTCAAAATTGTTTGTGAAATTTTCTTTATATTTATGCACAATTTTCATTGGAAAAACCCATTTTATTTAAGCAAATGGTTCGCATGAATAAAGGTATTTCACAGTGAGGTATGGACCATAGGATACTTAATACATAAAATACAGTCCTTAACTGAATGATAAGATTAGCATGACAAGGTTATTGTGTTATAAATTCTAAATAGGGAATAACTTACCTTTAGCCAATGAGTAGTCTTCTCATTTCATAACACAAGCGTATTTCGAATACATAGATTATGACATATAGTAGTGGTTTCTAAAAATACTATATGATAGAAACATAGACTACTATTACTACAGTGTGGACTTGTACCCTACAGCTTGAGTATAAGTTGGTAGCCAGACGAAGCTGGAAGCATATGCTTTGATATACTACAGTTGAGGTTTTTTAGAAGGACTAATATACTTGTATGTTGGGTATACATAACTAGTTATCAAGACAGACTTGTACAAAATAGTGTCTACACTTTAACACCCTTTTTGTTGACCGAATGATCTAATTATCCAAGGCCCTGGGAACATGATTTGGATATTTGCTTTAGGGTAGCTCCCTTGGAAAGTGAAAATATTCCAAGAAGTTGTGGATCATTGGACTAGAAGCTTAAGGATGGTAGATATCATTTAGAGAGGCATTAGTACACTCTTTCTTTACTAAGTAACAATGGTGTGTAGAGGGGTATTTTAGTCATTTCTCTTGTAGGTCGAATATATAGCTAATGCAACATTGTCCTTGGGGTTAATATTTTATTATGATAATATTAGAAAATATTTAAAATATAACATACAGCTATTTATAAAGTAAGGGTATTTTGATCATTTTAGTAGCTAAGGTGATGTGTCTTTTTTGTCCTCAGAATAGCCCGTAAGTCCTAATTAATTTTCGGTCGAGGAAATGGTCTCAATTAAAAAAGAATTTTATTTTATTCAAGAAGTCTAATTTATTTTGGACTGAAATAAAATAAAGGAATAAGAGAAATTAAATTTATTATCTACTTTAATTGATTAATTAATTATTCAGTGCCTAAGCCCGGATTGAATAATTATAAAAAATTAACCTGGGCCTAAACTAGTCTATAAAATGCTTAAATAATTATTTTATTTCATTTGGGCTCATTAGTTATTTATTGGGTTATTTTAATAGTCCCAAGTAATAAATAATTAATTGTTATTATCAGAAAGACACATCACTCACTAATCAAATTATTTTGGGCCAATTGGGTCCAAGAAAAATAATAAATTATTTTTGACCCAATAGCCTAGACTAAAAAGGTTTTTTAATTCATGGGATAGAAGAGTTTAGGCTTTGAAATATTAAAACACTGGGGTTTTGATTATTAGGATTCATGTGAAGTCTTGTGTTTTAGTTGAGAGATACAGTAGACACACGAAGAAGAAAAAAAAACTCAGAAGCTTATTATTTTTCCTTTTTCTTCTTTCTCATTCGGTTTTTCCTTGTGACTTCTTGATTTTTCTAATCAATAGCAAAATATCAAGAAGTTCTTTTCCTCGCCTAAGTTGTTTCACCAACATAAATCAGGCTGTGGAATATTCTAAGAAGAAAATGGCTTTGCGTTCATGCCCCAGAGGAGTAGGCGGATTGTTGATTTTCAACCGGAAGTTTGAACAAGTGAAGGAGTCGTTACTATTGTTCTATCGTCTACTTCTTGGCCAAACAAACCAACGACACGAAGAGGTATTGTTTTTTTGCCTTCTGCTATTGCACCGTGTCATGGTTTTTCTAGTTTTATTTCATGCGTGCACGACTTCTGTTTGTTTTCAAAGCTTCATGCACAACTGGTGCTGGTTTTTATCCAAACAAGTTAATACAAAGGAAATTTCAAGCTTTTCAAGAAGCACTATAAATAGATCCCATTACAGGTTTGTCAAGGGATGGACACAAGAAGAGCAAGTGCCACTCTTAAGCTCTAGAACACCAATGAGGAGCTCAAGAAAGGATCTATGTCTCCTTAGGAGGAGAGGAGAGTATCTTCAAGTGGAAATCGCAAGAGGAAGAAGAGATCAACTTGTCTATGAGTTTAATTTCTTTTCTCATAGATTTCCTTATTGATTTGACTACACTTTTGTTGATTAACGATGTATTTAAAGGGTTGGGCCGTTATTTTGTTATATCTTCATATCTATTTGAGTTATCTACAAATTATTTTGGGTGTTTAATAACTTGTTGTGTATTATGTATTCTATTTGTTGGGTTTTCTTGTTCTAATGATTTTCAAAGATGGAGCTTGGATTTAGAGTCTTGATTACTAGATTTACTTTATAGGTTTCTCTTGAATCACCAAGAGAGAGGGGTTTAAGTTTAACAACTAGGTGATTGGTAGGTTGTGAGGTCGCCTAAGGATAGGGGCTTTTTTTTGCCCAACTAAGAAGGATAATGGATCTTACTGCCTCTTAGGATTGGTTAGTGAGGTAGAGATTCCTACTAATTGATATAAGGGTAAGAGGCTCATAACTAGAGAAAGAGTGGGCCTTCTATAAAATTATCCATTGGTGCCTAATTTAAGTTGTCAATTAGCTAATTTAGGTGGCCATGATTGGACTTGATTTGGGCAATTCCATTTACTTGAATTATTTATATCTTTCTTTCTTTCTTTGGTTTAGTGACTTTGGGTGAATTCTAGTGTGATGGGGTTGGTTAATTCCCTCAATAATTCACCAATTTACCCTAGATGATGGGTTGACCAAATAATAAGACAATAATATCGTAAAAGTACATGCCACCTTGCCCAAAGGGAAACAACACTTACCATTAAAGTACTATGCTATACGATAGATGTACTTGGCCAAATGTGTGTTGTCTATGAGTGATTTTGGTACTTCATATTTAACTTGATTAATTTGTGTGAATTATTGAGACTATTTCCTTTGCACAAGAATATGCACACAAAGTGCAGATTAAGTTTTTAGTGTCGTTGCCAGGGACTGAATGGCATTATTTTGAATTTCTTGAGCTTTGTTGATTTTATTTTGTAACCTTACATAATTGTGAATATAACTAATTTATACTTAGGTAGTTGTACATGTCAATTGTGGATAAATATTTGTATGTGTACTTAAGCATTGAATTTTTTGGTCTAAGTGTATTTGAGCATTGAATTGTGGAAAAATGCTTGTATGTTTATTGTTAAGAATTCTTGTAGCTAAATTCCAGAATTTTTCCAGCTTGCATAGCAAAGGTAAGAACCAATTTCTTCTTCACTCACCTTCATTATTTCGGCTACCTTGAAGCCGTGGTTGAACATCTTGTCTTCATCATCAACCTTAGCCATTAGAACTTCATTAAAACACCTCAAACCTCTCCTAACTTTACTTCATTCAAATCTTTTCAAACTTGAAAATTAAATCCCAGCTTTTACTCCCTTAAATTCTTATCTAGCAAGGCTAATAAACTAGGATTTCTTCCTCTCTTGTATAGCCAATTTTGGCCAGCATAAACCAGGGATAATTCTCCATTTCACTAACCAAGACATTGCTAGACTAGCAACCCACCAATAAAAGACTAGAGACCTTTAAGAAGAAATCACCATTAACAAATCTTCTACCTCAAAAACCTCCACTATTCCCTCATTTTGAAACTTAAACTAGCTCTAGTCTCTCCCTCTCTCTCCCTAGGATAACCGAAACTCCCCTCTCTAGCAAGGCCATTCGGCCATCACTCACCGAGCATACACTTATCTTATTCTCTCAATTTTCTCTTGTATTCTCAAGAACACCAAGAGCACACACTAAACTTCTTCAACCTTTAGTCACTTCTACTCAACTCAAATCACTCCAAAATCTCTCAAATCTCTCAAATCAACTAGGATTCAACCTATACTCATCCTTAGTATATTCCATAATACTAAAACAACCGAAATTGATCTCTCTTTAGGATCAAACGTGGCTTTTTTGTTCAAGGCAAGAAGAATATCAAAAAGGTAAACTTAATCATCTTAATCATATTTCCTTCTTCATCTTCTTTTCTTCACTACTTTAATCTCTCTCTCACACACACACACACACACACTCTCTCTCTCTCTCTCTCTCTCTCTCTCTCTCTCTCTCTCTCTCTCTCGGCTGATCCATTAGTGGCCATCCTTGAACATCTTCAATCGATAGAGGACTTTCAAGCACTCAATGGTCTTCATTAGACATGACAATATCTTCAACACCAACGACCATCAACAAGTATTTATTCTATGACCTTCTTCTTAATTTTTTGAACTCAAGACTTCTAGATGATGAAATAAGTATGTTGATCTAATATTGTTGGGATAAAAATATGTATGTGGGGTGAAGAGAATAATTTTAAGATATGAAGATTGAAATGAATATTAAGATTCATGAATCATTGTTGGATTATGCTTTAGGATATTATATTCTCATTAGTATATTATGATTAGAGGCTTTATGTCACTAGTATGGATGTCGTAATGAATATGGAAATTATATCACTATTGTTTTGATTGTGGTACCATGATGTTATTTTTTAAACCAAATTCCTTGTTGATATTATTTTTAGTATAGTATCACCCTTGTAATAAATATTATTATAAGCCTATTTTTGCACAAATCAACATTTTATTTATTGAATATATGTGTGTATACATTACCTTTCTAAATTTTTAATAGTAGTGATATGACTTTGGTCATTAAAAATTATTATTAGAGCTACTTTTTACTACTACTACTACTACTACTACTATTATTACTAGTATTATCATTATTATCATTAATATTATTAGTATCATTATTTAATTTAATTTCTTAATTTCGGTCAACATTAATATTTTTGAAATTAATAATTACTTAAAATATTATTATTTTATTAGATCAACAAAGAGTAATATTTTTGTTAAGCATTTTTAAATATAAATAATAATATATCAGAATTAATTAATATCAAATACCTTTTATATTCATAATATTATTGATTATGCATACTATAACTTTTGTCTACACTTATATATTATTTATAATAATAAATAATAACAATTATTTATTATTAATATTATTTAATTTTTTGTTAATTAAATACCAAGAATAACAACCAGTTAATCAAAAGATCAAATAACTCTAAATACCATGAACGTCTAAACCAATGTCAAATTACAATAAAACAATTAAAACATCATTGTCAAGAAAAGAAAATAAAGTAAAAGAAAGCACTTATAGACAAGCCTCATTCTTCTTCCTTTGAAGACCTTCTTGTACAACCCTCATTGAATTGAAGAATTCCTCCTTGGATTGAGTGATTTTCTATAATGAATAATGAATTATCCAATTTTCCCTTGTATTTTTCATCTATTTATAGGCTTAAGAAGTACCTAAACTCGTAGGTACAAAGTTCTTGGCTGAGTAGATGTTGGAAGATACTAAAACTCCTTAGGTTTCCAAAAACACCTAGAGAAATCGCAGCACTGCCTCAAGGACAGAACATAGCCGGCGCTGCCTTGGTCCTTCAGAGTCAGCGCCGCCTGTGTTCTGCTTCTCCACTTGTTCACCAATTTTTCTCCAAATTTTGCACTTAAGTTCCAGAATTCAACCAGCGCCGGTTCCAGCATTACAACCGGTGCCGCCTCTGTTTTATTTCGCGACAGTTTTGCTTCGTTTTATCAAAAAATATGAAATAATGAACAAAATACCTTTCCAAGGGTAAAATCTCAAATATGAAAGAATATGACTAGTTATTGTACAAAATGTCTTATAAGTACTCAATAAGGGTAAACAACTAGGACTAGTCTTTGAAGTGCTGGGATAAGTCTCTCAGTAGGTGGCCACCTCTGAGGGGTAAGTCATTCCCAGATAGAATGCCAGTTCTGTAGATCATACCGGTCAGAGCTAGTAAGTACAGTTCAAGTGGGCTGTGTATTTTTGGAATGGACAACCGATAAGTTTAGGTATAGAGATGGATGAGTATCTCACCTGGTGGGCTGTACACTTACCTTGTGTCAGAATGCATAAAGTGTGGCATCCTGAACATTCTTTTGTCATGGTACACAAAGTGTGGTGCCATGTCTCTTTTTTTTGAGTGGTTGCTTTTATTATATACTATGTTAGGCATTCGAAAGGAAAACACCACTCCTCACTTTGCGAAATTTATTTAATACTTGCCAACACTTTACTTTTATCAATGTTTTCTCAACTTGCATACATGAACTGTTTTTCCTGAAATACCCTAAGCATACACTGGCTTACGGAGATTTATTTCTCACCACTTTATTAGACCATGTTTTTAGGTCAATCCTGCTGTGAAGGTTGATGGATTAGTGTTTCCTTTTATTAAAGACTTATTTTGAATGTATTTCATTTTGAGAGACTCTAGTTGACATTTGTTTATTTTGAAACTTGTTCATGTATTGTTTTTATTTGTAATAAGTTTAAATTTGGACCATTTCTTTCATTTCTTCTATGAATCCTAGTTATAAAGACCCCTTGTCTTAATGACGGGGCGACATCCCAGCCCTAATAGGGTATATAGGTAGTGGGATATTATAAGTGGTATCGGAGCCTAGGTTTAGGCAATTATTGATAGTATTTGATTTATCTCATTAAGATTAAGATCTTTTAACTAATTTGGGTTGTTTATGCTGTAGGACGGTTAGAATGTATAGGACTGCAAGGAAGGGGTAGACATGGCATCCACCAATTTATATCTACCCAAAAGACTTACCAGTGCCGCATCTTACATCACAACCCACACCTTAACTAGTTATACCCTTGGAGGAAAGCAGTGATAATGAGGTTCCAATCATTAAACCACCACCTATACCCATAGTAGACTTGATCACTGATAGAAAGGATAAGGGTATTGATATGGAATATATCCCAAACCCACCTATTCCCGAGATTGACTTGATAGCTGATAGTGATGACTCGGGAGAGATAGACCATGAATTTCCACCTAGACCTTTTTTTATACCTCCACCCAACTGTGTTCAAACTGGGGAGAGTTCTAGGAGACCCGAGAAGGAACATATGGATTTTGGATTTATGAATGGTGCAGGGATAGACTTTTCTATGAACACTGGGGGTTAGTTATATGACGCTGGCACTGAAGACTTCGATGAGGACCAGGGACATGAATTTTTACCATGTGTAGAAGGCTATTATTTATTACTTTTAATAAACTCTTGTGCTAGGGATTCATTTATGACTTTTGTTTTATTTCAAAATTTTTGCAACTAAGAGTATCTTAGTGTACTCTAATCTTCAAGATGTTATTATCTATACCAAAATTGCAAATAATTTACTTTTACTCAAGCCTAAATGTGTATGTATGCTTGGATTTAAAAATTTTAAATTTTGTTGCATAACTCATTATTTGGGAGTGATGATATAGAATGGCACTAAAATGTCGTGTAGCAGCAACCAGTAGAAGAATCCTTGAAGAAGAACCCATGACTCCTGAGTATGATGCTACTCAAATATTCTCGCCGAGTTAGGTGAATGAGAATGAACCTAAGCAAGAAGTGGATTCTGAAGGGCCTACTAATGTGACCATGGGACAGGCATTTCACAAGATGATTGATGCATAATGATTTGGGTATAAAAATCATATAAAAATAAGCACATTTCCAATCAAGTATAAATTAAAACATTAACCCCATATTACACATATGAGCAACCGTACTCATCATTAACATAGCATAGGGTTCAAACGAGTGTCGATCCACCAGGAACAAGTATGCACTAATCATTTTTCCTTCATTGTTTAACCAACTCAATAAAGTAAAAAATAAATAAAAATAAAAATAAAATAAAATAAAATAAAAGAATATATATACATGTCAAGGATGGAGAATTATGTAACTTAAACCATTATTTTGACAAACATCATTTTAAAGGACTTAATCATTATCATAATTAACTATTCTCTTAGCATCATGAGGGATTAAGATAGATTCACTTCTTTTTCAATCGATGAAATCACTACCTTCTAGATAAATCAGAATCACTTGGTCTCGTCTCAACTAATTCACCTAAAAGATGCATTAAACACAATCCTTGATTAAATTTCCTTGGTCTAGGCAAATTTAAAGCATGAAGCTAACCAATGAATCCTTGGCCTCGGCAAACATCAATTAACCTTTAATTACTCAGTTCTTAGAAATTAACCCCCTTGGTCTCGACGAGTTAATAGACAACAAATATGAAATTAATAAATTGCAACCACCATCAACCCCTTTGGTCCCAGCGAGTTAATGGAAAGAACCAACCAATTAGTCTCGAAACAAGCTCAAGTAATTAAATACCAATAATAACAATCAATCAATCAAAAGATCAAATGCTCTAAATGTCATGAATACCTAAAACAATGTCAAATTACAATAAAAAAAAAAATTAAAACATCATTGTTCAAGAAAAAAAAAAACAAAGTAAAAGAAAGCACTCATAGACAAGACTCATTTTTCTTCATTTGAATACTTTCTTGTACAACCCTCCTTGGTTTGGTGAAATTCCTCCTTAATTTGAGTGATTTTCTATGATGATCTATGAATTCCCCCTTTTCTCTTGTGTTTTCCATCTATTTATAGGCTTTGGAAGTGCCTAAACTCGTTGGTGCAATGTTCTTGGCTGAGTAGAAGTAGGAAAATACTAAAATTCTGTAGATTAACAAAAATAGCATAGAAAAATCAAGGCACTGCCTTATTCTAAGGGCACAGCCGACGCCGCCTTAGCTGTTGGAGCCAACGCCAGTTGGGTTCTATTTCTTCATTCATTCGCCGATTTTTTTTCTTAATTTCCACGCATCATTACCCATAGTATAACCAGCATTACCTTAGCTGCTAGAGCCAGCCCTGGTTTGGTTTTGTTCCGATCCTATTTCAATAATTTTTTGTTGTCTCAGAATTCGTGCCAACAGTGTGTGGCCGGCGCTAGTTCCTCTGCCCTAGGCGGCGGCGCCTATACTTTGTTTTACGACGTTTTCTCCTTATTTTACCCCTAAAATCTGAAATAATGAACAAAATACCTTTCCAAGGGTAAAATCTCAAATATGAAGGAATATGACTAGTTATTGAATAGAATGTACCACAAAATAACCTCAAATAACTAAGATGTAACACCCCGCTACCTAGGCCCGCCAGGGCCGGGGATGTCGCTCCGTCCAAAAGACAATGGGTCTTTATAATTAGGTCACACAAATAAAATAGCGGAATAAAAACAATACTTTAACTTAAAATTTACTAAAACCCAGAATTAATCCAGGAATTCCCAAAAGAAAAATAAATCCATAAATAAAATCATTCACTCTCAACTCCCCAAAGCAATACATAAAAATAAAAGACAACATTCTCTTCCAAGGCAGATAACACTAGCTACTTATCCCCACAGCAGGATCAACCTGAAATCATGGTAAAAAGGTGATGAGACAGAAATCTCAGTAAGTCCGTGTGTGCTTTGGGTGTTCAGTGAAAACAGTTCGTGGATGCAAAGTGTGAAATCTTTATAAGAGAAATATTGGCAAGCAATAAACATTAGTCAAAAGCAAGAGTGGTGTTTTGGCTTTTCCAAGCATACATAATCAAAAGTGCACAATAAAATCAACCACTCAAAAAGGATGGTCATGGGTTACCACACGTTGGGCCCCATAACCGGATGGTCAGCATGCCACACTTTGTGCATACCGCCGGTCAGAATGCCACACTTTGTGCAGACTGACAAAAGTAGGTGATCGGCCTACTGGGCAAGATACTCCTCATTCTCTATACCCAAACAACAACCGGGTATCCATTCCGGCAAAACACAGTCACTTGACTAAAAAGAACACTGCTAGCTCGGACCGACATGACTAAGTAGTACTGACGTTTCTCTAAGTTGAGCTTATCTTCTGGAAGTGGCCTCCTGCCAGAAGACTCACTCTTGCTCTTCAAAACTAGTATTACTGGCCTACCCTTATTGAGTACTCAACGAACGTATCCCACTTGGGAGAAAATGAACAAAACACAGTTTCACATGAAAATGGCAATTAAGGGTTTCCAAAATCCTTGTCAAAATCAATTTTAGAAAGAGTTTTGAGTTTGAGTAAATCTACTTATTGATTTTCAAATAATTCATTTGACTAAAATAAGAAATGAGTCAATCCTCAATTGCCTTTACAGAAATGAGTGTCCTTGCACTCTACATTTGGCTTGCCATTAAAAAAAAATCATTTTTGCATCAAACAGGTTTTATGCAGGAGCTTACCTGATCCTTGCTCACAACAAAGGTCTCCAACAGCTGACCTAACCCCGCATGGGGTAAATACAAACCACAATCAAACTCAAGCCAAGATTCACTTTCACAAATAAAACTAACTCAACTTACTACAATCATGTCCCTAGTGTCCCAAGCTTTAAGGCTCGATAATAAATAAAAGGGGTTTATAAAATAAATCTAGTTTGATATTAAAATAACTAGAGTTTGGAAAATAGGTACAATATGTTGAAGGTTTAAATTCTGCTAAAATAATTTAGAGTTTATTTGATGAAAAGTCCTAGGTGGTACTAGATAAAATAATAATTTATTAATAATTAATTGCTAGAAAATAATTGATAGTTATAATTAGTTGAAAATAAATTTTAATGAGTCTTGCTTGAAAAATAATAAATAAATTTTAATAGGTTTGATTAAAAGATAATAATTAAATTTTAATAATAAATATTTTACCTATTATGATTATTTTCATAAAAGGCTTTATTTGATATTATAATATCTATATATTTTATTTTTCTAGCAAAAACTATTATTTATTTGACTAAAATATCCTTTATATATATAATAATCCAAATCTACCATTCTTAGGGTTTTTTCGAAATTACTTAGCAAAATCATATTATTAAATATTTTATTCATGAAATAAAAATTAGCTTAGGGACAACTAGATCATGATCATATTTCTATGGCTAATCACAATCATGAGCATATAGAATCCTTCAATTCATCAAATCATCCAAATCATGCATATATGCATAGATCTAAATTTATCAAGACATGGTCTAACCTCTACTAGCATAATTATGATCATGGCTTTAATAATCCAACACGTATATAAATCCTATTCACCAAAGGTGGCATAATCTCTAGCATACTTTATCACAAACACTACCTATGACATGCATCAAGCCTCAAATCATCATACTATCAACCAAGACAATCCTTCCATGCATACGTCCCATCTCCTTCACAATCATACATATATTCATGCTTCAACCCCAACAATACATACACAAATCCTATCTCCATCCACCTTCTAACAACATCACCCTAGAGACATGAATCTAGGATTTAAAAGAAAGATGGAAGGCACTTACTTGGTTTATGAATGCCTTGAAGGAGTTTAGAATGGATCTCAACTCCTAGATGTCTAACTTTGTCCAAGGGAGATGGCGAAAACATGATCATGAGAGGAGAAGGCCATCCGGCCAAGAGAAGGGAGGTTTGGCCATGAGAGAGAGAGAGAGAGAGAGAGAGAGAGAGAAAGAGACCATTAGCATGTTTATTCACATATGTTCTCACTAGAAATCAAGATTGGAGAAGATGAAGTTGTTAGAACAAACCTTACCTTGAAGGCGTTCTTGAACCTTCATAGAATTTTCTAGTTTTGATCCGAAGTAGCGAGTTGATTTGTGGAGTTTGATGTTAAGAATGGTGTTGATGGACTTACGGCAGTGAGTAGGTTAAATCTGGAGATTTTAGAGAAGGTTTGAAGTGGTTTGGAGGGGTATTAGGTGACAGGAAGAAGTAGGTGTTCTTGGTGTAGTGTGTGTGTTCTTGAAGGTTGAGGGAATTTGAGAGAATTTGATTTGCAGCTGTCGAAATTCTGTGAGAACTAGGGCTGGCCAAATTTCTGTAGGGTTTAGGAGGTTGATTCTCTGATTTGGAAGGGAAAAGGAAAGGATAGTTGTTACAATCCTTGAAGAATATTTTTGGGAAGCAAATTTGAAAACTAGATATCACAAGAATCTCTTTGATTATGGAAGAGCTTTTGGAAGTCTGCCATGGATGAATTTCTGGCAGTGTTTTGGTTGAATGAGAGCTGGTTGAAGGAGGCTTAGGGTGGCTGAAATCATGGAGTATAATGGTGAAGAGAAGGTCTGGTTGTTTGAGATATATTTTATGGAAAGTTGCTAACCTATGGTGGCTGAAATTTTGGTAATCAATCAAGCATAATTGTAGGGATTTGTTGGAGAGATTTTCGGACAGCCATGGCTGAGTTTCGTGCAGAAGCTTAAGGGGAACAATGGACCTTTGTTACTGAAGCTTTAAGAAAGTTTTATGCAGAATAAGGTTGGTGTTTCGGCTGGAAGAGAAACAGGGAACAAAACTGGAAAATTTTCCTGCACAGAATTTTCGCTGGGCAGAATTTTCTAGACAGATTTTCGGCTGCCATTTCCAGCCATCTTGAAGAGAGTTTGAAGGGAAATTTCAGGGGATTTCAAGGCTGGTTTCCAGCCTACTTCATGGAGGAAAAACATGGCTAAGGTGCTGAACAAAAACTGGAAGAAAACAGCTTGGTTTCGGACATCCAAAGCTGCGAATCTACCCAGAAAATTTTCTGGTTTTGCACAGTATTTGTGCAGTCCGAAAATGGCCAGGAAAATTCAGATTTTAAGCTGATAAAAAGGGCCATTTTCTGGAAGCATTTGGGAGGGAATAATGGTTAAGAATTTCATCACCTTGAAGGCACACAAAGCTGGAAAAAATTCAGTTCTATGCATGAAGGGAAATGAACCTAGCTAGAGTGAATTTTTAGAAAGTTCACTAAGGAATTTAATTCACTTGAAATCTTTCCCCCTCTTCCATTATTTTGGTCCACATGATGTCTTTTACTAAGACATTTTGAACCTTCAAAGCCACAACACCTTGCTGGAATTTTTCTAGAATAAAATTGGTTTGAACAAATTAAACAAACTAATGAATTGAGAAATAGGAAGGATTGGGGTTCAAGAGGGAATGAATTCCCCTTAGAAATTTCGAGTAGAGTAAAAGAGTAGGATTTGAACACTCCCATCATGTCTCTCATAGGACAACATCTCTACCCTACTCCAAACACCACTAAGGCTGAAAATGATACTTCCCAAGCAAAAATAAAATTTAACCAAGCTAAAGCTCCTATGATGGAATTTGAACTCAAGACCTCAAGAATTAATTCCAAAGCTCTAACCACTACACCACAACAACTCTTGTTCTTATTTCCTCTCTAAAATTCTTTTCCTATTTAATTCCCATGCTATCTCCATATTTTCACCTCAAGCAAAAATTACCATTTTGCCCTTTTCACTCAATAATCATAATCAAGCCCTCTAGACTATAAAACATAAATCCAAAGCACATAAAATCATATAAAAATATATTTAAATATGAAAATAAATATGCTATGCATCCCAACCCCCTTACTCTAAGGTTGGTTTTGACTGGGGTCCACTTAAGAAAAATATGACTAATGTAGGCCCGATCACATTCCCCCACACTTAGCTCTTTGCTTGTCCTCAAGCAAAGTATCAAAGACAAGTAAGAAAAACACAAGGTTTTCATCAATCACTCAAGTCAATTCCAAAATGATATCTCTAATGCTTTCTTCATTCAAGAAAACAAAACATAAGTTACTATATCTTTCATAACAAACGCAAGACTTGTGTAAGTGTATCATGACTAGTAGAACCATCTCAATGCTTGAACATCATTCTCAAACCATTGGAAAGAATTTTGTTAAAAAAAAAACTATGCATTCCATAAGCTTACCTTTCATACACTTTCTCCACTAATCCGAGACATATCATGATTCTACCTAGGTTAAGTAGGACTTTTAAGCTTATAATGTAATGCTAAAAGGCTTGTAATGTAGCTTGTTAAACGAAGGATATAGAAGAATCAATTATCAAAGAAGCTGAGAGTTCGCAAGAAAAGGATAAACAAAATGTATCAATAACTTCCAAACTTCTCTTGCTCTCCTATCCCGAAATCAATAAAAACCCATAACCTTGTTTAGCAATTACAATTCAACTCCAGCAAATCTTGCATTATCTTTTCAATCCTTCCCAACTCATCAATAATTTTTCTTCACAAGATCACTTAAATTTTCAGCAATGGTGTCAAGAACTTGACGTGAACTCAACTTTTACAACTCAATCACCATTCCTCTTGTGATCTTTCTTCTTTTCTTTCTTTTCTCTCTTTTTTTGGTTTTTACTGCTGCTGTTCTTTTCTTTCTTAGTTTCTCTCTTCTCATATTTTCTAGAAGCTTTTTGTTTTCACTTTCTCTTCTCTTTCTTTTCTCCTTTCCCAACTCAACACAACTATTTATGCATGACTGAAAAAAACAAGTCATGATCTTTTCAGAAGTGTTCTCCCTCAACATTCTCCTACATGTACTTTTAATCATCTAGAGCAATCAAAGATTTGGACTATAAATCAAACTCTCAAAAAGAAGTAATGGACAAAGTATGATAACGTGTTTTAAGAATGAAATTACAAATTTAGGCTCAAAATAGGCACAGGGATAATAACATAGGCAGTCTTGAAAAGCTCAAACTATCCAAAGAAGGTCTATTACCATCATCCCTAAGTTAAATCATGAATGTCTTTCCTATTTCGCCTCGAGTGGTATTCAAGTAAGTTCTAGAATGCTTAATGAATTTTAGTGTAAAACACAAGTTTAAGAACAATGTAAAATATATTATCAAGAACTACTTAGTCCAAGTGCGTGTAAAAAGTCATGCATAAGCCATAAATGATATAAAACATATGCTCTATAATCTGTCATAAAGACATAAATTAAAAATACAGCTTGAAATCTCAAAGAAAATCAAAAAAAATTTTAAAAAATATTTGCTCACAAGAAGGATGAAGTATAAAAGAATGATGCATAGAAGAATTCTCAATCTCACCACTCCCCCACACTTAAACTAGACATTGTCCTCAATGGCCAAATAAATAGAGCAAGGAAGAAACAATGCCATTGGACCAAAAATATAAAGATGAAGAGATAAGAACGACAATACTTTCATTCATTGTGCAATTTGTTGTACCAGAGTTTTGTTCCCGGAGAAAGAGGCATTGACAAAGTACCTAAAAAGAAAAATACAAAAGAGCACACAAAAGCATAAAAACTAGAAAAAAAAAACTAAAACTAAAGAAAGAAAATATGAAAAAAAGAATCACCTCAAGATAACCTAAAAAGTTCTATGTTGTAGTGTCGAAGAGCATCTCCACCTGCTCGGGGTTGGGAAGTCCTTCACACACATAGCGTTTCACGCGATTGCCATTAACGTTGAAAGTGCCCCGAGTAGGGTGAGTAATTTCGAGGGTGCCAAAAGGGAATATCTTACTTACCGTGAATGGTCCCAACCACCTCGATTTCAATTTACCCGAAAAAAGTTTCAAGCGAGAATTGAATAGCAACACTTGATCGCCCTTCTCCAATCCGTGTTGGCGAGTGATATGCTTATTGCACCACTTTTTGACCTTCTCCTTATAGTGCATTGAATTTTTAAATTATCCGCCCGCAATTCTTCCAAGGTGGTGAGTTGAAGCATTCTAGACTTTTTGGCCGACTCAAGATCAAGGTTAACAAGTTTAATAGCCCAATAGGCCTAATGGCATGCTTTCCTATAGACTAACTGAAAAGGAGGTGTGACAATTGGGGTCTTAAAAGCTGTCTTATATGCCCAAAGAGTGTCATTTAATTTCAGACTCCAATCCTTTCTAGTATAGTTAACAGTTTTTTCTAAGATTCTTTTGAGTTCCCTATTAACCACTTCAACCTGTCCACTTATTTGGGGGTGAAAGTGGGTGGCAAACCTGTGGTTCACTCCTAAATGTTTGAGAACTTTTTCCATTTGGGCATTAGAAAAATGAGTCCCTCTATCACTAATGGGCACCTTAGGCATACCAAAAAGGATGAAAAGTTTTTTCAGAAATTTTACCACTACCCTTGCATCATTAGTTAGCAAGGCTTGAGCCTCTACCCATTTAGAGACATAATCCATTGCTACCAAAATGTACTTATTTCCCAAAGAACTAGGAAAAGGTCCATGCAGTCTATCCCCCAACAATAAAATACTTCACAAGCTTGAAAATTTTGTAATGGCATCTCATTAGATTTCGAAACGTTACTTGTATGTTGGCACCTATCACAGTTTTTAACAAACCTATGGGTATCTTTGAACAATGTGGGCCAATAGAATCTAGACTCTAGCACCTTTCATGCAGTGTTGTTGGCTTGGTAGTGGCCTCCAGTAAGTCCTTCATGATAATATCTAAGAATATCCGCTCCTTCATTAGAGTCCACATAACATTGAATGATTTGGTCTGCACAACACTTTAACAAATATGGGTCTTCCCAAAAGTAATGCCTTACCTCGGAGAGAAATTTCTTTTTTTGTTGCATCGTGAGACCTTTTGGAGTAATTCCTACAACTAAGTAATTAGTGAAGTTGGCGAACCATGGAGTGTTTGGAATCTCCCCTTCTGTGAGCAAGAGTTGGTCTTGGAAAATTTAAAGCATAAAGCTAACCAATGAATCTTTGGCCTCGGCAAACATCAATTAACCTTTAATTACTCAGTTCTTAGAAATTAACCCCCTTGGTCTCGGCGAGTTAATAGATAATAAATATGAAATTAATAAATTGCAACCACCTTCAACCCCTTTGGTCTCAGCGAGTTAATGGAAAGAACCAACCAATAAATCTCGTAATAAGCTCAAGTAATTAAATACCAAGAATAACAATCAATTAATCAAAAGATCAAGTACTCTAAAAATCATGAATACCTAAAACAATTTCAAATTACAATAAAACAATTAAAACATCATTGTTCAAGAAAAAGAAAAAAAAGTAAAAGAAAGCACTCATAGACAAGCCTCCTTCTTCTTCCTTTGAAGACCTTCTTGTACAACCCTCATTGATTTGGTGAAATTCCTCCTTGATTTGAGTGATTTTCTATGATGATCTATGAATTCCCCTTTTTCTCTTGTGTTTTCCATATATTTATAAGCTTAGGAAGTGTCTAAATTCATTGGTGCAAGGTTCTTGGCCGAGTAGAAGTAGGAAGATACTAAAATTCTGCAAATTACCAAAAACCGCATAGAAAAATCAAGGCACAACCTTATCCTCAAGGTATAGACGGTGCTGCCCTGGCTGCTGGAGTCGGTGCCGGTTGTGTTTTGTTTCTTCAATCATTTGTTGATTTTTTCTTGATTTCCATGCAATATTTCCCAGAGTACAGCCGGTGCTGCCTTGGCTGCTGAGCCGGCACCAGTTTGGTTCTGTTCCGGTCCTGTTTCAATAATTTTTTTTTGCATTAGAGTGCGTGCCAATAGTGTGTGGTAAGCGCTGCCTATGTTCTGTTTTGCGATGTTTTTTCCTTTTTTTACCCCTAAAATCTAAAATAATGAACAAAATACCTTTCTAAGGGTAAAATCTCAAATATGAAGAAATATGACTAGTTATTGAATAGAATGTATCACAAAATAGCCTCAAATAACTAAGAAAAATATGACTAATTTAGGCCCTATCACATTCCCCCACACTTAGCTATTTGCTTGTCCTTAAACAAAGTATCAAAGACAAATAAGAAAAACACAAGGTTTTCATCAATCACTCAAGTCAATTCCAAAATGATATCTCTAATGCTTTCTTCATTCAAGAACACAAAACATAAGTTACTCTATCTTTCATAACAAATACAAGACTTGTGTAAGTGTATCATGACTAGTAGAACCATTTCAATACTTGAACGTCATTCTCAAATAATTGGAAATAATTTAGTCCAAATTTACCAAACCCGAGTTAGTGAAATAAGGAAAACACTCCACTCTTTGTTTTTTTTCTATGACTTTAGGAATTGATAGCCTTAAGTAAATGGATTTCTTTTCACACACCATATTAGCCCCTTTTACAGTCATCAATCATCATTTTTCTTTCATAATTTTTCAACATTTTTTTTCCTTTTCTTGCCTTGTTGTCTTCGGGATAGCCTTGAGAGAATGCACCGACTACTTCTCCCCATATTGACCCATTTTTCAGCGAAAGGTCTTCAAAGATAAAAACAATTAGATATTTTTTCTTTTTTTCAACTCAAATTTTTTTTTCTCATTCCTTATTCAAAACTCAAAGTTAATTAAATTCTAAATCCATAATACAAGAATTAATTAACAACTCTTCCCCTACTTCATCATATTATCCATATTCAAACTCAAAGAAATAAAATATAACTCAAATACCAAATATAACAAAGGTTAACTTAAATTCGCAAGACTTAGCAAAATCCAACTTAATGCTTAAGTTTACCTTTTTAATAAAATCCTACCATACTAAATGACAAATCCATATCCAAAGTTAAAAAGAAAATCATATCTTCATTATAAACAAATAAACTCAATTTAGCTCCAAATCATCAAACTTTCAAATTTTCAAAGAAATTAAATTGTTCAAGATGATTTTTTTTTTTTTTCAAAAGATGATTTCTTCAAGAAGATAGCATAATGGTTGTCCAAAGTTCACATTCCAAAGTAACTTAACAACAAGGAAACATCAAGATAGTTGATAAAAACTTGGACTAAGAATATCACCAAACCACTCCCCCACACTTAAACTGGACCATGTCCTCATGGGCAAAAAATAAATACATTCAAGCATCTCCAATGGCACCAAAATTGAAAAGGGGTAGAAAGTTTAAGTAATACTCCCCAAGTGTAGATTAGCTCCAAGATATGAGAAGTTCATTCTTCACGAAGTTGGAAGAACTATTGCGCATGAACTTTAACCTACAAATAGATAGATGAACACCCAAGTAAAAGCATAAAGTGTAATTGAAACAAAATAAAAATCAAGGGAGATGAAAGATAGAAAGTCAAAGCCTTTAAGTCCCCCTTGAAGTAGAGTCCTCCATGTCTCCAAATTATCCAATAGCACCACCACATAGACCTCCATAACCTCCAAAGGGTTCGTGAGATTCTCTGCTTGTCTCACACTTTGCAATTGGTTCTCTTTCTACTGAAGAACTTTTCCAAATTTTTAATACTCAAGAATAATAAGAATAATATCCAATGTAGATAGCACAAGTATAATGTCAACCAATCTTCCATCAATAAACAAAATAGCACAAGGATGCTCAATTAGCCAGGTTCTCCATATGTGCAAAAATTCCAAAAAAAATACACAACGAATGTGTAGAAGCAATCACATGACTTAAAATTCATTATATGCATTCTTCTATCATCAAATAAACTCAACAAATATAGGTCCATGTCCAGTAAAATTTTTCCTCATAATTCCAAGAAATTCAAGACGATAAACTCAAGAAAATTTTGCACCACTATGTATTCCCCAACGTGTGAGTTCTAAAAATAATTTTTAATGCATGGGAACGGTAATATGAAGAAGAAGAAGGGGAAAACGAAGATGAAGGGAAGGAATAAAAGGATCATTCTACGAAAATAGGAAAAAAATTAAAAGAAGAAAGGAAAATAGAAGAACAAGACAAATAAGAGAACCAAACAAGAAAATCAAAGAAAAAGAAAACAAGAAGAAAAATACAAAATAAGAAAATTTTGGGAAGAAAAGAAAAAAAGTAAGGGAACAAATGAAGAAGGACAAAAAGAAAAAGAACTTTTTTTTTTTAAACGAGAATTACGACCTGGACAGTCTAGGACTGGGGCCAGGCATGCCCAAACCCAATGTCGGTTGTGTTCTGTCTAGGCTTCGATGTTTTTTTTTTTTAATCACTAAAAACTATCCTAATTGCATACATGACTACAAATTGCTAAACATTAAACTAAAATTAAAAATTTTAAATAAAGAAACAAATAATAAAATAAAATCAGTCCGTCTCCAACATCGTGGTGGCTAAAGTCTAAACCTGAAAAAAAAAAAAAAATTAGTATTGACTCCAAATTATAGATGTAAAAATCATCCAATTCAAAATACAAAGATTACACATATTCCACATTAACATTAGGTTAGTAAAATTAAGTAACTAAGTAAACAATATATACAAACATACAAAAACAAGTTAATTATTATGAACATGTATCTACCTATTTACATATTTACAACATATAGTGAAATTAAAATACAAGTGTACAAACAACAAAATAGGGTACCTTTTTGCAAAAAGAACAATTTACAAATTTACCTATTTACATATTCACATGGTTAAATTAACAAAGTCCAAGCTTTGATGATATTGTTCCCCGGCAACGGCGCCAAAAACTTGATGCGTATTTATTTGGCTATAAAAATCATATAAAAATAAGCACATTCCCAATCAAGTTTAAATTAAAACGTTAACCCCAAATTATACATATGCGCAAGTGTACTCATCATTAACATAGCATAGGGTTCAAATGAGTGTCGATCCTCATGGAACAAGTATGCATTAATCACTTTTCTTTCATTCGTTTAACCGAGTCAATAAAGTGAAAATGAATAAAAAGGAAAATAAAACAAAATAAAAGAATATATACATGTCAAGGATGGAGAATTATGTAACTTAAACCATTATTTTGACAAACATGATCTTAAAGAACCTAATCATCATCCTAATTAACTATTCTCTTAGCATTATGAAGGATTAAGATAGATTCACTTCTTTTTCAATCTATGAAATCACTATCTTCTAAACAAATTAACGCCACACATTCTGTCTCAACTAATTCACCTAAAAGATGCATTAAACACAATTTTTGATTCAATTTCCATTTTCTGGCAAACTTAAAACATGAAATTAACCACTAAATCCATATTCTGGCAAACATCAATTAACTTTCAATTACCTAATTATTCGCAATTAACCTCTTTTTCAAGCAAGTTAAGAGACAACAGATATGAAATTAATGAATTGAAACCACCATCAACCTCTTTTTCAAGCAAGTTAATGGAGAGAAACAACCAATTAATCTCGTAGTTAGCACCAGTATTTGAACACCAAGAATAATAATCAAGTAATCAAAAGATCAAAGTAACTCTAAAAATCACGAATACCTAAAATAATGTCAAATTACAATAAAACAATTAATACATCAGTGTTCAAGAAAAGAAAACAAAAGTAAAAGAAAGCACTCATAGACAAGCCTCATTCTTCTTCCTTTGCAAACCCTCTTGCAAAGTCCTCCTTGAACTATTTATCTTGAGAAAATATTAGTGATGCACTCTAAAATAAATCTAAGTCTCTACATTGTGCACCCCTCTTTTTCTAGGGTAAATTGGCCTTTATTTGTAGGTTTACAAACTTCTAAAAGAATCCTAAATAAAGAAGAAAAATTACCTAAAAATAATCCAAAACAAAAAAGGAGTAATAAAAGTCTAAATAAAAACCTAAATAAAAATTAAATAAAATTAAGGGAAACTAAGTAGTCCACCGTCTTTGACTTTGCAATCAGAAATCAATTTGGATTGGACTTTGTCGTTTTGTGTTGGAGAACTTCAATTCCTGTGGAATTGTAATTGCTGAAATCGGCTTACAATTTGAGCTGTGCGGCATTGCTGAAGCCACCGAAATTTTATTGCCAAATTCCCTTTCCTTCCTTTGTCATTGCACCGGCTCAATTGAGCCACAACTCAGGCCACCGAATTTTGCTGCTTCCTTTGATTTCCTTTTGTCGTTTTTCTAGCCACTTTTGTTGACCTTTCTTCACCTGCCTTGGCCCCATCGAATTTCATCCTTTTTCCTTTGTTATTTTGCTGTTGTCATTTTCTTACTATTGGCTCAATTGAGCCATGAAGCTGCCGAAATTCCATTTTTCCTTTATTCCAATTCCAATTGCAATTTGTCCTCTATTCCTTCAACTTCACTGCACTTTTTTTTGTTCTTTCCAGTGGAAGACCAGTGCTGGCTCCCCTTCCTGGGCTGGTGCTGGTATTGTGCTGGAAAATTATACAATTAGTTCCAAAATTTACCTATTTTAGCATAAAATTACAGAAAATCATTTTTATAAGGGAAACTTCAAATAGAAAGGAATATGACTAGTTATTGTATAAAAAGTGTCTTAATTTAGTTTCAAATAACTAGGAAAAATATGGCTAATTTAGGCCCTATCACTAAACCAAGTATTTTCCAGCAAGCTACCAAGTATTTAGACATGGAAGTTGAGCCATCAACCCATGCATAGGATCATCTAAAACTCTCCTCTTTCTTCTCCAAGATGGTGGCGAGAAAGCCACCATTAATGGACCTTCAAACAATCCTACGTTTTGGCTGCAAATCTATTTCGAAATAATTCAAAATTTCTGCTTACAAATCATTTTTTGAAGAGTTTTAGCAGCTTCCATGAAAGTTGAGAAATTTATATTTCTAGTCGATTTTGTTATTCTTGACATGAATGATGATTCCAAAGTCCCTTTGAAGAGTTTTAGCAGCTTCCAACTTCTACTCGGCCAAGAACTTTGTACTTACGAGTTTAGGCACCTCTTAAGCCTATAAATAGATGGAAAACACAAGGGAAAAGAGGAGAATTCATTAATCACCATAGAAAATCACTCAGTCTAAGGGGAATTCTTCAAAGTTCAAGGAGGGTTGTACAAGAAGGTTTTCAAAGGAAGAAGAAGGAGGCTTGTCTATGAGTTCTTTCTTTTACGTTGTTTTCTTTTTCTTGAACAATGATATGTTAATTGTTTTATTGTAATTCGACATTGTTTTAGATATTCATGATTTCTAGAGTTATTTGATCTTTTGATTAATTGGTTATTATTCTTGGTATTCAATCACTTATGCTTATTACGAGATTAGTAGTTGATTCTATCCATTGATTTGCTGGACCAAAGGGGGTTGATGGTTGTTTCAATTCAGTAATTTCATATTCTGTTGGCAATTGACTTGCTGGACCAAAGGGAGTTGATTGTTTAAGAACTGGTAATTGAAGATTAATTGATGTCTTCCGAGACCAAGGGTTCATTGATAAATTTCATGTTATAAATTCGCCAAGACCAAGGGAATTTAATTAAGGATTATGTTTAATGCGTCTTTTGGATAAATTAGTTGAGGCGGACCAAGTGATTCTAATTTATCTAGAAGATAGTGATTTCATGGATTGACTATCAAAGTGAGTCTACCTTCATCCTTCATGGTGCTAAGAGAATGATTGGTTATGATAATGGTTAAGTTCTTTAAGATCATGTTTGTCTAAACAATGGCTTGAATTACATAAATCTACATCCTTGACATATACATATTTTATTTTCTTTTTAATTTTCTTTTTATTTGTTTTTCACTTTATTGAGTCGGTTAAATAATGGAAGAAGGGTAATTAATGTCTACTTGTTCCTTGAGGATCGACACTTGTTTTAACCCTATGTTCAGTTAATGATGAGTACGCTTGCTCATATGTGTTATTTGGGTTTAACATTTTAATTTGAACTTGATTGGGAATGTGCTTAGTTTTGTATGATTTTTATACCCAAGTCTAAACACATCAATCTATCTCTCTCCCCCTAGGATAACCAAAACTTCCCTCTCTAGCAAGGCCATCCGGCCATCACTCACCAAGCATACACTTATCTTCTTCTCTCAATTTTCTCTTGTGTTCTCAAGAACACCAAGAACATAGACTAAACTTCTTTAACCTTTAGTCACTTCTACTAATCCCAAATCACTCTAAAATCTCTCAAATCAAATATTATTCAACCTATACTCATCCTTAGTTTACTCCATAACACTAAAACAACTGAAGTTAATCTCTCTTTGGATCAAACATGGCTCTTTTGTTCAGGGCAAGAAGAACATCAAAAAGGTAAATTCAATCATCTTAATCTTCTTTACTACTTCATGTTCTTTTCTTCACCATCTTAATCACACACACACACACACACACACACACACACACACACTCTCTCTCTCTCTCTCTCTCTCTCTCTCAGCCGATCCATTGGTGGCCATCCGTGAACAGCTTCAATAGATAGAGGACTCTTCAAGCACTCAAGGGTCTTTATTGGACAAGACAATATCTTCGACACCCGACAACCATCAACAAGTACTTCTTCTATGACCTTCTTCTCAATTTTTCGAACTCAAGACTTCTAGATGATGAAATTAGTATGTTGATCTAATATTGTTGGGATGGAAATATGTATTTGGGTGAAGAGAATAATTTTAAGATATGAAGAATGAAATGAATATTGAGGCTTATGAATTATTGTTAGATTATACTTTAGGATCATTATATACTCATTAGCACATTATGATTAGAGGCTTTATGTCATTAGTATGGCTATCGTAATGAATGATGGGAATTATATCACCATTGTTTTGATTATGGTCCCATGATATTATTTTTTGTAGAATTTCTATCATGCATAATCAGATTAAGTGCAGCGGAAAACAACAAGAAATCCAAGCCATGGATCACGGGTTTGCAATAGAAATAGGAAAAGGAGAAGATTGCGTTTATTACCTAGTGAAGCCGGAATTCAAAAATTTCAGAAACAAGAACGCAGGTGCGACCCAGATTTTCCAAAACCGTTCATTGCAGCTCCACTGAAGTTCAAGAAAGAACACCCTCTAATGATAATCCACACAAGGTTGAATGCTCACAATCTCACAATTCTATGCTAGTAGAATTCGAGAGGCTAGGGTTTTGATCAAGAAGAGAGAGACGGCTAGGGTTTGATCAAGAGAGAGGCAGAGAAACGATTTCTCTGTTATTGCGTGAATAGTCTGTCTCAAACCCTAAGGAAACCGTTTCCTTATATTTATAGATTTATAATTACCATAAATTGCAACTTAGTCATTCAACGTCCAATTGTCAACAAATTGGTCCTTGAAGTTTACTTAATTACAATTAGGTCACATGAATTATAACAAACTTATAATTCACCTATAAATATATTCCCTTCTCTTAATTAACCCCACAATATTATCAAATAATATATCTGAGCATTCAAACCTTTATTGTGTGTGACCCATTAGGTTTCCTGGTTTTATTGGTAGCATAATATGAATTAATTCTAACAATATTAGAATTAATAATCCTTAATAAAGTAAAGGATTAAATTTATTAATTCTCTAATTAATAAATTCATATTTAGCATATCAAGAGCGACATCTAGCAATGACTATTGAATACCAAAAAGTCCAGAAAGTCAAGTGGCTTGACATGAACCTTTCAATAGCAAATTATCAGTGCAATAAACTCCTTTCAACATACAATATCTCATTCGGTTTAGAGCATGGAATTAGTGCCAACTCCCTCCAGAATATTATTAATTCTGGCCCGAATATTTTAGTACCTGTTCAAGAAATCCATTACTCGATATGTGTATCAATTGGAACCATTTCCATCACATAGTCGCCTTGGCCAAGGACTTCATGAGTAATGATTTCTACAAGTGGCCTTAAGATATGCTCTCCTACTATTAGGAATGCCAATACCCACGGATATGAGAACCACCGCTTGATCCAATCAAGAGATATAACATGTGCCAGTCTTAGCGTATTAATAATGTCCCATCTTATTAATAATATGACTGGGGATTATTTAAGTACAAACACTGCATAGTGTAGTAGGAATCTCACATCATGATCTCTATCATGATTTCCTTAAAACTGTGTTGTACTAGGGACTTTATCTAATGGTTTATACACATATTTAGATATAACAATCAAACTGAAAGATAAAGAATGCATCTTATTAATTTAATATTCATTATACATGGTACAAGTGATTGCCTCTAGGGCACAACACTAACAAACTCCCACTTGCACTAGAGCCAATCATTCATGTATCGAATACCAAATGACTCAACATATTTATCATGTTTCTTCTGGGAAAGCGCTTTAGTGAGTGGATCAGCTATGTTCTGATCCGTGAGAATTCTCTCTATCTTTACATCTCTTCTATCTATGATTTCTCTAATCAGATGATAGCGTCTAAGTACATGCTTGGATCATTGATGAGATCGTGGTTCCTTTGCCTTTGCAATGGCTCCATTGTTGTCACAATACAAAGGTATCGAATCAACAATGCTGGGCACCACTCCAAGTTCAGCGATGAACTTCTTGATCCATACTGCTTCTTTAGCTGCTTCGAAGTTGCTATGTACTCGCTTCGATGAGTCGAATCGGCAGTAGTCTCTTGTTTGGAGCTCTTCCAACTAACTGCCCCACCACCTAATGTAAATACGTAGCCAGATTGTGATTTGAAGTCGTCCTTATCGGACTGAAAGCTGGCATCAGTATACCCTCTTACTTGTAAATCACCATCTCCATATATCAAGAATGCATCCTTAGTCCTTTGTAAGTACTTAAGGATATTCTTTACAGCCGCCCAGTGACCCTCTCCAGGATCAGATTGGTATCTGCTCGTCAAACTAAGAGCACACGATACATCGGGCCTAGTACATATCATAGCATACATAATAGACCCAATTGCCGAAGTATATGGAATTCTACTCATGTGACCCCTTTAAACTTGTGTCTTTGGAGACATTGACTTTGAAAGGCTTACACCATGTGTCATAGGTAAGAATCCTCTTTTGGATTGATCCATTCTAAACCTTTTCAGCACTTTGTCTATGTATGTAGACTGTGAAAGACCTAGCAACCTTCTAGATCTATCTCTATAGATCTTTATTCTTAGAATATAGGTTTCTTCTCCAAGGTCTTTCATGGAGAACATCTTGGACAACCAATTCTTCATTGATTGAAGAGTGGAAACATCATTTCCTATAAGCAATACGTCATCTACATAAAGTAATAGGAAAACAACTTTACTCCCACTAGCCTTCTTGTACACACAAGGTTCATCCATGTTTTGAATGAAACTAAATTCTTTAATTGTCTAATCAAAACGGATATTCCAACTCCTAGATACTTGCTTAAGTCCATAAATGCACCTTTGCAACTTGCACACCTTTGTGCCATATTCGGATATGAAACCTTCAGGCTGTGTCATATACACTTCCTCAATCAGGTTTCCATTAAGGAAATCTGTTTTCACATCCATTTGCCAGACCTCATAATCGTAATGAGCGACAATGGCTAGGAGTATTTTTATGGATTTCAACATCGCAACTGGTGAAAAAGTTTCGTCATAGTCAATACCTTGTCGTTGACGATAACCTTTTGTTACAAAGCGAGCCTTATAGGTAACCACATTACCATCCATGTCAGTTTTCTTTTTGAAAACCCATTTACACCCTATAGGCTTGATTTCTTCAAGTGGATCAACCAAAGTCCATACTTGGTTTTCATACATAGAATCCATCTCTGACTTCATAGCTTTGAGCCATTTATCAGATTCTGAACTATTCAAAACATCCTCGTAAGTAGTAGGCTCATCGTCATCTATGAGCAATACGTCATTATGGTCACTTATGAGAAATCCATATCTCTCAGGTGCCACTCGTATCCTACTTGACCTACGAAGCTCTTGTGTGTTAGAAGGTTCATCTATTTGAATAGATATAGGTTCAAAAGGTTGATCAATATTTGTTTGCTCTTCTTGAACTTCACTAAGTTCAAGCTTGCTCCCACTATCTTCTTTGAACATGTGCTCCTTCTCTAAGAAGACAGCATGTTTTGAAATAAAAACTTTATTTTCATAAGGAAGATAGAAGTAGTATCCAAAAGATTCTTTTGGATATCCAACAAACAAACATTTGTCAGACTTACATTCAAGTTTGTATGACATTACCTTTTTAACAAAAGCAGGGCGACCCCAAATCCTTAAATGAGATAACTTTGGTCTCTTACCAAAGAATAACTCATAAGGAGTGGTATCAACCGTTTTCATGGAACTCTGTTTAAAATGTAAACAGCAGTCTCCAGTGCGTACCCATAAAACGATTTTGGTAGGTCTGGAAAAGCCATCATGGTCCTTACCATGACTAGAAGGGTTCGATTCCTTCTCTCAGATACACCGTTATGTTGAGGTGTATATGGTGGAGTCCATTGAGATAATATTCCGTTATCTCTTAGATAACTTAGAAACTCTTGGCTTAAGTATTCACCTCCTCGATCGGATCTAAGAGCTTTAATACTTTTGCCAAGTTGTTTCTCTACTTCATTCTTGAAGTCTTTGAAACGGTCAAAGGCTTCAGATTTGTATTTCATCAAATACAAATACCCATATTGAGAATATTCATCAATAAAGGTAATGAAGTATTGATAACCTCCTCTTACCTGTATTGACATTGGGCCATATACATCTGAATGTACGAGTTCTAATAATTCTTTTGCCCTTTCTCCTTTTCTTGAAAAAGAAGTTTTAGCCATTTTTCCAAGTAAACAAGATTCGCATGTGTCATATGATTCGTAATCAAATGACCCTAAGTCACCCAATTTGTATAACTTAGACACATGTTTTTCATTTACATGGCCTAAACGACAATGCCATAAGTAAGATGAGATTAAGTTATCCTTTTTATGTTTCTTTTTACTTATATTGGGAATTGGATTATACATGTCTAGAACATATAAACCATTGATCAAAGTTGCAGAACCATAATGAATATCATTTAAGGAGAAAGAACAACATTTATTCTTAAAACTTAAATGGAATCCGAATAAGTCTAAACAAGCAGCTGAGATAATATTTTTCAATAAAACTGGTACAAAATAACAGTTTTGTAGTTCTAAAACTAATCCAGAAGGTAGATTGAGATGATAAGTCCCCATAGCTAGTGCAGCAACTTTTGCTCCATTTGCAGCTCATAGGTCCACGTCACCTTTCTCTAACCTTCTACTGTCCTTTAGTCCCTGCAAATTATTGCATAAATGAGATCCACAAGCGGTATCCAATACCCATATCTCATTATTAAAGGCAGTATTAATCTCAATCATAAACATACCAGGATTAGAAGTAGAAGTGCTTGCAAGCTTCTCATTCTCCTTCTTTTCCTTCATAGTCTCCAAGTAGGCCTTGCAGGTACGCCTCCAATGGCCCATTTTGCCACAATGATGACATGTGCCTTTAGGGGCAGCCTCCTTCTTCTTGACACCTCTTTTGGGCTTAGTAGGAGTGTTCTTCTTCTTCTTCTTAGAAACCTTTTTCTTAGAAGATGAAGAACCTACTAACAAGATTGCCTTATCATCCTTTTTCATAGAAGACTTAGCAGTCTTAAGCAGATTGATTAGCTCAGGTATTGTGGTCTCAACATTATTCATGTGGTAGTTGATCACAAACTGCGAAAAACTACTTGGTAATGATTGTAGAATTAAGTCAATACTTAAGTTATGATCCATTACGAACCCAAGAGACCCAAGTTTTTCAATGTAGCCCAACATCTACAGCCTATGAGTGGCCACTGAAGCACCCTCAACCATCTTAGCACGGAACAGTTGTTTAAAGATCTCATATCTCTCTGTTCTAGCTTGTTTATCAAACAGCTCTCTAAGATGGAGTATCATTGATTAAGCATCCATATGCTCATGCTGTTTTTGCAGCTCAGGAGACATTGACACTAGCATGATACAAGATGCTGTGTCGCTATCTTCTTTGTGCTTCTTGTAGACAGCATGCTCTTCAGCAGGAGCATCTTGAGCTGGAGGTGGCGGAATAGGAGCTTCTAGCACGTAGAGCAACTTTTCCGACTTGAGAACGATTCTCAAGTTTCTATACCAGTCCAAATAGTTTGATTCAGCGAGCTTGTTTGTTTCCAAGATGCTACGCAAGTTTAGGTTTGTCGACATGATGCAAATGACCTAGATGTAAAGATAGAATTATTAGAACATGTATATGCAAATGCAATGCAATTAATTAGGTCTTTAGTTAAGCGCATAATTATTCCACTATTTTACTCAAACCAATAGCCCTCACTATTGACTCGGGAAAGCCCATTGGAAACTTTCTTAGTGGATCAGTATCCAAATTCTTTAAGAATGACCTTGGGTTAGCCTAACAAGCCACTCTTAAGTTCAGTGGTAGGTATCCAATACCAATTACATCAAAAAATAACTACTGAATCATTGGGTGATTAACATATTTTAATCGTTAAAGTATCAAATACTAGACCAACTTTGCCTCTAATTTTCTTTATGCTTGGGTTAGCCCAACCGGGATAAAGAAATTTGTTAAATCCAACCCATTAACATGAATTTAAATTCTATAACTTGAACATACTCGATGTCAAGTAGGCTTGGGTTTGCCCAACAACCTGATCTCGAAAAAGAGCTCTCGTTCTCACTATATTAATGGAAGGCATTAGATTTAATATTATTTGAGGGATTTATTCCTTTTAGTGGTCTCATTGTTAGGCATGCTACAATTTATCAATAAGCAGTATAAATTGATAAACATGGTAATAAACAATTACGTGGCATGGTTATGGACTTTCTAAATTAATTTCCTCGAGCCACCAAGGAAATTAATATGGTCAACCCTATGTGTTCATGCATGATACAGGTAGAGGGTCTTACCATCTCGCCTTATTTTGAACGCCATCTTCAAAATCTTGAAAATAAAATTCTACCTCAATCTAACCTATATAATCTAATAACATAATTTCCTAAAAGGAGAAACCTCGAGTTACATTCGAGGGGAGTTAGATGAGAAGAGAATTACATCAGAATTTGAGAAAAGGCAGGACACGCAGGCCCTATTTCATTAAAACAAAGCGGTAAAAAATGCATGAACAGATATAATTTGTTTTAGTCCATAACCATCCACCATGCCATTAACTATGCTTAAACAAAATAAACATAAACTTTTATTATTCCAAAATTAGTATTTTGGGAAAATAAAACAAATTCTAAAATCAACATTTAAGAAAAATACATTAATTTTAAATTTTCAAAATCACTATTTTGAAAAATAAAATTGATTGTCTCAAAACTAATTTTGAGAAAATGCTTCTGGGTCCCGTCACGCAACAATAACGGCGGTCCCATGGAAAAATTTTTATTTTACCACCTCTCATCAAATGAGATTTTCCCTTTCAAAATTCTATTCCAGAACCTTTTTTTTTTTTTTTTTTTTAAAACCGAACAGTAACCACCGCGTGCGACTTGGATTTTCTGGAAATTTTTGTTCAGTTCGGGGCCGTTCCAAGATCAATCAAAACCAGTTTTTGACGTTGATCTTTGTTAATCTTTATTAACAAACCATTGTGATCATTCTCACAATCAATTTAATAATCCAAATTGTTAAATGGAAGGCTTAACTACAGGATAAACATCAACTGAAGCCAAAACCTGAACACAGACGCAGAACCATTCTGCAATATTTTCAAAAGCATAAAACCCACAACGCAGAAACGATTTCTGCAACCCAGATTATTCAAAACAAAACCCAGACGATTACATACAAACCAGCAAACATGATCATACAATTAACATGCTGTAATAATGCAATTTACATGCTTGAACAATTCAAAGCAATAAAACATCCCATTAAAACACAAACCCGTTGTCTTTGATACCACTGTAGGATTTCTATCATGCATAATCAGATTAAGCGCAGCGGAAAACAACAAGAAATCCAAGCCATGGGTCACGGGTTTGCAATAGAAACGGGAAAAGGAGAAGATTGCGTTTATTACCTCGTGAAGTCGGAATTCAAAAATTTCAGAAACAAGAACGCAGGTGCGATCCAGATTATCCAAAACCGTTCATTGCAGCTCCACTGAAGTTCAAGAAAGAACACCCTCTAATGATAATCCACACAAGGTTGAATGCTCACAATCTCACGATTCTATGCTAGTAGAATTCGAGAGGCTAGGGTTTTGATCAAGAAGAGAGAGACGGCTAGGGTTTGATCAAGAGAGAGGCAGAGAAACGGTTTCTCTGTTATTGCGTGAATAGTCTGTCTCAAACCCTAAGGAAACCATTTCCTTATATTTATAGATTTATAATTACCATAAATTGCAACTTAGTCATTTAACGTCCAATTGTCAACAAATTGGTCCTTGAAGTTTACTTAATTACAATTAGGTCTCATGAATTATAACAAACTTATAATTCACCTATAAATATATTCCCTTATCTTAATTAACCCCACAATATTATCAAATAATATATTTGAGCATTCAAACATTTATTGTGTGTGACCCATTAGGTTTCTTGGTCATATTGGTAGCATAATATGAATTAATTCTAACAATATTAGAATTAATAATCCTTAATAAAATAAAGGATTAAATTTATTAATTCTCTAATTAATAAATTCATATTTAGCATATCAAGAGCGACATCTAGCAATGACTCTTGACCACCCAAAAGTCCAGAAAGTCAAGTGGCTTGACATGAATCTTTCAATAGCAAATTATCAGTGCAATAAACTCCTTTCAACATACAATATCTCATTCGGTCTAGAGCATGGAATTAGTGCCAACTCCCTCCAGAATATTATTAATTCTGGCCCAAATATTTTAGTACCTGTTCAAGAAATCCATTACTCGGTATGTGTATTAATTGGAACCATTTCCATCACATAGTTGCCTTGGCCAAGGACTTCATGAGTAATGATTGCTACAAGTGGCCTTGAGATATACTCTCCTACTATTAGGAGTGGTGCATCCTTTATTGACCCTCTCAACTAGTTTTGTTTACTTTACGTTGTACCCAATATCCATCCCATAGGCGGTCCTAGATAAGACTCTAAAGCTTAGAATCAAAGTACAACGCTCGATAAACAAAGTACCTTGGAGATCTCAAGTCTAAGGATACTTGCACACTTGCTATAATGAGATTCTATCACTGGCACTAAATAGTTATCCAGGTGATTATCTCGTAGCTAGGTCATCCAATGAACTTGTTTCAAAACAAGCATCCACACGTTAATCCTGAGTATCCCAATACCCACGGATATGAGAACCACCGCTTGATCCAATCAAGAGATATAACATGTGCCAGTCTTAGCGTATTAATAATGTCCCATCTTATTAATACTATGACTGGGGATTATTTAAGTACAAACACTGCACAGTGTAGTAGGAATCTCATATCATGATCTCTATCATGATTTCCTTAACACTGTGTCGTACTAGGGACTTTATCTAACGGTTTATACACATATTTAGATATAACAATCAAACTGAAAGATAAAGAATGCCTCTTATTAATTTAATATGCAATATACATGGTACAAGTGATTGCCTCTAGGGCACAACACTAACATTTTTGACACCAAATATCTTATTGATAGTATTTTTAGTATAGTATCACCCTTGTTGTGATAAATATTATTACAAGTCTAGTTTTGCACAAATCATCATTTCATTTATTGAATATATGTGTGTATGAATATATATATATATATATATACATATATATATGTATATATGTGTATATATATATATGTATACACACACACACACACATCACCTTTCTAAAATTTTAATACTGGTGATATCAGTATGGTCATTAAAAATTATTATTAGAGCTAATTTTTACAACAACAACAACAACAACAACAACAACTACTACTACTACTACTACTACTACTACTACTACTACTACTACTACTACTTTTATTATTATTATTATTATTATTATTATTGTTGTTGTTGTTGTTGTTGTTGTTGTTGTTGTTGTTAATATTATTAGTATCATTATTTAATTTATTAATTTTGGTCAATATTAATATTTTTGAAAATAATAATTACTTAAAATATTATTGTTTTATTAGGTAAACAAATAGTAATATTTTTGTTAAGCTTATTTAAATATAAATAATTATGGGGAGTAATTTAGCTTCACTAAGTGAAGCATAGAAATTCTATTGTATGAATTCGTCCTAGCTAACTAGAGTAATACGCCTAACGTACAAGGACATTGATCTCACAAAAGAAATCTCACCCAACATACATCAAAGTATAAAATCCTGGCCTCGCCAGACCACAAACTAACACTTAAGTATGAAGGTATCCGTCCATATTGTAATAGTAATAGTATGGTCTCTATAACTATAGTACTTTAAGAGAGACCACTGCTACGGTCCAATTCTACGTAATCAAAATACACTTATGCCTATCATGTGAGTGAACTACTCACTAATTCAAGGTAAACCATTCCTCATTGGAATTCATGGCATAATAATCTTACCTTGATGAAATTATCAATTCTATCAAACGACTAAGAACTCAATTTTACTTGTATGACAAGTACCCATAATTTATACCTTACTTTGAAGAACGACTCAACAAATAGACCATTACTTGTCATACTCGGACCTTAAATGCGCAATAATATAAGAAACAAACTAAATTGAATGAATAAATATTTTATTGCAATATATTTACACAGAATACATAGTCTTTAACGCCATATTTTTCCATCAATCTCCTACTTGCACTTCAAAGACTAAGAAAGTCCACAAGTGCCTGCTCTTATGACATCCAAATATCTGCAAAATACTTTTTTTTTTTTTTATCAAAGGCTTGGTAAAGGGATCTGCTAGATTGTTGACAGAGAAAATCTGATTGACCTCAATCTCCCATTTCCGGATGAACTCTCAGGTGAGATAATACTTCCTCTCTATATGCTTACCCTTCCGATGGTTTTGAGGTTCCTTGCATTGTGACACCGCTAATTCCATGTTGTATGAGGAACTTTTGGAGCCACACAACCTCTTTAGAAGCTTTTTAATCAACAATGTACCAAATCATCAGCACGATATACAAGCATATAATCTCTCATTTTATTGATATATTTGAGTATTTGCTTTACGACTTGCCAGTGAGCTTCCTCTGTGTTTGACTGATATCTAGTAACCATGCCTGCTGCAAAGCAGACATCTGACCTAGTACGAAGCATAGCATACATGAAACTTCCCACAACCGAAGCATAAGAGATCTTGCTTATTTTCTTCTTGTCTTTCATGTCTGAGGATACTACTTAGAAGATAAGGATAATCCATGTCTAACGGGTATAATAGCCCCTTTACATTGATCCATTATATACCTGACCAATATCTTATCAATATAAGCAGATTGGGATAAGCCAAACATTTTATTCTTCCTATTTCTAAGAAGCTTAATACCTAGAATGTAGCTACCTTCTCCCATGTCTTTCATGCTAAATTGACTAGATGGCTAAACCTTAACAGATGATAATGTCATTACATCATTTTTAATGAGTAGAATGTCATCTACATAAAGTACCAAGAAAATCACTTTGCCACTGTCTAATTTCCTATACACATATGCTACATCCACATTTTGAATGAAACCATAAGCTTTTAAAGTTGCATCAAAACGTATGTTCCGTAGTCATAACGCTTATTTAAGTCCGTATATGGACTTCTTAGGATTATACACCATTTGTTCTTGACCTCTACCGAATGAGATATTGTATGGTGAAAGGAGTTGCATTGAAGTTTGTTATTGAAGGGTTCATGTCAAGCCACTTGACTTCCTGGACTCTTGGGTGGTCATGATGTGTTGCTAGATACCGATCATGATCTGGGAATATGGATTTATTAATTGATGAATAAATAAACCAATCATGATTAGAATTAATAGGATTAATTCTAATTAAGTATGGATTATTAATCTCAATGACGTTTGGATTAATTCATGTTCACTACCAATTGACTGGGAAACCTAATAGGTCACACATAATAGAGGATTATATACTCAAGATATTATTTGTTAACATAGTGGGGTTGATTGACAGAAAGAGAAGTTGTTGTGGATAAATTATAATTAGTTATATTTTGTGGTCTAAGTTATAATTGTGAGAACTTGATGTTTCCAATTACAATTAGGGAATTCTAATAGGATTAGAATTCTCAGTTTTGGGAGGGAAATTTCATGAAATATATAGTATATGTAGCACACGAAAAATCCTAGCTAAACAACACACAAAACAACAGCCACAAACATTCTCTCTTCTCTCTCTCTCTCTCGATTGTTCCTGAGAAGCCCTAGCTGCCATTTTTTTCTGCTAGCATAGAAAATTTGGTGCTTTAGTATTCCTCTGTGTGGATTACTATTAGAGATAATCACACACTGTGATTGTAGTGGTTAGATGTCCAACTCTCGTACAGTTTGCACAAAAGGATTGCTGAATCGTGCCTCGACTTGAAGAAGAAATTTTTGTTCTTTGGACGATCACCTAAAGGTAGAATTTGTTACATTTATTATCATTATGTTTTGTTTTCCACACATAGACGGTTCCTGGGAGGGTATTTCATTTTATTTTTCGCTGTGCCATATACGATACGAGCCTGAGATACCTAACAGTGGCATGCTATGTGTGGTCTACAGATATTGTTTTCGCATGAAAAACTGTTTTCATGTATTCGTGCATGTCTTTGTTCGATGTGAAAATCGTTTTCACTCGAGTTGAAATCGTTTCTAGCTTTTTGGGTTGGGTCCGTAGCATAATATGATTGTGTAAAAGTTATAGCATATTTCGAAAGGTGCTTTCTTTATGTGCTGAAAATTTTTAACAGAAAAACGTTTTCTTAAACATGGTAGTTGCCCTCCGTTTCATCTTGAGAATTTGATTTTCTGTTTTGTTTTGTCTAAACTAACAAATTGGTTGTTATTTTCAGCTTCAAAATAGATAATTCTGTTGAGAATTGTTCTCACTAATATTCTACAGGAGATTAGGGCACTAGAAATTGTTTATGGAAAATTTTTCTGAAAATCGCCGCCACTTCCCGACTACAGCCGGCGCCGGCTGTGTCCTCCAAACCGGCGCCGGCTCCATTCTGTTTTGTGAATGTCCAAAAATCATTTTTGGAAGAAATTTTTTTTTTAAACCAGACTAGTGCCAGCACCGACTCTGGCCTTCAAACCAGCACCGATTATGCTCTGTTTTGCATGATCCAGCTGTTTAAAAAAAAAAATCTGGAATAGAATTTTGAAAAGGAAAAAACCTCATTTAATGAGAGGCGGCAAAAGCATTTTTCTAAAATATGTAATTTTAGAAATTAGTTTTGAGACAAAAAAATTTATTTTTCAAAATAGTGATTTTGAAAATTTAAAATTAATGTATTTTTCTAAAATATTGATTTTAGAATTTGTTTTATTTTCCAAAATAGTGATTTTGGAATAATAAAATTTATATGTTTATTTTGTTTAAGTATTGTTGATGGCATGATGGATGGTTATGGACTAAAACCAATTATATCAGTTTATGCATTTTACAGTTTTGATTTTTTATGAAACAGGGCCTGCGTGTCCTACCTTCTCTAGAATTCTTTTGTAATTCTCTTCTCATTTAACTCCCCTCGAATGTAACTCAAGGTTTTCTCTCTTTAAAAAATTATGTAATTAGTTTACATAGGTTAGAGAGGAGTAGAATTGTTTCAATTTTGGAGATGGCAACCAAAACAAGGCGAGAAGGTAAGACCTTCTACTTAAATCATGCATGAACACATAGGGTTAACTATATTAATTTCTTTTATGTCTCAAAGAAATTAATTTAGGGTAAAGTCCATAACCATACCACGTAATCGCTTTATTACCATGATTATCAATTATGTGATTTATTGATTTTTATGCATGTTATTCAAAAAAAATCACTAAAAGGAACAAATCTCTCAATTTATATTAAATCTAATTCCTTCCGTTAATATAGTAAGAACGAGAGTCCTTTTTCGAGACCAGGTTGTTCGGCAAACCCAAGCCTACTTGACATCGAGCATGTTCAAGCTATGGAATTAAATTCATTTGGAATTAAATTCCTGATTAATGGGTCTTTATCTCGGTTGGGCAAACTCAAGCATAAAGAAATTTAGAGGAAAAGTTGGGGTAGCCCAAAAGGCTTTAAGATTAAAAGTTGTTAATCACCCAATGATCCGGTAGTTACATACGATGTAATTGGTATTGGATACCTACCAATGAACTCAAGGGTGGCTTGTTGGGCAAACCCAAGGTTATTCATGAGGAATTTGGATACCAGTCTACTAGGAAAGCTTCCAACGAGCTTTCCCGAATTAGTAGTGGGGGCTATTGGTTTGAGTAAAATAGTGGAATAAAAATGCGCTTAATTAAAGTCCTAAATATTTGCATATCATGTGCATATACAAGTAGCTAATACTCTCTATCTTTACATCTAGGTCACTTGCATTATGTCAACAAACTTGAACTTACGTAGCATCTTGGAAACCAACAAGTTAACCAAATCAAACTATCTCGACTGGTATAGAAATTTGAGAATCGTTCTCAAATCGGAAAAGTTGCTCTACGTGCTAGATGCTCCTATTCCACCACCACTAGCCCAAGAAGCTCATGCTAATGAGCATGCTGTCCACAAGAGGCACAAGGAGGATAGTGATATAGCATCATGTATTATGTTGGCATCCATAACTCCTGAGTTGCAAAAACAGCACGAGCATATAGATGCTCAATCGATCATTTTACATCTTCAAGAGCTGTTTGATGCCCAAGCTAGAACTGAGAGATATGAGATCTCGAAGCAACTGTTTTGTTGCAAAATGGCAGAGGGTTCTTCTGTAGCCACTCATGGGTAAAGATGCTGGGTTTAATAGAGAAGCTTGGATCTCTTGAGTTTGCAATGGATCATGACTTAAGTGTTGACTTAATTCTACAGTCTTTGCCTAATAGTTACTCATAATTTGTAATTAACTACCAGATGAACAAGATTGAATACACTATTCCTGAGTTGATCAATCTTCTCAAAACTGCGGAGTCCTTCATGAAGAAGGATTCCAATGCAGTTTTTATGGTAGAATCTTCCTTTTCTAAGAAGAAGGTTCAAAAGAAGAAGAAGGCTCCCATGAAGCCCAAAGATGGTGTGAACAAGAAGGACGTAGCTACCAAGGGCCCATGCTATCATTGTGGGAAGATGGGCCACTAGAGATGCAACTACAAACCCTACTTAGAGACCATTAAGGACAAGAAGCAGAAGGAGAAGCTTACAAGCACTTCTACTTCTGCTCCAGGTATGTTTATGATTGAGATAAATACTACCTTTAGAAATGAGATATGGGTATTAGATACCGGATGTGGATCTCATTTGTGCAATAACTTGCAGGGGCTAAATTGCAGTTGAAGGCTAGAGAAAGGCGATGTGGACTTACGTACTGCAAATGGGGCAAAGGTTGCTGCACTTGTTGTGGGGACATACGAGCTGAACTTGCCTTCGGGATTAATTCTAGAACAGCAAAAGTGTTATTATGTACCAATTTTAATGAAAAACATTATCTCAGTTGCGTGTTTAGAATTATGTGGATTTCATTTAATATTTAAGAATAAATGTTGTTCTTTTTCTTTGAATGATATTCACTATGGTTCAGCAACTTTGGTTAATGGTTTATATGTTCTAGACTTAGATAATCCAGTTCTTAATATAAATAATAAGAAACCTAAAATGGATAACTCTAACATCTCTTACTTATGGCATTGTCGTTTGGGCCATGTAAACAAAAATTGTGTTTCTAAGTTACACAAGCTTGGTGACTTAGGGTCATTTGATTACGAATCATATTACACATGCGAATCTTGTTTACTAGGCAAAATGACTAAAACTCCTTTTCCAGGAAAAGGAGAACGGACTAAGGAGTTATTAGAACTCATACATTCTGATGTATGTGGCCTAATGTCAATACAAGTAAGAGGAGGTTACAACTATTTCATAACCTTTATCGATGACTTCTCACGATACGGCTATTTATATTTAATGAAATACAAATCTAAGGCCTTTGAAATGTTCAAAGACTTCAAGAATGAAATAGAGAAATAACTTGGCAAAAGTATAAAGACTCTAAGATCTGATCGAGGAGGAGAATATTTGAGCCAAGAGTTTCTGAGTTATCTTAGAGAAAATAGGATATTATCTCAATGGACTCCACCACATACACCTCAGCATAACGGTGTATTCGAGAGAAGGAATCAAACCCTTCTGGACATAGTGCAGACCATGATGGCTTCTTCAGACCTACTAAAATCATTTTGGGGGTATGCACTAGAAACTTCTGTTTATATACTAGACAAAGTTCCAAAAAAAAATCGATTGATACTACCCCATTTGAGATGTTCTTTGGTAAGAGACCAAAGTTATCTCACTTGCAAGTATGGTATTGTCCTACCTTTGTTAAAAGGCCACAGTTAGATAAACTTGATAGTAAGTCTGACAAATGTTTGTTTATGGGATAACAGAAAGAATCTTTTGGATATTACTTCTATTTACCCTTCGAAAACAAATTGTTTGTTTCGAAGCACGCTATCTTCTTAGAGAAGGAGCATATGCTCAAAGGGGATAGTGGGAGTAAGATTAAACTTAGTGAAGTTCATGGAGACCAAATAAACGATAATCTACCGTCTAACCCCACATCTATTGAGAGAATAGATGTATCTTCTAATACACAAGAACCTTGTAGATCTAGTAGGATACTTGTGGCACCAGAGAGATATGGATTTCTCATTAGTGACCACAACGACGTATTGCTCATAGATGAAGATGAGCCTACTACCTATAAGGATATTCTGAATAGTTCAGAATCTGGTAAATGGCATGAGGCCATGAAGTCAGAGATGGATTCCATGTACGACAACAAAGTATGGACTTTAGTTAATCTACCCAAAGGAATTAAACCTATTGTGTGCAAGTGGGTTTTCAAGAAGAAAACGGATATGGATGGTAACTTAGTTACCTATAAAGCACGACTAGTGGCAAAGGGTTATCGTAAAAAATATGGTATTGACTATGATGAAACATTCTCACCAGTAGCCATGTTGAAATCCATCAGGATACTCCTAGCCATTACTGCTCATACTGATTATGAGATTTGGCAAATGCATGTGAAAACAGCTTTCCTAAATGGAAATTTGACTGAGGAAGTGTATATGATACAACCTGAGGGTTTCACATCCAATGATAGCACAAAGATGTGCAAGCTACAATGGTCCATTAATGGACTTAAGTAGGCTTCTAGGAGTTGGAACATCCGTTTTGATGAAACAATCAAAGAGTTTGGTTTCATTCAAAACATGGATGAGCCTTGTGTATACAAGAAGGTTAGTGGGAGTGTAATCGTTTTCTTACTGCTTTATGTAGATGACATATTGCTGATAGGAAACGATATACCTGTCTTGCAAACGGTTAAAATTTGGTTGTCCAAACAATTCTCCATGAAAGACCTTGGAGAAGCAACCTATATTCTTGGAATAAAGATCTATAGAGATAGATCCAAAAGGTTGCTTGGTTTTTCAAAGTCTACAAACATAGATAAAGTGCTAAAGAGGTTCAGCATGGATCTATCCAAAAAGGGATTCTTAGCCATGTCACATGGTGTAAGCCTTTTAAAGTCGATGTCTCCCAAGACACAAGTTGAAAGGAATCACATGAGTAAGATTCCATATGCCTCGGCAGTTGGATCTATCATTTATGCTTTGATATGTACTAGGCCCGATGTATCTTATGCTCTCAGTTTGATGAACAGATACTAATTCGACCCTGGTGAGAGTCTTTGGGCGGTTGTAAAGAACATCCTTAAGTATTTACGAAGGACTAAGGATATGTTCTTAGTATATGGAGAAGGTGATTTGAAAATAAATGGGTATACTGATGCCTATTTTCAATCTGACAAAGATAACTTCAAACCATAATCCGACTACGTGTTTACGTTGTACGGAGGGACAATAAATTGGAAAAGTTCCAAACAAGAGACTATTACCAACTCTATGACAGAAGCTGAGTATATAGCTGCTTCTGAAGCAGCTAAGGAAATAAAGATAGAGAAAGTTCCCACGGATGAGAACATAGCTAACCCGCTTACGAAAGCACTATCCTAAAAGAAACATGATTGTCATATTGAGTCATTCGGTATTAGATACATGAATGATTGGCTCTAGTGAAAATGGGAGTTTGTTAGTGTTGTGCCCTAGAGGCAATCACTTGTACATTGTATATGGCACATTTTAATTTGATAAAAGGTATTATTTATCTTACAGTTTCTTATGTTTACTTTAAGTAATATAACTGTTCGATAAAGTCCCTAGTATAACCCTGTGTTAAGGAAATCATGATGGAGATCATGATATGAGATTCCTACTACACTAGATGGTGTTAGTACGTAAATAGTCCCTAGTCATAGTATTAATGAGACAGGACATCATTAATGCGTCGAGACTAGCATGTGTTAAACTTCCTGATTTGATCAAGCAGTGCTTCTCATAACCGTGAGTATTGAGATACTTAAAGTTAACACATTGAAGCTTGTTAATGGAACAAGTTCATTGGATGACCTAGCTTTGAGATAATCAAATGGATAACTATATAGTGCCAGTGATATAATCCCAATATAGCAAAGTGCAAATATCCTTAGACTTGAGATCTCCAAGGTACTTTGTTTGCTGAGCTTTGTACTTTGATTCCAATCTTCGAAGCTCGATTAAGGGCCGACTATGGGATGGATATTGGGTACATTGTGAGCTAAACGAAAGTAGTTGAGAGGGTCAATAAAGGATTCACCATTCTTAATAGTAGGGGCGAATATCTCACGGCCACTTGTAGGAATTACTACTCGAAAGTCCTTAGCCAAGGCGATTGTGTATTAGAAATAGTTCCAATTAATACACAGCTAGAGTAGTAGGTTCTTGGTATAAGTACTATTGTATTCGGGCCAGAATTATTTCTGGAGGGAGTTGGCACTAATTTTGTACTCCAAACCGAATGAGATATTGTAAGGTGAAATGAGTTGCACTGAAGTTTGTTATTGAAGGGTTCATGTTAAGCCATTTGACTTCCTGGACTCTTGGGTAGTCATGATGAGTTGCTAGATACTGCTCATGATATGGGAATATGAGTTTATTAATTGATGAATTAATAAACCTATATTCGCTACCAATTGACTGGGAAACCTAATTAAGTATGGATTATTAATCTCAATGACGTTTGGATTAATTCAAGTTCGCTACCAATTGACTGGGAAACCTAATAGGTCACACACAATAGAGGATTATATACTCAAGATGTTATTTGATAACATAGTAGGGTTGATTGAGAGAAAGAGAAGTTGTTGTGGACAAATTATAATTAGTTATAATTTGTGGTCCAAGTTGTAATTGTGAAAATTTGATGTTTCCAATTACATTTAGGGAATTCTAATAGGATTAGAATTCTCAGTTTTGGGTAGAAAATTTCGTGTAATGTATCGTATATGTAACACATGTAAAACCCTAGCTGAACAACACACAAAACCATAGCCACGAACATTCTCTCTTTTCTCTCTCTTGATTGTTCTTAAGAAGCCCTAGCCGCCATTTTTTCTGTTAGCACAGAAAATTTAGTGCTTGAGTATTCCTCGGTGTGGATTACTGTTAGAGATAATCACACACGGTGATTATAGTGGTTAGACGTCCAACTCTCGTGGAGTTTGCACAAGAGGATTGCTGGATTGTGCCTCGACTTGAAGAAGAAATTTTTGTTCTTCGGACGATCACCCAAAGGTAAAAGTTGTTACCTTTATTATCATTATGTCTTATTTTCCACACATTGACTGTTCCTGGAAGAGTATCTCATTTTATTTTTCGTTGTGCCGTATACGATACGAGCCTGAGATACCCAACAGTGGTATTAGAGCCATGCTATGTGTGGTCTACGAACATTGTTTTGGCATGAGAAACTGTTTTCATGTATTCGTGCTTGTCTTTGTTCACTGTGAAAATCGTTTTCACTTGAGTCGAAATCATTTCGAGCTTTGTGGATTGGGTCCATAGCATAATATGATTAGCATATTTCGAAAGGTGCTTTCTTTATGTGCTGAAAATTTTCCGCAGAAAAACGTTTTCTTAAACATGGTAGTTGCCATCCGTTTCATCTTATGAATTTGATTTTCTATTTTTTTTTTGTCTAAACTAACAAATTGGTTGTTATTTTCAGCTTCAAAATAGAAAATTCTGTTGTGAATTATTCTCACTAAAATTCTGTAGAAGATTAGGGCACTAGAAATTGTTTCTGGAAAATTTTTCTGAAAATCACCACCACTTCCCGACTACAGCCGGCGCAGCCTCTGGCCTCCAAACCGGCGCCGGTTCCATTTTGTTTTTCAAATGTCCAAAAATCGTTTTTGGAAGAAAATATTGATGAAGTGACATATTTTTCACGGCTATTAGAAATTACCAAAATGACCTTACTATTAAATAGCAATATTTTACCATTTTAAATGTTTTGATTTATCATCATATGAAAATATTGACCCCAATAATAATATTGCTAAAGTAATGTCTCTGACCTACAGGTGAAATGATGAAAATACCCTTCTATATAACACCCATCAATGAGACAGGATAAATGTACTAACACCCATCTCACAGACATCTACCATCATTGGATCTCTAGTCTGATAATACATGACTCTCTTGAACATACTTGCGGATCATCAAAAGCTACCCAAAAGCACACATTCTAGAGTCATTTTCCCAGGGCCCTGAATTATTAGATTATCTCGGACAATCACAACGGTGTAATTTAACTTCACTAAGTGAAGCATAGAAACTCTATTGTAAGAGTTCGTCTTAACTAACTAGAGTAATACACTAAACATACAAGGATATTAATCTCACAAAAGAAATCTCACCCAACATACATCAAAGTATAAAATCCTGGCTTTGCCAGACCACTAACTTACACTTAAGTATGAAGGTATCAATCCACATTGAAATAGTAATAGTATGTCTCTATAATTATAGTACTTTAAGAGAGACCACTGCTACGGTCCAGTTCTACGTAATCAAAATACACTTATGCCTATCATGTGAGTGAACTACTCACTGATTCAAGGTAAACCATTCCTCATTGGAATTCATGGCATAATAGTCTTACCTTGATGAAATTATCAGTTCTATCAAATGACTAAGAACTCAATTTTACTTGTATTACAAGTACCCATAATTTATACCTTACTTTGAAGAACGACCCAACAAATAGACCATTACTTCTCATACTTGGACCTTAAATGCGCAATAATATAAGAAACAAACTAAATTGAATGAATAAATATTTTATTGCAATATATTTACACAGAATACATAGTCTTTAACGGCATATTTTTCCATCAATCTCCTACTTGCACTTCAAAGACTAAGAAAGTCCACAAGTGCCTGCTCCTATGACATCTAAATATTTGCAAAGTACCTTTTTTTTTTTCAAAGGCTTGGTAAAGGGATCTGCTAGATTGTTGATAGAGAAAATCTGATTGACCTCAATCTCCCGTTTCCGGATGAACTCTCAGGTGAGATGATACTTCCTCTCTATATGCTTACCCTTCCAATGGTTTTGAGGTTCCTTGCATTGTGACACCGCTAACTCCAAGTTGTATGAGGAACTTCTGGAGCCACATAACCTCTTTAGAAGCTTTTTAATGAACAACGTACCAAATTATCAGCACGATATACAAGCATATAATCTCTCATTTCATTGATATATTTGAGTATTTGCTTTACGACTTACCAGTGAGCTTCCCTTGTTTTTGACTGATATCTAGTAACCATGCCTACTGCAAAGCAGATATCTGACCTAGTATGAAGCATAGAATACATGAAACTTCCCACAACCGAAGTATAATGGATCTTGCTTATTTTCTGCTTGTCTTTCATGTCTAAGGATGCTACTTGGAAGATAAGGATTATCCATGTCTAAAAGGTATAATAGCCCCTTTACATTGATCCATGATATACCTGACCAATGTCTTATCAATATAAGCAGACTGGGATAAGCCTAACATTCTATGCTTCCTATCTCTATGAAGCTTAATACCTAGAATGTAGCTAGCTTCTCCCATGTCTTTCATGCTAAATTGACTAGATAGTCAAACCTTAACAGATGACAATATCACTACATCATTTTCAATGAGTAGAATGTCATCTACATAAAGTACCAAGAAAATCACTTTGCCACTGTCTAATTTCCTATACACATATGCTACATCCACATTTTGAATGAAACCATAAGCTTTCACAGTTTCATCAAAACGTGTGTTCCATAGTCATAACGCTTATTTATGTCTGTATATGGACTTTTTAAGCTTATATACCATTTGTTCTTGACCTTTACCAACAAAACCTTTTGGCTGGGACATATAGATGTCTTCGCTAAGATAGCCATTTAAGAAGGCTTTTTTGACATCCATTTGTCATATCTCGTAGTCATAATGACATGGAATGGCTAAGAAAATTTGGATAGACTTAAGCATGGCTACTGGTGAAAAGGTTTTCTCATAATCAATCCCTTTTTTCTGGGTATAACCTTTAGCAACTAATCTTGCTTTATAAGTTTCAACCTTTCCATCGGCACCTCTTTTCCTCTTGTATACCCATTTACACCCAATGGATTTTATCCTATCAAGTTGAGTGACAAGATCCCAAACTTGATTAAGGTACATGGAGTCAATCTCGGTATTCTTGGCTAGTTTCCATTTGCCTACATCAACATCAACAATGGCCTCCTCGTATCTAATGAGATCTTGTTCCTGATGATTATAGACTAGATCATAGATCTCTCCAGTCTACCTTTCTGGAACTCTTGTGATCCTCCCACTACAACGAGGCTTAGTATGCATAGGATGTAACACCCAACTACCTAGGCCCAACAGGGCCGGGGATGTCGCCCCTGCTAAAGGATAAGGGGTTTTTATAACTAGGTCACATAATCAAAATAATAGAATGAAAATAATACTTTAAACATAAAAATTATTACAATCCAAGAATCCAAAACACAAATCCAAAATAAAATTGTTCACTCTCAACTCCCAAAGCATTACACAAGATAAATATCAGAAAATCTTCCAAGGCAGGCAACAACTAGCTACTCATCTCCACAGCAGGATCGATCTAAAATCATGATATAAAGGGTGATGAGATAAAAATCTCAGTATGTCTATGTGTGCTTTGAGTGTCCAGTGAAAACAGTTTGTGAATTCAAGGTGTAAAATCTTCATAAGAGAAATATTGGCAAGTAATAAACAATAGTCAAAATCAAAAGTGGTGTTCTGGCTTTTCCAACCATACATGTTCAATAAAATCAACCACTCAAAAAGGCGGTCATGGGTTAGCACACGTTGGGCCCCATAACCATACAACGGTCAAAATGCCACACTTTGTGCAGACTGATAAAAAGTAGGTGATCGGCCTACCGGGCAAGATACTCCTCATTCTCTATACCCAAATAAAACCGGTTGTCCATTCCGGCAACACACAGTCCACTTGACTGAAAACTGCTAGCTGGAACCGACACGACCTACTAGACTGACATCTTATCCAGGAAGAACTTACCCCTCAGAGGTGGCCACCTACTGAGGGACTTACCCTAACCCTTTAAAGACTAGTCCTAGCAGTCCACCCTTATTGAGTACTCAACGTAATATATATCCCACTTGGGAAAATGAATAAAACATAGTTCCACTTGAAAATGGCAATTAAGGATTTCCAAAGTTTGGGCAAAACTGGTTTTAGAAAGAGTTTTAGAGTTTGAGTAAATTTGCTTATTGATTTTCAAATAATTTGTTTGACTGAAATGAGAAAGAAGACAATCCTCAATTGCCTTTTCAGAAATGAGTGACCGCGCACTCCACAATTGGCTCGCCATAGAACCATTTTGCATCAATCAGGTTTTATGCAGGAAGTTACCTCATCCTTAGTACCTATTTCCCATTAATGTTTTACAAAATTAATGTTTTACTTATTATGATTATTTATATATAATGCTTTATTTGATATTATTATTTTATATAATATCTATATATTTTATTTTTTTAAATAAAAGCTATCATTTATTTGACTAAAATATCCTTATTTTTATATATAATAGTCCAAATCTACCTTCCCTAGGGTTTTCAAAATTTACTAGAAGAAATTATAGCATTAATCATTTAATTGATGAAATAAAATTAGCTTATGGACAATTAGATCATGATCATATTTCTATTGCTAACCACAATCATGAACATACATTCCACTCCAATTCATCAAATCATCCAAATCATGAATGAAGGCATAGATCTAAATTTACCAAGACTTAATCCAAACTTTACTATCATTAACATAATCGCGGCTTTAACAAATATACATGAACATAAACCCTATCCACCAAAGGTGATATAATCTCTAACATGCTTGATCACATATACCACTCACGACATGGAGAGCATGCAACAAACCCTAAAAACGCCATACAATCAACCAAGATAATCAACTCATGCATCAATCCCATCTCCATCATATCCACACATTTATTCATGCTCAAATCTCAACTCCTTCATAACAACACATGCTTAAATCCTAATCATAATCCTTCTCCTTCCAATATCATCCTAGAAACATGAATCTAGAATTTAATTAGAGGGTTGAAGAGGCTTACTTGATTGATGACTACCTTGGAGTAGTTTCAAATAGATCCTAACTCTTAGGGACTTGATCCGTCCCAGAGAGATGAAGAAAATATGGCCATGGTTGAAGTCACCATTCGGCCAAGAGAGAGAGAGAGAGAGAGAGAGAGAGAGAAAGAGAGAATAGGAAAAGAGAGTCCATTAGTATGTTTATATATACATATATTTATTAGAAGTTAAATATGAGAGAATGTGGGGTGATTGATCATACTTACCTTGAAGGTGTTCTTGAGCCTTCACAAAAATACTGGTTTTTCGATCCAAAAAGAGAGTTGGATTTTGGTATTTGATGTTAAAAATTGCAGAAGTGGTTTCAAGGGGTTGAGTAGGTATGATCTGGAGTTTTTGTAGGAGTTGGAGAAGTTTGGAGTGATCTTAGGCGTGAGGATGTTTAGTAGGTGTTCTTGGTGTTCTTGTTTTGAGAGAATGGAGAGAGTTTTGGTTGAAGCTAGCCGAAATTCTGAGGGATTAGGGTGGTCGAATTGATTTGGAGGGTTTAGGAAGTTGAATTTTCTAATTTGAGAGGAAAAGGAAAGCTGGTTGTTTGAAATCCTAAAAGAATATTTTAGGGAATCAATTTTGGAAACAAAATATGGTAAGAAGATCTTTAATAGAGGAGAGCTTTTGGAAGCTCCAATGGCCGGCTGTTTGTCTATGAGTTTTGCTGAGATGAACGATGGTTGAAGGAGCTTAATGGTGGCCGAAAATATGGAGTACAATAGTGGAGGAATTTTTGGTTGTTTGAGAGATGAATTATGGTAGTTTACTAAATATGATTGCTGGAATTTTGGTCTCCAATCAATGGCTTGATTGGAGGGATTGATGGAGATATTTTAGGAGTAGCCATGGGACTGGTTTTGAGCAAAATGCTGGAGAAGATGATGGAGCTCAGTTCATGGCTATTCAAGGGAAGTTTGTACAGAAAAATGGTGGAGGTTTCGGACAAGACTGAAGAAGGAACAAAGTTGGAAAAATTCCTAGGCAGATTTCGCAAGTTGCTGGAATTTTTCTGGGCAGATTTTGCTGCCATTTTCCAGTCAGTTTGCAGAAGATTTGAAGGGGTATTCAGAGGTCTTTCAAGGATGGTTTCCAGCCTTCTTCATGGAGGAAAAACGAGGTTAAGATGCTGGGTGAAAAACTAGAAGAAATAGCTTGGTTTAGGTTCACCAAAGCTGCGAAAATGTCCAGAAAATTTTCTGGTTTGCACAGCATTTGTGCAGTCCGGTTTTGGCCTTATAATTTTAGACTTCAAGCTGGTCAAGAGGGCTATTTTTCTGGCAGCATTTGGGAGGGAATGATGGCTGAAAATTTTGACACTTGGACTGAACAAGAAGCTGGAAAAAAAAATTCTAGTTTACAATATGAACAAGATGAATACACTTAAGTTGGAGTTTGAAGGTTTAACCATGGAGATTAATTCTCTTGGGAACCTTCCACAACCCCTCCCCATTTTTGGCCCACAAGATGTCTTACCCTTAGACATTTTTGAACCTTCAAAGCCACCACACTTTGTTGGAATTTTCTGAAATAGAATTGGCTTAGTTGAATTGAACAACATAATGAATTGAGAAATAAGAAAAACTAAGGATCAAGAAGGGTATGAATTCCCATAGAAATTTTTGTAGGGCACAAGAGTAGGACTAGGACATTCCTATCATGTCTCCCCTAGGACAACACTCCTACTCTTCACTAAGTCATGCAAGGCCGAAATATAGACTTCCTACACAAAATAAAATTTAATCATGCTAAAACTCCAATGATGGAATTTGAACCCAAGACCGCAAGAATTAATTCCAAAGCTCTAACCACTAAACTACCACAACTCTTGTTCTTATTTTATCTCCCAAATATTTTTCCTATTTAATCCTCCAGCTATCTCCCTATTTTCACCACAAGCAAAAATTACCATTTTGCCCTTCTTACTCAACAAGCACAAATAAGCCATCTAGGCCATAATCCACAAATCTGAAGCACATAAAATCATATAAAAAATATATTTATGCATGCAATAAATCATGATATGCATCCCAACCCCCTCACTTTAAGATTGGGTTCAACTGGGGTTTCACATAGGAACATTCGGTAGTTTTTCTCTTGGTTCCTCGATCGAAATCAGTGACCAACTTCTCATTTAACTCTATTCTCCTTGAACCCGTGGTGGAAGTAACTTGTTTCTCCTCTAAGTATCTAGAATTTGTACTAACAAGTACTTTATGCTTTTGAGGATGATAGAAATATCAACCTTTTGTTCCTTTTTGGTACCCAACGAAATAACATAACTCAGATCTTAGTTCTAGCTTACTTCCTTTTATCAGCACATAAGCTGGGCATCCCCATATCTTGAGATGGTTCAAATTAGGTTTTCGTCGAGTGCACATCCCATAGGGTGTCCTAGGTACTGATTTGGAAAGCACTAAGTTCAAAATATATGCTACTGTTGCTAAGGCATACCCCTAAAAAGAAATAGGAAGAGGCACATGACTCATCCTACTTCTAACCATTTCCATCAAAATTTTATTTCTTCTCTCAGCTACTCTATTTTGCTAGGAAATCCTAAGGGCTGTTAACTGAGATACTATACCGTAATATACTAAGGAATCCTTAAAATCACCGAGGAGGTACTCTCCACCACGATACAATCTCAAAGTTTTAATTAATTTACCTATTCGATACTCCACTTCAGCCTTAAACTCCTTGAATTTATAAAAAGAGTTAGACTTGTGTCTTATTAGATAAATATAACCAAAACAAGTGTGATCGTATGTGAAAGTGATAAAGTACTCGTAGCCTCCCCTAGCTACTATAGTCATAAGACCACAAACATCCGTATGAACTAGTACTAGTAATTCTAAGGATCTATCTATCTTTTTGGTAAAGGACCTTTTGGTCATTTTACCTTTAAGGTAAGATTTACACTAAGGCCATTCTTCCAATCTCATTCAACCTAAAAGCCTATCATGCATTAGCCTTTAAATCCGATTGGGATTTATATGTCCTAATCTTAGATGCCACAAATATGTGTCATTTGATATAGCATTTCTCTTTTTATTATTAGGTTTAGTTTGAATATTGTTTACTTAATTTCTAATATGATGTATATAAAAGAGATTTTCATACATGTCACCTGTACAAATTAAATTACCATCTCTACTGATGAGAACACCAGAATGGAAAGAAAAAGAATATCCTTGATTCATCAATTTGGAAACTGAAATCAAGTTCCGTTTAAAACAAGAAACGTATAAAATATCCTTTAAAATTACTTCCCATTACAATAAAAAATAATCTCAAGATCTCCAACTGCTTGAGCTAATATTCTTGCTCTATTACCTAGTTGAAGTCTACACTCACCTTTGCTAAGTCTCCTTGTTATTCTATGTTAGTGTTGTGCCCTAGAGGCAATCACTTGTATATTATATATGACACATTTTATTTTAATAAAAGGCATTACTTATCTTATAGTTTCTTTTGTTTACTTTAAGTAATGTAACTATTCAATAAAGTCCCTAGTACAACACTGTGTTAAGGAAATCATGATAGAGATCATGATAGGAGATTCCTACTATACTGGATGGTATTAGTACTTAAATAGTCCCTAGTCAAAGTATTAATGAGACAGGACATCATTAATGCGTCAAGACTAGCATGTGTTAGATTTCCTGATTTGATCAGGCGGTGGTTCTCATATCTGTGAGTATTGAGATACTCAAAGTTAACACATGGATGCTTGTTAATGGAACAAGTTCATTGGATGACCTAGCTTTGAGATAATCAAATGGATAACTATTTAGTGCCAGTGATATAATCTCAATATAGCAAACGTGTAAGTATCCTTAGACTTGAGATCTCTAAGGTACTTTGTTTACTAAGCTTTGTACTTTGATTCTAATCTCCAAAGCTCGATCGAGGGCTACCTATGGGATGGATATTGGGTACATTGTGAGCTAAACGAAAGTAGTTGAGAGGGTCAATAAAGAATTCACCATCTTAATAGTAGGGGCGAATATCTCACGACCACTTGTAGGAATTACAACTCGAAAGTCCTTGGCCAAGGCGATTATGTATTGGAAATAGTTCCAATTGATACACATCTAGAGTAGTAGGTTCTTGGTACAAGTACTATTGTATTCGGGCCAGAATTATTTCTGGTGGGAGTTGGCACTAATTTCGTACTCCAAACCAAATAAGATATTGTATGGTGAAAGGAGTTAATTGCACTGAAGTTTGTTATTGAAGGGTTCATGTTAAGCCACTTGACTTCCTGGACTTTTGGGTGGTCATGATATGTTGCTAGATACCGCTCATGATCTGGGAATCTGGGTTTCTTAATTGATGAATTAATAAACCAATCCTGATTAGAATTAATAGAATTAATTCTAATTAATTATGGATTATTAATCTGCAAGACATTTGGATTAATTAATGTTCACTACCAATTGACAGGGAAACCTAATAGGTCACACACAATAGAGGATTATATACTCAAGATATTATTTGATAACATAGTGGGGTTGATTGAGAGAAAGAGAAGTTGTTGTGGACAAATTATAATTATTTATAATTTGTGGTCCAAGTTGTAATTGTGAGAACTTGATGTTTTCAATTATAATTAGGTTATTCTAATAGGATTAGAATTCTCTGTTTTTAGGTGGGAAATTTCGTGTAATATATAGTATATGTAACACACGAAAAACCCTAGCTGAACAACACACAAAGCAACAGCCATGAACATTCTCTCTTTTCTCTCTCTCTCTCGATTGTTCTTGAGAAGCCTTAGCCGCCATTTTTTTCCTCTAGTATAGAAAATTTGGTGCTTGAGTATTCCTCTATGTGGATTACGGTTAGAGAAAATCACACACTGTGATTATAGTGGTTAGACGTCCAACTCTCGTGGAGTTTCCATAAGAGGATTGCTGGATTGTACCTCGACTTGAAGAAGAAATTTTTATTCTTCGGACGATCACCCAAAGGTAAAAGTTTTTACCTTTATTATTATTATGTCTTGTTTTCCACACATAGATAGTTCCTGGGAGGGTATCTCGTTTTATTTTCCACTATGTCGTATATGATACGCGCCTAAGATACCCAACATTCTGAACCCCTACAATGAGTTATAGACATGGTCAATGGCTCCAGAATCAACTATCTAGAAAGATGTTGATCCAATCATCAAAATAGACTCTAGGTATAGAGCAATACTTGAAGTAGATTTGCCTAAGAAGTCTGGACAATTTTTCTTGTAATACCCCTTTTGGCCATTCTTGAAGCAGTTGTCTTTGGGCTTCCCATTGAGCTTGGCCTAACCAGATACTTTGGGCTGGGCCCCTGCGTTGTTCTGGGCCTTTCTTTTCTTGAATTTCTTAAGCTTTGGGTTACTTCCAAAAGAAGAAGTAGAACGAGAGATCAAAATCTTTGACATGGGCTTCATGATCTTCTCTGCTACATGAAGCTCTTTCATAAGCTCTGTGAGATTCATATCTAACTTGTTTATATTGTAGTTCAACTTGAACTGAGAATTTAAATCAGACAGAGTTTCAAGAACCATGTCAATTTGGCTCTCAGGATCTATCAGTGTGCTTAGGACCTCGGCCTCCTCGAAGTAGGCAATCATCTTGAGTAGATACTCTCAAACCGATGTCCCTTCAGCTATTCTAGTATTCATAATTGTCCTAAGAGCTTCCTACCTTGTGAGTCGTATCTTGTTAGCAAACATGGTACGCAATGACAAATCCATGTCGTACGCAGTGGCCATGTGCTCATACTTATATTAGAGCACACTAGATATGGAAGCCAACATATAGTACTTAACCATGTCATCGACTTTCTCCTATACCTTCTCGACCTCTCGCTCCTAATCAGTGGATTCTTCCCCAATCACAGGACAGGGCGTATGAACACACTTGTACTCTTCGACAGTGAGTACTATGTTCAGGTTCCTCTTCTAGTCCATATAATTTTGGTCTGTCAACTTATTCTTCTTGAGAATGATTAACAATAGGCTGAAACCAGTCATTTCTGTAATATTTCAAAAAAACATTCATTTAGTTTGCAAGAAATAAAAATGCACATTTTTTATATTATTTCTTTGATAATAGATAACTCTCAAAACCATTATCAATAATATAAATAGTTTGACTCTTAAAAAAACTAACAGAGCTTCATAGGAAGATTAATAGCATTCTATGTAAAGTGTATAACCATCACGAATCAAAACATCCTAAATAGATAATGGTCTAGAAAAAGTTCCACCAATTGGATGGCCACTAATTCATACCATGTAACACCCCACTACCTAGGCCCAACAGGGTCGGGGATGTCGCCCCGTCCAAAGGACAAGGGGTCTTTATAACTAGGTCACACAAATGAAAATAAAGACAATACTTTAAAATTGAACTTATTACAACCCAAAAATTCAGGAACAAATCCAAAATAAATTGATTACTATTATCTCTCAAAACAACACATAAAATAAATAACATAGAGTCTTCAAAGTAGGAAATAAATCTAGCTACTCATCTTCACAACAGGATCGACCTGAAAACATGGCATAAAATGTGATGAGATAATAAAAAAAAAAATCTCAGTAAGCCCGTGTTTGCTTTGAGTGTTTCAGGTAAAACAATTCATGTAAGCAAGTTGTAAAAATTGTAAAAGAGAAAGTGCTGGCAAGCGATAAATAAGGTTAAAAATAAAGAGTGGTGTTTTACTCTTCAAACTATACATGTGCACAATAAATACAACCACTCAAATGGGTAGCCATGGGTTACCACACGTTGGGCCCCATGACTATATAACGGTCAGAATGCCACACTTTGTGCAGACTGACAAAAGGTAGGTGATTAGTCTACCAGGTGAGATACTTCTCATTCTCTACATCTAAATTTACCGGTTATCCACTCTAGAAACACACAGTCCACATGACTGAAATTTGCTAGCTCGGACCGGCATGACCTACTGGACTGGTATCCTATCTGGGAAGGACTCACCCCTTAGAGGTGGCTACCTACTGAGAGACTTACCCTAACCTTCAAAGACTAGTCCTAGTAGTTTACCCTTATTGAGTACTCAACGTTGATTGCCCCACTTGGGAGAAAATTGATAATACATTGCTTTATTTGAAAATAGCAATTAAGGGTTTCTAAAATTCTTGTCAATGATGGGTTTTATAAAGAGTATAGTACTTGTCCAAAACTGCTTGTTTAAATTTTCAAATGATTGGCTTGACTGAAATAAAAAGAAAATAGTCCTTAATTGCCTTTACAAAATGACTGTCCATACACATTACGTTTGGCTTGCTATAGTAACCTTTTGTTTTCAAATAAGTTTATGCAGGAGCTTACATGATCCTTTGCTTAATCAAACTTAAGAATCTTCCAAAGCTAACCTAACCCCGCATGGGGTAAACACAAGTCATAAGGTTATACTCAAGTTATATTCGCATACATAAATAATTCTAGTTCAACTAATTATAATCATGACCCTAATGTCCTAAGCTTTAAGACTAGATGATAAAGGCTTTTATAAAATAAGTCTAGTTTGATAAGTTAAAACAACTAGGGTTTGTAACATAATTACCAATAACTTATAGATTCAAATAATAAATCTTGAGTGTTGTTATTAATAAATAAACTAGGGTTTAATTATTGAAGAATCCTAAGTCCTAGTTGATATTGATAAATGGTAATTCTTAAGTAGCAAAATAACTTATTACTACTCTCTTAATTAATAATCAAGACGCATTAAAAATAATAATAAATAACTTTTATTAAATTTTGATTAATAAGAATAAATAATATTTATGAATATATGGTCCACAAGGTCATTAATATTTTACTCATTTATATCAAAGGTTTTATGTATATATTTATGTACATATTATTTTTTTTAATAGCAGATATCATTTATTTGGCTAATAAAATATTTCTATTTCATTTAGTACTCCAATTCCAAATCTTTCTAAGAATTTCGAAATCTTTGGAGGAAAAACATAGTAGTAATTTTAGTTAGGGTAATAAAATTTGCTAATCAAAATTGCCTAGGATCAACAAGGTTATGATCATAATTTTCCTATTGCTAACAAGATTCATGAGCATATATTCCAACATCAATCAACAAACTATTCTATTCAAGAACAAAGACTGAAATTCATACCTACTATCACATGGCCAAATCCCTACTAAACATAATCATACTCATGGCTTCAATAAAAATAAGAACATAAAAATCCTATTCACTAAAGGTGACATAATATCTAGTATGCTTAAACACTCATACTTACTTAAGACATGATGAACATACGTCGATTCTGAAAGAATTTCTTAAAACTTAATCATGATCAATCATTCTCACGCTCCAATGCCAACCCTTTCATACATATGCATATACTCAATCCCCAATCATATTCTATTCTCTCTAACAACATCCAAGAGACATGAATTCAGAATTAAAAAGAAGGTTAAGGAGAAATACTTGTTGGACGATTATCTCAATGAAGATTTAAGAAGGTCCATGCACTTGAGGGTCTTGAGTTGTCCAGGAGAGGAGAAAGAAAATAGAGAGAGAGAGAGCATTAGTATCACATGTTAAGGGTTGAAGGGAAGAAGATGAACAAAAGTTGTTCTTGGTTACCTTAATGATGTTCTTGAGACTTCAAAGAAAAATCTGGTTTTGATCCGATTATAAATTTTTGTTACTGAGATTTGATGTTTTGAATTCCAAAATGGACTCTAGGGGGTATGTAGGTGTGTTCTAGAGTTTTTGAGAGGGATTGGAGGTGTTTAGAGTGGTCTTTGGCTTGAAGAAAGGTACTGTGTGTTCTTGGTGAAAATGGAGAGGATTAGAGGTGAATGCTGGACGAATTTTCTGAAGAGGGTTGGACGAATGATTGAGAAAGTTTAGGGATTTGGTTTTCAGTTTAGGGAGGAAGAGAAAATTTTGGTTGTTTGAAATTCAAATGGAGAAATTTAAGGAGTGTTTTGAGGGGGAAGATATGTTAATGGTGTTTGATTGAGGGAGGTTTCTTAGAGCTGCAAATAGCTGACTGGTTTGCTGAGATTTGCTGAAATGAATAAGGGTTGAGGGAGCTATAAGGCTGGCCGAATTCCTGAGTTTTATGGTAGAAGAATCTTTAGTTATGAGGCCTAATCCAATGGTGTTTTCATGGGGCAAATGCTGGAATTTTTTAACTTCAAATGGAAGTTTGATTGGAGTGATTGTATGAGGAATTTGAGAGGTGGCTATGGGGTCTGGTTGTGCAGGGTAAGTGGAGGGGGGTAATGGTGTTTAGTTCATGGCTGAAAAAGGATTAACTTACAGAGATTTGATGGTGGTTTTCGGACAAGGCATGAAGAGAACAAGTCTGGAATTTTTCTAGTTGTGGTTCGAATGGTTGCAGAATTTTCTGTGCAGTTTTTTCTGCAATATTCCAGCCGATTTGCAAAGGGTTTTGAGAGGTGTTTGAGGGCCCTTTCAGGCTGGTTCCCGGGCTTCTTTATGGAGGAAAACCAGAGGTAATTTACTGGTTTGAAGGCAGTAGAAATAGCTTTGATTTTCGGCTGCCATGCATCGAAACTGTCCAGAATTTTTATTTTCTGGTTCCCACAACTTTGTGCAGTCCAGTTTTTGCAAAAGATTTTCAGTCCTCAAGCTGAATAAATTGGCTATTTTTCTGGCAGCAATTGAGTAAGGAAGATGGCTAAGATTTTTGAAGACTAGGCTGCTCAAGAATCTGGAAAAATTTCAGATTCTTTTCATGGAGGATATGAATACTATAGAGTGGAGTTTGAAGGCTCAACCGTGGAGATTAATTTCTCTTGGGAACCTTCATTAACTCCTTCCCTATTTTCAATCCAATCTCCAACCTCTAAGAATCATTTTCAAAATTTCAAAGGCCAAGAATCCTTGCTGAATTTTCTGGAATTAAAAACATAGATTTGGGTAAATTTTGAACAAATTTAACTGCTAAAGAGTTTAGGGTAAGTTAGGGAATAAAAGGACATGAATCCCTCAAGAATTCTTTTTAGGATATAAGAATAGGATTAGGACATTTCTTTCATGTCTCCTCTAGGACAACACTTCTATTTTTACTTATGGAATGCAAGAGACGAAAATCCAACCTTAAATTAAAATAATCATGATAAAACTTAAATGAAGGGATTTGAACTCATGACCTTATAGATTAATTCCAAAGCTCTAACCACTAAACCACAACAACTCTTGTTCTTATTTTCTCTCTCAAATATTCTTCCTATTCAATCCTCAAGCTATCTTCCTATTTTAACTTCAAGCAAAATTACCATTTTACCCCTCCTATTCAATAATCACAACTAAGCCTTTTAGCATATAAATCATAATTCTAAAGCACATAAAATCATTTAAAATATATATATATATTCATGCAAAATAATATGATATGCATCCCGACCCCCTTACTCTAGGGTTGGGTTTTGGTGGGGTTTCACATATAATGTCACGCCTCGTGCCTGCGGACCTAAGAGCGCGACTATGGGCTTTACAGCACCCACAGTCAACTATTTGGCGCCGTCCTCGTTGGGCCAAAATGGATATCCCAAGTTAACAATGGGTACATAGGCCCACTTTTATATACCATTCATACTTCTCATCCCAATCCCATGTGGGATTGGGGTATCACTTTCACCTCTCCATTAGGCCTAAGCGTTCTCGTTGGGCCCATACTTTAGGGGCCAAACCCAGGACCAACCAGGTGGCATGAGATTCTAAAGGTGGCTCCCACCGCGTACCGTGTAGCACTTAGTTCCCATACCGGGGGCTGGTTACCTTCTCTGATACTAAATGTCACGCCCCGTGCCCGCGGACCCGGGAGCGGGACTATGGGCCTTATAGCACCCACGGTCAACTACTTGGCGCCGTCCTCGCTCGGTCAAATGGATATCCCAAATTAACAATGGATACTTAGGCCCATTCTTATATTCTATTCATACTTCTCATCCCAATCCCATGTGGGATTGGAGTATCACATACTACCTACGGGCAATCTTGTCCTAAAAACCTCCAACGTAGGTTGGTGATCCTAGCAAATCCCCTAGACTTTTAATTTTACTTTTCCATTAGTTCTAGATACTTCTAGAAATCTATGCTATAGGGGGTCATGTTCAGAATGACATAAGGAAATACATTATCTCTAATAATAGTTGTGATAGAAGCCATGGATTCACTAGAACCCCTTTCTCACTTAATCTTTTATTGAAATTAGAGTTTTAGGCCAAAAAATATTTTATATAATCTTATGGTTTGATTAACCTTAGTAAAAAACTAAAATTCAATAGTATTCTCTATGTCAAGGATTAAATCCTTTGAGAGAATAAATTATGAATTTATTTTATTATACTAAGTTAATAACCAAGTAAAACATTATTAAATAACCTTAAGTTCAACATTTTTCTCTATGTCAAGGATTAAACTCTCTAAGAGAATAAACCATGAACTCTTTTATTTTTAAAGTTTCTTAGATTAAAATGTTTTATTAAAAACCATTTTGTCTAGTGAGACTTTGGCCTCACAAGAACTTGCGAATTTAATCACAAAAATGAAATAAGCATGATAACAAAAGTAAACTTTTTCATGCTTAAACTATTCGTTTATTCCTAAGCGACCAAACAATGGATTAAATATCATGAATAAAAAAGTAACGATCATGTTTAATCCTAAGGTGGTTTCATCTTTTACTACTCATTTTCATGCAAATTATTCATCCATAGGTAAATAAAACTATTTCAAAAAACTAACCTCATACAATGGTTTCAAAAAATGATTACATCAAAGAAAAATTAAGGTACAGAACTTCAGTAGTGCTCTCCTTTCTCTTGGATAAAATTGCGCGCATCCGCCTTTAGGCAGAATAGACCTGGCGCCTGGTCTATTGGGCCTTCCTGGCATCAAGTCTACTCTGTTTCTCTAAAACCTCCGGTTGGGCAGAGTGGACTTGGTGCATGGTCTGATCAGCCTACCTAGCGCCGGGTCCATTCTTGAGTTCATCGATTTCTGGAAAAATCCTGCTTTTTAGCCATTTTTCACCTCCTCAACAATTCCAGCAATCATGTTCTTCAATCCCCAAAACTTACAGGTTAAAAGAAATACAGAACTAGGTATAAAAACATGCATTTACAAGTGCCTATGCCTCTAACCACGAGGCATACAACGAATCTACTTAAATCTAGAAAAAATAATAGGAAAACCATTAGAATACATGATCATATGCCTCTAACTTAGAGGCCTACATGAACTCTAGAAACTAATGTATGAGGGATCACATAAAATCATAAAAGATTCATTTTTAATAGTAAAGAAACCATATTTTTCAGTTTTTAACCCTAGTACATGCTCCTAGATGAAAACCGTGTCTCTAATACCACCTAAAGGACAAAAACAAAAAATATCAAAGAAAATGCAGCAGAAATTTTCAATTTTTTGAGCCACATCTATAAGAGAGTACTTACATTTCTTGACTGGTTGTAGGTTAACCAATGAGGGATCGAGTTGCACTGGAACTTGTGTTGGAAGGGGAGAAGAAGGTACTTGCAATTCGACCAGTATTCCCACCAATTTCTACTCCTATGCATCAAGTGTCTCCAAGCTTTCTCTATTCATCTTCTACAGTATGACTCTACCTTGATCTTAGGTTAACTTAGAGAGAGCTCCTTTTTTGGATAATCAAGATCCTCTACGAGAGAGAAAGAAGAGAAGAACGTGGAATAAAGAGAGATGCAGAGACGGCACACCATAGATTGAAGAAAAACGTCGTTTTTCTTTCCTCTTTTACCCTCTTAATTTCGGCCAACCTTAGGGCTTTCTCAAGCCCTAATGGGCTTGGTGCTGTGCTCATAAATTAGTCTAAGACTAGTCTAATCCTCTTAATTAATTAATTATCTTTTCTGTACATCATTAAATACCCAAGACTAATTAATTAATTATAATTAGACTCTTAATATATGTCAACATATATCTACCCAATTAATTAATTTATTCCTGCCCAATCTTCTTTATTAATTAATTTTCTTTTTTGGGCCTTATTAAAACCCAAGACTAATTAATCAATTCTAATTGGACTCTTAGAATAAATTTTATTTCTCTTCCAAATATTTATGTATCAAGCCCAGAGTGTGTCTAAACAACACCAAGGTAACTTGAGCAACTCCGAGGACCAAAATGACCAAAGAGACATATTATTCATGGTTACTAAAATGACCAAAATAACCTTACTATTAAATAGCAGCATCTTACCATTTTAAATATTTACATTCATCACCATATGAAAATATTAACCACAACAATAATATTGCTAAAGCAATGTCTCCGACTTACAAGTGAAATAACGGAAATACCCCTCTATGTAACGCCCATCAATAAGACAGGATAAATGTATTAACACCCATCTCAAAAATATCTACCATCCTTAGATCTCTAGTCTGATAATCCATGACTAACTTGAATGTACTTGCTTATCGTTGGAAGCTACCTCGAAGCACACATTCTAGAGTCACTTTCCCAGGGCCCTGGATCATTAGATTATCTCGGACATTCACAAGAGAGTGATTTAACTTCATTAAGTGAAGCCTAGAAACTCTATTGCATAACTTCGTCTTAACTAACTAGAGTAATACACCCAATATACAAGGATATTGATCTCACAAAAGAAATCTCACCTAACATAAATCAAAATATAAAACCCCAGCTTTGCAAGAGCACCAACTCACACTCAAGTGTGAAGGTATCCATCCATATTATAACAGTAATAGTTTAGTCACTATGATTATAGTACTTTACAAAAGACCAGTACTACAGGTCCAGTTCTACATATTCGAAATACGCTTATATCTATGATGCGACTGAACTACTCACTGATTTAAGGTAAACCATTCCTCATTGGAATTCATAGTATAATAGTCTTGCCTTGATGAAATGCTCAGCTCCATCAAACGGCTAAGAAGTCAATTTTACTTGTATGATAAGTACCTATGGTCTATACCTTACTGTGAAGAACAACCCAACACATAAACCATTAATTGTCATACTTGAACCTTAAATGTACAATAATATAAGAAACAAACTAAATTGAATGAATAAACATTTTATTGCAATATATTTACATAGAATACATAGTCTTTGAGGGCATACTTTTCCAACAGTTTTAAGACTTGTTTATGTATTGTTTTGATTCGTAATAAGTTTAAATTTGAGTTGTTTCTTTCATTTCTTCTGTGTGTCTTAGTTAAAAAATCCCTTGTCCAAAGGATGGGGAGACATTCCTAGCCCTAATAAGGTACGTAGGTAGTGGGGTGTTACACACATGGTTCATCTTCATTTTAAGTGAAACCGTAAGACTTTATAGTCTTATTAAAATGAATGTTCCATTTTCTTAATGCCATATTAAGTCCATAGATAGAATTTTTAAGCTTACAAATCATATGTTCCTGGCCTTTAGCAATAAAGCCTTCTGATTGGGACATATAAATGTCTTCGCTAAGATAGCCGTTAAGAAAGGCCATCTTGACATCCATATGCCATATCATTTAGTCATAATAACATGAGATAGCAAGGAGTATATGGTTGGACTTAAGCATGGCTACCGGAGAAAAGATCTCATCATAATCAATTCTTTCTTTCTGTGTATACCCATTTGTCATAAGCCTAGCTTTGAAGGTTTTCACCTTCTCATCTACACCTCTTTTCCTCTTGTATTCCCACTTACACCCAATAGGTTTTATCCCTTTAGATAAAGCTACAATATTCCAAACTTGATTGAAATATATAGACTCAATCTCAGTTTTCATTGCTTCATACCGTAGGTCTGCATCGGCATCAGTAATAGCCTCCTCATATCTAGTGTGATCTTATTCCTGGTGATCAGAGACTAGGTTAAAGACCCTTTCAGTCCAACTTTTTGGAACCCTAGATGCCCTCCCAGTACGACGAGGCTCTTTTTGTACAGATTCCTGAGGCTATTTCTTTTCTTGTTCAATAATCGGGTAAGAAGAAGTTGATGTAGAGGATAACTTCTCCTCGAGTTCCAACCTAGTTGAACTTTTCATCGATGTACTTTGATTATATTCCAAGAATCTAGCGTTAGTACTTATCTGTACTTTATGCTCCTTGGGATGATAAAAGTAACCATCCTTAGTTTCTTTTGCATACCCAACAAAGTAGCATAATTCTGACCTTGGTTCTAGCTTATCTCCCTTGATTAATACATAAACTGGACAGCCTCATATCTTGAGATGGTTTAGACTTGGCTTATGCCTAGTCCACACCTCATAGGGTGTCTTAGGTACTGACTTGGAAGGTAACACGTTCAGAATATATGCTACTATTTCCAGGGCATATCCCCAAAAAGAAGTTGGAAGAGTAGCATGAGACATCATGCGTTAGACTATTTCTATCAATGTTCTATTTCTTCTCTCAGCTACTCCCTTCTACTGGGGAGTTCTCAGTGCAGAGAGTTGGGATAGTATCCCATAATGTACCATATAGTCCTTAAATTCACTAAGGAAGTACTTTCCGCCATGATCAGATCATAGGGTTTTGATCAGTTTACCTGTTTAACGCTCCGCTTTTGCCTTAGACTCATTGAACTTATCAAAAGAGTCAAACTTATGCCTTATCAAGTAAACATAGCCTTACCTAATACAATTATTCATGAAGGTGATAAAGTACTCAAACCATCCTCTCGTTGCGTAGACAAAAGACCACGCACATCAGTGTGAATAAGACTCAATACCTCATTAGCTCTATCCATCTTTTAGGTTAAAGACATTTTGGACATCTTTTCCATTAGGCAGGATTCACACTAAGGCAAAATTTCCAATCTCAATAAACTCAAAGGCCCATCATGGATCAATATTTGGATCCTAGTTAAGTTAATATGACCCAGTCTTACATGCCAAATATATGAGTCATTAACATTAGTCTTTCTTTTCTTACTTAAAGGGTCACTTTGAGCTTTATTTATTTGATTTTATAGGGTTTATAAAGAATAGGTTTCCATACATGTATGCGGTATATAAAACTTCTCCATTTTTACTGATAGTAATACAGAATACTTCTCCATTTTTACTGAATGAAAAAAATAGAATAACCATGATTTAATAATTTTGCAACTGAAATCAAATTCTGACTAAAACCTAATACATATAAAATATCCTTCAAAATTACTATTCTATTACAATCAAATTTAAGTTCTAGCTCTCCCATTACCTAAGCCCATACTTGTGCTCCATTTTCTATGCGTAATTAATGTTCGCACTTCTAGAGTCTTTTTATCTTCCTAAACCCCTGTAAAAAGTTACAGATATGATCAGTAGCTCTAGAATCAACAATCTAAGTGGAAATTGATCCAAGAATAGATACTAACCGTAGATAGAACACATTACTTGTGGGGTTTTTCTTGCCTGATGATCTGGACACTCTTTTTTTCAGTGTCCATTCTTCCCATATTTGAAGCATTTGCATTGAGTTTATCTTTGCAATGGGACTTGGGCTAGGCTAATGCGTTACTTTTTTTCTTCTTGAACTTTTTGGGCTTGGGCCTAGTTCTTGAAGAAGAAGCCTTAACTATCATAGCCTTTGACTGTGGCTTCATGACCTTCTCTGCTACCTGGAACTCTTTCATTACCTCTGTTAAACTCATGTTTAACTTTTTCATGTTGTAGTTCAACTTGAATTGAGTAAAAGAGCTTAGTAGAGATTTGAGAACCATATTCACTTACCTTTTGTGGTTAACCATAGCCCCCAAGACTTCTGCTTCCTCAAAAGCAACAATCATGGTGAGCATATGCTCCCTGATTAGTGCTACCTTAGCCATCTTGGTGTTGATGATCGTTCTAAGAGCATCCTGCCTTGCGGGCCAACTCTTACCAGTGAACATTGTGGCCAATGATGTGCTAATGTTGTTGGCAATAGCCATGTGATCATGTTTAGACTGGAGCACATTAGGCATGGAGGCCAACTGTCGGCCTTCTTGTATGCCTTTTCAGTTCACACTCCTCTACGGTGGAACCCTCTCTGATAATGGGGCAAGTCTCATAGAGGATATACTTATACTCATCCATGGCGGGTATTCTGTCTAGGTTCCTTTTTTAGGCTACATAGTTTGGATCCATTAGCTTATTCTCCCAGCGAATAATAGCCAAATGACTGAAAGAACCTCCACCAATCATTTCTGAAAATAGAAAATAAAAGAAAATTCTCAATTTGTGAAAAATAAATAATTTGTGCACTTTATATTTATATTAAATCTAATAATAGCTACTATCACTATTATCTTTAATATGGTCAATTTGGCTCTAAAAAGAATTGACATGACTTCTTGGGAAGATTAATAGTTTCCTAAGCTAAGTATGTTGATCATCACAAATTGACTACCTTTTTAGATAATGATCCAGAGGATAACTCCATCAAAGGGATGGTCATTTCTTCTCATTTTCTATGGACAATTCTCGCACTATGACCTCTAACATGGGCTTACCAATCACAATACGTGTCCTGGGCATGAATTATGTCCATCTATTAGATCTAGATCCTTGTAGAATCTCCATCCTATATGGGCTCACTCCCAGGGTGACGTGAGGAGATCCACAATCTCTAATGAGGATCGTGATAGAAGCCGTGGGGTCGTTGGAATCCTTTTCCCATTTAGTCTTTTAAAACAAGGGTTTTTAAAGAAAATATCTCTTTGAAAATTTCCTATTATGTATCCCTTAACTCTTTGTAAAATATCTAAATCTATAAATCTCTATGTCAAGGTAAAATCTTTGAAGAGATTTTCTATAGATTAATTTCACCTAGTTAAGTACTTAATGATTTAAAAAATTTCCCTTTAAAACTTTTAAAAGACATTATTCCCAAGTTTTTTTGACAAAAAAAATAGTTTTCTTGTAAAAAGAATTAAAATGATTATTCCTTTTAACTTACAAAAATATCTAAATCCAAAATATTCTCTATGTTAATGATAAAATCCTTTGGATTATTTTTTTCCTTTCAGTTAAAATGACCATTTAATTAAAGAAAAAAGTTTTTCCTTGCCAAAAATTCCTAAGACTTTAGTCTAGAGAAAATGTGCACATAGGTTCACTTAATAGAAACTAGCATGCTTGAAAATAATAAATTGTTTTCATGCTTTTCTATTATTTTCACCTAAATGTCCATATAATGAATTAAACACCTTAATTAATTTAATTAATGGTCTTGCTTAATCCTAAAACCTTTCTATTATTTTTCATGCAAAATATTCCAAGAATATTAACTATGTAAAAAATAATAACTTTGTTTAGTATGGGACCCAAAATGAAAATGAAAAACTGCATGAAATTACAAGGAAAAATAAAAAATAAAAAATAAAAAATTCCTCCTGGTTTTCTTGCACCTGCCATACCAGATTATGCTCCTGAGTTGGACCACCCACTCACGACCCACCTACTGCCCGTGACCTACCCACCTAAGTCGTGACCAAGCCTCGGGAGGCTTAGCCCTTGTCGGCCGAGGCTAGGTGCAAAAATTGCACAAAGCCTCGAGAGGCTTTAGTCGTGTTGCGGGAGGTTGGGCCTTGCTTTGGCTGGCTTGAATGGTCAAGCTACGGCTCGGCTTGGTTCACCTGGCGGCTTCTCTCATGGAGCCCAGTTGTAACTTCTGAATCAAACACGGCCTCTCGAGCCGCTCACTGTTCATCTTCTTCTTTATTTTTTAGTGGCATTTATAGGCTCCTTTTGATTACAGAATTCAATAGAAATTAATAAAAACAAACAAATGCCTATGCCTTTATTTACAAGCTTACACAATTCAATCAACTATGAACGCCAGTAGAGTATGTAGATCCTATGCCTCAACCATGAGGCTTACGTCATATCTATCCCATACCAGAAAACACGAAGGATCACATGCATGATATCAAAATAACCATTAGCCAATTTTTTTTTTTTTTTGGCTAATATGCTCCTTATGTTTTCCATTAAAACAACATGCTCTTATACCAATTGAGTTGAATATAGTAGAAATGAACGCACAAAAACATTTAAAACACGCAGTGGAAGAGGTGTTAGCATTGCGTTTTGTTAAAACGTGCTATATTGGCTGCTCTAGGTTAGATTGAATAGGCACTGGTACACTTTGTGATGCTTTTGCAACTTTTCTTGGCATGAACCTACATAAAATCCTAGCCTTTTGGAATATTACCACAACCTAAAATATCGGTAAAAGTAATATGGGACAAAAGGACAGGTCTTTTCAAACTCTTGACTAACTGCTAAAGAACAATATCAAGAAGAATGGTTCTCTATATTTGTATCAATTCTATACACATAGCAATACTAGAGAGAAATCAATAGCAGAGAGAAAAGCAAAACTCAGGTATATTTCTCTATACTATTGTATTCTATGTTTCACACGCCGCTCACTAAATCTTTAAACCCCAATAGCCCTCAAAATCTTTTCTCAATCCAAACTCTATCCTCTAGCTACTATCTAGGAGTTTAAAAATTTGAGATAACGTGCTTCACCCAACCCTCTCCTAACTAAAAAGCTGGGCTTGGATTGTGGTTTCGGATCTAAGGTCTAAACCACTTAGGCCAAGAACTAATTAATTATTTAATCTAGGATTAAATAATAACCCATGAATAATTAATTAGCCTAAACCAATTCTCAAGACTTAGTTAAATCCAAATATTAAATCTGGGCATATGTAGTACACCAATTGTAGTACACCAAAATATTCGTTTGGCTTTATGGTGAACAATTCATAGTCATGAATTAAAAACCCCAATTTAGATTCCTTAACTTAGTTTGTCCCCTCATGGGTGATCTCAATGAGTTTCCATATGTCATAGGCTGAATCACAACCACTAACTCGATTGTATTCAGTGGCATCAATGGCACAACACAAGATATTCATAGCTTGAGAGTTCAATGTCATCCTAACATTGTCTTCAACATCAAGTTCATCATTTTGTTTAGGTACTTTTTCACCATCAATAACTTTTGTCAGAACAAAAGGACCATTTTCAATCAAATTCGACAACTCAAAGTTGATTCAACAAACATAGATTTTCATTCTATTTTTTCTAGAATGTGTAGTTGTTTCATTAAACAATGGAGGTCGATTTGTTGACGAACCTTCAACATATGAAAGAAATAATGAGTTTTCCATGAGGATCTTTTCTACAAGGCTGTTAGACCGAGAATAGAGTAGACCACACTTTGATACCAAATGAAAAACCTTAGAGGGCAGTGAATAAGGTTTTTGACAAACTAAAATTTTTCCCCAAAAAAATCTTTTCTGAAGGATAGAAATGTTCTTCGAATCTTGGACCAATGACACTTGTAATAGGAAGAGCTTATCAGAAATATCCAGATTTAGAATGGAGTAAAATGCATGATGAAATTAATGCTGGATTGAAGATGGGTTGGTTAAATCCAAATATTAAATATGGGCACATACCCTGACTATTTAATTAAATAATTAAACCATGTAATTAATTTATTCTCTCTTTGGGCCTTTTATTTTATTCTAATCCAATAATTATACTAGGTTACCTAAATAAAAGAAAACCCATTATTCTTAAGACCAATTCCTCAACCCAAAAATCATCAGGACTTATAGGCTATTTCGTGAACCAAAAGGCATATCGCCTTAGCTACTAAAATAACCAAAATACATCTGCTATATAAATAACATTATTTTGTATTTTAAATATTTTCTAATGCCACCATAACAAAATATTAACCCAAGGACAATGTTGCAATAGCAAAGTCTCCAACCTACAGAGGTTATAACTAAAATATCTATCTTCATATTGCCATACATTTGGAGAGAAAAAGTGTACTAATACCTCTCTAAAAGACATCTACCAACCTTAGACATCTAGTCTAATGATCCAAACTTCCTGGAATATTTGCACTTATCAAGAGAGCTACCCTAAAGTAAATATCCAAGTCATGTTCCCTAAGTCTCTAGATAATTAAATCATTCGAACAATCATAAGGGGCGATAGACTTCCTGTACAAGTCTATCTTAACTAACTAGTCACATATACTCAGCATATAAATATATCGATTATACGATAGAACATCAATTGTAGTACACTAAAATATACGCTTCCAGGTTTGCTAAACTATCAAACCATACTCAATCCAAAGGGTATAAGTCTACACTGTAGTAGTAGTAGTAGTTTGGGTTTCTACTATATAGTACTTTTAGAAACCATTACAACAGGTCCAGTCTACGTATTTGAAATACGCTTATGTTATGAAGCGAGAGGACTACTCACTGGCTAAAGGTAAGCCATTCCCCTTTTGGAATTAGTAACACAATAACCTTATCATGATGAGATTCTTATTCTCATCATTCGGTTAAGAATAATAGTTTATATGTTATGTAATCCGTGATTTATACCTTACTGTGAAAGACCTCCATTCATATGTGTAACACCCCGGAAAACCTAGGCCCGCCAGGGCCGGGGATGTCACCCCGTCCAAAAGACAAGGGGTCTTTATAACTAGGTCATAAATAAAATTGCTAAAATAAATAATACTCAAACTAAAAAAAGAATTTATTACAACCCAAAATACTTCAAAAGTACATCCATGAAATTCCAAAACAAAAACCATAATTAAAATCATCCACTCTCGTCTCCCCAAAGTAATACATAAAATCAAAAGACACATTATCTTCCAAGGTAGCTACTCACCCACAACAAGATCAACCTGAAATCATGATAAAAGGTGGTGAGACAGAAATCTCAGTAAGTCCGTGTGTGCTTTGGGTGTTTAGTGGAAACAGTTCGTGGATGCAAAGTGTGAAATCATTATAAGAGAAACATTGGCAAGCAATAAACATTAGTTAAAAGAAAGAGTGGCGTTTTGGCTCTTCTAGCCATACATAAGTAATGAAATCAACCACTTGAAAGAAAGGGATATGGGTTACCACACGTTGGGCCCCATAACCGGTCAGAATGCCTAACACTTTGTGCAGACTGACAAAAGTAGGTGATCGGCCTACTGGGCAAGATACTCATCCTTCTCTATACCCAAACAACCGCCGGGTGTCCATTCCGGCAAACACACAGTCACTTGACTGAAACAAAATAAACTACTAGCTCGAACCGGCACGACTCACTGGAACTGGCATCTTATCCAGGAAGGACTCACCCCTCAGAGGTGGCCACCTACTGAGTGACTTACCCTAACCCTTCAAAGACTAGTCCTAGTAGTCCACCCTTATTGAGTACTCAACGACATTCCCCACTTGGGATAAAATGAACAAAGCATTGTTCTTCATGAAAATAACAACTTGAGCATTTCCAAAGCTTTGGGAGAAATTAGTTTTAGAAAGAGTTTCAAGTTTGGAAAAATCTGCTCAAAGACTTTTAAATAATTTAAGCGTTGGAATTAACGATGAATTCAACCCTTAATTGCTTTCAAATAACCGAGTGTCCTTGCACTCCACATTTGGCTTGCCATAAGGAAATTATTTCACATCAATTAGGTTTTATGCAGGAGCTTACCTGATTCTTGCTCACAACAACAAGGTCCCGAATAGCTGACCTAACCCCACATGGGCAAATACAAATCTTAATCAGATTCAAGCCACAGTCCACTTCCTCAATTTTAAATCAACTCAATTTACTACTACCATGATTCTAGTGTCCCAAGCTTTAAGGCAAAACAATAATTGAATAGGTTTATAAGCTAAGTTTAATTTGTTATTTAAAATAATTAATGGATTAGGAAATAAATTCTAATAAGTTGAAAGTTTAAATCTTGTTAAGGAAAATTTAAAGTTTATTTGATCAAGAGTCATAGGTGGTACTATGTAAAATAGTGATTTAATGATAGCTTAGTTGTTAGAAAATAAATGATAGCTAAAACTAGTTAAGATTAAATTTAATAAGTCTTTCTTGGAAAATAATAAGTAAATCCTTAAGGGTTTTGATTTAGTAAATATTTTATTAAGTATAAATCTTTCCATAAAGGCTTTAATTAATTTCTTTATTTTAAATAATATTTATTTATTTTATTTTCTAGAAAAGTTATTATTTATTTGACTAAAATATCCTTTACATATATTATAATTCCAAATCTACCCTTCCTAGGGTTTTCGAAATTCTCTAGCAAAAATTATTAGTAAATATTTTATTCATGAAATAAAATTTGCTTAGGGACAACTAGATAATGATCAAGATTCCATGGTCAACCATAATCAATAACATACTCAATCCTTCAATTCATCAAATCATCCAAATCTTGCACATAGGCATAGATCTAAATTTATTAAGACATGCTTTAACCTCTACTAGCATAAACATGATCATGGCTTCAAAATCTAATCATGCATACAAATCCTATTCACCAATGGTGACATAACCTCTAGCATGCTTCACCATAAATACTACCTATGACATGCATCAAACCTCAACTCATCATTCAATCCACCAATATAATCCTTCCATGCATAATTCCCACCTCCTTCACAATCATCCATATACTTGTGCTTCAATCTCGACAACAACACATACACAAACCCATCGCCATTCATCTTCTCATAACATCAACCTAGAAATATGATTCTAAAGTTTAAAGAGAGGATTGAAGGTACTTACTTGGTTGATGAATGACTTGAAGGAGTTTAGAGAAGATCTCAACTCCTAGATGGCTAATCTTGTTCAAGAAAGGTGGCGAAAGCTTGGTCATGGAGGAAGAGACCATTCGGCCAAGAGAGGGAATTTCGGTCCATGAGAGAGAGAGAGAGGAAGAAGTCATTAGCATGATTATTTATATAGATTCTCACTAGAGATCTATTTTGAAGAGGATGATGTTGATAGAGTGAATTTACCTTGCAGATGTTCTTGTTCAGAAATTTCTGCTTTGATCCGAAGTAGCAAGATGTTTGGTGGAGTTTGATGTTAATAATGGTGTTGATGGATTCACAGCAATGAATAGACTAAATCTAGAGATTTTCGTGAGGGTTTAAGGTGGTTTGGAGAGGTATTTGGTGTAGAGAAGAAGTGGGTGTTCTTGGTGTAGTGTGTGTGTGTGTGTTCTTGATGCATGACGAAAAATCGAGAGAGGGAGAGTTGGTTTGTGCAGCTACCGATTTTTCTGTGGGAATAGGCCTAGCTGAATTCTTGTAGGGTTTAGGGAGCTGATGCTCTGATTTGGAAGAGAAAAGGAAAGGTTAGTTGTTACAATCCTTGAAGAATATTTTTGGGAAGTGAATTTGGACGGTTAATTATCCTAAGAATATCTTGATTTGTTTGGACACCTTGAAGTCTCCTATGGCCGACTGGATTGTGCAGCTCCTCTGGGGAATTAAAGCTGGTTAAAGGAGGCTTGTGATGGCCAAAACTAAGGTGCACAATGGTGGAGAAGATGTCTGATCAATTGAGCAAAATTTTATGGAAAGTTGTTAAACAAGATGGCTGAAATTTTGGAAAGTAATCAAGCTTAATGGCAGGGATTTGGTTGAGGGATTTTCGGACAGCCATTGCTGCCTTTCGTCCACAAGCTTGAGGGAAATAATGTAGCTCTGTTAATGGATGTTTAAGGGAGGTTTTGAAAGAAGTAGGTTGGGGTTTTCGGTTGGAACAAAATAGGAAACAAGCTGGACAAAAAATTCTGCACAGAAATTTCGCTGCACAGTGATTTTTCTGGCAGATTTTCGTCTACTATTTAGAGCCATTTTGCAGCGAGTTTTGAAGGGGATTTCAGGGGTATTCAAGGCTGGTTTCCAGCCTTCTTTAGGGAGAAAAAACATAGCTAAGGTGCTGCACAAAATCTTGGAGAAAGCAGCTTGGTTTTGAGCTCCTAAAACTGATTTTCGTACAGGAATTTTTCCTGCTTTGCTCCAGCTTGTGCAGTCCGAAATTGGTCAAGAATTTTCAGGTTTCAAACTGATCCTAAAGACCATTTTTTTGGCAGCATTTGGGAGGGAATATGAGCTATAATTTTTGACCTTTTGAAGGTACAACAAGCTGGAAGATTTCAGCTCATTCCATGAAGATAGATGAACTAAGATAGAGGAAAATTTCAGCAAGCTTTCAAGAGGGATTTTTCTCTTGAATTTTCCCACAAATATACCATATTTTCCAAACCAAAAGAAGTCTTTTGCCAAGACATTTTGATCCTAAAAGACCTCAGCACTCTACTGGATTTTCTGGAAAGAAAAAGGCTAGAACATCTTGATCAAACTAATGAGTTGAGAATTGAGGAAAATTAAAGATCAAGGAAGGATGATTTTCCCTATAAGAATTTCGAGAAGAGTAAAAGGAGTGGAATGAGATTACTTCTATCATGTCTCTCCTAGAACATCATCACCACATTAATCTAGGCCCTTAAGGCTGAAACCATCCTTTCCCAAGCAAAATAAAATTTACTCAAGCTAAAGCTTCTATGATGGACTTTGAACCTTAGACCTCAATAATTTATTCCAAAGCTCTAACCACTAAACTACAATAACTATTGTTGATACTTTCACTAGAAAAATTATTTTCTATTCAATCCACAAGCTATCTCCCTATTTTCACCTTAGGCAAAAATTACCATTTTGCCCTTCTCACACAACTTCAAAACAATAAACTCACATCCAAAGCATATAAAAATCATATGAAAGCATATTTAAACATGAAATAAAGCATGTTATGCATCCCCAACCCCCTTACTCTAAGGTTGGTCTTGACTGGGGTTTCACATCTTCCCCTCCTTAGAAGAATTTCGTCCTGAAATTCATGCATACCTTTATTTTAGCTCGGGATACTTCCGTTTAACCCATTCTTCCGATTCCCATGTAGCATCCTGCATGCCATGGTGCTCCCACTAAATCTTAACCTTCGGTATCTGCTTATTTCGGAGTGTTTTGACACTGCGGTCCAATATCCGTACAGGCTTTTCCACGTACCTCAAGTCTGGCTGCAACACTAACGGTTCCTCATTCAACACGTGACCGGGATCCGCATTATACTTCTTCAACTGTGACACATGGAACACGCCATGGGTACCCGTCAACCCATCCGGTAGGTCCAATCGGTAAGCTACTGGTCCGATTCTTTCCTTAATAAAAAACGGCCCCAAATACCTCGGATTCAAATTTCCACCCTTCGGATGCTTCACAATCCCCCGGTTGGGTGATAACTTTAGAAATACACGGTCCCTGACTTGAAATTCCAATTCCCTCCTCCGGTTGTCTGCATAGCTCTTTTGCCGGCTCTGAGCCGCCTTTAACCTTTCCCAAATCAGTTTCACCTTGTCCAACATTTCTTGGACACAGACCTCTCCGGTTTTGTTCACGTGTCCATCTTCCATCCAACTCCAATACAACGGTACTTGACACTTGAGCCCATACAAAGCCTCATAAAGTGCCATCCCAATCGAGGCCTGATAGCTGTTGTTATAAGATAATTCCGCGTAAGGTACGCATTCTATCCACTTGTCCCCGAAATCCAGAACACAGTCCCTCAACATATCCTCTAATATTTGGATCACCCTTTCTGACTGCCCATCAGTCTGCGGATGCGCCGTCGTACTGAACTTCAAATTAAATCCCATTACTTCCTAGAAATTTCCCCAAAAACGAGAAGTAAACCTCGGGTCTCGGTCTGACACTATGCTCGAAGGTACTCCATGGAGTCGGACTATTTCTCGAACATATGTCTGAGCCAACTTCTCCATGGAGTCCCTTACATTTACCGGGACAAAGTGGGCCGACTTGGTCAGTCGATCCACTACTACCCATATGGTGTCCTTCTGAGTCTTTGACATAGGGAGTCCGGTGACGAAATCCATAGTCACCTCCTACCACTTTCATTCCGGCACTGGCAATGGCTACAATAGTCCCACTGACTTCTTATGCTCTGTTTTAACTTTCTGGCAGGTGAGACAAGTCGATACGTACTTGACCACATCTCGCTTCATTTCGGGCCACCAGTATGCTCTCTTCAAATCCTGAGACATCTTGACCTCTCCCGGATGAATTGCGTACTTGCTTTTGTGTGCCTCTTCCAAAATTCTATCCCTTAGCTGTTGCTCTCCGGGTACACACAATCGATCTCTGAAATGGAAAACCCCTGCTTCATCCTGACGGAATTCGCTGTCCGGTCACTTAAGCTCCTTATCCTTGAAAATTTGAAAGTCGGCGTTGCTTCGCTGAGATTCCACTATTTCTTGTTTCAAGTCCGGTGCCAACTTCAAATTGCTGATGACAATCGTTTTGTCTCGCACTTCCGTCCTTCTGTCCAATACGTCCTGAACTACTTGCATTTCCTGCACCTTCAGTCTAGCCATCCCAACTTTTCTGCTTAGGGCGTCTGCCACAACGTTAGCCTTCCCGGGACGGTAGTTGATCGGGCAATGGTATTCTTCCAAGAATTCCATCCACCTTCGTTGCCTCAAGTTCAAATCCTTCTGAGTGAAGATATACTTCAGGCTCTTATGGTCGGTGAATACCTCGTACTCAGCTCCATACAAGTAGTGTCGCCATTTCTTTAGGGCGCACACTATAGCCGCCAGCTCCAAGTCGTGAGTAGGGTAGTTCACTTCATGCGGTCGCAACTTCCGTGATGCATAGGCAATCACTTTCCTGTCTTGCATCAACACCACTCCCAGTCCTTCTTTCGAAGCGTCAGTGTACAGTGCGTAAGATTTGCCTTCCTCTGGTAGACTCAATACCGGTGCTGTCATCAGTCTCTTCTCTAGTTCTTCGAAGCTTTTCTCGCATTTCTCATTCCACACAAACGGAACATCCTTTCTCAACAAACGGGTCATTGGCGATGCGAGTGTCAAGAATCCCTTGATAAACCTTCGGTAGTATCCCGCCAAACCCAAGAAACTCTGGATCTCGGTAATATTCTCCGGCTGCTTCCAGTCTGATACCGCTTCCACCTTGGCCAGATCTACCTTAATGCCCTCCTTAGTCACCATATGACCAAGGAATGCCACACTGCTAACCAAAATTCGCACTTGCTGAACTTCGCATACAGCTTGTGCTCCCGCAATTTTTCCAACACTAGCCTCAGATACTCCGCATGCTCCTCCGGACTCTTGGAGTAGATCAAAATATCGTCGATGAATACTACTACAAACTTGTCTAGGTAAGGTCGGAATACTCGGTGCATCAGGTCCATAAATACTGCTGGAGCGTTAGTCACCCCGAACGGCATTACTACGAACTCGTAATGTCCATATGGGGTGTTGAAGGCTATCTTGGGGATATCGTCCTCTCTTATCCGCACTTGGTAATATCCTTGTCTCAGATCGAACTTGGAATAGCAACTGGATCCTTGTAGCTGATCGAATAGCTCGTCAATCAACGGAAGAGGGTACTTGTTCTTAATCGTCAAACTGTTCAGCCCTCGGTAGTCGATGCACAGCCTCAAGGTCCCGTCCTTCTTTTTTACAAATAGCACAGGCGCTCCCCAGGGCGACGTGCTTGGTCGAATATAGCCTTGGCCAACGAGCTCCTCTAGTTGCTCTTTCAACTCTTTCAACTCTGCCGGCGCCATCCGGTACGGTGTCCGCGATACTGGTTCCGCTCTAGGAACTAAGTCGATTGTGAACTCCACTTCTCGACTAGGAGGTAGAGAATCAAGCTCTGCTGGAAATACATCGGGAAAATCCTTCACTACTTCTGTGTCCTCCAGAGTACACTGGTCCTTAGGCTTGTTCATCACGTAAGCCAGATAACCTTTACAACCTTGCCTCAATAATTTTCGGGCCTTATCCCCTGCAATCAAGTACCTCAACTCTTTCACCCTCTTTCTATTAAATTCTAACACATCACAACCCGGTCTGACAAACTGAACTGACTTATTTTTGCAGTCTACCCTAGCCCCATGTTTGGCTAACCAGTCCATCCCCAAAATTAAGTTATAGTCTTCAATGTCCAACACAATCAAATCTCCCTCCAGATTTTCTCTCCCCACCTTAACCTTACAATCCTTCACATATCGATCCGCTTGCACCATCTTCCCCAAAGGGGTGCTTACTTCTAAAATGAAAGGTAGCTCCACTCCATCCCAACCCAAATGACTTGCAGACAACTTGTTTATATAGGAATGAGTAGAGCCAGGGTCAATCAAAGTATTAACGGATCGTCCTTGAATAGTCAACGTACCTTCCACCACCGCGGCATCGGCCCCAACTTCCTCTCTGTTGAGAGCGAATACCTTGGCCTTCACTTGTGGCTTCGGTGCTCCACCTTCGGCTGCTCCCATGGTGTTGGCCCGATTGGGTCCTGGGTTTTGAGCCGGGTTTCCTTGCCCGACTCGGTGCAGCTTAGGGCAGGTATTCCTCAGGTGGTTCGGGTCACCACAATGGTAGCACTTACTATCTCTTCCCTTGGACCAGCAATTCCTCTCGGTGTGGCCTTTCTTTCCACACTACCTGCAGGACGGGAGGTTCGATGCAGGTCCAGCTGGTGCTGTCCGGGCTTGCTTTTCCCGGTTCTGTCAGTGATGATTTACAGGGCACTTATGGGATTACTGCCTCGGGAAGTGTCCCTGCGGTAGTCTCGGCGGTTGGAAGGGCTTGGCTGCCATCCTGCTGCGGTCTTCGTTCTCCGTGCGAGTAGCAGCGTCCACCGCCCCCGAGTAAGTTGTCGGTGGAGCAGGTGCCAAAGCTCTCCTCAGCTTCGGTCTTAGCCCCTTGACGAACTGCCTTGTCCGGTTCTGATCGGTGTCGACCAGTCTTCGGCAGTATTTTGACAACTGCGTGAATCGAGTCGCGTATTGAGCCACATACATGCTCCCCTGCCTCAGATTCTGAAATTCGTCCTCCCATTTTTCCACAATCCACTGAGGGATGTACTCCACCCTGAAAGATTCAATTAAGTGGGACCATATCCATTCTTGCTCACCCATTACCCAGTCCTCTTGGACCTGCTGCCACCACGCTCGAGCTGGTCCTCTCAACCGAAAGGCTGCAAATTTAACCATCCGCTCCTCAGAATACTGGAGCGTTGCGAAAATATCCTCTATTTGCTCAACCCACTGCTCGGCCTTCTGGTCTTGTTCCGCTTCACCCATAAAGATAGGCAGTTGGAATTTCAAGAACTTCTCCAATGCCTCATCTTCCCCTCTAGGGTGCCTCCGCTCGGTTAGTGTCTGAAGAATGTCGGCCACTTTGCTGAGTGTCTGGCCCATTGACACATCTACCAGGGCATCAGACCCCATGCCCATCTCGGGATCACTTTGCCCGTTACCCTGATGGGGTGATTGCATCTGTTCTGGTTTAAATTTCGGTGCTACCCGGTCTACCTCTGGAGTTCTTCTGGTGGAAGGAACTGCACGTCTCTTGGGTGCCATTCTATACCATACCCCAAATGTTAAATGTATGCACTCAAGTATCAAATCATTTTAGTGGTGTATGCATACATAGCCAAGTATGAGTAGAAAGAAGTCAGATGCAACTTATTTAAAGGATTGCTCATAAATTTCGATTTCAAAAATTGACTTGCATAATTTCGAAATTTGATAAAAATGAACTTTAAGAATTCTTAACATCTCAATTCATGAAAAGCTGTAAATAAACAAACATCCAAATCAAAATGACTCCTAGCTCTCTACTCCTCATCGGAATCCTCATTATCTGCCTCATATATCCAACCTCCGGTGTTTTTAGAGAAATCCACCCCCTCCCCGCTAGCAAATCCCTCCATAGGCTCCTTCCCAGGGCGCCTAGAACTCTCCCCGACCTCAACTCGGCTGAAGGAAGGAACAAAGGAAGGTCTAGGTGGAGACTCATAGTCTATCTCCCCCGGCTCATCACTAGCTGCTGCTAAATCTACCTCGGGATTAGGAGTGTGGGGTTCAGGCTCCACTATCATAACATCATCCTCACTATCAAAGCTTATATCTATCACCGGGATTGGAGGTGGTTCAAGGATCTGGACCTCGTCCTCACTGCTATCCTCCATCAAGTCAAGCTCATCATCACTGTTATCCTCCAAAGGGATATCCTCGACATCATTGTTATCCTCTATAGGGGCAACTGGCTGAGGGGCAGGCTGGGGAACTGAAAGGTCCTCCTGGTCTAGATAGTAAGGTGGGTGCCACTGCTGCCCTTTCCTTGCTATCCTAAGCAGTCTAACCATCCTACAACATCAACAAAATAGGTTAGATTAGATTTAAACATAAATAAATAAATCATATATCACCAATATTTGTCTATAACCTAGTCTCTGATACCACTTGTAACACCTCGGAAAACCTAGGCCCGCCAGGGCCGGGGATGTCGCCCCCGTCCAAAGGACAAGGGGTCTTTATAACTAGGTCACAAATAAAATTGATGAAATAAATAATACTCAAACTAAAAAAAGAATTTATTACAACCCAAAATACTTCAAAAGTATATCCACGAAATTCCAAAACAAAAACCATAATTAAAATCATCCACTCTCGTCTCCCCAAAACAATACATAAAATCAAAAGACACATTCTCTTCCAAGGTAGCTACTCACCCACAACAAGATCAACCTGAAATCATGATAAAAGTTGGTGAGACAGAAATCTCAGTAAGTCCGTGTGTGCTTTGGGTGTTTAGTGGAAACAGTTCGTGGATGCAAAGTGTGAAATCTTTATAAGAGAAACATTGGCAACCAATAAACAATAGTCAAAAGCAAGAGTGGCGTTTTGGCTCTTCTAGCCATATATAAGTAATGAAATCAACCACTCGAAAGAAAGGGATATGGGTTACCACACGTTGGGCCCCATAACCGGTCAGAATGCCTAACACTTTGTGCAGACTGACAAAAGTAGGTGATCGGCTAACTGGGCAAGATACTCCTCCTTCTCTATACCCAAACAACCGCTGGGTGTCTATTCCGGTAAAAACAAAGTCACTTGACTGAAACAAAATAAACTGCTAGCTCGGACCGACACGACTCACTGGAACTGGCATCTTATCCAAGAAGGACTCACCCCTCAGATGTGGCCACCTATTGAGTGACTTACCCTAACCCTTCAAAGACTAGTCCTAGTAGTCCACCCTTATTGAGTACTCAACGACATTTCCCACTTGGGATAAAATGAACAAAGCGTTGTTCTTCATGAAAATAACAATTTGAGGGTTTCCAAAGCTTTGGGAGAAATTAGTTTTAGAAAGAGTTTCAAGTTTGGAAAAATCTGCTCAAAGACTTTTAAATAATTTAAGCGTTGGAATTAATGATGATTTCAACCCTCATTTTCTTTCAAATAACCGAGTGTCCTTGCACTCCACATTTGGCTTGCCATAAGGAAATCATTTCACATCAATTAGGTTTTATGCAGGAGCTTACCTGATTCTTGCCCACAACAACAAGGTCCCGAACAGCTGACCTAACCCCACACGAGCAAATATAAATCTTAATCAGATTCAAGCCACAATCCACTTCCTCAATTTTAAATCAACTCAATTCACTACTACCATGATCCTAGTGTCCCAAGCTTTAAGGCAAAACAATAATTGAATAGGTTTATAAGCTAAGTTTAATTTGTTATTTAAAATAATTAATGGATTAGGAAATAAATTCTAATAAGTTGAAAGTTTAAATCTTGTTAAGGAAAATTTAAAGTTTATTTGATCAGGAGTCATAGGTGGTACTAGGTAAAATAGTGATTTAATGATAGCTTAGTTGTTAGAAAATAATTGATAGCTAAAACTAGTTAAGATTAAATTTAATAAGTCTTTCTTGGAAAATAATAAGTAAATCCTTAAGGGTTTTGATTTAGTAAATATTTTATTAAGTATAAATCTTTCCATAAAGGCTTTAATTAATTTCTTTATTTTAAATAATATTTATTTATTTTATTTTCTAGAAAAGTTATTATTTATTTGACTAAAATATCCTTTACATATATTATAATTCCAAATCTACCCTTCCTAGGGTTTTCGAAATTCTCTAGCAAAAATTATTAGTAAATATTTTATTCATGAAATAAAATTTGCTTAGGGACAACTAGATCATGATCAAGATTCCATGGTCAACCATAATCAATAACATACTCAATCCTTCAATTCATCAAATCATCCAAATCTTGCACATAGGCATAGATCTAAATTTATTAAAATATGCTTTAACCTCTACTAGCATAAACATGATCATGGCTTCAAAATCTAATCATGCATACAAATCCTATTCACCAATGGTGACATAACCTCTAGCATGCTTCATCACAAATACTACCTATGACATGCATCAAACCTCAACTCATCATTCAATCCACCAATATAATCCTTCCATGCCTAAATCCCATCTCCTTCACAATCATCCATATACTCATGCTTCAATCTCGACAACAACACATACACAAACCCATCGCCATTCACCTTCTCACAACATCAACCTAGAGACATGATTCTAAAGTTTAAAGAGAGGATTGAAGGTACTTACTTAGTTGATGAATGACTTGAAGGAGTTTAGAGAAGATCTCAACTCCTAGATGGCTAATCTTGTTCAAGAATGGTGGTGAAAGCATGGTCCTGGAGGAAGAGACCATTCGGCCAAGAGAGGGAATTTCGGTCCATGAGAGAGAGAGAGAGAGAGGAAGAAGTCATTAGCATGATTATTTATATAGATTCTCACTAGAGATCAAGTTTGAAGAGGATGATGTTGATAGAGTGAATTTACCTTGCAGATGTTCTTGTTCAGAAATTTCTGCTTTGATCCGAAGTAGCAAGATGTTTGGTGGAGTTTGATGTTAATAATGGTGTTGATGGATTCACAGCAATGAGTAGACTAAATCTGGAGATTTTCTTGAGGGTTTGAGGTGGTTTGGAGGGGTATTAGGTGTAGAGAAGAAGTGGGTGTTCTTGGTGTAGTGTGTGTGTGTGTGTTCTTGATGCTTGAAGAAAAATCGAGAGAGGGAGAGATGGTTTGTGCAGCTGCCGATTTTTCTGTGGGAATTGGCCTGGCCAAATTCTAGTAGGGTTTAGGGAGCTGATGCTCTGATTTGGAAGAGAAAAGGAAAGGTTAGTTGTTACAATCCTTGAAAAATATTTTTGGGAAGTGAATTTGGAAAGTAGATATCCTAAGAATATCTTGATTTGTTTGGACACCTTGAAGTCTCCTATGGCCGACAGGATTATGCAGCTCCTCTGGGGAATTAAAGCTGGTTAAAGGAGGCTTGTGATGGCTAAAACTAAGGTGCACAATGGTGGAGAAGATGTCTGACCAATTGAGCAAAAATTTTATGGAAAGTTGTTAAACAAGATGGCTGAAATTTTGGAAAGTAATCAAACTAAATGGCAGGGATTTGGTTGAGGATTTTCGGACAGCCATTGCTGCCTTTCGTCTAGAAGCTTGAGGGAAAAAATGTAGCTCTGTTAATGGAGGTTTAAGGGAGGTTTTGAAAGAAGTAGGTTGGGGTTTTCGGTTGGAACAAAATAGGAAACAAGCTGGACAAAAAATTCTGCACAGAAATTTCGCTGCACAGTGATTTTTCTGGCAGATTTTCGTCTACTATTTAGAGCCATTTTGCAGCGAGTTTTGAAGGGGATTTCAGGGGTATTCAGGGCTGGTTTCCAACCTTCTTTAGGGAGAAAAAACATAGCTAAGGTGCTGCACAAAATCTTGGAGAAAGCAGCTTGGTTTTGAGCTCCTAAAACTGATTTTCGTACAGGAATTTTTCCTGCTTTGCTCCAGCTTGTGCAGTCCGAAATTGGTCAAGAATTTTCAGGTTTCAAACTGATCCTAAAGACCATTTTTTTAGCAGCATTTGGGAGGGAATATGAGCTAGAATTTTTGACCTTTTGAAGGTACAACAAGCTGGAAGATTTCAGCTCATTCTATGAAGATAGATGAACTAAGATAGAGGAAAATTTCAGCAAGCTTTCAAGAGGGATTTTCCTCTTGAATTTTCCCACAAATCTACCATATTTTTCAAACCAAAAGAAGTCTTTTGCCAAGACATTTTGATCCTAAAAGACCTCAGCACTCTACTGGATTTTCTGGAAAGAAAAAGGCTAGAACATCTTGATCAAACTAATGAGTTGAGAATTGAGGAAAATTAAAGATCAAGGAAGGATGATTTTCCCTATAAGAATTTCGAGAAGAGTAAAAGGAGTGGAATGAGATTACTTCTATCATGTCTCTCCTAGAACATCATCACCACATTAATCTAGGCCCTTAAGGCCGAAACCATCCTTTCCCAAGCAAAATAAAATTTACTTAAGCTAAAGCTTTTATAATGGACTTTGAACCTTAGACCTCAATAATTTATTCCAAAGCTCTAACCACTAAACCACAACAACTCTTGTTGATACTTTCACTAGAAAAATTATTTTCTATTCAATCCACAAGCTATCTCCCTATTTTCACCTCGGGCAAAAATTACCATTTTGCCCTTCTCACACAACATTCACCCACACAACTTCAAAACAATAAACTCACATCCAAAGCATATAAAAATCATATGAAAGCATATGTAAACATGAAATAAAGCATGTTATGCATCCCCAACCCCCTTACTCTAAGGTTGGTCTTGACTGGGGTTTCACAATATGGATCACTTACTTAAACATAATAGATCTTTTCTAGCAAAATCTTGCGTAAAATAAATTATGAAAACACAAATAATTAATGAGAATAAAATTTTTTATTAATATAATCGAAATTACATTAGAAATACAGTCATAGTGGGCATACATTCTAAAAAAAGAGCTATAAGAGTACAAAGAAGCATCCAGATGCTTTAATCTTGAGAGCGTGCCTTGCTTAAATATAATTTCATCTGGATAGGCCAGTATGCTAAATGGTTCTCCTACACAGTACCAGGTATTAAAAAGACCTACTAGTTGTGGGTTTGTATTAATTTTTGTGATCTGAACCTGGCAACAACCAAAGATGAGTATGTCATGTTAATGGCAAATATGTTGGTATATACCGTGGCCGATCAGCAATTCCTCAGCTTTATGGATAGCTATTCAGGTTACAACTAAATTTTTATAGCTGAGGAAGATGTCCACAAAATAGCCTTCGGATGCCTAGGATTAACAGGATTATTTAAATGGTTTCTCATGCCATTTAGTCTTAGGAATATTGGAGCAACCTTCTAACAAGCAATGAACTTCATATTCTATGACATTATAAGGGGCTGTATAGAAGCTTACTTGATGATTTTTTGGTCAAATCAGTCACTTTCACATGATATTTAGTAGATCTAGAATAAGCTTTCATTAGGATACGAAAACATGGCTTGAAGACAAACCCAGCCAAGTGCACTTTTGGAGCCATAGTTGGTAAATTTTTGGGCTTTCTCCCAAGAATAAGAAGGAATTGCAAGCTTAATCAGGAAAATCAATTTCCTAAGGCATTTTGGGGCTAATTTAACTAGGAAGATGAAGAGTTTCTCATCCCTTCTAAGATTAAAGTCGACTGATGCATTTGTTTGGGAGAAAAAGTAGAAAAACTTGTTTGATTTGATCAAGTTGTACTTGACCAGTCCACCGGTGCTAGTAGCCCTTTAGTTGGGTTGACCACTCAAATTGTATATTTTAGTAGCCGAGAAATCGATTGGATGCTAGCGGGCATAAGTGTTAGTGTTGTGCTCTAGAGGCAATCACTTGTACCATGTATATTGCATATTAAATTAATAAGAGGCATTCTTTATCTTTTAATTTGATTGTTATATTTAAATATGTATACAAACCATTAGATAAAGTCCCTAGTACAACACAGTGTTAAGGAAATCATGATAGAGATCATGATGTGAGATTCCTACTACACTATGCAGTGTTTGTACTTAAATAATCCCCAATCATAGTATTAATAAGATGGGACATTATTAATACGCCAAGACTGGCACATGTTATATCTCTTGATTAGATCAAGTGGTGGTTCTCATATCCGTGAGTATTGGGATACTCAGGATTAACGTGTGGATGCTTGTTTTGGAACAAGTTCATTGGATGACCTAGCTACGAGATAATCATTTGGATAACTATTTAGTGCCAGTGATAGAATCTCATTATAGCAAGTGTGCGAGTATCCTTAGACTCGAGATCTCCAAGGTACTTTGTTTAACGAGCGTTGTACATTGATTCTAATCTTTGGAGTCTGATCTAGGACTGCCTATGGGATGGATATTGGGTACAACATAAAGTAAATGAAAGTAGTTGAGAAAGTCAATAAAGGATTCACCACTCCTAATAGTAGGAGAGTATATCTTAAGGCCACTTGTAAAAATCATTACTCATGAAGTCCTTGGCCAAGGCGACTATGTGATGGAAATGGTTCCAATTGATACACATATCGAGTAATGTATTTCTTGAACAAGTACTAAAATATTCGGGCCAGAATTAATAATATTCTGGAGGGAGTTGGCACTAATTCCATGCTCTAGACCAAATGAGATATTGTATGGTGAAAGGAGTTTATTGTACTGATAATTTGCTATTGAAATGTTCATGTCAAGCCACTTGACTTTCTGGACTTTTGGGTGGTCAAGAGTCATTACTAGATGTCGCTCTTGATATGCTAAATATGAATTTATTAATTAGAGAATTAATAAATTTAATCCTTTATTTTATTAAGGATTATTAATTCTAATATTGTTAGAATTAATTCATATTATGCTACCAATAAGACCAGGAAACCTAATGGGTCACACACAATAAAGGTTTGAATACTCAAATATATTATTTGATAATATTGTGGGGTTAATTAAGAGAAGAGAATATATTTATAGGTGAATTATAAGTTTGTTATAATTCATGGGACCTAATTGTAATTAAGTAAACTTCAAGGGCCAATTTGTTGACAATTGGACGTTGAAGGACTAAGTTGCAATTTACGGTAATTATAAATCTATAAATATAAGGAAACGGTTTCCTTAGGGTAAGAGACACAGACCATTCATGCAATAACAGAGAAACTGTTTCCCTGCCTCTCTCTTGATCAAACCCTAGCCGTCTCTCTCTTATTAATCAAACCCTAGCCTCCTAAATTCTACTAGCATAGAATTGTGAGATTGTGAGCGTTCGACCTTGTGTGGATTATCATTAGAGGGAGTTCTTTCTTGGACTTCAGTTGAGCTGCTGTGAACCGATTTTGTGATCTGGATCGCGCTTGCATTCTTGGAACAAGAAAAATTTAAATTCCGGCTTCAAGAGGTAATAAGCGTGATCTTCTCTTTTTTCCCGTTTCTACTACAAACCCGTGATCCATGGTTGGATTTCTTTCTATGTTCCGCTGCATTTAATCTGATTAATTAATTTAGAAATCCTACAATAAGACCAATGTGGAGTTAATTGGGCTATATACTACTTCAGTTGGTCGCTTATTAACACTAAAACTAGGTATTCTACAGTTGAAAAGTTATATCTTTCTTTATATTATACTTGCACCAAGTTAGAGTATTACTTGTTACCGAGAAAGATGCATGTGTTGTGTAAAGCAGACATAGTCAAGTATCTTCTCAACTGGTCAGTGCCACAAGGTAGGTTAATGAGTTGGGCCGTTATGCTTAATGCATTTTCGCTCAAATACGTCCCACTTCGAGCAGCTAGAGGTCAAGCAGTGACTATTTTTTTCTTGAATATCCATGTTTATACGTTGAGTATCCGATCATAGTTGCGCAACAATACATTAATATTTATCTGTGGATCTTGACATTTGACATGTTAAAGACTAGTCAAGAGGCATGAGCTAGCCTAACTATTACCTCCCTAGCTAGTCACAAAGGAAGGTTCTTGTTCAAGTTGGATGAAACATGAACGAATAATCATGAAGAGTATGAGGCTCTTATCATCAGTTTCGAAGTGCTCGTTGCAAATAGGGCCCAAGCAATACAAATCATTAGAGACTCATAATTAGTGTCATACAATTGACTAGAGAGTATAAATGTTAAAATCCAAAACTAATTCCTTTATAACAAAAGGCCCTTAGTATAATTGGGCAGTTTGAAGATGTATTAATTATACATGTGGCAAGTGAACACAATAATGAGGCTAATGACTTAGTATAGTACATTTCTAGAGGAAATTTCTTGTCGAACCAAGAAGAAACCATGTGGGTAGTTTTGACTAAACAATTTTTCAAAGATTAGTCGACAAGCTTTACTACCTACCTAAAATATCTGTCCACCAAGGTTAGCTAGCAAGTCAAAAATATTAAAATAAATTGCTATTGGTGGACGGAAACTTGTATAAAAAGAGACAAAACAGCCTGCTGCTTAAGTACTTGAGTAAAGAAGAGGCTTTGCTTGTAATGGCCGAGGTGCATGAAGGATTGTTCGAGACTCATGAAGCAACAATCTTTCGGTAGTTGATCAATGGATATCATTGGTAAGATCTTTCCACTATCCTCAAAAGGGTATGTTTTTATCCATGCTGCCAGTGACTATTTTACTAAGTGGGTTGATGCCTAGTCAATAGTTAAAGTTAGCCATGATGTCATCATCAAGTTCATCCAATACCAAAATTATCTACTGATTTGGTATCCCAGAATCTATTACAACCTGTCCATGTATAATATTTACTGGTGATAAGGTTATTTGATTTTCTCAATAGTTTGATATTAAGAATATTCATCCTACACTGTACTATACCTTGGCTAATGGCTAGGCAGAGGCTACTAACCTTGTTTTGACTAATGAAATGAAGAACAATATTGAAGATTAGCCTAGAAAGTGGCCTGAAATGCTAAACTATATCTTTGGGCTTATAAAAACCCAAGAGGAATGGTGACCTTCAAGTTAACCTATGGTCAGTACTCCGTTCTACTGCTTGAGATCTCTGTGTAGTAAGTTGTGGTGGCCAAATATAGCAATAGTATGTGAGTCGGCCCGTACTGTGAAATCCCACCTAAACCTACCCTAGAGTAAGAAGGATAGGATGTATATCATGTCATCCTACATAAAATATATCATTTAAATGATTTTTGTGTGTCTTAGAATTGTGATTTATATGAGATATGATTTATTTGTGCTTGTTAAGTAGAAAAGGTAATATAATAATTTTTCTTGGGGTCGGAATAGGAAGATGGCTTGAGGTTTAGATAAAAAGAATATTTGGTTGAGAAAATAAGAGTAAGAGTTAGTGTGGTTTAAGTGGTTAGAGCTTTGTGATTGAATCTCTAAGGTCTTAAGTTCAAATCCCATCAGTTAAGTTATATTTATATTTATCTTAACCCATGTTTGAATTTTCTTTTTCTTACATTCCTTAAAGTTAGGAATGTTGTCTTAAGGAAGACACAATGGTAATGTCTTGACCATGTGGTCTTGTCCTAAAAAGAATTCTAGAGGAATTCTTGTCTCATTAATTTTGCTAGCCTTGTCCTAATATCTTTGAAATTTAAACTACTCTTGATTCTTTAATTCATTTTTAATAATAAAAATTCTGAGATAATTCTCTAGTTCGGAATTTCAAAAATCCCAGCTCTTGTGGGATAAGAGTGGCCGAAAATGAGGTGGAGTAATAGGTTGAGGTTGCAAGCAAAACACCATAGCTATTTCTTCAAGAACATCATCTTCCTCTTGTTCTTGTCTTGGTCAAAAAATTTGGAAAATTTTCTAGATTTCCTTCAAGGTTGTTTTCAAAAAATGCAGCAAGCTTTCCTACCCAATTCTTGCAAGAAAACCAACCATCTTGTGTGAGGATGAAGGCTAGAATTCCTTGAATATTCGTAGTTTTACAAACAATGCAAAACTATAATTTTTTTTTCCAGCAAACTAGCAACATTAAACAAGAAATTGAAGCCACGCATTAGAACATATGAACAGCTGGAACTTTCTCTATTCTTCTTCAAGATGAAGCTGGAAAACCACCAATAAAGGACCTTCAAAAACCCTTAAAATGCAGCTGCAAAATCGTGCCAAAGTGGATAAAAAATTCTACACCAAAACCATTTCAATTCCAAGTGTTCTTGAGCTTCAATTCTAGAAATTTTTTCCAGCTTTGTCTCTTCAGTGCTAAGGCCGAAATTCTTCATCAAACCTCACTAAATTTCAGCCCTTCTACAGCCATGAACCAAACCTCTTGGCTTCTCCACCAACCTTGAGTAATAGGACTCCATTATCATACCTTAAAAAGCTCCTATCTTCACTCTATCTAAACATGTTCAAACTTCAAATTAAAATTCCAGATTTTGTTTCATTAAAACACTCCTTTATATAGTTGATAAAACCAGAAAATTCTCTACCATTCCATAGCTATTTTTGGCCAGCCTTAGTCTGAAACAACTCTCCATCCTTTGGTTGAAACATAGCTAGTTCAGCCATACATACCTTCTAAGAGCAAACACCATTACCCAATCTTATACCTCAAGCAATTCTACTTTTCTCTCAATTTGAATTTAAAAAAAAAAAATCTAAAACTGTCTCTCTCATTCTTGGATAACCAAAAGCTCTCCCTAGGCTAAGCCATTTGACCATCACACTCACGAACACACACGAAATTCATCTCCTCTTAAACTTTCTCAAAAACACCAAGAACACAAAGAATGCACACTTCACATCTTCATGCCTAAATAACCTCTAAACACCTTCATTCACTCCCAAACACTCTAAACCATTAGTATTCAATCTATATTCTTCATTGGTGCACTTTATAACACCAAAACACACAAACTTGAACCTTCGAATGGATCAAACCACCATTTTTTGTTGAAGATTCGAAGAACACTAAAAAGGTAAAATAAGAACAACCTTCTTGTTCTTCTGTTTTTATTCAACTTCTATTCTTCTCTTCTACTCTCATTTGTTCCCCTCTTACTCTCTCCCTCTCTCTTGGCCAAAAATGTTGATGAACAACCATGGACTATTTCTGGATCACTAAAAGCCATCAAGCACTCAATGATCCCTACTAAGCAAGGTGCAACCTTCATCAAACGTTCATCAAATCAAGTATTTATTTCTTAATCTCCCCTTTACTTCTCAAAGTCAAGACTCTTAGATGTTGATAGGTTGATTGAATAAAGTAGGGGTTAGAGATATGTATGTGGGTGAAGGGAATATATTTAAGACACGAAGCATTAAATGAATGTTGTGAATCAAGAAGTATGGATTATGCTTTGAGATCATTGTATGTTCATTATGATTAAGAGTTTTATGGATGTTTGATGTATGATAGACATTAAACCATCATTGTTGATTATACCTTCATGATGTTATATTTTTCAATAAATCTATAAATAATATTATGGCTAGTAGAAGATCACCTTTGTTGTGATGTATGTTAATACAAGCCTGCTTTTGGATAAATCAACATGTTATTTGTTGGATCCATGTGTGTATGAACTTGTATATATATTTTCTCTAGTATTTCACTGTAGTCATTAAAAATTATTATAAGAACTACTTTTATTATTTTTAGTATTATTCTTACTATCATTATTATTGTTTAATTTAATTGACTAATTTCGGTGAACACAAATATTTTTGAAACTAATAATTATTTAAAATATTGGTATTTTATTAGATAAATAAATATAATATTTTTATTAAACATTATTTGATATAAATAATAATATATTGGAATTATGATCAAATGTCTTTTATATTCATATTATTATTAGTTAGCCTTACTAAAAATTTTGTTTACACTCTTAAATATTATTTATATGAGAATAATTTATTTATTTGTTATTTATTATTATTAAAATTATTTATAATCTATTATTAATATTACTTATTATTTTTAATAATATTATTTATTATTTATTACCAATATTATTTAGGATTTATTATTAATAGTACTCATTATTTATTACTTATTACTTATTATTTGTTAATAAATAGTTAATATTATAATTTATTATTTATTTATTATTTATAAAAATTATCTTATTCTATGAAATTCCATATCGACTAGTGTTAAAGCTTAATGCATTGTTGTCTTAACTAGATGTTGTAGTATCTAGTTGAGCTTATGCATGTTAGGCTAGAAATTATTTATTTAAAGCAAGTATTGCCTGGATGTTGGGAGTTATACTCTGTATTAGCCCTAGGCAGGGTTAGGTTGCCTTGAACTCTCTTGGAAGGCTATTGTATTAGGCTATTGTATCAGGTAAGTCCTTGCATAATGATGTTTGTGAACAAATGATTTTCTGCAAGTCAAATGCACTGATTGTCGCGGAAGATGTACCTTGAGATGCAATTATGGATAATATAGTCCTTCTTCTAAAATAAAATAATTTTTGTCAGGCAAACAATTTTTCGAGCAAAACAATAAATTTTTCTTAAATAATATTTTACCTAAAGTTGTTTGAAAATCATAATTGCTACTTCAAAGAAAGCTCTTCATTGATTTTACATTTCCCAAGTGTAATAAGCATAACGTTGAGTACTCAATAAGGGTAGACTACTAGGACTGCTCTTTGAAGGGTTTGGTAAGTCTCTCAGTAGGAGGCCACCTCCAAGGGGTGAAATATACCTAGACAAGACAACAGTTCTTGTTGGTCAGGCCGGTCCAAGCTAGCAGTACAGTTCAGGTGGACTATTTATTTCTGGAGTGGACACCCGGTATATTTGGTGTAGAGATGGAGGAGTATCTCACCCGGTACGTCGTACACCCACCTTGTATCAACACGCACAAAATGTGGCATCCCGATCATTCTTTTGTCATGATGCATAAAATGTGGCATCTTAACCGTTCTCTTAGACATGGTGCACAAAGTGTGGTGCCATATCCATTCATGATACATGACTTCATAGTTAACTTTATTGGAGCGATTATTTCTTTTCAAGTTGAACATTTTTACTTTACAAATGCTGATAAAACACCACACAGTGTTCAAAGATAAATTTCTAGGCTTATAGACCTTTTATTTTGACTTGTTCAAAACTTGCATATATGAACTATTTTTCTTAAAAAACCATGAGCACACACAAGACTTACTGAAAAATATTTCTTACACCTTTTATACCATGACTTCAGGTTGATCCTGCTTGGAAGGTTGATTTACTTATGCTACCATGAGCTTAGAAGATTTTTCCTGATGTATTTATTTGTTAGAGATTTTGGTTACATCTTTTCAAGACTTGTAAAAGTATTATTTTAGTATTGCAATAAGTCTGTTATTAAGTTATTTCCTTCTATATTTTCTATCACCTAGTTATAAAAACCCCTTGTCCTAAAGATGGGATGACATCTCCGCCCCTTTTGGGGTACGCAAGTAGCGGGGTGTTACACGCACAATTTTTTGGTCTGCTAGATCAGCCTTTAGGCTGTGCAGGCTGGTCCTGCCTATAGGCCGATTGTGCTGGTTTGAGCTAATAGAGGTTAAATTTACCATTTTTAAAAGTTATTTAAGGGTGTTTTAAGATACATTTGTTTAACTGGGCATATTCCTTCATATTTGACATTTTTCTTGTAAAAGATATTTTTGGCAAATATATACAGATTTAAGTTAAAATCGAGTAGACTGTGCACACAACAAAAGTAGACCTAGCACCAGGTCCACTCTACTCTAGCAAGAGAAATTGAGCCAACGTTAGGGGAATTCCATAACAGACCTGCCGCCAGGTCTGGCAAAGGCACATGGCACCAGGTCCAACCTGTCTGCTAAGGAGAAGTAGAAAAAAAATAGAGCAGAAAGAGGAGAAGAATAGAGTGCACCTGGCGCCAGGTGGGTTGAAGGTACCCGGTGATAGGTATACTCTGGAGGCGGAAATTTTGTATGCGGAATTAGTGCTTATCTAGTGATTTTGGTATTTTCGTACTCTTACTCAACCAAGACTTCCTCAGCCATAGAATAGGCATTGAAGAAGCCTATAAAAGAACAAGAGAACACAAGGGTTGGATATATACAATATAGAGAGGTGAATTAAAGAGCAGAAATTCTAATTCTCATATTGAAGGAGGTGTTTACCCAAATCAAGGAGGATTGTTCAAGGGAGTCTTCAAGAAAGAAGAAAGAGGTTTGTCAATGAGTGCTTTCTTTTCTCTTTATCTTCTTTTCCTTTACCAATGATGTATTTAATGTTTTATTGTAATTTAATATTATTTTGGGATTCATGATTTTGTGTTAATTTAGTTATTTGATCAATTCTTTGTTATCTTTGGTGTTTGATTACTTGATTTCATTGTTTATTGATGCGAGTTCTTCTAATTGATTTGAGACAGCGATGTTAGAAGTTTCATTGCATTGATTTTGTATTTGTTTAATTTTAATGGACTTGAGCGACGAAGTTAAGACTATAGGATTAAATGATCAAAGATTAGTTGATTTCACCTCGAGTAAAGGGCTATTAGCTAATTTTGTGTTTATAAGGAATTGAGCTTAATACATGTTTTGGTTATGTTAGCTTGATAGGAAAATCTGTTAATTTGATCAAAATATAGGATTCCATGTATTGGGAAACAAAGTGGAATTTATCTAAGTAGAATCATGACTTGTGAAACGATTGAATTTTACTTTATATTTATTCATGATACCAAGATGACAATTATTTGCGAGAATTTCTAGTTGGTTCATTATCATGTTTTTTAGGGTAATTGTCTAAATTGCATAAACCTACATCCTTGAGTTGTATATATTGTTTTGTTTTTTCCTTTTATTATTTTCTCACTTTATTTGGGTCGGCTAAATAATGAATGAAAAGTGATTAGTGTGTACTTGTTCCTTTGAGGATCGATACTCGTTAATTCACTGCACTATGCTTGTGATGAGTATACTTGCTCACATGTGTATTTTTGGATTAATATTTTAATTAAAACTTGGTTAAGGGATGGATTTAAAATTAATGATTTTATATACCCAAAATTTACGCATCAAGTTTTTTGCGCCGTTGTCAGGGAACAATATCATGAAAGCTTAGATAGTTGTGTATACGTGTGTTTTTCTTTTGTTTTTTTTTTCCTTTTTATTTTTCCTTTTCTTTATTTTTTATATTTTTTATATATTTTTTTAATTCGAGGTCGACATCATCATGGACCACTACTTTTGGGCACAAGATCAAATGAGCTATAATGATGAGAATTTGGCAAAGTTGCAATCTCGGGTCAATGCTTTTTGTGAGATGTCACTTGAAGCCTCAATGCATTCTTTTGTCTCCAATTCAACTTCCTCCATTAAGTGGCATAGAGAAGCATCCCAATGACCGATTCATCAAAGAACACATCTCGCCATGTTGGTTGAAGATGCCACAAAGGCCTATATACTTGAACAAGAGAATCCTAAAGCAAAAGAGAGAGGATATGAGGAACAATTATCCAATGCGAAAAGGGAGGCATTCAATTCTCCTCTATGTGCTAATAATTCTAATCATTCTTTATCACATGATTTTTTAGGTTCTACTCAATTCTTCAAGAATAAGGGTCCAAATGATTATGTGTTGAATTTATCATGCCTCAAGGAGTTGGATCTTTCAACGCTATATCTAAGAAGTCCCTGGAGAATGGTGGTAATTTCTACCCTTTACCCAATTCAAAGAGAGGTAACTTAGATTATATACATCATGTATTGCAAAGTAAGGGTTTCTTGATCCCGTCTTTAAGAACTCAATCGCTAAGTTTAAAGGGAAATTTTCATTGTGAAAAATCTTTTGAAGGGTTAAATGGTAATTTCACAATTGATGCATTCTTTAGAGACTATATGCATTAATTTGTTGGCAAAAATATTTGCATGTCTAAAATAATGTTAGAGAATGAGGTTCATGTGTTTTGTTTTACCAAGAAAATTTGTTTTCATGAACTTGACCTTTTTCAAAAACCTCTCTTTCTTTCTACATTCTTCATGTCTATCTTCTATTTTGAACTTTATTTTTTTTTCAAAAGGTTTGATGAGGGAGAATGATGCATGGAAAGGGTTTGTATCTTTATTTTTTGTTTGCGTTTGTTTCAGTTGTTGTGTTATTTCCCCCAATCAGGAAAATATTTTTCATCTTAAGTGTGGGGAAGAGTGTCGTGTCTTTATTTGCTTTCTTATGATTGTTAGTATTTCTTTGTAGGTTGTTTTCTTTTATGTTGGTGTGTTATGTTTTGTTATTATTTTATGTGTTTTTATTTGTGTTTGGTTTTGATAGGTAGGAATAAAGTCCTCCTAAACAAGCTCTTCTCTTTATCTCAAGTTTGGCTATCTATTGGCACTTTATTACACTTACGAAGTATCGCTTAAACTTTCTACCCCTTTCTTATTTTTGGTCCATTTGGAGATGCTTTCTTGTGTTAACTTTTGGCCAATGTGGATATTGTCCAGTTTAAGTGTGGGGGAGTGGTTTAGTAATATTTTTTGTCCATGTTTTTATCAATCATCTCAAAGTCAATTGAAATAGGGTGAAGCATTATTTTAGTACAATTCCCCAATAACTCCTTGTGTTCCTTGTGATGGGTTCACATGTGTTGGAGCTAATGAGCAATGGAAGTAATTTCTTCTCATTATTCTCCCTCTTTATTGATTTTGGTCTTCTTGGCTTTGCTTGTATTGGTCTATTTTTGGCTATTGAGGACAATATCCAGTTTAAGTATAAGGGGAAGAATAAGATTGAAGAAATATTTTCCATATCATTTTTGTGAAAAATTTTCAAAAATTTCAGTGGTTTTCATTGATTAGCAAGGTTGTAATTCTTTTTCTTACTTGGATATGAGTTTTGTCATTCATTGGGTGTATTTTTATGAAATTAGTTTTGTTGGATAGGATATTTGTTAAGACTTGAGAATTTTGATTAATCTTATTTATGCATTGGTATTTGAGTGTTATTTGACTCATCCAGTTTGAATATGGAGGATATGATGAATACAGGTAAATTTTATTGGCTAACTCTTGTATTATAAGTTTAAATTTTTTCTAGCTTTGAGTTATGATAAACAATGTGAGTTGATAAAAGATCTTTGAAAGGAAAGATTGTGGAGAATTCTGAATTTTTTTTTTTTATTGGAGTTGAAAAAACTATGAGTAGAAATAAGACTATTGTTAGTGTGAATTGAAAAAAATGCTCTTATTGATGATCATTGAAGACCTTTAGCTAAAAAGGGGGTTAATACGGGGAGAAGTAGCAGGTGAGTTCAGTGTACTCTCTTGAGGCTATCCTGAAGGCAAAAAGGCATGAAAGAGCAAAAGACAGAATCGTTGAAAAAAATGATGAGTGATTACTATAAAGGTGTCCAATATGGTATGTGAAGAGAAATCCATGCACTTGAGGCTACAATTCCCTAAGTCATTGAAAAATTTGGAAAGAGAAAAAAATGGAGTGTTTTCCTTTCATCATAACTTAAGTTGCGCAATTTTTGGATTTATAATACTTGAGTTGGTAGATGGCTTAACTTATATGATTCGTATTATCTATATTTTTACTTGAAGAGTGAAATAACTTTCTTAGAATAAGGTATGCATTTGATTAATTTAACTTTAAGAGTTTTGTGATGTCTTATCTAATGTTTCAAAGTTTGTATTGTTTTCTAAGGATATGAATTACAAGGGTTGTATCTAAACTTTGAAAGGAAGATATGATCTTTGCTATGGTAAGGAAATTTTTGAATGAGAAAGAACTTGTGTTTTATTGATAATTTTTCTTGGACTAAAGTATTTTGCTTGAGGACAAGCAACCGTTCAAGTGTGGGGGTATGCGATACGGGTTAAAATCACCATTCTTTTCCTAGTTATTTAAGGGTGTTTTAAGATACATTTGTTGTAATAACTAGGCATATTCCTTCATATTCGACATTTTGCTTGCAAAAGGTGTTTTTGGCAAATATGTATAGATTTAAATTAAAATCGACTAGAAAGTACACACAACCAGAGTAGACCTGGTCCAAAGCCTAGCCAATGGACCAAGCACTGGGTCCATGCTGCTCCAGCAAAAGAAATTAAGCTAATGTCAGGGGAATTCCAGAACAGATTTGGTGCCAGGTCTAGCAAGTGCACCTAGTGCCAAGTCCAGTTTCTTTGTCAAGGAAAAGTAGCCAAAAATAGAGCAAAAACAGGGGAAGAATAGAGTACACTGGGCGCCAGGTGGGTTGAAGGTACCCGGTATGCTCTGGAGGCAAAACTTTTATAGGCGAAATTAGGTCTTATCCAATGATTTTGGCATTTTCCTACTCCTACTCGGTCAAGACTTTCTCAGCCATGGAATAGGCATCTATGAGGACTATAAAAGCAAAAAAGAACACAAAGGTTGGATATATACAACATAGAGAGGTGAATTAAAGAGCAGAAATTCTGATTCTCTTATTAAATGTGTTGTTCACTCAAATCAAGGAATATTGTTCAAGGGTGTTTTCAAGGAAGAAGAAAGAGGCTTGTCTATGAGTACTTTCTTTTCTCTTTATCTTCTTTTCCTTTACCAATGATGTATTCAATGTTTTATTATAATTTAACATTATTTTGGGAATCATCATTTTGTATTAATTTAGTTATTTGATCAATTCTTTGTTATCTTTGGTGTTTGATTACTTGATTTCGTTGGTTTTTCAAGCGAGTTCTTCTAATTGACTAGATACGACGATGTTAGGAGTTTCATTGCATTGATTTCATATTTGTCTTATCCTGATAGACTTGAGCAACAAAGTTAAGGTTATAGGACTAAGTGATCAAAGATTAGTTGATTTTACCTCGAGCAAAGGGCTATTTGCTAATTCTGCATTTATAAGGAATTGAGCATAATGCATGTTTTGGTTATATTAGCTTGATTGGCAAATCTGCTAATTTGGTCAAAATATAGAATTCCATGGATTGGGAAACGAATAATAATTAGTTGAGAGAATTATTAGTTGGCTCATTTTTATGTTTTCTAGGATAATTGTCTAAATTGCATAAACCTACATCCTTGAGTTGTATATATTTTTTTGTCTTTTCCTTTTATTATTTTCTCACTTTATTTTGGTTGATTAAACAATGAATGAAAAGTAATTAGTGTGTACTTATTCCTTTAAGGATCAATACTCGTTAATTCCCTATACTATGCTTGCGATGAGTATACTTGCTCACATGTGTATTTTGGGATTAATGTTTTAAGTAAAACTTAATTAATGGATGGATTTAAAATTGATGATTTTGTATACCCAAAATTTACGCATCATGTGCCTAGGGCCAAAAACCATATGCTTGCAGGCCAGTATTTGCACACAACTATTTAAAATTATTTAAAAAGCCACTTTGAAGTGGTAGTGGATTTTGGCTTGGACCCTTATTAATTTTATTAATTAATAAAATAAAAATTATATAAGAGGGGGACTTGATGCCTAAACCTCTTAAAAATATTACAATGATTGAAATTTATATGCAGAATAAATAACCTAAAAAAAATTAAACAATTACATAATATTACTTATCCTAATTGTTTAAAATACTAACTACTTGGCTCACCTCATTCTTCATCTGAGTCAATATCAACAATCCATGAATTGGCCATCCTAACATTGACTATGAACCAACTGCTGCAACAGATCAACATCTCCAAAGTAGGAAGAGCCAATTGAAATCTTCTTTCTTCAATTACTCAAATGCTCACGCTAAAGATGCTTTCGATAATACTCTGAAGATGGGTGGTATCAGAAGATCATGTATCATTTTCATTAAATTAGATATTTTTTTACATAATCCTTCCACCAACCATAAATGTCAAAAATGCTTATCCTCATTTTCTACCAGATGTTATATCTCATAGATTGCCATCTTGTTATTAGTTGTAGATGATTTTCTTTGATGCTTCATGATATCCACGGATTAAATTTTGATGAAATTGAAGAGGTAGATCTTTGTAGTAGTTAAAATTAACTACTAGATGATGATGATGAACTATTCTTACTAAAAATAAGAAAACTCAAACTCATATAAGTTATACGTATCATATAGAATTTTAGTTGTTTTATCTTTTATGTCTTTTATCATAAGTTGTTTAACTGTTGGAGATTCATTAAAACCTAATATTTTGTAAAGATATTTAATAATACTATAAAATCTAAAAGTTTTTACTCGAGGATCTTAACACATTGCCATGCAATATAAAATAGGAAAATCTTCATAATATTTCTTACATTTTTCAAATATATTTTTCATTAAATCCATATTCGGGATGCTCTATGTACTCACTAAAAATATTCACTACCTTTCCAAGTATATGAAGAATATGATGAGTAGTGGGATAATAAGAACTAATAAAAGTTTGGTTGCTTTTTAAAAAGTAATTAAAAATGTTGAAAGCGCAATACAATTTTCAAAATATGCATCTGTGAGTTAGGTTAAAAATTGTCACTATTAAAAAATTTTATAAGTTGATTTTGAACACTTTCAAACATATCAAAAGTTGAATTCCATATAGTTTTACAATCTAATCTAAATCTTTTAAAAGAAATATCTTATTCTCGGCATAAAAATTTAAAATTTTGAAGTCTAGTTGGAGAAGTTTTAATAAATAAAAGAACACTTCTAATTATATTAACAGTATCATCAATATATTAATATCCTTCCTTAACTCACAAATTAAGTATATGACATGCACACCTGGTATAAAATAAAATATCATTTAACATAGAATTCATGTTATTTTTCAAAATGTTATGACGGAATCATTAATTGAAGAATTATCCAAACAAATAGAATTAATTTTATTTAATATCATATATTCCTGACATCTTTGAGTAATTGTTCGAGCAACACTACTATGTTCATGAGGATATTCAAATAATTTAAAATAAATAGTTCTATTTTATACTAACTAATCTTGATCAATCTAATGACGTGTAATGCACAAATAAACTTGACTAATTTGTGTGGATCATTGAGATAATTTTATATAGACAAGGATATGCACACAAACTGCACACCAAGTTTTTGACATCATTGCCGAGTTTGAATGTCAATATTTTGAATTGCTTGAGATTTGTTACTTTTGTCCTGTAATTGTACAAATAGTGAATATGAATAACTTATATTTATGTGGTGTACATGTCAATTGTGGATAAATGTTTGAATATATACTTTAGCATTGAATTTATTTGTATAATTATATTATAGAATTTCCATGTTTTTGTTATGAAAGTTTTGCTTTTAGTCTAAAATATAGAATAGTATTTATGCATTCATTGATTTTTTTTAGTTTGATATTCATTGATTTGTTGAATAATTGGTATATAGCTGTCCTTTTGTTTTGAGTTCATATCGAGTTTGAATCGATCATTTTAGATCATTTCAACAATTATTTTGATCATGGGATTAATGTTGGTTTTGTGTTTTGATTAAATGGGGTGTTTTCTTATATGAATAGGTAATTAGAGAATTTTAATCTGGAAATAGAGAGAACTTGTAGAAGAAGGAGGAGAGAAAAGCAAGACGAAGATGTGTCTACTAAGAATCTAGAAGAAGTAGGAAGATTATTTGTACTTTTGGAAAACTTGGATGGTATGGACCTACTCAGTGGAAATGTTGGGATTTATAGAGATGAGCCGCAAGATAAAAAAGTAACAAGAAATGGAATTGGAAGAAGAATCATGGGTGATTTTACTAGAGCTTCATTTCAAAGAACCGAATCAAGTATTGTGAGGCTACGGGTTGAAGCAAATAATTTTGAGTGAAAACCGCCATTTACCAAATGGTGTAGCAAACTGTACAATTTGATGGACTACCAGATGAAGACCCTAATACCCATATTGTAAGTTTTCTTGTAATCTGTGACGCTTTGAAGTAGAATAGAGTGACTAAAGATGCAATCATATTGAAACTTTTCCCATTTTCACTAAGAGACCGAGCTAAATCAATGCTCAAATCTTTGCACCTGGCTCAATTACCACTTGGAACAATTTAGCACATAAGTTTCTAGCAAAGTACTTTCCCTTAGCTCGTACTGACAAACTCAGGAATGACATCATTTCTTTTATCTAAATGGAAAGAGAGACATTATATGGTCGTTGGGAATGCTAGAAGGAACTATTGAGGAAATGCCCATTTTATGGTTTGGATTTAGGCTTTTAGATGTTGACTTTTCAAAATAGGCATAATTTTTCCACCAAGTAACTTTTAGAGGCATCCTTAGGTGGTTCTACATCATCTAAAACTTTTTAAGAGCTAAGAGACATGATTGAGAGCCTAACAATGAACAACTAATTGTGGAGTAACTTGAGACCTAAGACTTACACCCATGAAATGCATAACATTGATGCAATGGTAGCTATGGAGACTGTTGGAATGTATGCCCTCAAAGACTATGTATTATGTATCAACATATTGCAATAAGATATTTATTCAGTCAATTTAGTTTGTTTCTTATATTATTGCACGTGTAAGGTCCAAGTATGATAAGTAATAGTCTATGTGTTTGGTCATTCTTCATAGTAAGGTATAGACTATGGGTACTTGTCACACAAATAAAATTGAGTTCTTAGCCATTTGATGAAATTGGGCATTTCATCATGGTAAGACTATTATGCCATGATTTCCAATGAAGAATGGTTTAGCTTGAATCACTGAGTAGTTCACTCACATCATATGACATCATAGGGTTTTATATTTTGATGTATGTTGGGTGAGATTTTTTTGTGAGATCAATATCCTTGTATGTTGGGTGTATTACTCTAGTTAGTTCAGACGGATTCATGCAAAATAGTTTCTATGCTTCATTTACTGAGGTTTTATCACCCCCTTGTGATTGTTCGAGATAATAATCTAAATAATCCAGGTCTCTGGGAATGTGACTATAGAATGTGTGCTTTTGGGTAGCTTCTAATGGTAAGCAAGTACATTCAAGTGAGTCATGAATTATCATACTAGAGATCTACGGATAATAGTTGTCTTTCAAAAAGATGTTAGTACATTTATCATGTTTCATTGATGGGTGTTTCATAGAGGAGTATTTCCATCATTTCACCTATAGATCAGAGACATTGCTTTAAACAATATTATTCTTGGAGTCAATATTTTCATATAGTGATAAATGAAAATATTTAAAATGATAAAATGCGGCTATTGAATAGTAAGGGCATTTTGGTCATTTTAGTATGGGTCGCCAGAGTAACTTAAGTTACGTTGGTGTTGTTTGGACACAATCTAGGCTTAATAGATAATTGTTTGGTAGATAAGTAAAATTTATTCTAAGAGTTCAATTAGAATTAATTAATTACTCTGGGGTTTTGATAAGGGTCAGAAAAGATAATTAATTAATTAAGAGAATTGGGCTGGAATAAATCAATTAATTGGGCTAATATATGTTGGCATATATTAAAAGTCCAATTAGTATTGATTAATTAGTCTTGGGTATTTAATAAGGCTCAGAAAAGATAATTAATTAATTAAGGGGATTGGACCAATATTGGATTATTTTTTTAGCACAGCACCTAAGCCCATTAGGGCTTCTAGAAGCCCTAAGCTAGGTGAAAATATTTAGAGAAGAAAAAAAACACAAAAGGTGTGTTTTTAAAGTTTTTTCTCTTTAGTGTACCGTCTGATCTCTCTCTCTCTGGTTTTCGTCTTTTCTCTTCCTTCTCTCTAGAAGAGTGGTTTGATCCAAGAAGGCGCTGTCACCAAGCTAGCACCAAGAGCAAGATAGAGTCCTACTCCAGAAGATGAAGAGAAGAAGGTTGGAGACGTTTGATGCGTAGGAGTAGGAAATTGGCGGGAATTCCTGTTGAATAGCCCGTGTTCTCTTCTCCTCTTCTAACGCAAGAAGTTCCAGTGCTACTCATCCCCACATTGGTTAATCCCCAACCAACATGGAAAAGTATGTATTTTCTTCTATATGTGGTTCAGAAAACTAAAAAATTTTTCGCTGTGTTTTCTTTAATGTTTTCCCCTAACCCTTCAAGTGGTATCAGAGCCTGGTTTTCATCTAGGAGCATGTACTAGGGTTAAAACTGGAAAAGGTGGTTCTTTTATTATTTAAAAATGAATCTTCTTGTGATTTAATGTGATCCCTCATACATTGGTTTCTAGATTTCATGTACACCTCGCAGTTGAGTCATAGGATCATGTATTCTGGGGTTTTCCCTATTATTTTTCCTTGTTTTAAGTAGATTTGATGTATGCCTCACGGTTAGGGGCATAGGCACTTGTAAAGGCCTGTTCTTTATGCCTGTTTTTCCTGTTTCTTTGTATTCTTATAATCTGTAAACTTTGGAGACTAGATGGACGTGATTATGATTTTTTTTAGGGGAGAAAATGTGGTTGTAATGATGGAAAGTTTTGGGTAGTTTTGTGGCAGGATTTTTGGCATTTTGGTGGCAGCTATATGCAAAATTTCTGTGTAGAAGCTAGATTTTTTTTTAGCAGTCGGCAAATTCCAGAGCATTGCTGGCATCAAGTGTAGGAGTTAGATTCGGCGCTGGCTCCTCTCAGACAGCAAAAGCAAGTGAACTTAGAGTGCAGTCGGCGCCGGGTGCGGGTGCTAGAGCCGATGCTGGTTCGCTCAGGAATGGCAAAATGGGTATGGCAAAATAGGTCTGAAATGCAGAGCCAAATAGGGTGGAGCTTGGCCAGTTGTCCAAGAAATAGATGAGCAGCTGCTGAAGTTTTGTTCCTCAATTTTCCTTGATGTAATCATGTTTTGAAACCATTGTATGAGGTTAATTTTCTACAATACATTTATTTATATATGAATGAATAATTTGCATGAAAATAAATAGTAAATGATGGAATCACCTTAGGACTAAATAGGATCATTAATTTTAAATTCATTATATTTAATCCATTATTTGGTGACTTAAGAATAAATGAATAGTTTGAGCATGAAAAAGTTTAATTTTGGTATCATGCTTATTTCGTTTTTGTGATCAAATGCACAAGTTCTTGTGAGACCAAAGTCTCACTAGATAGAACAGGTTTTGATAAAATATTTTGATCTAAGAAACTTTAAAAATAAAAGAGTTCATGGTTTATTCTCTTAAAGGATATAATCCTTGACATAGAGAATAATGTTGAACTTAATGTTATTTAATAAAGTTTTATTTGGTTATTAACTTAGAATACTAAAATAAATTCATAGTTTATTCTCTCAAAGGGTATAATCCTTGACATATAGAATAATATTGAATTTTAAGTTTTTACTAAAGTTCATGAAACCATAAGATTATAGAAAATGTTTTTGGGCCTAAAACTCTATTTTTAATCAAAAATTAAGTGGGAGAGGGGTTCCAATGACCCTATGGCTTCCATCACAACTCTCATTAGAGATAGTGGATTTTCTCATGTCATTCTGAGCATGACCCCCTATAGGATGGATTTGCATAAGGATCTAGAACTAATGGAAGAGTAAAATTAAAAGCCTAAGATATTTGCTAGGATCGACCAATCTACATTTGAGGTTTTTAGCATTAGATTACTCGTAGGTGGTATGAATTAGTGGCCATCCTATCAGTGGAACTTTTTGTAGATCATTACCTACTTTAGAAAGTTTTAATTCGCAATGGTTATACACTTAACTTAGGATGCTATTAATCTTCCTGCGAAGCTTTGTTAGTTTTTCTAAAAGCCAAACTATTTATATCATTGATAATGGTTTTAAAAGTTATTTATTACTAAAGTAATTGTAACACCCCGCTACCTAGGCCCGCTAGGGCCGGGGATGTCGCCCCGTCCAAAGGATAAGGGGTCTTTATAACTAGGTCACACAAATAAAATAGCGGATTAAGATAATACTTTAACTCAAAATTTTATTATATCCCAAGAATAAATCCATGAATTCCCAAACACAAATCCATAAATACAAATTATCGACTCTCAACTCCCCAAAGCAATACATAAGAATAAATGACAACATTCTCTTCCAAGGCAGATAACTCTAGCTACTCATCCCCACAGCAGGATTGACCTGAAATCATGGTAAAAAGATTGATGAGACAGAAATCTCAGTAAGCCCCGTGTGTGAGTTGGGCTAAAAAGACAAAACACTTTTCATGATGCATGCACTACCAGTATATCAAAAGCTTGTCATGCCTTCTTTACAAATTTAACTCTCACTTTTTGGAAGATAGTAGTGAGAAGTCATGGAACAAAATGCTCTTAAAATATTCTGTTTGGAAAGATACGAATAATTAAAAGATTTTGAGCTTTGAATAAAATTCCAATGACACTTTAGAACAGTTCCACAAAAATAGCTCATCAATTAAAGCAACCAAGATAATCTGACAGGGCACAGAGGTGGCTCTCACTCCTGTGAAGCACTTGACCCCCAACACCTGGAGAAAGGGCATAGAGGCGGCTCTCACTTCTGTGAAGCACTTGACCCCCAACACCTGGAAGGTGTACATCCTACCGAGTGAGATACTCCTCCCTCTCTCACTCAATCCAAACCGGTTGTCCCACTTCCGGCCATCGGTTCTACCAGAACCCCGTCGCTAGCTGAGGACGGCTCAACCTTCTATACTGACATCTTGATCAAAAAGAGTCAACCTCTCGGAGGTGGCCACCTGCCGAGAGATATCCCTAGACCAACCAAAAGCTAGTATAAAGGCCTATCCCCCATTGAGTACTCAACGTTATTCAATCTTCACAATTCATAAGGCTCCAAAGTGGAACCTACAAAATTAGCTCAATACAGTTCCAAACAACATTTTTCAACTTGTACAAAAATTTTAGAAGGCATGGTTTTAAGTTAATAATTTATTCCACGAATTCATAGTGGAGGAGCCACATGCTCAAATAAATCGTATTGTGATTTTCAAAAATTAGATGCATGCCCAAAAATTTATCTCTTGCATATTCAAAACAAATCAAAATTTTTTATGCTTGGCTCCTAAGTCATGCTTGACACATTTTCAAAATTTATAAATCTAGAAGTTTCCCAAATGTAGAAAGTTTCCAAAATAAGAAGGTTCCAAATATAGAGGTTTTCAAAATTAGCTACCGTGCTAAAATTTCGTATTTGCAAGAGATACTCACCAACCTTACTTTCAAACCAAGATAATAAAATAAAATTAATTTCATGGATGCAAGGGAACTTACCTTATCCTTGCTCAAAAGAAAAGTCTCCAACAGTTGACCTAACCCCGCCTAGGGTAAATATATGTCACAATCAAACCCAAGCCAAAGATTCACTTCTACAAATAAAACTAGCTCAACTCACTACTACCATGATCCTAGTGTCCCAAGCTTTAAGACCAAATAATAAATAGAAAGGTTTGTAAGCTAAGTCTAATTTGATATTTAAAATAATTAGTGTTTTGGAAAATCGGTACTAATAAGTTGAAGATTTAAATCTCGCTAAAATAATATAGAGTTTTTTTGATAAAGGGTCCTAGGTTATATTAGGTAAAATAATGATGTATTAATAATTAAGTTGTTAGAAAATAATTGATAGCTAAAATTAGTTGAAAATAAATTTAATGAGTCTTGATTGAAAGATACTAAATAAATTTTAGTAGGTTTTGGTTAAAAGATAATAATTAAATTTTAATAGAAAATATTTTACTTATTATGATTATTTTCATAAAAGGCTTTATTTGATATTATCATTTTATATATAATATCTATATATTTTATTTTTCTAGCAAAAGCTATTATTTATTTGACTAAAATATCCTTATTATATATAATAATCTAAATTTACCCCTCCTAGGGTTTTTGAAAATTACTAGCAAAATCATATTATGAAATATTTTATTCATGAAATAAAAATTAGCTTAGGGACAACTAGGTCATGATCATATTTCTATGGCTAACCACAATCATGAGCATATACAATCCTTCAATTCATCAAATCATCCAAATCATGCATATATGCATAGATCTAGACTTACTAAGGCATGATCTAACTATTACTAGCATAAATATAATCATAGCTTCAAGAATCACACAAGAATGTAATTCCTATTCATCATAGATGACATAATCTCTAGCATACTTGATCATGGAGACATACATCAAACCCTAGAGCACCATATATTCAACCAAGATAAGAAACTCATGCAAAAATCCCATCTCCAACATATTCATACATATATTCATGCTTCAATCACAACTCATCACAACAATATATACTCAACCCTATTCATGATTCATCTTCTATCAACATCATCCTAGAGACATGAGTCTAGAATTTAGAAGAAGGGTTAAAAAGGCTTACTTGATTGATGAATACCTTGAAGGAGTTTCGAATGAATCTAAACCCCTAGATGCCTAAATCCATCCAAAGGAGATGAAGGAAGCATGGCCATGGTTGATGAAATCATTCGGCCAAGGGAGAGAGGGAGTGTTCGGTCAAGAGAGAGAGAGAGAGAGAGAGAGAGAGAGAGAGAAGAAGAAGAAGAAGAAAGCTCATTAGCATGCTTAAACACATATATGTTCATTAGAGATTGAAGATTAGTGAAGATAAAGTTGATTGAATAATCCTACCTTGAAGGTATTCTTGAGCCTTCACAAAATTTCTGGTTTTTAATCCAAAAGTGCAAGTTGGATTTTGGAGTTTGATGTTAAAAATGGTATGGATGGACTCACAGCAATGAATAGATGAAATCTGGAATTTTTAGAGGTAGTTTGAAGTGATTTGGAGAGGTATTAGGTGAAAGGAAAGAGTAGGTGTTCTTGGTATACTATGTGTTCTTGAAGGTTGAAGAGAGTAGAGAGCTTTTGGATGGAGGCTGTCGAAATTTTATGAGGATTAGGGTTGTCAATTTTCTGTAGGGTTTAGGTAGATGGTTTTTCTGGTTTGGAAGGGAAATGGAAAGGCTAGTTGTTGGAATCCTTGAAGAATATTTTTATTAAGCAAATTTGGAAACTAAATATTCAAGAATATCTTTGATTATGGAAGAGCTCTTGGAAATCTGCTATGGCCGACTGCTTGTGCAGAATTTTGGCTGGATGAAAGCTGGTTGAAGGAGGCTAATGGTGGCTGAAATTAAGGAGTCTAATGGTGAAGGGAAGGTCTAGTTGTTTGAGGTATATTTTATGGAAAGTTGTTAAATCATGGTGGCTGGAATTTTGGTATCCAAATCAAGGCATGATTGCAGAATTTTTTTGGAAATCTTTTAGGCAGACATGACTGGATTTCGTGAAAAACTTAGGGAGGACAATGGCGTTCAGCTAATGGAGGTATAAGGGTGGTTTGAGCAGAAAAATGATGGATTTTCAGCTAGGAGAGAATTTGGAAACAAAGCTGGAAAAACTACTGTACAGCATTTTTCGCAATGCTGGAATTTTTCTGGGCAGCTTTAGCTGCCATCTTTCCAGCCAATTTGCAGAGGTTTTGAAGGGGAATTTATGGGGCTTTCAAGGCAGGTTTCCAGCCTACTTCATGGAGGAAAAACATGGCTAAGGTGCTGAACAAAAACTAGAAGAAAACAGCTTGGTTTCGGACCTCCAAAGCTACGAATCTGCCCGGAAAATTTTCTAGTTTTGCACAATATTTGTGCAATCCGAAAATGGCCAGGAAAATTCTGATTTCAAGCTGATCAAAAGGGCCATTTTCTGGCAGCATTTGGGAGGGAATAATGGTTAAGAATTTCATCACTTTGAAGGCACACAAAGCTGGAAAAATTTCAGTTCTAAGCATGAAGGGAAATGAACCTAGCTAGAGTGAATTTTTAGAAAGATCACTAAGGAATTTAATTCACTTGAAATCTTTCCCCCTCTTCCATTGTTTTGGTCCATATGATGTCCTTTACTAAGACATTTCGAACCTTCAAAGCCACAGCACATTGCTAGAGTTTTTCTAGAATAAAATTGGCTTGAACAAAATGAACAAACTAATGAATTGAGAAATAGGAAAAATTAAGGATCAAGAGGAAATGAATTCCCCTTAGGAATTTTGTGTAGAGCAAAAGAGTAGGATTTGAAGACTCCTATCATGTCTCTCATAGGACAACATCTCTACCCTACTCCAAACACCACTAAGGCCGACAATGATACTTCCCCAGCAAAAATAAAATTTAACATGCTATAGCTCTAATAATGGAATTTGAACCCAAGACCTCAAGAATCAATTCTAAGGCTCTAACCACTATACCACAACAACTCTTGTTCTTATTTCCTCTCTAAAAATATTTTCCTATTCAATCCTCAAGCTATCTCCCTTTTTCCACCTTTGGCAAAAATTACCATTTTGCCCTTCCCACTCAATAATCACAATCAAGCCCTCTAGACTATAAAACACAAATTCAATGCACATAAAACCATATAAAAATATATATAAAAAAACATGAAATAAAATATGATATGCATCCCAACCTCCTTACTCTAAGGTTGGTTTCGACTGGGGTTTCACAGAAATAATATAAAGAATGTGCATTTTTATTTCTCGCAAACTAAATGAATGCTTTTGTAATATTTTAGAAATGTTTGGTTTCAATCCATTGTCAATCATTCTCAAGGAGAATAAGTTAACAAGCCAAAATTATGTGGACTGGAAGAGAAACCTGAACATAGTACTCATTGATGAAGAGTAAAGTATGTTCTTATGGATCCCTGTCCTGAGATTAGGGAAAAATCTACTGATCAGGAGTAAGAGGCAAAGAAGGCATGGAAGAAAGCCAATGAGATGGCTCAATGCTACGTGTTATCTTCTATGTCTAGTGTGCTCCAATCTAAGCATGAGCACATGGCCACTTTGTATGATATTGATTTGTCATTGCATACTATGTTTGTTGACAAGAGACGGCCCGTAAGGCAAGAAGTTCTTGGGGCAGTCACGAACACTAGGATAGCTGAGGGGGTATGGTTCGAGAGCATCTGCTAAGATGATTGCTTACTTTGAGGAGGCCGAGGTCCAAGGCGCAATGATAGATCTAGAGAGCCAAATTGACATGGTTCTTGAAACTCTACATGATTTGTATTCTTAGTTCAAGTTGAACTACAACATGAACAAGTTGAATATGAGTCTTATGGAGTTTATGAAAAAGTCTACGCGGCAGAGAAGATCATGAAGACCGTGTCAAAGGTTTTTATCTCTCATTCTACCTTTTCTTCTAGAATTAAGGCAAAACCTAAGAAATTCAAGAAGAAGAAGGCCCAAAACAACGCAAGGGCCCAGCCTAAAGCATTTTGTCAAGCCAAGCCCAAAGGCAAATGTTTTAAGTGTGACAAGAAGGGGAATTGGAAGACAGATTGTCCGGACTTCTTAGCCAAGTCTACTTTAGGTATTGCTCTATACCTATAGTCTATTTTAATAGTTGGATCAACATCCTCCTGGATAGTTGATTCGGGAGCCACTAACCATGTCTGTAGCTCTTTGTAGGGGTTCAGAAGGACAATGAGACTTAGTAAGGGTGAGCATGGACTTCAAGAAGGTAATGGAGCAAGAATATAGGCTGAAGAAGTGAGAGATCTTGAATTTATTTTTTTTATTGTTATAAAGATATTTAGTATGTTTCTTATTTTAAACAAATTTGATTTTAGTTTCAAAATTGATGAATCAATGATATTCTGTTTCTTTCCATTCTAGTGTTTCCATCAGTAGAGATGGTAATTTAACTTGTTCAAGAAATATGTATGAGAATCTTTTTTATACACATCCTATTCAAAATCTGGTAAACACTATTAAAACTAAACCTAATAATAAAAAGAGAAAGGCCATATCAAATTACTCTTATTTGTGGCATCTTAGATTGGGACATATAAATTCCAATCGAATTCAAAGACTAATCCCTGATAGGCCTTTAGGTTCATTAAGACTGGAAGAATAGCCTCAGTGTGAATCTTGCATTAAAGGTAAAATGACCAAAAGGTCCTTTACAAAAAAAGTGGATAGAGCCATGGAAATACTAGCACTAGTTATATTTGTGGTCCAATGACTACACTAGCTAGATGAGGCTACAAATACTTCATCACTTTCATAGATGATCTCACTTGTTTAGGTTATATTTATCTAATGAGGCACAAGTCTGACTCTTTTAATAAATTTAAGTAATTTAAGGCTGAAGTGAAGCATCGAACAGGTGAACTAATTAAAACTTTAAGATCGGATCGTGCTAAAAAATACTTCCTCGGTGAGTTTAAGAATTACTTGGTACATCATGGCATAGGATCTAAGTTAACAATGCTTGGGACTCCCCGGTAGAACAGAGTAGCTAAGAGAACAAATAGAACCTTGATGGAAATGGTCAGAAGAATGATGAGTCATGCATCTTTTCCTATTTCTTTTTGGGGATATTCCTTAGAAATAGCAGCATATATTTTGAACTTGCTACCTTCCAAATCAGTACCTAGGACACCCTATGTGATGCAGACTGGATGAAAGCCTAGCGTGAACTCTCTCAAGATATGGGGTGGTCCAGCTTATGTGCTGATAAAAGAAAGTAGGCTAGAACCAAGATTAGAGTTGTGCTATTTTGTTCGGTATCCAAAAGGAATGAAAGGTGGATATTTCTATCATCCTTAAGAGCATAAAGTACATGTTAGTACTAACACTAGATACTTAGAGGATGAAAAGTTACTTCAACCACATGTTCAAACAGAACACAATTAGAAGAGAAGTTGGTCACTGATTCAACTTTAGATACTTCTAACACCTCGATCAAAGAAACAAGAGAAACATAACTGGATGCTCCTATAGATACTGAGCCTCGTCATAGTGGGAGCTACCTTTCATTTTAGAGGTAAGCACCCCTTTGGGGAAAATGGTGCGAGCAGATCAATATGTGAGAGATTGTAAGATTAAGGTGGGGAGAGAAAATCTGGAGGGAGATTTGATTGTGCTAGACATTGAGGACTATGACTTGATTTTGGGGATGGACTGGTTAGCCAAGCATGGGGCTAGAGTAGACTGTAAAAATAAGTCAGTTCAGTTTGTCAGACCGGATTATGATGTGTTAGAATTTAATAGCAAGAGAGTGAAAGAGCTGAGGTACTTGATTGCAGGGGCTAAGGCCCAAAAATTGTTAAGGCAAGGATGTCAGGGTTATCTGGCTTACGTGATGAACAAGCCTAAGGACCAGTGTACTCTACAGGTCACGGAAGTGGTGAAGGATTTTCCCGATGTATTCCCAGCGGAGCTTGATTCTCTGCCTCCTAGCCGGGAAGTGGAATTTGCAATAGACTTGGTTCCCAGAGCGGAACCAGTATCGCGGACCCCATACCGGATGGTACCGAAAGAGTTGAAAGAGCAGTTAGAGGAGTTAGTAGGACAAGGCTATATCAAATCGAGCACGTCGCCCTGGGGAGCGCCTGTGCTATTTGTAAAGAAGAAGGATGGAACCTTGAGGCTATGCATCGACTACCGAGGGCTGAACAATTTGACGATTAAGAACAAGTACCCCCTCTCACTGATTGACGAGCTGTTTGATCAGCTGCAAGGGTCCAGCTGCTATTCCAAGTTGGATCTGAGGTAAGGCTTACTACCAAGTAAGGATAAGAGAGGAAGATATCCCCAAGATAGCCTTCAACACCTGCTATGGACATTTCGAGTTCGTGGTGATGCCGTTCGGGGTGACTAACGCCCCAGCGGTATTCATGGACTTGATGCACCGAGTATTCCGACCCTATCCGGATAAGTTTGTGGTGGTCTTCATCGACGATATTTTGATTTACCCCAAGAGTCCGAAGGAGCATGCGGAGCACCTGAAGCTCGTGTTGGAGAAATTGCGGGAGCACAAGCTGTATGCCAAATTCAGCAAGTGCGAATTCTGGCTAGACAGTGTGGCATTCCTTGGCCATGTGGTGACCAAGGAAGGAATCAAGGTAGATCCAGCAATTGTCGAGGCGGTGTCAAACTGGAAGCAGCCGGAGAATATTACTGAGATCCGGAGTTTCTCGGGATTGGCCGGATACTACCGAAGGTTCATCAAGGAATTTTCGACACTCGCATCACCAATGACCCGTTTGTTGAGGAAGAATGTTCCATTTGTGTGGAACGAAAAATGCAAGAAAAGTTTCCAAGAATTAAAGAAGAGATTGATGACAGCACCGGTATTAAACCTACCGAAGGAAGGCAAACCTTACGCGCTATACACCGATGCTTCAAAAGAAGGACTGGGAGCGGTGTTGATGCAAGACAGGAAAGTGATTGCTTATGCATCCCGGAAGCTACGACCGCATGAAGTGAACTACCCTACTCATGATTTGGAGTTAGCAGCTATAGTGTTCGCCCTAAAGAAATGGCGACACTACTTGTATGGAGCCGAGTACGAGGTGTTCACCGACCATAAGAGTCTGAAGTATATCTTCACTCAGAAGGATTTGAACTTGAGGCAACGAAGGTGGTTGGAATTCTTGGAGGAGTACCGTTGCCCGATCAACTACCATCCCGGGAAGGCTAACGTTGTGTCAGACGCCCTAAGAAGAAAAGTTGGAATGGCTAGACTGAAGGTGCAGGAAATGCAAGTAGTTAAGGATGTATTGGACAGAAGGGTGGAGGTACAAGACAAAAGAATAGTCATCAGCAATTTGAAGTTGGTGCCGGATTTGAAGTAAGAAATAGTGGAAGCTCAATGAAGCAACGCCGAGTTTCAAATTTTCAGGGATAAGGAGCTTAAGTGACCGGGCAGTGAATTCCGTCAAGATGAGGCGGGAATTTTCCATTTCAAAGATCGATTGTGTGTACCCGGAAGGCAGCAACTAAAGGATAAAATTTTAGAGGAGGCATACAAGAGCAAGTACGCCATTCATCTAGGAGAGGTCAAGATGTATCAGGATTTGAAGAGAGCAAACTGGTGGCCCGGAATGAAGCGAGATGTGGTCAAGTATGTGTCGACTTGCCTTACTTTCCAGAAAGTTAAAGCGGAGCATAGGAAGTCAGCAGGGCTATTGCAGCCATTGCCAGTGCCGGAATGGAAGTGGGAGGAGGTGACTATGGATTTTGTCACCGGACTTCCCATGTCAAGGACCTAGAAGGACGCCATATGGGTGGTGGTGGATCGACTGACCAAATCGGCCCACTTCATTCCGGTAAATGTGAGAGATTCTATGGAGAAGCTGGCTCAGACATATGTTCAAGAAGTAGTCCGACTTCATGGAGTACCATCGAGCATAGTGTCAGACCGAGACCCGAGGTTTACTTCTTGTTTTTGGGGAAAATTCCAGGAGGCAATGGGATCGAATTTGAAATTCAGTACGATGGCGCATCCGCCGACTGATGGGCAATCAGAAAGGGTAATCCAGATATTGGAAGATATGTTGAGAGCTTGTGTCCTGAATTTCAGGGATAAGTGGATTGAGTGTGTACCGTATGCCGAGCTATCTTATAACAACAGCTATCAGTCCTCGATTGGAATGGCACCGTACGAGGCTTTGTATGGGCGCAAGTGTCAGGTACCGTTATATTGGAGTTGATTGGAAGGTGGTCATGTGAGCAAAACCGGAGAGGTCTGTGTCCAAGAAATGTTGGAAAAAGTAAAACTGATTCGGGAGAGGTTAAAAGCGGCTCAGAGCCGGCAGAAGAGCTATGCGGACAACCGGAGGAGAGAATTGGAATTCCAAGTCGGGGACCGTGTATTTTTGAAGCTAACCCCCAACAGGGGGATTTTGAAGCATCTGAAGGGCGGAAAGTTGAATCCAAGATATTTAGGGCCGTTTTTTATTAAGGAAAGAATCGGACCAGTAGCTTATCGATTAGACCTACCGGATGGATTGACGGGTATCCATGATGTGTTCCATGTTTCACAGTTGAAGAAGTATAATGCGAATCCCGGTCATGTGTTGAATGAGGAACCGTTAGTGTTACAGCCAGACTTGAGCTACATGGAAAAGCCTGTGCGGATATTGGACCGCAGTGTCAAGACCCTGCGAAATAAGCAGATACCGATGGTTAAGATTCAGTGGGAGCACCATGGCACACAGGATGCCACATGGGAATCAGAAGAATGGGTTAAGCGGAAGTATCCCGAGCTGAGATAGAGGTTTGCTTGAATTTCGGGACGAAATTCTTCAAATGAGGGGAGGATGTGAAACCCCGGTCAAAACCAACCTTAGAGTAAGAGGGTTGGGATGCATATCATGCATTACTTCATGATTAAATACATTTTCATATCATTTCTATGTGCTTTGGGTTTGAGTTTTAATGTTTGATGTTTTGTTGGTGAGTATTGTGTGAGAGGGGCAAAATGGTAATTTTTGCCCGAGGTGAAAATAGGGAGATAGATTGTGGATTGAGTAAAAAATAATTTTTCTAGTGGAAATAGCAACAAGAATTGTTGTGGTTTAGTGGTTAGAGCTTTGGAATTAATTCCTGAGGTCTTGGGATCAAATTCTAGCATAGAAGCTTTAGCTATATTAAATTTTATTTTTGCTTGGGGGGAGTTGGTTACGGCCATAAGGGCCTAGATCAATGTGGTGATGATGTCCTAGGAGAGACATGTTAGGAGAATTCTCATTTCACCATTTGTTCTTCTCGAAATTCCCAAAGGGAATTCTTGTCCTCTTGATCTTTAGTTTTTCCTTAAGTTTCAACCCCTTAGTTTGATCAAGGTGTTCTATCTTTTTTTCCTTTCCAGAAAATTCAGTAGAGGGCTGAGGTCTTTTAGGATCAAAATGTCCTAGTAAAAGGCTTCTTATAGTTTGAAATTTATGGTAGAGTTGTGGGAAATCCCAAGAGGAAAAATCCCTCTAGAGAGCTAGCTAAAATTTCACTCTATAGTTAGTCACCTTCCTCCTTAGATTGAGCTGAAATTTTTCCAGCTTGTGTACCTTCAAAATGTCGAACTTCTTAGTTGACATTTCCTTCCAAATGCTGCCAGAAAAATGGCCTCAAGATCAGCTCGAAACATGAATTATTTATTCCATTTTCGGACTGTACAAAAGCTGTGCAAAACCAGTGAAAATTCTGGGCAAAATCGCAGCCTTGGAGGCTTAAAACCAAGCTGTTTCCTTCCAGATTTTGTGCAGCACCTTAGCCATGTTTTTCCTCCATGAAGAAGGCTGGAAACTAGCCTTGAATACCCATAAACCCCCCCCCCCCCCAGCTCGCTGCAAATCGGCTAGCAGTGGCAAACGAAATTCTGCCAGAAAAAAATCCCTGTGCAGCGAAAATGGTTGTGCAGGAATTTTCCAGCTTGCTTTCCATTTCTCCTCCAGCCGAAAATGCCAGCCTACTTCTGTCAAAACCTCCCTTAAACCACCATTAACAGAGCTCCATTGTTCCCTTTGAGCTTCTGCACGAAATTCCATCAATGGCTGTCCGAAAATCTCTCCAACAAATCCCTGCAATTTAGCTTGATTACCTTCCAAAATTTCAGCCATTTTATTTAGCAACCTTCCATGATATCTTGCTCAATTGGCCAGGCTTCTTCTTCATCTTTGTACCCCTTAGTTTCAGCCATCATAAGCCTTGTAGAACTAGCTTTAGTTCCTCAGAAAAGCCACACAATTCAGTCGGCCATAGGAGACTTCAAAACTGTCCAGAAAAATCAAGATATCCTAGAATATTTACTTTCCAAATTCTCTTCCTAAAAATATTCTTCAAGGATTGTAACAACTAACCTTTCCTTTCCCTTCCAAATCAGAGAAATCACTCCCTAAACCCTACAAAATTTCGGCAGCCCCAATCCCACAGAAAATCAGCAGCTTCTTCTTCTCTCTCTCTCGATTTTCTCTAGTTACCAAGAACACACACACTATACCAAGAACACCTACTACCTTCTTACACCTAATACACCTCCAAACCACTTCAAACCCTCACAAAAATCTCCAGATTTGATCTACTCCTTGCTGTGAATCCATCAACACCCTTATTAACATCAAACTCCACAAATCATCTTGCTACTTTGGATCAAAAACCAGAAAATTTTGTGAAGGACAAGAACATCTTCAAGGTAAACTTATTCTAACAACTTCATCTTCTCCAAACTTGATCTCTAATGAAAACCTATATGAATAAGCATGCTAATGATCTCTTCTTCTTCTTCTCTCTCGCTCTCTCTCTCTTATGGCCGAAATTCCCTCCCTTGGCCGAGTGGTCTTTTTTTTTTTTTTTTTCATGACCATGCTTTCGCCACCTCTCTTGGACAAGATTAGCCATCTAGGAGTAGAGATCTACTCTAAACTCCTTCGAGACATTCATCAATCAAGTAAGTACCTTCAATCTTCCTTGTAAACTCTAGAATCATTTCTCTAGGATGATGTTGTGAGTAGGTGGATGGTGATAGGATTTGAGTATATATATTTATTGTTGAGATTGAAGCATGAGCAATTGTATGATTGTGAAGGAGATGGGATTTATGCATGAAAGGTTCATCTTGGATGATTGTATGATGATTTGAGGGTTGATGCATGTCATAGGTAGTATTTGTGAAGAAGCATGCTAGAGATTATGTCACCTTTGGTGAATAGGAGTTTATGCATGATTAGATTATTGAAGCCATGTTCATGTTTATGTTAGTAATGGTTAAATCATGTCTTAATAAATTTGGATCTATGCCTACATACAAGATTTGGATGATTTGATGAATCGAAGGATTGTGTATGTTATTGATTGTGGTTGGCCATAGAATCTTGATCATGATCTAGTTGTTCCTAAGCTAATTTTAGTTCATGAATAAAATATTCAATAATAATTTTGCTAGTAAATTTTGAAAAACCTAGGAAGGGTAGATTTGGAATTATTATGCATATAAATGATATTTTAGCCAAATAAATAATGATTTATGCTAGAAAGTAAAATAAATAAATATTATTAAAAATAAAGAAATCAATTTAAGCCTTTATGAAAAAGATTTATGCTTAGTAAAATAATTATTAAATCAAAACCCCTTTAAGGATTTACTTATTATTTTCCAAACAAGACTCATTAAATTTAATCTTCACTAGTTCTAGTTATCAACTATTTTCTAACAACTAAACTATCATTAAATTACTATTTTACCTATTACCACCTATGACTCTTGATTAAATAAACTCTAAATTTTCCTCAACAAGATTTAAACTTTCAACTTATTAGAATTTATTTCCTAAACCATTAATTATTTTAAATAACAAATTAAACTTAGCTTATAAACTTATTTATTATTTTACCTTAAAGCTTGGGACACTAGGATCATGGTAGTAGTGAAATGAGTTGATTTAAAACTGAGGAAGTGGATTGTAGCTTGAATCTGATTAATATTTGTATTTACCCATGTGGGGTTAGGTCAGCTGTTCGAGACCTTGTTGTTGTAAGCAAGAATCAGGTAAACTCCTGCATAAAACCTATCAATGTGAAATGTTTTCCTTATGGGAAGCTAAATATGGAGTGTATGGACACTCATTTATTTCAAGGAAATTGAGGGTTGAATTTGTTCTTATTTCCAACACTTAAATTATTTTAAAAGTTACTGAGCAGATTTTCCAAACTTAAAACTCTTTCTAAAAGTGATTGTTCCCAAAACTTTGGAAACCCTTAAATTACTATTTTTGTGAAGAGCAATGCTTTGTTCATTTTAACCCAAGCGGGAAACGTCGTTGAGTACTCAATAAGGGTGGACTACTAGGACTAGTATTTGAAGGGTTAGGGTAAGTCTCTCAGCAGGTGGCCACCTCTGGGGGGTGAGTCCTTCCCGGATAAGATGTCAGTCCGGTGAGTCGTGCCGGTCTGAGCGAGCAGTTTGTTTTCAGTCAAGTGACTGTGTTTTGCCGGAATGGACACCCGATTGTTGTTTGGGTATAGAGAATGAGGAGTATCTTGCCCAGTAGGCCGATCACCTACTTTTGTCAGTCTGCACAAAGTGTCGACATTCTGACCGGTTATGGGGCCCAACGTGTGGTAACCCATATCCCTTTCTTGTGAGTGGTTGATTTCATTACTTGTGTATGGCTAGATAAGCCAAAACACCACTCTTACTTTTGACTAATGCTTGATGCTTGCCAATGTTTCTCTTATAAAAGTTTCACACTCTGCATCCATGAACTGATTTCACTAAACACCTAAAGCAGACACGGACTTACTGAGATTTATGTCTCATAACCTTTCTATCATGATTTTAGGATGATCCTGATGTGGAGTTGAGTGGCTAGTAATATCTGCTTGGGAAGAGAATGTGTCTTTTGATTTTATGTATTGCTTTGGGGAGGCGAGAGTGAATAATTTTATTTATGATTTTGTTTTGGAATTCATGGATTTATTCTTGAAGTTTTCTCTGGGTTGTAATAACTTTTTAAGTTAAATATTATTTTTATTCCGCAATTTGTTTGTGTGACCTAGTTATAAAGACCCGTTGTCCTTTGGACGGGGCGACATCCTCGGCTCTGGCGGGCCTAGGCTTCGGGGGGTGTTACATGGAACATACGTTTCAATGAAATTGTGAAAGCTTTTGGTTTCATTCAAAATTAGGATGAACAATGTATGTATAGGAAATTAGATAGTGGTAAAGAGATTTTCTTGGTACTTTATGTGGATGACATTCTACTTATTAGTAATAATGTAGGGACATTATTGCTCGTAAAAGTTTGGCTATCTAGTCAGTTTAGCTTGAAAGACTTCGAAAAAGGTAACTACATTCTAGGCATTAAGCTTCTTAGAGATAGGAAGCAAAGAATGTTAGGCTTATCCTAGTCTGCTTATATTGACAAGATATTGGTCAAGTATAGAATGGATTAATGTAAAGGGGCTATCATACCTTTTAGACATGGATTTTCCTTATCTTCTAAGCAATGTCCTCAAACACAAGAAGACAAGCAGAAAATAAGTAGGGTTCCTTATGCTTTGGTTGTGGGAAGTCTCATGTATGCTATGCTTTGTACTAGACTATATATCTGTTTTGCAGTAGGCATGGTTAGCGGATATCAGTCAAACTCGGGGGAAGCCGACTGGCAAACCGTAAAGCATATACTTAAATATCTCAAGAAAACAAGAGATTATATGCTTGTTTATCGTGTTGATGATTTTGTTCTTAACGGTTACATATTCCAAGACTTCCAAGTAGATAAAGACGAAAGAAAATTCACTAGTGGATATGTCTTCACTTTATCTGAAGAAGCTATTTCATGGAGAAATGTCAAACAATCTTGCATTATTGACAATACCATAGAAGCAAAGTACGTTGCTGCTTAAAAATCTTCTAAAGAAGCTGTGTGGCTCCAAAAGTTCCTCATAGAACTTGGAGTAGTAACACATATGGATAGTCCTGTCACTATTTATTGTGACAACTTTGGAGCGGTGTCACAATGCAAGAAACCTTAAAACCATAGGAAGGGCAAGCACATAGAGAGGAAGTATCACCTCATCTGGGAGTTTATCCAGAAACAGGAGATAGTGGTAGATCAGATTTCCTCTATCAATAATTTGACAGATCACTTTACCAAACCTTTAACAAAATAGGTGTTTCACAGATACTTAGATGTCATTGGTGTAGGCACTTATGCACATCCTTAGTCTTTGTAGTGCAAGTGGGAGATTGTTGGAAAGTATGCCCTAAAAGACTATGTATTATGTATCAAAATATTGTAATAAGGTGTTTATTCATTCAATTTAGTTTGTTTCTTATATTATTGCACGTGTAAAGGTCCAAGTATAACAAGTAATGGTCTATGTGTTGGGTTGTTCTTCACAGTAAAGTATAGACCATGGGTACTTGTCACACAAATAAAATTGACTTCTTAGTTGTTTGATGAAACTGGATATTTCATCAAGGAAAGACTATTATGCCATGATTTTCAATAAGGAATGGTTTAGCTTAAATCACTGAGTAGTTCATTCATATCATAGGTGATATGTCTAGATCTGGATATAAAAATCATATAAAAACTAAGCACATTCCCAATCAAGTTTACATTAAAACGTTAACCCCAAATCATACATATGAGCAAGCGTACTCATAATTAACATAGCATAGGGTTCAAACGAATGTTGATCCTCAATGAACAAGTATGCATTAATCACCTTTCTTTCATTATTTAACCGACTCGATAAAGTGAAAAAGAAATAAAACAAAACAAAATAAAATAAAAAAAATATACATGTCAAGGATGTAGAATTATGTAACTCAAACGATTATTTTGACAAACATGATCTTAAAGAACATCATAACTAATTATTCCCTTAGCATCATGAAGGATTAAGATAGACTCACTTCTTTTTCAATCCATGAAATCACAATCTTCCTCACAAATTAGCATCACATAGTTTGTCTCAACTAATTCACCCAAAAGATGCATTAAACACAATCCTTGATTAAATTTCCATATTTTGGCAAATTTAAAACATGAAATTAACCAATGAATCCATATTCTGGCAGACATTAATTAACATTTAATTACTTTGTTCTTCACAATCAACCTCTTTTTCAAGTAAGTTAAGAGATAACAAATATGAAACTAACAAATTGAAACCGCCATCAATCTCTTTTTCAAGCAAGTTAATAGAAAGAAACAACAAATCAATCTCGTAATAGGCACAAGTAATTAAATACCAAGAAGAACAATCAATGACTTAAACGATCAAATAACTCTAACAATCATAAATATCTAAAACAATGTCAAATTACAATAAAACAATTAACATATCATTGTTCAAGAAAAAGAAAACAAAGTAAAAGAAAGCACTCATAGACAAGCCTCCTTCTTCTTCCTTTGAAGACCTTCTTGCATAACCCTCATTGAATTAAAGAATTCCTCCTTTGATTTGAGTGATTTTCTATGATAATCAATTAATTCTCCCCTTTTCCTTTATGTTTTCCATCTATTTATAGGCTTGGGAAGTGTCTAAACTTATTAGCGTAATGTTCTTGGCCGAGTAGAAGTTGGAAAATACTAAAACTCCACAGATTACCAAAAACCGCGTATAAAAATCACAATCCCGCCTTTTCCTCAAAGCACAACCGACGCCGGTTGTGTTCTGTTTCTCTACTCGTTCGCCGTTTTTTTTCTCGAATTTCTCACAATGTAGTCCAGCATGCAGCCAGTGCTACCTTGGCTCTTGGAGCTGGCACTTGTTTCACTCTATTTTGACAATTTTTTGTTGTCTCGAAGTTCGTGTTAACAATGCATAGCCGGCGCCGGTTCCAATACCCTAGCCGGCGCTGCCTCTCTTCTATTTTGCGACGTTTTTGCTTCCTTTTACCCCAAAAATCTGTAATAATGAACAAAATACATTTCTAAGGGTAAAATCTCAAATATGAAGGAATATAACTAGTTATTGAACAAAATGTATTACAAAAGAACCTCAAATAACTAGGAAAAGTATGACTATTTTAGCCTCTATCATATTCCCCTCACACTTAGCTCTTTGCTTGTCCTCAAGCAAAGTATCAAGAACAAGTAGGAAAACACAAGGTTTAACCAATCCTCAATCAATTTCAACATAACATTTTCAATGCTTTCTTTATTCAAGAACATAAAATACATGATATTACATCTTTCACAACAAATGCAAGACTTGTGTAAGTGATAAATGATTTAGTAGAACCATCACAATACTTAACAATATTCTCAAACCATTGGAAAGAATTTTGTTCAAAAAGACTATGCATTCCATAAGCTTACTTTTCATACACTCTCTCCACTAATCTGAGACATATCATGATTTTACTTAAATCAAATAAGACTTTCAAGCTTGTAATGTAGCTTATCTAACGAAGGATATAGGAAAATCAAATAGCAACGAAGCTGAGAGTTCACAAGAAATGGATAAACAAAATGAATCAATAATTTTCAACTCTTCTTGCTCTCATATTCCAAAAATCAATCAAACCATAACCTTATTTAGCAATTACAACCCCACTCAAGCAAATCCTGCGTTTTTCTCCTTTTCTTTTCTTCTTCTCATCGTTTTACTTTCTTCATCAACTCTTCCCTATTTTTCTCAAAATCACTTGTATTTTTCAACAATGGTGTCAAAGATTTCATATGAACTTAACTTTTACAACTGAATCACCACCCCTTTTGTGTTCTTTCTTCTCTCTTTTCCTTTCAAAAATTTTTCTTTTCTTTCTTTTCTCTCTTCTTTTCACTCTTACTACTACTTTTCTTTTCTTTCTCAATTTCTTTCTTTCCATCTTTTTTAGCAGCTTTTTTTTTTTCTTTTCTTATTTTTAATCTCTCTTTTCTTTTTCTTCTCTTTCTTTGCTCTCTTTTCTCTTTCCAGCTTAATTCACTATTGATATATGACTAAAAGTAATAAGTCATGATCTTTTTCAAGTGTTCTTTCTCAACATGCTCCTACATATACTTTTATCTATCAAGAGCATAAAGATTTGGAAAATTATTCAAACTCTCAGAAACAAGCAATGGACAGAATATTGTGATGGGTTTTAAAGAAAGAAGTCAACAATTTAGGCTCAAAATAGGCACTAGGGATAATATAATAATAGGTAGGCTTGAAAAGTTCAAACTGTCCAAAGAAGGCCTATTACCGTCATCCCTAAGTTAAATCATGATTGTCTTTCTTATTTCGCCTCGAGAGGTATTCAAGTAAGTTCTAGAATGCTCCATGAATTTTAGTAGAAAAATAGATTTAAGAATAATGCAAAGCATTAGATCAAGAACTACTTAGTCAAAGTGCATGAAAAATGTCATGTATAAGCCATAAATGATCTAGAACATATGCTCTATAATCCATCATAAAGATATACACTAAAAATATAGCTTGAAATCTCAAAGAAAATCAGAAAAAATTTTCAATCGAACCACTCCCCCATACTTAAACTGGACATTGTCCTCAATGGCCAAAGAAATAGAACAAAGAATAAACAATGCCATGGGACCAAAAATATCGGGGAAAAGATAAGAAAGAAAATACTTCAATGACGGAGTAGCTCCAATTTTCCAAACATTGTGCTCAAAATAAAATTGATAAAAACTTGGACAAAGTATATCACGAAACCACTCTCCCACACTTAAGTTGGACACAGTCCTTATTGGCAACAAATAAACACAAGAAAGCATCTCCAGAGGGACTAAAAATAATAATGGGTTAGAAAGTTTAAGTAATACTTCCCAAGTGCAATAATGTTCCAATAGGTATCCAAACTTGAGGTAAAGGAAGGGCTTGTCCAGGAGGACTTTATTCCTGCAAAACAAAACACAAATAAAAGCACAAGGAAAATAATAATAATAATAAAATAAAAACATACCTAAATAAAAGAAAACAAACTAAAGAAAAAGACTCAAGTAAAAAAAATAAATAAAATAAAAACTTTTTATACTCATCATGCTTCCCCCTCAAACCTCTTGAAAAGAAATTAAAGCTCAAAATAAAAGATAGGCATGATGAATGAAGAATGAGGAGAGGGTTTTGAAAAATAGAAGGTTTATGAAAATAATTTGTTTTACTAAAGCAAAACACATAAATCTCTTTCTCTATCATTTCTTTAGACACACAAATATTGTTGTCAACGTGTAGGTACACATGATTTCTAAAGAATGCATCAAGCTTGAAATCACCTTTTAACCCTTCAAAATATTTGTTATAATTGAAATTCCCCTTAGAACATAGAAATTGAGTTCTTAAAGATGGGATCAAGAAAATCCTTACTTTTCAAGGCATGGTCTAGAAAAACTAAGTTACCTCCCTGAAATTGTGGTGAAAGGTAGAATTCGTCAACATCCTCAAAGGGTTTCTTATAATGTAGCATTGAAAGATCCAACTCCTTGAGACATGATAAATTTAACACAACATCATTTGGACCCTTGTTCTCCAAGAATTGAGAGGAACCTAAAAAAAATCATGTGATAAAGAGAGATTAGAATTATTAGCACGTAGAATAGAATTGAATACCTCCCTTTCCACATTGGACAATTGGTCCTCATATCCTCTCTCATTTCTTTGGAGATTCTCTTGTTCAAGCATATGGGCGTTTGTGGCATTCTCAACTAACTTGGCTAGTTGTGTTCTTTAGTAGCTCAATCGTTGAGATGCTTCTTCATGCTACTGAACGGATGAATTTGAATTGGCAACAAAAGAATTCACCAATGTTATTGATGACGTCTCACTAAGAACATCAATGTGAGCTTGTAATCTTGCCAATCTAGTATCATTGTAACTCCTTTGATTTTATGCCCAAAAATAGTTGTCCATGATGATATCAACCTCGCACAAAAAAAAAAAAAAAAAACAAACAAACAAAAATAATAGAGAAACAAAGAAAAAAAAAACAAAAAGGTAAAAGCAAAGAATCGAAAAAATAAAGAAAAGAAAAACATACACATTAGATATATTCACAAGCTACCTAAAAAAAAAAGTTAGTGGTATTTAGAATACAACATGAAGTATGTTAGTCAATTAAGTCAAAGTTAGTAGGTTACAAGGGTAAAACACATACACAAAATACAAAAGATAGCACCATTTTTTGCGAAAAGAACAAGTATACATATCTACATATTTGCATATTTACATATTTACATGGTTAAATCAACAAAATCCAAGATTTTATGATATTGTTCCCCGGCAACGGTGCTAAAAACTTAATGTGTCCGGATTTTGGGTATAAAAATCATATAAAAACTAAGCACATTCCCAACCAAGTTTACATTAAAACGTTAACCCCAAATTACACGTATGAGCAAGCGTACTTATCATTAACATAGCATAGGATTCAAACGAGTGTCGATCCTCAAGGAATAAGTATGCATTACATAGGATTAAAAGATAGTGATTCCTTTGCGTTTTCCATCTATTTATAGGCTTGGGAAGTGACTAAACTTATTGGCATAATGTTCTTGGCCGAATAGAAGTTGGAAAATACTAAAATTTCACAAATTATCAAAAATTGCGTATAAAAATCACAATCCCGCATTTTCCTCAAAGCAGAGCCAGTGCCGCCTTGGCTCTCAAAGCCAATGCCGATTGTGTTTTGTTTCTTTGCTCGTTCACCAATTTTTATCTTGAATTTCACACAATGTAGTCCAGCATGCAGCCGGCGCCGCCTTGCCTCTTGGAGCCAGTGCCAGTTCCACTCTGTTTTGCTCTATTTTGACAATTTTTTATCATCTCGAAATTCGTGACAACAGTGTATGGCCGGCGTTGGTTCCAATACCCTAGTCGGCACCGCCTCTCCTCTGTTTTGCTTCGTTTTACCCCAAAAATCTGTAATAATGAACAAAATACCTTTCCAAGGGTAAAATCTCAGATATGAAGAAATATGACTAGTTATTGAATAAAATGTATCACAAAAGAACCTCAAATAACTAGAAAAAGTATGACTAATTTAGCCCTTATGAATAGACATAAGTGTATTTCGAATACATAGAACTGGACCAGAAGTAGTGGTCTTTCTTAAAGTACTATAATTATAGAGTCAAGACTATTATTGCTACAGTGTGGACAGATACCTTCATACTTAAGTATGAGTTGGTGGTCTGGTAAAGCTAGGGTTTTATACTTTGATGTATATTTGGTGAGATTTCTTTTGTGAGATCAGTATCCTTGTATGTTGGGTGTATTACTCGAGTTAGTTAAGAAATACTTATGCAAAATAGTTTCTATGCTTTATTTACTGAGGTTTAATCACCCCCTTCTGATTATCTGGGATAATCTAAATAATCCAAAGCCCTGGGAATGAGACTCTAGAATGTGTGCTTTTGGGTAGCTTCTAATGGTAAGTAAGTACATTCAAGAGAGTCATGGATTATCAGACTAAATATCTAAGAATGGTAGTTGTCTTTGAGATGGGTGTTAGTACATTTATCCTGTTTTATTGATGGGTGTTACTTAGAGGGTACTTTCGTCATTTCACCTGTAGGCTGGAGACATTGCTTTAAACAGTATTATTCTTGGAATCAATATTTCCATATGGTAATAAATAGAAATATTTAAAATGATAAAATACAGCTATTTAATAGTAAGGGAATTTTGATTATTTTAGTATCCATGAGTAATATATCTCTTGGTTGCTGGAGTAGCTCAAGTTACCTTCGTATTGTTTAGACACAATATGGGCTTAATGGATAATTATTTGGATGAGAAATAAAAGTTATTCTAATAGTCTAATTGGAATTAATTGATTTGTCTTGGGTTTTGATAAGGCCCAGAAAAAATAATTAATTAATTAAGAGAATTGGGTTGGAATAAATTAATTAATTGGGTTGATATATGTTAACATATATTAAGAGTCCAATGAGTATTAATTAATAAGTCTTGGGTATTTAATGATGCCCAGAAAAGATAATTAATTAATTAAGAAGATTGGGCAAGTCTTGAATATATTTTTTTAGCACCGCACCTAGCCCATTAGGGGTAGGTGATTTTTGGCCATTCGCGCTTTTGGAAGCCCTAAGCTGGCCGAAAATATTTAGAGAAGAAAAAAAAAAAACACAAGGTCTGTGTTTAAGTTTTTTATCTTTAGTGTGCCGTCTGATCTCTCCCTCTCTAGTTTTCGTCTTTTCTCTTCCTTCTCTCTAGAAGAGTGGTTTGATCCAAGAAGGTGCTCTCACCAAGCTAACTCCAAGAGCAAGGTAGAGTCATACTCTGGAAGATAAAAAGAAGGAGGTTGGAGACGTTTGTTGCGTAGGAGTAAGAGATTGGCAGGAATTCCTATTAAATAGCCCATGTTCTCTTCTCCTATTCCAACGCCAGAAGTTTAAGTGTAACCCGTCCCCACATTGGTTAATCCACAACCAGCATGGAAAACTATTTTCTTCTAGATGTGGCTTGAAAAATTGAAAAATTTTCCACTACATTTTTTTTTTATGTTTTCCTCTATCCCTTTAGAGGCAAAGTTGGAAGCCCTTACCAAGAAGATTGAAAATATGAACACAAATCATACATCAAAGCCAGTCACCGAAGAAGAAATTATGTCAGCTAAGATTGTGACCGAAAAGGTTTACAATTGTGCGGCCTTATAACCAACCCGATGAAAAAAGCCTATTAAGTTAAATAATCTAGAAACATACTCATTTGACATAATTAAGGCTGACCAAACTTTTAATTACCTTCTCAAAGCCAATCAAACTTGCAACTAGCTAGAGAATCTTAGCTGCCAAGAAATTGACGGGGAAACGGTACTGTAAGTACCATAATTCTTTTACTCATTCTACTAACAACTGTGTGATTTTTAGAAATACTACCTATAAGGCTATCCAATATGGGCATTTTAAGTTAACGAATACCAGTAATAGAAAAATATTGGTGGATACAAACCCCTTTCTAGCTACTCATCGTAACATAGTGGAGGTAAGCAAGATCGATCCAGACAGTTTAATAGCAGATATCAAAGTTGTTAATAACTGGCCGGCCAATCCCCGAAATTTTCAGAAAGTAGTTGATGATAGTCCAGTCAGTCTAAAGGCTTTTATGCAGACCCCTACATGAACAGGCCATTTAGAACAGGCTTATGAGGATCTACTGATAATAATTTTAAGCTAGTTAATCATAGTTGAAAGAAAGTGCGAAAGTTTGACCAAGAATGAGGCATCCAAGTAAATAGCTAATCAGATCTTGGTGAATGCGGTAGGAATCGAACTGCCTTATTTGAAAAAGGTGTGGATTCCAAAAGACAAGTAACTAGACTAGCTAGACTTACATCTTGAGATGTTTATTGGTTGGCCAACCAACCAAGCTTTAGAAAAATAAGGGGGCTAGCCAATAAAGCCATATTTGACGATCTGTTTTTGAGCAATTAAACTACCAAAAGATGAACCAAAAGCACCCAGAGGATCGTAAGATTACGTGTTTCAACTCTAAATTTGTAGGATGAAAATCATGTAAGCTCAGTACCTACTATGCTTACTACCATGGCATTAGTAGATAAAAGGCCATAAAGTGTGATTAGACAGCCGGAATAGAAAAAATAGAATCTAAGCTTCTGTGAAAATACTTTGATGTTTTGAAAGAATGAAGGTAGGAAGACATTAGTAGGAGATATCTATGTTATTGTCTAGGTAGTAGTTAAGTAGGTTGACGCAACGAACCAACCAAACAGTCCAAAGGAATCTGGCATGTTATTTGTTGAACCAACAGAAGAGATGGCCAACAACTCAACAACTTTCTTTGTTATTGAAGGGAAACCTTCATATTTAGTCTTGCTCCATTAGGACTAGATATATGCAAACAAATATGTCCTTTCTACCTTACATCAATTGTTGTTTTTTTGGAATGATGGGTATGTTGAAGTAGTAAAGGCCGATCAGAATCATTTTCAGGTAAACATCAAGATGGTAGTGGCAATATACTACTCCCCAGTTTTTAACCCAATTAAGATAGAGACTATTTTGCCTAGCTAAGAGTTTATGACTTGTAACCTAACAGAGACTAGTTTTCAGCCACAAAGCATGACTTGCCAGTTTGCTGTTCAAGATATTCTTGAAAGGTTAGTCATCTAAACAGCCAAATTGTATGAGGAAGATGGCCAGCATTTGTTACAACCATGGTTAGAGGATAGTTTGAGAGAATGATTGCCCAGGAAAGAACCCAACTTTTTTCCTCAAGCCTCACTTATTGAAGTAAATTTGTGTAGAATAAATGAATAATGTATGACCAGAGTAAGTGCATTATTAAACGAGGAGCAAAGAACACAGTTAGTCACTATTATTGAGAGCTACAAGGATTATTTTACTTAGGACTACTATGAGATGCCTAGGCTAGACAAAAAGATCATTGAACATCGATTGCCTATTAAGGACGAAACACTAGTAAGCGGCTAGATACTTTAATCTTGAGATCGTGCCCAAGATCAAAGAAGAGATAGAATGGTTGCTTATATATGGTTTCATCTAGACAGCCCAGTACATTGAATATATCTCTAACATAGTACCAGTCATTAAAAAGTATAGCCAGTTACAGTTTGTATTGATTTTCATGATCTGAACTTTGCAACACATAAGGACGAGTATGTCAAGCTAATGACTGATATGCTTGTAGACACAGCGGCCGATCACTAATTCCTTGGCTTTATGGATAGCTATTTTGGTTACAACTAAATTTTTATAGCTGAGTAAGATGTCCACAAACCTTCTAATGCCTTGGATCAATTGGATTATTTGAATAGGTTGTCAGGCCAATAGCCTTAGAAATGTTGGAGCAATTTTTGAATGAGCAATGAACTTTATATTTCATGACTTTATAGTAGGTTGTATGGAAGCTTATATTAGTGATTTGGTGGTCAAGTCAGTTAATTTCACTCGACATTTGGCAGATCTGGAGTAAGCTTTCACCAAGAAACGAAAACATAGCTTCAAGAAAAACCTTGCTAAGTGCACCTTTGGATCATGGCCAGTTAGTTTTGGGGCTTCCTAGTCTATCATAAAGGGATTGAGGTTGGTTATAACAAGGTAAGAGCAATCATAGAAGCTAGACCTTTTAGGAATAAGAAGGAATTATAGAGCTTGATCAAGAAAATCAACTTGGTAATGCATTTGGTAGCTAATTCAACAAGGAATATGAATACTTTCTCATCCCTTCTAAGATTAAAGTTGGTTGATGAGCTTGTTTGAGGGAAAGAGCAGCAAGACTTATTTGATTTGATCAAGTAGTACTTGACCAGTCCACCAAAACTAGGACGCCCTAAATCAGGTTTGCTACTCCAATTATACATTTTAGCAGCTGAGGAATCAATTAGATGCTGGTTGGCGCAAGACCAATACGGAGTCTAGTGGGCTATATACTACCTCAGTCGGTTACTTAATGATGCTGAAACTAGGTGTTCTATAGTTGAAAAGCTATATCTTTCCTTATATAATACCTGCACCAAGTTCGAGTATTACTTATTGCTGAGAGAGGTGCATGTGTTATGTAAAGTAGACATAGTCAAGTATCTCCTCAACCAACTAGTACTATAAGGTAGGTTAATTAAATGGACTATTAAACTTAACGCATTTGCTCTAAAATACATCCCACTTCCTATAGTTAGAGGTCAGGCAGTTGCTAATTTCCTGGCAGAATATCTATGTTTGCATGTTCAGGATCCGGTCATAGTTGGAATGTTTAGTTGCGGATCTTAACATTTGATAGATCAAAGACTAGCCATGAGGCAAGAGATAGCCTAATTATTACCTCTCTAGCTGGTCACAAAAGAAGGTTCTTGTTCGAGTTGAACACTACTTGCACCAATAATCAAGCAAAGTATGAGGCTCTTATCATCGGCTAGGAAGTGTGTGACACACCACTACCTATGTACCCTATTAGGGTTGGGGATATAGCCTAGTCCTTAGGACAGGGGGTCTTTTTAACTAGGTCTCACAAAAGAAAAGAAAGAAACGATCTAAATTTAAACTTATTAAAAGTAAACAAAATACATGAACAAGTCTAAAAATAAATAAATGTCTACTAGAGTCTCTCAAATGAAATACATGCAAAATTATTCTTCAAATAAAGGCAATCTCTAATAACAAAAACCTTCATAGTAGGGTCAATCTAAAAGTAAGTCATAAAAACGCAGTGAGAAATAAATCTCAATAAGCTCATGTGTGCTTATGGTGCTTCAGGTAAAACAGTTTATGTAGTAAGTTGAGAAACATTTTATAAAAGTGAAGTGCTGGCAAGTCTCAAATAAATTTCACAAGATGAGGAGAGGTGTTTTCCTTTTAAATGCCATACATTGTATAAAATAAAAACAACCACTCAAGAGAAATAGCCATGGCACCACACTTTGTAAACCATGACAAAAGAATGTTCAGGATGCCATATTTTGTGCATTCTGACACAAGGTAAGTGTACATACCATTAGGTGAGATACTACTCCATCTCTACACCTAAACTTACCGGTTATCCATTCCAGAAATACACAGTCCACTTGATTGTACTTGCTAGCTCGGACTGGTATGATCTACAGAACTTGCATTCTATCCGGGAAGGACTTAACCCTCAGAGGTGGCCACCTACGAAGAGACTTATCCTAGCCCTTCAAAGACTAGTCCTAATAGTCTACCCTTATTGAGTACTTAATGTTGTATTTGTCCCTTTTGGGAAAACAAGAATCATCCAATGTGTTTTTGTTTGAAATAATAATTATGGTTTACAAAATTCTTGTCAAAGTTAGTTTTAGAAAAAGTTTAGCATTTTGATTAAAATTACTTGCTCAATTTGAAATTGTTTGATTGAATGGGAAAGGAAAGAAAATTGTCCATAACTGTATCCAAAGTATGTTTCCACGTATACATTGTATTTTGACTTGCCGAAGTGATTTTGATCTTCAAACCGCTTTATACAAGGACTTACCTAATCTCTTACTTTTCCTTGATACAATAGCCTTCCATGTTGGTTCAAAACAAACTAGCCCCGCCTAGGGTAAATATCGGGTATAAGTACCAACATCTAAAAAATACTTGGTTAAATAAATAACTCCTAACCTAACATGCTTACGCTCAACTAGTTACAACAATATCCAGTTATGACAACAATGCCTTAAACTTTAACATTAATCGATAAAGTATTTTATAGAATAAGATTAATTTGATAAGTCAAAATAAAATAGATGTTATAAATAATAAATTATAATATTAACTATTTATTAACAAATAATAACTAATATTAATAATAAATTATAAATAATTTTTAGTAATATATAATAAATAATATTAGTAATAAATAAATTATTTTAATAATAATTGACAATAATATCTATTATTATAAATAATATATGTGTTTAAATAAAAGTTTTAGTAAGACTAACCCATAATAATATGAATATAAAAGATATTTGATATTAAGTAATTTGGAAAATAATATTACTATTAATTCTAAAAATATTACAATTTGCTTATCTAATAAAATAATAATATTTTAGGTAACTAATATTTTTGAAAATGTTGAGGTTTACCAAATTAATATATTAAATTAAATAATGATACTAATAATGACCATAGTGAATTTATTAGTATAAAAATTTATATATTCATACACACATATATTCAATAAATAACATGCTAATTTACCCAAAAATAGACTTGCAATAATACTCATCACAACAAGGGTGATACTCTACTAGCAATAATATTATCAAGGGATTTCGTGCTAATAATAACATCATCATGGGAACATAGTCAAACAATGGTGGTATATTGTCCATCATTCATTAGAACAGCTTTACTAGGGACATAAAGCTTTTAATCATCATATACTAATGAGCATATAATGATCCAAAAGTATTATCCAATAATTCATAAGCCTCAATATTCATTTCAATCTTCATGTCTTAAAATTATTCCCTTCACCCACATACATATCTCCAACCCAACATTATTCGATCGACCTATTAATTCTGTAACACCCCGCTACCTAGGCCCGTCGGGGCCGGGGATGTTGCCCCGTCCAAAGGACAAGGGGTCTTTATAACTAGGTCACACAAATAAAATAGCAAAATAAAAATAATAATTTAACTTAAAATTTATTACATCCCAAGAATAAATCCCCGAATTCCCAAAAGGAAACACATCCATAAATAAAATCATCCACTCTCAACTCCCCAAAGCAATACATAAAAATAAAAGACAACATTCTCTTCCAAGGCAGATAACACTAGCTACTCATCCCCACAGCAGGATCGGCCTAAAATCATGGTAAAAAGGTAATGAGACAGAAATCTCAGTAAGTTTGTGTGTGCTTTGGGTGTTCAGTGAAAACAGTTCGTGGATTCAAAGTGTGAAATCTTTATAAGAGAAATATTGGCAAGCAATAAACATTAGTCAAAAGCAAGAGTGGTGTTTTCCTCTTTTTGAAACCATAGAAGTGCACAATAAAATCAACCACTCGTAAAGGTGGTCATGGGTTACCACACGTTGGGCCCCATAACCGGTCAGAATGCCTAACACTTTGTGCAGACTGACAAAAGAAATACTGGCAAACAATGAATGATGTTCAAAAACAAGAGTGGCATTTTGTCTTATCTAGCCGTACATAATTTATAAGATCAACCACTCGAAAGAAAGGATTATGGGTTACCACATGTTGGGCCCCATAATCGGTTAGAATGCCTAACACTTTGTGCATACTGCCGGTCAGAATGCCTAACACTTTGTGCAGACTGACAAAAGGTAGGTGATCGGCCTACCGGGCAAGATACTCCTCCTTCTCTATACCCAAACAACAACCGAGTGTCCATTCTGGCAAAACACAGTCACTTGACTGAAATAAAAACTGCTAGCTCGGACCGGCATGACTAAGTAGTACTGATGTTTCTCTAAGTTGAGTTCAACTTCTGGAGGAGGCCTCCTGCCAGAAGACTCACTCTTGCTCTTCAAAACTAGTACTACCAGTCTACCCCCATTGAGTACTCAACGCAACATATCCCACTTGGGAAAAATGAACAAAACATAGTTCCACTTGAAAATGGCAATTAAGGTTTTCCAAAGTTTGGGGCAAAACTGGTTTTAGAAAGAGTTTTAGGTTTTGAGTAAAACCGCCCATTGATCTGCAAATAATTTATTTGTCTAAAATGAGAATGGAAATAATCCTCAATTGCCTTTACAGAAATGAGTGACCATGCACTCTACATTTGGCTTGCCATAAAAAAATCATTTTTACATCAAACAGGTTTTATGCAGGAGCTTACCTGATCCTTGCTCATAACAAAGGTCTCCAATAGCTGTCCTGACCCGCATAGGGTAAATACAAACCACAATCAAACTTAAGCCAAAAACTCACTTTCTCAAATAAAACTAACTCAACTTACTACAGTCATATCCCTAGTGTCCCAAGCTTTAAGACTCAATAATAAATAAAAGGGTTTATAAAATAAATCTAGTTTGATACTAAAATAACTAGAGTTTGAGAAATAGGTACAAAAAGTTGAAGGTTTAAATCTTGCTAAAAATAAATTATGGTTTATTTGAAAAAGGGTCCAAGTTAGTATTAGGTAAAATAATGATTTATTAATAATTTGGTTGTTAGAAAATAATTGATAGTTAAAATTTGTTGAAAATAAATTTAATGAGTCTTGCTTGAAAAATAATAAGCAAATCCTTAATGGGTTTTGATTAAAATATAATAATTAAATTTTTAGTAATAAATATTTTATTAATTATAATTATTTCCATAAAAGGCTTTAATTGATTTTATCATTTTAAATAATATATATATATATATATTCCAGAAAAAACTATTATTTATTTGACTAGAATATCACTATTTTATATAAAAGACCAAATCCACATTTTCCTACGCTTTTCAAAATTTTACTAGAAAAATCATATTACTAGATATTTTATTAATGAAATAAAATTTAGCTTAGGGACAACTAGATCATGATCATATTCCTATAGCTAACCACAATCATGAACATATAAAACCCTTCAATTCATCAAATCATCCAAATCATGCATACAAGCATAGATCTCAATTTATCAAAACATGATCTAACCCCTACTAACATAAATAAGATCATGGCTTCAATAATCCAACATGAATATAAATCATATTCACCAAAAGTGACATAATCTCTAGCATACTTCATCACAAATACTACCTATGACATGGAGACATGCATTAAATCTCAAATCATCATACAATCGACCAAGATAATCCATCCATGCATAAATCCCATCTCCTTCATATTCATACATACATTCATGCTTCAATCTCAACAATATATATATATATATATATATACTTAAATCCTATCGCCATCCACCTACTATCATCATCATCCTAGAGACATGAATCTACAGTTTAAAAGAAAGGTTGAAGGCACTTACTTGGTTGATGAATGCTTTGAAGGAGTTTAGAGTAGATCTCAACTCCTAGATGTATAACATTGTCCATAGGAGATGGCGAAAACATGTTCATGGGAGAAAAAGTCATTCGGCCAAGAGAGGGGAATTTTTGGCCATGAGAGAGAGAGAGAGAGAGAGAAAGAGAAAAAAGAAATCATTAGTATGTTTATTCGCATAGGTTCTCATTAGGGATCAAGATTGGAGAAGATGAAGTTGTTAGAATAAATTTACCTTGAAGGTGTTCTTGACCTTAACAGAAATTTCTGGTTTTTGATCCAAAAGTGCTAGTTGGATTTTGGAGTTTGATGTCAAAAATGGTACGGATGGACTCACAGCAATGAATAGTTGAAATCTGGAATTTTTAGAGGTAATTTTAAGTGATTTGGAGAGGTATTAGGTGAAAGGAAGGAGTAGGTGTTCTTGGTGTTGTGTGTGTTCTTGAAGGTTGAAGAAAATCGAGAGATGGTAATGCGCAGCTGCTGAATTTTTGTGAGAGATATGGGTGGACGAATTTCTGTAGGGTTTAGGAGGTTGATTCTCTGATTTGGAAGGAAAAAGGAAAGGTTAGTTGTTATAATCTTTGAAGAATATTTTTCGGAAGTGAATTTGGAAACTAAATATTCCAAGAATGTCTTGATTGTTGGACAGCTTTTGGAAATCTGCCATGGCTGATAGTTTGAGCAGAATTTCGGTGGGATTAATGCTGGTTTATGGAAGCTTATGGTGGCCGAAAGTAGGGTGCTTAATGGTGAAGAAGAAGCATGGTCTATTGAGCGAAATATTATGGAAGGTTACTAAATAAGATAGCTGAAATTTTGGAAACCAATCAAGCTAAATTGCAGGGATTTGTTTGAGAGATTTTTGGACAGCCATTAATGGAATTTCGTGCAGAAGTTCAAGGGGATCAATGGAGCTTTGTTGATGGAGGTTTAAGGAAGGTTTTGACAGATTAAGGTTGGTGTTTTGGCTGGAAGAGAGATAGGAAACAAGGTGGACGAAAATCTGCACAGAATTTTCGCTGCACAGTGAATTTTCTGGCAGATTTTTGTCTGCTGTTCAAAGCCATTTTGCAGCGAGTTTTGAAGGGGATTTCAGGGGTATTCAAGGCTGGTTTCTATCCTTCTTTATGGAGGAAAAACATGGCTAAGGTGCTGCACAAAATCTGGGAGAAAACAACTTGGTTTGGAGCTCTCAAAGTTGATTTTCGTACAGGAATTTTTCCTGTTTTGCTCCAGCTTGAGCAGTCCGAAATTGGACAAAAACTTTCAGGTTTCAAACTGATCCTAAAGACCATTTTTCTGGTAGCATTTGGGAGGGAATGTTAGCTAAAAATTTTGACCCTATGAAGGTACAACAAGCTGGAAAATTTCAGCTCATTCTATGAAGAAAGATGAACTAAGCTAGAGGAAAATTTCAGCAAGCTCACAAGAGGGATTTTCCTCTTGAAATTCCTCACAACTCTTCCATATTTTTCAGACCATAAGGAGTCTTTTACCAAGAAATTTCGATCCTAAAAGGCCTCAGCACTTTACTGAATTTTCTGGAAAGAAAAAGGCTAGAACACCTTGATCAAACTAATAAGTTGGGCATTGAGAAAAATTAAAGAACAAGGAAGAATGAATTTTCCTTCAAGAATTTCGAGTAGAGTAAAGAGTGAAATGAGAATTCTCCTAACATGTCTCTCCTAGGACATTATCACCACCTTGTTCTAGGCTCTTATGGCCGAAACCATCATTTCCCAAGCAAAATAAAATTTACTCAAGCTAAAGCTTCTATGATGGACTTTGAACCCAAGACCTCAAGAATTAATTCCAAAGCTCTAACCACTACACCACAACAACTCTTGTTGCTATTTCTACTAGAAAAATTATTTTCTATTCAATCCACAGGCTATCTCCCTATTTTCACCTCGGGCAAAAATTACCATTTTGCCCCTCTCACACAATACTCACCAACAAGACTTCAAGACAATAAAACTCGAATCCAGAACACATAAAAATTCATATGAGAATATATTTAACCATGAAATAAATTATGATATGCATCCCAACCCCCTTACTCTAAGGTTGGTTTCGACTGGGGTTTCGCAAATTCCATCATCTAGAAGCCATGAGTTCAAAAATTTTTAAAAAAGGTCATGGAAGAAATAGTTATTTGATGATCTTTGGAGTTGAATATGTTGTCTTCTCCAATGAAAGGCCTTGAGTGCTTGAAGAGTCCTTCTTTGGTTGAAGTTTGTTCAAGAATGGCCACTAATGATTCGGCCAAGAAAGAGAGAAAAAGAGAAAGAGTGTGTGATTAAGATGATAACGAAATGGTGATGAAGAAGTGAAGAAGGATCAAGATGATTGAATTTACCTTCTTGTTGTTCTTCTTGTTCTTGAACAAAAAGCACGTTTGATCTAAATAGAAGATCAATTTTGGTTGTTTTTATGTTATGGAGTGTGCTATGGATGAGTATAGGTTGAATCCTAGTTGATTTGAGAATTTTTGGAATGATTTGGGATGAATAGAGGTGATTGAAGATTGAAGAAGTTCAATGTGTGTTATTGGTATTCTTGAGAACACAAGAGAAAATTGAGAGAAAATGATTTGTATGTGCTTGGTGTGTGAGGGCCAAATGGCCTTGCCAGAGGAGTTTCAGTTATCCAAGGGGATGAGAGAGAGAGTTCAACTATTTTAACTTTTAAAATAAGAAAAATGTGGAGATGTTTGAGGTAGAAGATTTGGTAATGGTGTTTTCTTCTTGAATGTTTCTTGTCCTTCAATGGTGGGTGGCTAGCCTAGCTACGTTTTGATTGTGAAATGGAGGAGTGTTTCAGCCTTATAGCTGGCCGAAAATGGCTGTACAAGAGAGGAGAAAATTCTCGTTTATTCATCTAGCTAGGTGATAGTTTAATGGATGAAAAGCTGGAATTTAATTTTCCAGTTTGAAAAGTTTTGAATAGAATAAAGTTAGCAGTGGTTTGAGGTGTGTTAATGAAGCTCTAATGGCCATGGTGGATGAAGAAGGCAAGATGTTCAATCCATGTTATCAAGGTAGCCGAAATTGTTGAAGATAATTGAGGAAGACATTGGTTCTTGACTTTGCTAAGCAAGCTCGAAAAACTCTAGTTTTAGCTACAAGAATTCTTAGGATATAGAAGGATTTTTTAACCAAAATTTTGAACCATTTTGAAATGGATTTTGATGTATCCAGATTTGGGTATAAAAATTATATTAAAAAAATAAGCACATTCCCAATCAAGTTTAAATTAAAACGTTAATCCCAAATTAGACATATGAGCAAGCGTACTCATCATTAAATGAGCATAGGGTTCAAACGAGTGTCGATCCTTCAGGAACAAGTAGACATTAATCACATTTCTTTCATTATTTAACCGACTCGATAAACTGAGAAATAAATAAAAAGGAAAATAAAAAAAATAAAATAAATATATATACATGTCAATGATGTAGAATTATGTAACTTAAACCATTATCTTGACATACATGACCTAAAGTACTTAATCTTGATCATAACTAATTATTCTATTGGCATCAAGAAGGATAATATAGATTCACTTCTTTGTCCAATCCATAAATCCCTATCTTCTAGGTAACTTAGCATCATATATCCTGTCTCAACCAGTCTTACCTAAAAGATTCATTAACCATAGTCCTTGATTTAATTCCCATTCCTGACAAATTATGCATGAAATTAACTAATGAATCCATATCCTGGTAGATATCAATTAACCTTTAATTACTTTGTCCCTACTCTTAACCCCTTTGTCCAAGTAAGTTAAAAGACAACAAATATGAAACTAATGAATCGAGACCACCATCAACCCCTTTGTCCAAGCAAGTTAATGGGAAGACCCAACCAATTAATCTCATAATACGCACAAGTAATCAAATACCAAGAATAACAATCAATTAATCAAAAGGTCAAACAACTCTAAAAATCATGAATATCTACAACAATGTCAAATTACAATAACACAATTAACATATCATTGTTCAAGACAAAGAAAACAAAGTAAAAGAAAGCACTCATAGACAAGCCTCATTCTTCTTCTTTTGGAGACGTTCTTGCACAACCCTCCTTGAATTGAAGAATTCCTCATTTGATTGAGTGATTTTCTATGATGATCAATGAATTCTCTCATTTTCCCTTGTGTTTTTCATCTATTTATAGGCTTAGGAAGTGCCTAAATTCGTAGGTACAATGGTCTTGGCCAAGTAGAAGTTGGAAGATACTAAAACTCTACAAATTACCAAAAATCAAGCACCGCCTTAACTTTAGGGCACAGCCGGCGCCCCCTAGACTCCGGGAGCCAGCGCCGGTTGTGTTCTGGTTCTCTACTTGTTCGCTAATTTTTTTTTTTCTGAATTTTGCACAATGAATACCAGAATGCAGCTGGCACCACCTTGACTGTTGGAGCCGGCGCTGGTTCCACTCTATTTTGCTCTGTTTCACTAAGTTTTCTATCGCTTCGAAGTTCATGTCAACAGTGCATGGCCGGCGCCAGTTCCTTTGTCCTAGCCGGCATCGCCTCTAATCTGTTTTGTAACGTTTTTGTTTCGTTTTACCCCAAAAATTTGCAATAATGAACAAAATACATTTCCAAGGGTAAAATCTCAAATATGAAGGAATATAACTAGTTATTGAACTAAATGTATCACAAAAGAATCTCAAATAACTAAGAAAAATATGACTAATTTAGCCCCAATCAGATTTGCAGCTGAAACTTAGGAGTGTTTGAAGGTCTATTAATGGTGGTTTTCCAGCCATAATCTTGGAGAAGAAAGGGAAAGTTTCAGGTGTTCTTATGCATGAGTTGATGGCTCAACTTCCAAGGCTAAACTGTTAGTAGTTTGCTGGAAAATTTCTAATTTGGTAAGGCTGTACAAGTTGCGAAATGTCAAGGCAATTTCAGCTTTCCTATTTACACAAAATGGTTGGTTTCCAGCAAGAATTATATAGGCAAATGATTCTGCAATTTTTTAAAATTAGCCAAGAAGGATTGCTGGAAAAATTTCCATATTTGAACCAAAACAAGAACAAGAAGAAAATGTAGTTATTGGAAGAAAAGCTATGCTGATCTAATTGAAAACTACGTAACTATTTTCCTTCCTAGATTTCAGTCATTTTCCTATTCCAAAAGTTGGAAATTTTGAAAATTCAAGCCAAGATTTATCCAAGACATTTTTTTATGGAAATTGAAAAGAATAAAAGAAATAGGAGTATTTTAGATTTAAATTGGTTTGGACAAGGCTTGCTAAAATGATGGAGACCAAGACCCTTCTAGATTTTCTTTTAGGACGAGATTACATGGTTAGGACATTACCATTGTGTCTTCTCTAAGACAACATTCCTAGCTTTAAGGGATGTAAAAAAAAAATCAAACATTGATTAGGATCACTAAAAATAAAACTTTGATGTACGGATTTAAACTAAAGACCTTAGAGATTAAATAGCAAAGCTTTAACCACTTAACCGCAATAATTCTTGTTCTTATTTTTCCAACCAAATTCTCTTCCTTTTTAAGCCTCAAGCCTTCTTCCTATTTCAACCTCAAGGAAAATTCCTTTTTTACCCTTACTACTCAATAAACATAAATAAACTATATAATCCTTACATCACAATTCTAAGGCACAAGAATTCATCCAAGAAATATATTTTTTTATACAATATGATATGATATGCACCCTATCCCTCTAACTCTAGGGTAGGTTTAGGTGGGGTTTTACATCCTCCCCTCCTTAGAAGAAATTCGTCTCGAAATTCAGCGTGTACCTTTATCTCAAGTTGGGGTATTTCTGCTTCACCTATTCTTCCCGTCTCCGACGTGGCATCTTGGGTGCCATAATGTTCACACTGCACCTTTACCAATGGTATCTGTTTATTCTAGAGAGTCTTGATACTTCGGTCTAAAATTTTTACTGATTTCTCCACGTCACTTAAGTCGGGTTGCAATACCTACAGTTCATCGTTCAGAACATGTCCTGGGATGGTATTGTACTTCTTCAGCTGATACACATGGAATATATCATGTATTCCAGTTAAACCATCTGTTAAATTCAGTCGATAGGCAACCAGCCTAATTCTTTCTATGATTGGAAATGGTCCCAAATGTCTCGACCTTACTTTTCCACCTTTTGGATGCTTCAAGGTTGCTCTACTCGGAGTCAATCTCAAAAACACACTATCTTCCACCTGAAATTCCAACTCCTTTCGCTTATTATCCGCATAACCTTTTTGTCGGCTTTGAGTCATTTTCAACCTTTCTCTGATCAACTTCAACTTATCTGACATTTCCTAAATGAAGACTTTTCCAGACTTGCTTATATGATCATCTTCTAACCAACTCCAATACAAAGGCACTTGACACTTACGTCCATACAATGTTTCATACGGAGACATTTCAATCGAAGATTGGTAGCTATTATTGTAAGCTAACTCCGCGTAAGGTACGCAGTCAATCCACTTATCCACAAAATCTAATATGCAAGCTCTTAGCATATCTTCCAATTTCTGAATAACCCTTTCTGACTGACCATCGGTTTGCAGGTGTGCTGTCGTGCTGAACTTTAAATTAGATCCTATTGACTCTTGAAACTTGGCCCAAAATTGAGACGTAAACCTCGGGTCTTGGTCAGACACAATAATCGAAGGTACTCCATGCAATATGACTATATTCCACACATATGTTTGAGCTAACTTTTCTATTGAGTCCCTTATGTTCACTGAAATAAAATGCGCTAATTTAGTTAGTCTGCCAACCACTACCCATATGGCATCCTTTTGGGTCATTGCCATAGGTAGTCCGGTAACGAAGTCCATGGTTACCTCTTCCCACTTCCATTCTGATATCGGTAAAGGTTGCAACAATCTTGCAAACTTTTTGTGCTCCGCTTTAACTTTCTAATAGGTCAGGCACATAAAGACATTCCTCACCACGTCCTTCTTCATTTTAGGCCACTAATAGGCTTTTTTCAGATCCTGATACATTTTCACTTCTCTCAGATAAATAGCATACTTATTTCTATGCAACTCTTCAGAAATCTTATCTTTCAGCTACTGCTCATCATGCACACACAAGCCATCTCGAAAATACACCACTCCCATCTCGTCTTACCAGAAATCACTGCCTTCCCAATTAAGTCCCTTATCCTTAAATTGTTAAAATTCTGCATTGCTTTGTTATGCTTCGATAATTTCCTACCATATATCTGGTATTAATTTCAGATTACTAACGATAATCCTTTCTTCTTGTACCTCAGTTCTCCTATCCAACACCTCTTGGACTGCTTGAATATTTTGAATTCTCAATTTAGCCATTTTAACTTTACGACTCAGAGCATTATCAACTATGTTAGACTCCCTGGGTAGTAGTTGATAGGATAACGATATTCCTCCAAATATTTCATCCATCTTCACTGCCTTAAATTCAACTCCTTTTAGGTAAAAATATATTTCAGACTCTCGTGGTTTATAAACATTTCATACTTGGCTCTATATAAATAATTTTGCCATTTCATCATCACAAAAACAATGGTAGCCATCTCTAAATCATGTGTCGGATAATTGATTTCGCGAGGCTTTAACTTCCGAGAGGCATAAGCTATCACCATCCTATCCTACATCAACACTGCTCCCAAACCTTCCTTAGATGCATCAGCATACAAAGTACAGTGTAACACCCCGCTACCTAGGCCTGCTAGGGCTGGGGATGTCACCCTGTCCAAAGGACAAGGGGTCTTTATAACTAGGTCACACAAATAAAATAGCGGAATAAAAAAATACTTTTACTTAAAAATTTATTACATCCCAAAATACTCCAAGAATAAATCCATGGATTCCCAAAACAAAACCATAAATAAAATTATCCACTCTCGACTTCCCAAAATAATACATAGAAATAAACGATAACAATCTCTTCCCAGGCAGATTACACTAGCTACTCATCCCCACAGCAGGATTGACCTGAAATCATGGTAAAAAGGTGATGAGACAGAAATCTCAGTAAGTCTGTGTGTGCTTTGGGTGTTTAGTGAAAGCAGTTCATGGATGCAAAGTGCGAAATCTTTATAACAGAAATATTGGCAAGCAGTAAACATTAGTCAAAAGTAAGAGTGGCATTTTAGCTATTCCAGCCATACACGATCAACAAAACCAACCACTTATAAGAAAAGACTATGGGTTACCACACGTTGGGCCCCACAACCGGATGGTCAGTATGCCACACTTTGTGCATACCGTCGGTCAGAATGCCACACTTTGTGCAGACTGACAAAAGTAGGTGATCGGCCTACTGGGCAAGATACTCCTCATTCTCTATACCCAAACAACAACCGGGTGTCCATTCCGGCAAAATACAGTCATTTGACTGAAAAGAACATTTCTAGCTCGGACCGGCATGACGCACTGGACTGACGTCTTATTCAGGAAGGACTCACCCCTCAGAGGTGGCCACCTACTGAGAGACTTGCCCTAACCCCTTAAGGACTAGTCCTAGTAGTCCACCCTTATTGAGTACTCAACGACGTTTCCCACTTGGGATAAAATGAACAAAACATTGTTCCACATGAAAATGGCATTTTGAGGGTTTCCAAAGTCCTTGTAAAAAAATCAGCTTTAGAAAGAGTTTGAGTTTGGCAAATCTGCTCTTTGATTTTTAAATAATTCAAATGTTTAAAATAAGAGAGAGTTCAACCCTCAATTGCCTTTACATAAATGAGTGTCCATACACTCTATATTTGGCTTGCCATAAGAAAAACATTTCACATCAATCAGGTTTTATGCAGGAGCTTGACTCTTGCTCACAAATAAATGGTCTCCAACAGTTGACCTAACCCCACATGGGCAAATACAAAACACAATCAATTTAAAGCCACAATCCTCTTCCTCAATTTTAAAACAACTCAACTTACTACTATCATGATCCTAGTGTCCCAAGCTTTAAGGCCACTGAATAAATAAATAGGTTTATAGGCTAAGGATAATTTGATATTTAAAATAATTAATGTTTTGGGAAATAGGTACTAATAAGTTAAAGGTTCAAAACTTGCTAAGAAAAATTTAGAGTTTATTTGTTAATGATTTCTTAATAATTTAGTTGTTGGAAAGTAATTGATAACTAAAGTTAGTTGAAAATGAATTTTAATGAATCTTACTTGAAAAATAATAAATAAGTTTTAATAGCTTTTGATTAAAAGATGATAATTAAATTTATAGAAATAAGTATTTTACTAATCATGATTATTTCCATAAAAGGCTTTAGTTGATTTCATTATTTTATAAAATATCTATATATTTTATTTTTCTATTAAAACTATTATTTATTTGACTAAATAATCCTTTATATAAATATAATATTCCAAATCCACCCTTCCTAGGGTTTTTCGAAATCACTAGCAAAATTATATTATTAAATATTTTATTCATGAAATAAAAATTTGCTTAGGGACAACTAAATCATGATCATATTTCCATGGTTATTCACAATCATGTACATATACAACCCTTCAACTCATCAAATCATCCAAATCATGCATACAAGCATAGATCTCAATTTATCAAGACATGATCTAACCCCTACTAGCATAAATATGATCATGGCTTCAAAAATCCAACATGCATATAAATCCTATTCATCAAAGGTGGCATAATTTCTAGTATACTTCATCACAAATACCCCCTATGACATGCATCAAACCTCAAATCATCATACTATCAACCAAGATAATCCTTCCATACATAAATCCCATCTCCTTCACAATCATACATATATTCATGCTTCAATCTCTACAATGCATACTCAAATCCTATCACAATCCACATACTATCAACATCATCCTAGAGACATGAATCTAGAATTTAAAGAAAAGATTGAAGGGACTTTGGTTGAGGGATGCCTTAAAGGAGTTTAGAATGAATCTCAACTCCTAGATGCCTAAAATCGTCCAAGGAAGGTGGAGGGAGCATGGCCATGGAGGAAGAAGCCATCCGGCCAAGAGAGGGAGTTTCGGCCGAGAGAGAGAGAGAGAGAGAGAGAGAGAGAGAGAGAGAGAGAGAGAGAGAAAGAGACCATTAGCATGTCTATTCACATATATTCTCACTAGAGATAAAGATTGGAGAAGATGAAGTTGTTAGAACAAACCTACCTTGAAGGTGTTCTTGAACCTTCATAGAAATTTCTAGTTTTGATCCGAAGTGGCGGGTTGATTTGTGGAGTTTGATGTTAAAAATGGTGTTGATGGACTCACGGCAGTGAGTAGGTTAAATCTGGAGATTTTAGAGAAGGTTTGAAGTGGTTTGGAGGGGTATTAGGTGAAAGGAAGAAGTAGGTGTTCTTGGTGTACTGTGTGTGTTCTTGAAGGTTGAAGGAATTTGTGAGATTGTAGTTTGCAGCTGCCGAAATTCTGTGAGAACTAGGGCTGTCCGAATTTCTGTAGGGTTTAGAAAGATGATTCTCTGATTTGGAAGGTAAAAGGAAAGGTTAGTTGTTAAAATCCTTGAAAAATATTTTTAGAAAGTAAATTTGGAAACTAAATATCCTAGAATATCTTGATTGTTTGAGAGCTTTGGAAGTCTGCCATGGCTGACTGCTTTGAGCAAAATTTCAGTGGGATTAATGCTGGCTTAAGAAAGCTTATGGTGGCAAAAAATAGGGAGCATAATGGTGAAGAAGAAGTCTGGTTATTTGAGGGATACATTATGGAAAGTTGTTAAACTATGGTGGCTGGAAATTTGGTAATCAATCAAGCATAATTGCAAGGATTTGTTGGAGAGATTTTCGGGCAGCCATGTCTGAATTTTGTGCAGAAGCTTAAGGGGAATAATGGAGCTCAGTTACTTTTAGGAAGGTTTATGCAGAACAATGATGGTGTTTCAGTTGGAGGAAGATTAGGAAACAAAGCTGGACAATTTCCTGCACAGCATTTTTCACAAGCTGGAGTTTTCCCTGGGCAGTTTTTCGGCTGCCATCTTCCAGCCCATTTGCAAAGAGTTTGAAGGGAAATTCCAGGGGCTTTCAAGGCTGGTTTCTAGCCTTCTTCATGGAGGAAAAACATGGCTAAGGTGCTGAATAAACTCTGGAAGAAAACAACTTGGTTTTGGACTCTCAAAGCTGCGATTTGTGCAAGAATTTTTCCTGGTTTTGCTCCAGCTTTGAGCAGTCCGAAAATGGCTAAAGAATTTAGGTTGCAAGCTGATCCAAAAAACCATTTTTCTAGCAGCATTTGGGAGGGAATGTTAGCTAAGAATCTCGACACCTTGATGGCACAATCAGCTGGAGAATTTCCAGTTCATTCCAAGAAGGAAGATGAACTAGCTAGAGTGAATTTTTCAGCAAGCTCACTAAAGGAATTTTCCTATTGAAATCTCCCACAACTCTTTCACATTTTCGGACCATAAGAAGTCCTTTACTAAGACATTTTGATCCTACAAGACCACAGCACTTCATTGAAATTTCTGGAAAGAAAATGGCTAGAACAATGTGCTCAATCTCATGAGTTGAGAACTAAGGAAAAATCAAAGATCAAGGAAAAATGAATTCCTCTTAAGAAATTCGAGTAGAACAAATGAGTAGGATTTGAAGATTTCTATCATGCCTCCCATAGGACAACATCTCTACCCTACTCCAAACACCACTAAGGCCGAAATTATTACTTCCCTAAGCAAAAATAAAATTTTACCAAGCTAAAACTCCTATGATGGAATTTGAACCCAAGACCTTAAGAATTAATTTCCAAAGCTCTAACCACTACACCACAACAACTCTTGTTGTTATTTTCACTAGCAACTTATTTCCTATCCAATCCTCAAGCTATCTCCGTATTTTCACCTTAGGCAAAAATTACCATTTTGCCATTCTAACTCAATATTCACCAACAAGCCTCTAAGATATTAAAACTCAAATCCAAGGCACATAAAATCAAATAAAAATATATTTAATCATGCAGTAAAGTATGTTATGCACCCAACCCCCTTACTCTAAGGTCGGTTTTGACTGGGGTTTCACATACATGGTTTATCTGCTTTTGGCAAACTCAGTATTAAAGTCGTATTAATCTCTGCTTCAGCTCTTTGAAACTTTTCTCTCACTTCTCGCTCCAGACAAAGGGCACATCTTTTCTCAACAATCGGCTCATAGGTGATGCTAGATTTGAGAACTCTTTAATAAATCACCTGTAATAGCCAGCCGACCCTGAGAAGCTTTTGATCTCAGTGATGTTCTCTGGCTACTTCCAATCTAAAATCGCCTCAACTTTTGCTGGGTCTACTTTGATTCCATCCTTGGAAACCACATGGCTAAGAAATAAGACATTGTCTAGACAAAATTTGCACTTGCTAAACTTGGCATAAAGCTTGTGCTCTCTCGACTTTTCCAACACCAGCTTTAGATGCTCTGCATGATCCTCTAGACTCTTGGAATATATAAGTATATCATTGATGAATACCACCACAAATTTATCCAAGTATGGTTGAAAAGCATGATACATCAAATCCATAAACACTATTGGTGGATTAGCCACCCCAAAATGCATTACCACAAACTCATAGTGACCATATCTAGTGTTAAAAGCCATCTTGGGAATATCCTCCTCCTTAATCTGCACTTGATAATATCCATACCTCAAATCCAGTTTGGAATAACAACTAGACCTCTGTAACTGGTCTAACTACTCATCAATTAAAGGTAGGGGATATTTATTCTTAATGGTCAAATTATTCAACCCCCGACAGTTGATGCACAACCTTAAGGTCCTATCATTCTTCTTCACAAATAGTACTGGGGCTCTCCAATGTGATGTGCTAGGCCTTATGTAACCTTGCTTCACCAATTGTTCTATCTGCTCATTTAGTTCCTTCAAATTTGTTGGTGCCATCTGATATGGGGTTCGAGATATAGGTTTCACTCCTAGAATCATATCTTTGGTGAACTTAACTTCTCAGGTAGGAGGAAGAGAAGTAAGTTTTGCTAGAAACATATTGGGAAAATCTTTCACCACCTTAGTATTTTTCAAGGTGCACTGATCCTCTGGCTTGTTTATCACATAATTCAAATATCCTTGGCATCCTTGCTTCTACAACTTCTGGGCGTTTGCTTCAGCTATCAAAAACATCAATTCTTTTACTCGCTTGCCATTAAATTCTAGCACATCACAACTAAGTTTGATGAATTGGACAGACTTATTCTTAGAATCTACTTTAGCTCCATGCTTAGCTAGCCAATCCATACCTAAAATTATGTCATAGTCATCAATAGCTAAGACTATTAAGTCTCCCTCCAAGCTCTATTTCCCCATTCCAAACTTACAACTCTGCATATATCGGTCTGCTTCCACCATTTTTTTCCAAAGGCGTACTTACCAATAAGGTAAAAGGTATCTCTACTCTATCCCAACCTAAATGATATGCACCATTATGGTTTAGATAGGAATGGGTGGATCCAGGGTCTATTACTGTATTAACTGAACAACCTTAGATAGTAAACATACCTTCTACCACTTCTGCATCTACTCCAACTTCCTCTCGGTTAAGTGCAAAAATATTTGCTTTCATATCTGGAGGCTCCTGCGGTATTGGCTCAATTGGCTCCCTTGGTCTGAGTTGGGTTTCCTTGTCCAATTCGAAATAGTTTTGGGCAAGTGTTTCAAAAATGCGTCGGGTCTCTGCAATTGTAACATTTCTTTTTAGCTCCCTTAGACTAGTAGTTCTTCTCTACATGACCTTTCTTTCCACAATATCAGCACGATAGAAGATTCTGCATAGGACCAGTCGGTGCCATACATGCTTGCTTTCTTCTGTTCTGCCACTGCTGGTGGGCATGATGCTTATTAGCTTGTTGCCGCAAAAAAAGTCTTGATGGTTGTCTCAGTGGTAAGAAAGGTTTCGGTACCAAACTACTTCTATCTTCATTCTCTGTTCTAATTGCTGCGTCTATTGCCACAGAGTATGTTGTTGGTGGAGAACGTGTCAAAGCCCTTCTTGTTGGAATGTATACCCTCAAGACTAGGTTTCTGATTTAATTATCTAATTTATTAATAAAAGAATTTATTTTCAAAATTTATTTATGAATTTATATTTTATTTGTGCATGATTTATGTTTGGAAAAGACCCATTGTGTTTAAGTAAGTGAACCATGTGAATGGTGGTTTTTCATAGAAAGGTATGGATCACAGGTTATTTAATACATAAATGCTTGTTCTTAAACGATTGATGAGAATGGTAATCTCATCATGTTTAGGTTATTGTGTTATGAATTCCAAATATGGAATAGCTTACTTTTAGCTAGTGAGTAGTCCACTCACTTAAAAGCATAAGCGTATTTTGAATACATAGAAAACAGGACCTATAGTAATGGTTTCTAAAAGTACTATTTAGAAGAAACCCAGAATACTACTGCTACAGCGTGGACTAATACTCTACCACTTGAGTATGAGTTGGTGGTCTGACGAAGTTGGAAGAAAATATTTTGATATACTGTAATTGAGGCTCTATTGTAGAGCAAATATACTTGTATATTGGGTATATGCGACTAGTTAGTTAAGACAAACTTATACAAGATAGCTTTTGTGCTATATCGCCCTTTGTGATTGTTTAAATGGTCTAAATATCCAGGGCCCTGAGGAATTTGACTTGGATGTTTACTTTAGGGTAGCTCCCTTGGAAAGCGAAAACATTCTAAGAGTCGTGGATCATTGGACTAGAGGTCTAAGGATGGTAGATATCTTTTAGAGAGGTGTTAGTATACTCTTCCTCTCTAAATGTACGGTGATGCGTAGAGGGGTATTTTAGTCATTACACCTGTAGGTCGGAGACTTTGCTAACGCAACATTGTCTTTGGGGTCAATATTTCCTTATGGTGATATTAGAAAATATTTAAAATACAAAAAACAGATATTTCTGTGCCAGGGGTATTTTGGTCATTTTAATAGACAAGGCATTGTGTCTTTTGGTCCTCGGAAGAGCCTATAAGTCCTAATGGTTTTAGATTATGGGATTGGGCTTGAATAAAATAAAAGGTCCAAAAATAGAGAATTATTTATTAGCCTGATTTAGTCGGTTAATCAATTGTTCAGGGCTTGAGCCCATAATGAATGATTAAGGTTAGCCTAGTCTAAATTAGGAAGAAAAAAAAAAGGCTTGACATTTATATTGGCCCATTTAAGTTATTTAATTAATTTAGTTATTGAACTTGTATTAGTCTAGGAATAGTTAAATTTAATTAAAGGCTTAACCCAATGAATTGGGCCATAGGCCTATAGGTTATGTTTAGTCTGGTTGATGGCTTAACATGACATGGGCCTTAGGGATTCTCTGATTCTACTACCTCTGTTTGGTTTTGAATGCCCGAGTAAAAGCCTATTATGCATGTGGTTGGGATTCAAGAGAATAGAGGTAGATTACACGGAACTACGTATTGTGGGTGGAAGCTAAACTTTCTTTCATGTAGTTGTTTTCTTCTTCTCTCTATAGATTGTGATCTCTATGCTATTTAATAGCGAGACAGAAAAATGATACCTTTTTGATTAATGCTTGATAGCATTCAGTCAGAAAAGGAAGATCATCCTCTTCATCCTTGGCTTTCACCAAGCTTTCAAGGACGGGTTATATTCTAAAACACCTAAAGCATTGCGTTGATATCAAGAAGAAGCCGATGGCTTGTAGGACAATAGCTTGAAGAAAGGATCACAGAACCAAAAGTGGTTTAGATAGTATAACCGGCACCTCTTAGATAAACGATAAAGCGCAGAGGTAAAACAATAAAATCTTTTCCACTACTCTTTTCTGCATTTTTATTATTTTTCGAAGTGCTTCTGTGTGTTTATATTTGTCGTATCTACCTTCAAGTGGAATTAGACAATAAAGTTTATAAGGCAATATAGGATGTATAATTGTAAATAAAAATGGTCAGATGATTGTTTGATCATAATCTGTGACCTTCTGTTTTTTGGTATATGTAGTTTGTTGGGTATCTCAGGCTCATATCGTATACGGCGCAGCAAAAAATAAAATGAGATACCCTCTCAGGACCCGTCTAAGTATGAAAAACAAGACATAAAGTGAGTAAAGGTAATAGCTTTTACCTTTGGGTGATCGTCGAAAGAACAAAATTTTCTTCTTCGAGTTGAGGCGCGATCCAGCAATCCTCGTGATCAACCTCCACATAAGTTGAACGTCTAACCACTATAATCACAGTGTGTGATTATCTCTAACAGTAATCCACACAGAGGATACACTTAAGCACCAAAATTTCCTATGCTAGCATAAACAATAATGGCGGCTAGGGTTCTCTTGTTTTCAGCAAAATGAGAGGGAGAGAAAAGAAGGGAAAAACTTGTGACTTGGCTGGGGATTTTGTGTATCTCATCAGCTTGGGTGTTCATGTGTTATATCTACTATATATCACACGAAATTCCCTTTCCAAAACTGAGAATTCTAATCCTGTTACATTTTCCTAATTGTAATTGGAAACATCAAGTTCTCACAATTACAACTTGGGCCACAAATTATAACAAATTATAATTTGTCCACAACAACTTCTCTTTCTCTCAATTAACCCCACTATGTTATCAAATAACAACTTGAGTATATAATCCTCCATTGTGTGTGACCTATTGGTTTCCCAGTCAATTGGTAGAGAACATAAATTAATCCAAACGTCTTTGAGATTAATAATCCATAATTAATTAGAATTAATCCTATTAATTATAATAAGGATTGGTTTATTAATTCATCAATTAATAAACCCATATTCCCAGATCATGAGCGGTATTTAGCAACACATCATGACCACCCAAGAGTCCAAGAAGTGAAGTGGCTTGACATGAACCCTTCAATAACAAACTTCAGTGCAATTAACTCCTTTCACCATATAATATCTCATTCGGTTTGGAGTATGGAATTAGTGCCAACTCCTTCCAGAAATAATTCTTGCCCGAATACAATAGTACTTGTACTAGGAACCCACTACTCTGGATGTCTGTCAATTGGAACTATTTCCAATACACAATTGCCTTGGCCAAGGACTTCCCCAGTAGTAATTCCTACAACTGGCCGTGAGATATTCGCCCCTACTATTAGGAGTGGTGAATCCTTTATTGACCTTCTCAACTACTTTTGTTTACCTCATAATGTACCCAATATCCATTCCATAGGTGACCCTCGATCGAGCTCCAGAGATTGGAATCAAAGTACAAGGCTCAGCAAACAAAGTCCCTTGGAGATCTCAAGTCTAAGGATACTTCACGTTTTCTATATTAAGATTGTATCACTGGCACTAAATAGTTATCTATGTGATTATCTCAAAGCTAGGTCGTCTAATGAACTTGTTCTATTAACAAGCATCTATGTGTTAACTTTGAGTATCTCAGTACTCACGGTTATGAGAACCATCGCCTGATCGAATCAGGAAGTCTAACACATGCTAGTTTTAATGCATTAATGATGTCCTATCTCATTAATACTATAACTAGGGACTATTTAAGTACCAACACCATCCAGTGTAGTAGGAATCTCATATCCTGATCTCTATCATGATTTTTTTAACACAGTGTTGTACTAAGGACTTTATCGAACAGTTATATTACTTAAAGTAAACAAAAGAAACTGTAAAATAAATAATGCCTTTTATTAAAAGAAAATATGTCTATACAATATACAAGTGATTGCCTCTAGGGCACAGCACTAACAAACTCCCACTTGCACTAGAGCCAATCATTCATGTATCTAATACCGAATGACTCAACATAACAATCTTGTTTTTTTTGGGATAGTGCTTTCGTAAGCGGGTCAGCTATGTTCTCATATATGGGAACTCTCTCTATCCTTATATCATTCCTATCTATGATCTCCCAGATCAGATGATAGCGATGCAGTACGTGTTTGGATCGTTGGTGAGACCGTGACTCCTTTGCTTGTGCAATGTCTCCGTTGTTGTCACAATACAAGGTTATTGGACCAACAACACTAGGAATCACACCCAGTTCCGTCACGAACTTCTTGATCCAAACAACCTCCTTAGCTGCTTCTGAAGCAACTATGTACTCAGCTTCTGTCGTAGAGTTGGCACTAGTCTCTTGTTTGGAACTTTTCCAACTTATTGCCCCTCCACATAACATAAACACATAGTCAGATTGTGATTTGAAATAATCTTTGTCAGATTGAAAACTAGTGTCAGTATACCCATTTATTTTCAATTCACATTCTCCATATACTAAGAAAATATCCGTAGTCCTTCGTAAGTACTTAAGGATGTTCTTTACAGCTGCCCAATAACCCTCACCAGGGTCGGATTGGTATCTGCTCGTCAAACTGAGAGCACAAGATACATCAGGCTTAGTACATATCATAGCATACATGATAGATTCAATTGCCGAGGCATTGGAATCTTACTCATGTGATCCCTTTCAACTTGTGTCTTGGGAGACATCGACTTTGAAAGGCTTACACCATGTGACATGGGTAAGAATCCCTTTTTGGATTAATCTATGCTAAACCTCTTTAGCACTTTATCTATATATGTAGACTGTAAAAGACCAAGCAGCCTTTTGGATCTATCTCTATAGATCCTTATTCCAAGAATATAGGTTGCTTCTCCAAGGTCTTTCATAGAGAATTGTTTGGACAACCAAATTTTAACCGTTTGCAAGATAGGTATATCGTTTTCTATTAGCAATATGTCATCTACATAAAGTAGTAAGAAAACGATTACACTCCCACTAACCTTCTTGTATACACAAGACTCATCCATGTTTTGAATGAAACCAAACTCTTTGATTGTTTCATTAAAATGGATGTTCCAACTCCTACAAGCCTGCTTAAGTCCATAAATGGACCTTTGCAGCTTGCACACCTTTGTGCTATCATTGGATGTGAAACCCTCAGGTTGTGTCATATACACTTAGTTAGATTTCCATTTAGAAAAGCTTCTTTCACATCCATTTGCCCAAATCTCATAATCATAATGAGCAACAATGGCTAAGAGTATCGATGGATTTCAACATGGCTACTGGCGAGAAGGTTTCATCATAGTCAATACCATGTTGTTGACGATAACTTTTCACCACTAGTCGTGCTTTATAGGTAACTAAGTTACCATCCATGTCCATTTTCTTCTTGGAAACCCACTTGCACCCAATAGGTTTAATTCATTTGGGTGGATGTCGTACATGTAATCCATCTTTGACTTCATGGCCTCAAGCCATTTGCTAGATTCTAAACTATTCAGAACATCCTTGTAGGTAGTAAGCTCATCTTCATCTATGAGTAATACGTCATTGTGGTCACTAATGAGAAATCCATATCTCTCAGGTGCCACATGTATCCTACTAGATCTACGAGGTTCTTGTGTATTAGAAGATTCATCTATTCTCTCAATAGATGTGGGGTTAGACGGTTGATCCTCGTTTGTTTGATCTTCATGAACTTTACTAAGTTCAATCTTACTCCCACTGTCCCCTTTGAGTATGTGCTCCTTCTCTAAGAAGATGGCATGCTTCGAAACAAATAATTTGTTTTTGGAGGGTAGATAGATGTAATATCCAAAAGATTCTTTCGGATATCTCACAAACAAACACTTGTCAGACTTACTATCAAGTTTGTCTAACGATGGCCTTTTAACAAAGGCAGGACAACCCCATACTCGCAAATGAGATAACTTTGGTCTCTTACCAAAGAATATCTCAAATGGGGTAGTATCAACCGACTTTGTCGGAACTCTGTTCAGTATATAAACAAAAGTCTCTAGTGCATGTCCCCAAAACGATTTTGGTAGGTCTGCAAAAGACATCATGGTTTGTACCATGTCTAGAAGGGTTTGATTCCTTCTCTCAGATACACTATTATGTTGAGGTGTATGTGGTATAGTCCATTGAGATAATATCCCATTATCTCTAAGATAACCCAGAAACTCTTGGCATAAGTATTCTCCTTCTCGATCAGATCTTAGAATCTTAATACTTTTGCCAAGTTATTTCTTTATTTCATTCTTGAAGTCTTTGAACCATTCGAAGGCCTCCGATTTGTATTTCATTAAATACAAATGCTCGTATCATGAAAAGTCATCCATAAATGTTATGAAATAGTTGTAACCTCCTATTGCTTGTATTGACATTGGGCCACATACACCAGAATGTATGAGTTCCAATAACTCCTTAGCCCGTTCTTCTTTTCCTAGAAAAGGAGTTTTAGTTATTTTACCTAGTAAACAAGATTCATATGTGCCATATGATTCATAATCAAATGACCCTAAGTCACCAAGCTTATGTAACTTAGAAAAACGATTTTCGTTTACATGGCCCGAACGATAATACTATAAGTAAGAGGTGTTAGAGTTATCCATTTTAGGTTTTTTATTATTTATATTGAGAATTGGATTATCCACGTGTAGAACATATAAACCATTAACCAAAGTTGTTGAACCGTAGTGAAAATCAATCAATGAAAAAGAACAACATTTATTCTTAAATATTAAATAAAATCCACAAAAGTCTAAACACGCAACTGAGATAATGTTTTTCATTAAAACTAGTACATAATAACAATTTTGCAGTTCTAGAATTAATCCCGAAGGCAAGGTCAGCTCGTATATTCCCACAGCAAGTGCAGCAACCTTTGCCCCATTTGCAGTATGTAGATCCACATTGCTTTTATCTAGCCTTCTACTACTCTTTAGTCCCTGCAAGTTATTGCACAAATGAGATTCACATCCGGTATCTAATGCCCATATCTCATTTTTAAAGGCAACATTTATCTCAATCATAAACATACCTGGAGAAGAAGTGGAAGTGCTTGTAAGCTTCTCCCTTTACTTTTTGTCCTTAATGGTCTCTAAGTAGGCTTAGTAGTTGCGCCTCCAGTGGCCCATCTTCCCACAATGATGGCATGGCCCCTTAGTAGTTGTGTCCTTCTTGTTCATACCACATTTGGGCTTCATGGGAACCTTCTTCTTTATCTTTTGAACTTTCTTCTTAGAAGAGGAAGATTCTACCATTAAAATTGCATTGAAATCCTTCTTCATTGAGGACTTCGTAGTTTTTAGAAGATTGATCAACTCAGGAATGGTGGACTTAATCTTGTTCATGTACTAGTTAATCACAAATTGTGAGAAACTATTAGGCAAAGATTGTAGAATTAAGTCAACACTTAAGTCATGATCAATTGCAAACCCGAGATATCCAAACTTCTCGATCAAGCCCAGTATCTTCAGCCCATGAGTGGCCATAGAAGAATCCTCTACCATTTTGCAATGAAATAGTTGCATCGAGATCTCGTATCTCTCAGTTCTGGCTTGGGTATCAAACAGCTCTCAAAGATGTAAAATGATCAATTGAGCATCTATATGCTCGTGTTGTTTTTGCAACTCAGGAGTCATGGATGCCAGCATAATACATGATGTTGTTTTACTATTCTCCTTGTGCTTTCTATGGACAGCATACTCATCAGCATGAGCATCTTGGGCTGGTGGTAGTAGAATAGGAGCAACTTTTTCGATTTGAGAACGATTCTCAAATTTCTATACCAGTCAAGATAATTTGATTCGGTTAACTTATTGGTTTCCAAGATGCTACGTAAGTTCAAGTTCATTGACATGATGTAAATGACCTAGATGTAAAGATAGAGAACATTAGCTGCTTGTATATGCACATGATATGCAAATAATTAGGACTTTAATTAAACGCATTTTTACTCCATTATTTTACTCAGACCAATAGCCCCACTATTGATTCAGAAAGGCCCGTTGGAAGCTTTCCTAGTGGACTGGTATCTAAATTTCTTAAGAATAACTTTGAGTTTGCTCAACAAGCCATCTTTAAGTTCATTGGTAGGTATCCAATACCAATTACATCGTATGTAACTACCGAATCGTTGGGTGATTAACAGCTTTTAATTCTAAAGCCTTTTGGGCTATCCCAACTTTTCCTCTAAATTTCTTTATGCTTGAGTTTGCCCAACTGGGATAAAGAATTTAGTTAAACCCGACCCATTAATCAAGAATTTAATTCCATAGATTGAACATGCCCAATGTCAAGTAGGCTTGGGTTTGCCCAACAACCTGCTCTCGAAAAAGGACTCTCATTCTTACTATATTAACGGAAGGAATTGGGTTTAATATTAATTGAGAGATTTGTTCCTTTTAGTGATTTCATTGAATGACATACATAAAAATCAATAAATCACATAATTGATAATCGTGGCAATAAAGCAATTACGTGGTATGGTTTTGGACTTTTACCCTAAATTAATTTCTTTGAGCCATAAAAGAAATTAATATAGTTAACCCTATGTGTTCATGCGTGATTTAAGTAAAAGGTCTTACCTCATCGCCTTGTTTTGGTTTCCATCTCCAGAATGGAATAATTCTACTCATGTCTAACCTATGTAAACTAATTACATAATTTCCTAAAGAAAGAAAACCTCGAGTTACATTCGAGGAGAGTTAGATGAGAAGAGAATTACATAAGAATTCTAGAGAAGGCAGGACACGTAGGCCCTATTTCATAAAACCAAAACTGTAAAATGCATAAACAGATATAATTAGTTTTAGTCCATAACCATCCACCATGGCATTGACTATGCTTAAACAAAATAAACATATACTTTTATCATTCCAAAATCACTATTTTGGAAAGACAAAACAGAATTCTAAAATCACCATTTTAGAAAGATACACTAATTTTAGATTTTCAAAATCATTATTTTGAAAAACAAAATTGTTTGTCTTAAAACTAATTTTGAGAAAATACTTTTAGGTCCCGTTTCTCATCAAATGAGATTTTCCCTTCCAAAATTTTGTTTTGATTTTTATTTTTTAAAGTTACCTGGAGGTTGCAAACAGAGCAGAACCGATGCTTGTTTAGAAGCCGGAGCCGGCGCCGGCTCTGTTCTGGTTTCCAAAAATTTTTCTCTTCCAAAAAGGATTTTCAGACATCGCGAACAGAATGGAACCGGCACCGGCTTGGAAGCCGATGCTCGCACCGCCCGTGTTCTGCAACAATGGCGGCGATTTTTCAAAAATTTCCAGAAACAATTTCTGGTGCTTTCTTCTTCTGCAAATTTTCAGTGAGAATAATTCTCAACCGAATTTTCTATTTTAAAGCTATAAACAACAACCAATTTGTTAATTTAAACAAAATCAAAATAGAAATTTATGAAATGAAGGACAACATCTATGTTGCAAAAAAACGTTTTTCCTATAGAAATTTTCAGCACAAAAGAAAGCATCTTTTTGAAATACGCTGTGACTTTTATACAATCGTATTGTGCTACGGACCTAACCCATAAAGATCGAAAAAATTTCAACTCGAGTGAAAACTATTTTCAAAGCAAACAAAGACAAACATGAAAATAGTTTTTCATGCCAAAACAATGTCCGTAGACCACACATAGCATAGCTTTGATACCACTGTTGGGTATCTCAAGCTCGTATCATATACGGCGCAGCAGAAAATAAAACGAGATACCCTCTCAGGACCTGTCTATGTGTAGAAAACAAGACATAAAGTGAGTGAAGGTAACAGCTTTTACCTTTAGGTGATCGTCCGAAGAACAAAATTTCCTTTTTCGAGTTGAGGCACGATCCAGCAATCCTCGTGATTAACCTCCACGTGGGTTGAACGTCTAACCACTATAATCACAATGTGTGATTATCTCTAACAGTAATCCACACAGAGGATACACTTAAGCACAAAAATTTCCTATGCTAGCATAAACAATAATGGCATCTAGGGTTCTCTTGTTTTCAGTAAAACGAGAGGGAGAAAAAAGAAGGGAAAAACGCGTGACTTGGTTGGGGATTTCGTGTATCTCATCAGCTCGGGTTTTCGTGTGTTATATCTACTATATATCACACGAAATTCCCTTTCCAAAATTGAGAATTCTAATTCTATTACATTTCCCTAATTGTAATTGGAAATATCAAGTTCTCACAATTACAACTTATGCCACAAATTATAGCTAATTATAATTTATCCACAACAACTTTTCTTTCTCTCAATTAACCCCACTATGTTATCAAATAATATCTTGAGTGTATAATCCTCCATTGCGTGTGACCTACTAGGTTTCCCAGTCAATTGGTAGAGAACATGAATTAATCCAAACTCATATTCCCAGATCATAAGCAGTATCTAGCAATACATTATGACCACCCAAGAGTCCAAGAAGTTAAGTGGCTTGACATGAACCCTTCAATAACAAACTTCAGTACAATTAACTCCTTTTACCATACAATATCTCATTCGGTTTGGAGTACGAAATTAGTGCTAACTCCCTCCAGAAATAATTCTGGCCCGAATACAATAGTACTAGTACTAAGAACCCACTACTCTAGATGTGTATCAATTAGAACTATTTCCAATACATAATTTCCTTTGCCAAGGACTTTCCGAGTAGTAATTCCTACAAGTGGCCGTGAGATATTCGCCCCTACTATTAGGAGTGGTGAATCCTTTATTGACCTTCTCAACTACTTTCGTTTACCTCATAATGTACCCAATATCCATCCCATAGGCGGCCCTCAATCGAGCATCGGAGATTGGAATCAAAGTACAAGGCTCAGCAAATAATATACCTTGGAGATCTCAAGTCTAAGGATACTTGCACGTTTTCTATATTGAGATTATATCATTGGCACTAAATAGTTATCCATGTGATTATCTCAAAGCTAGGTCATCCAATGAACTTGTTCCATTAACAAGCATCCATGTGTTAACTTTGAGTATCTCAATACTCACGGTTATGAGAACCACCGCCTGATCAAAGGATTTTCTAGTTAGGGGTCTTAGGGAAATTTCAATAAATACTTGTTAGGAACTTCAAACAAATAAGTTTTTAGCAGGAATTTCAAGAAATAGACCACTTAATCAATCACAAGTACAATACTAGAAGCTAAAGGAGGCAATTTAAACAAGAAACAATTAAGAATTGACAAGATACAAAGGGACAAGTTTAACTGGTGTGTAGAGTTATGAAGAACCAAATGATCACAAGTAACCAATAACAAAGATGAGTTCAATGAGAATGGAATTCAATAACAGCATGATAAACTAGGTCCCTATATCCTAAGAAATGTGAGTAAGATATCATAACTCTTAATTATAGCCACAAGCACCCCTCAAAGAACATTTGTTAAACACCTTGTTTTTAATCTTGTTACTCAAGATATAACAAAATTTTCATACCTATACAAGCCTAGATTAATCACAAATACAAGAAAATTTTATTCCCAAGTGATATTCCAACTTCATAGAGTAAATTTCACCTAAGAAACATAAAAGAAATGAAAGATTTCTTGACTTTTTTGAGCTATTTTTTAGCTACGGGATTTGCCCTATTTTTTTAATTTGTTTTGCCTCATTTTCTTGATTGCAAGCTTTGCCTCATTTCCATAAGACCCCTAACTAGAAAATCCTTTTATTAAATAAAATCAGGAAGTCTAACACATGCTAGTCATAACGCATTAATGATGTCCTGTCTCATTAATACTATGACTAGGGACTATTTAAGTACCAACACCATCCAGTGTAGTAGGAATCTCATATCATGATCTCTATCATGATTTCCTTAACACAATGTTGTACTAGGGACTTTATCGAGCAGTTATATTACTTAAAGTAAACAAAAGAAACTGTAAAATAAATAATGTCTTTTATTAAAAGAAAATATGTCATATACATTGTACAAGTGATTGCCTCTGGGGCATAACACTGACATAGTTAATGCACTGTATGTCTCGCGGTTAAGACATATGAATGTCTATAATTATTTTTTGTAGTTTTAAAAGTATTCGTGTAAGTCTATAATTAAAGGCATAGGCATTTGTGTATTGCTTTAGATGAATTCTGGTGAAATCTGTGTAAAAACAGAGTAAAGAATTGCATCTAAAACACAAGAGAAAAATGAAGAAGAAGAAGAAGTACTATAGCAACCGAGCTGTCGGAGCTGAGCCGTTCAACCGAGCTGCCAGCTGGTCGCTAGGTCACGAGCCGCAAGGCCCCAAGCTGAGCCACCACTAGGGGCTTGGAAAGAGCCTCGTGAGGGAGTCGTGCTCCTTCCTGAGTCTGAGGTCTCTAATTTGAAGTCCAATTTGGACTTCAATTGCGTGCGGGTCAACATTTGCTAATGTGTGGGTCGTCGGGTCGAGGATGGGTTGCGGGAGCTCCAACTGGGTGGCGGGTCCATGCAGGCAATGATTTGGTGTTGCGGGTGCATAAATACCAAGCAGATTTTATTTAATTTTCTTGTAATTGTTCCATACAATTTTTTTTTTGGTCCCATGCCAAGCGAAGTTATTATTTTTGCAATAGTTAATATTTGTGGAATATTATTGTATGAACAATAATAGTAAAGGAAATTTAGGATTAAACATCCCGTTAATTAATTAATTAATTAACGTGTTTAATTCTATTATTTGGACACTTAGGTTAAAAAAATAGAAAAGCATGAATACGTTTACAGTTTTCTCACAAGTTTAATTCTTTTTCGTACCTTATGTGCACGTTTTCTGAAAGGCCAAAGTCTTTGGAAAATTTTTTACAAGAAAAATATTTTTCAAATTAAAAATGATTATTTTTAAATTGAACAAAAATTAATCCTTGTATATTTTCTCAAAGGACTTAATCTTTGACATAGAAAATATTGTTGATTTGGATATTTTGTAAGTTAAAATCAGAAGCTGTTTTGTTTTATCTTTGCACTAGAAAATTGCTTTTGTCAAATTAAACTTGAGACTAAAGTCTCTAGAAAGTTTAAAATGAAATTTTTGGAAATAATAAAATTCCTAACTGTGTAAAATAAATTCATAGAAAATCTATTAAAGGATTTTACCTCAACATAGAGATTTATGAATTTAGATACTTTACAAAGAGTTAAGGGATACTTAATAGGATATTTTCAAAAAGATATTTCTTTGAAAAATATTTTTTTTAAAAGACTAAGTAGGAGATGGGTTCCAACGGCCCCACAGCTTCCGTCGATCCTCGTTAGAGATTGTAGGTCCCCTCGCTTTACCCTGGGAGTGAACCTGTATAGGATAGGGATACCATAAGGATCTAGAACTAATGGATAGATATACTCAATTACCTAGGACACCTGTTATGATCGGCTAGCCCACGTTGGAGATTATAGTGTGAGGAATGTACATAGAAAATGAGAAGAAATGGCCATCCCATCAATGGAGTTATCTTATAGATCATTATCTAGAAGGAAAATTAATTTGCGGTGGTTAATACACTTAACTTAGGAAACTGTTAATCTTCCCAAGAAGCTATATCAGATTTCATAAGACCTAAATTAATCATATTAAAGATGCACAAATTAATATGAGGATAAAGTGCACAAATTATTTGTTTTTCACAAACTGAGATTTCTTTTATTTTCAATTTTTTAAAAATGGTTGGTGGAGGTTCTTTTAGTCCTTTGGCCTTTATTCTCTAAGAGAATAAGTTAACGGTTCCAAATTATGTGGACTGGAAAAGGAACTTGGACATAATACTCATAGCCGAGGAATATAAGTATGTCCTCTACAAAACTTGCCCTGTTATAGGGGAAGGTTCCATTGATGATGACCGCGAGGCTAAGAAGGTATGGAAGAAGGCCGACAATATGAAACCCTAACTAAAACCAACCCTAGAGTAAGGGGGTCAGGATGCATATCATATTTTCTTGCACACATAAATGTATATTTGAATGATTAATATGTGCTTTAGAATTGTGATTTATAGTTTAGAAGGTTTAGTTGTGCTTATTGTGTAGGAAGGGTACAATGGTAATTTTGCTTGAAGTGAGAATAGGGAGAAAGCTTGAGGATTAAATAGGAAGAATATTTAGAAGAGAAAATAGGAAAAAGAGTTGTTGTGGTTTAGTGGTTAGAATTTTAGAATTAATCTCTAAGGTCTTGAGTTTAAATCCCACCTATTAAGTTTTATCATGATTAAAATTTATTTTATGTAAGGTGGAATATTTTCGACCCTTGCATGCCATAAGAAGAAGTAGGAATGTTGTCCTAGGGGAGATATGAAGGGAATGCCTTAATCATATTCTTATGTCCTACAAGAATTCTTAAGGGATTCATGCCCTTTTGTTCCCTAACTTACCTTGAATTCTTCACCAATTAAGCTTGTTCAATTATCCAAATCCATGTTTTAATTCTAGAAAATTCAGCAAGGTTTATTGATCTTGGAATTTTGAAAATGGCTCTTAGAGGATAGAGTTTTGACTGAAAATAGGGAAGGAGTTAAGGAAGGTTCCCAAGAGAATCAATCTCCATGGTTGAACCTTCAAACTCTACTCCATAAGTGTTCATCTTCTTCATGGCAGCAATCTGGAAATTTTCCAGCTTGTTGGTCAGTTCAGCTTTCGAAAACTTCAGCCATTTTTCTCACTCAAATGCTGCCAAAAAAATAGCCAATTTGTTCAACTTGAAGACTGAAATCCTTTGCCAAAATTTGGACTGCACAAAAGCTGTGCAAACCAGGAAAAATTCCTGGACAGTTTCGCAGCATGGCAGGCCAAAAACCAAGCTGTTTCTTCTACCTTTCAAACCAGTAATTTAACTCTGTCTTTCCTCCATAAAGAAGGGTAGAAACCAGCCTAAAAGGACCCTCCAATACCTCTTCAAACTCACTGCAAGTCGGCTAGAGTATTGCAGAAAAAATTGCACAAAAATTCCAGCAAGCCATTAAAAAATCAAACAAAAAATTCCACCCTTGCTCCCTCTTCAAACCTTATCCAAAAATCACTTCAACTTTCTGTGAAATTAACCTTGGTCAGCTATGAACTGAACTTCATCACCTCCTCCATTGATCTGCACGAATGAACACCACAACTACTCCTTAAATTCCTTCTTCAATTACTCCAATCAAGCTTCCAATTAGAATTCAAAATTTCAGCAAATTGATCCATGAAAACTTCCATGGATTAAGCTTCGAACAACCAGAAGTTTCCCCACCACTGCACTCAACATTTCGGCTACCCTATAACCACTTCAAACCTCATTCAGCTCAGCAAAACCTTAGCAATCTAGTTGGCCATTGAAGCTCCCAAAGAACCTCCATCAATCAAACCACTCTACCATATCTTCTACCTTAATTCACTCAATGAATTACTCCTTTTGAAATTCAAATGATCAGATTTTCCTCTTTCCCCTAAGCTGAAAATCCAATCACAAGAATTCCTCTAACCATTCGGCCAACACATTTCAACAATTTCGTCCAACATTCTCTCCATTCTCTTAATTTTTTCAAGAACACCAAGAACACATACCGCCATTCTCCAAGCCCATGACCACTCCAATCACTTCCAATCCCTTTCAAAAACTCCAGATCACGTCTACTCACCCTCTAGGGTCCATTTCTATATTTTATAACATCAAACATTGAAAATAAAATTCAGCTATTAGATCAAAGACCAGAATTTTTCTTGAAGATTCCAGAACTCTCTCAAGGTAACCAAGAACGCTTTTGATCATCTTCCTTCTTTCAATCTTTAACATAATATACTAATTCTCTGTCTCTCTCTCTCACTCACACACACACACACACAGCCAAAATGGTTGTTTCAACCATGGCCGTTTTTCTTCTTCTTTCTTGGACGATTCAAGTCTCCTAAGCGTGTGGATTCCCTTGAATCTTCATCAAGATAGTCATCAAACAAGTATGTGTCCTTAACCCTCTCCTTAATTCTGAAATCATGTCTCTTGGATTTTGTTAGAAAAGGATAGAATATGATTGGGGAATTGAGTATGTGTTTGTATGAAGGAGTTGATATTGGAGCGTGAGGATGTTTTGCCATGGTTAAGTTTTTCTTGTGGATCGATGCACGTTTTTCATGTCTTGAGTGAGTTGGATGGTTAAGCATGCTAGATATTATATCACCTTTGGTGAATAGGGTTTTATGTTCTTGTATTCTTGTTGAAGCCACGTATATGATTATGCTTAGTAGAGATTTAGCCATATGCTAGTAGGTATGTATTTAAGCCTTTATTCATGAATGGAATGGTTTGATGATTGATGTTGGATTTTATGTTCATGATTATTGTTAGCAATAGGAGAATTATGATCATGACCTTGTTGATCCGAAGATATTTTAATTAGCCGAGTTTATTACGTTAATCAAAATTAAAACTATATTTTCCCTCAACAATTTCGAGAACCCTAGGAAGCCTTGGAGTTGGAATATTACATGAAATAGTGAAATTTTAGCCAAACAAATGATATCTTTTATTAAAAATAATATATATAAATATTTATATATTATAATATTAAATAAAGCCTTTTATATAAATAATAATAATAATAATAATAATATAATAATAATAATAATAATAATAATAATAATAATAATAATAGGTAAAATTTAATCTTGTAGGCCATATATTCATAAATACTATTGAAATTTATTTATTATCTTTTGATCAAAATTTATTAAAATTTACTTATTGTTAATTTTATTTATTATTTTCTAACTATTAATTATTAATTAAGAGATTAGTAATAATTTATTATTTATTTTAAAAATATCATCTTGGACTTAGGATCCTTCATTAAATAAACCCTAGTTTATTAATAACAAAGATTTATATTTGAACCTATAACTTATTAGTAGTTTTTTTACAACCCCTAGTTATTTTCACTTATCAAGCTAGACTTCTTTTACAAAAACCTTTATCATCTAGCCTTAAAGATTATGATATTACGGTCATGATTGTAATAAATTGAACTAGGATTATTTATGGAAGGGAATATGGCTTGAGTTTAACCATATGGCTTGTGTTTACCCCAGGCAGGGTTAGGTTAGCTTTGGAAGATTTTAAATTAGCTCAAGCAAAGGATCAGGTAAGCTCCTGCATAAAACTTATTTGATGGCAAAATGTTACTATGGCAAGCCAAACGCGAAGTGTGTGGACACTTAATTTTGTAAAGGCAATTAAGGACTGTTTCCTTTCTTGTTTTAGTCAAACAAATTATTTGAAAATCAACAAGCAGTTTTGCTCAAACACCAAACTCTTTCTAAAACCAACTTTGACAAGAATTTTAGAAACCCTTAATTGCCGTTTCCAAATAAAGTAATGTTTTATCAGTTTTCTCCCAAGTAGGACAATCAACGTTGAATACTCAATAAGAGTAGGCTAGTAGTACTAGTTTTGAAGATCAAGAGCGAGTCTTCTGGCAGGAGGCCACCTCCGGAAGATGAACTCAACTTGGAGAAGCGACAGTACTACTTAGTCATGCCGGTCCGAGATAGTAAGTTTCAGTCATATGGATTATGTGTTTCCAGAATGGACAATTGGTTTGTTTGGGTGTAGAGAATAAAGAGTATCTTACCCGGTAGGCCGTACACCTACCTTTTGTCAGCCTGCACAAAGTGTGGCATTCTGACTGTTATATGGTCATGGGGCCTAGCGTGTGGTAACCCATGGCCGCCCATTTGAGTGGTTGTATTTTCATTGCACACTTGTATGGTTTGAAAAGAGGACTTTATTTTAACCTTATTATTGCTTGCCAGCTCTCTCTCTTATATAATTTTTACAACCTGCATTCATGAACTGTTTCACCTGAACACTCAAAGCACACACAGGCTTATTGAGATTTTTATCTCATCACCTTTATGCCCTATTTTCAGGTCGATTCTGCTGTAGAGATGAGTAGCTAGTCTGTTGCCTACTTTGAAGACATTGTGTTATTTAGTTTATGTATTATTTTGAGAGATGATTGTAAACAATTTATTTTGGAGTTGTTCTTGAATTTTGGGTTGTAATAAGTTTAAATTTTAAGGTATTGTTTTATTTTCATTGGTGTGACCTAGTTATAAAGACCCCTTGTCCTTTGGACAAGGTGACATCCTCGGCCCTGGAGGGCCTAGGTAGTGGGGTGTTATAGACAAGATGGCTCGTTGCTACGTGTTAGCCTCCATGTCTAATGTGCTCCAGTCTAAATATGAGCACATAGCCATTGCGTATGACATTAGTTAGTCACTAGCAACAATGTTAGCCGATAAGAGGTGGCTTCCAAGGCAGGAAGTTCTTAGGACAATCATAAATACTAAGATGGCTGAGAAAGCATCAGTCAGGAAGCATATGCATAAAATGATTGCTGCTTTCGAGGAAGCAGAAGTCTTAGGGGCTATTATTGACTCCAAGAGCCAAGTGGATATGGTTCTTGAATCTCTGCCGGGCTCTTTTACTTAGTTCATGTTGAACTACAATATGAACAAGTTAAATATGAGCTTAACTGAGTTAATAAAAGAGCTCTAAGTGGCAGAGAATGTCATGAAGCCACGGTCCAAGGCTATAATTGCTAGGATTTCCTCTTTCAGAACTAGGCCCAAGCCAAAGAAGTTCAAGAAGAAGAAAGGAAACGGAATAGCCCAGCATAAGAACCAGCCCAACAAGCCAAATGGCAAGTGCTTCAAGTGTGGGCAGAAGGGACACTAGAAAAAGGAGTATCCAGAGCTTCAGGTCAAGAAAAATCCTATAGGTATTGCTCCCTATCTAGAGTCAATTTCAATGGTTGGATCAACTTCCACTTGGATTGCTAATTCTAGAGCCACTGATCATATCTGTAACTCCTTGCAGGGGTTTAGGAAAATAAGAAGACTCCAGAAGGGCGAGCATGGACTACGAGTAGGAAATAGAGCATAAGTATGAGCCCTTGCAGTAGGAGAATTGGATCTTATTTTTTTATTGTAATAGAGTAGTTATTTTAAAGAATATTTTATATGCACCTAGATTTAGACAGAATTTATTTTTAGTTGTAAAACTTATAAATCAGGGATATTCTGTTTCTTTCCATTCTGGTATTACTATTAGTAGAGATGGAGACGTTCTTTGTTCTGGGTACATGTATGGAAACTTATTCTTCTTAAATCCTACAAACAATCAAATAAATAATACTCAATCTAAACCTTTAAGTAGGAAAAGAAAGACCAATGTCAATGACTCATATTTGTGGCATCTAAGGTTGGGTCATATTAACCCAACTGAGATTTAAAAGTTAATCCATAATGGGTCAATGGGCTCATTAAGATTGGAAATTTGGCCTCAGTATGAATCCTGCCTTATAGAAAAAATGACCAAAAGGTCGTTCACCAAAAAGGTTGATAGAGTCAATGAGATATTGGGCCTTGTTCACACTAATGTGTGCGGTCCTTTGTCTACACCAGCTAGAGGGGGTTTTGAATACTTCATCACTTTCACGGATGATTGTACAAGATTTAGTTATGTCTACCTGATGAGGCAAAAGTCTCACTCTTTTGAGAAGTTCTAAGAGTTTAAGGCTGAAGTCAAGTGTCAAACAGGTAAATTGATCAAAATCTTACGATTGGATCGTGGTAGAGAGTACCTCCTTGTTGAATTCAAGGATTACATGGTACATTATAGGATAGTATCCTAGTTCTCTGTACCGGGCACACCCTAGTCGAATAGAATAGCTAAGAGAAGGAACAAGAGATTGATGAAAATGATCTGAAGCATGATGTTTCATGCTATTCTTTTGGTCTTTCTTTTGCGATATGCCCTGGAAACAGCGATAAATATTCTGGACTTGTGCCTTCCAAGTCAGTACCTAGGACGCCCTATGAGATGTGGACTGGGTGTAAGCTAAGCCTAAATCATCTCAGGATATGGGGTTATCCAACTTATGTACTGATCAAAAGAGACGAGCTAGAACCAAGATCTAAATTATGCTATTTTATTGGGTATCCAAAAGGGACAAATGGAGGTTACTTTTATAATCCCAAGAAGTAGAAAGTACTGGTAAGTACTAATGTTAGATACTTAGAGGATGATCAAAGTACTTCCTTAAAGGTTCAACAAAGTTGGAACTCGAGGAGAAGTTGTCTTTGGAATCTACTTCTTTAAACCTGATTGTGGAACAAGAAGAGGTACAACCTCAAGAACCTGTACAAACGGAGTCTCGTCATAGTATGAGGGTATCTAGGGTTCCAGAAAGATGGACTGGAGAGGCTTTCGAGCTAGTCTTTGATCATTAGGAACAAAATCCCACTAGATACGAGGAGGCTATTTATGGCATGGCTTACACCCATTGGGATTAAAACAATGAAAGTCGAGATTGAGTCTACGTACTTAATCAGGTTTGGAATCTTGTAGCTTCACCTGAAAGGATAAAACCCATTGGGTGTAAGTGGGTATACATGAGGAAAAGCGGAGCGGATGGGAAGATGAAAACCTTTAAAGCTAGGCTTGTGGCGAAAGGGTATACTCAGAAAGAGATAATCGATTATAAGAAAACTTTTTCCCCAGTATCCATGCTTAAGTCCATCCATATCCTCCCTACCATCGCATGTTATTATGACTACGAGATATAGAAAATGGATGTCAAAATGGCATTTCCTAATGGCCATCTTAGTGAAGACATCTATATATCCCAATCGGAATGTTTTACTACTAAAGGCCAGGAACATATGGTTCGCAAGCATAAGAAGTCTATTTATGGACTTAAGCAGGCATCTAGAGCATGGAACATTCGTTTCGACATAACTGTAAAGTCTTACGGTTTCATTCAAAACGAGAATGAACCATGCGTCTACAGGAAATTGGAAGGCATAAATGTGGTTTTTCTTGTCTTATATGGGGAAGACATTCTACTCATTGGGAATGATATAAGGATATTATCATCTACTGAGGTTTGCCTGTCGAGTCAATTTAGTATGAAAGACTTGGGAGAAACCAGTTACATTCTGAAGATTAAGCTTCTTAGAAATAGGAAGCAGAGAATGTTAGGATTATCCCAATCAACATACATTGACAAGATGCTGGCCAAGTTCAGCATGGACTCATGCAAGGGAGCTCTAATTCCTTCCAGATATTGGTTGTGTTTTTGTTCAAAGGACTATCCTAAGTCCCAAGAAAAAAAAGACAGAATGAATAGGATTCCTTATGCTTTAATTGTGGGAAGTCTCATGTAAGGCATGTTGTGTACTAGGCTAGATATTTGCTTTGTCGTAGGCATAGTTAGCAGAAATCAGTTAAACCCTAGGGAAGTTCACTAACAAGCTGGTTTACAAGGCTGATGACTTGGTTCCGACAAGATACACAGACTCAAACTTCTAAGTAGATAAGAATGAGAGAAAATCCACTAGTGGATATGTCTTCACCTAATCTAGAGGAGCTGTTTCATGGAGGAGTATCAAGCAATCTTACATTGCTAACTCAACTATGGAAGCTGAGTATATGGCAGCTTCGGAGGCATCAAAAGAGGTAGTCTAGCTCTGAAAGTTCCTTTTAGAACTTGGAGTCATGCCACACATGGACATACCGATTGTGATGCATTGCGACAACATTAGAGCAATCTCACAATCTAAAGAACCCAGTAACCACAAGAAGGGGAAGCACATCAAGAGGAAGTACCATCTGATCCAGGATTTCATCCAGATATGAGAAATCGTGGTGGAACAGATAGCCTTGGAAGAACAACTTAGCAGATTCCTTCACCAAGTCTTTAGCTGAGAGAGTCTTCAAGAGATACATGGACGCTATAAAGATGGGCACCTACAGACTTTCTTAGTCTTAAAGTGCAAGTGGAAGATTGTTGGAATGTATGCCTTCTAGACTAGGTTTCTGATTTAATTATTGAATTGTTAATAAATGAATTTATTCTCAAAATTTGTTTGTGAATTTACATTTTATTTGTGCATGATTTATGTTTGGAAAAGACCCATTCTGTTTAAGTAAGTGATCCATGTGAATGGTGGTTTTTCACAGTAAGGTATAGATCACGAGTTACATAACAAATAAACGTTTGTTCTTAATTGATTGATGAGAATGGGAATATCATCATGTTTAGGTTATTGTGTTATGAATTCCAAATGCGGAATGGCTTACCTTTAGCCAGTGAGTAGTCCACTCACTTTATAGCATAAGCATATTTCAGATACATAGAACAGGACCTGTAGTAGTGGTTTCTAAAAGTACTATTTAGAAGAAATCCAGACTACTACTACTACAACATAGACTAATACTCTATTGCTTAAGTATGAGTTAGTGGTCTGACAAAGCTAGAAGCATGTACTTTGATATATAGTAGTTGAGGTTCTATCATAGAGCCACGATACTTGTATGTTGGGTATATGTGACTAGTTTATTTAAGACAAACTTGTATAAGATAGCTTCTGTGCTATATCGCCCCTTGTGATTGTTCGAATGATCTAAATATCCAGGGCCTTGAGAAACATGACTTGAATGTTTACTTTATGGTAGCTTCCTTGAAAAGCAGAAATATTCCAGGAGTCGGGGATCATTAGACTAGAGGTCTAAGAATGGTAGATGTCTTTTAGAGAGGTGTTAGTGTGCACTCTTTCTCTCTAAATGCACGGCGATGCAAAGAGGGGTATTTTAGTTATTACACCTGTAGGTCAGAGATTTGCTAACGCAGCATTGTCCCTAGGATTAATATTTCCTTATGGTAATATTAGAAAATATAATACAATTATTTATATAGTAGGGATATTTTGGTCATTTTAGTAGCCAAAGCAATGTGTCTTTTGGTCCTTGGAATTGCCATAAGTCCTGATGGTTTTGGGTTGAGGGATTGGGCTATATAAAATAAAAGGTCCATAAAGAAAGAATTATTTATTGGCTTGATTTAGTTGTTCAATCAATAGTTCAAGGCTTGAGCCCAAATTGAATGATTAAGGTTAGCTTGGTGTAAATTAGAAAAAAAAAAAAGGCTTGAGATTTATATTGGCCCATTTAGGTTATTTAATTAATTTAATTATTGGCCTTGTATTAGTCTATAAATAATTAAATTGAATTAAAGGCTTAGCCCAATGAACTAGGCCTAGGTTAAGTTTAGTCTAGTTGATGGCGTAGTACGACATGGGCCTTAGAGCTTCTCTGATTCTACCGCATTTGTTTGATTTTGAATGCTCGAATAATAGCCTATTATCCAGGGGGTTGGGATTCAAGAGAATAGAGGTAGATTACAAGGAACTATGTATTGTGGGTGTAAGCCAGACTTTCTTTCCTCTAGACATTTTCTTCTTCTCTTTGTAGACTGTGATCTCTGTGTGCTATTCAATAGCAAGAACAGAGACACGATACCTTTCTGATTAATGCTTGATAGCATTCAATCAAAAAAGGAATATCATCCTCTTCGTCCTTAGTTTTCACCAAGCTTTCAGGCACTGGTTATATTCCGAAAGACCTGAAACATTGCATTGATGCCCAGAAGAAGCCGATGTCTTACAGGCAACAGCCTGAAAAAAGGATCACAGAACTAGAAGTCGTTTAGACAGTATCGACGAACCTTTTAGATAAATGATAAAGTGCAAAGGTAAAATAATAAAAGCACTTCCACTGCTCTTTTCTGCATTTTTATTATTTTTTGACATGCTTCTGTACATTTATATTTGCCATATTTACATTCACTTCTCAGCTCCTGCCTCAGGCCCTTGACGAATAGCCCGTTCAGTTTTACTCGGTATCCACTAGACTTTGGTAATACTTCAATAGTTGAGTAAAACGGGCGGCATACTAAGCCACTGTCATGCTTCACTGCTTTAAATTCTGAAACTCATCTTCTATTTTCTCTACTATCTACTGAGGAATATATTCTATTCTAAATACCTCCACAAAATTAGCCCACGTCCAGTCTTGATCCATTAGTTCCTAGTCTTCTTGGACTCGCTTCCACTAAGCACGAGCTATCCCTTTCAACCTAAAAGCAATAAATTTTACCATCCTTTTTTTAGTATATTGGAGTGTAGCAAATATATCCTCCATCTGCTCCACCCACTGCTCCACTTTCTAGTCTTTCTTCGCTTCACCCAAGAAGATAGGAGGTTGGAATTTTAGGAATCTCTCCAAAGCTTCATCCTCCCCCTTTAGGTTCTTTTGGTCTGATAAGGCTTGAAGTATCTTAGTCATCTTGTGAAATGGTTGCCTCATGGTCACATTAGCAGGCTCTTCAGACCCCACTTCTTGTTCTGGTTCACTCTCATTCCCCTGATTTAGCGCAAAAAGTTTAGTAGCATCGTACTCAAAAGTCACGGGTTCCGCTTCAGGGATCTTTCTGCTAGTTGCTGCTACACGACTCTTTGGTGTCATTCTATATTATCGCCCCCAAATAATGAGTTATGCATCAAAGTTCAAAATATTAAAATCCAAGCATGCATCCATATTCAGGCATGGGTAAAAGTAAATCATATGCAAGCTTTGTATAAATAATCACATTCTTCCAGATTAGAATACACCAAGATACTCTTATTTGCAAAAAAATTGAAATAAAGTAATAAACAAACATGAACCCCTAGCACAAGAGTTTATTGAAAATAGTAAATAATAGTTTTCTAAACATGGAAAAACTTTGCCCTTAATCCTCATTAGAATCTTCAGTGTTGGCATCATACAACCAATCTCCAGTGTTCTTAGAGATGTCTAACCCTGTACCTTTCACAAATCCATAGTCTATAGGTTCCTTCTCGAGTCTCCTAGAACTCTCCCTAGTTTCAACACGATTGGGTAGGTATACAAAAGAAGGTCTAGGTAGAGATTCATAGTCTATCTTCCCTGGATCATCACTATCAGTAGTCAAGTCAATCACCGGCTACGTGGGTTTAGGACATACTCCATATCAACACCCTCATCCTCACTATCAGTGATAAAGTCTATTATAGATATAGGTGGTAGCTTAATAATTTGAAACTCATCATTACTGCTTTCCACCAAAGGTATCACTGGTTGAGGTATAGGTTGTGGTGAAACTTGTGGCACTGGTATTCGTGGATACCATTGTTGCCCCTTCCTTACGGTTCCATACATTCTAACAATCCTACGGCATAAACAACCTAAATTAATCAAAAGATTTTAATCTTAATGAAATAAATCAAGTATTGTCAATAATTGCCTAAACTTAGTCTCTGATACCACTTGTGACACCCCACTACCTACGTACCCTATTAGGGTTGGGGATGTCGCCCCGTTCTTAGGAAAAGTGCTTTTTATAACTAGGACTCACAAAAGAAACGAAAGAAACAATCTAAATTTAAACTTATTACAACTCAAAAAAATACATGAACGAGTCTTAAAATAACTAAATCCTGGCTAGTTAATACTACACATACGGTTTCTTTCGGACCTGGCAAATAATTCCCTCTAGAAGCATATTGTGCCAATCGTTGCCTCGTTATTGCAATCCCTTGGTACATACTAAGATTAGTACGTCTAATAATTGACCTATCAAACTAAGGGCCTTTTACTGTAAAGGAATTAACTTTGGATTCATGTATTTGTACTCTTCAGTTAATTGTCTGATCACCAATTGCGAGTTGCTAATAATTTGCACTATCTGGGCACCCATTACAATAAGCACTTCCAAGCCAATGATAATAACTTCATATTCTGCTTGATTATTAGTGCTAGTAATGTCTAGTTTGAACAAGAACCTACCTTTGTGACCGGTTGGGGAAGTAATGGTTAGGCTAGCCTCTACACCCTAGCTAGTCTTTGACCAGTCAAATGTCAAGATCTATAACTAGATACTAGCATACTGCTGTGCAACTATAACAAATCCCCTACATATAAATATGGGTTTTTGGCTAGAAAATATGTTACTAACTAGCCTTTAATTGCCCAAAATAAGACATATTTTAGGGCAAATGCATTGAGCTTGAGGGCTAATTTCATTAACCTATCTTGTACCATAGACCAATCAAGGAGGTACCGACTATGTCTATTTTATGCATTACATGCACCTCCCTCAGTGGTAAACAATATCCCAAATTGGCACAAGTATAATATAAAAAAAGACATAGCTTTCCGACTGCGGAACACCTAGTTTCAATATTATTGAGTAGCCGGCTGAGGTAGTATATGTCCTGCTCAATCAATGTCGGTCATTTTATGCCAACAAGCATCCAATTGATTCTTCACCTACTGAAATGTATAGCTTCAGTTGTTGGTCAAGTTGAGGGGGTACTAGTACTGATGGATAGTCAAAGATTACTTGATCTGGTCAAATGAATCTTACTACTCCTTCCCCTAGATGAACTAATCTACTGACTTGAATCTTTGCAAAGATGATAAAGCTCTAATCTTTTCAGTTGAGTTAGCCACAAAAAGCCTCGGGAAGTTGATCTTCCCTATTAAGCTCTACAACTCCTTATTCCTGGGAGGTCTATTTGCTATGATTGCTTTTTTTTTTTCTTGTTAGAATCAACTTCAACCCCCTTATTATGGACCAAGAAACCCAAAAAATGACCAGTCGAGACTCCAAAAACACATTTGGTTGGATTGATTTTCAAGCTGTGTTTTCACATTCTTATGAATGCCTATTCCAGATTTGCCAAATGTTGAGTGAAATAAATTGATTTGGCCACCAAATCATCAATGCAAACCTCCATACAACCTGCTATCAATTCATGAAATTTAAAGTTCATTGCCTATTGGAATTTGCTCCAGCATTCTTGAGGCCAAACAGCATGACAAACCATTCAAACAAACAAATCGAACCCTGGCATCGGAGGGTCGTTTTGTGAATTGATATGCATTTTTTAGCGTAGAAAATATTACCAACAAAGTTCACAATGATTCAACCTTTAATTAAAATGCCAACCACTAAAACCACACACAGGAGAAAGTATACCCAACATATAGTATAGGGAATAGAAAATATCAAATCAACGAGAACTTAGGCTCCCACCTTACTTTATCCAAATCTTTATTGTTTAACCAATAAAATAAAGAAATAGAAGTAAATAAAAAACTAACATAATATACTAGAGAAAATCAAGCCACAGAAGAAAAGTCATAAGGATAATCAATATGTGAAAACAATGAGAAAAAAATATGTAAATAGATAGAAATCCTTGAATACACAATAATGATTGACTAGAAATTCTCTCAATTAATTATTATCTTGGCATTATGAAGGATTAAAGATGACCTACTTTGTTTGCAATCCATGGAATCACTATCTTCTAGTTAAATCAATGAATATATTCTATCTCAACCAATTTATCCAAAAGATGCATTAAAATAAATCCTTACATAAATCCCTATATTTTAGGTGATTTAAGCATGAAATTAGTCAATGAATCTAAATTATAGTAGTCATCAACCAATCTTTGATTACTTAGTCTGTACCCTTAACCTCTTTTTCAAGCAAGTTATGAATAACTAGTATGGAATTAATTAGTTGGTGAAAAACCTTAGAGGAGGGAGGGGGGTGAATAAGGTATTCCATAAATTTAAACATTTTTTCAAAAGAATAAAAATAAAAAACCTTAGAGAAGGGGGGGTGAATAAGGTATTCCACAAATTTAAACACTTTTTCAAAAAAAAAAAAAACTGATTTTTGAAATCCTTTTTTTGTTTACAAATCATGATACTTGAAGGTTATGCGAAGAGAGAAATCATTCAGCTTCAAAGAGATATGTCAAGTGATGTGCAATTAATACAATAGTAAAGATGGGTTGGTGAAAGTCATAAAGGTCTCTTCGAGAGATTGAAAACTATGTGTAGAGAAGTTCACAAATATTTAGAAAGAAAGACAAAGAGGATGAACAAGAGATTTATAGTGGTTCGATCCTCAAGGATCCACATCCAGTACCTTAAGGATTTAAGGATTTAAAACCAGATCACTATAAACCATAATCAGATCAATGGTGTTTGACTATACTAATTATACAAGAGGATCACCATAGCTGATTTTACCCAAAACCTCTCAACCAACTACAAATCAAGGCTCATCCCAACTTGGTTTTACACAACAAACTTGATATTCAAAAGGATTAGAGAAATGAGATAGAGATAGCTCACAATTTTGAGCAACTCTGCAAACAGATGAGCACCAACATCTTTTTACCTTTAGAACAATTTAATTTCACTTTTGAAGCACAATGAAAAGGGTGATTTTTGTTTTCTAAAGTGTAAGAGTGTTTCTGAGAGAGATAGTACAAAAATCTACTTCAAAATCCAGTTTTGAAAGCTTTTATAGTAGTAAAAAGTAGTACCGCAACTGCCAGAAATGACTAGTTTCTCCCTGTTAGATTTTTTAGGGTTTTAGACTCAAGGATCAGACGAGAGTGCATCCAAAAGGTGAGTATAAAATGGCACTTTTTTAGGTAGAAATATTTTGACACTGTTCTAGAGTTTTGGATGAAGATTTTGGATACAGAGTCCATCCAAACTACTCAATCCAAAGCACCTAAAGACCTACTTTTGAAATCATTTTGTTTGTGTGCTTCAAGTTAGAAATAAATTGAATCATAATGTAAAGAAGATAGAGGATTTTATACATAATACCTTAATGAACGATTCCTAGTCTAAGATTCTTCTCAAGAGCTTCTTGGTATGCACTATCTTAAGCTTGTCTTTGTAACCCATTTTTAGATCCCATTGCTCAAGAGTTGCTTAGTAATCTCATTTGTATGTCTTGGAAGAATTTAGGTCAAAACATGTCCTATCACATGTAGATTACACAAGTTAGTCCTTATTAATATTTTTCATAAGTCAAAACATAGGAGAATGTCCTTAGGGCTAACAATCTCTCTCTTTTTGAGTAATGACAAACTTGATGGGAATGTGAAATAAAAATAATAATATGTACAGTACAGACATGTTAGACTGAGAGAAATCAAGAATATTTTTAACGGAAAAGCATTCTCTCATCATTCGACTCAAAGAGTGCTCATGAGATTAAGATAAGAAAATTTAAGCATATACTCATAAACATAGCTCAATGAGCCTATGGCCCAACCTACCTCCTTATCCTCTTTCCTTCCATCAAAGAACCATTTCACAAGGAAATAGCCATAAATAGTAGTCCCAAGAATAATGTATAAATATGTACATGAGGAGGTATAGAAAATGAATCTTAAGATGTAATGCTCCCCTTAGTATGTGTATATATGAATCATAAGATATAGAGCTATGAGGTGCGTTTTAAAATTAAGACGGATTCCAAAATTTTGGACTTCCAAAATATGCATCTAAAATGGGGTAAAATGAGGCAGAAGCTTGATCTTTTAAAAGGTCATTTTTGGACTGCTATTTTGGATTAAAGAGGCACGGGTCCAAAACTCCACCTGTTTATGTGTAGAGTAAAAAAAAAAAAAAAAAAAATCACAACGATGGATCAAAGGTTTTTAACTCAGCCTAGTTTTCGTAAGGTATTTCAAACATAAGGAATTTTCTGTGCAACAAGAGAAAATTTTCATAAGAATAAACATCCTCATCATCTGAATATTTAATAAAGTGCAAATCATCACCATAGTCAAGAAACAAATCATCAAGCCAAGTTAAAATCTGTTGGAATGCACGAAGAACTCATACTCATTTTTCAAAGCTCCTTAGTTCATAAACCTCAACATAGATTCCACTAAGTCTCCCAATGCCTTATAGTTCATATCCTCAAACCCTAAACAGTCTATAGGTCCATAACATATATTCTCACATCATAGTTCCCAATCCACCGTTCTCAAAATAAAAACCACAATACATAATAATTCAAAATAATTCATATTCATCCACACTCCATAATTTATAAATAATTCATAATCCGTAGATTATGATCACAATCACAATTCATATTCATCCAAATTCCATAATTTATAATACACGTATCACAATCACAATCCATTTTTCTCCCCCTTTGTCATCAACAAAAAAAAGACATATGGACAAGAGTAGACATATATTGGCAGATAGATCAGTAGGGGATAAATGCAGAAATGAATTGTTGAAGTACTAGTGCAAAAATTATAAATTTTTTTGTTAATGGGAAAGCAATAAAAGTTGTTCAAGCATAGAAAGTTTGCAAGCAGCACACAAAAGTGGTCAGTCAGGAACTGTGGATTGTTCTAGACTTAGTCCTGGCACCTTTTTTTAAATATTATCCAGCAATTCGGCTGGATTTTCTTTTTACCACCACATGCTTCTACCATTTATCAATTGAGCTCCCAGCTATGGTTGGATTGGGAGCAGGTACTTCAATAGAGACAACAGAGATAGGACATCGTCCTCCTTTTCTTTGGCCTTTTTACTTTATTCTCCTTTCCCTATTTCTTTTCCTTGATCTGGTTGCACATCCTGGTCAGTCTATTTGCCATCTTCACCTTCATCATGTAGAAAGGCAGTTGCTTTTTCAGTTGTTTCGGTCTAGAGATGGAGCTTGTTCAACTTGAACTCCCTCAATGGTTTGTCACACGTTCTTTTCCTTAACTCTGCTCAATCTGGCTACTAAATTTTGCAATTCTGTAGGGACTTCTGTCCGAAAGCTATCAAACTTTTCAGCTAAGTTATTTAAAGCTGTTAGGATGCTTTGAGTTAGATTACTCTCCCCTGTCTTTTATTTCCATTTGTTGGAGGACTCTTCTCCTGTCTCTTACTTCCATTTCATTCCTGATTGCCCAGCAAGTGTAGTTCTTTTTCCTTCAGCCTTGATCTTCAACAATTTTCCTTTTTCTTCATTTAACACAACTCTAAATAGGACCCATTCCCTGTTTACTTATACATATCCAATCCTTTCAAAGGATTCCATGCTATACACATTCGACTTACTATGTCCAGGAGCATAAGTACTCAAGTTCACTTTGAAATGCCTGAAAGCCTTAGTTAATAGATGTTTATATGGTAGTGCCTTGTGAGATGTATTTCTTGACTGAACCATAAGCTTAACTACCAAAAAACTAACATCAGAATCATCTACAATATACTCACTGATGTTTTATGCTTGAAACTTGGGGCAACCATGGTCAACTCCATATGGTGTAAAACCTTTCCAGTACTATTTAGCTATTCTGAATTTCTGTCACTTGAGTTCGTGAAACTCTTTCCACCAGTAAATCTTTCCTCAAACTTTTCCAAATCAAAAAGGTTTGACACTCCAAGGAATTTATTTCAAAAAACTGAATCCCCCCATCTCTTACGCCAAAAATTAGGTTTAACAGCCGATGGTCGAATTCCATATTGACATATCCTACTCTAGTGCTATACCATTGCTCCATAAAACCTCCCACAGTCTCCTTAAATTGTCCCTTTTCTAGATTTGCATAAAACTCCCAAACTAGAGAGGAGTATAATTACTCATCAACTAATAATAGTAGGGACCCCCATCCAAGATTTTTAAACATGGTCAGAATGTTAGAAAAATATAGAAAAGCCCTAGCATTAACTCGATACCCAGTGACCACTATCCTATTTCTAGATTCCCGTTCATTGAATTCAAACTCACATTTTTTATCGAGAAATCGAGGTACTCGAGTTTCTAAACTTTCCTATACAGGAAGCTCTATTGATTAGTCGGTTTGTGAAGTACTTTCTTCAACAACAATCTTCTTTCCCTTTTGCTTGGTAGTCGGCTGTGCGACAACAACAGCTTTAGTCTTAGCCGCTGCTTTTCTTTTCTTTCCCTTCTTTGTAGTTTGCCTAATTCCCATTTCTAATTTTAATACTTTCATCATGGTAGAGGTAGAAGGAAGGTGAAGGATTTTTGAATTTTTTTGGGGAAGATGAAGCTTCGAGATGAGAGAAGCAGAAAAAGCAATGGCAGTTTCAAATTCCTAGAAGAGAAAGAGAAATAGCCTTTTTTGTGAATTCCTAGGTTCTAGATAGGATAAGTACAATCAAGTACTTTTAATGAGAGACTTGCACCTAAGACAAAAGAAAGCATAGTTTTTGAAAATTAAAAAAAAAAAAAATTTCATTCTAGATTTATGCACTTTTTCATCCGGGAAAAAAAATTGGGCTTTTCCTAAACTTTGGGTTGTTGATATTTTGTACTTTGATTGAGTCCAAAATTGTTCATCCAAAAGATAAAATAGAATAAGTTCAGCTAAGGGGATTTCGGATTCATATTTTTTAGATATTGCGTCAAAAAGCTGTATCCAAAAGTTGTATCTTCTAAGTTCTGCAAAAAAAAAAAAAAAAAAAAGGACAATATTTGGAAAATTTTCAGTTATATGGTTCTAGTAATTCCCATTCCTCTTCTTAGATGATTAAATCTTTCTTCTGCCAGAGTTTTGTAAACACGTCTTCAAGCTATCCATCGGTTAAAAAATATTCAACACACACATTTCTTTTAAGAACATGATCTCTAATAAAATAATGCTTAATCTCAATATTCTTAGTTCTAGAATGTTGAATAGGATTTTTGGTTAAATTAATTGTACTCCTATTATCATATAGTATAGGTACGCAATCAAAATTAAGACCAAAATCAAGTGGTGTGTTTTTCATCCACAAGATTTGCACACTACAACTCTCTGTTGTGATGTATTTAGCCTCGGTTGTGGATAGTGATGCACAGGCTTATTTTTTTATATGCCATGACACTACAAAATGTTCGAGAAATTAACAATGCCCACTAGTACTTTTGTAATACCCTGCCCAAAACCACCTTTGACTATGGGGAAAAGTCATGCATTGCATAGCATCTTGCATTTTATGTGGTAGCTTAGAATTATTTTATTTGCATGGATGCATGAGAATTTTTCCGTTGCTCTTGCATTTGAATTAATTGATGTGAAATAGTTGTGTTGCTAAAGACTTGGATAAGAGAGGTTTGGTCGAAGATTTGGAAGGATGAGTATTAGGGTGGTGAGAATTGATTGTGGAAAAAATTAGTATTGGAGTTGTTTTGGAATAGCGGAGAGGTTGGTGATTTCCTTTGGTGACCCGAGTTCGAATCCTATCTCTTGAAAATTTGAAGCTTTCTTTTGAATTCCTTTTCTAGTATTCTTCATGCCTTGGCCGAAAACCCCTAGTTAGGTGCCACTTTGAAGAATTTCAAGTGGTATAAAACTCTTCTTGATGAATATTAGAGTTAGGGAATATATTAGGGGAAAATCTTATTTTACCTCTTCAAGAATTTTAGCTATAATCCTTTTATTTATTTAATTGTTTTAGAGAAATATTTTAACTAAAGTCTTAGATATCTTCTTTTGGTTTAAACGTCACTTTTATAGGAATAAGACTCCATATTTAACTCCTAAGTTCAAGGATTTTAGATAAGGATAACGTTTGCTTTATTTTCAGCTTTTGTTCTCTTGGATTTTCGAAAGCCTTAAGCTGGAAAATTCTGGAAATTTTTCCAGATTTTGTGCACCACCTTGGAGCACTTTTAGCTTAATCCAAACTCTTCTAGGACTAGAGGAAATCTTATCCAAATCCTTGATAAAACAAGATTTTATTCAATCCAAATTCAACTAGGATTTTCTTCCCTATCCTAGCAGAATTTCGGCAGCTTTGTGTCACCACAAGCTGTTCGAAAATTCCAGCATCCTTAGCCACAATCCAACTCTTCAAACCCTAGCTCAAAACACCTAGAAAACACCTTAACAATTCAACTACCTTAGCTGGACAAAACCAGAATTTCTATCTCCAAAAAACTGCTGATTTTCGGCAGCTTGGAAACCAGAAAATTCGGTCAGCTTGCACAGGAATTTCGGCCAGCCTTGTACTCCTAATCCAACCGAAATTCTGCACACATAACCCACTGAAAAACCCCAGCTGATCAAGCCAATTTTAGAGCTGAAAACCCTCATCTTTTCTCTGGAAAATTTGGCAGAATTACAGCCTAAACAGTCCAGAATTTCTTCTCTTTTTGTTCAGCAATTTCGCACAGCACTTGCACAGGATTTTTCAGTCATTAGCACCCACACAAACTCTTCCTTGTTTGGCCCAAAATTCTGAACACACTCAGCCCTTCTATTGAGCATTATTTTGGTCAGCCTAGGGGAGCAATTTGCAGATTATTCTCCCCCTTTAAACTCACCTAAAATTGGCAGCAAGGAGACACATCACAAGCTGAAATTTTGCTCTTGCTGTCCAAGAAACCTAAAGCCATTAGGAGTCTTTCTAAACATCATCATCTAACCCTAAACCAATCTTCTCCAACTCTAAATCATAGCAACCATCTACCCTCTCCATTCTACAAAAAAATTTCAGCAACTTCTCTCTGCAAATTTTCGAAAACTCAAGACTATTCTAAGCAAAAATCGAACACACCTTAAGGTAAGCACAAATCCTTTCAACCTCTTGATGCCATTTTCTCTAATGATTCTTTTCCGTTTCTTCTACCCTTAAATCATGCCCCATAGAGGCTGATTTCATCTTCTTCCTTAATTTTTGATCAAGAGGAGCAAATGAGGTAGCTTTTCTCTTCTTCTCAAGCGAACTCAGGACGATCACCATAGGAGCATCGAGTCCTCATTACCCGGTTGTTGCAAGGTAAGGGAATACCCACTCTTGATGCCGAAAGTAAAGTTTAATGATGTTTATTAGCGAGATGAACATGTGGTCGTGGTATATGATCTTTGGGGATTCAATAGTTTACTTGGACTTAAATAGGGGATTGCGAACTGTTGTGAAAATAAATGGGATTAGAGCATATTTGAATTAATTGAGACCCTGATCATGATATTATGTGGTTTAGATCAGGAGGATAATTGAGGAAAGCCAGCTGTGAATTTATCACGTTTATCGGAGGCATATCTAGTAAGTCCTTGTATAAACTCTTTTATTAAATGTTTTGATGGTAAGTCCTTGCATAAACTCTTTTGTTAAATGTTGTGATGGTAAGTCCTTGCATAAACCCTTTTGTTAAATGTTGTGATAGCAAGTCTATGCTATAAAGCTTTGTAACGTTATTGTTGAACTATGTTTGCTTGGGTTGTAAACGTGGATATTTATTATTTAAACGGTTTTGTCAAACTAACGATTTTGTCAAGAACACTATTCTTTTCCTAAACTTTTAGAAATCTCTTTTAAAGAAAACCACGTTTTACAAAGCCAAGGTTTGGAAATATTGTGAATCAGGAATTGACGGATATGTTCATTGAGTACTCAATAAGGGTAGGCTAACAATACTAGTCTTGGAGGGCTAGCGTAAGTCTTCTGGCAGGAGGCCACCTCCAGAATATGAACTCTGCTTGAAAAGGCGACAATGTTGGTTGGTCAGGTCAGTCCGAGCTAGCATGTGTACCTGGTATGGTATTACTTATATTCCCGGCATGGATACCCAGATGGTTTTGTTGGGTGTAGAGATGGAGGGGTATCTCACCCGGTTGGCTGTACACTCACCTTGATCAGAATGCCCAACGTGTGGTAATCTAGTCCGGACAAGGTGCACAAAGTATGGTGCCTTGGCCCTTTTGTTCTCATGGAGCCCAACGTGTGGTGACATGACTATTTATTCGAGTGGTGGATTTATTTTGTACAAAGTGTGAGAATGAGAAAAACCCACTCCTTCCGAAAAGAGATTGTTTATGACTTACCAAATTATTTCTACAAATGTTTTACACTTTGCATACACGTACTATTCAAAACACCATGTGCACACACAGGACTTACTGCGATTTATTCTCACACTGTTTTACATCATGTTTGCAGGAGATAGATTGTGCTGAGTCATCGGGGCTTTGACAGTAGAGGCTTTTGTTTTTTTTTCCTATGCTGTTCTAGGAGACTTTTGTCATTTATACTTCTGAACAATATTTGTTTTATTTCGTTTTGCTCCAAGTTGAGACTGATGCAATAAGAGTACTTCTTTATTTATCTAAGTTGATTCCTTTGGAGATTGCCTTTATATTTTATACCTCGTTCTAAACACTCATTGTCCTACGGGACGGGGCGACATCCCCGCCCTTTTAGGGTGCGTAGTCGTAGGGTGTTACAAGTGGTATCAGAGAGAGGTTTAGGCAACTACTTGACTTATGGGGTTCTATTTTCTTATGTATTCTGATATGGTGCTAATTTTTATCTTTTGTTATAGGATGGTTAAAAGAGTTGTATCGGCTGTCAGAAATTGGCCCGCTGGCTACGGGAATCCACCTGCCCCACTACCCATAGCTAATCCACCCGCGCCTGATTCAGAGAGAGAGTGCGAGCCGTCAGTGTTAGACGACCGGGTGGTTGAGATGGAGATAGAGGTCGAGGAGAGCTTAGGGGAAGATAAGGGAGATGAGGAGATGACGGAGTTGAGTGAGGGAGAGGTAGATGAGCTAGGGAATAAGGGAGACGATGAGAATGAGGGAGAGATGGCTGGGGTAGAAGGAGAGGACGGGGAGGTAATAGAGGTTGTCCCGGCAGAGAGAGACCAGAGGCAGTCAGCTCTTGGAGGGGTAGATTCAGGAAAGAGGAAGCTGGAAGAGAGTCCTAAGGGGTGTGGACTCCGATATGGACTGGGCGTAGATGCCATGCTAAGGAGAAAGGGTTTGGTTGATCCATCTGACTTGGGTAGTGAGAGGCCTGCGCCTAAGGGTATAGTTAGATTAGCATTGGATGAGCTCTATGAGACGGCCATGTGAGCCAAGAGAGGCCGAGAGGGTGAGTCAGGGTAGCCAAGTGGGAGCATTGGTTTCGCGAGGAACTACATAGGGAGACCCGATAGCTCCGTAGGGTGGCTCGTGGAACCAGCCTCTGATGACTCCGATACTTCTGTTGAAACTAGGGAGAGTCAAACATAGAAGACCAGCAGCTTTTACTTTTTCTTTCATTGGGATTTGCATACCTTTGGTTGTTTATTTCTTTTAGGGGAGCCTATGGCTCATAGGGCTTATTTATCATTTTAAATAAAAGGGGTATCGTATGAGATGACCCCATCTTTTCTGCAAAGAATGGTTTATATGACAAGCATGAGTTTTGTTTATCTCTGCACGTTATCATCACATTCTCTTTTAGATGAGTACATTGCTATCAACTGATCATGCATCCAAGCATAATCTTTTCCCCCTTGTTAACTAACTGACCTGGAGTGAATGTGATTAAGATGGCACCAAGGCGTCGAATAGTTGTGCATAGCAGAATGGTGTAGGAGAGTGCATCCTCCACCCCGGAATTTGAGCGGATGCATCGTTCCACCCCCGACGTGGAGGAGCACCTGCCATGCGAGCAGGAATTGGCTTCAGAGAGGTCACGGGATGTGACCATGGGTCAGGCTTTCGACAAGATGGCCTCGATTCTACAGAACATGACTGAAAGAGTGGACAAGGTGGCCAGGAAACCACCGCGGGAAGAGGATGAGGCTCTGGAGCGTTTCCTGAAGTTCCAGCCTCCCACATTCCAGGGGGAGGTGGAACAGGATGAGAAAACCGAGTAATGGATTGAGCAGATAGAGGACATCTTCACTACTTTGCAGTATTCGGAAGAGAGGATGGTGAAGTTCGCTGCTTTTCGGCTGAGGGGACTGTCTCGAGCATGGTGGCAGCGGGTACGGGGTGATTGGGATAAGGAGGAGCAGGAATGGACGTGGGACGATTTTACGGGCCGAGTTCATTCCTCGATGGGTGGCTGAGAAGAGGGAGGACGAATTCCAGACCCTCAGGCAGGGAGGCATGACCGTGGCCCAATATGCAGCCTGATTCATGCAGTTGTCCAAGTACTGCAAGTGCTTGGTAGACATGGAGCAGAAGCGCACCCGGCAATTCGTGAAAGGGCTTAGGCCAGAGTTGAGGAAAGCATTGGCCCCATCGCCGCCTACATCGTACACTGCCGCTGTGGACGCAGCTTCTCGGACGGAGAACGAAGATCGGCATCGACCGGTGAACCGACCCTTTCAACCAAGTCGTCCACCTATGAGGCCTTCCGGCAATAAGCGACCTGCGGCCTTTATGACGTGGGGAAACTAGGGTAAGTAGCCTCGAGTGCCAGTAGCAGGATCGATGCAAGGCAGCCTGAATTGCCGGCTGTGTGGGAAGTGGGGCCACACCGAAAGAAACTGCTGGGGTAATGGGGGTGTGAGGAGGTGCTTCAATTGCGGAGACCTGGGACACTTGAGAAACATCTGCCCCAAACCCTTAAGGATTGAGCAGACCGCGTCGGCCCAACTAATGGGAGGAAATAGAGGCGCCGCTGCTGGACCAACCGGAGCGGGAGACCTGAAGCCCCAAGTGAAGGCCAAAGTTTTTGCCCTAAACTGAGAAGAAGTCGGAGCGGACGCCGCTGTGATCGAAGGTAACCTTTCTATCCAGGGTTGTCTTGTTAACGTTCTGATAGATCCAGGATCTACACACTCTTATGTAAGTAAAGTATGTGCTTCACGTCTCGGCTGGGAAGGAAATAAGCTACCTTATACCCTAGTAGTTAGTTCCCCATTGGGAAAGGTGGTGGAAGCAGGCAAGAAAATGGGAAGTTGTGGAGTTGAGGTTGGGAAAGAGATTCTGGAGGCCGACCTTATAATCCTGCCCATGGACGATTATTACTTGATCTTGGGCATGGACTGGTTGTCGAAACACGGAGCTCGTATGGACTGCAAGATCAAGACGGTGCAGTTTGTGAGACCTGGACGGGATGTAATTGAATTCGATGGCAAGCGAACGAAGGAACTGAAATTTCTTATTGTTGGAGCTAAAGCCCGGAAGTTACTCAAGAAAAGATGTACGGGATATTTGGCGTATCTCTTAAACAAATCGAAAGACCAGTGTACCTTGGAAAGTATGAAGGTAGTGAAAGACTTTTCGGAGGTGTTCCCGACGGAGCTCACCTCTCTACCCTCTGAACGGGAAGTTGAGTTCACCGTGGATCTGATTCCCGGAGCAGAACCGGTATTAAGAACCCCCTACCGGATGGCATCGACAGAGTTCAAGGAGTTGAAGGAGCAATTGGAAGAATTGCTAAGGCAAGGCTACATTCGGCCGAGTATATCACCGTGGGGAGCCCCGGTGTTGTTTGTCAAGAAGAAAGATGGAACCTTGAGGCTATATATCGATTATCGGGGACTGAACAATCTAACGATCAAGAATAAATACCCTCTGCCCTTGATCGATGAGTTGTTTGATCAACTGCAAGGCGCTGCTTGCTTTTCGAAGTTGGACCTACGGTAAGGATACTATCAGGTGAGGATCAAAGAAGAAGACATTCCTAAGACTGCATTCAACACGCGGTATGGCCATTATGAATTTGTAGTAATGTCGTTCGGTGTAACCAATGCACCGGCAGTATTCATAGATTCGATGCATCGTATTTTTCAACCATACTTGGACAAATTCGTGGTTATATTCATCGATGACATTTTGATCTACTCCAAAAATCCGGAGGACCACACGGAGCACTTAAGGTTGGTCCTAGAGAAGCTGAGGGAATTCAAACTTTACGCTAAGTTCAGTAAGTGTAAGTTTTGGCTGAGCTCAGTGTCTTTCCTGGGTCACATGATATCCAAGGAGGGGATCAAGGTGGACCCTGCTAAGGTAGAAGCCGTAGCTAACTGGAAACAACCGGAGAACATTACCAAGATATGAAGTTTCCTTAGGTTAGCCGGGTACTATCGGCGTTTCATTAAAAACTTCTCTATTTTAGCTTCACCAATGACACGACTGTTGAAGAAGGATGTCGCTTTTGCTTGGGGTGAGAAGTGTGAAAAGAGCTTCCAAGAACTTAAGAGGAGGTTGATTTCAGCACCTGTGCTGAGCCTACCCCGAGGCTGATAAGCCCTATGCACTCTACACAGATGCATCCAAGGAAGGACTAGGAGCTGTGCTCATGTAGGAAGGGAAAGTCATAGCTTATGCATCTAGGAAGCTAAAGCCGCACGAAGTTAATTATCCCACGTATGACCTAGAGCTAGAAGCTATAGTGTTCGCCTTGAAGAAATGGCGACATTACTTGTATGGTGCACAATACGAGGTTTTCACTGACCATAAGAGTTTGAAGTATATCTTCACGCAAAAGAACTTAATCTCCGGCAGTGTAGGTGGATGGAGTTCCTAGAAGAATATAAGTGCCCTATCAACTATCATCCAGGTAAAGCGAATGTGGTAGCAGACGCTCTAAGTCGGAAGGTGAAAATGGCACACTTGCGAATACAAGAGATGTCGACAGTCCTGGATATCTTGGAGAAAGAGGCACAAGTACAAGAGGGGAAGATCTGCATGAGCAACTTGACCCTGAAACCCAATCTGGACAAGGAAATTGTATCAGGTCAACAGGGCAGTACAGAATTTTGAACTTTCAGGGAGAAAGAGATCGCGAGAGAAGGAGGCGATTTCCGAATCGATGAGAAAGGGGTATTGTACTTTCGGGGCCGGATTTGTGTACCGGACATCCAAGACTTAAGGAAGAGGATACTGGACGAAGCACACAAAAGCAAATACACCATACACCCTGGGGAGGTAAAGATGTACCAAGACTTGAAAAGGAAATATTGGTGGGCTGGAATGAAGAGGGATATAGTTCAGCATGTGTCAACCTGCCTGACGTGCCAGAAGGTTAAGATGGAGCATAAGAAGTCTGCAGGTACTGCAACCGTTACCGATTCCTGAGTGGAAATGGGAAGAGGTGACCATGGACTTTGTGATTGGCCTTCCGATGACCAAGTCACACAAAGATGCGATCTGGGTGGTAGTGGACCAATTGACCAAGACAACGCACTTCATATCGGTCAACGTAAGGGACTCGATGGAAAAGTTGGCTCAGGTATATACCTGAGAAATTGTAAGGTTACATGGTGTACTATTGAGCATCGTGTCGGATAGGGACCTTAGATTCACTTCAAGGTTCTGGGGTAAGTTCCAGGAGTCCTTGGGCACGACCCTGAAATTCAGCACCTCTGCCCATCCGCAGACAGACGGACAATCCGAAAGAGTCATTCAGATACTGGAAGACATGCTCCGAGCATGTATCTTGGACTTTGGAGATAAATGGATTGAGTCTTTACCGCATGCGGAGTTAGCATATAACAACAGCTATCAGGCGTCGATTGGAATGGCGCCGTACGAAGCACTGTATAGGCAAAAATACCAAGTACCGATATACTGGGGATGGACAGAAGAAGGGAAGGTTAAGAAGACTGGTGAAGTATGCATTCAGGAGATGACGGATAAGGTTAAGTTAATTCGAGAAAGGCTAAGGGCAGTGCAAAGCAGATAGAAGAGTTATGCAGGCTCTAGGAGAAGGGAATTGGAGTTCCAAGTAGGTGACCGTGCATTCTTGAAGTTGACTCCTAGTAGAGGAATCCTGAAACATCCGAGATGAGGGAAGTTGAGTCCTATGTATTTGGGACCATTCTCGATATTGGAGAAAATTGGACCGGTTGCCTACCAATTGGATCTACCTGATGGTCTAACCGGGATGCATGATGTATTCCATGTCTCTCAGTTAAAGAGGTACAACCCCGATCGGAGTCATGTACTCAATGAGAAACCATTGGAGTTGCAACCCAATCTGAGTTATGTGAAGAGACCCGTCAAGATCTTGGGGCGGAGTATTAAGACGCTTCGAAACAAGCAGATACCTATGGTGAAGATACTTTGGGATCACCATAGAGCACAGGATGCAACATGGGAAACGGAGGAATGGTTAAGACGGAAGTATCCGGGTATGCTCGAAGGGTATGAAATCTGAATTTCGGGACGAAATTCTCTTAAGGGGGAGGGGATGTAATACCCCACCCAAAACCACCTTTGACTATGGGGAAAAGTCATGCATTGCATAGCATCTTGCATTTTATGTGGTAGCTTAGAATTATTTTATTTGCATAGATGCATGAGAATTTTTCCGTTGCTCTTGCATTTGAATTAATTGATGTGAAATAGCTGTGTTGCTAAAGACTTGGAAAAGAGAGGTTTGGTCGAAGATTTGGAAGGATGAGTATTAGGGTGGTGAGAATTGATTGTGGAAAAAATTAGTATTGGAGTTGTTTTGGAATAGCGGAGAGGTTGGTGATTTCCTTTGGTGACCCGAGTTCGAATCCTATCTCTTGAAAATTTGAAGCTTTCTTTTGAATTCCTTTTCTAGTATTCTTCATGCCTTGGCCGAAAACCCATAGTTAGGTGCCACTTTGAAGAATTTCAAGTGGTATAAAACTCTTCTTGATGAATATTAGAGTTAGGGAATATATTAGGGAAAAATCTTATTTTACCTCTTCAAGAATTTTAGCTATAATCCTTTTATTTATTTAATTGTTTTAGAGAAATATTTTAACTAAAGTCTTAGATATCTTCTTTGGGTTTAAACATCACTTTTATAGGAATAAGACTCCATATTTAACTCCTAAGTTCAAGGATTTTAGATAAGGATAAAGTTTGCTTTATTTTCAGCTTTTGTTCTCTTGGATTTTCGAAAACCTTAAGCTGGAAAATTCTGGAAATTTTTCCAGATTTTGTCCGCCACCTTGGAGCACTTTTAGCTCAATCTAAACTCTTCTAGGACTAGAGGAAATATTATTCAAATCCTTGATAAAACCAGATTTTATTCAATCTAAATTCAACTAGGATTTTCTTCCCTATCCTAGAAGAATTTCGGCAGCTTTGTGTCACCACAAGCTGTCCGAAAATTCCAGCATCCTTAGCCACAATCCAACTCTTCAAACCCTAGCTCAAAACACCTAGAAAACTCCTTAACAATTCAACTACCTTAGCTGCACAAAACCAGAATTTCTATCTCAAAAAAACTACTGATTTTCGGCAGCTTGGAAACCAGAAAATTCGGTCAGCTTGCACAGGAATTTCGGCCAGCCTTGTACTCCTAATCCAACCGAAATTCTGCACACATAACCCACTGAAAAACCCCAGCTGATCAAGCCAATTTTAGAGCCGAAAACCCTCATCTTTTCTCTGGAAAATTTGGCAGAATTACAGCCTAAATAGACCAAAATTTCTTCTCCTTTTGTTCAGCAATTTCGCACAGCACTTGCACAGGATTTTTTCAGTCATCAACACCCACACAAACTCTTCCTTGTTTGGCCCAAAATTCTGAACACACTCAACCCTTCTCTTGAGCATTATTTTGGTCAGCCTAGGGGAGCAAATTGCAGATTATTCTCCCCCCTTAGACTCACCTAAAATCTGCAGCAAGGAGACACATCACAAGCTGAAATTTTGCTCTTGGTGTCCAAGAAACCTAAAGCCTTTAGGAGTCTTTCTAAACATCACCATCTAACCCTAAACCAATCTTCTCCAACTTTAAATCATAGCAACCGTCTACCCTCTCCATTCTACACAAAAATTTCAGCAACTTCTCTCTGCAAATTTTCGAAAACTCAAGACTATTCTAAGCAAAAATCGAACACACCATAAGGTAAGCACAAATCATTTCAACATCTTGATGCCGTTTTCTCTAATGATTCTTTTCTCTTTCTTCTACCCTTAAATCACGCCCCATAGAGGTTGATTTCATCTTTTTCCTTAATTTCGGTCAAGAGGAGCAAAGGAGGTAGCTTTTCTCTTCTTCTCAAGCGAACTCGGGATGATCACCATAGGAGCATCGAGACCTCATTACCCGGTTGTTGCAAGGTAAGGGAATACCCACCATTGATGCCGAAAGTAAAGCTTAATGATATTTATTAGCGAGATGAACATGTGGTCGTGGTATATGATCTTTGGGGATTGAATAGTTTACTTGGACTTAAATAGGGGATTGCGAATTGTTGTGAAAATAAATGGGATTAGAGCATGTTTGAATTAATTGAGACCCTGATTATGATATTATGTAGTTTAGATCAAGAGGATAATTGAGGAAAGCTAACTGTGAATTTAGCACGTTTATCTGAGGCATATCAAGTAAGTTATTGCATAAACTCTTTTATTAAATATTGTGATGGTAAGTCCTTGCATAAACTCTTTTGTTAAATGTTGTGATGGCAAGTCTATGTTGTGAAGCTTTGTAAAGCTATTGTTAAACTATGTTTGCTTGGGTTGTAAATGTGGATATTTATTCTTTAAACGGTTTTGTCAAACTAACGATTTTGTCAAGAACACTATTCTTTTCCTAAACTTTTAGAAATCTCTTTATAAGAAAACCACGTTTTACAAAGCCAAGGTTTGGAAATATTATGAATCAGGAATTGACGGATATGTTCGTTGAGTACTCAATAAGGGTAGGCTAACAATACTAGTCTTGGAGGGTTAGCGTAAGTCTTCTGGCAGGAGGCCACCTCCAGAAGATGAACTCTGCTTGAAAATGCGACAGTGTTGGTTGGTCAGGCCAGTCCGAGCTAGCATGTGTACCTGGTATGGTATTACTTATATTCCCGGCATGGACACCCGGATGGTTTTGTTAGGTGTAGAGATGGAGGGGTATCTCACCCGGTGGGCTGTACACTCACCTTGATCAGAACGCCCAACGTGTGGTAATCTGGTCCGGACAAGGTGCACAAAGTGTGGTGCCTTGGCCCTTTTGTTCTCATGGAGCCCAACGTGTGGTGACATGACTGTTTATTCGAGTGGAGAATTTATTTTGTACAAAGTGTGACACTAAGAAAAACCCACTCCTTGTGAAAAGAGATTGTTTATGACTTGCCAAATTATTTCTACAAATGTTTTACACTTTGCATACACGTACTATTCAAAACACCATGTGCACACACAGGACTTATTGAGATTTATTCTCACACTGTTTTACATCATGTTTTCAGGAGATATATTGTGATGAGTCTGTGGGGCTTTGACAGTAGAGGCTTTTGTTTTTTTTTCCTATGCTGTTCTAGGAGACTTTTGTCGTTTATACTTCTGAACAATATTTGTTTTATTTCGTTTTGCTCCAAGTTGAGCCTGATGTAATAAGAGTACTTCTTTATTTATCTAAGTTGAATCCTTTGGAGATTACCTTTATATTTTATACCACGTTCTAAAGACCCCTTGTCCTACGGGACGGGGCGACATCCTCGCCCTTTTAGGGTGCGTAGCCATGGGGTGTTACAACTTTTCTATTCAACTTTGCAGCCTGCATAATGTACATCTGTGTAACCTACATGATCAAATGAATTAGTTCGAGGATACCACAATCCATAATTGTGGGTCCCAAACAAATATCACAGGTATACTAAGAACATAATATCTAGTCGACTAGAAGTAAAATATAACAAACTTCTAATCATACCTCTATATTTCAATTCATCCATTTACTTTCCCTTTTCATCATTGTTAAACTTTAGCAGTGTGCCTATAGGTGTACTAATTTCTTTGGCTTCGTTCATATCAAACCTCTTGAGCAGTTCCTTAGAGTACTTTACTTTATTAAGAAAGATTCCATCCGTGGTTTGACTAATTTGCAATCCTAGAAAGAAGTTAAGTTCTCCCATTATACCCATCTCGAATTCTTACTGCATAGTCTTGGCAAACGTCTTACAGAAGAATTCATTAGCAGCACAAAAAATGATGTCATCAACATAAATTTGGAGAATCAGAAGTTCATCAAATTTTTTTGATTTAATAAACAATGTAGTATTAATCAAGCCTCTTCTAAACCTTTTAAGAGTAAAAAATCCGCTAAGCCTTTCATACCAAGCTTTTGTAGCTTGTTTTAAACCACAAAGAGCATTTGAAAGTTTGAAAACATGATTTGGGAAATACTCATGAATAAAACCAGGAGATTGTTCTACATACACCTACTCTTCAATAAAACCATATAAGAAGGCACTTTTAACATCTATTTGGTAAAAAAAGAAATTTTTGAAGGATGCAAAGGTAAGTAGCATTCTAATGGATTCTAATCAAGTAATGGGAGAAAATGCCTTGTCATAGTCAATACTATCTTCTTCATTGAATCCTTGAGCAACAAGTTTAGCTTTATTTCTAATCACCACACCATGCTCATCAAGTTTGTTTTGGAAGACCCACTTGGTACCAATGACCGAATGATTGAGTGGTCTAAAGACGAGTTTCGAAATGTGATTTTTTTTCAAATTGGTTCAGTTCTTCTTGCATTGCTAGGATCTAAAAATCATCATGCAAGACCACATCAATGCAGTTAGGTTTAATACTTGAAAGTAAAGCAAAATTATCGACAAAGTACTGCTAGTTTTGACCCCACAACTTGGATTACCAATGATCTGCTCTTTTGGATGACCAAATTTGTACTTTCAATATTTTAGTAGCCCTTGATCAATGTGATCTTCAGTTTCTTGCTTGCTTTGTTCAATTGTTGTTCCTCCAATTCTTCTTCTTTGGTATGAATGTCAAGGAATTGGGCTTTGTGCTGTTCACTGCCTTTTTCTTTTTAGATCCCTACATCATCATATTTTCTTCATGTATATATATTAGATTCATCAAAGACAACATGTAGGAATTCTTCCACACATAGAGTTCTTTTATTGTACACTATATATGCCTTTTTGTTGGAAGAGTATCCAATAAATATTGCCTTATCGGATTTTTATCAAATTTTCCACGATTATCTTGAGTATTAAGAACAAAACATTTGCAACCAAAAACTTTAAAATAGGAAATTGATGGAGTTTTGTTAAGTATAAGCTCAAAGGATGTTTTTCTTAAAAAATGTCTTAGCATAACTCGGTTAACAATGTAACATGTTGTATTAACAGCTTCAACCTAAAAGTATTTTGGAAGAGAGTTTTCACAAATCATGGATCTAGCCATTTCTTGGAAGGTTCTACTTTTCCTCTCAACAACACCATTTTGTTAAGGGGTTTTTGCAGCTAAGAAGTTGTGAAAGACGCCGTTCTCATAAAAAAAAAATGTTTAAACTCATGGTAGCAAAATTCTCTACTATTGTCACTTTTAATTGAGATCAATTTGCATCTAAGAGAGTTTTAAACACGCTTAACTAGCGTAGAAATTTCAGAGAATGCCTCATCTTTTTGTCCAAGAAATAAAGTCCAAGTGAATCTTGATAAATCTACTAGTACATAAGTGTTGCATAAATTTTGGGTGCACAAAATCATCAATTTTAAATTTATCCCTTAGTTAAGTTTTAATTAAAACATTAATCCCAAAATACACATGTGAGCAGGTATACTAAAAGCAAGTATAGTATAAGGAATTAACGAGTATTGACCCTCAAAGGAACAAGTACACACTAATCACGTTTCATTCGTTGTTTAATCGACCCAAATAAAGTGAGAAAAGAATAAAAAGAAAATTTAAGAAATATATACAACTCAAGGATGTAGGTTTATGCAATTTAAACACTTATCCTAGAAAACGTGATAATGAACTAACTAGTAATTCTCTCAATTAATTATCATGTTGGCATCACGAAGGAATGCACAGTAAAATTCAATTGTTTGTCAAGTCATGAATGTATAGGTAAATTTCTCTTCGTTTGTCAATCCATAGAATCTTATATTTTGATTCATATTAACAGATTTGTCAATAAAGCTAACATAACCAAAACATGCATTAAGCTCATCATTACATATTTTGATTCAATTAGCAGATTTGTCAATCAAGCCATCCTAACTAGAACATGCATGAATCTCAATTCCTTAAAAAACATGAAATTAGCTAACAACCCTATGTCAGGGTGAAATTAACTTAACATTTGATCACTTAGTTCTAAAATCCTAACTTTATTGTTAAAATCCATTAAGATTTAAAAATTACGAAATCAATGCAATGAAACTCCTAACATCATTTTGTCGAAGTCAATTAGAAAAACTAGTATCAATAACTAATGAAATCAAGTAATCAAATACCAAATATGACAAATAATTGATCAAATAACTAAAAAGTGTTTCTGAGAGAGAAAGCACAAAAATCTGCTTTAAAATCAAGTTTTAAAAGCTTTTATAGGAGTAAAAAGTAGGACAACAATGGCTAGAAATAGCTAGTTTATTGCTATCAGATTTTTTAGTATTTTGGATCTTGGATTAGATAAGAGTGCATCCAAAAGATGAGTCCAAAATAGCACCTTTTTAAGCAGAAGCATTTTGACACTATTCTAGACTTTTGGACGAAGATTTTGGATGCAGAGTCCATCAAAACTACTCAATCTGAAGTATCTAAAGACCTACTTTTGAAATCATTTTGTTTGTGTACTTCACGGTAGAAATAAATTGAATCATAAGGTAAAAAGGACATAGGATTTTATACATAATACCTTAATAAACGATTCCTAGTCTAATATTCTTCTCAAGAGCTTCTTGTTATGCACTCTCTTAAGCTTGTCTTTGTTATCCATTTTTTTATCCCATTGCTCAAAAGTTGCTTAGTAATCTCATTTGCATGTCTTGGAAGAATTGAGGTCAAAACATGTCCTATCACATATAGATCACACAAGTTAGTCCTCATCAATGTTTGTCATAAGTCAAACACAGGAGAATGCCCTTAGGGCTAATAGTTAGCCATTTTCTATGAACATTGTTTTGCAAGTTAATTAGAAGAGAACTAATCAATCTAACAAGACATTATTCTCAAGTAATCAAATACTAAGAATAGAAATATATTGATCAAAGAACTAAAATCAATATAAAATCATGAATCCAAAAGAATATCCTATAAAGATAATTAAAACATTAATCTCAAATTGTCAATAAATTACAAAAAAGAGAAAAAGAAACCACTCATAGGCAAGTAAGACTTCTTCTTCTTCCTTGAAACTTTCTTGAGCAACCTCCTCTTCTTCTCCAAGAATTCTCCTTTGATCCTCCTAAATCTTGGTGTTTCTCTAGGAGTTTTCTATAGATATTACATTGAAGAATTAAATACTATGAAAACTAGTTTGTATAATATTATTCTCTTATATTTATAAGAGTTATAATTGCCAAAAAGTGTATACAAGACTTCTAAATTGACCCCAAATCAGTTCCCAAAAGAATCAAACTAAAATTACCAAATTTTTGCTTGAAAAGGAAAATTTGCCGACTCTGATCAGAATGGACCTGGCGCTGGGTCCCTTCAACCCACCTGGTGCTAGGTGTGTTATATCTTACTCCTGAATTTTGCTCTATTTTTTTCTTTGTTTAGCTAGAGTGAACTTGGTTCCTGGCCCACTTGCTAGACCTATCGCCAGGTATATTTTGGAATGTTTCTCTTTTTTGCTCGAAATCAACTATTCTACACAAATTAAAAATGCTCTCTAAAACTAAAATATGAAATAGGAATGAATATACTTAGTTATTACATCAAAAGTATATCAAATTACCCTCAAATAACTAGGAAAATAGTGATAAGTTTAGCCCATATCATGAATATCATCCTCAGCTACAAAAATTTAGTTGTAACTCGAATATCCATCCATATAGCTAAGAAATTGATGGGTGGCCACTACATCTATCAGCATATCAGTTATTGGAATAACATATTCATCTTTAGGTGTTGCCAGTTTTAAATCTTAGAAATCAATACCGATCTGCAATTATCCATTCTTCTTAATGATCGGTACCACATTAGAGATCCATTCAGCATATCGGCCTGTCCGGATGAAACCACATTTTAGCAACCATTCTATCTCTGTCTTGACCTTAGGCACGATCTTAGGATTAAAGTGTTTAACCACCTGCTTATGTGGTCTATAACTATATTTGATAGGTAGCTAATGTTCAATGATTATTCTATCCGAACTAGGCATTTTATGGTAATCCCAAGAGAAATGATATCTGTAACTTCTAATAATAGTAACTGGCTACGTTCTTTGTTACTTAATGAATAATGCATTTATTTTGGTCATGCAGCAATCATCTAGTCCTTCTAGGTTTTGATGAGACTCCACTTCATCATGGAGGTCAAGATAAAGGAGGGGGAGGTGTGGCCATGCAAGGATAAGGGTGGGCGACAAAGACAGATGAAACTCGACCAAAAAGAAGGCCTCCAGAAGACAGTTGGCGCCAGCTCCAAGCAGCCAAATCGGCGTCGGCTTCATTCTACTCAACAACGGACTCATTCGGCATTCGATTGCCCGAAGACAGTCTGCAACCAGCGCCGGCTGTAGTGTCCAAACCGGCGCCGGTTCCACCTTGGGCAGCCGACGACTGCCCCGCGTTTTTAATGGTTTCTCCAATTTTCTTCAATTTTAATTGTTTGTAAAGACTTATTTTGACCCTAAACTGTAATAGAACATCAGAGATTTCTTATCTAGGGTTAGGATATTATAAATAGCACCTTTAGTGATTTGACAACACAATTCATACACTTTAATTCAAATTTGAGAGAGAACCTTAAGAGGCCCTAGCCTCCTTGTTCAATTTAAATTTGAGAGAGAATCTTAAGTGGCCCTAGCCTCCTTGTTCATCTTGTTCAAGACCATGCTTAAGGGTTAGTCCCTCTTATGAATGAGCCTATAAATCTTTTTAATAATCCAATGTTGTTTTCTTTGAATGGGTCTTAGTTTCTTTGTTCTTCTAAGGTTTGTTTGAATTCTAATATTTGGGTGCCTATTTTCTCTATTATATTTGTTCTTGTTTGCCTTTGTTGCTTCAAGGATATTGGGTTGATATTATAGTAGAACTTTTTACTTTTCTTGAGGGTCTTTGAAGCTTAGTTCTTCAAGGGTTTGATAGAGGGTAGGAAGTTATTTTATTTTCTTCTTTTGGTCTCTAGAAGAATCCCTGTTTTGGTCCATTTGAGTTAGCTGAACACATAGCTAACCAAAACACCCACATCACTAAGAAAAGTCACACAAGATTCGTATCAAAGATTTTGGTATCAGAGCAAGGAAAAGCTTGATTCCAATCAAATCTTGAAAGCAAGAAAATGAGCCCTTCAAAGTTCAAGAAACAGAAAACAGAGAAAATTCCGTCACTAAAAAACATGCTCCTAAAAGGTGATGAAATACTTGTTATAAATTAATTTTTATTTGGGAAAATTGCTCCTTGATGTTGTTATAATCCTTAGGAACAAATTTATCTTGTGAATGTGGTGAAAATTGGCTTGAATATGGGTGAAAATGCTGGTTGTTCTTAAGTGACGAGATTACATCCAAGGTATTTGATAAAAGTTCCTTGAGAATGTTTCTGACTATAGTTGGGAACTTTGATTCTTGATTTTTATTCCTTGGGATATTGGGACTTAGTATATCACTCTATTGTTAAATTCCATGTGCAGTGAACTTAATATTTCTAGTGGACACTTGTGATCATCTTGTTCTTCATAATCCTAGTTCTAGTTGTTCTTGTTTCTTTCTTCTTGATAATTCTTGTTCGTTTCTTTCTTAGAAGTGTTTCTTGTGGGTCTAGTGTTTGTTCTTTTGTTGATTGAGTCCACATTTCTTGAAATTCTTGATTAAAAACTTCTTTGCTTGAGGTACCCAACAAGTGTTTATTAAAATTCCCCTAAGACCCCCTAATTGAAAAATTCTTTTGATTTGTGTGATTCAATATGTTGGACTAAATCTTTAGCCATTAGGGAGAATTGGGATTGAACAAGAAGGTTTGAGAGTTGAGAAAAAGGCAAAAGGATGAGCCTATTATTAAAAGAGCCTAAGAGAGCAAACACGAGCGTGGAGTGATCAACCTTGAGAGCCAACACGTAAGGAAGTGAAGTGAGGATCTATTTTTCTTTCTAATCTCTTTTGTTTTGCAGGTATGAGTAAGTAAATATTCCATCACCATGGCCCATGAACAAGAGATCTCTAGGCCTAACCAAAGTGGACCTAGTAGACCTCAAAAAGAACAAATTGATGCTAGGGTTTTGCGTGAAGACTTGCAAGCTATGATGAGGACTATGCAAAGTGAGTTCCAAAACATGACAAGGGAGTTAATAAATCATCTTGGACAATCTTCTACCGTTGCACAAAGGAGAGGTCAAGAACGATTTGAAGTACCTAGCCCAAGGATAAGGGATGGTGATGCCTATACTCCTTCGTTAAATGCCCAATAAGGGGAAGAGTGGGATGAGCACTTTATTGGGGTATTCTAACAAACTACTATAAGAGGGGGAAGACATGGTATGAGAGGAGGATAAGGTAGGGTCCAAGGAAGGAATGGTGAGAACAATCTAAGGGAGCTAGAAAGAGAGTTTGAGGGAGTTGATGAATGGTATGCGGGGGAACAAGTTAAAGCACTTGGGGAACACCAAAGAGGATGGGGCAATAGAGGAGGAAGGAGAGAAGCAAATGATGAGGATAGGGAATTAAACCATATTAAATTGAAAGTGCCCACATTCTATGGCAAGAATGACCCCGAAGCTTATTTCGAGTAGGAAAGCAAAATAGAGATATTCCTAGAAAATCATACCTATAGTGAGAGGTCCAAAGTGAGGTTGGCTATCTTGGAATTTTTGGAGTATGCTTTGGTATGGTGGGAGTAAGTTAGTGCTCAAAAAAGACAAATGGGAGTGAAAACCGTCATTATTTGGAACTTGTTGAAAGATATGATGAGGGCAAGGTATATACCACACTATTACTCCAATGATCTTTACCAAATGCTTTAATCACTCAAGCAGGGGAACAAGAGTGTGGAAGATTACCATAAAGAGATGGAAGCTATGTTGATGAGATTTCAAATCAATGAGGATCCTAGACCAACGAGGGCAAGCTTCTTGGGAGGATTAAATAGGGAGATTGCCAACTTGGTAGAATTGCATCCCTATAATCGATTATAGGATATGGTATATGCCACTATGAAGATTGAAAAACAATTAAAGTGGAGGGTATTTACTAAACCACCACTTCCAAACCCCAACTATGCTACCCAACTCTACTAGCAATGTGTCAATTAAGAAGGATGAAGCCCCAAAGCCATTCCAAAGAGACTTCAACAAACCTAGGGAAGGTTGGAAACCTAGAGAGGATTGGAAGTGTAACACCCCGCTACCTAGGCCCGCCAGGGCCTGGGATGTCGCCCTGCCCAAAGGACAAGGGGTCTTTATAACTAGGTTACACAAATAAAATGGCGGAATAAAAATAATACTTTAACTTAAAATTTATTAAAACCCAGAATGAATCCAAGAATTCCCAAAAGAAAAACAAATCCATGAATAAAATCATCCACTCTCAACTCCCCAAAGCAATACATAAAAATAAAAGACAACATTCTCTTCCAAGGCAGATAACACTAGCTACTCATCCCCACAGCAGGATCGACCTGAAATCATGGTAAAAAGGTGATGAGACAGAAATCTCAGTAAGTCCGTGTGTGCTTTGGGTGTTCAGTGAAAACAGTTCGTGGATGCAAAGTGTGAAATCTTTATAAGAGAAATATTAGCAAGCAATAAACATTAGTCAAAATCAAGAGTGGTGTTTTCCTCTTTTTGAAACCATACAAATGCACAATAAAATCAACCACTCATAAAAGTGGTCATGGGTTACCGCACGTTGGGCCCCATAACCATACAACGGTCAGAATACCACACTTTGTGCAGACTGACAAAAGAAATACTGGCAAGCAATGAATGATGTTCAAAAATAAGAGTGGCGTTTTGGCTTTCAAACCATACAGGTACAACAAAATCAACCACTCAAAAAGGGTGGTAATGGGTTACCACACGTTGGGCCCCATGTCCACATGGTCAGTACGCCACACTTTGTGCATACTGCCGGTCAAAATGCCACACTTTGTGCAGACTGACAAATGGTAGGTGATCAGCCTACCAGGTAAGATACTCCTCATTCTCTATACTCAAACAACAACCGGGTGTCCATTCCAGTATAACACAGTCACTTGACTGAAATAAAAACTGCTAGCTCGGACCGGTATGACTAAGTAGTACTGACGTTTCTCTAAGTTGAGCTTATCTTCTGGAGGTGGCCTCCTACCAGAAGACTCACTCTTGCTCTTCAAAACTAGTACTACTAGCCTACCCTTATTGAGTACTTAACGTAACGTATCCCACATGGGAAAAATGAACAAAATATAGTTCCACTTGAAAATGGAAATTAAGGCTTTCCAAAGTTTAGGGCAAAATTGGTTTTAGAAAGAATTTTAGGTTTTAAGTAAAACCACCCCTTGATTTGCAAATAATTTATTTGTCTGAAATGAGAATGGAAATATTCCTCAATTGCCTTTACAGAAATGAGTGACCATGCTCTCTACATTTAGCTTGCCATAAAAAAAAAAAAATCATTTTTCATCAAACAGGTTTTATGCAGGAGCTTACCTGATCCTTGCTCACAACAAAGGTCTCCAACAGTTGACCTAACCCCGCATGGGGTAAATACAAACCACAATCAAACTCAAGCCAAAGATTCACTTTCACAAATAAAACCAACTCAACTTACTACAATCATGTCCCTAGTGTCCCAAGCTTTAAGGCTCGATAATAAATAAAAGGGTTTATAAAATAAATCTAGTTTGATATTAAAATAACTAGAGTTTAGGAAATAGGTACAATAAATTGAAGGTTTAAATCTTGCTGAAATAATTTAGAGTTTATTTGATAAAAAATCCTAGGTGGTACTAGGTAAAATAATAATTTATTAATAATTAATTGCTAGAAAATAATTTATAATTAAAATTATTTGAAAATAAATTTTAATGAGTCTTGCTTGAAAGATAATAAATAAATTTTTAATGGGTTTTGATTAAAAGATAATAATTAAATTTTTAGTAATAAATATTTTACAAATTATGATTATTTCCATAAAAGGCTTTATTTGATATTATCATTTTATATATAATATCTATATATTTTATTTTTCTAGCAAAAGCTACTATTTATTTGACTAAAATATCCTTATTATATATAATAATCTAAATTTACCCCTCCTAGGGTTTTTTTGGAAATTAGTAGCAAAATCCCATTATGAAATATTTTATTCATGAAATAAAAATTAGCTTAGGGAAAACTAGATTATGATCATACTTCTATGGCTAACCACAATCAAGGACATATACTATCCTTCAATTCATCAAATCATCTAAATCATGCATATAAGCATAGATCTAAAATTATCAAGACATGATCTAACCCCTACTAGCATAAATATAATCATGGATTCAATAATCTAACATGAATATAAATCCTATTCACCAAAGGTGACATAATCTCTAGCATACTTCATCACAAATACTACCTATGACATGGAGACATGCATTAAGCCTCAAATCATCATACAATCAACCAAGATAATCCATCCATGCATAAATCCCATCTCCTTCATATTCATACATACATTCATGCTTCAACCTCAACAATATAACCTCAAACCTTATCCGCAATCCATCTTCTATCAACATCATCCTAGAGACATGAATCTAGAATTTAAAAGATGGGTTAAAATGGCTTACTTAATTGGTGAATTCCTTGAAGTAGTTTTGAATGAATCTCAAGCCCTAGATGCCTAAATCCGTCCAAAGGAAATGAAGGAAGCATGGCCATGGAGAAGAAACCATTCGGCCAAGCGAGTGGTTCGGCCAAGAGAGAGAGAGAGAGAGAGAGAAGAAGAAGAAGAAGAAGAAGAAGAAGAAGAAAGCTCATTAGTATGCTTAAACACATATATGTTCATTAGAGATTGAAGATTAGCGAAGATGAAGTTGATTGAATAATCCTACCTTGAAGGTGTTCTTGAGCCTTCACAAAATTTCTGGTTTTTTATCCAAAAGTGCAAGTTGGATTTTGGAGTTTGATGTTAAAAATGGTATGGATGGACTCACAGCAATGAATAGATGAAATATGAAATTTTTAGAGGTAGTTTGAAGTGATTTGGAGAGGTATTAGGTGAAAGGAAGGAGTAGGTGTTCTTGGTGTACTATGTGTTCTTGAAGGTTGAAGAGAGTAGAGAGCTTTTGGGTGGAGGCTGTTGAAATTCTATGAGGATTAGGGTTGTTGATTTTCTGTAGGGTTTAGGTAGATGGCTTTTTTGGTTTGGAAGGGAAAAGGAAAGGCTAATTGTTGGAATCCTTGAAGAATATTTTTATGAAGCAAATTTGGAAACTAATTATTCAAGAATATCTTTGATTATGGAAGAGCTCTTGGAAATCTGCCATGGCCGACTGCTTGTGCAGAATTTTGGCTGGATGAAAGTAGGTTGAAGGAGGCTAATGGTGGCCAAAATTAAGGAGTCTAATGGTGAAGGAAAGGTCTGGTTGTTTGATGTATATTTTATAGAAAGTTGTTAAATCATGGTGGCTGGAATTTTGGTATCCAAATCAAGGTATGATTGCAGAATTTTTTTGGAAATCTTTTTGGTAGCCATAGCTGGATTTTCATGCAGAACTTAGGGAGGATAATAGAGTTCAGTTAATGGAGGTTTAAGGGTGGTTTGTGCAGAAAAATGATGGAGTTTTGGCTAGGGTTGAATTAGGAAACAAAGCTGGACAAAATTCTGCACAGCATTTTCGCAAGGCTGGAATTTCCTGGGCAGTTTTCGACTGCCCTTTTCTAGGCAATTTGCAGAGGCTTTGAAGGGGAATTTCTGCGGATTTCAAGGCTGGTTTCCAGCCTACTTCATGGAGGAAAAACATGGCTAAGGTGCTGAACAAAAACTGGAAGAAAACAGCTTGGTTTTGGACCTCCAAAGCTGCGAATCTGCCCAGAAAATTTTCTGGTTTTGCACAGTATTTGTGCAGTTCGAAAATGGCCAGGAAAATTAAGATTTCAAGCTGATCAAATGGGCCATTTTCTGGCAGCATTTGGGAGGGAATAATAATTAAGAATTTCATCACCTTGAAGGCACACAAAGCTGGAAAAATTTCAGTTCTAAGCATGAAGGAAAATGAACCTAGCTAGAGTGAATTTTTAGAAAGTTCACTAAGGAATTTAATTCACTTGAAATCTTTCCCCTTCTTCCATTGTTTCGGTCCATATGATGTCTTTTACTAAGACATTTTGAACCTTCAAAGCCACCGCACATTGCTAGAATATTTCTAGAATAAAATTGGCTTGAACAAAATGAACAAACTAATGAATTGAGAAATAGGAAAAATTAAGGATCAAGAGGAAATGGATTCCCCTTAGGAATTTTGTGTAGAGCAAAAGAGTCGGATTTGAAGACTCCTATCATGTCTCTTATAGTACAACATCTCTACTCTACTCCAAACACCACTAAGGCCGAAAATGATACTTCCCAAGCAAAAATAAAATTTAACCAAGCTAAAGCTCCTATGATGGAATTTGAACCTAAGACCTCAAGAATTAATTCCAAAGCTCTGACCACTAAACCACAACAACTCTTGTTCTTATTTCCTCTCTAAAATTCTTTTCCTAATTAATTCCCAAGCTATCTCCATATTTTCACCTCAGGCAAAAATTACCATTTTGCCATTCTCACTCAATAATCATAATCAAGTCCTCTAGACTATAAAACACAAATTCAAAGCACATAAAATCATATAAAAATATATTTAAATATACAATAAAATATGATATGTATCCCAATCCCCTTACTCTAAGGTTGGTTTTGGCTGGGGTTTCACAAGAAGCCTAGGGAGGATTGGAAACATAGGGAATGATGGAATAAGGACAAGAGGAAAGCCATGGAGAGGCCACAAAGGAATAGGGATATCAAGTGTTTTAAGTGCCTTAGATATAGACATACTTCCCATGAGTGTCCAAGTAAGAGAACGATATATACTAATCCCTATGGTGAGTTTCTACCGATGAGGAAGAAGAGGGAGAAATGTACCACAAAGACCAAGAGGGAAACGGAGATGAGAAAAGTGATGAAGGGGAAGTTGTTGGTCAAGAATACTCATTGGTAGGAGTCACAAGAAGGTCATTAAATTCACAAGCTATTGAGGATCAAGATCACCAACAAAGAGATAACATTTTCTACACTAGATGTCTAATCAACAAGACTCCTATAGTGTCATTGTGGATAGTGGGAGTTGCACTAACGTGATTATTGCAAGCTTAGTTGAGGAATTGGACATGAGTTGGATTAAACACTCCAAATGCTACAAATTACAATGGTTGAATGATAGTAGGGAAATGAGAGTAAACAAGTAAGTGTTGGTTTCTTTTGAAATGGAGAAGTACAAGAATGATGTGCTGTGTGACGTGGTACCCATGCAAGTGGGTAACTTACTACTAGGGAGGCCATGGCAATATGATAGGCATGTAAAACATGATGGGGGGAAGAACACTTATTCCCTACTCAAGGAGGGAACTAAGTTTACCCTTAGCCCCATAGCTCCTAGTGAGGTGAACAAAGATCAAAGAATCAAGGGAGCGCAAGATGTTAAGCAAAAGCAAGGAATTGAGAGAAAAGAACAAGAGGGGAAAGAAAAAGAGTTGAGATAGAGAATAGACAAACAAGTACCTTTGATTATCAAGGATAGGAGTGAGCCAGGACAAGAGAGGGGAGGTAAAAGAAGAGTAAATTTCTTTGCAAAAGAAAGTGAGGTCATAGAGACTATAGAAGCTAAGGAACCAGTTATTCTTTTTTTATGCAAAGGTTCTTATGTTCCTACTAATGATTTTTCATTATTTTTGCATAATGAAATTGCAGCTGTTCCTCAAGAATTTGAAGTTATTTTTCCAAAGGAGGTGGTCAACCGAACACTTACCCAATTATTGCAGACCATAATCAAGAAGAATTTGAACAATTGGGAGGAATGCTTGCCACTCCTTGAGTTTGTTTACAAAAGGGCTATTCACTCTACCATTTCTTATTCTTCTTTTGAAATTATGCATGGTTTTACCCTTCTAACTCCTTTAGAATTGGTCCCTTTGCCTATAGATGAACGAATGAACCTTGATAGAGCTAAGAATGCGGCAATAGTGAAGGCATTCTATGAAGATGATGGCAATTATTCAGAGACGAATCCTTTTCAAGGAGGGGGAGATGATGAGACTTCGCTTCATCATGGAGGTCAAGATAAAGGAGGGGGAGGTGTGGCCATGCAAGGACAAGGGCGGGCAACAAAGACGGATGAAACTCGACTAAAAAGGAGGTCTCCAGAGGACAGCCGGCGCCGGCTCCAAGTAGCCAAACCGGCATCGGCTTCGTTCTGCTCAACAATGGACTCATCCGGAATTTGGCTGCTCGAAGATAGTCCATAATCGACGCCGACTGTAGTGTCCAAACCGGTGCCAGTTCCACCCTGGGCAGCCGACGATTGCCCTGTATTTTTAATGTTTTCTCCGATTATGTTCAATTTTAATTGTTTGTAAAGACTTATTATGACCCTAAAATGTAATAGAACCTTAGGGATTACTTAGTTAGGGTTAGGATAGTATAAATAGTACCTTTAGTGATTTGACAACACAATTCATACACATTAATTCAAATTTGAGAGAAAATCTTGAGAGGCCCTAGCCTCCTTGTTCATCTTGTTCAAGACCATTCTTAAGGGTTAGTCCTCCTTATGAATGAGTCTATAAATCTTTTGGATAATCTAATGTTGTTTTCTTTGAATGGGTCCTAGTTGCTTTGTTCTTCTAAGGTTTGTTTGAATTCCAATATTTGGGTGCCTATTTTCTCTATTCTATTTATTCTTATTTGCTTTTGTTGCTTCAACGATGTTGGAGTGAGATTATAGTAGAATATTCTACTTTTCTTGAGGGTCTTTGAAGCTTAGTTCTTCAAGGGTTTGATAGAGGGTAGGAGGTTATTTCATTTTCTCCTTTTTGTCTCTAGAAGAATCCCTGTTTTGGTCTCTTTGAGTTGAGCTGAACACATAGCCAACCATAACACCCACATCACCAAGAAAAGCCACACAAGATTCGTATCGGGTTTACTTCAACGAGCAAATCTTGAAGAACAAAGCTGGGCTTTTTCCTAGGTAATACTTCTCCCAAACTATCTTCTAACTATGACTATACTTAGGATAGGCGGTCAATCTCCTGCCGTCCAGCTGTATGGTTAGCTATCCTTTTAAATATATTTTGAACTGCAATCTAGCAAGCCATGCTTTGCAACCAAAAACTTATCTCAGTTAGGTTGCAGGTCGTAAACACTTAACCAAGTTGAACAATCTCTATCTTAATTAGCTCAAAAGCTAAAGAGTAATACATAGCCTCTACCATCTTAATGTTTGCATGAAAGGGATTCTAATCGGCCTCTGCAATCTTAACTTGCCTATTATTCCAAAATAATAGAAGCTAATGCGAGGTGGAAGGGACACATTTGTTAGAATATATCCAGTCAGTCCCAACACGAATGAATATGAAGGTTTCCCCTCAATGATAAAGAATGTTGCCAAGCTGTTCTTTGAACCTACTGTGATATATGAGATCAAGACCCCTAACGTTAGAATAATATTACCAGTGAAGCTGGTCATTTGTATATTAGTTGTCACAAAATCTGCTACTGGCTTTCTCAACTTCTTAAGTATTGAAATTGGCATAATATTGAGAACAACTCCTCTGTCAATGAATACTCTGGAAATGGGTCTTCCATTAACATGAGCTTTAACATATAGAGGTTTCAAATGATTAGCCATTTCCTTTATTAGCTCGGCAAAAAATATGCTGGACACCTTTGTGTTGTCTAACTGATTAGCTGGATCAGCTGCATCAGCCCTCTAAGTTACCATTATTAGTGTTGTCCATAGAGGCAATCACTTGTACATTGTATATGACACATGTTATTTTAATAAAAGGTATTATTTATCTTACAGTTTCTTTTGTTTACTTTTAAGTAATATAATTGTTCGATAAAGTCCTTAGTACAACACTGTGTTAAGGAAATCATGATAGAGATCATGATATGAGATTCCTACTACACTATATAGTGTTAGTACTTAAATAATCCCTAGTTATAGTATTAATGAGATAAGACATCATTAATGCGTTAAGACTAGCATGTGTTAGACTTCTTGATTTGATCAGGCAGTGGTTCTCATATCCGTGAGTATTGAGATACTCAAAGTTAACACATTGATGCTTGTTCATAGAACAAGTTCATTGGATGACCTAGCTTTGAGATAATCACATGGATAACTATTTAGTGCCACTGATACAATCTCAATATAGTAAACATGCAAGTATCCTTAGACTTGAGATCTCCAAGGTACTTTCTTTGCTGAGCTTTGTACTTTGATTCCAATCTCTGAAGCTCGATCGAGAGCCGCCTATGAGATGGATATTGGGTACATTGTGAGATAAACGAAAGTAGTTGAGAGGGTCAATAAAGGATTCACCACTCCTAATAGTAGGAGCGAATATCTCATGTCCACTTGTCGGAATTACTACTCGAAAAGTCATTGGCTAAGACAATTGTATATTGGAAATAGTTCCAATTAATATACATCTAGAGTAGTGGATTTTTGGTACAAGTACTGTTGTATTCGAGCCAGAATTAATTCTGGAGGGAGTTGGCACTAATTCTGTACTCCAAACCGAATGAGATATTGTATGGTGAAAGGAGTTAATTGCGCGGAAGTTTGCTATTGAAGGGTTCATGTCAAGCCACTTGACTTACTGGACTCTTGGGTGGTCATGATGTGTTGGTAGATACCACTCATGATCTAAGAATATGGGTTTTTTAATTGATGAATTAATAAACCAATCCTGATTAGAATTAATAGGATTAATTCTAATTAATTATGGATTATTAATCTCAAAGACGTTTGGATTAATTCATATTCGCTACCAATTGACTGGGAAACCTAATAGGTGACACACAATAGAGGATTATATACTCAAGATGTTATTTGATAACATAGTGGGGTTAATTGCGAGAAAGATAAGTTGTTGTGGATAAATTATAATTAGTTATAATTTGTGGTCCAAGTCGTAATTGTGAGAACTTGATGCTTCCAATTACAATTAAGGAATTCTAATATGATTATAATTATTAGTTTTGGGAGGAAAATTTCGTGTAACATATAGTAGAGTCACATGAAACCCTAGCTGAGGAATTGGGCACATGAAACAACAGCTTCTTTTTCCCTCTCATTTTCTCATTTTATTGAAAACAAAAATAACCCTAGCCGCCACTTTTTTCTGCTAGCACAAGAAATTTTGGTGCTTGAGTAATCCTTTGTGTAGATTATTATTAGAGATAATCACACATTATGATTATAGTGGCTAGACATCCAACTCTTGTGGAGTTTGCATAAGAGGATTGCTGGATCGCGCCTTTACTTGAAGATCAATTTTGTTGTTCAGGCGATCAAATAAAGATAAAAAGCTGTTACCTTTATTGTTTTTATGTCTTGTTTTCCATACATAGGCGGGTCCTGGAATGGTATGTCATTTATTTTCCACTGCGTTGTATACGATACGAGCCTGAGATACCCAACAGTGGTATCAGAGCCTTGCTATGTGTTGTCTACGGAATTGTTTTAGCATGAAAAACTGTTTTCATGTATTCATGTTTGTCTTTGTTCGCTGTGAAAATCATTTTCACTCGTGTCGAAATTATTTCGAGCTTTGTGGGTTGGGTCCGTAGCACAATATGATTGTGTAAAAGTAATAGCATATTTTGAAAGGTGCTTTCTTTATGTGCTGAAGATTTTCTACAGAAAAACATTTTCTTAAACATGGAAGTTGCCCTCCATTTCATCTTGTGAATTTGATTTTCTGTTTTGTTTTGTCTAAACTAAAAAATTGGTTGTTGTTTTGAGCTTAAAAAAAAAACAAAATTCTATTGAGAATTGTTCTCACTAAAATTATGCAGAAGATTAGGGCACCAAAAATTGTTTCTGGAAAATTTTTCTGAAAATCGCCACCACTTCCCGACTATAGCCGGCGCTGGCTCTAGCCTACAAACTGGCACCAGTTCCATTCTGTTCGTGATGTCTAGAAATCATTTTTTGAAGAGAAAAATTTTTGAAAACCAGAACAGAGCCGGCGCCAGCTCTGCCATCAAAACTGGCGCCAGTTATGCTCTGTTTTGCACGATCCAGCTGTTTAAAAAAAAATTGGAATAGAATTTTGAAAAGGGAAAAATCTCATTTGACCAGCCAGCGGGACCGCCGTTATCGTTGCGAGATGGGATCCAAAAGCATTTTCTCAAAATTAGTTTTTTGAGACAAACAATTTTGTTTTTCAAAATAATGATTTTGAAAATCTAAAATTAGTGTATCTTTCTAAAATGGTGATTTTAGAATTTTTTTTGTCTTTCCAAAATAGTTATTTTGGAATGATAAACGTATATGTTTATTTTGTTTAAGCATAGTCAATGGCATGGTGGATGGTTATGGACTAAAACCGATTATATCTGTTCATACATTTTACAATTTTGGTTTTTTTTTAAATAGGGCCTGTGGGTCCTGCCTTATCTAGAATTCTTGTGTAATTCTCTTCTCATCTAACTCCCCTCAAATGTAACTTGAGATTTCTCTCTTTAAGAAATTATGTAATTAGTTACATAGGTTAGATAGGAGTAGAATTATTCTATTTTGGATATGGCAACCAAAACAAGACGAGAAGGTAAGACCATCTACTTGAATCATGCATGAACACATAGGGTTAACTATATTAATTTTTTTTATGACTCAAAGAAATTAATTTAGGGTAAAGTCCATAACCATACCACGTAATCGCTTTATTGCCATGATTATCAATTATGTGATTTATTGATTTTTATGCATGTTATTCAATGAAAGCACTAAAAGGAACAAATCCCTCAATTAATATTAAACCTAATTCTTTCCGTTAATATAGTAAGAACGAGAGTCCTTTTTCGAGACCAGGTTGTTGGGCAAACCTAAGCCTACTTGACATCGAGCATGTTTAAGCTATGGAATTAAATTCCTTTAGAATTAAATTCATGATTAATGGGTCGGGTTTAACTAAATTCTTCTATCCCGGTTGGGCAAACTCAACCATAAAGAAATTTAGAGGAAAAGTTGGGGTAGCCTAAAAGGCTTTAAGATTAAAAGCTGTTAATCACTCAATGATTCGGTAGTTACATAGGATGTAATTAGTATTGGATACCTACCAATGAACTTAAAGGTGGCTTGTCGGGCAAACCCAAGGTTATTCTTAAGGAATTTGGATACTAGTCCACTAGGAAAGCTTCCAACAGGCTTTCCCGAATCAATAGTGGGGGCTATTGGTTTAAGTAAAATAGTGGAGTAAAAATGCATTTAATTAAAGTCTTAATTATTTGCATATCATGTACATATACAAGTAGCTAATGTTCTCTATCTTTACATCTAGGTCACTTGCATCATGTCAACAAACCTAAACTTACGTAGTATATTGGAAACCAACAAGTTAACCGAACCAAACTATCCCGACTGGTATAGAAATTTGAGAATCGTTCTCAAATCAGAAAAGTTGCTCTACGTGCTAGATACTCCTATTCCACCACCACTAGCCCAAGAAACTCATGCTGATGAGCATGCTATCCACAAGAGGCAAAAGGAGGATAGTGATACAACATCATATATTATGCTGGCATCCATGACTCCCGAGTTGCAAAAACAGCATGAGCATATGGATGCTCAATCGATTATACTACATCTTTCAGAGCCATTTGATGCCCAAGCTAGAACTAAGAGATACAAGATCTCAAAGCAACTATTTCGTTGAAAAATGGCAGAGGGTTCTTCTGTGGCCACACATGGGCTGAAGATGCTGGGCTTAATAGAGAAGCTTGGATCTCTCGGGTTTGCAAGGGATCATGACTTCAGTGTTGACTTAATTCTATAATCTTTGCCTAATAGTTTCTCACAATTTATGATTAACTATCAGATGAACAAGATTGAATCTACCATTCCTGAGTTGATCAATCTTCTCAAAATTGTGGAGTCCTCCAAGCAGAAGGATTCCAATGCAGTTTTAGTAGTAGAATCTTCCTCTACTAAGAAGAAAGTTTAAAAGAAAAAAAAAAAGAAGGCTCCCATGAATCCCAAAGGTGGTGTGAACAAGAATGACATAGCTACCAAGGGCCCATGCCATCATTGTGGTAAGATGGGCCACTGGAGGTGCAACTGCAAAGCCTACTTAGAGACCATTAAGGATAAGAAGCAGAAGGAGAAGCTTACAAGCACTTCTACTTCTACTCCAGGTATATTTATGATTGAGATAAATACTGCATTTAGAAATGAGATATAGGTATTAGATACCAGATGTGGATCTCATTTGTGCAATAACTTGAAGGGACTAAAGAGAAATAGAAGGCTAGAGAAAGGCGATGTGGACCTACGTACTGCAAATGGGGCAAAGGTTGCTGCACTTGCTGTGGGGACATACGAGCTGAACCTACCTTCGGGATTAATTCTAGAACTACAAAACTGTTATTTTGTACCAGTTTTAATGAAAAACATTATCTTAGTTGCGTGTTTAGACTTATGTGGATTTAATTTAATATTTAGAATAAATGTTGTTCTTTTTCATTGAATGATATTCATTATGGTTCAGCAACTTTGGTTAATGGTTTATATGTTCTAGACTTGGATAATCCAATTCTCAATATAAATAATAAGAAATCTAAAATAGATAACTCTAACATCTCTTACTTATGACATTGTTATTTGGTCCACGTAAATGAAAATCCTGTTTCTAAGTTATACAAGTTTTGTGACTTAGGGTCATTTGATTATAAATTATATGGCACATGCGAGTCTTATTTACTAGGAAAATGAATAAAACTCATTTTCCAAGAAAATGAGAACGGGCCAAGAAGTTATTAGAACTCATATATTCTGATGTATGTGGCTCAATGTTAATACAAGCAAAAGGAGGTTATAACTATTTCATAACCGTTATTGATGATTTCTCATGATACAGCTGCTTGTATTTAATGAAAAACAAATCTGAGGCCTTTGAAAGGGTCAAAGACTTTACGAATGAAATAGAGAAACAATTTAGCAAAAGTATAAAGACTCTAAGATCTAATCGAGGAGGAGAATATATAAGCCAGGAGTTTCTGAGTTATCTTAGAGATAATAGGATATTATCTCAATGGACTCCACCACGTACACCTTAACATAACAGTGTTTCTGAGAGAAGAAATCGAACCCTTCTAGACATGGTACGGACCATGATGGCTTCTGCAGACCTACTAAAATCGTTTTGGAGGTATGCACTAGAGACTTTTGTTTATGTACTAAATAGAGTTCTAACAAAATCAGTTGATACTACCCCATTTGAGATGTTCTTTGGTAAGAGACCAAAGTTATCTTACTTGCGAGTATGGGGTTATCTTGCTTTTGTTAAAAGGCTACAGTCAGACAAACTTAATAGTAAGTCTGACAGGTGTTTATTTGTGGGATATTCAAAAGAATCTTTCGAATATTACTTCTATCTACCCTTCGAAAACAAATTATTTGTTTCCAAACATGTCGTCTTCTTTGAGAAGGAGCACATGCTCAAAGGGGACAGTGGGAGTAAGATTGAACTTAGTGAAGTTCATGAAGATCAAACAAACGAGGATCAACCATCTAACCCCACATCTATTGAAAGAACAGATGAACCTTCTAATACACAAGAACCTCATAGATCTAGTAGGATACGTGTGGTACCTGAGAGATATAGATTTCTCATTAGTGACCACAATGCCGTATTGCTCATAGATGAAGATGAGCCTACTACCAACAAGGATGTTCTGAACAGTTCAGAATATGGCAAATGGCTTAAGGCCATGAAGTCACAGATAGATTTCATGTACGACAACCAAGTATGGACTTTGGTTAATCTACCCAAATGAATTAAACATATTAGATGCAAGTGGGTTTTCAAGAAGACAACTGGCATGGATGGTAACTTAGTTACCTATAAAGCACGACTAGTGGTGAAGGGTTATCGTTAAAAACATGGTATTGACTATGATGAAACCTTCTCGCCAGTAGCCATGTTGAAATTCATCAAGATACTCCTAGCCATTGCTGGTTATCATGATTATGAGATTTGGCAAATGGATGTGAAAACAGCATTCCTAAACGAAAATCTGACTGAGGAAGTGTATATGATACAACCTGAGGGTTTCACATCCTGTGATAGCACAAATGTGTGCAAGCTGCAAAGGTCTATTTATGGACTTAAGCAAGCCTCTAATAGTTGGGACATCTATTTTGATAAAACAATCAAAGATTTTAGTTTCATTCAAAACATGGATGAGCCTTGTGTATACAAGAAGGTCAGTGGGAGTGCAATTGTTTTTTTACTACTTTATGTAGATGACATATTGCTAATAGGAAACGATATAACTATCTTGCAAATGGTTAAAGTTTGATTATCCAAATAATTCTCCATGAAAGACCTTGGAGAAGCAACCTATATTCTCGGAATAAGGATCTAGAGAGATAGATCCAAAATGTTGCTAGGTCTTTTGCAGTCTACATACATAAATAAATTGCTAAAGAGGTTTTGCATGGATCAATCCAAAAAGGGATTCTTATCCATGTCACATAGTGTAAGCATTTCAAAGTCGATGTCTCCCAAGACACAAGTTGAAAAGGATCGCATAAGTAAGATCCATATGCCTCAGTAGTTGGATCTATCATGTACGCTATAATATGTACTAGGCTTGATACATCTTGTGCTCTCAGTTTGATGAGAAGATACCAATTTAACCCTGGTGAAGGTCATTGGGTGGCTATAAAGAACATCCTTAAGTTCTTACGAAGGACTAAATATGTGTTCTTAGTATATGGAGAAGGTGATTTGAAAATAAACGAGTATACAGATGCCAATTTTCAATCTGACAAAGATGGTTTCAAATTACAATCTGGCTATGTGTTTACATTGTGAGGAGGGGTAATTAGTTGGAAAAGTTCGAAACAAGATACTATTGCCGACTATACGACAGAAGTTAAGTACATAGTCGCTTCTTAAGCAGCTATGGAAATAAAAGACATAAAGAGTTCCCATGGATGAGAACATAGCTGACCCACTTACAAAAGCACTATCCCAAAAGAAAAATGATTGTTTTGTTGAGTTATTCGGTATTAGATACATGAATGATTGGCTCTAGTATAAGTGGGAGTTTGTTAGTGTCGTGCCCTAGAGGCAATCATTTGTACATTGTATATGACACATGTTATTTTAATAAAAGGCATTATTTATCATATAGTTTCTTTTGTTTACTTTTAAGTAATATAACTGTTCGATAAAGTCCCTAGTACAACACTGTGTTAAGGAAATCATGATAGAGATCATGATATGAGATTCCTACTGCACTGTATAGTGTTAGTACTTAAATAATCCCTAGTCATAGTATTAATGAGACATGACATCGTTAATGCGTTAAGACTAGCATGTGTTAGATTTTCTGATTTGATCAGGCAATAGTTCTCATATCCGTGAGTATTGAGATACTCAAATTTAACACATGAATGCTTGTTAATGGAATAAGTTCATTGGATGACCTAGCTTTGAGATAATTAGATAGATAACTATTTAGTGCTAGTGATAGAATCTCAATATATCAAACATGCAAGTATCCTTAGACTTGAGATCTCCATGGCACTTTGTTTGCTAAGCTTTGTACTTTGATTCCAATCTTCGGAGCTCGATCGAGGGCCGCCTATGCGATGGATATTGGGTACATTATAAGGTAAACGAAAGTAGTTGAGAGGTTCAATAAAGGATTCACTACTCCCAATAGTAGGGGCGAATATCTCACAGCCACTTGTAGGAATTACTACTCGGAAAGTCCTTGGCTAAGATGATTGTGTATTGGAAACAGTTTCAATTGATACACATCTAGAGTAATGGGTTCCCGGCACAAGTACTATTGTATTCGGGCCAGAATTAAATCTGGAGAGAGTTAGCACTAATTTCGTACTCCAAACCAATGAGATATTGTATGGTGAAAGGAGTTAATTGTACTGAAGTTTGTTATTGAAGGGTTCATGTTAAGCCACTTGACATCTTGGACTCTGGGGTAATCATGGTGTGTTGTTAGATACCGCTCATGATATGCAAATATGGGTTTTCTAATTGATGAATTAATAAACCAATCCTGATTAGAATTAATAGGATTAATTCAAATTAATTATGGATTATTAATCTCAAAGACGTTTGGATTAATTCATGTTCGCTACCAATTGACTGGGAAACCTAATAGGTGACACACAATAGAGGATTATATACTCAAGATGTTATTTGATAACATAGTGGGGTTAATTGCGAGAAAGAGAAGTTGTTGTGGAGAAATTATAATTAGTTATAATTTGTGGTCCAAGCCGTAATTGTGAGAACTTGATGCTTCCAATTACAACTAGGGAATTATAATAGGATTAGAATTATTAGTTTTGGGAGGAAAATTTCGTGTAACATATAGTAGAGTCACACGAAACCCTAGCTGAGGAATTAGGCACACGAAACAACAGCTTCTTCTTCCCTCTCATTTTCTCGTTTTGCTGAAAACAAAAATAACCCTAGCCGCCACTTTTTTCTACTAGCACAGGAAATTTTGGTGCTTGAGTATTTCTCTGTGTGGATTACTGTTAGAGATAATCACACACTGTGATTGTAGTGGCTAGACGTCCAACTCTCGTGGAGTTTGCACAAGAGGATTGTTAGATCGCGCTTCGACTTGAAGATCAATTTTGTTCTTCAGACGATCAAACAAAGGTAAGAAGTTGTTACCTTTATTGTCGTTATATCTTGTTTTCCACACATAGGTGGGTTCTGGGATAGTATCTCGTTTATTTTCTGCTGCGTTGTATATGATACGAGCGTGAAATACCCAACAACCTTCTGGTCAATAATAAACTTATCTCCTACTAGTGCCTTCTTACCCTCATTCCTACAAAACCTAAAAGGTAGAAAACTAACTGTATTCACGGAACCTTCAGAATCCTTTTTTCCCAATCCTGCTGGCTGACTACTTTTCATAGCCTTTTGTTTATGTCTTTGATAGACCCTCTTCCTTTGTAATCCCCTTTTTTGAGCGGCAGTAAGCATAGTGGGTACTGAACTTATGCAATTTTCATGCTATGCATTTAAAGCTGAAATGCACGATGCTAAAATTCCCTCATGTACCTTAAAAGTCACTTTTCCAGCCGTCATTGGTCCATCTCCTTGTGGGAACTTTAGCTGATCAAACACAAACCGTCTGTTAGGACCTAACTAGTTTACTTACTCATTTTTCTAAACCTTGCTCTGCAAATCTATCATTTGATGGGGGTAGTTGTTTTATCGGCCAACAAATGGCTCAAGATGTAAATCCGGCTAGTCTGACTGCTTTTTTTTTTTTTTTTACCAATACTTTTTTGAAGTGAGACGAGCCAACTCCTGTGATATTCACTATATTTTGATTAGCCATCCATTTGGTTATATCCCTCCTAGTCAAGCTATGTCTCTTTCTTTCAATCGTGCTTAGCTTTCTCAAAGCGGTTACCAGTTCATCCTTACCAACCTATTCTGAATAGCCTTTTGATGAAAAGGTCTTCATAAGAGATCTTGGACTCATTAGACCTCCATTAAAGGTTTCTCTGACAAGTAAAGGGCTAACTACTTCCTTTACGTCTGGCATGGAATTGTCTAGCCCAAACTGACTTACTTCAAGCATATTAAGATCAACAGTTGGAAAGGGGTTTGTATCTACCAGCATTTCGGTATTGTTAGCATCAGTTAATTTGAAACGCCCCTCTTGGAGAGCTTTCTAAATGGTATTTCTGGAAACCACAAAATTATTAGAGAAATGAGTAAGAAAATTATTCTACTTACAATACTACTTCCTCTTTAATTTTTTAACAGCCGAGATATTTTAGGCACTTGTAAGTTTAATCTGCCTATCTTTAAAAGTCGTGTAAAACTATGGCTTCTTTTAATTGAGGATGCATCTGGTTAACAACAATTCGTTTATATTCTAATTCTGGCAAAAGTATTTGGCACTTTCCTTTCAACTACCTGAACCTTTCCAAAAAATCAGTAACAGTTTCTTCAGCCTTCTTTTTAATATCTAAAAGATCAGCCACTAAGATATTTGGTTGAGGCCGGTAGAACCTTGCATGACAAATCCTTTCCATTTCGAGCTAGCTTCAGAAATAATTAGACAATAGATTGGAATACCAAGTAAAAACTTGACCGAAAATGATAATAGAAAAGGATGTAATTATGTCATTCGCTCGTACCTATAATACGAGCTAAATTTATCACTATTTTCTTAGTTATTTAAGGGTAATTTGAGATACTTTTTATGTAATAACTAGGCATATTCCTTCCTATTTGGCATTTTGCTTGTAGAAAGTGTTTTTGTCAAATTTGTGAAGATTTAAGTTGATTTGAGCAAAAAGTGGACAAATTCTAGAATTCACCTTGCGCTAAATCCAACTAAGGCACCAGGCGCCTGGTCCACTTTGGCCAAATATAAAAAATAGAGTAGCTTTCAGGAGGAAAAACAAAACACATGTGGTGTTAACTAGGTCGATTGGTCCTGGCGCCAGGTTCGCTATGGAGAGGTGAAATTATGTGCATGAATTGGGTAATTTTTCAAAGATTTTGGTATTTTTCGAATTCTACTCGGCCAAAACACCTCAAGCAATAAATTTTAGCATCAAAGAAGCCTATTTAAACAAGAAAAATACAAGAGAAAAATAGTGAATCAAAGAGTAAAATTTCCTGTCACTCAAAGAATGAGAGATTCACTATTCAAGGAGGGTTATTTAAGGGAGAAGAATGAGGCTTGTCTATGATTGCTTTCTTTTACCTTTATTTTTGTTGTCTTAAACAATGTTGTATTCAATGTTTTCATTATAATTTGACATTATTTTGGATTCATGGCTTTGTAGTAATTTTGTTATTTGATCAATGTTCTATCATCTTTGGTATTTAATTACTTGTTATCATTTGTTATCAATGTGTATTCTTCTAATTGACTTGGGAAATGATGATTTTGCATTTGTCAATCTTAATGGACTTGGGAAACGATGTTAGGAGTTCATTGTATTGATTTTGTATTTGTCAATCTTAATGGACTTGGGAAACAAAATTAAGATTAAAGGACTAAAGTAATCAAAGATTAGTTGATTTCACCAAGAGCAAAGAGTCATTAGCTAATTTCATATTTATAAGTAATTAAGTTTAGTGCATGTTTTAGTTATGTTGGTTTTATTGAAAAATCAGCTAATTTAATCAAAAGATAGTGATTCCATAGATTCGAAAAGAAGTAGACTCTATATAAGAAGATTCATGACTTGGGAAACGATTGAATTTTACTTTATATTCTTTCATGATGCCAAGATGCTGATTACTTGAGATAGTCGCTAAATGATTCATTGTCATGTGTTCTAGGATAATTGTTTAAATTGCATATTCCTACATCGTTGAGTTGTATATATTTCTTATTTTTATTATTTTATCACATTATTGTGTCTGCTAAATAATGAATAAAAAGTGATTAGTGTGTACTTGTTCGTTTGAGGATCGATACTCGTTAATTCCTTATACTATGCTTGCGATTCATATACTTGCTCATATGTGTATTTTTGGATTAATGTTTTAATTAAAATTTGACTAAGGGATGGATTTAAATTTAATGATTTTTATATACCCAAAATTTACGCATCAGCCTACCTCACCAAATTGGACGGTGAATTTGCTAATATGCTCCAAGGTGGTCTTGCTAGTATCTCCCAAAAAAAAAAAAAATAGAGAAGTCTGAAACCTTGAAGACTTTTGGGAAATTTGGCATTGAGTCTGTCCACACAGGTTACGATTTTTGATAGGCAACTTCCTTTGCACCAATGATGGTCAAGCCAAATTATTTTCTCAAAACATCGACTCTTACACTCGAACCCACTTGTTAAACATTTTGATTTTGTGGTTGGACTAATCACCTTGCATAGTAGGCTTGTGAAATTGAGACAACCTGTGGGAAGTGACTAGCTGACATTTCTTGCTAAGTCATTACTAGAACTACATTGGTCGTACAAAAATTCCCACCACGGGATTTTCTACTTGCTACTCTACAGTAAACGCCAATTGACTGCTTGGATAGTACTATAGGATGGTTGAGTTGCCTCAACTAGTATGAAAGATCCCACTGCTATATTGCCCCCTAGTCCGGTCATTGCATGCTGACAGTTGGGTATGTTGGTTGATGCCTCCCAACATACATTGGTTGTTGTCCTCCAAAGAAAATTGCTTGCTAGACCTCTACTCTGTAACTTATGCGTGATTGAACATTTATCTAAGGACAAGCCATAGGAAATGATAATGCACCAATTATCAAGTTTGGGATCTGTTTTGTTGTCATGGATTGATTCGACAGAACTATTATTAGCCTTTCGTATTACAATTGTGCTGGGGGCACTGACTATCTAGGAATTTAACTTGCCCCCTATCCCTACAGGGTGGCTGGATGGACTAGTTTGGCTGCTTGATGATATTCTTCAATTGTTGTTACAATCTCGTTTTGCAACATAGGCTTAAAGACAGTCGCTATCTATTATACTAAGCTTTGAATCAACTTAACTAAGCTTTCATTTAATTTCTACCGAATAGCCAAAAAAGATATAGAGGCCTCAGCCCCTTCTAATGTTTGAGTTACTGATAAGGGTTAAAGTCACCATTCTTTTCTTAGTTATTTGAGGGTGTTTTAAAATACATTTGTTGTAGTAACTAGTCATATTCCTTCTTATTTGACATTTTTCTTGTAAAAGGTGTTTTTGGAAAATATGTGCAGATTTAAGTTAAAATCGAGTAGAAAGTGCAAAGAATCAGAATGTACCTAGTGCCAGACCTAGCCAGTGGACCAGGCGTCAGGTCCATTCTACTCCAGTAGCAAAAAGTGAGCAAGCTTCAGGGGTTTTTCTAGAACAGACCTAGCGCCATGTCTGGAAAATGTACCTGGTGCTGGGTCCATTCTATCTGCTAAGGAGAGACGGCAAAAAATAGAGCAAAAACAAAGGAAGAACAGAGTGCACCTAGTACCGGTAGGTCGAAGGTACCTGACACTAGGTATGCTCTAGAGGTGAAAATTCTATACGCGAAATTATGGCTTATCTAAGGATTTTGGTATTTTTCCTATTCCTACTCAGTCAAGAATTCGTCAGCCACAAAATTGGTATCCAAGAGGCCTATAAAAGTACAAGAGAACACGAGGGTTTGATAGATACAACTAAGATAGGTGAATTAAAGGTAAAAAATTATGATTCTCTCATTGAAGGAGGTGTTCACCCAAGTCAAAGAGGATTGTTGAAAAGGAGTCTTCAATAAAGAAGAAAGAGGGTTGTTTATAAGTGCTTTCTTTTCTCTTTGTCTTCTTTTTCTTTAGCAATGATGCATTCAATTTTTTCATTGTAATTTAACATTATTTTGAGATTTATGATTTTGCATTAATTTAGTTATTTGATCAATTCTTTATCATCTTTGTTATTTGTTTACTTGATTTCATTCGTTATTGATGTGAGTTTTTCTAATTGACTTGAGACGACAATATTAGGAGTTTCGTTGCATTAATTTTGTATTTGTCTAATTTTTATGGACTTAAGTGATGAAGTTAAGATTATAGGATTAAATGATCAAAGATTATTTGATTTCACCGCAAGCAAAAGGGTTATTAGCTAATTTCATGTTTATAAGGAATTGAACCTAATACATTTTTTGTTATGATTGGCTTGATTGGAAAATCTGTTATTGTAATCAAAATATAGGATTCCATGGATTAAGACATGAAGTGGGAATTATCTAAGTAGAATCATGACTTGTGAGACCATTGAATTTTACTTTATATTCCTTCATGATGCCGAGATGATAATTAGTTGAGAGAATTGCTAATTGGTTCATTGTCATGTTCTCTAGGCTAATGGTTCAAATTACATAAAGCTACATCCTTGAGTTGTATATGTTTCTTTATTTTTCTTTTTATTCTTTTCTCACTATATTTGGGTCGGTTAAACAACGAATGAAAAGTGATTAGTGTTTACTTGTTCCTTTGAGGATCGATACTCGTTAATTCCCTATACTATACTTGCGCTGACTACACTTGCTCACATGTGTATTTTGGGATTAATGTTTTAATTAAAACTTGATTAATGGATGAATTTAAAATTGATGATTTTATATACCCAAAATTTACGCATCAAGTTTTTTGCACTATTGCTGGGGAATAATATCATGAAGGTTTAGATTTTGTTGATTTAACATATTAATATGTTTATATGTAGCTATGTAAATATGTATATATGCTCCTTGTAATTCCTTGTAACTTAATTTGTGCACATGTACCTTAGCTAACTAAATTGATTTCATATTATGATGTGCATATATGATGTTAATCAGTTATTTTGTATAGGTAAGATGGCCAATTGGAGCTTGGGACGATATCCTAACATATCTCACGCGATAACACCAATGTAGGTTGAACCTAAACATGAGTGATGTGGTAAAAGGTGAGGTGATTAAACTCTTAGATTCTGACAACATTTACCCGATTTCTAATAGTATTTAGATTAGTGGTACCAAAGAAATGAGGAATGACTGTGAGCCCTAATGAAAAAAATAAGTTGAACCCAATGAGATTGGTAACCGACTGGAGGGTTTCCATTGACTATAGGAAATTGAATGAGGCAACTAGGAAAGACCATTTTTCGCTCCCTTTCATTAACCAGATGTTAGAAAGGTTAGTCGGACATGAGTTTTATTACTTCTTTAATGTTTTTTTCGAGTACTTTCAAATTCCCATAGCACTAGAAGATCAAGAGAAGACTACCTTTACATGCCATTTTGGTACTTTTGCATATTGATGTATGCCTTTTGGTCTTTGCAGTAGCCCCGAAATGTTCCAACCATGTATGATGGCTATTTTTTAAGGGCTTGTGGGAGATATCAAGGAGGTATTTATAGATGACTTCTCTGTTTTTTGTGATTCTTTTAATTTGTGTTTGATCAATTTAGAGAAGGTCCTCCAACAGTGTGAAGAGACCAACCTCATGTTTAATTGGGAAAAATGCCACTTCATGGGGCAAGAAGGCATAGTATTGGGACATAAGATTTCAAGGAAAGGTGTTGAAGTTGGTAGGCCCGAAATTGAGGCAATTGAGAAACTCCCTCCTCCAACTTCCATGAAGGCAATTCGAAGTTTTCTTGGGTATACAAGTTTTTATAGGAGGTTTATCTTGGATTTCTCAATGATTTCTAAACCCCTTACTTCTTTACTTGAAAAAGATGCTATTTTTTATTTTGATGAAAAATGTCTCAATGCTTTCAATGTGTTTAAAACAAAACTGATTAATTCTCCTATTTTAAATGCACTAGATTGGTCTCTTCCTTTTGAACTAATGTATGATGCAAGTGACTATGCAGTGGGCGCAGTGCTTGGACAAAGGACGAATAAGAACTTTCAGCTAATTTACTATGCAAGCAAAACTCTTACAACGGCACAAAAGAACTATACCACAACAGAGAAAGAGTTGCTTATAATAGTGTTTACTTTTGATAAATTTCATTCATATCTTGTTTTGTCCAAAGCCATTATGTCTATAGATCATTCCGCCCTTAAGTATCTACTAAACAAGCATGATTCCAAACCATGATTGGTAAGATGGGTTTTATTGTTGCAGTAATTTGACTTAGAGATTAGGGACAAAAAATTAGCGAAAAATTTAGCTACGGATTTGATAGGGGCTAAATTAGTCATGTTTTTCCTAGTTATTCGAGGTTCTTTTGTAATACATTTTGTTTAATAACTAGTCATATTCCTTCATATTTGATATTTTACCCCATAGAAAGGTATTTTGTTCTTTATTTCAGATTTTTAGGGTAAAACGAAATAAAAGTGTTGCAAACAGAGGAGAGGCGGCGCCGGCTAGGACCTTAGAACCAGTGTTGGCCATGCATTGTTGAAATGAACTTCGAAGCAACGAAAAATTTGTTGAAACAGAGCAGAATAGAACCAAGGTAGCATCGGCTGTGAAGTTGGAACCGGCGCCGGCTACATTATGAACACATTGCGCAAAATTAAAAAAAAAAAATCGGCGAATGAGTAGAGGAACAGAACACAACCGGCGCCGACTCCAAAAGCCAAGACAGCGCCGGCTGTGCCTAAAGCTAAGGCAGTGCTGTGATTTTTCGACGTGGTTTTTGATAATCTAAGGAATTTTAGTATCTTCCAACTTCTACTCGGCCAAGAACTTTGTACCTATGAGTTTAGTCACTTCCTAAGCCTATAAATAGATGAAAAACGTAAGGGAAAAATGGGGAATTCATTGATTATCATAGAAGATCACTCAATTGAAGGAGGAATTCTTCAAGTTCAATGAGGATTGTACAAGAAAGTCTTCAAAGGAAGAAGAATGAGGCTTATCTATGAGTGCTTTCTTTTACTTTGTTTTCTTTTTCTTGACAATGATATGTTAATTATTTTATTATAATTCAATGTTGTTTAGATACTCATGATATTTAAAGTTGTTTGATTTTTTGATTAATTGGTTATTATTCTTGGTATTCAATTACTTGTGCTTATTATGAGATTAGTTAGTTGGTTCTATCCATTGACTTGCTGGACCAAAGGGGGTTGATGGTAGTTTCAATTTATTAATTTCATATTTTGTTGTCTATTGACTTACTGGACCAACGGGGTTGATTGCTTAGAACTAGTAATTGAAGGTTAATTGATGTCTTCCGAGACCAAGGGTTCATTGATTAATTTCATGCTTTGAATTTTCCAAGACCAAGGGAATTTAATTAAGGATTATGTTTAATGCATCTTTTGGATGATTTAGTTGAGACGGACTAAGTGATTCTAATTTGTCTAGAAGATAGTGATTTCATGGATTAACCATCGAAGTGAGTCTACTTTAATCCTTCATGATGCCAAAGGAATAATTAGTTATGATAAAGGTTGGGTACTTTAAGATCATGTTTGTCTAAACAATGGTTGAAATTGCATACTTCTCCATCCTTGACATGTATATATTTTTATTTTGATTTTCTTTTAATTTTTATTTATTTTTCACTTTATCAAGTCAGTTAAATAATGAAAGAAAAGGGATTAATGTCTACTTGTTCCTTGAGGATCGACACTCGTTTAAACCCTATGCTCGGTTAATGATGAGTACGCTTACTCATATGTGTAATTTGGGTTGAACGTTTTAATTTAAACTTGATTGGGAATGTACTTAGTTTTTGTATGATTTTTATGCCCAAGTCTGAACACATCAGGATCACTTATCTAGGTTGGAGAATCCCAACCTTGAGTCATTAGCCGAGGGAGACATCAATGACACCTTCCTAGATGGACAACTTTTACTTGCTAATGGTGAGATTTCTCAACTACTATAGTATGCGGATTTTGCTAATTACTTGGTTGTAAGAATTCTTCCAAACAACTTCAATGCCCAATAAACGAAGAAATTCCTCTCCGAGGTAAAGTATTACTTTTGGAAAGATTCATACTTGTTCCGATGTTGTGCGGCTCAAATCATTTGAAGGTATGTGGATTCCGTAGAAAGAATCAATATCTTCAAATACTACCATGAAGGACCTGTAGAAGGCCACTATCATGCTAACAACATCGCCAAAAAGGTACTTGAGTCCGGTTTCTATTGTCTTACACTTTTCATGGTTTCTATTGACAAGTTTTATTGTGTAATGAGCCCTATGCTCAACTTCTACCAGTAGATGACATGATTTCTTATACACTAAGTGATAGGGGGTTATACCAATGAGAGTTTTAAAAGTAGTCCTATAAGCCCAAAGAGTATCACCCAGCTTCAAACACCAATCCTTTAGTGTATGATTGAGCCATTTGGAATTATTAAGGTTTCTCACCCAACTAAGGGAACAATTACAGTAAATGGAAGTAGATTAAAACCATATTTGGGGGATGAATTTCGCACTTTGGAGTATCTCGACGTTACCTTTAATGAGCCATGAGCCACCTTAGCTTTTTTATCTTTCAAGTGCTATCTCTTCTTTTCTTTTATTCTCTTGTCTATTTTTTTTCTAGATTTATGTTTTTTTTTCTTTTCTTTCTTTTTTTTTTAAATGGGGACTCTTGTACTAACCCGTCCTTGAGGTAGATTAAAACCTGGTAGCACGACAATGTAATGGAAGTATCTCCTTCACTTTATTCTTCTTCTTTCTTTATCTTGGTCTTCTTGGCTGTACTTTTATTATTCTATCTTTGGCCATTGAGGACAATATCCAGTTTAAGTGTTGGGGGGGGGGGGGGGGAGAATAAAGGTTGAAGAAGTGTTTTTCCATATTATTTGGTGAATTATATTTTGTGTTTGTGATAACTTTTTTTGAAAATTTTAGTGGTTTCATTGTTAAGCAAGATTGTAATTCTTTTTCTTACTTGGATATGAGTTTTGTTATTTATTAGGTGGATTTTCATGAAATTGGTTTTATTGGAAACGATATTTGTCAATACTTGAGAATTTTGATTAATTTTATTTATGCATTGGTGTTTGAATGTTATTTGACTTATCTAATTGAAATATAGAAGATATGATGAATATATGAAGAGTTTATTGGCTAACTTTTGTATTATGAGTTTAAATTTTGCCAGCTTTGAGTTATAATGAAAAAAAAAAAAATGTGCGTTGAAAAAAGATCTTTGAGAGGAAAGATTGAGAAGAATGCCAAAAATTTTAATTTGAGTTGAAAAGAAAAATAATGAGTGAATAAAACACTATTCTTGGTGTGAATTGAGAAAACCTACTCTTATGGATGATCATTGAAGACCTTTAGCTGAAAAGGGGTCAATATGGGAAGAAGTAGCAAGTGTATTCGGTGCATTCCCTGGAGGCTATCCTAAAGGCTAAAAGGCAAGCAAGAGCATAGAAAAAAAAAAAAGAATTGTTGAAAAAAATGATGAGTGATGACTGTAAATGGGGCCAATACTGTGTGTGAAGAGAAATCTATGCACTTGAGGCTATCAATCCCCTAAGTTATTGAAAATTTTTGAGCAAAAAAAAAAAAAAATTGAAGTGCTTTCCTGACATCATAACTTGAGTGTGCAATTTTTGGATATATAATGCTTGAGTTAGTAGATGGCTTGACTTATATGATTTATGTTATCTATATTTTTACTTGAATAGTGAAATAATTTTCTTAGACTAAGATATACACTTGATTAATTTGACTACAAGAGTTTTTGTGATGTCTTGGCCAATGTTTGTAAGTTTGAAATTGTTTTCAAATGGTATGAATGACAAGGGTTGTATATAAGATTTGAAAGGAAGACATATCTTTGCTATGATGAAGAAACTTTTGAATGAGAAAAAAAAAAAAAAAAACTTATGTTGTTTTGATAATTTTTCTTGGACTAAAGTGTTTTTACTCGAGGATAAGCAAATGTTCAAGTGTGGGGGTACATGATAGGGGTTAAAATCATCATTCTTTTCTTAGTTATTTGAGGGTGTTTTAAGATACATTTGTTGTAATAACTAGGCATATTCCTTCCTATTCGACAATTTGCCTGTATAAGTTATTTTTGGCAAATATGTACAGATTTAAGTTAAAATCGAACAGAAAGTGCATAGAACCAGAATGTACTTAGCACCAGGCCCAGCCAATGGACTAGATGTCGGGTCCATTCTGCTCAGTAGCAGAAAATGAGCAAGCTTCAGGGGTTTTCCTAGAACAGACCTGGCACCAGATCTAGCAAGTGGACTTGGCGCCAGGTCCATTCTGTCTAGCAAGGAGAGATGGCCAAAAACAAAGAAAAAATAGAGGAAGAATAGAGTGCACCTGGTGCTAGGTAGGTCGAAGGTACCCGATGCCAGGTATACTCTAGAAGTAGAAATTATGTACGTGGAATTAGGGATTATCCAAGGATTTTGGTATTTTCCTATTCCTACTCCGCCAAGACTTCCTCAGCTATGAAATTGGCATCCAAGAGGCCTATAAAAGCATAAGGGAACACAAGGGTTTGATAGATGCAACTTAGAAAGGTTAATTTCACCTCGAGCAAAAGGGTTATTAGCTAATTTCATGTTTATAAGGAATTGAGCTTAATGCATATTTTAGTTATGATTAGCTTGATTGGCGAATCTTTTAATATAATCAAAATGTAAGATTCTGTGGATTGGGACATGAAGTTAGATTTATCTAAGTAGAATCATGACTTGTGAGACGATTGAATTTTACTTTATATTCCTTCATGATGCTGAGATCATAATTAGTTGAGAGAATTGCTAATTGGTTGATTGTCATGTTTTCTAGACTAATGGTTGAAATTACGTAAACCTACCTACATCCTTGAGTCGTATATGTTTCTTTGTTTTTCTTTTTATTCTTTTCTCACTTTATTTGGCTCGGTTAAACAATGAATGAAATATGATTAATGTGTCCTTGTTCTTTTGAGGATCGATACTCATTAATTCCCTATACTGTGCTTGGGATGAGTATTCTTGCTCACATGTGTGTTTTTGGATTAATGTTTTAATTAAACTTGATTAAGGGATAGATTTAAAATTGATGATTTTATTTACCCAAAATTTACGCATCAGTTACACTTCCTGACCAATTCGGATTTTCATCCTAAAATCTTTCTATTGGCTGATTATGTGATCAGATCGTAATTGCATTCAATAGAACCTACATTTGGTAGTCCACTGGGCTGCCAAAAAAGAGGTGTTGACTCTAAATTCACCATCTAGTCGTTAAGCTAATGACTGGTCAAATCTGTTTTAACTATGATTGGCTTGGCCTAAGATAGCACTTGGCTAGTTGAGTAATTCACACTCCTTAATACTTACGTTGGAAGCTGAGAATTAAATAAAAAGGTTCATTGGAGCACTTCGAAAAACCCCAAGCAAGTTTTAATTCGTGGAGTGAATGTTGTAATGTAGTGGAATTGAAATGAATGAACTAGCTACCAAGAATAACGCCCTGATAGCTCAAACACTTAGTAATTTGAAAGAAACTATCTAGAATTGATTAAAAACTATAAAAATACATGAATTCAAAGGAAATCTATAAAGAAAAATAGTAAACTAAGCTTTCAAAATGAAATTAAAGAATGAAATATACTTTTGAGATGATTTCCTGATGTCCCCTTTCTTTTGTTCGCCTAAGCTGGCTTGCTTGGGACCACGGACTGCAGGAATAGTGGGCTAAACCTACTCACATGCCATTGCTAGCTAAATAACACGGTTTGGAGCCAGACGAATACTAGCAAGCTATGATTATGGAATTGAACGTCGTAGATGATGTTTAATTATTTGTCCTTGAGTATTTGAAAGCTAATAAGGAAAAAATGGTTAGATCTTACAATCTAAAGGTCCAAAAAAAATGTATTTAAAGTGGGTGACTTAGTCTAGAAAACCATCCTACCAATTGGTTCGAAATACCCCAGGTTCGACAAGTGGTCCCTTACACAAGAAAGCCCATACTTAATTAGTCAAGTTATACCAAGGGGACCTTATAGGCTAATGAAACCAGAAGGGTAAGAATTAGAGAAAAGCATTAATGGTAAATTCTTAAAACCCTACTACCCTTCCATGTGGAAGGGGATACAAAATTAAGAAAACTTAAGAAGTTTGTCTCAGCTATAGGCTAGCCATTTTAATAGTAATATTAAATAAAAGTATCTAGCAATATTTGTAGTTAGGTTCCCAACTTTGCTTACCTGGCTAGACACCCCAGTTTGATCAGACAATTTAGCTACCAGTGCAGCCATGTCCTTCTTAGAAGTAGTCAAGTTAGATTCACCAATTTCAGGCTGTTTTCTTACCTGATCAACAAAATCATATTAGGATTCAAAATGAGGAAATTGACAAGCCATGAAAATAAAAATTGGCCAGATGGTTTTACCCTCAGGTTGATTTGTTAGTCCAGCCATTGTCTCAGCAGCTTACTTCCCAATTTCAACTTGCACTATTTGGCCGGGTTATTTAGATGTAGGAACACTTTCAACAGTTTACAAGAGAGAGATTAGTAGAGCACATGAGTTTTCCCAATAGGATTTTAGTTTCTAAAGTATTTTTAGAGAGTTCGCTCTCTTCTTTCTCAGGAAAGACTCTTGGATTTTCAAGCTACCAAGTTGGTCCCTCACTTTCCTTGTATTATGATACAGTTGAAAATAAGTTTTTTGCAAGGATTTCTATTTGGCAGTATCAAACAGGATACCAGATCCAGCCTAGGCTAGCTCTAACTATAGCCTAGATATCTTTGATACACAGCTTTTGACATTCTTTTTATTTTTCTTGGAGAGATTTTCTCAGAAATAGACAAATTAACAAAAGCTTGTTCATACTGACTGGATAGTGATTCATTCTTAGAAACAAGTTTCCTAGCCTCATTCAGCTGGCCTTCATCCTCATTCAATTTCTACTGGTGGTAGCCAACATCACAACTTAGCAAGGAGATTTCAAAGCCCAACAGCATACATTATGTAATTTGGACATCAGTTGGAAGGATGGAGGTATCATGAAGAATGTCTATAGTTCACTTTAAATTGATTGGGGTCTCCTTGTCAATTGAAAAAGAATGGATAATCACTATTTTCAGGAAATCTATGTGTTCTTGCACAGATAGCTTATCTTTTCTCTCAGTAGGGGCTCTTTGAAAAATGCATTAAGCTCTCATTTAGGCATGTTAAGGAAGGAGTTCTTTTCATCTTCTTCTTTGGTAAGCTAGCTAGAAGGTTATTTGGTAGAGGACTGGGCGGTTCTTTTTCTCTTGGGCTGCACAAATAGATCAGATTAGATGAAATCAAAATAGATGCCCAATCAAGATACCACGTATCTAAGATGGAAATTTGGTGGTATATTTTCCTTTCCCTTTTTGCTTAGCCCGAGGGGTTTCCACCTGAACAACAACAAGGTTGACGGCTTCTCCACTGACAGGATAAAGTATACATATGAAAAACTAATCAAAGTTGACTAGCCAGTCATTTTGGAAATGTCGAATAGATATAGAAGCTGGGGGAGTAACAGTTTCTAAGGCAGCAGTGGAGCTGGACATTTCTTATTGTAGGATGTTCAGTTTGGCCAACCAAGAATCAACTAGTAAGTTGAACAATGTATTACTTAAAGAAAGCCACTAGGTATCAAAATCAGAGGTGGTTGTCATACAAGGAATGAAGTATTCAAAAGCAAAACGAATAAGTTTTTTCCCAAGTTTTATTCAGCGAATAGTAAGATGATCAGCTAGCCATTTAGGGTGGTTATCAAAAGGAACAACAAAATCAAATGTGCTAGGATGCCTTGCACTAGACAAACTACCTGACCAAATAATGAGGGTTGTAAGGTTCAGAGCTAATTGCACAATAGGTTATACACTATAAAATCCCCAACAATAAGTCATAAACAGTCAACATATAAGACCAATTTTCCCTTGTAGATTTCCCTTTGGCATTTCTCAACCAGTTAGGACCAATAGTCCCAGAATCGCAAAGGGACAGCTCAGAAGAAACTCTCCTATAGTTGGAATGCAAATCAATCAGAATATTAGCAAGAGGGCAATTAATAGTTGATACTTGACAAAGATAATACACAGTCACTAAATTATTTGTTTCTATTCGCTCAAGATGAGAACAACTAAAGTTGGGTAAAATACTGGTACAACCACAATTAAAGCACCCCAAAAGGCCAATCACAAACTCAATTTTGCTACCCTCAATCATGGCTCTATAAAGCTGATATAAATCTTTATAGATTCTAGCAAGGAATAAAGAAGCTAGACCACTCAACTGGGCGGTCATGATCAGGTGAACAAAGTACATGTTCTAAAAAACAGCCCTAATCGCACTAGTACACATGACATATCTGCAAACCTAAAAAGAAGGAAGGTGACATGTTCAGTGTCCATGACCAGACCAGTCAACTCATAGTAAGAAGACACAACCCTAGAGTGTTTAACAATGTAAAAGAGGATCTTTTCTTTAGGAAAAAAGGTAGAGTCAAGACCATTCACAGGGAGACCCAGAATTATTGCCACATCCACTAAGGTGGGAGTAATCATTCCAAAGGAAAATATAAAAACATTAGTGGTTAGGTTCCTAAAGGTACTTACCACCGACAATAGTGCTTAATCAATAAGGTATTGGTGAGCAGTCTGATGAATTGAATTATTAGTTCCATATTCTTGCCTTTTATCCCCACACTGCTTAAAAATTCGATCTAACTAGGACTCATACTTTCTGAGATAGCTTGGCCAATAGTTCCACTTGCTAGGGATTTTGGTAATGTCCCATTGATTGTTCTTGATAGGCAGCTCAAACCTAATAGATTACACATGGTTTACTACATTAGGGTTACTGGTCAGATTAATTATGATGGGGCCTAAGCTAAAGGCTTTTGAAAAATAAGGATATGGAATAATTAGGCAACTGTCCATGGCGTTTGCAAGGGGCGCAGAAGAAGGAAGAAAAGTAATGTAGAGAGTAAGTAAGGGTTTGGGTTTGTAAAGAGTTTGTGAAAGATTAAAATAACAATAGGCTCTCGGATAAATAGATGAAATTAATCAAGTTAATATTTAGGATAACGAAACATTAATAATCAGATTAACAAATTTCAAATTTAAATATTATTTTGCTTTGATTCAGGTTTCGAGAAATGAAGATCACTACAATGAATAAGGCTTCAAAGAGCTCGGCAATCATTTTTCACAGAAGCGGAGAAGTTATTAATTTGCCCATTCTCTTCAACAAGACAATAGGACAAATAAAGGAGTAAGTGGTGTTAGTGTTATGCCCTAGAGGCAATCACTTATACATTATATATGACACATTTTATTTCATAAAAGGCATTATTTATCTTACAGTTTCTTTTGATTACTTTTGAGTAATATAACTATTGGATAAAGTCTCTAGTATGGCACTGTGTTAAGGAAATCATGATAAAGATCATGATATGAGATTCCTACTACACTGTATAGTGGTAGTACTTAAATAGTCCATAGTCATAGTATTAATGAGACAGGACATCATTAATGCGTTAAGACTAGCATGTGTTAAGACTTCCTGATCTTGATCTGGCGGTGGTTCTCATATCCGTGAGTATTAGGATACAAAGTTAACATATAGATGCTTGTTAATGGAATAAGTTCATTGGATGACCTAACTATGAGATAATCACATAGATAACTATTTAGTGCCAGTGATATAATCTCAACATAGCAAACGTGCAACTATCCTTGGACTTAAGATCTCCAAGGTACTTTGTTTGCTGAGCCTTGAACTTTGATTCCAATCTCTAGAGCTCGATCGAAGGCCGCCTATGAGATGGATATTGGGTACATTGGTAAACGAAAGTAGTTGGGAGGGTCAATAAAGGATTCACTACTCCTAATAGTAGGGGTGAATATCTCATGGCCACTTGTAGGAATTACTACTCATAAGTCCTTGGCCAAGGCATTTGTGTATTGGAAAGGGTTCTAATTGAGATAGATTGAGTGTAGTGGGTTTCTGGTACAAGTATAATTATATTCGGGCCAGAATTAATATATATTCTGGATGGAGTTGGCACTAGTTCCGTACTCCAGACCGAATGAGATATTGTATGGTGAAAAGAGTTAATTGCACTATAGCTTGTTATTGAAGGGTTCATGTCAAGCCACTTGACTTCTTGGACTTTTAGGTGGTCATGATATGTTGCTAGATACCACTCATGATCTGGGAATATGGGTTTATTAATTGATGAATTAATAAACCAATCATAATTAGAATTAATAGGATTAATTCTAATTAATTAATGATTATTAATCTCAAAGACGTTTGGATTAATTCATGTTCGCTACCAATTGATTGGGAAATCTAATAGATCACACACAAAAAAGGAATATATACTCAAGATGTTATTTGATAACATAGTGGGGTTTATTGCGAGAAATATAAGTTGATGTGACCAAATTATAATTAGTTATAATTGATGGGCCAATTTGTAATTTTGAGAACTTGATGGGTTCTAATTGCAATTAGAGACTTGCAATTGTTTGTTTGGAATTCTCAGATGTGGTTTTTTTTGTTGAGCTTTTCATGTGACTTCAAGGGTCACATGAAATGACTCTAAAAAACATAAACCAAAGGTCACATGGTCATATGGAACAATATTTATGATGTTCTCTTCTCTCTCTCGTGGGTGTGAGTGTGTGAGTCTCTCCAAGACAACACCAAGACTCTTCTACTTCTTCTTCTTCTCTGGTTTTGCTGAACAAGAAGAACAAAGAAGAAAAACCCCAGCCATCATTGTTTTTCTACTAGCACATAACATCTTGGTGCTTGAGTGTGATCCTCCGTGTGGATTACTGTTAGAGATAATCACACATTGTGATTATAGTGGTTCGATATTCAACTCTCGTGGAGATTCTTCAAGAGGATTGCTGGATCGCACCATAATTATCATACTTGAAGAAGGAAAGTTTTGTTTTCCACACAAACAAAGAAAGGTAAAAGCTGTTATCTTTGTTTCTTTGTTTACTATATATATGTCTTGTTTTCCACACATATGCGGATCCTAGTCTGGTATCTCGTTCTTATTTTTCCACTGCACCGTATATGATACGTGTGAGATACCCAACAAATGGATGCGTAAATTTTGGGTGTATAATAATTATTAAATTTAAATCCATCTGTTAGTCAAGTTTTAATTAAAATATTAATCCCAAAATATATATACGAGCAAGTATACTCATCGCAAGCATAGTATAGAGAATTAATGAGTATCCATCCTCAAAAGAACAAGTACATACTAATCACTTTTCATTCAATATTTAACCGACCAAATAAAGTGATAAGATAAAAAGAAAAATGAAGAAAAATATATACAACTCAAGGATGTAAAAATATGCAATTTAGACAAAGGCTTTTCAAAATATAACAATGAATCACTTAACACTTATCTTAATCAATTATTATATTGGTCTCACGAATGATTTAATATAGACCCACTTCGTTTGTAATCCCTAGAATCACTGTCTTCTTGTTAAATTAGTGAACATATTCTGTCTCGACCAAATTACCTAAGATGCATTAAAATCAATCCTCATATAATCCCATATATTCTAAGTGATTTAAAACATGAAATTAGTTAATGAATCCATATTCTAGCAATCATCAACTAACCTTTGATTACCTATGTTCTAGACAATAAACCCTTTTTCAAGCAAGTTAAGAGATAACAAATATGAAATTAACTAATTGAAGTCATTATCAACCCCTTTTTCAAACAAGTAAATAACAAAAATCAATCAACCAACTCCGTAAGTAAAACAAGTAATCAAATCCCATGATAAATAATGGGTCGATCAAAAGACTAAATTAATTCAAGAAATCATGAATCCTAAAAAAGCACTGTCAAATTATAATAAAAATATTTAATATATCATTGTTTCAGAAAAAGAAAAAAAAATAAAAGAAAGCACTCATAGACAAGCCTCATTCTTCTCATTTGAAGACTCTCTTGAACAACCCTTCTTAAAGAAGCTTATATCTAGTACAAGAAAATTATTTCACTCCTCAAGCAAAAACATAGATAACATAAATCATAAAAGTCAAGTCATTTAACCAATTCAAGCATTATAAACTCAAATTTACAAAACTCAAGTTAATGAAACATGGAAAACACTCCATTCACTTTTTTTTTTTCCTCACAAAATTTTTTTTTTCAAACGACTTAGGGAATTGATAGTCTTAAGTGCATGGATTTCTCTTCACACATTGTATTGGCCCCCTTTTAGTCATCTCTCTTTTTTTTCAGGAATTTTTTTATCTTTTTTATCTTTTCATTTTTCCTCTTTGCCTACGGAATAGCTTTAAGAGAGTGTGATGCTTCTTTGTTTCTTCTCTTCCACTTACCGTATTGGCCCCCTTTTCAGCAAAAGGTCTCTTTTTTTTTTTTCTTTCAAAGTTAAAAGCATATATTTTTTCCAACTCTACATTTTTTTTCATCTCACATTTTTTTCTTTTCACTCAAAAAATTTTTCTCATTCCTTATTCACAACTCAAAGTCGAGCAAATTTTAAATCCATAATATAAGAATTAATCAACAACCCTTTCCATATTTCATCATATCATCCATATTCAAACTTAAAGAACAAACAAAACTCAAATACCAAATATATCCAAGGTTAATTTAAATTTTCAAGACTTAGTAAACTTCAACTTAATATACAAGTTTACCTTTTTAATAAAAATCCATCCATCATGAATGGAAAATGCATATCTAAAGGTAAAAAGAAAATCATAACTTCATTATAAACTCAATTTAGCTCCAAATCTTCGAACATTCAAATTTCAAAATTTTTACAAAAATGTTTTTTCAAGATGGCAAAATGGTTGTGCAAATTTCAAATTCCAAAGTAACTCAACAATAAGAGAGCACTAAGATAATTGATAAAAACTTGGACCAAGAATCTCACCAAACCACTTCTCCACACTTAAATTAGACAATGTCCTCATTAGCTAAAAATAAATACAAGAAAGCATCTCTATTGGGACCAAAAATGATATAGGGGTAGAAAGTTTAAGCAATACCCCCCAAATGTAGATTAGCTCCAAGATAAGAGAAGTTCATCCTTCAAGAAGTTGGAAGAATTATTGCCAGCGAAATTCAACCTACAACAAGAAAACCAAACACCCAAGTAATAGCCTAAAACAGAATTGAAAGAAAATAAGATAAAAGCTCAATAAAAACCAAAGAAAAAGACAAATGGAAAGTCAAAGCCACTAAGTCTCCCTCGAAGTAGAGACCCCAAATGGGCCTCCAAATTGTCCAAAAAAACCACGAAATAGACCACCACAACCTCCAAATAGATCACGATGTCCTCCCTGTCTCAACCAAACAAACTTTGCACATGGTTCTCTTTTCAGTGAAGAAATTTTCCAGACTTTTGATGCTCAAGAAAAACAAGAAGAATATCCAACGTAGATAGCAAAAGCATAATGTTAACGAACTTTAATCAACACACCAAAATATCACAAGGAGGCTAGGATTTCCGTATTTGCAAAAATTTCAAAAAAATGCATAGATAACTTTGAGAAGCAATCACATGAAACATAATCCATTCTATGCATTTTTCTACCACCAAATAAACTCAACCAAGATATGCCCATGTCTAGTAAATTTTTCCTCAAAAATATAGATACAAAATGCTAATAAATTCAAGAGGTTAAAATCTACCTTAACATGAAGAGAGTTTTGTACCAATGTATTCCCCAATATGTGAGCTTTAAAACATTGAATTCATGGGGGATAATTCATAGAAGAAGAGGAATACGGTGAAGAAGAAAGGAGGAAGAAGATGAAGGGAAGGAAAATCAAAGAAGAAAAAAAAATAAAAGAAGAAAGAACCAAATGAAATAAAACTCAAAGAAAGTAATTTGGGGGAGGGGGTAGGTGATTCACGTGAACACATAAGAGAAACAAACGAGAAAAGGAAAAGGAAAAGGAAAAAGGAAGAAAAGACAAAATAGGAAGAATTTGGGAAGTAAATTGTAAGGAAACAAATAGAAAAGCAACGAAGATATATATATATATTTTTTTTACGATTACTGTTAGGCAGACCTAGCCAGGTGCCGCTCTAGCCCCAATTTTTTTTTTTTTTTAGGCAGTACTAGACCGGTGCCCAGGCCATTTTCTTACCTAGCACCAGGTCAACTCTGACCCAATTTTTTTTTTAATTAAAAACTATCCTAATTGAATTCATGACCACGGTACATTGAAAACAAGAATTCATAAATTAAATATTAAACTAAAATTAAAATTTTAAATAAATAATAAAATAAATTCAGTCCATCTAAAATAATGTGTCAGTACAAGTCAAACCTGATAATAAAAAGAGTTAGTATTGACTGAAAATTATGGACGTAAAGACCATTAAATTAAAAATACAATTAGTACACATATTTCACATTAAATTAGGTTACGAAAATTAAATAACTAGATATACACTATATACAAACATACAAATTCAAGTTAGTAATTATGAATATGTATCTCCCTATTTACATATTTACATGCCTAAATTAATGAAATCCAAGCTTTCATGATATTGTTCCTAGGCAACGAAGCCAAAAAAATTGATGCGTAAATTTTGGGTGTATAAAAATTATCAATTTTAAATCCATTCCTTAGTCAAATATTAATTAAAATTTAATCCTAAAATACACATGTGAACAAGTATACTCATCGCAAACATAGTATAGGGAATTAACGAATATAAATCCTCAAAAGAACAAGTACAAACTAATCACTTTTCATTCATTATTTAACCGACCAAATAAAGTGATAATGAAATAAAATTAAAATAAAATAAAATTATATATATATATATATATATATATATATCATGGAGAGAAACACATGTTATTAAATAATTATTCTCAAAAGTATGTCGTGAATCATCTAATACTTATCACAACCAATTATTTTCTTGGCATCATGAAGGAATATAAAGTAAAATTTAATTGTTTCACGAGTCATGAATCTACTTAAATAAATCTCACTTCGCTTCCTAATCCATGGAATCCTATATTTTGATTAAATTAATAGATTTATCAATCAAGCTAGCATAACCAAAACATGCATTAAGCTCAATTCCTATTAAGCATGAAACTAGTTAATAGCCCTTTGCTTGAGGTGAAATTAACTAATCTTTGATCACTTAGTCCAATAATCTTAACTTTATCACTCAAGTCCATTATGATTAGACAAAAACAAAATCAATGTAATGAAACTCCTAGCATCGTCGTCTCAAGTCAATTAGAAGAACTCACATCAATAATCAATAATAACAAGTAATCAAACACGAAAGATAATAAATAACTAATCAAAGAACCACATTAACTTAAAATTATAAATCCAAGAATAATATCTAAATATAATTAAAGAATTAAAATCATCATTGTTCATGAAAAAGAAAACAAGGGAAAGATATTAAGTACTCATACACAAGCGTTTTAATTTTCATTGAAAACCCCTCCATGAATCAATTCTCCTTGAGTAATTGCTTTAGAGAAAATATTGGTGATGCACTCTAAAAAATATCTCTAATCTCTAAATTGTGCACCCCCGCCCCGCTCCTCCCCCCCTTTCTAAGGTAATTAGCCTTTATTTATAGTCTTACAAAGTTCCTAAAAGAATCCTAAGTAAAGAAGAAGTAATTTCCTAAAAATACAAAACAAAAAAGGATTAGTAATTTTCCTAATAAAATTCTAAATAAAAATAAAGTAAAGGAAGAAAGTGCACCGCCTTCAATTTGAAAGAATTGGACAACAATCGGACTTGATTTTGTCTTTGTTGTATGCACTGAAGATATTTCTTTCTTGACCTAAAATTAGCTTTCATTTGAGCCACCGAAAGCTCTTCTACCGAGCCTTGAAGCTAATTTCACTTTGCAGTTGAGCCATGAAGCCAATTTCCCTTTGTCGAGCTATGAAGCTGCCGATATTTCTCTTTCTCCTTGCATCGGCTGATTCGAGTAGCTTGAAGACTGAAGCCATCTTTTTCTCCTTTTGCTTTCCTTCTCAGTAAGCTTTTTTCTTTTTCCTCTTTTCTTTATTTCGTTGTTTTCTCTTCACCTTAGCCCACTGATTTTGTTCTTTTCTTCCTTTTTACTTTTGTTTGTTTGCTTAGCCGTGAGCCATTGAGTTGTTGAAGACCATTTGAACTATTTTTTCATTTTTCTTTCTATTAGCCAATTTCACTTTTGTTCCTCTATTTTGTTTAATTTCTCTACAATCCCCTATTCTTCTAGTATAGGACCGGCACCAAGTCCTTCAAATTGGCCTGGCGCTAGGTCTATACAAGAAAATTACACAATTAGCTCCAAATTTCACCTATTTTTGCATAAAATTTCATAAAACAATTTTGATAAGTGAAATATCTAATAGGAAGGAATATGACTAGTTATTGTAAAAAAATATCTCAAATTAACCTCAAATAACTAGGAAAATAGCGATAATTTTTACCCCTATCAATCTCCATACTCCAGAGTAGACCTGGTGCCAGGTGTGTTCTATTTTCTTTGGTTTTGCCCTATTTTTCTCTGAAAGGCCAGAATGGACCTAGCGCCTAGTCCACTTGCTAGACCTAGTGCTAGGTGTGTGCTGGAAAATTCTCCTTTTTTTCTTTTTTTGCTTGAAATCAACTTATATCTGAACAAATTTGTCAAAAATGTTTTTTACAAGTAAAATATCAAATATGAAGGAATATGCCTAATTATTACAACTAAAGTATCTCAATTTACTCTCAAATAACTAAGAAAATAGTGATAATTTTAGCCTCTATCATATACCCCCATACTTAAACTTTTGCTTGTCCTCAAGTAAAACACTTAAGCCAATGAAATCATCAAGAAAACACAAGTTCCTTCTCATTCCAAGAAATTTTTTTAACATAGCTAGAATTATAACTTCCCTTCAAACTCTAGATACAACTCTTACCATTCATCAACCATTTGAACACAATTCAAACTTTGAAACATTTAACATGACATGACAAAACTCTTGAAGTCAAATTAATCAAGTTCATACATTAGTCGAAGAATATTATTTTACCCTTCAAGAAAAAATATAGATAACATGAATGGCACTAGTCAAGCTATCTACTAACTAAAGCATTATAAGTCTAAAAGTTGCACCACTCAAGTCATGATGTAAGAAAAGTACCCTAATTTTTTTTCTCTCAAAATTTTCAATGACATAGGGAATTGATAGCTTCAAGTGCATGAATTTCTCTTTACACACTGTATTATCCCCCTTTTAGTCATCGTTCTTTATCTTTTCAACCTCTTTCCTCTCTTTTGCTCTTGGAAATTTGTAGCCTCAAGAAAGTGGATTCTCTTCACTATTCGTATTGGCCCCCATAATGAAGCAAAAATAATACTTTCTCATCTTTAAAGAGAAAACAACAATCAACTCATTTTTTTCAATTCTTCAACTCACAAGAATTTTTCCACAATTTTTTCCATTCAAAGATATTTTATCAACTCACATTTTGGATCATAACTCAAAGCTAAGAGAAGTTAAAACCCATAATACAAGAGTTAGCAAACAAACTTTTCCCACATTCATCATATTCTCTATATTCACGCTAGATGACTCAAATAATATTCAAATACTAATGTATAAACAAGATTAATCAAAATTCTCAAGTCTTGACAATATCCTATTAAATAAACAAATTTCATAAAAAAATCCACCAAATGAATGACAAAAATCATATCCAAGCAAGAAAAAGAATTACATCCTTGCTAAACAACGAAAACCATAAAAAATTTTGAAACATTTCGCACAAAAATGATATGGAAAATATCTTCAAAACCTACATTCTCCCTCCCCCCCCCAACACTTAAATGGGACATTGTCCTCAATGGCCAAAAATAAAATACAGAAAGCAAAGCCAAGAAGACCAACATAAATAAAGAGGAAGAATAAAGAAAAGAAAATACTTCCAGTACTTATTAGGGCCAACATATGTCAATCCACCTCAAAGAGTAGTCATTAGAAATTCACAAGAGTACCTAAATAACAAGAATAAAAAAAAAACAAAAAGTATGAAAAAGCAACCCGGAAGAAGACTCAAGGCTCATAGAGCAAAATATCCACATGATCCAAGGTGTCCGAAGTCTCACCAAAATTATGCTTGACCCTATTTTCATTAAGTTTGAAAGTACCATTATCCGGGTGAGAGATGTCAAGAGTACCAAAAGAAAAAACCTTAGTCACCACATACGACCCCGAGCATCTCAATTTCAACTTTCTTGAAAAAAGTCACACGCAAGAATTAAACAACAATGCTTGATAACCTTCTTTAAACTCCCGGAATTAAGCAATATGCTTGCCATGCCACCATTTTACCCATTCTTTGTAGATTAGAGAATTATTATATGCAACCATGTGCAATTCATCCAATGTGTTCAAGTGAAGTAGCCTAGATTGTCCAGCAAGCTCAAGATCAAAGTTAACAAGTTTGATAGCCCAATAAGCTTTGTGTTCAATTTCTATAGGTAAATGACAAGATTTCCCATATAACAATCGATAAGAGGTGCCAAGGGGAGTTTTGAAAGCAGTCCTATAGACCCAAAGCATATCGTCTAATTTCAAACTCCAATGCTTTCTCGTATCATTAACCATTTTTTCCAAAATGCTTTTTAATTCTGTATTAATCACCTCAACTTAGCCACTTATTTGGGGGTAATAGGGGGTAGCAAACTTATGAGTAACTCCTAAATGTTTGAGAACTTTATCCAATTGGGTATTACAAAAGTAGGTTCCCCTATCACTAATGAGTACCTTAGGCACTCCAAACCGGGTGAAAAAAAGAAATTTTACTACAACCCGTACATTATTAGTAGGTAAGGCTTGCGCCTCAACCTACTTAGATATATACTCAACCGCAAGAAAGATGTATTTGTTACCCAAATAACTAGGAAAAGGGCCCGTGAAATCAATTCCCCAACAATCAAAAATTTCACAAGCTTGAAAATTTTATAATGGCATCTTATTAGATTTAGAAATGTTACATGTACGTTAACACCTATCTGAATTTTGAACAAACCTATAAGAGTCCTTAAAGACTGTTGGCCAATAAAATTCAGACTCAAGCACCTTCCTTGTCGTGTTGTTGGCTTGATAATGGCCTCCTGTTGGTCCTTCATGACAATGTTTCAAGATTTTTACACTTTCCACAAAATCCACGCATCATTGAATGATTTGATCCGAACAACACCGAAATAAGTAGGGATCTTCCCAAAAGTAATGCTTTACTTTGGAGAGGAATTTCTTCTTTTGTTGTGCAGTGAAATATTTCGGAATAATTCCTGCAACCAAGTAATTAGCAAAATCAACATACCAAGGTGTTTAGGAAATCTCACCATTAACAAGTAGAAGTTGTTCATCCGGGAAGGTGTCATTGATGTCTTCTTTGGCCAAAGGTTCTAGGTTAGGATTTTCCAACCTAGATAAGTGATTCGCAACTAAATATTCAGCTACCCTTTTGTCCCTAATTTCCAAGTTAAATTCCTGTAATAACAAAGCCCATCTTATCAATATTGGTTTGGAATCATGTTTAGTTAGTAGGAACTTAATAGCGGAATGGTTCGCATACATAATGACTTTGGACAAAATAAGATAAGAATGAAATTAAAAGAAAATAAACACTTTTGCAAGCAATTATTTCTCGTTGTGGTGTAATTTTCTTGTGCCGCCGTAAGAGCTTTGTATGCATAGTAAATTAGTTGGAAATGCTTATTCCTTAGCTATCCCAGCACCATGCCTATTGCATAATCACTTGCATCACACATTAATTCAAAAGGAAGAGACCAATCCGGTGCAATTAAAATAGGAGAATTGATCAATTTCTTGTTAAGCACATTAAATGTAACACCCCACTATCTAGGCCCATTAGGGCCGGGGATGTCACCCTGTCCATAAGACAAGAGGTCTTTATAACTAGGTCACATAAAATAAAATAAAAGAAATACTTTAAAATTAAACTTATTGCAACTAAATAATACATGGACAAATCCAGAATAAATTGTCTGCTACAATCTCTCAAAAGCAATACATAAGAAAAATAGTAAATAGTCTTTAAAATCACAAGCAACAATCTAGCTAATGACCTTCACAGCAAGATTGACCTGAAAACATGGCATAAAAGGTGGTGAGATAAAAATCTCAGTAAGCCTGTGTGTGCTTTGCGTGTTTCAGGTAAAACAGTTCATGTATGCAAGTTGTAAAAGTTTCATAAGAGAAAGTGCTGGCAAGTATTAAATAAATGTTAAAATAAAGAGTGGTGTTTTGCTTTTCAAACCATACATGTGCACAATAAATACAACCGTCCAAAGAGGTAGCCATGGGTTATCACACGTTGGGCCCTATGGCCATATAATGGTCAGAATGCCACACGTTAAGCATGCTGACAAAAGGTAGGTGTACGACCTACTGGATGTAGAGAAGGGGAAGTATCTTATCCGGTAGGCCGTACACCTACCTTATGTCAGTCTGCACAAAGTGTGGCATTCTGACCATTGTATGGACATGGAGCCCAATGTGTGGTACCCATGGCTGCCTATTTGAGTGGTTGTATTTATTATGCACTTGCATGGTTTGAAAAGAGGAAAACGCCACTCTTTATTTTAACTTTATTTATTGCTTGCCATCATTTTCCCTTATGAAATATTTCAACTTGCATACGTGAACTGTTTTACCTGAACACTCAAAATACACACAGATTTACTGAGATTTTATCTCATCACCCTTTTTACCATGATTTTAGGTCGCCACTGCTGTTGGAATGAGTAGCTAGTTGTTTCCTGCTTTGGAAGATATTATATTATTTATTTTATGTCATGCTTTGAGAGATGAGAGTAAACAATTTATTTTGGATTTGTTCTTGAATTTTTGGGTTGTAATAAGTTTGAATTTCAAAGTATTGTTTTATTTTTGTTGTGTGTCCTACTTATAAAGACGCCTTGTCCTTTGGACGGGACGACATCTCCAACCCTGCTGGGCTTGGGTTGTGGGGTGTTACATAAAGGTTTCTAAAATTCTTATCAAAGTTGGGTTTTAGAAGGAGTTTAGCGTTTTGAGTAAAACTGCTTATTTAATTTTCAAATAATTTGCTTGACTGAAATAAAAAGGAAAACAATCCTTAATTGCCTTTACAAACGAAAGATCATACACATTGCATTTGGCTTGCCACAATAATTTTTTGTCCTCAAATGACTCCATGCAGGAGCTTACCTGATCCTTTGCTTGCTTAAGTTCAAAAATTCTTCAAGGTCAACCTAACCCTGCCTGGGGTAAACATAAGGCATAAAGTTATATTCGAGCTATACTTGCCTTACATAAATAATTCCTAGTTCAACTAGTTACAACCATGACTAACCATGACCTTAATGTCCTAAGCTTTAAGGCTAGATGATAAAGGTTTTTATAAAATAAATCTAACTTGATAAGTTAAAATAATTAGGGGTTCTAAAATAATTACAAATAAGTTATAGGTTCAAATAATAAATCTTGAGTATTATTATTAATAAATAAACTAGTGTTTAAATATTGAATCATACTAAGTCCTAATTAATATTAGTAAATGGTAATTTTTAAATAGTATTATTATCATAAAATAATAAATTACACTAAATTTTTAATTAATAATTAATAGATAATAAATAAATAGTGATAAATAAAATTAATAATAAATGAATTATATTAAATTTTTTATTAATAAATAAAAAATAAATTTTAATATAAATAATATTTATGAATCTAGGTAAAAGTCTTAACCATAGTCTAAAAGGTCATTAATATTCTATTTATTATTATTATTTATATAAAAGATTTTATTTACTATTATACATATATATAATTTTTAATAAAATATATTATTTATTTGACTAAGAAAATATTAATATTTCATTTAATATTCCATTTCCAATTTTTCTTACGGATTTCGAAACCTTTAAAAATATAGTAGTAATTTTAATTAAGGTAATAAAATTTGTTAATAAAAATAGCCTAGAATTAACAAGAAAATAATCATGATTTTCCTATTGCTAAACAAGATTCATGAATCATCAAACAATAAACTAATCCATTCATGAACATAAGCTTAAATTAACACATACTATCACATGGCCAAAAGCTTACCAAGCATATTCATCATTCATAGCTTCAATGGAAATAAGAACATAAAAATCCTATTCACCATAGGTGTCATAACATCTAACATGTTTTAAACATCCATAACTCTCCTAAGACATGATGAACATACATTGATTCCCAAGGAAATTCATATAGCTTATTCATATACAACAATTCTCCTATCCTAACGCCAACCCCTTCATTCACATGCATACACTCAATCCCCCATTCATATTCTATCCTTCCTATCAACACCTAAGAGACATGAATTCAGAATTAAAAAGGAGGATTAAGGGAAAAATACTTGATTGTCAATTACTTCAGTGAAGACTAAAGAAGGTCCATGCCCAATTAAGAGTCTTGAGTTGTCCAAGGGAAAAAAAAAAGCCATGGTTGTTGATCAACCATGTTGGAGAGAGAGAGAGAGAGAGAGAGAGAGAGAGAGAGAGAGAGAGAGAGAGCATTAGTATGGTACATTGAAGGTTGAATGGAAGAGGATGAACAAAGAAGTTGTTCTTGATTTACGTTGATGATGTTCATGAGACCTTCAAGAAAAACTGGTTTTTGATCTGATTGAAATTTCTTGTTTGCGAGATTTTATGTTATAAATAGAAGAAATGAACACTAGGGATTATTTAGGAGTAATCTGGAGTATTTGAGAGTGATTGGAGATGCTTAGGGTAGGTTTTGGCTTGAAGGAGTGTAGTGTGTGTTCTTGGTAAAAATTGAGAGAATTTGAGAGAAGAGCTGCACGAAATCTGAAATGGTGTTGGCCGAATGGTTTAGGGGAATTAGGAGTTTCAGTTTTCAGCTAGAGGGGAAGAGAATAATCTGATTTTGTTTGAAATTCAAATAAAAGAAATTGTGGAGTTGTTTGAGGTAAAGGATAAGCTAATGGTGTTTGATTGATGAAGGTTTCTTAGCTCTTCAATGGTACCGGCTGGACTAGTTAACTTTGCTGAAAGGAATGAAGGTTTTTCAGGCCTTATTGCTGGCCAAAATGTAGTGTTTAATGGCAGAGCAATTTCTGGTTTGGTTGCTTGATACAAGAGTAGTTTAAGGAAGCAAAATTCTGGAATTTTTGTTAAGTTCAAATGAGTTTTGGATAGAGTGATCTTAGGTGATTTTTGAAGTGTGATTATGGAGTTCAAGTACTCAAGGTAAGTGCAGAGGTTAATAGTGTTCAGTCCATGGTTGAACAAGGTCCATTTTGCAAAGGTTTGAAGGTGGTTTCTTGGTCTAGGCCTAAGGAGACAAAGATGGGAATTTTCTGGTTTCAAGTTGTTCAAGGTTCGAAAGTTTGCTGAATTTTCTGTGCAGAATTTCTGCATTTCTTCAGCCCGATTTGCAGATGGTTTTCAGGGGGTGTTTAAGGGTCTTTTAAGGATGGTTTCCAGCCTTCTTTCTGGAGAAGAAGCAGAGAAGTTTTGCTGGATTGGTGACAAGAAAAACAGCTTCAATTTCAGCTTGGTGTGCAGTGAAATTGCACAGGAATTTTTTTGGTTTTGTGCAGTTTTATGCAGGCCGAATTTTGCACAGAAATTCTAGTCTTCAAGCTACATGAATTGGTCATTTTTCTGGCAGCAAATGAGCTAGAAAATTGGCTGAGTTGCTCGAAAGTTAGACAGCTCAAAATTCTGGAAAATTTCCAGTTTTTCTTCATCAAGAACATGAACAACATGAATGTGAGCTTGAAGGTTATATTATGGTGGTTTACTTCTCTTGGGAACCCTTCCTAACTTCCCTCCTATTTTTGGCCCACCCTCTAACTTCCAAGATTGATTTTCAAAATTCAAGGCTAAGAAATCATCACAGAATTTTTTGGAATTAGAAGATGAGACTTGATGAATTTTGAATAATTTAAATTGTGAAGATGTTAGGACAAAGCTAGAGGTAAAAAAAAAAGGACAAGAATTCTTCAGGAACAAGTATACATTAATCACTTTTCTTTCATTGTTTAAACGACTCCATAAAGTGAAAAGCAAAATAAAATAAAATAATATATACATGTCAAGGATGGAGAATTATGTAACTTAAACCATTATTTTGACACATATGACCTTAAAGCACTTAACCATTATCATAACTAATTATTCTTTTAGCATCATGAAGGATTAAGGTAGTGAAAAACCTTAGGGGGGGGGGGGGGTGAATAAGGTTTTTGGCAAGAAAAAATAACTTTTCCCGATTGTCTAAATGCTAAACAAGGATGATCACCAAGATACTTAGACTGACTTTATAAATGCATAGAAATCTATCCAAGTACTCGTAGATGTATATTCAGATTTAGACAGTGAAAGTTCATAAAAACAAAATGCATGAACCACTGAAATAAAATGAGACAAGAGATGTATAGTGGTTAGATCAACAATGATCTACGTCCAATACCTTAAGCCTCACACTTAAGGATTTTCAACTCTATTTCATTAACCTCACTTAATGAAACAACCACATACAAGAGAGGATCACCACACTATGTTTTACATAACCTCTCAAACACATCAAGGCTCACCCCTATGGGTTTTACACCACAACCTTGAACATACACACAACAAGGCTCACCCATATGGATTTTACCACACAACCTTGCATTCACAAATAGAGAATATGAAAATCAATAGAACAGAGATAAGCTCACTTACTTGAGCAGATATTCTCTCAGATATAAGCCACAAAATACTTTTATCTTTGATACACAATCAACTCACTTTGAAGCTTAAGATAAAAGGAGATTTTTGAAAATATTGAGCAATAGTGTTTCTAAGATGAATGTTTCAAAAATCTTGCTTGTAATCTTGCTTTAAGGGCTATTTATAGAGCTAAAAAGTGGAGTGCCAACGGTCATAAAAAAACAGCTATAAATTTTTCTGTTTAAACTCATCCAAGTTTTGGACTCGGGTTTTGGACAAAGATGCATTCAAAAGTTAAGTCCAAAATGGCACATCTGTGACAAACAATTTTCAACCCAGTTTATAGGATTTTGAATGAACTTTTTGGATTCAAATTGTACCATCCAAAATTCTGCGAATTTTAAAAACTTTGAAAATCATCTCCTTTCAAGCTTCAAGGTAAAGTCAAATGAATCAAAAGATAAGAGGACATAGGAAATAATAAATATACCTTAATGAACACTTCTTAATCTAATATTCTTCATAAAAAGTCTTCTTGATGTATAACTCCTTATACTTAATTTTCCATTTGATCTTCCATTCTTGAAATTAGTGATGAAGGAGTCACTAACAATTCTTATCTGAAGACTTTAGAAAAACAAATATCAATTATGTCCTATCACAATAAATTGACATGTTAGTTGTAACACCCCATATTTCCTTCTTTGCACAATGGGCCAGCTTAGGTGGGATGTCGCCCCGTCTGAATCCTCAGACTAGAGGTCTTTACAATGATATACACTTAAAACAAGCAAGCATAAATCGAAGCTTAAGTAAATATATACAACATACTATTCTATTATAAATACATGAGTTGCGATAGATACATCATCAGAGTTCCCAAAATACACAAGCCCAAAATAGTTTCAACATCTATGTACAATAATCATGCCAAAAGATTCACTATCTAGTGCTAGATGGTAAGTCTGGGTAGTATCGTCGCTAGCCTTTAGCTCCAATCCCTAAAAAAAGAAGAAAGATAAACACACGTGTGAGTGGTATACTCAGTGAGTCCCGTGTGTGCAAGTGTTTTTCTCAGAAAAGAGATGATTTTCAATTCCTTTACTGAAATAAATTTCATAATAGGGAAATATCAGTAATTGGTAAATTTAGGATCAAGTTATCATGTACATTTGAAAAACAATGATTTCCAAACATATGGCCCCCAATTTAATAAATGCGGATTCTTCCCCACATGGAAGTGCGACCCGCGTGCAATGTCCAAGGAACTTTGCCTTCGGCTGCACAGTTTCTGATGCCAGGGACTGCGCCTTACAGCACGTCACCCGTGTCAGGCCGAAAGGGTGAGCAGCGTACAAATGTACCTCACCACGCACATAGAGATCTTTTACTTGCCTCCATCAGCCAGGGTTCCTAATCCTGGCATCAATCACCATCAAGGTGGCAAGGAGTCAAACGCCCCGAACATCCCATCCTTATTCTAGCGAATGACTTAAAAACAACAAGCGTTCACAAACGCATTCACAAACATGGCAATTGCCAGGCACTAAACGGCTAGCCAAGACGACTCATCTCAATGTCCTGTTGCCCTGTTTGGAGTAAGACAATCCCCAGAACTAGCTAGGTTACTTGAGGTCGTCTACCTCTAACATGGGCTAGTACAAAGATCAAAGCCCTTGCTGAGTACTCAACGCAACAATACAAACCCCATCTGACTGATCAGGCTAGAGGGTTATCTGATCCCGTAGGATCTTCAATCAAAACATTTTGGGGCCAAAACAACATTTTCCAAAATCATGTTGAAATCAGATAAAAGGTTTTACTCACACATCAAAACGTGTTACTAAGAGTAACCGGGTTATTTTTCCCGTACTCAATCACAAAAGTCATTTTCCAAGGTCATTCGGGTCATTTCACCCATGCCAGGTTCCACAAGACTTTTTGAGGGTATCTGGGTCATATTACCCTTACCCGATTTGAAATATATTCACAAGAGTTCCAATAAGGATATTTCGGTCATTTACCGAATACCCGATTCTAAAGTTTATCATTTTTCGGAAATCCCAAATATTTAATCCAAAATGTCTAAATTCACATAATTCATGTTTTATTCCTCCAATAAGGTTTTCAAACCAATTATGGAATTCATTCAAGTCGAAATAGTATGAAAATAAGTCTTGCTCATGTATTCCGTAAACACATTTAAACATTTCCAAAACGGTATAAAACATAGCATTTTATAGAAAAATCAAAGCACACTAGCCTTTAAAAAGCTTAAAAATCAATAGGACTCACCTCGTATATTAGGCCGAAGTTGCACTCAAGTATAGTCCTAAAAGGGGTTCCCTCGGCTTGATTCACCTACATCGTTAGTATATTCCTTTGTTATTATTCAATGGTTTGGACAAGGTTTCTATAATTTTCTTAAAGAAATAAATGGGTTAGTGCTTTGAATAGTTTTTCTGGTTTTACAGCTTTACCACCCTTCACCATTTTTCACACAATTTAGCCAATATAGGTCCAAATAGGGTGAGGATACTTCCATAATTTCCCTAAGATATCCCTCTATCAATTCCAGGTCATAAGTCCTACAAAATCCATCCCATTTTGTACAGTTTTGCAGTTGATTCCACTGCTCCGCGCTTGGAGATTCTGTTTCGTCACTCTCCAGTGTTTTGTTCATATCTCCTCCAATTCAGGTCCAAATGAAGTGAAACCACTTCCTAAATACTCCTAGGACATTTAAATATCAAATTCAGGTCATGGAGTATTCAAAAATCTTTCCATTTCGTTCATTTTTCCAGTTAAACTTACTGCTCCGATCTGGAAGTCCAGAATTACTGTTTAGAAGCTCAACTTGTTTTAATTTATTTCTAAGATTTCTTCAACATATCTTACCACATTTAAACCTTCCAATACCTTATTTAACATCCAAAAATCATTTTTCTAACAGGTTTTCATGCCCAACACTTCTCTTTTGTTCAAACAAATAAATTATTCCCAGCTTACCAAACCAGTAAATTTTGGCAGTTTTCACCCTTCTTGTTGTTCATGATCTCTTAGCTATTCAAAACCCTCACAACCTCCACACAACTTGTTCCAAGTCCTTTCTAACTGGTCTAGGACAGGTTTAGAGTCATTTATGCTCAATTTCCAGTCACATCCACTCAGATTTCTTTTAATATTTCCAAACAACACAAACTAGTGAGTTGTTATCAACAAATGGCTTTTCTTGTTTTCTTTACCACTTCCTTCCTTTTTTCTTTTCAAATTTTCAGTATACCATCACTCCAATACACCATAAATAAACTGAAAACCATATTCAACCCATCACTACACCAACCGGTCAATTCAACATCCATCACAACATCAAAATAGTTTCATTGCTCAACATCAACAAATTCATATGCATTTAGTTTCCAACTTCTAACATCATTCTTTTAGCTTTGAAGAAATGATCTCTTACCTTTCCAAGATGAGGGCAAGCTGTATACTCCTTCCCTTCCTTCCTTCTCCTTTCTTCCTCCTTGCTGCCGGTTTCCTTCTTCTTCCTCCTTGCTGCCGGAAATCTCCCTCTCTCCCTTAGTCTCTCTTTTTCTTATTTTTCCTCTCCTCTCTTCACTTTTCTGGTTTTTCCTCTTCTCCTCCCAGCTTTGACTGAAATTCTCCCCTCCTTACTCCTATTTATAGAGCTTAATCCTCTTGGTCTTACTTTAAGGTGAGTTGGCTATTCTAGAAGCACCTAGGCTTTCCAAGAAAATTGTGGAACCATGGAGAAACTTGTAGAATTCACTGGAAGTCTCAAGACTAATGCATTTACTAACCTTACAAGGCCATGCAAATTATAATTAACTTGGCCTAATCTAGTTTAGCTTAATTATGATCACTTGCCCTAATCTAGTTTAACTTAATTAAGCTTAATTAAGGAAGTCTAAGAATGGTTAATCTTGGTCAAAAATATCATGCTTGTGGGCCCTCTTCATTTACTTCTTGTGGGCCCCTTAAAATATCTTATATATAATAAAATATAGATAGATAATATAGCTAGGGTATTTATATATAATATAATATAGCATAATATAGCTAAATAATATAGCTAGGATATTTATAGTATTAGTTGATATATATATATATATATATATATATATATATATATATCACACACACACACACACTAATGGTAAAAATAATATAATAATTCGACATAATTATTGAATTTAATAATACTATAATTTAATCTTACCAAGGAATATTGATATTACATAATAGATATAAAATAATAGTAATGGATAATAGAATAAAAATAAAATCAATAATAATATTAGCAATAATAATACTAATATTAATAATGATAATAGCACTAGTGATGGCTATATTATAACACTATGAATAATATTATCAATTTGAAATCTTAATTTTATTATTGATAATAAGGAAAGAAAATATTTCTTTTATATATATTTTCATTGTTAACAAAACTATTCTTCACAAACGCTTTATGCAAGGTGGGCAAGGCGGGTTATTACATTAGTCCATATTCATGTTTGTCATAAATCAAAACATAAAAGAAAGCCCTTAGGGCTAACAATCTCCCCCTTTTTGAGTGATGACAAACATGACACACTTGATATGTAGATAGAAATAACATAATGAGCAAAAAGTGGAAATAATTGTAACAAGTCTCATAGAGATCTTATAAGTAAACATATTTCAATAATCTTAAGGCATGTAATATCTCTATATAAATATTCAGAATAGTTTGATAGAGATAAAATGCTAAAATGCTCCCCCTAAATATATGCTTATGTGAAAATTTCGAACATAAGAGAAAATAGAAGAAGTAACGATTTATTCATCCAGAAAGTGTATCCAAAATAGTTTTGGATGAATGTGTGTTTTCAAAATATTTTTTGATGGGGCTTTTGGATGTCCAAAACATTTTTCAAAAACTGCTTATAAGAGTATTTGTTTTGGAAATGAAGTTTCTGAGTCCAACACTCCCCTTGAGTCGATGCACCATAAAATTTATCACAGAATTTTATTTCAAAGATCTAATCATCATTCAGAATTCTGTGTGCATACCTGTTCATGCCAGAAGTAATTTATGTAGCTCATAACAGTTTATGCAATTTTCATGAAATTTGTAACTGTTCAACAACAGTTTCAATTTCAGAACGGTTCCAGTAGTTACTTCGCATGTAAAAAAAAAAAAACTCTATATTAACAGTTCATCGGTTTCATATCAGATTATTATGCAGAACCCATAACATTTTCAGACTAGCATATTTTCTTCTTCCTAGTGAATGCCAACAGCATCATGTCAACAGTCATGCAGACAATAATATTTTCTCATATCAACATTCAACATTTTCACAACAGTATTTTCATAGACTATCATTCAATATTTTCAGAGCAAAATTTTCATAGATTAGCATTTAATACTTTCATAGCAGATTATAAAATTTTCGGACCAACATATGCAGATAACATTGTCTTCAGATCAACATATTTCATTCTCCCCCTGTCATAGATCATCAGACAATCCCATAATATTCTTACTACCTCAATAATATAACATTTCATAATATTTCTATTTCTCCCCATAGATCATCAGATAGTCCTCAAATATTCCCATAATTCTTATTGCACCAGCTAATATCATAACAGTCTATGACATTCTTATTTCTCCCCCTTTATCATCAATCAAAAAGAGGCATAGCAAACGGAGAAATAAGCAACAGTTAGTAGATAGATAATTAAGTTTAAAAACAAATTTCAGTAATTATCCAAAGACAGGAATATAAATGGCAGAAAATAAATTGTTCAACAGAGTGCAGAAAAGAAATTGTTCATTATCCCAGTTGCGATCCCAGAAAACAGTTTATCCAATATTGATTGTCTCGGATTTTGCTCCAGCACTTTTGTTGGAAAACTGACCAGCAATCCTGCTGGATTTTCACTTCACAACTACATGTTTCTACTTTTTTTCTTTGGGTTTGGGAGAAGAATGAGGAGTTTCTATTTACTGAATGGGAGAATGTGGAAGAGATGGTTCAGGAGAAGTTGCAGGAGAAGGTTCAGGAGAGGAATCCTTTTTGTCCACAGGCAGTTCAGATTTATCTTCAGCTTTTTCATATTCGGAAGTTTTAGCAGATTGGCCAATGATAGATTAGTCTGTTTCCTAACAGTTTGATTTCTGAGCTAAGAGATTCCAACTTCTCCGCAAAAGAACTGATTGCACTCAGAATATTCTCATAGAGATCGAAGTTTGGAACAATTCCTTCCTCATCAATCTTTCTTTTTGTTCTTAACTTTCCTTCTTCCTTGATCTTTATCAAGTTTTCCTTCTCTTTTCCAGTAGATTCTCTCAACAATTTCCATGAATTTCCTTCCCTAACATATCCCATCTTTTCAAAAGAGTCATAGCTGTAGATTTTTTTTTTTTTTTTTTGAGGGATCACATGGAATAGAATTTAAATCAACTTTAAAAAACTAAAAGACTTTTGTCAACAGATTGCCAAAAGGAAGAGCTTTGCTTGAGGTGTTACGAGATTTCAACATAAGCTTGGTGGCTAAAAAACCAAAATTTATATGTCTCTGTTCAACCAACCCAAGCATTACCACCATTTGCAGAATACTGATAGAAGTTTTATGACCAGAACTGGGAATAATCATGGTTGATACCCTGTGGTGCAAGATTCTACCTGTCCCATTCAGCCATTTTGAATTTCTATTTCCAGAACTTTCAAAGCTTTTCCCTCCAGTGAACAGTTTTTCAAAATTTTTCAGATAAAAAATTTCTTTCCCCTCAGGAAATTTATTCATCTCAAAGTACTGAATGTCGACATCTTTAACATCACAAATTCTATTAAACAGCCTATGATCAAATTGAATAAGGTTTTTGGCAAGCAAAAATAACTTTTCCCGATTGTCTAAATGCTGAACAAGGATGATCACCAAGATACTTGGACTGACTTTATAGATGCATAAAAAGCTATCTAAGTACTCGTAGATGTATATTCAGATTTAGACAGTGAAAGTTCATAAAAACAAAATGCATGAACCACTGAAATAAAATGAGACAAGAGATGTATAGTGGTTCGATCAACAATGATCTACGTCCACTACCTTAAGCCTCACACTTAAGGGTTTTCAACTCTATTTCATTAACTTCACTTAATGAAACAACCACATACAAGAGAAGATCACCACACTAGGTTTTACACAACCTCTCAAACACATCAAGGCTCACCCCTATGGATTTTACACCACAACCTTGAACATACACACAACAAGGCTTACCCCTATAGGTTTTACCACACAACCTTGCACTCACAAACAGAGAATATGAAAACCAATAGAATAGAGATAAGCTCACTTACTTGAGTAGATATTCTCTTGGATACAAGCCACAAAATACTTTTATCTTTTATACACAATTAACTCACTTTGAAGCTTAAGATAAAAGGAGATTTTTGAAAATATTGAGCAATAGTGTTTCTAAGATGAATATTTCAAAAGTCTTACTTGTAATCTTGCTTTAAGGGCTATGTATAGAGCTAAAAAGTGGAGTGCCAACGGTCATAAGAAAACAGCTATAAATTTTTCTGTTTAAACTCATCTGAGTTTTGGACTCGGGTTTTAGATGAAGATGCATCCAAAAGTTAAGTCCAAAATGGCACATCTGTGACAAACAATTTTCAACCCGGTTTATAGGATTTTGGATGAACATTTTAGATTCAAACTGTACCATCTAAAATTCTGTGAATTTTAAAAACTTTGAAAATCATCTCCTTTCAAGCTTTAAGGTAAAGTCAAATGAATCAAAATATAAGAGGACATAGGAAATAATAAATATACATTAATGAACACTTCCTAGTCTAATATTCTTCATAAAAAGTCTTCTTGATGTATAACTCCTTATACTTGATTTTCCATTTGATCTTCCATTCTTGAAATCAGTGATGAATGAGTCACCAACAATTCTTATCTGAATACTTTAGAAGAACAAAGGTCAATCATGTCCTATCACAATAAATTGACATGTTAGTCCATATCCATGTTTGTCATAAATCAAAACATAAAAGAAAGCCCTTAGGGCTAACAAGTAGATTCACTTCTTTTCCAATCCATGAGATGACTACCTTCTAGATAAATTAGTATCACATTCCTGTCTCAACTAATCCACCCAAAAGATGCATTAAAAATATTCCTTGATTAAATTTCCATTCCTGTCAAACTTAAACATGAAATTAACCATTGAATCCATTCCTGGCAGACATCAATTAACCTTTAATTACCAGTTCTTAGCAATTAACCGCTTTTCCAAGAAAGTTAATAGACAATAAATATGAAATTAATAAATTAAGACCACTATCAACCCCTTTTCCAAGCAAGTTAATGGAAAGAAACAACCAACCAATCTCGTAATATGTACAAGTAATTAAATACTGAGAATAACAATCAATTAATGAAAAGATCAAATAACTCTAAGAATCATGAATACCTAAAACCATGTTGAATTACAAAAAAAAAAAAAATTTTATTACATCATTGTTCAAGAAAAGGAAAAAAAAAAGTAAAAGAAAGCACTCATAGACAAGCCTCATTCTTCTTCCTTTGTAGACCTTCTTATACAACCCTCCATGATTTGGCAGAATTCCTCCTTGATTTGAGTGATTTTCTGTTATGATCTATGAATTCTCCTATTTCTCTTGTGATTTCCATCTATTTATAAGCTTAGGAAGTGCCTAAACTCGTTGGTGTATGGCTTTTAGCCAATTAGAAGTAGGAAGACACTAAAATTCTACAAATTACCAAAAATCGCGTTCAAAATTCAAGGCACCGCCTTATCATCAGGGCACAGCCGGCGCTACCTTGGCTACTGGAGCCGGCGCAGGATGTGTTCTGTTTCCTCAATATTTTGCCAATTTTTTCTTGATTTCCGCTCAATATTTTCCAAAGTGCAGCCGGTGCCGCCTTGGCAGCTAGACCTGGTGCCAATTCTATTATGTTTAGCTCTGTTTCACTGATTTTTCATCACCTTGAAGTGCATACCAGCAGCACATGGCCAGCGCCGCTTCCTCTGCCCCGTGTGGCGCCGCTTCTGTTCTGTTTTGCGACGTTTTGGTCTTATTTTACCCCTAAAATCTGAAATATTGCACAAAATACCTTTCCAAGGGTAAAAACTCAAATATGAAGGAATATGACTAGTTATTGAACAGAATGTATCACAAAATAGCCTCAAATAACAAAAAAAAAATATGACTAATTTAGGCCCTATCAAGCTTAGGCAGATTTTGTTATGATTGTGCCCTAGAATCAAACATTTATACAATGTATTTTCCATACTAAATCGATAAAAGGCATTCTTTATCTTTCAGTTTCTTTATTCCATATGTTCAAGTATATAAAAAACTATTAGATAAAGTCCCAAGGACAACATTGTGTTAATAAAATCATGATAAAGATCGTGATGTAAGATTCCTACTATACTAGAATATGTTTGTTTTAAAATTATCCCTAGTCATGGTATTAATGAGATAGGAAATCATTAATACGTTAAGATGACCACGTGTTATAATTCTTGATTTGATCAAGTAGTGGTTCTTACATCCATAAGTATTGTTATACTCAAAGTTAATACGTGGATGCTTGTTCTTTGAGCAAGTATATTGGATGACCAAACTATGAGATAATCACATGGATAACTATTTAGTACTAGTGACATAATATCATTATAGTAAATGTGCAAGTATCCAAATACATGAGAACTCCAAGGTCCTTTGTTTGCTAAGCATTGTACTTTGATTCTAATCTCTAGAGTTCTTACAAGACTGCCTATGAGATGGATATTGGGCACAACGTGAAGTAAACGAAAGTAGTTGAGATAGTCAATAATGATATACCACTCCTAATAGTAGGAGTGAATATCTCATGGCCACTTGTAGAAATCATTACTCAAGAAGTATTTGGCCAAGGCGACTATATGTTGAAAATATTTCCAATTGATACATATGATGATTAATGGATTCTATGAACAAGTACTCAAATATTCGAGTCAGAATAAATTAATATTCTGGAGGGAGTTGGCACTAATTCCATACTCTAAACCGAATGAGATATTGTATGGTAAAAGAAGTTTATTGTACTGATATTTCGCTATTGAAATTTTTATGTCAAGCAACTTGACTTTCTGGACTTTTGGGTGGTCATGATGTATTGCTAGATACTGCTCATGATCTGCGAAATATGAATTTATTAATTAGAGAATTAATAAATTTAATCTTAGTTAGAATTAATAAATTAATTCTAATTATTAAAAGGATTATTAATTCTATTATGATTGAATTAATTCATATTAACTACCAAATGACTAAAAAACCAAATAGGTTACACATAATAGAGGAATTGGTACTCAAAATATTATTTGATAATATTATGGGGTTAATTTGTGAGAAGAAATAACATTATGGGGTGAATTATAAGTAGTTATAATGTTTGGGGCCAAATTATAATTAACAATACACTATGGGCTAAATAGCGATTTGGAAATCCTAAGGCCATAATGATAAGATGGGGGGGGGAGGAAGAATTCAATTATTGTTTGCTTCCTAAATAAATTTGGAAAACAAACAAAAGGCTTGCTCCAATTGACCTATATATATATATATATATATATATATATGGTTTTGGGGTGAAATAGGATATTGTGTTGCTGTAGTTTTCTTTTCTTTTCACGAAAGAACACGCGCAGTAAGCTTTTATTCTTCTTTTCTTTTAGAAGGAAAAATCGCTTTTTTTTTCCTATTCTTCTTTTTGAAAGAAGTTTTTCTCTTCTCCAATAAAATATGCATATTAATTACTGAAATTGGTTTCAGTAAATTATAGAAATTGTTTCGTTTAATTCACATAAATTGTTTCTATGGAAAAGAAAAAGAAGAAGAAGAAGAAGAAGTTTTGTTACCTTAAATTAGTTAAGGAAATTGAAGTCAAAAATGAGAAAACTTTTTGTTAATTCATTAATGGAAAATTCATTAAGGAACCAATTTTTTTGGGTTGTTTTTGGTTGCATCCTCCTAAGGATGATTAACAACCTTGGGAGGCTTATGCCGTTATTATACCTGAAAAAAAAATGTCCTTTTCATATTTAATTACAAGAGTTGACCGAATCTTAAATTGATTGCAATTCAAGATTTGTTCCAATTGATTGAATTGGAAATTGTCTTTAATTGCAAGCCGATATTTATATATATATATATATATATATATATATATATATTAATATGGCATTTTTCTTCACTGATTTGAATTGTGCCTAATTTTATTTTTAAAAGAAAAAAAAATTGGCAAGGCTATGTGAAGTCTGTAGCTTCATGATTGAAAATTGTTTCAATCATTGAATTTATATATATATATATATATATATATATATATATATGTATGTATATATAATAGTTTCAATCTTCATGTGTTTGACCCCAATTTTCTAGTTATTCCTTTAAAGAGCCACAGAAATATTTTATTCCAAAAGGGAACCCAAATTTTGATTTTGGAATTAATTAATTAAATTTCTAAAATAATGATTTTAGAATTTAATATTTGATGCATATTTATTTATTTATTTATTTATTTATTTATTTATTTTTGCTTAAGGAGTTTTAAGCATAATATTGGCATGGTTATGGATTTAGACCAAATTAATTTGATTAATTTAAATTATGTCATGCATTTTATCGCTTTGTTATGAATAAATAGGGTCGTGTATGTGTCTTGCCTTTCTATGTAATTCTCATGTAATTTCTCTTCTCATTAAATTCCCTTTGAACGTAACTCAAGGTTTCTTCCTTACGAATTTATGTAATTAGATTACATAGGTCAAATAAGATAAGAAATTATTTTATGAATCTATAGAGATGGCGAACAAGGTGAAGCAGGAATATGGTAGGACTTTCTTCTCAAAACATGCATGAACACATAGGTTTTGACAAAAAATTAATTTCCTTCCTGGCTCAAGGAAATTAATCTAAAAAAAAAAAGTCTAAAATCAAGCCGTGTAATTGAATTTATTACAATTATCTCAAAGTGTTGGTATTTTGCATGCTAAACTATAAGATTATTAATTAAATAATTAAAATCCCTCAAACAATATTAAATCTAAAGCCTTTCGTTCATACAGTAAGAGCAAGAGTTCTTTTTCGAGATTAGATTGTTGGGCATAACCAAGCTTACTCGACATTGAGTATGTTCAAACTATGGAATATGATTCCTAATTAATAGGTTGGATTTAGCTAATATCTTTATCCCAGTTGGGCATATCAAAGTATAAAGAATATTAAAGGCTAAGTTAGGGTAGCACTAAGAGCTTTAAGATTAAAAAATGTTAATTACCTAATTATCTGGTAGTTACATTTCATGTAATTGGTATTGGATACCTACCATTGAACTTAAGAGTGGTTTGTTGGGCATATCCAATGTTATTCTTAAAAAAATTGGATATCGGACTGCTAGGAAAGCTTCTAACGGGCTTTCCAGAGTCAATAGTGAGAGCTATTGTTTTGAAGAAAATTGTGGGTTAAATAAACATTTAATTAATGACCTAATAAAATGCATTTGATGTGCATATACATAGTCTAATATATCTTATCTTTCATTTGGGTCATTTGCATCATGACAAGAAATTTGAACTTATGTAGCATTTTGGAAACAAACAAGCTCACCGAATCAAAATTCTTTGACTGGTATAGAAATTTGAGAATCATTCTGATGCTTGTTTTTTAGTGTAGAAAATATTACCAACAAATTACACAATTAATCAAGTTTGAATTAAAATGTCAATCACTAAAACCCCACATATGAGCAAGTATACCCTTCGTATAGCAAGTATCGAATACATGAGAACTTAGGCTCCCACCTTAATTTACCAAAATCTTTATTGTTTAGTAAATAAAATAAGAAGAGACTAAAAAGGAAAATAAATAAAGATAAAAATAGATATAACTCAATGATGCAATTTAATGTGACAAGACAATTACTTGTGTTTCCCAAGTCATAAATCTACATAGATAAATTCCACTTCTGTTCTCAACCCATGGAATTACTATGTTTTGATTAAATTAACAGATTTGTCAATCAAACCAACATAACCAAAACATGCATTAAGCTCAATTCCTTATAAACATGAAATTAGCTAATGACTCTTTGTTTGAGGTGAAATCAACTAATCTTTAATTACTTTAGTTCTACAATCTTAACTTCTTCATTCAAGTTCATTAAGATTTGACAAATACGAAATCAATGCAATACACTCCTAACATCATTTTTTCAAGTCAATTAGAAGAACTCGCATCAATAACCAATTATAACAAGTAATCAAATAACAAATATAACAATAGGTTGATAAAAAATTTCAATTAACTCAAAATTATAATTTTCTAAATAATATCCAACTACAATGGAAACATTAAGCACATCATTGTTCTAGAAATGTAAACAAAGGGTAAAATATAAAATTATAGACAAGCATTTCTTTGTCTCTTGAAAACCTCATTTGAACAATGCTCTTTTGAGTGGTGATTGTGTTTTTCTTATATTTATAAGCCTCTTTGATACCAAAATTCATTGCTTGAGAAGTTTAGTCAGGATAGAATTAAGAAAATACCAAAATCCTTTGAAAAATACCAAATTCGTGCACAACCACCTTTGAGCAGAATGGACCTGGCGCCAGATCCAGTTGACCGTCATGGCGCCAAGTCCAGTCGACCCTCCTGTTTTTGTTGTTTGACTAGAATGAACTTGGCGCCTGGTCCCTTAGCTGGACCTAGCACTAGGTCTGTTATGGAAATTTCACATTTTTGTCGAAATCAACTCAAATCTATACAAATTTGTCAAAAACACTTTTTACAAACAAAATCTCAAATAGGAAGGAATATGCCTAAATATCATAACAAAAGTATCTCAAAACAACTTCAAATAACTAGAAAAAGAATTGTGATTTTAGCCTCTATCAATACCCCTACACTTGAACTTTTGCTTGTCCTCAAGCAAATAAGAATTAGAAAACTAAGCAAATGGCTTAAGGGAAAATAACTTTTCAACTTATCCTTAGAAAATTCATCCATAATAAAGGAATAATCTTCTTCCAACCTTAAATACAAAAACTTGTCATTCATTCAATCGTTTTAAAATATTTCAAACTCATGTATTAAATCAAAAAATCCCAAGGCCATCAAAGTTAAGTTAAATAAGCTTATATCTAGTAGAAGAAAATCATGGTACTTCTCAAGCAAAAACATAGATAACACAAATGATACAAGTCAAGCAATTTAACCAATTTCAGCATTATAAACTTAAATTTACACAACTCAAGTTAGTTTTTTCCTCTCAATTTCTTTTTTAAATGACTTCGGGAATTGATAGCCTCAAGTGAATGGATTTCTCTTTATGCATCGTATTGACCCCCTTATAGTCATCATTTATCATTTTTTTTAGTAGTTTTCTTTTTCTTTCTTCTTTCTTTCCTTACTCTCTTGCCTTCAGGATAGCCTTAAGAGAATATGATGCTTCTTTGTTTCTTCTCTTCCACTCTCGTATTGGCCCCATTTTCAGCAAAAGGTCTCTTTCTTTTCAAGAGATGAAAGCAATTTTTTTTTTTTTCAAATCACATTCTTTCCTTTTCACTCAATTTTTTTTATTATTATTTCAATTCCTCATAGTCCTTATTCACAACTCACAGTCAAGTAAACTTTAAATCTATAAGATAAGAATTAATCAACAACTCTTCCCATGCTTCATTACATCATCCATATTCAAGCTCAAAGAATAAAATAAGCCTCAAATACCAAATATAATCAAGGTTAACTTAAATTCTCAAGACTTAGCAAAAATCCAACTTAATACATAAGTTAAATAAAAATCCAACCATAATGAATGACAAATCCATATCCAAAATTAGTTAGAAAATCATCACTCCATTATAGACAAATAAGCTCAATTTAGCTCAAAAATCTCCAAACTTCCAAATTTTCAAAATTTTATTTCAATTTTTCAACAAAATTATTTGATACCAAGAAAACACCAAGATAATTGATAAAAACTTGCTCAAAGAATATTACTAAACCACTCCCGCACACTTAAACTAGACAATGTCCTCATTGGCAAAAAATTAACAAAAGAAATCATCTCCAAATGGACCAAAAATAATAATGGGGTAGAAAGTTTAAGCAATACTTCCGAAGTGTAATAAAGTTCCAATAAATATTAAAACATGGAATAGAGAGAAGAGCTTATCTAAGAGGACTTTATTTCGACCTACAAAAGAAAACACAAATAAAAACACAAGAAAAATCAAAACACACCTAAATAAAAGAAAACAAACTAAAGAAAAATACTAAAAAATCCTAAGAAAGCAAATAAAGACACAACTTACTCTCCTACACTTAAGATTGAAAATATTTTCCTTATTTGGGGGAAATAAGAAAACACTTAACAATGAAAAATGGAACTAGATAAAACAAAATAATGACTAAAAGATCTAAAGAAACCCAAATTCAAAACAAACCTTAAACACATAAAAAACATTCTTTCCACTCATCATGCTTCCTCATCAAACCCTTGTCAAAGAAGTTTAAGCTCAAAGGATAAAATAGGCAAGACGATTGGAGAACGACGGGAGATTTTTGAAAAAGTTCATGTTTATGAAAATAATTTTTTTTATTAAAATAGAACATATTAACCTTATTCTCTAACATTCCTTTAGATACACAAATATTTCTTGTCAATATATAAATGCACATGGTCTCTAAAGAATGCATCAAACTTGAAAGCACCATTTAACCCTTTAGAAGATTTGTTACAATAAATTCCCTTTAAAACTTAGCAATTGAGTTCTTAAAGATGGGATCAAGAAATCCTTACTTTTTGACACATCTACAAAAACTAAGTTACCTCCCTTTGAATGGGTGAATGGTGGAAATTACCACCATCCTCCAAGGACTTCTTATAATGTAGCGTTAAAAGATCCAACTCCTTAAGGTATGGTAAATTCAACACATCATCAATGGCATCATTATGATTCATGAGTTGAGAGGTACCTATAAATTCATATAACAAAGAAAAATTAGAAATATTAGATCATAGATTAGAATAAAAAATTTTCCCCATCACATTGTGCAATTACTTGTCATATCCTCTCTCATCTCCTTGGGGGTCCTTTGTGCAAATGTATGGGCCTTTATGGCATCTTCAACCAACTTGGCGAGTTGTGTTCTTTGATGGCTCATTCGTTGGGAAGCTTCTTTATGCCACTTAAGGGATGTGGTTGTGTTGGCAACAAAGGATTGGATTGAAATTTCAAGTGACGCCTTACTAAAAGCATTAATTCGAGCTTGAAACCTTGCCAACATCTCATCATTATAGCTCCTTTGACATTGTGCCCATGAATAATTGTCCATGATGATGTTACTCTCGTGCAAAAAGAAAAATAAAAATCAAATCGAAAAAAAAAATAAAAACAGACAAGAATAATGGAACAATAAAGAAAAGAAAAATACACAAATTAGAAATATTCATAAACTACCTAAATACAAAAATTAGTGATATATACAAATACAACAAAGGCTAAATCAACAAGACTAAAGTGTTTTCGATTATGCCCATCCTTGGCAACGGTGAGAAAAACTTGATGCATGTTTTTTAGTGTAAAAAATATAACCAACAAAATATATAATTAATGAAGTTTTAATTAAAATGTCAACCACTAAAACCACAAATATGGGCAAGTATACTCATTGTATAGTATAGGGAATGGCAAGTATCGAATCCACGAGAATTTAGGCTCCCAACTTATGTTTCCAATAAAATAAGAAGAGACTAAAAAGGAAAATAAATAAAGATGAAAATAGATATAACTTAAGAATGTAATTTAATGTAACTAGACAATTATCTTGTAAACACACTTAGCATTCATGACAGTCAATTGTAATATTGGCATCATGAGGGAATAAAAAGTAAAATTCAATCATTTCCCAAGTTATTAATCTACATAGATAAATTTTACTTCTTTTTTCAATCTATGGAATTACTATATTTTGATTAAATTAACAAATTTGTCAATCAAGCCAACATAATCAAAACATGCATTAAGCTCAATTCCTTATAAATATGAAATTAGCTAATGACCCTTTGTTCAAGGTGAAATAAACTAATCTTTAATTACTTTAGTCCTATAATCTTAATTTCATCGTTCAAGTCCATGAAGATTTGACAAATACGAAATCAATGAAATAAACTCCTAGCATAATTTTTTCAAGTCAATTAGAAGAACTCCCATCAAAAGCAAATGATAACAAGTAATCAAATATGAAAGATAACAATAGATTGATAAAAAATTCCAATTCATTCAAAATTATAATCTCCAAAATAATATCCAATTACAATCAAAATATTAAGTACGTCATTGTTATAAAAAAGTAAATAAAGGATAAAAGATAAAACTCATAAACAAGCCATTCTTCTTCTCTTAAAAACCTCATTTGAACAATGCTCATTTGAGTGGTGATTGAGTAGCTAGCTTGTATCCTTCAAATCACACATTTCTCTTGTATTTTTCTTGTATTTATAACCATCTTTAATACCAAATTTCATTTCTTGGGAAGTCTAGTCCGAGTAGAATCAGAAAATACAAAAATCCTTCAGAAAATACTAAATTCGTGCACAACCGCCTCTGAGCAGAGTAGACTTGATGCTGGGTGCAGTCGACCCTCCTGGCGCTAGGTCGATTCTATTCTTCCCCTAAGTTTTGCTCCATTTTTGTTGTTTAACCAGAATGGACCTGGTGCCTGGTCCCTTGGCTGGGCCTGGTGCTAGGTCTGTTCTGAAAATTTCACATTTTTGCTCGAAATCAACTCAAATATGCAAAAAATTGTTTAAAATATTTTTTACAAGTAAAATGTCAAATAGGAAGGAATGTGCCTAGTTATCATGATAAAAGTATCTCAAAACAACCTCTAATAACTAGGAATAGAATAGTGATTTTAGCCCCTATCACATTCTCAAATCAAAAAAGTTGTTCTACGCGTTAGATGCTCCAATTCCACCACCACAAGCTAATAATGCTCTTATTGAAAAGCATGAAGTTCATAAGAAGCATAAAGAGAAGAGTGATACATAATCTAGTATCATGTTGGCGTCAATGACCGCTGAGCTTAAAAAATAACATGAGTATATGGATGTTCATACTATTATCTTCCTTCTACGAGAGCTTTTTGATAAGTTGGGTCCAACAAGTTAATGGAAAGAAACAACCAATTAATCTTATAATAAGCACAAGTAATTAAATACCACGAATTACATTCAATTAATCAAAAGATTAAAGTAACTCTAAAAATCATGAATACCGAAACAATGTCAAGTTACAATAAAACAATTAACACATCATTGTTCAAGAAAAAGAAAGCACTCATAAACAAGCCTTTCAATTTCCAATGAAAGCTCCTCCAAGAATCAATGCTCCTTGAATTATTTCACTCTAGAAAATATAGGTGATGCACTCTAAATTATACCTAAGTCTCTATATTGTGCACCTCCCTCTTTCTAAGATAATTATCCTTTATTTATAGGCTTTCAAAGTTCCTAAAAGAATCTTAAGAAAAGAAGAAGTAATTGCCTAAAAATCCAAAACCAAAAAGGAATAGTAAATAAAATTCTAAAATAAAAATCTAAATAAACTTACGGAGTCCACCGCCCTTTTGAAATTGTGAAATTGGAAATCAATTGGATTTTGCATTTGTCGTTTTGTGCTGAAGCACAATTCTGGTTGAATTCAAATTGCTTAAACGAGCTTCAATTTGAGCTGTGAACAACCAAGCCATGAACTTGTTGAAGCCAAGCTACTGGGCCGTTTGCTACTTCTTTTTTCGTTGCTGTCTTGCCGGCTCAATTGAGCCACCATTGAATTTGTTGACTTCCTTTGTTGCTTTTCTTCTTTTGGCCCTACCAAATGTATTGCTTTTGTCCTTTAGTTCTCTTCCGTTTTGCTATGACCGAGCCGTGGCTTTTTTAGCCATTTTTCTCCTTCTCCAATTTCAGTTGCAATTGCCCTGTTTTATTCAATTTCTCTGCTATGCCAGTGTAAGACCAGCGCCGGCCCTCCTTTCTTGGGTTAGTGCTGGGTCTGTGCTGGAAAATTACACAATTAGCTCTAAATTTCACCTATTTTATATAAAATTACAAAAAAAGTATTTTTATAAGGAAAATATTAAATAGGATAGAATATGACTAGTTATTGTATAGAAAGTGTCTTAATTTAGTCTCAAATAACTAGAAAAATAATGATGATTTTAACCCCTATCACATACCCCCACACTTGAATCTTTACTTGTCCTTAAGTAAATACTTAAACAAAGCATTTAAAACAATTTATTCCTTTTCATATTCATATTCATCCATAACAAAGCCATAATTTTTTTTCAACCTTAGATACAAAATTGTCATTCATTCACCCTTTGAAAACCTTTGTAAACTCGTTCGTGAAATCAAATAATCCCAAGGCCATCAAAGTTAAGTTAAACAAGCTTATATCTAGTACATGAAAATTATTTCACTTCTCAAGCAAAAACATAGATAACATAAATCATACAAGTCAAGCCATTTAACCAATTCAAGCATTATAAACTCAAATTTACAAAACTCGAGTTAGTGAAATAAGAAAAACACTCCACTCTTCTTCTTCTTTTTTTTTTTTTCTATGACTTTGGGAATTGATAGCCTTAAGTGCATGGCTTTCTCTTCACATACCGTATTAGCTGAACACCCCACCTTTTTACTTTCAATTTGCTACTACCTGTAATGGGATGAGAATTTATATCAATGGCCAGAACGAAAGTTGATCGGTATATTGAGACGAATACTTTGGTGAAATAAAGTTTTGTCGGGACCTAGATGTAATTATTGGATTTGTTCTACCCATACCCTAAATTTTTGGAAGGCTATTAAGATTAATAAAATAAGAATTTTAGGATACTTTAGAAAGAGAAATTGATTAGTACATGAGACGCACGTTTTGGTGTAAAAAGTGCTACACGGGGCATTTTCGTCATTTTGACCGCGTTCGTGACTTCGACCACAAATTTGACCAGGTACAGAGGGAATTGAAGAATTTAAGTGTTACCAATGGATTCAGTGGAATTTTCGGAGTTGGATAGTGAAATAAAATATTTTTCCGTTACGAACCCGATTTTGGTCATTTCTGAAGAAAATAGAAATTGTGGTTGGAAATGGGACGTGTGGCTTCTTATGATTGGTGGATGAAAATAAGTGTCATTTAGTGATTGGTTAATGAGGTCAAGTGCTTCTATTTGATTGGTTGTAAGTTGAGATAATTTAGAGGGCCCATAAGAAATAAATAAGGATAACCCACAAGCATGACAATCTTGACCAAGTTGGACCACCTTTTAACTTCATTTGACCAAGATTAATTAAGCTAATCTTGATTTGAGCAAGTTAACCATGGTTGAATGTGCATGGCCATGCAAGATTAGAAAATATCTAATGGTTTTTGTGAATCCTAGGGATTTCTACAAAATTCTCCAATACTTCTGCAGGTTCTACATAATTCCAAGACCTTCTAGGATATTCCACAATTTTCTTTTGAATTCTATAAAGATCTAAGGGCTTCTAGAGTTGCCAAATCACCGTAGAATTCTTGAATATTCTAAATGACACCTAAGTAGATAGGTGGACCAATCAAGAGCTTCCAAATGTTTGAGATCATTTAATGAACCTTTGACTTGAAGACCATATTTCTCTATATATAGGCCATGACGGCCAACTAAAATGGCTTTAGATAGATTTCGGAGCAAACAAGAGAGAAAAGAGAAGAGAAAGGAAAAACAAAATAGAGAAGAGAGAGAGAGGAAATTCGGAAATAGAGAGGAGAGAGAGAGAGAGGGAAGAACAAGAAGATGCTTGCGCTGTTTAGCCTCCAAACGCAGCAAAGAAAAGGTAAGGATCTACCTTGCTTGAAGTAAAGTTATTATACAAAGCATGGAGACCATTTTGGTATACATATTTTAAGATGTTATATATGAATTATGGAAACTAGCTAGGTGAAGTTGTGGAAAAATATGATTGAGGCTGTCGGTTTTCTTGCTGTACTATGGTGAAATTTTTTGTTTTATGTATGACTGGAAATCAGTGGCTTTAAGGGTATTGGAAGGAAAATTGAGTGAATTAATGGTTCCAAAGTGTTAAAGATTAAAGGAGAACAAAGGAAAGCATGAATAGTAGGTTTGAGGCAAAACTACTGAGGCTGTTTTTTTCCCATTACCGTGATACTAGAACCAGAAATCTAAAAAAATCGTAAACTAAATTAAATTTAAGAGTCTTACGGTCATTTTGGTATATCATGGAGCTAAATCGGAGTTGTAAATTGAAAGTTATGGTGAAAATAGTAAAAAGTGCCAAATCAGTAACGGGATTTTACTGCTGGATCTTTGTGTTCAAAACTGAACAAAATGGACAACAGAATTGGTATTCCATGAATTGGAACTTGTAAAGGAATGTCTTAAGGACATTTTACAACTGGTTTGACACCATTTGGATTTTTGAATTGAATGTTATGTGCAAAACGAAATGGTGTGTCATACCAGTAAAATTCCAGAAAGTAGTCCAAAAATGAATGAACTTAAGGGTGATTAATTATGTGATTTTGGATAAAATAATTAGGGAAACATGAAGTGAATCCCTTGTTTATGAAGGGAGGAGGGATGTGGAAAAGGAAAACGAAAGAATTGATCAAACGACGGAAAAATGACGCGAACAAAAGTTAAATGTTTTCCTTGACCGACTGCTAACCATCGGTCTCGTTGTCTAACCATCGGCCCCCGTCGGCTAAACGACGGTTGGACGTTGGCGAACCGTCGGGCATGTGGGCTACCCGTCGGCTATTTTTCGGCCAAACACGAATTGGCCCGAAAACGATGTTTGATGTAGGTTTAGCAATAAATGGTCAACGGAACATCGAAAACGGTAGAAACGAAGGTTAAACGGCCATGAACGGAAATGATTGCTTAGGACACGAGGTGAGTCCCTTAGATTTCTTAAACTCTTTTAAAGTTAGTGTGCATTGTTTTTCCATGAAATGCTATATTATTTACCGTTTGGAACGTTTTATAGAAATATGTTTGGAAACATTGAATTTAATCCACTTTTGAGATTAGAATTCTGGATTTCCTTAAATAAGTTCCTTTTTGGAATTAAGTATTTGGAAAATTTTTCAAATGTCCTTATTGGAATATTTTATGAAAACCTTTGGAACTCGGGTATTCAGTAAATGACCGAAATATCCTTATTGGAACTCTTATAAATATTTCTCAAATCGGGTAAGGGTAAAAGACCCGAATACCTTCGGAAAATCTTTTGAAAATCGGGTATCGGTAAAATGACCTGAATACCCTTGAAAATGACTTTTGTGATCGAGTATGGGGAAAATAACCCAGTTACTCTTGGGAACACGTTTTGATGTTTGAATAGAACCCTTTATCTGGTTTCAACATGATTTTGGAAAAATACTGTTTTGCCCCAAAGCTGTTTTGATATGAAAATTCTGTGTGAACAGATAACCCCTCTGGCCTGATTAGCCAAACGGGGTTAGTATTGGTGACATTGAGTACTCAGCAAGGACTTTGATCTTTGTACTAGCCCATGTTAGAGAGAGATGACCCTAAGTAACCTAATCAGTTCTGGGGATTGTTTTACTCCAAACAAGGTGACAGGACATTGAGATGAGTCATCTTGGCTAGCCATTTTGAGCCTGGTAATTGCCTATTAATTATGATGGTGGATTGTTCACGTGATACTGGGTGGGTACACTAGGTGTGTTCAATCCCTTGCCACCTCAATAGTGATTGACGTCAGGATTAAGACCCCTAGCTTGTGGTGGCAAGTAAAAGATCCCTTAGTGCAAGGTGAGGTACATTTGGACGCTGCTCACCGTTCCGGCATGACACGGGTGACGTGCTATAAGGCGCAGTCCCTGGCACAAAAGACCGTGTAGCCGAAGGTAAGGACTGTGGGACTTGCATACAGGCCGACCTTCTGTTGGAGAAGTGCCTATGATTGGAAAAAAATGGGGTAATAATTTGAAAGTTGAAATACCGTTGTCCAAAAAATTATTGAGTTCTAAATACACTCTTTATTAAAGAGTTTTGGATTCATTTCTAATGAACAAATGATATGTTATTTCATAAAAGTTTTGTGTACTCTACTTCTTTAATAAAACATTAGCACACATGGGACTCACTAAGTGATTTTCTACTCACACGTGTCTTTTACCTTACCCTTTTGTAGGATCCGGAGTTGAAAGGATCTAAGGATAGAGGACGATACCACAATGACAGCAGAAAAGGTTCAGACGTTTCCTTTTTTGGATAACGTACCTTATTAATGAGGTTGAATGGAAACTTTCATGTATGAAATTATTTATTACTTGTGCGCACTTGACCATCAATATGGGTTGTTGTAGGAATCTGGACTTGCATACTCTGTTGATTTCCGTTATAAAGACCCCTTGTCACATATTACTCTGTGATATGCTTCTGCTGTACTTTTAGTATGGGTGTTATATTGGCCCCCTTCATCACTAATCATTTTTTCCTCTAGTAATTTTTCAACATTTTTCTTCTTTGCTTTTTCTTACCTTTTTGCCTTCAGGATAGCCTCAAGAGAGTGCACCGAATACATTTGTTACTTCTCCCCATAATGACCCCCTTTTCAGCTAAAGGACTTCAAAGATAAAAACAATAAGAGAATTTTTTTTCTTTTTCAACTCAATTTTTTTCTCATATATTTTTTTCCACTTTTTTTTTTTTTTTTTTGCATTCGTTATTCAAAACTCAAAGTTAAGCAAATTCTAAATACATAATACAAGAATTAATCAACAACTCTTCCCATATTTCATCATATCATCCATATTCAAACTCAAAGAATAAAATAAAACTCAAAAACCAAATATAACCAAGGTTAACTTAAATACTCAAGACTTAGCAAAATCTAACTTAATACACAAGTTTACCTTTTTAATAAAATCCTACCACACTGAATGACAAATCCATATCCAAAGTTAAAAAGGAAATCATATCTTCATTATAAAGAAATAAACTCAATTTATCTCTAAATCATCAAAGTTTCAAAATTTCAAACATATTAAATTTTAAATTTTCTCCAAGATGATTTTTTTCAAGATGGCAACATGGTTGTCCAAATTTCAAATTCCAAAGTAACTCAACAACAAGAAATCATCAAGATAATTGATAAAGACTAAGAATATCACCAAACCACTCCCCCACACTTAAACTGGACATTGTCCTCAATGGCCAAAAATAAACACATTAAAGCATCTCCAATGGGACCACAATTGAAAAGGGGTAGAAAGTTTGAGCAATACTCCCCAAGTGTAGATTAGCTCCAAGATATGAGAAGTTCTTTCCTCAAGAAGTTGGAAGAATTATTGTCAACAAAATTTAACCTACAAAAAGAAAAATGAACACACAAGTAAAAGCATAAAGAGTAATTGAAATAAAATAAAAATCAAGGGAGAAAAAAAATAGAAAGTTGAAGCCTTTAAATCCCCCTCGAAGTAGAGCCTCCAAACGGGCCTCCAGATTGTCCAAAAGAACCACCAAACAGACCACCACAACCTCCAAACGGCTCACAAAATCCTCTTTATCTCAACTAAACCCACTTTGCAATTGGTTCGCTTTTTTGTGAAGAATTTTTCTAGACTTTTGATGCTCAAAGAAAACAAGAAGAATATCCAACGTAGATAGCAAAAGTACAATGTCACCCAATCGTCAATCATCATAGCAAACTATCACAACGAGGTTCTATTTTCCAAGATGTCTAAATTGGCAAAAATTTAGAAAAAATACATAGCTCACCTTTAGAAGCAATCACAAGACTTACAATCCATTCTATGCATTTTTGTCCCACCAAATAAACTCAACAATGATTTGTCCATGTCTAGTAAATTTTTCCTCAAAAACACATATACACAATGCCAAGAAATTCAAGAGGATAAAATCGAGAAAGTTTTACACCACTATGTTCCCCAACATGTGAGCTCTAAATTTTTTTTTTTTTTAATTCATGAGGGATAATGCATAAGAAGAGGAAGATGAAAATGAAGGGGAAGACAAAGATGAAGGGAAGGAATAAAAGTATCAATCTAGGGGAATAGGGAAAAAAAAAAGAAGAAAGAAAGAAAAATAGAAGAACAAGACAAATAAGGGAAACAAACAAGAAAATCAAAGAAAAAGAAAACAAGAAGAAAAATACAAGGTAAGAAAATTTTGGGAAGAAAATAAAAAGGGTAAGGGAACAAACGAAAAAGAATTAAAAGAAAAGGAGAAGATTTTTTTTTTTTTAATATAGCTAAAAACCTTCCTAATTGAATGCATGACCACAATACATTTAAAACAAGGATTCATAAATTAATTATTAAACTAAGATTAAAAATTGGAAATAAAGAAATAAATAATAAAATAAAATAAATTCAGTCCCGTCTAAAATATCGTGTTAGCAAAAGTCCAAACCTGAAAATCAAAAGAGTTAGTATTGATTCCGAATTATAGATGTAAAAATCAACAAATTAAAAACATCATTATTACACATATTCCACATTAACATTAGGTTAGTAAAATTAAATAACTAAATATGCAATAAATACAAACATACAAAGACAAGTGAGTTATTATGAACATGTATATACCTCCATACATATTTACAACATATAGCGAAATTAAAATAAAATTATACAAACAACAAAATAGGGCACTTACTCATACAAGGAATGTATATACATATTTACATATTTACATATGAACATATAAACATGGTTAAATCAATGAAATCCAACCTTTCATGATATTGTTTCCCAACAACGGCGCCAAAAAATTAAAGTGTATGAATTTGGGTATAAAAATCATATAAAAATAAGCACATTCCAAATCAAGTTTAAATTAAAATGTTAACCCCAAATTACGCATATGAGCAAGCGTACTCATCATTAAGTATAGTATAGGGTTTAAAACGAGTGTCGATCATCATTAAGTATAGTATAGGGTTTAAAACGAGTGTCGATCCTTAAGGAACAAGTATGTGTTAATCACTTTTCTATCATTGTTTAACTGGCTCAACAAAGTGAAAAAGAATAAAAAGGAAAATAAAATAAAATATACATGTCAAGGATGGAGAATTATGTAACTTAAACCATTATTTTGACAAACATGATCTTAAAGTTCCCAATCATTATCATAACTAATTATCCTCTTGGCAACATGAATGATTAATATAGATTTACTTTTTTGGTCAATCCATGAAATCACTATCTTCTAGAAAAATTAGCATCACATGGCCAGTCTCAACTAATTCACCCAAAAGATGCATTAAACACAATCTTTGATTAAATTTCCGTGGTCTCGGCAAACTTAAAACATGAAGCTAACCAATGAATCCTTGGTCTGGGCAGACATCAATTAGCCTTTAACTACCCAGTTCTTAACAATTAACCCCGTTGGTCGAGCAAGTTAGTAGACAACAAATACAAAATCAATCAACTGAAACCACCATCAACCCCTTTGGTCTAGCAAGTTAATGGAAAGAAACAACCAATTAATCTTATAATAAGCACAAGTAACTAAATACCAAGAATAACAATCAATTAATCAAAAGATCAAAATAACTCTGAAAATCATGAATACAAAAACAATGTTAAGTTACAATAAAGCAATTAACATATCATTGTTCAGAAAAAGAAAGCACTCATAGACAAGCCTTTCAATTTCCAATGAAAGCTCCTCCAAGAATCAATGCTTCTTGAATTATTTCTTTCAAGAAAATATTGGTGATGCACTCTAAAATATACCTAAGTCTCTATATTGTGAAGCACCCTCTTTCTAAGATAATTAGCCTTTATTTATAGGCTTAAAAGTTCCTAAAAGAATCCTAAGAAAAGAAGAAGTAATTGCCTAAAAATCCAAAACCAAAAAGGAGTAGTAAATAAAATTCTAAAATAAAAATCTAAATAAACTTAAGAGATCCACTGCCCTTTTGAAATTGTGAAATTGGAAATCTATTAGATTTTGCTTTTGTCATTTTGTGCTGAAGCACAATTCTGGTGGAATTGAAATTGCTTAAACGGGCTTCAATTTGAGCCATGAACAACCGAGCCATGAACTTGCTGGAGCCAAGCTACTGGGCCATTTGCTACTTCCTTTTTCATTGCTGTAGCATCGGCTCAATTGAGCCACCAATGAATTTGTTGACTTCCTTTGTTGCTTTTCTTCTCTTAACCCTACCATATGTATTACTTTGTCCTTTAGTTCTCTTCCATTTAGCTGTTATCGAGCCGTGGCTTTTTTAGCCATTTTTCTCCTTCTCTAATTTCAATTGCAATTGCCCTATTTCATTTAACTTCTCTGCTATGCTAGTGTAAGACCGGCGTCAGCTCTCCTTTCTTGGGCTGGTGTTGGGTCTGTGCTGGAAATTTACACAATTAGCTCCAAATTTCACCTATTTTTGCATAAAATTACATAAAAGCATTTTTTATAAGGGAAATATTAAATAGGAAGGAATATAACTAGTTATTGTTTAAAAAGTGTCTTAATTTAGCCTCAAATAAATAGGAAAATAATGATGATTTTAATCCATATCACATCTACCATTCTTAGACCTCTAGTTCAATGTTCCACAACTCCTGGAATGTTTTCGCTTTCCAATAGAGCTTTCTTGAAGCAAACATCCAGGTCATGTTCCCCAGGGCCCTAGATATTTAGATTATTTGAACATTCACAAGGAGCGATATAGTGCAGAAGCTATCTTGTATAAGTTGTCTTAACAAACTAGTCACATATGTCTAACATACAAGTATATCGGCTATACGATAGAACCTCAACTACAATATATCAAAGTACATGCTTCTAGCTTCGCCAGACCACCAACTTATACTCAAGCGGTAGAGTATTAGTCCATACTGTAATAGTAATAATCTGAGTTTTTTTTTTCTAAATAGTACTTTTAGAAACTACTATTATAGGTCCTATTCTACGTATTCGAAATACGCTCATGCTATGAAGTGAGTGGACTACTCACTAGCTAAGGTAAGCCATTCCCTATTTGAAATTCATAACACAATAACTTAAACATGATAAGATTTCCATTCTCACCAATCGGTTAAGAACAAACGCTTATGTGTTAAGTAATCTGTTATCCCTACCTTACCATGATAGACCACCATAGATCATTTACTTAAACACAATGAGTCCTTCCAAATGTAAATCGTGCACAAATAAAATGTAAACTCACAAATAAATTTTTTAAGAATAAATTATTTTATTAATAAATTCAATAATTATATTAGAAACTTAGTCTAGAGGGCATACATTCCAATAATCTCCCACTTGTACTCTTAGACTAAGAAAGTCCGTAGGTGCCCACCCTTAAGGCATATAAGTGTCTCTTGAAGACTCTCTGAACCAAAAACTTAGTGACGGGATCTGTTAGGTCATTCTTTGAGGCTATCTGTTCCATCATGATTTCCCGTCTCTCGATGAAATCTCAGATCAGGTGGTACATCCTCGTAATGTGCTTCCCCTTCTTATGGTTCCTAAGTTCATTGGATTGTGAGACTGCTCTAGTATTGTCGCAATACACCACAATTGATCTGTCCATGTATGGCATGACTCCAAGTTCTGAAAGGAACTTCCGAAGCCAGACTGCTTCTTTGGATGCCTCCGAAGCTACCACATACTCAGCTTTTCATCGTTGAGTCAACAATGCAAAATTACTTGATACTTCCCCATAAAAAAGCTTCTCCAGATAACGTGAAGACATATCCACTAGTGGATTTTCTCTCATCCTTATCTGTCTAGAAGTCTGAGTCTGTTCATTCAATAAGAACCAAGTCATCAGCCCTGTGAACCAGCATATAATCTCTCGTACCTTTGAAGTAATGAGAATATGCTTTACATCTTGCCCGTGAACCTTCCCAGGATTTGGCTAATATATGCTAACTAAGCCTATGACAAAGTAGATATCTGGCCTAGTATATAGTATAGCGTACATGAGACTTCCTATAGCCGAAGCATAAGGAATTCTACTCATTCTTTTTTTTTTCTTCTTGGGACATAGGACTGTCCTTTGAACAAAAAGACAACCCATGTCTGCAAGGGATTACAGCTCCCTTACATAAGTCCATGCTAACTTGGCCAGCATCTTGTCAATGTATGTCGCTTTGGATAATCTTAACATTCTCTGCTTCCTATTTCTAAAAAGCTTAATCATGCGAATGTAACTGGTTTCTCCCAAGTCCTTCATACTGAATTAATTTGATAGCTAAACCTAATTTTTCAACATCATTCCTAACGAGTAAAATGTCATCCATATATAGGACAAAAAAAACCACATTTATGCCTTCCAATTTTTTGCACATGATAGGGGCTAAATTAGTCATATTTTTCCTAGTTATTTGAGGTTCTTTTGTAATACATTTTGTTTAATAACTAGCCATATTCCTTCATATTTGAGATTTTACCCTTGGAAAGGTATTCTATGCATTATTTCAGATTTTAGGGGTAAAACGAAGAAAAAATGTCGCAAAACAGAATAGAGGTGGTGCAGGCCAGGATAGAGGAACTGGTGCCGGCCATGTGCTGATGACACGAACTTCGAAGCGACGAAAAATTGTTGAAATGAGATCGGAACAGAATGGAACTGGCGCAAGCTCCAGTAGCTAAGGTGGTGCCGGGTGCACTCTGGACAACATGTTGCTGCAATCAAGAAAAAATCGGCGAACGACTGGAGAAATAGAACACAACCAGTGCCGGCTCCAGTAGCCAATGGGAGGCCAGTTGTGCCTTGAGGAAAAGATGGGATCTTGATTTTTGGACGTGATTTTTGGTAATCTATGGAGTTTTAGTAGCTTCCTACTTCTACTCGGCCAAGAACATTACACTAACGAGTTTAGGCACTTCTTAAGCCTATAAATAGATTGAAAATACAAGAGAAAAGGGGGAGAATTCATTGATCATCATAGAAAATCACTCAAATCAAAAGAGAAATTCTTCAATTCAAGGAGAGTTATACAAAAAGGTCTTCAAAAGAAGAAGAATGAGGCTTGTCTATGAGTGCTTTCTTTTACTTTGTTTTCTTTTTCTTGACAATGATGTATTAATTATTTTATTGTAATTTAACATTTTTTTAGATATTCATGATTTTTAGAGTTGTTTAATCTTTTGATTAATTGATTATTATTCTTGGTATTTGATTACTTGTGATTATTACAAGATTAATTGGTTTGTTCTTTCCATTAACTTGCTTAGATAAAAGGGTTGATAGTGGTTTCAATTTGTTAGTTTCGTATTTGTTAGCTCTTAACTTGCTTGGACAAAGGGGTTAAGAGTAAGGATAAAGTAGTTCAAGGTTAATTGATGTCTGCTAGGATATGGATTCATTGGTTAATTTCATGTGTAATTTGCCAGGGATGGGAATTAAATCAAGGACTGTGGTTAATGCATCTTTTAGGTGAATTAGTTGAGACATGATATGTGATACTCGTTTATCAAGAAGATAGGGATTCATGGATTGGACAAATAAGTGAATCTACCTTAATCCTTCATGATGCCAAGAGAATAATTAGTTATGATAATGATTAGGTACTTTAAGATCATGATTGTCAAAATAATGGTTTGAGTTATATACTTCTCCATCCTTGACATGTATATATATTTATTTTATTTTAGTTTATTTTCTTTTTTATTTCTTTTTCACTTTATCTAGTCGGTTAAACAGTGAAAGAAAGGTGAATAATGTATACTTGTTCTTGGAGGATCGATACTCGTTTGAACCCTATGCTATGTTAATGATGAGTACGCTTGCTCATATTTGTAATTTAGGGTTAATGTTTTAATTTAAACTTGATTGGGAATGTGCTTATTTTTATTTGATTTTTTTATACCCAAATTCAGACACATCAGTACACACATGGTTCATCCTCGTTTTGAATGAAATCGTAATAATTTACAGTCTCGTCAAAATGAATGTTCCATGGTCTATATGCCAACTTAAGTCCATAAATGGACTTTTAAGCTTGCAAACCATATGTTCCTAGTCTTTAGCAATAAAACCTTTCGATTGGGATATATAGATGTCTTCACTAAGATGGCCATTAAAAAATACCGTCTTGACATCTATTTGCCATATCTCATAGTCGTAATGACATGCGATGGCAAGAAGGATATGTATGGACTTAAGCATGGCTACTGGGGAAACAGTTTCCTCGTAATTGATTCCCTCTTTCTGAGTATACCATTTCTCTACAAGCCTAGCTTTGAAGGTTTCCACAGTCCCATCTACTCCCCTTTTCCTCTTGTATACTCACTTACACCCAATAGATTTTATCGCTTTAGGTGAAGTTACAAGATCCCAAACTTAATTGAAGTACATAAACTCAATCTCGGCTTTCATTGCTTCATGCCATATTTTGCATCGACATCAGCAACAACCTCATCGTATCTAGTGGGATCTTGTTCTTGATAGTCAGAGACAAGCTCGAAAGCCACTCTTGTCCATCTTTCTGGAACCCTAGATACCCTCCCACTATGACGAGGCTCTATTTGTACTAGTTCTTGAGGCTGTGCCTCTTCTTTTTCCACAATCGAGTCTGAAGAAATTGATCTCGAAGATAACTTCTCATCAAGTTCCAACCTCGTTGAACCTTTAGTGGAAGTACTTTGTGTGAAACCCCAATTAAAACCAACCCTAGAGTAAGGGGGTCGGGATGCATATCATATTTTCTTGCATGCATAAATATATTTTTTTGTATGATTTTATATGCTTTGGATATGTGATTTATAAACTAGAAGGCTTAATTGTGCTTATCGAGTAAGAAGGGCAAAATGGTAATTTTACTGGAGGTGGAAATAGGGAGATAGCTTGAGGATTAAATAGGAAAAATATTTGGGAGAGAAAATAAGAACAAGAGTTGTTGTGGTTTAGTGGTTAGAGCTTTGGAATAAATTCTTGAGGTCTTGAGTTCAAATTCCATCATTTGAGTTTTAGCATGATTAAATTTTATTTTAGATAGGTATGCTATTTTCGGCCCTTGCATGCCTTAGGAAGGAATAGAAATATTGTCCTAGGGGAGACATGAAAGGAATGTCCTAATCCTACTCTTGTGCCCTACAAAAATTCCTAAGAGATTCATACCCTTTTTGTTCTCTAGCTTACCTTAATTCTTGATCAAATAAGTTGATTAATTTATCTAAGCCATTATATTTACAGAAAATTCCGGTAAGGTTCTGTGATTATGAAGCTTCGAAAATGCCTCTTGTAGGATGGAATTTTAACTGAAAATGGGGAAGAGTTATGGAAGGTTCCTAAGAGAATTAATCTCGATGGTTGAACCTTCAAACTCCAACCTATGTGTATTCATCTTCTTCATGTAGTAATCTGGAAAATTTTTCCAGCTTATTGATCAATCCAATTGTTGAAATCTTCAGCCATCTTTCCCTCTCAAATACTACTAGAAAAATAAACAATTTACTCAGCTTGAAGACTGAAAACTTTGGCCAAAATTTGGACTGCACAAAGCTATGCAAACTAGAGAAAAATTCTGGGCAGAATTCGCAGCTTAATAGTCTAAAAACCAAGCTACTTCTTCTAGACTTCAAACTAGTATTTCATCTATGACTTTCCTCCATAAAGAAGGCTGGAAACCAGCCTTACAGTACCCTCCAATACCCCTTCAAACCTACTGCAAATCGGATGGAGCATGGCAGAAAAAACTGCACAAAATTTCCAGCAAAACCTTCAAGCAAGCAACTAGAAATTCCAACTATGTTTTTCTCCTCACCCTTGTCCGAAACTCACACCATTTTTCTGTAAAACCAACCTTAGTCAACCAAGGACTAAACTTCATCATCTCCACCATTGTTCAACATGAAAAGACCTCCATGGCCATCCCTTGAATCATTCTATCAATCACTGCAATCAAGCCTTCAATTGGAGTCCAAAATTCCAGTAAATTATTTCATCAAACTTCCATGGATTAAACCTCAACCATCCAGAAAATTACCTCACCATTGCACTCCATAATTCAGCCACCGTAAAGCTCATTCAAACATCATTCATCTCAGCAAAATTCTAGCCAAACCAGTCGGCCATTGAAGCTCAAAAGACCTCCTTCAACCAAGATATTCTAACCATATTTGCTACCATAATTCACTCCCTAAATTACTCTTTTTGAATTTCAAACAACCAGCTTTCATTTTTCTCGCAAATTTGAAAATTCAATCACCAGAATTCCCAAATCCATTTAGCCATCCTTTCCAAGCAAAATTTTGACCAGCTTTCCTCTATTCTCTCAAAACCACCAAGAACACCAAGAACACCAAGAACACACACCACTATTCTCCAAGCCTAAGACCACTCTAAACCCTTTCAATCTTCTCCAAAAACTCCAGATCACATATACTCACTCTCATGAATCCATTTCTAAAATTTATAACACCAAACACTGAAATCAAGGTTTCATTTTCGAATAAAAAATCAGAATTTTCTTTAAGGCTCAAGAACACTCTCAATGTAAGCATGAACGACTATGTACAACTTCCTTCATCTTCGACCTTTAATGGAATATACTAATAAACTCTCTCTTCCTCTCTCTCTCTCTCTCTCTCTCTCTCTCTCTCTCTCTCTCTCTCTCTCTCTCTCGCTCTCGAAATAGTTACTCTAACCATGGCCATTTTCCTTCTTCCTCCCTGGACGGATCAAGCCTTCCAAGCGTGAGGATTCTCTTGAAACGTCTGCAAGGTAGTCATCATTCAAGTAAGCCTCTTCAATCTTCTTTTTAAATTCGAGATTTATGTCTTTTGGATGTTGTTGGAAAATGATGGATTATGTTTGGAGATTGAGCATGTGTTTATATGATGGAGTTGAGATTGAAGTATGAGGATGAATGTGTTTATATGATGGAGTTGGGATTGATGCATGAGGATGATTTGTCTTGATTGAATTTTATGATGTTTTAGGGTTTGTTGCATGCCTTCATATTTTGAGTAGTATGAATGATTAAGCATGCTAGATATTATGTCACCTTCGGTGAATAGGGTTTTCTGTTCTTGTATCCTTGTAGAAGCCATGAAAATGATTATGTTTAGTGAAGTTTGGATCATGGGTTAGTAGTTATGGATCTATGCATTTATTCATGATTTGGATGGTTTGTTGATTGGTGTAGAGTGTATGTTCATGGTTAGCAATAGGAACTACGATCATGACCTTGATGTTCCTAATCTATTTACGTTATCCAATTTTATTTCATTAATAAAAATTAATACTATATTTTCTTCTGGAGATTTTGAAAGCCCTAGGAAAATGTGGATTTGGATTGTTATATGAAATAATGATATTTTAACCAAATGAATGATATCTTTTGTTAAAATTAAAGTATAAAAATATTATATATAATAATAATATTAAATAAAGTCTTTTATATAAATAATCATAATAGATAAAATATTAACCTTGTAAGTCATATGTTCATAAATACTAATAAAATTTATTTATTATCTTTTAATCAAAACATATTAAAATTTACTTATTATAAATTTTACTTAGCAATTATTTTCTAACCATTAATTATTAATAGATTATTTTTTTAAATAATATCATCTAGGGCCTAGGACCCTTCATCAAATAAACCTTAATTTATTTATTACAAGATTTAGACCTACAACTTATTAGAAACTATTTATCAAAATCGAGTTATTTTATTATCAAGCTAGATTTATTTTATAAAATTCTTTTTATCATCTAGCCTTAAAGTTTGGGACACAAAGGTCATGATTGTAGTAAGTTGAGCTAGGATTATTTGTGAAAGCAAATTTTGGCTTGAGTTTCATTATGGCTTGTGTTTACCCCAGGCTGGGTTAGGTTAGCTTTTGGAGATCTTTGATTTATCTCGAGCAAAGGATCAAGTAAGCTCCTATATAAAACTTGTTTGTTGTAAAAGGTTACTATGGCAAGCTAAACACGAAGTATGTGAAAACTGATTTGGTAAAGGCAATTAAGGACTGTTTCCTTACTTGTTTCAATCAAACCAATTATTTGAAAATCAATAAGTAGTTTTACTCAAACACCAAACTGTTTCTAAAACCAAATTTGACACGGACTTTAGAAACCCTTAATCGCCATTTTCAGGTAAAGCTATGTTTTACCAGTTTTCTCCCAAGTGAAATAAACTACGTTGAGTACTCAATAAGGGTAGGCTAGTAGTACTAGTTTTGAAGAGCAAGAGTGAGTCTTCTGGCAAGAGGCCACCTTCAGAAGATGAACTCAACTTGGAAAAGCGGCAGTACTACTTAGTCATGCCAGTCCGAGCTAGCAAGTTTCTGTCATGTGGACTGTGTGTTGCCGGAGTGGACAACCGATTTTGTTTGGGTGTAGAGAATGAGGAGTGTCTTACTTGGTAGGCCGATCACCTACTTTTTGTTAGTCTGCACAAAGTGTGGCATTCTGACCGTTGTACGGTTATGGGGCCCAACGTGTGGTAACCCATGGCCGCCCTTTTGAGTGGTTGATTTTATTGTACGTGTATGGTTGGAAAAGCCAAAACGCCACTCTTGATTTTTAACATTTTTTATTGCTTGCCAGTACTTTTTCTTATGAAGTTCTTACACCTTGCATACATGAACTGCTTTCACTGAACACGCAAAGTACACACGGACTTACTAAGATTTTTATCTCATCACCCTTTTGCCACGTTTTTAGGTCGGTCCTGCTGTGGAGATATGTAGATAATTTGTTGCTTGCTTTGAAGGCCTTGTGTTATTTTCTATATGTATTGCTTTGAGAGGCAAGAGTATTCAATGTATTTGTCAATTTGTCTTGAATTCTTGGATTGTAATAAGTTTTAATTTTAAAGTATTGTTTTATTTTTGTTTGTGTGACCTAATTATAAAGACCCCTTATTCTTTAGATGGGGTGACATCCCTGGCCCTGTTGGGCCTAGGTAGTGGGGTGTTACAAATGGTATCTGAGACTAGGTTTAGGCTAATATTGATAGTATATGTTATGTTTATTTAAGTTCAAATCTTTATCTAACCTGTCTTGTTTATGCTGTAGAATGGTTAGAATGCTCAGAACCACGAGAAAGGGGCAGCAATGGCATCCTCCTATGCCTATCTACCCAAAAGACCTTCCAGTACCTCAGCCTACTCCTCAGCCAGTTATTCCTTTGGAAGATAGCAGTGATGATGAGGTTCCAATCATTGAGCCACCCCCAATACCTGTGATAGATTTGAGTTCTAACAGTGAAGATGAGGAGATAGACGTGGGTATGTTCCCTACCCTCCTAGCCCCATAGATGATTTATCAATAGATAGTGATGACCTAGGGGAGAGAGATTATGAATCTCCACCTAGGCCTTCCTTCATTCCTCTACCTAGCCAGGTTGAGACTGGGGACAGTTCTAGGCGACTCGGGAAGGAGCCAATGGAGGGGTTTGTCAGTAGGGCTGGGATAGACTTCTTTAAGAACTCTGGCGGATAGTTGTATGAGCCTGATCTTGAAGATTCTAATGAGGACTATGGGGGCTAAGAGTTATTATGATCAAGATGTTTATTTATTATTTTTCATAAACCTCTATGTTAAGGAGTTTTATTTTTGTTTTCTGTTTAAATTCAAATTTATGCAAATAAGAGTACCTGAGTACTCTAAGATTTGAGGAAAATTTATGAGCAATTCTTTAGACAAAAACTTGAATCTGATTTTCTTTTACTTGAATCTGACTGTGAATGCATGTACAACTAAAATGATTTAATCATTGAATGCATAAACTTATCATTTGGGCATGGTTTAGAATGGCACCCAAGCGTCGTGTAGCTTCGTCAAGCAGGAGAATTCCGGAAGCAGACTATGTGGCACCAGAAGTTGAGACAACCCAGATGCAATCACCCAATCGGGGTAATGAAAGTGAACCAGATATAGGAATGGGGTCTGAAGCACCGGTTGAAGGGATGATGGGGTAAGCATTTAGTAAGATGGCAGAGATACTACATACTTTGACTGAGTGGAGAAATCCCAGGAGAGAGGATGAGACATTGGAGCGATTTTTGAAATTTCAGCCGCCTGTCTTCTTGGGCGAAGCTGAGCAATGGATCGAGCAGATGGAAGACATATTTGCAACGCTCCAGTACACTGAGAAGCGAATGGTTAAGTTTGCTGCATTCCGTTTGAGGGGCCCAGCTCGGGCATGGTGGCAGGGGTTCAGGACAACTAGGAGATTGTTGATCAGGAACAGACGTGGACCAACTTTGTTGAAGCATTCAGGACTGAGTATATCCCTCAGTGGATAGTGGAAAAGCAGGAGGATGAGTTCCAGAATTTAAAGTAGGGAGGTATGACAGTGGCCCAATACGCAGCCCGGTTCACCCAGCTATTGAAGTACTGCAAGAGGCTAGTGGACATCGAGCAGAATAGGTCGAGGCAGTTTGTCAAGGGATTGAGGCAGGAATTGAGGAAGGCGTTGGCACCTTCTCCACCAATGACCTATTCGGGGGCCATAGACGCAGTTACCAGGACAGAAAATGAGGACCGCAGCAGGAAGGCATCAAGACCCTTCCAGCCACCAAGGTAACCTCAGGGACACTTCCAGAGACAGCAATCCAACAAGTGCCCTGCTAACCAACAGTGGCAGAATCGGGGAAAGCAAGCCCGGACAACACCAATTGGACCTGCGCAAAACCTTCCGTTATGCCGGCAGTGTGGGAAAAGAGGCCACACAGAGAAGAACTGTTGGTCCAAAGGAGGTGAACGGAAATGTTATCACTTTTACGACCCGAACCACCTGTGGAACGCCTGCCCTAAACTGCATTGAGTCAGGCAAGGAAATCCGGTTCAGAATCCGGGACCCAATAGAGCCAATGCCATGAGAGCATCCGGGAGTGGAGCACCGAAGCCTCAAGTGAAGGCCAAGGTATTCGCTTTCAACAGAGAGGAGGTTGGAACCGATGCAGCAGTAGTGGAAGGTACGTTTACTATCCAAAGACGTTCCGTTAATGCATTGATAGATCCTGGCTCTACTCATTCCTATGTAAACAAGATCTGTGCATGTCATTTAGGTTGGGATAGAGTGGAGCTACCTTTTACTGTATTGGTAAGTACACCTTTGGGAAAGATGGTGCAAGCAGATCGATATGTGCGAAATTGTAAAATTGATGTGGGGAGAGAGCTTGGAGGGAGATTTGATACTGTTGGATATTGACGATTATGATTTGATATTGGGAATGGATTAGCTAGCAAAGCATGGGGCTAGGGTAGACTGTAAGAATAAATCAGTCCAGTTCATCAGATTGGGTTGTGATGTACTGGAATTCGATGGCAAGAGAATAAAGGAATTGATGTATTTGATAGCGGGGGCTAAGGCCCGAAAATTGCTGAAGCAAGGACATTAAGGATACTTAGTGTATATGATAAACAAGCCAAAGGACCAGTGCACTCTGAAGGACACCGAGGTAGTGAAGGACTTTCCCGATGTGTTCCCAGCGGAACTTACCTCTCTATCTTCCAGCCGAGAAGTGGAATTCACCATAGACCTAGTTCCGATAGCCGAACCAATATCTCGGACCCCGTATCGGATGGCACTGGCAGAGCTCCATGGCTACCCCTTGAATCACTCCATCAATCACTGCAATCAAGCCTTCAATTGGAATCCAAAATTCTAGAAAATTATTTCATCAAACTTCCATGGATTAAGCCTCAACCATCCAAAAAATTCCCTCGCCATTGCACTCCATAGTTTGGCCACCCTAAAGCTCATTCAAACATCATTCATCTCAGCAAAATTCTAGCCAAAGCAGTCGGCCATTGAAGCTCAAAAGACCACCTTCAACCAAGATATTCTTACCATATTTGCTACCATAATTCACTCCTAAATTACTCCTTTTGAATTTCAAACAACCAGCTTTCCTTTTTCTCCCAAATATGAAAATTCAATCACCAGAATTCTGCAATCCATTCGGTCATCCTTTCCAAGCAAAATTTCGGCCAGCTTTCCTCCATTCTCTCCATTCTCTCCACACTTCCAAGAACACCAAAAACACCAAGAACACACACTACCATTCTCCAAGCCTAAGACCACTCTAAACCCCCTTTAATCTTCTCCAAAAACTCCAGATCACATGTACTCACTCTCTTGAATCCATTTCAGCAATTTATAACATCAAACACTGAAATCAAGGTTCCACTTTCGAATAAAAAACTAGAATTTTCTTTAAGGCTCAAGAACACTCTCAAGGTAAGCATGAACGATTATGTTCAACTTCCTTCATCTTCGACCTTTAATGGAATATACTAATAAACTCTCTCTTCCTTTTTTCTCTTTCTCTCTCTCTCTCTCTCTTTCTCGGCCGAAATGGTACCAACCATGGCCATTTTCCTTCTTCCTCCTTGGATAGATCAAGCCTTTCAAGGGTGAGGATTCTCTTGAAACGTCTTCAAGGTAGTCATCATTCAAGTAAGCCTCTTCAATCTTCTCTTTAAATTCTAGATTTATGTTTTTTGGATGTTGTTGGAAAATGATGGATTATGTGTGGAGATTGAGCATGTGTTTATATGGTGGAGTTGAGATTGATGTATGAGGATGAATGTGTTTATATGATGGAGTTGGGATTGATGCATAAGGATGATTTGTCTTGGTTGAATTTTATGATGTTTTAGGGTTTGTTGCATGTCTTCATGTCATGAGTAGTTTGAATGATTAAGCATGATAGATATTATGTCACCTTTGGTGAATAGGGTTCTATGTTCTTGTATCCTTGTAGAAGCCATGAAAATGATTATTATTTAGTGGAGTTTGGATCATGGGTTGGTAGTTATGGATCTATGCTTTTATTCATGATTTGGATGGTTTGTTGATTAGTGTAGAATGTATGTTCATGGTTAGCAATAGGAACTACGATCATGACCTTAATGTTCCTAATTTATTTAAGTTATCCAATTTTATTTCATTAATAAAAATTAATACTATATTTTCTTCTAGAGATTTCGAAAACCCTATGAAAATGTGGATTTGGATTGTTATATGAAATAATGATATTTTAATCAAATAAATGGTATTTTTTGTTAAAATTAAAGTAAAAAGTATTATATATAATAATATTATTATTAAATAAAGCCTTTTATATATATAATCATAACAGGTAAAATATTAATCTTGTAAGTCATATATTCATAAATATTAATAAAATTTAATTATTATTTTTTAATCAAAACATATTAAATTTTACTTATTATTAATTTTATTTACCAATTATATTCTCACCATTAATTATTATTATATTATTATTTTAAATAATATCATCTAGGGCCTAGGACTTTTCATCAAATAAACCCTAATTTATTTATTACAAGATTTAGACCTACAACTTATTAGGAACTATTTCACAAAATCTAGTTATTTTATTATCAAGCTAGATTTATTTTATAAAATGCTTTTTATCATCTAGCCTTAAAGTTTGGGACACAGGGGTCATGATTGTAGTAAGTTGAGTTAGGATTATTTGTGAAAGCAAATTTTGGCTTGAGTTTAATTATGGCTTGTGTTTACCCCAGGCGGAGTTAGGTCAGCTTTTGTAGATCTTTGATTTATCTCGAGCAAAGGATCAGGTAAGCTCCTGCATAAAACTTGTTTGTCATAAAAGGTTACTATGGCAAGTTAAACACGAAGTATGTGAATACTATTTTGGTAAAGGCAATTACGGACTGTTTCCTTACTTGTTTCAATCAAACCAATTATTTGAAAATCAACAAACAGTTTTACTCAAACACCAAACTGTTTCTAAAACCAATTTTAACATGGACTTTAGAAACCCTTAATTGCCATTTTCAAGTAAAGCTATGTTTTTTCAGTTTTCTCCCAAGTAGGATAAACTACGTTGAGTACTCAATAAAGGGTAGGCTAGTAGTACTATTTTTGAAGAGCAAGAGTGAGTCTTCGTGTAGGAGGCCACCTCTAGAAGATGAACTCAATTTCAAAAAGCGACAGTACTACTTAGTCATGCCGGTCTCAGTTATCAAGTTTCAGTCATATGCACTGTGTGTTACCAGAGTGGACAACAGGTTTTGTTTGGGTGTAGAGAAGGAGTATGTTACTCGATAGGTAGACTATAAATCACATATTCAAAGCACATAAAATCATGCAGAAAAAATATATTTATGCATGCAAGAAAATGTGATATGCATGCCGACCCCCTTACTTTAGGGTTGGTTTTAATCGGGGTTTCATACCCTTCCCTCCTTAGGGGAATTTCGTCCTGAAATTCAGGCATACCTCTATCTCAGATCGGGATTCTTCCGCTTTACCCACTTTTCTGATTCCTATGGGGCATCTCGTGTGCCATGATGCTCCCACTGAACTTTTACCATCAGTATCTACTTTTTTCGGAGATTTTTTATACTGTGGTCCAATATTCGCACGGGTTTCTCCACAAAGCTCAGATCGGGTTGCTATACCAACGGCCTATTATTCAGAACATGACCGGGATCGACATTGTACTTCTTCAGCTGTAACACATGACACATGTCATGAATTCTTGTCAATCCATTTGGCAAGTCCAATCGATATGCTATTGGCCCAATCCTTTCCTTTATCGGGAACGGTCCCAAATACCTCGGATTCAGCTTTCCACCTTTCGGATGCTTCAAGATTCCTCTATTCGGCGTCAATCTCAGAAATACATTGTCTTCTACTTGAAACTCCAAATCTCTCCACCTATTGTCTGCATACCTATTTTCCAATTATTTGAAAATCAACAAGCAGTTTTACTCAAACACCAAACTGTTTCTAAAACCAATTTTGACACGGACTTTAGAAACCCTTAATTGCCATTTTCAGGTAAAGCTATGTTTTATCAGTTTTCTCGCAAGTGAGATAAACTACGTTGAGTACTCAATAAGGGTAGGCTAGTAGTACTAGTTTTGAAGAGCAAGAGTGAGTCTTCTGGCAAGAGGCCACCTCCAGAAGATGAACTTAACTTAGAAAAGCGGCAGTACTACTTGGTCATGCCAGTTCGAGCTAGCAAGTTTCAGTCATGTGGACTGTATGTTGCCGGAGTGGACAACCAGTTTTGTTTGGGTGTAGAGAAGGAGGAGTATCTTACTTGGTAGGCCGATTACCTACCTTTTATTAGTCTGCACAAAGTGTGGCATTCTGACCGTTGTATGGTTATGGGGCCCAACGTGTGGTAACCCATGGCCGCCCTTTTGAGTGGTTGATTTTATTGTACGTGTATGGTTGGAAAAGCCAAAACGCCACTCTTGATTTTTAACATTGTTTATTGCTTGCCAGTACTTTTTCTTACGAAGTTCTTACACCTTGCATACATAAACTGCTTTCACTGAACACGCAAAGTACACACGGACTTACTAAGATTTTTATCTTATCACCCTTTTGTCATGTTTTCAGGTCGGTCCTACTGTGGAGATGAGTAGATAGTTTGTTGCTTGCTTTGAAGGCCTTGTGTTATTTTCTTTATGTATTGCTTTGAGAGGCGAGAGTATTCAATGTATTAGTGGATTTGTCTTGAATTCTTAGATTGTAATAAGTTTTGATTTTAAAGTATTATTTTATTTTTATTTGTGTGACCTAGTTATAAAGACTCCTTGTCCTTTGGATGGAGCGACATCCCTGGCCCTATTGGGCCTAGGTAGTGGGGTGTTTCATTTTGATCATCCTCCAAGTATCTAGTATTAATACATACCAGTACATTCTACTTCTTAGGATTATAAAACTAACCATCTTTTATCCCTTTTGGATACCCAACAAAATAGTATAATTTTGATCTTGGTTCTAACTTGTCTCCCTTGATCAGTACGTAAGCTGGATAGCCCCATGTCATGAGATGATTCAGACTTGGCTTACAGCCAGTCCACATCTCATATGGCGTCATAGGTACTAACTTGGAAGGTACTAAGTTCAGAATATATGTCGTTGTTTCCAGGGTATATCCCCAAAAAGAGACCAAAATAGTAGCATGAGACATCATGCTTCGGACCATTTTCATTAATATCTTGTTCATTCTCTCAGCTAATCCATTTTGCTGGAGTGTTCCCAGCGTAGGGAGCTGGGATACTATCCATGATGTACCATGTAATCCTTGAATTCACTGAGGCAGTACTCCCCACCACGATCCAGTTGTAAGGTTTTGTTCAGTTTATCGGTCCGACGTTCCACTTCAGCCTTAAACTCTTTTAACTTGTCAAAAGAATTAAACTTGTGCCTCATCAAGTAGACATAATCAAACCTTGCACAGTCATCTGTGAAAGTGATGAAGTACTCAAAACTCCCTCTAACTGTTGTAGACAAAGGACCACACATATCAGTGTGAACAAGAGCCAATATCTTCTTGGCTCTATCAGCCTTTTGGGTGAACGACTTTTTGGTTATTTTTCCCATAAGGTAGGATTCACACTAAGGCCAACTTTTCAATCTTAATGAGCCCAAAGGCCCATCATGGATTAACCTCTGAATCCTAGTTGAGTTAATATGACCCAACATTAGATGCCAAAGATATGAGTCATTGACGTTGGTCTTTCTCTTCTTACTTAAAGGTTTAGATTAAGCATTATTTGATTGTTTGTAGGATTTAAGAAGGATAATTAAGTTTCTATACATGTGCCCAAAACAAAGAACTTCTCTATTTCTACTGATAGTAATACCAGAATAAAAACAAATAGAATATCCCTGATTTATAAGTTTTGCAACTGAAACCAAATTCTGTCTAAATCCAGGTACATATAAAATATCTTTCAAAGTAACTACTCTATTATAATAAAAAATAAGATCTAGCTCTCCCACTACAAGGGCCCATACTTGTGCTCCATTTCCTACTCGTAGTATATGCTCGCCCTTCAAGAGTCTTCTTATCTTCTTAAACCCTTGTAAGGAGTTACATATATGAACAGTGGCTCCAAAATCAACAATCTAAGTGGAAATCGATCCAACCATTGAAACTGACTTTAGATAGAGAATAATACTTGTAGGGTTTTTCTTAGCCTGAAGCTCTGGACACTTCTTTTTCCGGTGTCCCTTCTACGCACACTTGAAGCACTTATCATTTGGCTTGTTAAGCTGGTTCTTTGGCTGGGCTACTACGTTTTCTTTCATCTTCTTGAACTTCTTGGGCTTGGACCCAGTTTTAGAAAAAGAAGCCCTAGCAATCATAGCCTTGGATTGTAGCTTCATGACCATCTCCGCCATCTGGTGCTTTTTCATTAATTCTGTTAAACTTATGTTTAACTTTTTCATGTTGTAGTTCAACTTAAACTGAGTAAAAAAGCTCAGCAAAGATTCGAGAACCATGTCCATTTAGCTCTTGGGATCAATAACAGCCCCTAAGACTTTCGCTTCCTTGAAAGTAGCAATTATTTTCAGCATATGCCCCCTAACTGATGCTCCCTCAACCATCTTACTGTTTATGATCGTCCTAAAAGCTTCCTACCTTGTGTGCTGGCTTTTATCGGTGAAGATCGTGGCTAGTGATTGGCTTATGTCGCACGCAGTGGCCATGTGCTCGTGTTTGGACTGGGGTGCATTAAACATGGAGACCAACATGTAGCAATGAGCCATCTTGTCGGTCTTCTTCCATTCCTTCTTAGCCTTGTTCTTAACATTGGTGGAACCTTCTCTGATAACAATGCAGGTTTCGTAGAAGACATAATGATACTCCTCGACAGTGAGTATTATGTCCAAATTCTTTTTCCAATCCACATAATTTAGACCCGTTAACTTATTCTCTCAGAGAATAACGGCCAAATGACTAAAAGAACCTCCACCAACCATTTTTGAAAAATCAAAAAATAAAAGAAATCTCTGTTTGTGAAAAAATAATAATTTGTGCACTTTATCCTCATATTAAATCCGATAATAGTTAACCCTATCACTATTATCTTTAATATGATTAATTTTGCTCTTAGGAAAACTGACATAGCATTTTGGAAAGATTAACAGTTTCTTAAGTTAAGTGTAGTAACCACCACAAATTAATTTTCCTTCTGAGTAATGATCTAGAAGATAACTCTATGGTAGGATGACTGTTTCTTCTCATTTCCTATAGACATTCCTTGCACTATTACCTCCAACGTGGGCTAGCAGATCATAGCACCTGTCTCGGGTTATTAATTATATTCATCCATTAGTTCTAGATCCTTGTGGTATCCCCATCCTATAGGGTTCACTCCCAGGGTAACGCAAGGGGATCCACAATCTCTAATGAGGATCATGATGGAAGATGTGGAGCCATTGGAACCCCTCTCCCACTTAGTCTTTTAAATCAAGGGTTTTAAAAAGAAATATCTTTTTGAAAACATCTCACTAAGTATCCCTTAACTTTTTGTAAAATATCTAAATTCATATATCTCTATGTCAAGGTAATATCCTTTAAGAGAATTTCTATGAATTTATTTTACACACTTAAGACCCTAATGATTTCCAAAAATTTCCTTTTAAACATTCTAGAGACTTTAGACTCAAGTTTAATTTGATAAAAATAATTTTCTAGGGCAAAAATAAAACAAAAATGGCTTTCTATTTTAACTTACAAAAATATCTAAATCCAAAATAATTTCCTATGTCAAGGATCATAACTTTTGAGAAAATATCTAAGGATTAATTTTTGTCGAAATTAAAAATAACCATTTTTTTAAATTTGAAAAATATTTTTCTTGTCATAAATTTCCCAAAGACCAAACTTTGGGAAAAGGCGCACATAAGGTACAAAAAGAAATAAACATTCTAAAAAATTGTAAACGTTTTTATGTTTTTTTGTTCTATTAATCTAATTGTCCATATAGTAGAATTGAACACATTAATTAATTAATGGTCTTGTTTAATTCTAAATTTCCTTTACTATTATTTTTCATGTAAAATATTCAAAGAATATTAACTATTGCATTAAAAATAACTTCGCCTGATATGAGACCAAAAACCCAGAAAAAAAAAATTCTCGCTAGTCCAATGCACCCACCACACAGGATCATGGCCCATAGGAAAAACCTATGGACCGCGATCCGGGCGGGTGCCCGCACAGCAGCTTCCGTGCTCGATTTCCTAGTGGAAACAAGGCTACCGCAACGAACAGGCTTTCGCAAGGAAGCTTTCTCACGCTATGCTGAGCAGAGGCCAATTGGGGCCCGGCTATAGCTCCAAGCCGCAATTGGCTTCGATGGCTTCAGCTCCTCTCACATTATGTAGCACGGTTTGGCTTCGCAGCTTAACGGCTACAGTGACCATCTTCCCCAAAATTCTCTGTGTGTTTCAGGCATTCTGGGTGTCAGTTTTTTTCATGGATTTCATCCAAAAATAATCCAAAACAGTCCACAAATGCCTATGCCTTTAATTATAGAATTACACGAATACTATGAAAGCCTAAAAAAAAAAAAAACTGATTACAGTGATCCTCTGTCTCAGCCGTGAGACTTACAAAAGATTCTACCCATACCAGAAAAACACGAAGCATCACAAAATATAATCATCTGACTAGTTTTAATAACTAAAATGCAACCTATATTGCCAAATAAGCCATGCTCTGATACCACTTGAAGGAAAAGCACGACAAAACGAAAAATGCACAGTAGCATGTTCATGAAACAAAGTACACGTAGAAGAGCAGCAAAAGAAATTTTTTTTTACCTCTGTGCATTTTCACAGGTCTAGGGGGTGCTGGTTGTGTCTCAGTCTGAACCACTTCTGGTCCTGAGATTAGTTCTTCAGGCTGTTGTCCCGCAAGCCGTCAGCTTCTTCGGGGCATCAACGCAACTCTTTTATCTTTCGGAATATAGCCGTGCCTAAAAGCCTGGTGAAGGCTATGGATGAAGTGGATAATCATCCTATTCCGACTGAATGCTATCGAGCATTAATTAGATAAGTGTTGCATCTCTGTTCTTGCTCTTTACAAAGCATAGAGAACACACTCGAGAGAAAAGACGTGAGGCTTGAGGAAAAACAATCGTGCCTCTGTGAAAGACTCCACTGTTCAATTGAATCCCAACCGCCTAGATAATAGGCTATTATACGGGCATTCAAAAATCAAACAAAAGGCCTAAGGCCCACATTATGTTAAGCCATCAAACAAGCCTTTGGACCTATGGCCCAGTTTATTAGGTTAAGCCTTTAATTTAATTTAATTTATTCCTGGAGTAATAGAAGCCCAATAATTAAATTAATTAAATAACCCAATAGAACAATATAAACCTCAAGCCTTGGCCCAATTCGTTGGGTTTAGCTTTTAATTTAATTTAATTATTCTTGGACTAATACAAACCCAATAATTAAATTAATTAAATAATCCAAATGGACCAATATATAATTCTCCCCTTTTGGAACTTTTATTTTATTCTTGTCCAATAAATAAACCAGGCTACTTGAATAAAATAAAATCCTTTTAATATAAGATCAATCCCTCAACCCAACACCATCAGGACTTATGGGCAATTCCAAAGACCAAAAAACACATCGCCTTGGCTACTAAAATGACCAAGATACACCTGCTATAGAAATAGTTATATTTTGCATTTTAAATATTTTCTAATATCACCATAAGAAAATATTAACCCCAAAGACAATGCTGCGTTAGCAAAGTCTCCGACCTACAGGCGTAATGACTAAAATACCCCTATACGCATTGTCATACATTTAGAAAGGAAGAGTGTACTAACACATCTCTAAAACACATCTACCATCCTTAGGCCACTAGTCTAATGATCCACGACTCCTGGAATATTTCCGCTTTCTAAGTGAGCTATCCAAAAGTAGACATCCAAGTCATGTTCCCTAGGGCCATGGATATTTAGATCATTCGAACAGTCACAAAGGGCTATATAGAGCAGAAGCTATCTTGTACAAGTCTATCATAGCAACTAGTCACATATATCCAATATACAAGTATATCGGCTCTACGATACACCATCAACTACAGCATATCAAAGTACATGCTTCTAGCTTTATCGACCACCAACTCATATTCAAGCAGTAAAGTAATAGTCCACGTTGTAGTAGAATAGTCTGGTTTTCTTCTAAATAGTACTTCTAGAAACCACTATTACAGGTCATGTTTTATGTTTTCGAAATACGCTCATGCTATGAAGTAAGTGGACTACTCACTAGCTAAAGGTAAGCCATTCCCCATTTGGAATTCATAACACAATAATCTAAACATGATGAGATTCCTATTCTCACCAATCAGTTATCAACAAACGTTTATGTGTTAAGTAACCCGTAATCCATATCTTACTGTGAAAGACTACCATTCACATGGATCACATACTTAAACATAATAGGTCCTTTCTAAATGTAAATCATGCACAAATAAATTGTAAATTCACAAATAAATTTTTTGAGAATAAATTTTTTATTAATATATTCAATAATTATATCAGAAACCTAGTCTAGATGGCATACATTCCAAGAGAAATGTGTCGACTCCAATATGATGCAAAAAGATGTCACTATAGGTTCTGTAATGCCAATAAGGATCTGGGAATCTTAGGGCTCTGTTTTTTTTACGTACCTTAATATATATATATATATATATATATATATATATATATATATACCTATTTCCCACATAAATAAAATACAATTTTTAAATGCATTATGGAAGAACAAAATAATCAAAAGTCACATTGAAGAGAAAGTAAATTCAAATATAAATTTTATAATATCCAAATTTAACATTCATATTCATCGAACAAAAGAAGTACAAAAATGAGTACTAAGTATATTTATATACATCAGTTCTTGAAACCAAGCTAACTTAAAACTAAAAATTAGTTCGTCAAAACCAAGCATCACTTATCCTGTCCCAATCCTAAACTGCTTGGATACTGAGATGCATATTCAATCTTCTTCGTGAATCCTCACCTATCGTATTATTATATGTAATGAATTAAGTAACAACAACATTATAAAGCATGATGAAAAATAACAAATATTAAACAAATTAATAAGGTGAATGTGTAGATAGTTGCCAAATGGTGTGGCCAAGCAATAGATAATCCAATTAAGTCTCTAATGGTTTGAATGATATCTAATGGCCTTATCAATTGCTTATCATAATGGAAAGGAGCTAAAGTCACAACTTCAAACTATCCCTCACCTAGCCCTAGGCCTTCAACTTGTTGGGATGGATCCAAAATTTGAATGTGGCCTGTTGCAACTATTTTAGTTGAATCCAACATGCTTAAAATTGAAACCTATGTATTAACCTACAATGAATGTTTTATTCAGTCTATATTTAATAGAACTAGTCAAACAAGCTAAACAAATCATGCTCATGAAAAAGCCATTGATTTAAAAAAAAAACAACTAATTAAACAGTAGATGCCAATCACAGTGAACGAAGATGTGGCATAAATCAAAACAAAAATTAATTAATTTTGTTGAAGGCCTAGAAAAGCTAAGTGAAATGAAGGATTATTTCAGAAGACAAAAAAGACAAAGAAAACAAAGAGGCATTTAAAAGTCCCACATCAATACAGGAAAAATCAAACTTCATCACATTATCAACCAACCATCCCAAGTAAAAATTCCAAACAAAGAGGCATTTAAATATCCCACATCAATACAACATAAATCTAACTTTTTGATTATCGAACTTTCCTTACCATTAACCACTATTCCCCTTGGTCTGTAAACTGAAGCATACATTATTAACTTCACTAACTATGTCAATACAACCAATGCTTGATAGAGGCTGAACATTTGAAAGGCAAAACATGACCCCATTTCAAAATCCACTAGAATCCTACGCATAATACACTGAAACATCTAAAATATGCACTAAAAATCCTACTATTTGTGTTCATTGAAAATGCACTTAAATGCTACTAAAAATGCACCGAGATAGTTGAGAAAATACATTGAAAATGCACTGAGACAGTTGAGAAAATGCACTAAAAATATTATTGTTTGTGTTCATTGAAAGGACACTGAAATACTAATGAAAATCCAGTGATACAACTAAAATGCTACTGATTGTGTTCACTGAAAATGCACTAAAATGCTACTGAAATGCTACTGAAAATGTACTCAAATGTTACATTAACGAACAAGTAAGGCAGGTATTATATTTAAATATGTTCTATACCCTTAATGTATTGCTACTATTATTGGAACCCAGATGGAATTCTTGAATCTGGTGGGGACGAACTATTTCTTCGGGACATTAACAATGCATGTATCTCTGCAAGTTCTTTTGCTTGTTCACTTAACTAGAATTTCATACTTGTAATTTCATCTCTTTATTCTTCAATTATATGAAAGAATGTGCTGTGACTTAGTATTTCACCCCATACATCTAAAGGGTGAACACCACTGCCAAACATGCAGATTCTACCATATCTATCTGGGCTAACAACTTGAGAGAATATATCATTTGGCCCAAGTCTATCTTCTAAGCCAGGAAGGAGCTGCGTAGTTCTTTCATCCATTTTATTCTGTTGAAAGGAGAACAAATGAACTAGATATAAAGTAGATATTTAAAGTAAAGTGTCAGCATTTTCAGTAGATATTTAAGTCTACTTTGTGCCATAACATTCTGTGTTCATCCAAATTACATAAAAATTATCCAAAAATGTTCCTAAAAAATTTATCTATAACGTCTAGTTCATAGAATCCCAGGATCAAGTATCATTTTACACAACCAGAGAGAAAATCAATATTGTCCATAGAGAGAAAAGATAAAATTTCTAGTGTGGAGCACTACTGACATATTTATGGTAGAAGCCATCAAAATGATATTTTGAACATGTTCATAATATCTTATATATGCATCAAGTGCGGATTAATTAGACTAAGTCCTTGTAACTAATCTGATATCAGCCAAAACAAGTGCGGAAGAAAATAAGATGAATTACTATGTTACTAAAAAAAAGTTGGCTAGCACAAGCTCTTGAGAAATGGGAAAATTCCCCCACAATAAGGTTATTAGCCAAGAAAACATTATGTCAAACAACTAAAATACTGTAAACCAACTGCAAGTGAACAACTGCAACAAGCCAGAAATCCTAATTCCCAGATGACTAATCATTTTAATTCAACTAATGTCATGTCTATTTAGGATCGGTTTGCTTTATATAATTATTGTACTTAAAGTAAACATGGAAACCTGAATAAGTCAAGATCCGCAAAAGGGTATATGCATGACTATGTTAAGTAGAATTTAATCAAATGTTAACCTCAACTAAATAGATATAGTTTAAGTATAATGTCTAAGTCTTTCTTCCTTCACCATACCTTCACAGCCAGGGCATGATTTAATTTCTTCAAAAACATTAACTCAGCTACTTGAATATGATACTTTTGTAACGTATACATATCTGAACATAATAGATTTATAGCACGACGTACTTGATTAAGGGCAAGTAATATTGTGAAACGAAAACTCATATTTGCTAGGAGATTTCAAGCAAAATCATCTACCCACTATAAATTTAGATTCATTTTGGTCACAAATTACACAAAGTACTGAATATAAAGTACAATAAAATGAAACTAGCATTACCAAGCCTAACTGAATTAGACAGGTATCTAGAAAAGCAATCAAAGCAACAAGAAAGCATATTAAAAAAGGGCATGCAGAAGGTAATCAAAACTCAACAACCAATAGACCAACAAACTCTACATGAGAGTTGTTAAAATTAAAATATGTAATAGGACAAAGTGAAAAATTCAAAGGCATTATGCTTAGTATGCAACTGAATTGTAGCATACCAGGTACACCGCAGCGTACTACTCAGTATCAATAATAGGTATACCGCAGCATACCAAGTGCACTGCAACACACTCTTGCCACCATAAGCCAGGGGTCCTAATCCTAACGCCAATCACCATCGAGGTGGCAAGGAGTCAAATGCATCGAGTGTCCCCCCTGGCATCCAGCGAATGACTCAAAAATAATATGTGTCCACTGTCGTTGTAATTGCCAGGTGCTAAACGATTAGTCAGGATGACTCATCTCAATGTTCTGTCACCCTGTTTGGAGAAAGAAAATCCCTAAAACTAGCTAGGTTATTTGGGGTCGTCTATCTCTAACATGAGCTAGTACAAAGATCAAAGTCCTTGTTGAGTACTCAACGCTACTAATACAAACCCCTACTGACTGATTAGGACAAAAGGTTATCAGTTCCCATAGGATTTTCAAAACAAACATTTTTGGGGCAAAATATCATTTTTCAAAAATTGATCCCACTGACTCGCAAGTTAGATAATAAATTCCATAGGCATATCAAGCCAATAAAGCAATTTCTGGGATCAAAATGTCGCTTTCTAAAAGTCAATCTCATATCGAGAGATCATTTTCCAAAACCATGTCGAAACAAGGTAAAGAGTTCTTTTCATACATCAAAATAAGTTTCCAAGAGTATTCAAGTCATTTTACCCATACTCAATTACAAAAGTCATTTCCAAGGGCATTCGAGTCATTTTACCTATACCCGATTCCAAAGACTTTTTGAGGGTATTTTGGTTATTTTACCCTTACCCAATTATAAATGTGTTCACAAAAGTTCTAATAAGGATATTTCGGTCATTTACTGAATGCCCGATTCTAAAGGTTCAATAAGGACATTTGAATCATTTTCTAAATACCCGATTCCAAAAGAAACTCATTTCAAGATATCCAAAATTCTAATCCTAAAAGAGGATTAAATTCAAAGTTTCCAAATTTATTTCCATAAAATGTTCGAATAAGGGCTTGCTAGTTAATTTGTGAATACCCGATTCCAAGAATTACCATTTTTTTGAAAATCCCAAGTGTTTAATCCAAAAAGGACTAAATTCAGATAATTCATGTTTTAATCATCCGTTAAAGTTTCCAAGCCAAACTATGAAGTTCATTCAAGCCAAAAGTAGCATAAGAATAAATCTTGCTCAGATAACCTTAAATATATTCAGAAATTTCCAAAATGGTATAAAACATAGCATTTCATGGAAATGTGAAGCACACTAGCTTTCAAAAGGTTTTAGAAACTAAATGGACTCACCTAATGTCTTAATTAACTCTTCCCGATCATGGCAGTTCGACCCCCGTTTTCTCCGTTTTCAACATATCATTGGCCATTTACAAATAAACCTACCCCAAACATAATTTTTAGTTTAAATCATGTTTGGTAGAAAAGTAGCTGACGATTAGCCGACGTGCCCGACAGTTCCCCGACGTCCAACCAACATTAGCCGACAGGGATAACGGTTAGCCGGCGATTAATGAAAACGTTCTACTTTCCTTCACGTCATTTGTTCAATTCTTTCGCTTTTCTTTTTCCATATCCTTCCTCCCTTCATATACAAGGGATTCATTCCATATTTCTCACTCATTTCATCCAAAATCACACAATTATTCATTTTTAAGTTCATTCACTTTCCAAGCAAAATCCTAAAATTTCACTACTTTGACACACAATTTTGTTTCGCACATAACTTTCAATCCACAACTCCGATTTGGCTCTATGATATAACAAAACGAACGTAAGACTCTTAACTTATACAGGCCATTTTTTAGAGTTCTCATTCCCCTGACACAAAACAGGGTAAAAACAATCCTAGTAGTTTTGATCCAATTCAACTATTTATGCTATCCTTTAATTTCCTTTACCCCTTTAACACCTTTTGATCATTAATTCATTTAATTTTCCTTCAAATCACCTTTGATCCTTCAATTTTTAGATTCCAACAACTCATGAAAATCGTGTTTATTCAATAAAACTTTACTTCTTTCAATCAAAAGCTAGCATAATTCCTTGTTCCAGCCAAGTAACTTCCATTTTCACTCTACTTTGGTCATCATCTCCTCAACCAAAAGCAATCCTTTGAACTACCATGAATATTTTGTTCTTCCTTACACAAAAAAATATCCATAAAGCTTCTAGGAAACCAACACACATAGACACATAGAGAGTTCATCAACAAAATTTATAAACATTAGCTTTTGATCTAAAATCAAGACATGAAAATCTTGTTTTCATGTTAAAATTGATATCAAAATGTTCACCACTCACCCAACAACAACTTTAATTCTAGCAATGTGAGGTTTTACACTGTATTTAGGGGTCCTTAGAGTGATTTGTTCCAAGAATGTCTCAAGAACATACACACTAGCTATCTTTTCTCTCTCTTTTTGCTAATTTCTTTGATTTCTTTTTCTATTGGTTTTCCTTCCTTGTGGCTGCCAAAATTAAGGTTGTGAAACAGCTTTCCCACCACCATTTCTCATTAGATTTTGGCCAAGAGAATTTTAATTCCATTAATTGTACGGTAGCTAATGTATAGGTGTGTTCCAATTGAAAAATTACACACCATTTCCTTAATTTTCCTCCACAAAATGTCTTCTTCTTTTCTCTATTGAGGCTATCGACTTCTTTGCTAACTTTCAGCCATTAAACCACCTTTTCATGGTCTAAATATTGGTCAATTAAATTTCACAATTCCTTAATTAAATGCCCTACAAATGATGTGTTCCAATCATAAAAATACATATCATTCTTCTATTTATTTTGTAATTCTTTAATTCCATGCATCTTGCATGAATTCTGATGAAATTTCTCATAAATTGACACTTGTCCAATGTTGGGGATATGCCCTAGAGTCAATTTGTACTTATACTATTGTCGTTATGTTTTATATAATAATATGAGGCTTTCCTTTCCATGAATAGTGCATTTTGTTTTGTGGTAATCAAGTACGTGACTTGATAGTAAAACCCAACAATGAATACAATGACTATTCTAAATCTGTCCCTGATCGTTTATTATTAATGGAATAATAATAAATTAAGATTAGTATGTTTGTGACTGGATGGCTATCTTTTACTGGTCATGGATATTTGTGATATCAATTCAAAACATAAATAAATGTTAGAAAACATTGTATTGGACATGACTTACTATGAGAGTACTTCATGGAACAAGTCATAAGTACTTTCTAGCCATAATAATATTAAAAGTCCTTTGAGCTAAATTCTTCATAGTTTCCTACTTGATAAATTCTGTATTTTGACGTTGTCTAAAGTTGTCTTTAACCAGATAATAAATTAGACTACTGTTAGATATGGAATAAATCAATGAGAGGAATATGATTGATAGTGAAGGAATTTGTCCCTCTCAATTATGGGAGAGATATCCATGGGCCCCTTGATAAGTTAGACTGTTAAAATGCATGGCCGTGCTCAAATATATCAATCTAAGAATTGATATTTGTTTGAACAGTCTACTATGAAATCAAGAAATAATTGATTAAGCTTAAAAAGAATGACATGCCCCGTACCTTATGCTTAATCTGGATATCGTATGATAAAAGGACTAAATATAAAATTGTGGTTTGGTTAAAAGAGATCACTAATTTTCATTTAACCTGGATAGTTATAATGTTTTGCTAGAAACTGCTTATAACTTGTGGGCCATTTAAATATGATTTAGGTACACTGGCAGTGTTAAATGAACCTATAGGGTTACACAATAAGCGAACTTGTTATGTTATTTTTCTAGTGACCAGATTTGATGAATCTGGAAATATGTCTAAGTTAATCGAATTTAGAAAATTTACCAGATACAATGAATTTGAAAATATGTCCACATTCGATGTATCTGGATGATGTCCAGATTATAAGAATCTGTCTCGGTAAATTAATTAGTTAAATTACCGAGATAATGACAGAATTCTATCATATCAGTTTTAATTTAATTTGAATTTAAATTAAAATACGATAAAATATTATTGGGGTTGGACTCAAAGAGGTTCAGAGTGGGTTTTTAAGAAAACCCTGGCCACCTTCTTGGGTGTGCCAATTCTGTTGAGAATATTCGTGCTTCCATTGATTAGAAAAAACCTCTCAAACCCTAGGCGCTAGCACTCCCCGGGTAACGAGTGAGTTCGCGGTGTGTATCTGATAGAGAACGTTCGCACACTGCAGTGTCTGGTGATCGTTCGGGTTACATGTACAGTGACAGAATCGGAATCGAAGGATATTGACTACACCAAACAGAGGTAATTCTACAAACCTACGATCTTCTTAATCGTTTACTTGGATCCTCGAAAGGGATTCGTGGATGTTTTCCTCGTTTAGGAGTCCACGAATCCTAACATCTAAGGCTACCAATCACAAAATGCCCTACACCCAAATTTTTACCGCATTTTCAATTTTTCTCAAAAATGACCAAAATCGGGTCTGAAATGGAAAAATATTTACTTTACCATTCAACTGCAAAATTTTCACTGAATCCACTAGTAATGCTTAAATTCTTCAATTCCTTCTCAGTTTGGGCAAATTCGCAGTCAAAATAACAAAAATGCCCCTGATAACTGAAATAACATAATTCGCACCAAAAAGTGCGTTTCGTCACACTGATCAATTTTCCTTCTCAATGTACCCTCAAATTCTTGTTTTATTAACAATAGTAGCCTTCCAAAGATTTAGGGTATGAGTAGAACAAATCTAATAATTACATCCAAGTCTCGACAAAATATTATTATACCAAAATATTCTTCTTACTACACCTATCATCTTTTGTTCTGGCCATTGATATAAATTCTCATTTTATTACAGATAGTGACTAATCAAAAGTAAAAGTGCAAGATATTACATTCTCCCTACCTTACAGAAAAATTTCGCCCTCAAAATTGGTTTATACCTGGAAAAATTCTGGATACTTTTTTACCATCTTCGCTTCCGTTTCCCAAGTTGCATCTTGCATTGGATGATGATTCCACAACACTATTATAGGTGGAGTTTCCTTATTCCTCAGCTCCTTTTTACCATACTCCCAAATCTTAATAGACTTTTCCCCGTACTTCAAGCTTGGAGCCATCTCAATAGGCTTTTCGTTTAAAAATATGGGCAGGATCAATTACATACTTCCAAAGTTGGGAGATATGAAACATGTCGTGAATACCTTAAAGTTCTATTGGTAACTCCAATCGATAAGTCACCTTCCCAATCTTTTCGATAATAGGAAATGGTCTAACGTACCTATGTGCAAACTTCTTCTCTTGTCCTTTGATTCCCAATTGTCACTGCGGAGTCAACTTCAAGAATATACGATCTCTTTCAACAAATTCCCAATCTCTCCTAAGTCGATCCACATAACTTACTTTTTGTCTACTCTGAGTTACCTCTAATTTGCTTTTGATCATTTCCATAGCTTGTTGAATTTTTTTCTTTTTTTTTTTTTTAAGATTGAAGGCTTCTTGTTCACCCATTCTCCATCTTATACTTTCCCAATACAACGGGGACTAACATTTTCTTCTATACAGAGCTTCAAATGGGGTATTCCAATTGTTGATTGATAACTATTGTTGTACGCAAATTCTGCATACGCTAAATTATCAATCTACTTAGTTCCAAAATCCAAAGCGTTAGCCCGTAACATGACTTCCAAAACTCTATTCATTCATTCAATCTGTCCATCCATTTGTGGCTGCGCCGTTGTACTAAACTTTAATGTTGTCCCATCCATTTGTGGCTGCGCCGTTGTACTAAACTTTAATGTTGTCCCATATCTCTGCAATAGTTTAGTCCAAAGCTTTGAAGTAAATCTAGGATCTTGATCTGACACAATAGTAGAAGGTACTCCATGAAGTATAATTACTTCCTCCATTTAAATCTTACTTAACATCTCTAAAGAATCTCATTGGTTAATAGGAATGAAATAAACGAACTTAGTTAGTCAACCTACTATTACCCATATAGTATCTCGCTGTCCTAATGCCATGGTTAATCCTATAATGAAATTTATAGTAATTTCATCTCATTTCCACGATGGAGTAGGTAATGACTGTAGTAACCCTCCAGGTCGTTGCTATCGACTTTCACTTATTGATAAATTAAACGTTGAGCTAAAAAATCTAAAATATCCTTCTTTATACCAATCTACCAATAACATTGTTTCAAGTCCTAATACATCTTTATGGCTCCTAGATAGATGGTATACTTATTTTGATATGCCTCCATTAAACATCTTGTTTTATTACAGATTGTTTTGGAATACAATACCGACCCCAGTAACAAATTATCCTATTTTGTCCCTTCGAAACTCATCTCCTCCTTCATTTACCTCCTTTTGTACCAACTTTTGCAGCTCTTCATCTTTATCTTGCTCTCTCTTCAACTGTTGTAAGAAAGTAGGTTAAGTGGAGATATTACTCATCCTTATTTCTCCATCTACGTGATTTCTTCTAGTTCTAGAATTTGTAACATCCAAAGAGCTGATAAATTTGCCTCCCTACTAAGGGTATCTGCTACTGTGTTTTCTTTTCCAGGATGATATTTAATTAGACATCAAAATTCTTCCAAAGTTTCCATCCAAATGACGTTTCCTCATGTTCAAATCCTTTTAAGTAAAAACATACTTCAAATTTTTTGATTAGTGAAGACTTCAAACTCAACCCCATACAAATAATGTTTCCACTTCTTAAAGTAAACATAATAGCGGCTAATTCCATATCATGTGTAGGGTAACATTCCTCATGGGGTTTCAATTTCTTGGAGGTTTAAGCTATCACCTCTATCTCTTACATCAATACTCCCCCCAATCCTTCCTTTGATGCATCTATGTACATCTCATAAGGTTTATCTATTATTGGTAATGCTAAAACAAGAGCAAGCTTCATCTCTTCTTCAGTTCTTGAAAACTTCTCTCACACTTCTCGGTCCAAACATAAAGAGCTTTCTTTTGGGTGAGTCGAGTTAAAGGTGAAGCTATCTTAGAAAATCTCTCAAAAATCTCCGATAATATCCTGCTAATGCTAGAAAACGTTTTATTTCAATTAGAGTCTCGGGGCATTTCCAATTAGTCACCACTTCAACTTTTGCAGGATCTACTGTAATCCCGTCTTTAAATGTCTCATATCCTAATAATGCAATTTCTTAGAGTCAAAACTCACTCTTACTAAGTTTTGTATACAATTTAGCTTCCCATAACTTCCCAATACTTTTCGAAGGTGGTGTTCATGCTCTTGAGGATCCTTAGAATACACTAAGATATCATCTAGGAATATAACACAAAACTATTTGAGTAAGGCCGAAACGTCCGATGCATTAGGTCCATGAAAATAGCAGGGGAAGTAGTAACACCAAAGGGCATTATTACAAACTCAAAATGTTCATATCGTGTATTAAATGCAATTTTCAGTATATCGTTTTCCTAAATCCGCACATGGTAATATCCTTGCCTCAAATTCTAACTTCGAAAAACATCCTACTCTTTGTAACTGATCAAAAAATTTATCAATCATATGCAATGGATATTTATTCTTTACCGTCACTACATTAAACCCTCACTAATCTATACACATCCATAGTAACTCATTTTTTTTTTCTTTTTAACAAATAATACAGGTACTCCCCAAGGTGAGGTACTAGGCCAAATGAATCCTTTCTCCATTAATTCCTGTAATTATTTCTTGAGCTCCTGTAATTCTATAGGTGCCATTCTATAAGGAGTTCTTGAAAATGGTTCTGCGGATGGCACTAAATCAATGAAAAACTCTACTTCTCTCCGGTGGAAACTCCTTCAATTCTGCTGGAAAAATATCTAGATATTCATTCACTACAAGGACATCTTTGGATTTCTTAACCTCTCCTGACTTATTAATTACATAAGCCAAGTATCCAATGCACCGTTTCCTAATCATTTTTCAGGCCTTGAATCCCGACATGAAAGTATTACTTTTCTTTCCAACCTCACCTACAAATTCCAATTTAGGTTTCCTAGGCTGATGGAATTAAACTACTTTATGTCTACAATCAATTTGAGCATGATGCTAGGATAGCCAATCCTTGCCCAAGATAGCATCATAGTCCTCTATGGGCAACCATATTAAATCTCCTCCTAATATTTCAGTTCCTACCAAGATTTTATATTCCTTATTTACCCTCTCACTATTCATTTGCTTTCCCAATGGGGTACTGACAAGCATTTCATATAGAGTCTCTTCTTATTTTAAACCATAGAATTAAGAAATAGATTAGCAACAAATGAATGCATAGAGTCAGGATCTACCAATACTTTAGCATTATGATTCAAAAATAAGAAGTGTACCTTCCACTACTGTAGCATGATTATCCGTCTTTTCTAAGATAACCACTTAAGCATTCACTTGTGGTTTAGCAGGTCCTGTTCCAGAGCTAGAAGTTTGTCCTGAGTTCCTTCTTTCTAGTCCTAACCTCTTCCCTTGATTATTTCTTCCTTATTGACTCCATCCTCCTATCCTTCAAGAGTAAGGGCAATTAAAACTCTTATGCCCTACCTTCATATAGTTAAAATATCGGGGTCCTCTAAATCTTTTCTGACTCATACCCTAAAATCCACTTCAATTTATTCTCATTTATTCCAGCATTCTCACTGGCTCTAGTAATAGCCTCAATCAACCGTTGAATGGTATCAGTCATTTTTTGGAAGATTTGGAACATAGGATGATCCAAATTTACAAGATGGGAACCTCCCACAGGTGATTCCTACATCATTGTCTTAGTGTTATTTTAAGTAGTTCACGATGATGGTCCAGAAGTTCGTTTAGGAGGCTTTAGCACAGTTCATAAAGTTTTACTATTAACACAAGCATGCGCATATTGCACATAGCAAGAACATAACATATATTCATTCTCATCTATCACAAAATTAGTACAAAATTTATGTGCTGAGCACAAAGTCATATACACTGGCCGAACTGTACACATCCCACTATCTATGTCTACATCTCATTCGCCTACTCTTTATCATCACTATCTAAAATGAGAGGTCCAGAATCAGTAGAAACCGTATAGGACTCGGCTGCATTAAATCCCTCATTTCCAACCACATCAGGGTGCAACCAAGCCAGTATCTCTCGGTCGATCTCTAATTCCTCCTCGAATTCCTCGACCATAGGTAACTCCACCATGGGTACCTCTTGATCCTCTCTTGCCTCAGCAACCTCCAATCCTAGCATCTCATGATTTTATACTCTTGGAATATCCCCGCGAAATACTTCCTTATCATTATCCTGATGGTGCTGCTCAATATCGCTATCAACCTCGTCAGAATTGCCACCTACCTTCTCTATCTGACCATATGGAGATGATGTCCTCTCGGAAGTAGTTGTCCTCTCCAAACTGAGCTCTCACGTAAATAGGATAATGACAGGCACTGGAGGGTCAAATGCGCTCTCAATAAGACAGGGTGCATGTCGGCGGCCAAGGCCGAGTCCTATTAAAGTGAAACGTCCTGGCATGCCTACTCGGTAGATTGTCCTAATTTTCCCTGGTCTTTTTACACTCAAACCCTCACTTGTCTATTATTTCCCATCATAGCTACACGCATCCCTTGGGCAATTGCCTTTATCAATCCTATCCATCATACCTCCACAATGAAAGAATTTTATCAATCCCTATGACTATACCATAGTTTTATAATACTAGGCTCTGATACCAATTGTAACACCCCAACTCAAAATAATAATGGAAGCATATCAAAATCGGGTGTTGACCCGTCCAGTTACCTAGACAAGGGGGGGGGGTTTATAACAAAGAACCAACAAAGTATGCAAGGTCCAGATCCATACCATCAATATCATGTATATATATATATATATATATATATATAGAGCATCTCTTACATGCAATCTCTATACTATATAGGAAGTATAATACATAATCAAAAAGAGAAAGAATCTGGACCTATATTGTTGTCACTGTGGTATTGTCCCTTTATCCGTAGGTCTGTTCAACTTCGGATCCTTCAAAAGAGTAAGATAAAAGATAAGTGTAAGTGAAAAATCATCCTGTAACTCCCGTGTGTGTTAGTGCTTTATGAAAGAAACGAAGTACATAAAACCTATGTGGAAGAGCATAACATTTTCCTATTGGAAACAATTCCCAAAATCAATAAAAAAAAGTTTATTCAAAACTCAAATATTTTTGAAAAACTATTTTTCAATTTCAAATCACTGCCCTGATTTCCAAATCACAAGCATTTTTCCAATAGAAGGTTAGCCTATATGCAAAGCTCACAATTTTTGCCTTCAGCGTCACGTATCATTGTACTTAGACCGTAGCCTACAGCACTCAATTGAGCACTGCTGAAAATAAGTACACCATAGCGTACTACTGAGAATAAACAATAGGTATACCACAGCATACTAAGTACACCACAGTGTACTACTCAACATCAATAATAGGTATACCACAGCATACCAAGTGTACCGCAGCACACTCTTGCCACCATAAGCTAGAGGTCCCAATCCTGACGTCAATCACTATCAAGGAGGCAAGAAGTCAAATGCACCGAGGGTCCTCGCCTGGAATCCAATGAATAACTCAAATTATATGCGCCCACAGTTGCCACAATTGCCAAGTGCTAAATGGCTAGCCAAGATGACTCATCTCAATGTTCTATCGCCCTGTTTAGAGTAAGACAATCCCCAGAACTAGCTAGGTTACATGAGATCGTCTATCTCTAACATGAGTTAGTATAAAGATCAAAGTCCTGACTGAGTACTCAACATTACCAATACTAACCCCTATCGACTAATCATGCTAGAAGGTTATCTATTCTTGCAGCATTTTCAAAACAAACATTTTTTGGAAAATTTTTCATTTTCTAGAAATTGATCCCACTGATTCTCAAGTCAGATAATAAATTCCATAGGCTCCACAGTGCTAATCAATTTATTCCATAGGCGCATCAGACAAATAAAGCAATTTTCGAGATCAAAATGTCATTTTTCAAAAGTCAATCTCATATCGAGAGATCATTTTCCAAAACCATGTCAACATCAAAATAAGTTTCCAAGAGTATTCAGGTCATTTTACCCGCACTTGAGCACAAAAGTCATTTCCAAGGGCATTCAGGTCATTTTACCCATACCCAATTCCAAAGACTTTTTGAGGATATTCGAATCATTTTACCCTTACCCTATTTGAAATGTGTTCACAAGAGTTCTAACATGGATATTTCAGTCATTTATCAAATACCCGTTTCTAAAGGTTTTCATAAAACATTCCAATAAAGACATTTGAATCATTTTACAAATAACCGATTCCAAAAAGAACTTATTTCAAGATATCTAGAATTCTAATCCTAAAAGAGGATTAAATTCAAAGTTTCTAAACATATTTCCATAAAATGTTCCAATAAAGGTATGCCAGTCAATTTGTGAATACCTAATTCCAAGAATTACCATTTTTTGAAAATCCCAAGCGTTTAATCCAAAAAGGATAAAATTCATATTTTAACCATCCGTTAAAGTTTTCAAGCCAAATATGAAGTTCATTCGAGCCCAAAGTAGCATAAGAATAAATCTTGCTCAGATAACCGTAAATATATTCAAGGATTTCCAAAATGGTACAAAACATAGCATTCATGGAAAAGTGAAGCACACAAGCTTTCAAAAGGTTTTAGAAATCAAAAGGACCCACCTTGTGTCCTAATTAACTCTTCTCGATCCTAGCCGTTTGACCCCCGTTTCCTCCGTTTTCAACATATTGTTAGCTATTTATTGATAAACCAACGCCAAACATTGTTTTTAGGTTAAATCGTGTTTGGTCAAAAAGTAGTCGATGGTTAGCTGACGTGCCTGATGGTTAGTCGATGTCTAGCCATCGTACCAAACGGGTAGCAAACGTCCAACCGACATTTAGCCTACGGGACTGACGGTTAGCCGATGGTTAAGAAAAACGGTCAACTTTCGTTCATATCGTTTTTTCGGCGTTTGTTCAATTCTTTCATTTTCCTTTTTCTATAACCTTCCTCCCTTCATATACAAGGGATTTGTTCCATATTTCTCATGCATTTCATCCAAAATCACACAATTATTCTTCCTTAAGTTCATTCACTTTTTAAGCAAAATCCTGAAATTTCGCTACTTTGACACACAATTTTGTTTCGCACATAACCTTCAATCCACAACCCCGATTTGGCTCTATGATATACTAAAATGACCGTCAGACTCTTAACCTTAATTCTGTATTGGGATTTTTTTCAAAGTTTTATTTCCCATGGTACAATAAAGGGCAAAAACAGTCCCAGTAGTTTTGCTCCAATTCAACTATTCATACTATCCTTTAATTTCCTTTACCCGTTTAACACCTTCATATCATTAATTCATTCAATTTTCCTTCAAATCACCTTTGATCCCTTAATTTTCAGATTCCAACAACTCATGAAAGTCTTGTTTATTCAACACAACTTGACATCTTTCAATCAAAAGCTAGCATAATTCATTTTTCCAACCAAGTAACTTCCTTTTTCATTCCACTTTGGACATCATCTCCTCAACCAAAAGCAATCCTTCGAATGATCATGAATATTCAGTTCTTCCTTACACAAAACAATATCCATAAAGCTTCTAGGCAGCCAACACACATAAACACATAGAGAGTTCATCAACAAAGTTTATAAATCTTAGCTTTTGATCCAAAATCAAGACATGAAAATCATATTTTCCATGTTAAAATTGATATCAAAATATTCACCATTCACCAACAACAACTTTATTTCTAGCAAGGTGAGGTTTTACCTTATATATAAGGTTCCTTGGTGTGATTTATTCCAAGAAAGTCTTAAGAACACACACATTGCACCAAGAGCACACTGGCTATCTTTTCTCTCTCTCTCTCTCTTTGCTAATTTCTTTGATTTCTTTTTCTCTTGTTTTTCCTTCCTTAAGGCCGCTGAAATTAAGGCTGTGAAACAGCCTTACCACTACCATTTTTCATCAGATTTTGGCCAAGAGAATTTTAATTCAATTAATTGTATGGTAGTTAATGTATAGGTGTGTTCCAATTGAAAAATTACACACCATTTCCTTAATTTTCCTTCACAAAATGTGTTCTTCTTTTCTCTATTACTGCTGCTGACTTCTTGGCTAACTTTCAGCCATTCAATCACATTTTCATTGTCCGAATATTAGCCAATTAAGTTGCACAAGACCTTAATTAAATGGCCTAGAAATGATGTATTCCAATCATAAAAATACAAATCATTCTTCTATTTATTTTGTAATTATTTAATTCCATGCATCTTGTAACTTCTCATAAATTGATACATGTCCAAGGCTACCAATACCAAAATGCCACACGCCCAAATATTTGACCATATTTTTAATTTTTCTCAGAAATGACCAAAATCGGGTCCAAAATGGAAAAATATTTTACTTTACCATTCAACTCCAAAATTTTCACTAAATCCATTGGTACTACTTAAAGTCTTCAATTCTTTCTCAGTTTGGTCAAAGTCACAGACGTGATCAAAATGACGAAAATACCCCCGATAGCCCGGATAACATAATTCACACCAAAATGCGCGTTTCATCTCACTGATCAATTTTCCTTCTCAGTGTACCTTCAAATTCTTGTTTTATAAACAATAGTAGCCTTCTAAAGATTTAGGGTACGAATAGAACAAATTCAATAATTACATCCAGGTCTTGGCAAAATATTCTTATTCCAAAATAATCGTCTTATTACACCGATCATCTTTTCTTCTGGCCATTGATATAAATTCTTATCTTATTACAAATAGTGGCCAATTGAAGGAAAAAGTGTGGGATATTACATGAATGCTTGATAATACATATAGCATGTGCAAGCTTCTCATCTCTTCTTCCTACCATATGGCAACCAACTTCTCTACTCAGACAGCAAAGAATAGGTGAGGAAAATAGATTGCATAGTAGTGATTGCTTTCTCATCAGTTGGGAATCCTTTCGCCCAACTAATAATTTGAAAGAAGCATGTGAGATTGCATCCATAATTCAAAAATATTGAAGCTCTTTAACAATTATTCAACTTATTATGGCAGCAAATTATTTCTTCTAAAAAACTTTTCAATCAGATTGCATTGCTAACTATGAGTCATACACGGTTTTGAACACCAAAGTCTACCAATATGTAGGAAGTCGAGCAATAAACTCTGTAGATTATAACTTGTGCTACAACGACAGTGACACCAATGTCTTCGTGTTTCCTGTAAATACATTGAAGCTTAGGGGAAAAAAGATCCCAAAACGTAATGGAATAGCACAATCTTCAAATTAGGTAATCATAGAAGCTAAGCCCATTAGATTGGGTAAAACAATTTAATTAGTTTTGTCAGTAAACCTTATCATGTAATGTTGCCATCATATAATGTTGCAAAAGGTGATTTTCTGACACAACATTTTTCCCTTGTGGATCAAGCAAATAAATAGTAGTTTAAGGAAAGTAAGCATATTCTAATAGCAGCGGACAGTTTCTAGAACACTGACCAAGAACACTTTCCATCATCTTAGTTTATTTGTTTATGTAACACCCCACTCCCTAGGTACCTAAATAGGGCAGGATGTCACCCTGTCCAAAGGACCAGGGATCTTTATAACAAGGTACAAAAAGGAAAAAAAATGCTAAATAAAATTAAAGGTAATTTTATTACAACCAGAAGTAGAACTTATACAAGTCTGGAAGATCAAATCTAACAAACATCTCTTGAAATAAATTTAAAATATAAAAAAAAATATACTGGAGTTTATCTCCTAACGCTCCATCCTGCTCAATGTACGCAATCCCCTGAAATCATGATATAAAAAGTGTAAGATTGACATCTCAGTAAGTCCCGTGTGTGCAAGTGTCAATTCAAATCGTTTCGTGCATGCAGGTTTATCCAAATCGCAAAATCGTGTTCGCAAGTCAATTTCATCAATAATAATTATACCAAGGAACCTTGCTCAATAAATCTAATATTGTTGACAATAAATCCTCGTTTCATCACATTCTCAATTCATTAAATATGGATTAGCAAATGATTCAACAATATAGTAACACAATCTATATTATAGTTACTACCATGATAGCTTCCCATTATATTTTTTCAACAATGGGCAGTGGGGGATCTACCCACTAGGTGAGATACTCCTCTATCTCTATACCCAATATTCCGGTTGTCCATTCCGGATCAACAATATCCACATGGACCAATTTTGCAAGCTCGGACGGCATGACTAAGTAGTGCTGTCGCCTCTCTAAGTTAAGTTTGTCTTCTGGAGGTGGCCTCCTGCCAGAAGACTCGCACTTACTTTTCAAAACTAGTACTACTAGCCTACCCCCACTGAGTACTCAACGCTCCCTGATTAGGGGCAAAATCATTTTCTCTTTTCCGAGAGTCTTTGATTAGTTTGATTGCAAAACGTGGTTTTCGTAATGGCAGTTTCAAATCATTTAACAATAGTGTAAGAAATCATTTTTTATTTTAAATAATTAAAATTTAGTAAATTTGCTTTGAAAATAAAACATCCACATTTCCAATTAAAGTATCACAACAATCTAGTATAACTCATCATTTTTAGTCAAGTCACAATCCTTGTGTCAAAATATCGTATTGACATCAATTCTAAATAACATTGTAAAATTTTCTTGCAAACATATAACTTGTATCAAAATGGTTATGTAGTTACTTACTTGGATAAAACACAGCTAGATCCAACTCAATCGATTGCTCTTATTTCCACTCCTTCCTTATCTAGAGCAAATAATCCCACAATTAGGATTTAATCATTCCATCCATTATTTCATACCATATAACTCTCCATGATCTTCTTACTCACCTAATTAATCCATAGTATCTAAGGACTTTAATTCATTCTATCACATGTATAATTACTCCTTTACCATTCTATTGATCATAACCATGCATTGATCTAAATCAATTCACTATATGACAACTCCTAAATTAAACTAGCATAAAATCATCATAAATAGTCCCATAAATGTTTAAATATCTCATCTTTGTGTATTTAGTATAGATCTAGATACATCATGGCAAGATACATCAATGGCCTATCCTATTCATACTTTGTCTATGGCATACATCAACATATTCATCAATCTAATTTATTCCTACTTTCATGCTGGACTCCATAAGCATCCTTAAGCCAATATTTTAAAGTTTAAGACCATTTATATCGGTAAAGATAGGATTTTGATTACCTCCTAGCGATTTAGACTTGAAACACGACAACTCCTTGTTAACTAGCTTGAGTTCAATTGAAAGTTGAAGAGTTTGGTCCCCTTGGATGACCTTGATCGAAACTCACCAAGGAAGGGATAAAATCAGTCCCTTATGGATGTGATTTAAGGGAGAAAAAAGGAAAATAATGAAGTAAGAGATGAATAGAAGAGTTGAAGATCAATTACCTTGTAGAGAGTTTCGGTTTTGTCTTTATTTTTGGGGTAAGCTAGCCGAATTTTGGAGCAGGTTGAATGCTGGTATGTTCTTGAGTTTGAGGGGCTGAAAGGGTAGGGATTTTTTTTGTTTTGATGGATAGAAAAGTCTAGGGTTTGGTGCTTAGGTATTTGGAGGAGTTCTACCTTGCTATGTAGTCTTGATTACAAGAGAAAAGTTGGACAGCTTGGGTTCTTCTATGGGTGCCGAAATTGGACAGAATTTTAGGGCTGATTGCTGCTGTATTTTTGCAGCTTAGGATGGCCAAGATTTTGGATAGAAAGTGGGAGGAAAATCTGGACAGAATGAGTGAAGAAATCTGGTTAGTTTTGGTCTCTAAAGTGGCGAAACAAGAGAAGAAAAAAAAGTCTTTGTGTAGCTGTATTTTGCTCGCTAGCTGGAGGAGTTTTGGGGCAGGTTTTTGTTGAGAATTTCGTGTAGAATAGGGCTGATTTTGGCCAAATTTGTGAAGGAACTGGAGGGGAAATTTCTGGTATTTTTTTGGCTAAAACAAAGTCCAAGTTGGCTAAGGTTTTCTTGGATAACCCTAGCTAGGTTTTAGGGAGTTTTAGTTGAACTATATTTGCACTAAGTGTGGCGGCAACTTGGAGGAAATTTTCCAAAAAATTATGTAAAGAAATTAGGTTATCTACTTAAGAATTAATTTAATTAATTCCCTATTTTAATTTTTGTGATTTTTAAATAGCTAATAAATAATTATATTGTAAAGAAAATTCTGGTTTCCTAATTCCTTGAAGCTACCAAATTCTTCTTCCTTTTTCTTCCTAAATTTTCAAAAATCATCATTTTATCCAAGAAATAAGTACTTCCTTTAAAATCCAGATTTTATCCTTTTATTTCCTTTTTAAAAATTATCTAAAGAAAATTAAAACATGGAGATTTATCCCTTAAAAAGTGGCGGCTACCACATAACACAATACCTATAGATTTTTATATATTCTATCTCCTAATATATTACCTAAATATATCTTTTAAAATCTAGATTAATAATATTTTATGTTCTCTAAAAGATTATGATAAGATATTAGGAATAAAATTTAATTTATTCGCAAATATTTTATACAATAATTCCCAAGATAAGTCACACTCCTAATTTTTAGGATATTAGTTCCAAGGTGGCGGCAAACCTAAGGTGTTTCGGCTAAAGGGAAAAAAAGTTAGATTAGAAGAAATCAAAAGAAAGGAAAGAATTTGAAGTAGTTAGGAATCGAACTCAAGCCCATCAAGAATTAAATTCCAAGCTTTATCCACTAATCCACATTAATTCTTGATAACTATTCTCCTAATAAATTTCCTTGATTCCTATTCACTTGCTCCATCCTCTTCCTAATAAATTCTCCTCAATAAAATAAAACTCAACTAACTCCAATGACACGACCACTTCAAAAACAAATGAATTCATGCAACAATAAGCTGACATTTTCATGAAAATAGTTCAAATTGTCAAGTGTAGTATAAAACAATATGACATGCATGACTTTTCCTCACATACTAAAGGTGGTTTAATACGGGGTATTACATCCTCTCCCCCTTAAGTGAATTTTGTCCCGAAATTCAGGGTGCTGAACTTCTAGAGTAAATTCAGATACTTCCTCTTTACCCATTCTTTAGTGTCCCATGTTGCATCCTAAGCACCATGATGTTCCCATAACATCTTTACCATAGTTATTTGCTTATTCCTCAACATCTTGACACTACGATCTAAAACTTTAATTGGTTGCTCCACATAACTCAAGTCAGGCTGAATGATCAAGGGTTCCTCATTCAACAGATGCTCTAGTTCAGGGTTATACTTCTTCAATTGGGACATATAGAACACATCATGAATTTCAGCCAACCCTTTCGTTAGCTCCAAGCAATATGTTACGGGTCCAATCCTTTAAATCACCGAAAATGGTCCTAAATATCTAGGACTCAACTTCCCTCCCTTAGGATGCTTTAGAATTCCTCTGCTATGCGTTATCTTTAAAAATGTCTGATCTCCCACTTGAAACTCCAACTCCCTTCTTCTATTGTTGGCGTAACTCTTCAGTCGGCTTTGAGCAGCTTTCAGCCTCTCCCTTACTACCTTTACCATGGAAGCCATTTCCTTAATATTCACTTCCCTAGACTTGCTGATTTGACCATCCTCTGACCATCCCTAATAAAAGGGTACCTGGCATTTTCGTCCATACAATGCCTCATAGGATGCCATTCCAATTAATGCCGGATGACTATTATTATAGGCCAACTTAACATAAGGTATGCGGTCCAACCACTTATCTCCGAAATCCAATGCGCAAGCCCTAAGCATATCCTCTAAAATCTGGATAACTCTTTCGGATTGTCTGTCTATCTGCGGGTGAGAAGAAGCACTGAGCTTTAGAGTCGTTCTCAGTGACTCTTTATATTTGGTCCAAAACCTGGAAGTAAATCTGGGATCCCTATCGGATACAATACTTGTCGGTACACCATGCAATCTAACCACTTCCTGAATGTAAGTCTTAGCCAGCTTCTCCAAAGAATCCTTAACATTTACCGAAATAAAATGAGCAGTCTTGGTAATCGGTCAACCACAACCTGCGCAGCATCCTTCAAAGTCTTAGACATTGGTAATCCAGTGACGAAGTCTATTGTCACCTCTTGCCACATCCACTCAGGAATAGGCAACGATTGTAGTAATCCAGCTACCTTCTTATGCACTGCTTTTACTTTCTAACACGTTAGGCAAGTAAAGACGTATTGCGCCACATCCCTTTTCATTCTTGGCCACCAGTAGGCCTTTTCCAAATCCTGGTACATCTTCACTTCTCCCGAATGAATGGAATACTTACTTTTGTAAGCCTCATCCATTATCTTTCTTTTCAACAATGGATCGTTCGGTACACATAGTCATTCTCAGAAATACGTCACTACCACCTCATCAGTCCAAAACTCCTTATTTCCCCTCTTCACTTCCTTTGCCTTGAAGGTCTGAAACTCTTAGTTATTCTGCTGAACTTCACCAATCTCTTGCCTCAGCTCAGGTTCCAATTTCAGGTTGCTCAAGCTAATTTTCCCTTCTTCAACTTGTGCCTTTTGTCTTAGCAACTCCTGTACTATTTGTACATTTGCACCCTCAGGCTAGCTATCCTCACCTTACGACTCAGCGCATCAGCTACCACATTCGCTTTCCCCGAGTGGTAGTTAATTGGAAACTTGTATTCCTCAAAGAACTCCATCCACCTCCTCTACCTAAAGTTTAAGTCATTTTGCATTAATATGTACTTCAGACTCTTATGATTCATGAAAACTTTATGTTCCGCTCCATACAAATAGTATCACCATTTCTTCAAAGCAAACACTATCACTGCTAACTCCGAGTCATGCATCGGATAGTTTACCTTATACGGCTTCAATTTCCTCAATGCATAGGTGATAACTTTCCTATCTTGCATTTGCACAGCCCCTAAACCTTCCTTAGATGTATCCGTGTACAAAGAGTAGGCCTTACCTTCTTCAGGTAGGCTCAACACTGGTGCTGTCATCAATCTCCTCTTAAGCTCTTAGAAGCTATTCTCACACTTATCATTCCAGACGTATGGCACATCATTCCTTAGTAATTGGGTCATCGGTGTTGCCATCATAGATAAGTTCTTAATAAAACGGTGGTAATATCCTACTAATCCAAGGAAACTCGTAATCTCGGTTATGGTCTCCGGTTGCTTCCAATTTGAGACAACCTCTAATTTCAATGGGTCCACCTTAATTCCGTCTTCAGATATCATGTGACCAAGAAAAGCCACTGAATCCAACCAAAACTCTCATTTGCTAAACTTAGCATAGAGTTTATACTCTCTCAATTTCTCTAGTACCAACTTTAAATACTCTGCATACTTCTCTGGACTTTTAGAGTAGATTAGAATATCGTTTATGAACACTACCACAAACATATCCAGGTACAGCTGGAAAACCCTGTGCATAAGATCCATGAAAACAGCGGGTGCATTAGTTACTCTGAATGGTGATGTGTCCGGACTTGGGTATAAAAATCATACAAAAACTAAGCACATTCCCAATTAAGTTTAAATTAAAACGTTAACCCCAAATCACACATATGAGCAAGCGTACTCATCATGAACTGAGCATAGGGTTCAAACGAGTGTCAATCTTCAAGGAACAAGTAGAGATTAATTACCTTTCCTTCATTGTTTCACTGACTCGATAAAATAAAATCAAAATAAAATAAAGCAAAAGAAAATAATATATATATATATATATATATATATATATACGTCAAGGATGTAGATTTATGTCATTCAAACCATTGATTAGATAACCATGATCTTAAAGTACCCAACCACTATCATAACTAATTATTCTCTTGGCATCATGAAGAATTAAAATAGACTCACTTCTTTCTCAATCCATGAATCCCTATCTTCTAGGTAACTTAGCATCACATACTCTGTCTCAACCAGTCTTACCCAAAAGATGCATTAAACATAATTCTTTGATCAAGTCCTATTCTCAGGCAAACTTAACCAATGAAATTAACTAATTGAATCCATATTCTAGCAGACATCAATTAACCTTTAATTACTCTGTTCTTGCAATTAACCCTATTTTTGGGCAAGTTAAAAGGCAACAAATATGAAATCAATCAATTTAAACCATCAACCCTATTTTCAAGCAAGTTAACGGCACAATTAATTAATCTCGCAATCTACCCAAGTAATTAAATAACAAGAATAAAAATCAGTTAATCAAAAGATCAAATAACTCTAAATACCATGAACGTCTAAACGAATGTCAAATTACAATAAAATAATTAAAACATCATTGTCAAGAAAAGAAAACAAAGCAAAAGAAAGCACTTGTAGACAAGCCTCATTCTTCTTCCTTTGAAGACCTTCTTGTACAACCCTCCATGAATTGAAGAATTCCTCCTTGGATTGAGTGATTTTCTATAATGAATAATGAATTCTCCTCTTTTCCCTTATTTTTTTCATCTATTTATAGGCTTAAGAAGTACCTAAACTCGTAGATACAAAGTTATTGGCCGAGTAGAAGTTGGAAGATACTAAAACTCCTCAGGTTTTCAAAAACGCGTAGAAAAATTGCAGCACCGTCTCAAAGACAGAACACAGCCGGCACCGCCTATGTTCTGCTTCTCTACTTGGTTGCCAAATTTTCTCCAAATTTTGCGCATAAATTCCAGAATTCAGTCGGCGCCGGTTCCAGCCTTACAGCCGGCGCCGCCTCTGCTCTGTTTCGCGACGGTTTTGCTTCGTTTTACCTAAAAATCTGAAATAATAAACAAAATACCTTTCCAAGGGTAAAATCTCAAATATGAAATAATATGACTAGTTATTGCACAAAATGTCTTATAAAAGAGCCGCAAATAACTAAGCAAAGTATGACTAATTTAGCCCCTATCAAATGGTATCACTACGAACTTGTAGTGGCCATATCCAGTGTTGAAAGCCGTCTTAGGAATATCCTCCTCCTTGATTCACACTTAGTAATAACTTTGCAGGAGATCCAGCTTAGAAGAGTAACACGAACCTTGCAACTGATTGAACAACTCATCATTCAAAGGCAAGGGATACTTGTTCTTAATCATGAGGTTATTCAACCCTCTATAGTCTATGCACAATCTCAACGTCCCATCCTTCTTCTTTACGAAAAACTCCGGGGCTCCCCATGGCGATGTACTGGGTCGTATGTACCCTTTCTTAACCAATTCTTCTAGCTGTTCCTTTAGTTCTCTCAATTTTGTGGGCGCCATTCGATAAGGAGTCTTCGACACCGGCTTCACTCCAGGAACTAAATCGATGGTAAACTCGACTTCTCGAGAAGGCGGCAAAAAAGTGAGTTCTGCTAGAAATACATCCACGAAGTCCTTCACAACTTCGGCTCTTTCCAAGGTACACTGATCCTTGAGCTTATTGATTAGATAAGCCACATATCCTACACAACCCTTTTTCAGCATTTTATGTGCCTTTGCACTTGCTATCAAGAATTTCAACTTTCTTACCTTTCTCCCATTAAATTCTAATACATCGCATCCGAGTTTAATAAACTGCACTGTCTTGGCCTTGCAATCCACTCTTGCTCCTTGCTTTGCTAACTAGTCTATACCCAAAATCAGATCATAGTCGCCGATGGATAGGATTATGAGAACTACCTTCAAAATCTCTTTTCCAACCATAACATTGCACCCTTGAACTACCTTACTCGCACCTCTTTGCCTTCTTAAAAGTGTACTCACTAACATGGTATAAGGTAACATTACCCCTTCCCATATGAATAAGTCGATCCGGGGTCTATTAAAACAGGAATAGAGTGACTTTGTACAGAAAGTGTACCTTCAACTACCGCCAAATTTGCTCCAACCTCCTCCCGGTTGAACGGGAAGACCTTAGCTTTCACTTGAGACTTTTGGCCTTCTCCTCCATTTGTCCCAACAGGTGCTCCTCTGGATGCCCCAGCTGGCTGGGTCGTAGCTCCATGTCCTATTCTGAGGGGCCTTGGACAATTGTTTCTCAGGTGGTTCGGGTCACCACAGTTGAAACATCTTTTCGTCACTCCCCGTGACTAACAATCCCTTTCAGCATGACCTTGCTCCCCACAATTCTGACACATTAGTTCTCTTGACATAGGACCTGGTGGTGCTGTCCTAGGCTGCTTTCCTTTATTTCCCTACTGCATCGGGCTAGCAGGTCGCTTGTGAGCCAAGGGTCTTATCGGTGGTCGGCTTGGTTGGAATAGTCGATTCATCGACTGGTTCCTATCCTCCTTTTCCATTAGAGTTGTTGCATCTACCGCAGCCGTGTATGTCACCGGAGGAGATGGTGTCAGTGCTCTCCTTAAATCTTACCTGAGTCCCTTCACGAATTGACATGTCCGCTTTTGCTCAGTACCCACCAGATACTGGCAGTACTTGGACAACTGAGTAAACTATGCAGCATACTAAGCCATGGTCATTCCCCCTTGCTTGACGGTCTGGAATTCATCCTGCTTCTTCTCCACTATCCATCACGATATATACTCTATTTGGATAGCCTCCACTAAATTCTCCCATGTCCAGTCATTATCTTCTCGCTCGCAGTCTTCCTGGATTCGTTGCCACCAAGCTCGGGCAGGTCCTCTCAGCCTAAATGCTGTAAACTTCACTCTCCTTCTCTCAGAGTACTGAAGAGTTATAAAGATATCCTCCATTTGTTCAATCCACTATTCAGCCTTTTCATCTTGCTCCACTTCTCCCTAAAACATCAGAGGTTGGAACTTCAAGAATCATTCCAAGGCCTCATCCTCACCCCTAGGTGCTCTCTTATCCCTATTATATACTTTCTCAGCCAAGTTCTAAAGAATGGTAGCCATCTTATTGAAGGCCTGCCCCATGTTCACTTCTTTGGACCCTCCCAATGTTAACTTCTGCTCCTGCTCGGGATCCCCTTCCACCTCTAGTATGGATCGTCGTGCCTGCTTAGACCCAGGAGCCGATGGCTCGATCTCCTGAACAGTCCTATCCTGTCTTGCAGCCCCACGTCTTGGTGCCATCTATGGGGAAAAGTTTATGACATGTAATAAATTAGCTCATAGTTTGGAAAGAATTTGCAATTCGATGGAAAAAAATAAATTTTGCAAATAACACTCGAAATGGTATAGATAAATCAATAAAATCATGCTTCCATTAACCAAATCCAACTCAGTACAAAATAAGGGAGTATACTTCTAAGTACTTTTATTCTTGTGAAACAAAGTTCAAAATAAAAGAGTAAATGCTAAGTCAAATAAATAAACAAACATCTCTTCATAGAAATAAAAGAATATGTACTGCTGTTGGGATGATCTTGCACACGACCCTTGGTGAAACCAAAAGATCGAGGCTTCTTCTTAGGCTGACCCAAAACGTACTCCTCATTATCCCTATCTCTCAGCTCGGCCCTTAACTCTGCATCCCTAAGCTTTTTCATGGCTAACATCAGTGCACTCTTAGGCCTCCTTGTCTCTGACTCATACGACTCACTTCCTAGAAGCATCGACATTCCTTCTTCTATGGATGGGGTCGCAGGTGTTCCAATACTACCCTCCCCATCAATCACTTTCGCTTCACTCTCGCTCTCTAGCTCTCCTACCTCCCCCTCAATCTCGGATTCCCCTAGCTAGTTTTCACTCTCATCATCAATCACTCCTCCACCTCCTATCTCTCCCTCATCATAACCCTCATACTCCGTTAAATCCTTATTCTCCTCATGTGCAGGCATCTCAGGTATCGGGTCCTTGGGTTCCTCCTCTACTCTGAAGTCTTCTATCATACGTGACTCATGGTCGATCTCATCCTCACTCAAGATCCATCCACCCTCAGGTTCCATCTCTGACTTTGATGATGAGGAATCTAGTATAGGTATTGGGTTAGATGATGTACCACTCGAGGGACTGCACATAAAATGCCAGTCTTGGGTTATGGCTACGGATCTTCTAAACATCATATAAAGGAAACACAAAGAAATCAGAACGAAATCTCAACTCTTACAGGTCAAACAATATTCAATGAATCTCAATAACTAAGGTTTAGCTACTACTCAAACAAGTCAATTACCTAAACCTAGGCTCTGATATCACTTGTAACACCCCGCTCCCTAGGTACCTAAATAGTGCAGGATGTTGTCCCGTCCAAAGGACCAGGGATCTTTATAACGAGGTACAAAAAAGAAAAAAATTGCTAAACAAAATAAAAAGAATAATTTCATTACATCCGGAAGCAGAACTTATACAGGTCTAGAATATCAAATCTAACAAATGTTTCTTGAAATAAATTCAAAACATAAATAAATAAACTGGAGTTCATCTCCTAACGCTCCACCCTGCTCAATATAAGCAATCCACTGAAATCATGATACAAAAAGTGTGAGATTGATGATAGGAGCTAAATTGGTTATACATTACTTAGTTATTTGAGGCTCTTTTGTAATACATTTTGTGAAATAATTGGTCATATTCTTTCATATTTGAGATTTTACCCTTGGAAAGGTATTTTGGTCATTACTTCAGGATTTTGGGTAAAACAAAGTAAAACCGTCGCGAAGCAGAGCAGAGGCGGCGGCGCTGGCTGCAAGGCTAGAACCAGTGCTGGCTGCACTCTGGAACGTATGCACAAAATTCGGAGAAAAATCGGCGGACGAGTGGAGAAACAGAACCAAGGCGGCGCCGGCTGTGGTCTGTCCCTGAAGCGGTGCTGCGATCTTTCTGCGCGTTTTTTGAAATCTGAAGAGTTTTAGCAGCTTCCAACTTCTACTCGGCCAAGAACTTTGTACCTACGAGTTTAGGCACCTCTTAAGCCGATAAATAGATGGAAAACATAAGGGAAAAGAGGAGAATTCATTGATCATCATAGAAAATCAATCAGTCCAAGGGGAATTCTTCAAAGTTGAAGGAGGGTTGTACAATAAGTTTTTCAAAAGAAGAAGAATGGGGCTTGTCTATGAGTTCTTTCTTTTACTTTGTTTTCTTTTTCTTGAACAATGATATGTTAATTGTTTTATTGTAATTTGACATTATTTTAGATATTCATAATTTCTAGAGTTATTTGATCTTTTGATTAATTGGTTATTATTCTTGGTATTCAATTACTTATGCTTATTACGAGATTAGTGAGTTGATTCTATCCATTGACTTGTTGGACCAAAAGGGGTTGATGGGTGTTTCGATTTAGTAATTTCATACTCTGTTGGCAATTGACTTGCTGGACTAAAGGGGGTTGATTGTTTAAGAACTGGTAATTGAAGATTAATTGATGTCTTCTGAGACCAAGGGTTCATTGATTAATTTCATATTCTAAATTCGCCGAGACCAAGGGAATTTAATTAAGGATTGTGTTTAATGCGTTTTTTGGATGAATTAGTTGAGACGGACCAAGTGATTTTAATTTATCTAGGAGATAGTGATTTCATGGATTGACCATCAAAGTGAGTCTACCTTCATCCTTCATGGTGCCAAGAGAATGATTGTTTATGATAATGGTTAAGTTCTTTAAGATCATGTTTGTCTAAACAATGGCTTGAGTTACATAAATCTACATCCTTGACACAGACATGTACATATTTTTATTTTTATTTTTTCATTTTAATTTTCTTTTTATTTGTTTTTCACTTTATTGAGTCGGTTAAACAATGAAAGAAGGGTAATTAATATCTACTTGTTCCTTGAGGATCGACACTTGTTTTAACCCTATGCTCAGTTAATGATGAGTACGCTTGCTCATATATGTGATTTGGGTTTAACATTTTAATTTGAACTTGATTGGGAATGGGCTTAGTTTTGTATGATTTTTATACACAAGCTTGAACGCATCAATTGACATCTGGACAGAAAGTGGGAGGAAAATTTGGACAGAATGAGTGAAGAAATCTGGTTGGTTTTGGTCTCTAAAGTGGCGAAACAAGAGACGAAAAAGAAGTCTTTGTGTAGCTGTATTTTGCTCACTAGCTGGAGGAGTTTTTGTGCAGGTTTTTGCTGAGAATTTCATGTAGAATAGGGCTGATTTTGGCCAAATTTTTGAAGGAATTGGAGGGAAAATTTCGAGTATTTTTTTGGCTAAAACAACGTCTTAGTTGGCTAAGGTTTTCTTGGATAACCCTAGCTAGGTTTTAGGGAGTTTTAGTTGAACTATATTTGCTCTAAGTGTGGCGGCGGCTTGGAGGAAATTTTCCAGAAAATTATGTGAAGAAATTAGGTTATATACTTAAGAACTAATTTAATTAATTTGAGTAATTTTTAAATAGCTCATAAATAATTATATTGTAAAGAAAATTCTAGTTTCTTAATTCCTTGAAGCTACCAAATTCTTCTTCATTTTTCTTCCTAAATTTTCAAAAATCATCATTTTATCCAAGAGATAAGTACTTCCTTTAAAATCCAGATTTTGTCCTTTTATTTCCTTTTTAAAAATTATCTAAAGAAAATTAAAATATGGAGATTTATCCCTTAAAAAGTGGCGGCTACCACATAACACAATACCTATAGATTTTTATATATTCTATCTCCTAACATATTACCTAGATATATCTTTTAAAATCTAGATTAATAATATTTTATATTCTCTAAAAGATTATGATAGGATATTAGGAATCACTTTTAATTTATTCTTAAATATTTTATACAATAATTCCCAAGATAAGTCACACTCCTAATTTTTAGGATATTAGCTCCAAGGTGGCGGCAAACCTAAGGTGTTTCGGCCAAGGGAAAAAAAGTTAGGGAAGAAGAAATCACAAGAAAGGAAAGAATTTGAAGTAGGTAGGAATCGATCTCAAGCCTATCAAGAATTAAATTCCAAGCTTTTTCCACAAGTCCACATTAATTCTTAGTAACTATTCTCCTAATAAATTTCCTTAATTCCTACTCACTTGCTCCATCCTCTTCCTAATAAATTCTCCTCAATAAAATAAAACTCAACTAACTCCAATGACACGACCACTTCAAAAACAAATTAATTCATGCAACAACAAGCTGACATTTTCATGAAAATAGTTCAAATCATCAAGTGTAGTATAAAACAATGTGACATCCATGACTTTTCCCCTCTTACTAAAGGTGGTCTAATAGAGGGTATTACAGTTTATACTTCTTCTCCTTCAAAAAGTGCATGCGCTCCATGAGAAATGTATTCTTAGCATCCTCAAAAATTGAAGTCTCTCCTGACATGAGCTCACGCTCAACATTTCCAGGTTTCCACCATTTCATTTAGAAGTTAGAGAGGCCCTTTCTAATGACAAGAAAGCAAACCAAAAAAGCATTGGTATGTAGAGAGATTGAACATCTATGAGATATATTGCATTATATATTCCACTTTTCCATAGGCTAAAGAATTAAAGGCCATAATAAGACTCACTGTTTTCAAAATTTATTGATCTCATCCACAAACTCAAAATTATGCAGGAAATTAGTCCAAGCTAAAAGAGCAATTGAAAGCTACAGATGATTAACCAAATAAAAAGAAATGAAAGTGGCCCATAATCAGAAGTACAGAGAACCATCAAAACCAGACCTTCTCCATGTATTTTTGAGATAAGTACCATCAAAAACAGTCATGCACGCATCAAATAGTACTCAAAGAGTAATAATGCCAAGTTTTAAACCACCCACCATTACGCTATAAATGAATTAGATTATAACACAAACTTTCTTGCATAAAAAAACAACCTATCTGATCTATCTTCTCCAAGTACAATTTCATCTTCTATGCTATTTGTTAAATTTTGAAGAGTTAAAAAAAGGTAATAGAAGCATTGAAGAGGTTGTCAAGGTATCAATACAAATGGCAAAATTAATAAAAATTAGTAACAAAACCAGAAATAAGGCTCCTAAAAATACAAAACCTGCAAGTAATGTAATATCACCAATTGTCAAGGCATCAATATAAATGGCAAAATTAATAAAAGGAATCCACCTCAACCAAATTCTTCAACTTATTTACTCTGTACATTAGGTGATGCAGAGGATGGATAAAAAGGAATAGAAAATTCATATATCTAACTATGATAATTACATGCATCTAACAAATACTTATGCTTTAAGAATCAATGCTTACCACTGTATTTGCAATATAAGAGTCAGAAGAACTTCCATTAGCATCTATGTAACATTTCTTGAATTTGTGTACACGAGTTGGGGAATGGCCTTGCTCCTCTATCTGAATCATTCAATATAGTTTATTAATTAATGTCATTCGTTGAAAGTAACACTTGAAATTCGAGGAATCATAAAGTTACCATATTTGCACGAATTTGACAATATGTCTTCTTTCCTGTCCTATGATTCATGTTCTTCATGTTTCTATTCCTGTCCTATGATTCATTTTTTTTTTTTTAGCATCAACAGATTTACATGAGATTAGTCCACATAAAACTAGAAAATTTTCAGAAACGAAGCCTGAATTTTCTAGCAAACAAAAATAGAAATGGTTTCTGCTTTTATTTTGCATTTATGCCTCATTAACTACTTACCCATGCTTTGGATTGCATTCCAAGCCAATATGATAAAAAGCGTAAAATAAAAACCCAATAAAAAATTGAAAGTATAAGAGAGTTAGAAAAGTGCTACTTTTTTTGTAGTCTAAGTATATAGTCATACATTCCCATCCGATGAAGCCCACCATTGTATGAGATTAGTCTATTGAGTTTGTATCACATGTTCATCAGTACATGGAGTTTAGTTTTGAATGTCTTTTCCTGGATTATACTATTCATGCTTCAATGATGATTTCCATTTCCTCCATTTTATTCCAAGTGACCTTAGAATAGCGGGCTTAAGACTGGGATGTACATTAAATTTTTCTTACATATGGATAGAAAAATGCAAAACTCAATAGATATTATAATATAACACTAGATGGTATAAATAGATAATGTAGAGCAATATAAATACCTTCACAACATTCAATAGCTCATCCTTGTTTTCTTTTGGAATCTGATGCCATGTTTTGATATTAATTGGAGCATACCTTTCATTCCTTTCTATTGTTCCCAGATATTCAGTTAAATTACCACGGTTCATTCCAACCGGCTGTCCAAACTTGTTGAATTTAATATCCTATGGCTTAGCACTTTGAGGGTGGCCCCAAGTTATGTTATATAAGTTGGACCCCTCTTGCAAATGGGCATACTGCTTCCATTACTTGCTTCTCCTATAAAAAAGCATGCATTCACTACATTTCAAAGTAATAAAATTTACAAACCATGTGAGAAGACACTACAATATGCTATACCTTGATCTTCATTTTGGTGCATGTTACATTAATCATTGGTAGTTAAATGTTCAACTTGATGATCTTCATTACAAGGGAAATTACATTATTCATTTGCAATGTTTAGTTCAACCTCTTGTACAACATGCTTTTTAGTTTAGCCATCAACTTCATGGCTTGTTGGATTGGTGCTTCTTCTTTTTCCCCCAGTTCTTGCTATCGACTGAACAATATAGAAACAGAAAATCTTCGTAAGGAACAGTCAAAATAGAATAGTCTACACTATACAAGTGATATAAAGTTCTCAAATTTTAAATTTCTTACAAATACAGAATTCAACTTAGAAGCATTAGCAAATGGACCTTACAAAATTGCCCCATTTAGAATGCACTAATCAATGGCCTGAACAACTAAGGGTATTATCTATTTGAGAATAAGTATTAAAAAAAACTAATTTCCATGAAAAAGAATTTTCACAAAAGAATATACAGTATAAACACTCCAGAAGTTATGTCAATATTTGTTCAAAGCTCACAATATTTGCAAAATATGTGTAGAGACACTGAAATGTGTTCAGAAATTACAGTATAGTTACTTGGATGCTGAGATTATTCATTAGGAGAATTCTGATTGGATAATATTTTAACAATAGGAAACCAAGTTGTAAGGATTGTTTAGCTATTCGTACAGAATATGTAATAGTAAACCATTTCATCCCATTTTCCAAAATACAAATAATATCCAAAATGTTAAAGCGTTGAGGTTCCAAATTACAAATATTTGGAACAAAAAATAGAGAGAGAAACTAAAGCAACTATGCAAATAAGGATTTTCTTAAGTAGATGTCAGATCAACTTCAACTCTATCAACCCCTTCACGAACTCAGTTGGCTTTCTCACCACCAAAATCCACTTGAATATTATAAGTTTCACTTTGCAAATATATCTCAACATCGACTATGGACCCTATGTTATACATAGGTCTAGGGGTTGTGCCTATAATAATTTGCCAACTATTTTTAGTCGGGTCATCAACATAAAAGACTTGCATTACTTGAGAAGCTAGAATGAAAGGCTCAGAATAGGGCCTCACATTAGTGAAATTGGCCAGTGTAAAGCCCTGAGAATCTTGTTTCAACCTTTTTCCCATTGATACCCAATCATATTTGAACAACACAACTCTACGACCATCTGTATAATCTAGCTCAATCAAATTGGTTAGAATCCCATAATAAGACACATCACCAGAAATCAGATTTTGGTCCCTAACACTTGAAAAACTAGTTGTTGTTGCATTAATAGAAACACCACTCTTTTGAGTTTTCCTTTTATGTTCAACTTCTCTCATATGAAATTGAAAACCATTCACTATGAACCTATCTTATTGAAGTTTGGTCCTCTAGCTAGATGCTTCAAATCCTTTGAAATTATATCATCATCATTCAATTGTAATACCTTCACCTGGGAAATTGGCAAGAGTCAAGAAAGCTTAAGCATCGGTAAAGTATAAATGAAGCATGCCAATTCAGATGAAACTTACATAATTGCAAAACCAGTTTGCAAAGACTTCACTATGGATACACTCAATCTCATGCAAACTCGCACGAGGATGACTTTGCTCCACTAGTCAATTATGTTGGCTACAAACACATACTATATATTAATTTGGTTTGGCTTCAAGGGTACTAATGTAATGAAGAATATAAGTTATTTATCTTCTACTTACTCTATATAAGGTTTTATAGAGTTAGAATTAAACAACACATATTAATCGGCTTTCTTCAATGTTTCCTCATCAAATTTTGTAGGTACTCCTTTTCCAGGTGGACGTCCAGTAGTTGAAAAAATCTCTAATCTAACATAGGAAATAGTTTCATGATCCTCATTCCTACTTGCTTAGTTGAACTCTGTCTCAACATAATCAGTGAGATATAAGGAGCAAAATGTCAAACATTCCTTAGCCAGGTACTCTTCAGCAACAGAACCTTCTAAGCGGCTCCTATTATAAGCACAGGACTTTAACGTGCTCAAATGCCATTGATATACGTTCTTAAAATTGCAGTCAACAATAGTCTAAATATCATAAGAAATGACAAAAACATATACCTTTTTCTATAAGATACATCAAACGATAATGAACCAGCCCAGCTATCCTGACTCCAATAGCTAAATGGATAGTTAGATGCATCATGATACTAAATGATGATGGAGGGAAGACCCTCTCTAATTCACATAGGATAACCGCAATATCTTTCTCTAATTGAAACACATCATTTGGATGAATCTCACTAGAACACAACTTTCTAAAGTATCTACTGAGCTTTATCAAAGGATAGCGAATAGACCTAGGTAAAACTCTTCTTGGAGCTATTGGCAACAATTGTTGCATCAAAATATGATGATCATGGCTATTTAGTCCAGAAAGCTTAAGCAAATTAAATGGAACACACCTAGACAAGTCCGCAGCATACCTATCAGGCACTTTAACACATTTTAAAGTCTTGCAAAATATCACTTTTTCCTTCTTACTTAGAAGAAATGAAGCCAGTGGTAAATAAAATTTACCATTATCCCTCTTAATAGGATAAAGATCTGACTGAATACCTATATCCTTCAAGTCAAGACGTAACTTAAGGTCCATTTTCTTATCCATCTCCAACAATGTAGCACATGTAGACTTAGAAACATTCTTCTCAATATGCATTACATCAAGATTATAGCACATCAAATTGTCTTTCCAACACGGTAACTCGAAGAAGATACTTTATTTCTTCTAATTATAGGGCAATTGTTCTTTATCATCGACTGTCCTTCCAAATTTGATTTGTTTTCCTTCCAACTCATTCAATATCATATCCCTATTCAATTGAGGTGGTGCTCTTCCATGTTCTTGCTGACCATCAAATGATTATGCATCCTTTCAAAAACGATGACTAGAAGACAAAAACCTATGATGCCTCATATAGGAATATTTGCCACCATTCTTCAACCACTATGATTTTGTTTCCTTATGACAAATTGGACAAGCTAACTGCCCTTTAGTACTCCACCCAGATAAATTTTCATAACTTGAAAAATCACTAATTGTCCACAATAATGTCACACGTAGTTGAAAATTCTGGTTAGAGATGCATCAAATATTGGCACATCTATGTCCCATAACTCTTTCAATTCTACAATTGGAGGTTGTAAATAAACATTAACATTGTTACTAAGAGTAGATGGACCAGGTATTAACAATGACAATATGAAATATGGTTCCTTTATACACATCTAATGAGCTAAGTTGTAAAGCATGAGTATTATAGGCCAAGTACTGTGAACAATATTTATATTTTTAAATGGATTAAAACCATCATATGCTAATCCCAACCTCACATTACGGGTACCTTTTGAAAATTTTAAATTCAGAGTGTCAAAAGCTTTCCAAGTAGGTGAATTAGCAAGATGCCTCATACAACCATCATCTATGCGACCTTCTGCATTCCATCTCATAGAAGGTGAAGTCTTAGCTGACATGAATAGATGTTGCAATCAAGACTTTAAGGGAAAGTGCCACAAAACATTCTTCAAAATCTTCCTCTTCTCACCCATTGGATCATTTTCGGAACTGACCCACCTAGACTCTTTACACGTTTCACACTCCTTCCACCCTTCTTTATCCCCCCAGTACAATGTACAATCATTAGGACAAACATCTATTTTTTCATACCCTAAGCCCAGTTGTTTCATTAATTTTTCAGCTTCATAAAAAGATTTAGGAAGTTTTACACCCTTAGGAAAGGCTTCTCTTAACAAATCAAGTAGCATATCAAAATGCTTGTTTAACCACTTCCCTGCATACTTGAGATGAAGTAATCCAATGATGAAAGCAAGTTTGGAGAATTTCTTACAACCTGTATATAATTCTTGTTGAGATTCATTAATATGTTTTTAAAATTTTTCAACATCTGGGGATGGCATATTACTTTCTTCATCTATATTTCCACTTGGTGGGACTCCAAAAGTATCATGCAACATTGCTTCCATGTAATCAGGCATATTAACTATATTATCTGTAGTGTGAGTTGAATACGGTGTAGATAAACTAGAACTAAAAGTTCTCTATGCGCTATCTAATATGTATACCCCTTAATAAACCTCATAACAATCAAATGCTCCCTTGCCTCAACTTTTTTTCTCATTACTCCATTTTCACATCTCAAACATGGACACAATATCATTCCATTTAAACTTGCATTGTTCATTGCAAAGTTTAGAAGCCTTTCAAATATGTTTTGATATTCAATGGTATTTCTTAGAAGTTTCATCCAACCCTTATCTATACCTATGATGCTAAAAATCTAAATCAAATGGTAGAAGATCAATTTGAACAATTCTAATTAGTCTAGTGCAAAGAAATTAAAAAAAACAAATGTAAATTAATAAAACATTTCTAAAATGCTAGAACTCCTAAGAGTATTTGACACGCAATTCAAAATACCATAGTAGATATTTGATACTTATTAATGGAGAATAATTACAAGAGAATGAAAAGAAAAAGGACTAAATAATACTTTTGAATTTAGTCCAAGTAGATTAGATTATTAATTTGATAGTTTAGATGTTCTTCAAAAATAATATTGCAACAATTCAAATAGTTGTTCATTGTTGATAACTAAAGACTCGTCTATAAACTTTAAAAAAAAAAAAGGGGGAGGGGAGGGGGGAGGGAGGAATTTTGTTTTGCATTTTAGTGTTAAGCACAATTGAGAATCAGCATTGGAAATTTCTATATGGAGAGAAAAGTGAGGAAAGCCAAAATTACATTGACATTTTACCTAACTCATAAGGTTATAAGTAACTTTTATTACAAAATCTAGAGGTATATTACACTATCCTATCTTTCCAGCTACTAAAAATCAGTTTAGTCTAATCTATGCAGCTTTCTCTTTCCATTCATGTGCTTTTGAATGGCAGCTTTGAGCAATCTGGAGCAAACTAACTCAAAAAATATAAAATGGCTAAGATTGGTGGCAGGTTTTAAGTATGAGATGGCTAAGATACATAGATGGGCAAGCAAACTAACTAAGAAAATCTTAATAGCAATCTCAACTAGTACATAAAGTATAGCAACATCAAAACTCTTGATTTGTATAGCAGATCCAAATCAATGAAAATTCAATTATGTAATAACTAAAATAACTAGTAGTTAACTAAGACCAAAATGAAGCAAGGGGCAAAACCCAAATATTTGCTTTTGTTTTATGCTTAGGAGTAAGGATGGATGAAAGAATTAGTGGAATACAAAAATTCAATTGATCCTTGCAACATATTTTAAACTGCTGGAAACACATGAGGTGGCCTCTATCAAATATGAATTTGTTACAATTGTTCCATGGAGACCTGCCAAAAAGTAAATAAGAAGAGAGGAATAGAGTAGCTTGTGATGGCTAGCCTTGAAAAGTAATACAGAAGAGAGTTTGAGATAAAAAAAAAAAAAAAAACCCACGGTGAGCATAATATTGAAGATTACTCAACCTAATGTCCACATATAGAAGAAAGATATACATATTACATACAATATGAATAACATATATATTCTTTTTACATATACTGCACTAAAAAATTCCAAAAAATGTAAGGCTTGTTTTCAAGCTATAAGCATTTATAACATGTTTTCCATATAGATATGATAGGAGGTGTAGAGAGAATGGCCTGTTTTTTGCAGAATTCCATGTCACTCCTGATTCTTTCACCTATTAACATATTTAGCTACTCCAAATTTCACTCAAAATCCCAACAGGAAATCTATATAGATATACGTACTCATACTAGACAATTTGTATAATGTTCAGTAGAATTCGTTCATTAACATGCTCAGCAGAATTCCATGACCTATTTTTTAAGAACATTTTTTCCTAACCAAAACCACGCAGACCCCTAAAGATAAATCTATACATATAAATGTACTCATACCAGATAGTTTGTTATCTAAATAATTAACAAAATCCACCAGTAGTTTTTTTTTAAGGAAAACCAATGTTTAAATTATGCTTTAAAAAAAGAGCTCTATTTAATAGCTCTTACTAATTCCTGCAACATATTAGCAAAAATTTAAAAAAGTTTTCAACTTACCAATTATCTCTATCATATTCTTCCGATCCTATTCGACTGCTATAACCTCTATATGGAAAAATAGAGTTCATCATTTCATCAAGCAGCCATCTACCTATTGTAATACTATAGGGTAGCGACTTCCTAATAGCCCGGTGAAGCCAAGGACAATGCCAATTAATTACCCAACCCTGGTGCCACTCAATTACCTAACCCTGGTGCCACTCAACCCAACTCCAGCACTAACCTCCTACTCACTATCGGGTGTTCAACTAGGACGGTGATGATGGTGGAAATTTAGTGGCAGACAACCCAACTACAGTGCTAACCTACTGTTCACAACCGGGTATATATTAGGGTTGAAGAAGAGAAACATGGGACTTGGAGGTGAAGAAGAAACCCGGCGATGGAGAAGGGTTTTGATGTGAAATAAAAATTAACCACAGATTGAAGTGGATTTCAGTCTAAAACTTACGCATTTTTTAGGAAAACTCCAAAAGTCGTGACTTTTTCTTAGTTACACAACCAAAGTGTCACGAAATATTAAAGTATCTTTCATAACATAACTATTTGTCATAATAGAAAATAAGTTTAATCCAACTTAATAAAATGACATCATTTCAATTTTGTTATAATGACATGAATAAACCTAATGTCATTATATGTGCTATATTATGACATTTTTCAAAAAGTATCATTTAAAAAGTGTCAATAAAGCCTATTTTTCTTGTGGTGTTACTACTTCAACTATGCAATTATGTTTGGGAAATTATATTGGAAGCTGAGGATCAAATGAAAGAGTTCCATAGAGCACTCCAAAAAGCCCCCCAATCAAGTTTTAATTCATGGGGTGAATGCAGTAATCTAGTGGAATTGGAAGGAATGAACTTGAGACGAAGAATAATACCCCAAGAGCAACTGGAATTGATTATAGCTATAAAATATGTGAATTTAAAGGAATATTGTAAAGAAAAAAGTAAAACAAAATTAAGGAATGAAATATGCTCTGAAGATGATTTCTTGATGTCCCATTTCTTTTGTTTGTTTTCTAACTTTTATAAACAAAATTCTTTGCTTCCCAATTTTCCAGGTCATGTCCCCATTATTAAAAATAGAGAAAATGGTAATCGTGGCTATTTTGCTCTACTCTATGATCATTAGTGACTGCGTGGGAGGTTAGTTGGAAAGAAATCCGTGCCTTATCTCTTCAATTTCGAGACTATTCTTTGCAATAACCAACTACATTTAAGATTGGAAGTGTCCTAACTGAAGTCGAACTCTTGGTCGGCTGATTTTCTGACTTGCCCGTTATTCTATTAGAGACTGCTTTGTTTGGCTTACTTTTTTGGCTCAGTCACACCTCTTTAGCCCATCCAGACGAGGTTTCCTGACTGGCCTACCCAGTCATTTTCCTAGCTGTCTCATTTAGATGATACTCTTGACTTGTCTGTCCAGTCGAAAATTAACTTTCTATGCCAACTGCATTTTTCAAGTGTCATCATTTGCCCCATTATCTGTGTTGTTGTCTTGTCAAAGAGAATGGAAAAAATAACTTCTCGGTTTTTGCAAAAAAATGGTAGCTGGGCTGTTTGAAACCTCCTTTATCATCATGATCCTTCTACTTATTCAATTTGAAAAGTACTTTAGCTATAAAGCTGGCTAGCCTATAGTTGTGGTCCTTAGACACTTTTATTATTCAATATGGTTATAAAAACGACTGACCTATAGCTGGAACAATCTCCCTTAACTTTTCTTAAATTTTGAATCCTTTCCCACATAGAATGGTTATAGGGCTTTAAGAATTTACTATTTATACTTTTCTCTAATTCTTGCCCTTCTAGTTTTATTAATTTACAAGCTACTCTTGGTATGACTTGATTGACCAAGTAGGGGTTTTCCATGCAGCTGACCATTTGCTAAACCTAGGGTTTTTGGGTTGACTAGTAGAATAGTTTTCCAAATCAAAACACCCTTCTTGAACATCTTCTTTCGGACCTTTAGGTTGTAGAATTTGGCCATCTTTTCCTTACCAGCCTTCCAATACTCCAAAGCTGATATCCAAATGTCATCCAGCCCATTTGGCTTCATAGCCATAGCTTGTTGGTAATCATCCGACTCCAAACCATGTTGCTTGGCCACTCTGGCTAGTTAGACAGAAATTTCAAGTAGTAAAGCAGCATTATGGACTTAGGTTAGCTTAAAAAATGTAAACCTGGTCGCCATTCTTTTTGAATTTGTATAAGCCCAGAGTGGCTTGGACAAAATATGGTGTAGACTGAATAATCTTAATGTCAAACTGCTGAGCAAAAGAAATCACCTTGTCACTAATAAATATAGTACCTTAATCAGTAGTAATGGACACTAGAATATCAAATCTATAAATAATTTGGTACTGAATGAATTTGATGACGGCATCTTGACTAAGTTTGATCATTGCCTAAGATTCAACCCACTTGGTGAAATAATCAGTAGCGGCCAGAATAAAGGTATGTCTTTTAAATATGGGAGGTAGATCTTGCCAATGATATCCATTGCCCAACCATGGAAAGGCCACGACTTAATGATTGGATAGAGCTACGTAGTCGAGACTTTTTGCATATTTCTATATTTCTGCCATGCTGTAACTTTTAGCATACCTAAAATAATATAAGGCAATGGTTGGCCAGTAAAATCTAGGCTTATGCATTGCCCACCTGAGTTTGGGTCTGGCTTGATGAGCCTCATACAATCCTTCATGCACTTCTGCCATTACAAGCATGGATTCCTTTTTGCTTAGGCACTTAAGCAACAAGCCATCATAACTCCTTTTGTTGTCATATTCTTGACTTGCTAGCTGGCCGTAGCAGACGGATCTTTCAAGTAAGTGATTAGACCTATTCGCCAATCTTCAAAATCCTGGCTAGTCAATACTGCACATATGGTTTCTTCTGGACCTGGTAAATTATTCCCTCTAAAGTCATATTATGCTAAGTCGTCAGCCTCTTTATTGCATTCCCTTGGTACATACCAAGATTAGTACGTCTGACAACTAACCTATCAAACTAAGGGCCTTTTTCTATAAAGGAATTAATTTTAGATTCATGCGTTTGTATTCTCCAGTCAACTGTCTGATCACCAGTTGTGAGTCACTAATGATTTGCACTATCTAGACACCTATCGCAATAATCATTTCCAAGCCAATGATAAGAGCTTCATATTCTGCTTAATTATTAGTGCTAGCAATGTCTAGTTCGAACAAGAACCTCCCTTTGTGGCCAGTTAGGAAAGTAACGGTTAGGCCAGCTCCTTCCCCCTAACTAGTCTTTGACCCATCAATTGTCAAGATCCATGGCTAGATATTAACATACTACTGTGCAACTATAATTGAATCCCCTACTTGAAAACATAGGTGTTCGGCCAGAAAATTTGCTACTGACTGACTTTTAATTACCTGAAATAGGACATTTTTTAGGGTAAATTTGAAGGCAAATGCATTAAGCTTGAGGGCTCATTTCATTAACCTATCTTATAGCATAGACCGATTGAAGAGGTACCTGATTATGTATATTTTACACATTACATGCACCTCCATTGGTAGTAAATAATATTCCAACTTGGTACAAGCATAATATAAAGAAAGGCATCACTTTTTGACTGGGGAATACCTAGTTTCAGTATTATTAAGCAGCCAGCTGAGGTAGTATATGTCTCGCTCAATTCTATGTCGGTCATTTTGTGCCAATAAGCATCCAATTAATTCTTCAGCTACTGAAATATACAGCTTGAGATGTTGGTCAGGTTAAGGAGGTACTAGTGCTGATGGATAGTTAAAGATTACTTGATCTAGCCAAATAAATCTTACTGCTCCTTCCCTCAGACGAACTAATCTACCAACTTGAATCTTAGCAAAGATGATAAACTTTTATCTTTCCAGTTGAGTTATCCATAAAACACCTCAGGAAGTTAATCTTCTCTATCAAGCTTTGCAACTCTTTCTTATTCCTAGGAGGTTTAACTGCTACAATTGCTTTTGTTGTATGTTAGAATCAACTTCGATCCCCTTATGATAGACCAAGAAACCCAAAAAATGATCAATCGAGACTTCAAAAGCGTATTTGGTTAGATTCATTTTCAAGCTGTGTTTTCGTATTTTGATGAAAACCTATTCTAGGCCTACCAAATGTTGAGCGAAATCAAGTGATTTAACCACCAAATCTTCAATGTAAACCTCCATATGGCCTCCTATCAATTCATGAAATTTAAAGTTCATTGCCCGTTGGAAATTTGCTCCAGCATTCTTGAGGCCAAATGGCATGACAAACCATTTAAATAAACTAATCAAACCTAGGCATCGGAGGGTCGTTATGTGAATGTTATCCTCAGCTATAAACATTTGGTTGTAACTCGAATATCCATCCAAAAAGCTGAGGAATTGATGGGTGGCAGCTACATCTATCAGCATATCAGCTATTAGAATGACATATTCATCTTTAGGTGTTGCTGGTTTTAAATCTCGAAAATCATTACAAATTCACAATTGGCCATTCTTTTTAATCACCGGTATCATATTAGAGATCCATTTAGCATATCGGGCTATCTAGATGCAACTGTATTTCAACAACCATTCTATCCCTACCTTGACCTTAGGCTCGATCTTAGGATTGAAGTGTTTGGCCACCTGCTTATGTGGTCTATAACTATCTTTGATAGGCAGTCAAAGTTTATTGATCCTTCTATCCAAACCAAGCATTTTATGGTAATCCCAAGCAAAACAATGTCTGTAATTCCTAATAATTGTAACTAGCTGGGTTCTTTGCTCCTTATTCAATAATGCACTTATTCTGGTTATGTAGCAATCGTCTAGTCCTCTTAGGTTTACTTCAACAAGCAGATCCTGAGGAACAAAGCTAGGCCCTTTCCTGGGTAATGCTTCTCCCAAACTGTCTTCTAGCTATAACTATACCATAGATTAGTAGTCACACTCTTGCCATCTAACTATGTAGTCAGCTATCCTTTCGAGGATATCTTGAACTGCAGTCTGGCAAGTCATGCTTCGCAACTAAAAACTTATCTCAATTAGGTTGTAGGTCGTAAACCCTTGACCAAGTTGAACAGTCTCTATCTTAATTAGCTTGAAAGCTAAAAAGTAATACATGCCCTACACCATCTTGACGTCTGCATGAAAGGGATTCTAATTGGCCTCTACCATCTTAACCTGCCAATCATTCCAAGGTGGAAGAGACACGTTTGTTAGCATATACCCAATCCGTCCCAGTAAAATTAAATATGAATGTTTCTCCTCAATGACAAAGAAAGCTATCGAGCTAGTCTTTGAACTTACTGTGATATTTGAGATCAAGATTCCCAATGTGAGAGTAGCATTGCCAGTGAAGCTAATCATCTGCATATTACATATCACCAAATCTGCTAATGACTTTCTCAACTTCTTAAGTATTGAAATAGACATAATGTTGAGAACAACTCCCCTATCAACGAATTCTCTAGAAATGAGTCTTCCATTAACATGAGCTTTGACATATAGAGGTTTCAAATAATTAACCATTTCCTCTATTGGCTCAGCAAAAAATATGTCGGACTCCTTTATGTTGTCTAACTGATCAGCTAGATCGACCCACTCCGTTACCACCTAGTCAGTAACAAACACATCTCTTACTAGTGCCTTCCTATCCTCATTCCTACAGAAGCTAAAGGGTAGAAAACTAACTGTATTCATGGAACCTTCAGACTTCTTTTCGTTAATCCAGCTGGCTAATCACTTTCCATGCCCTTTTGTTTATATCTTTGATAGACCATCTTCCTTTGTAATCTCCTTTTTTAAGTAGTAGTAAGCATGGTGGGTACTGAACTTATCTAATTTTCATCCTATGCATTTCAAGCTGAAATGCACAATGTTAAAATTCTCTCACATACCTTAAAAGCCATTTTCCTAGCCACCTTTGGTCCATCTCCTTGTGGGAACTTTAGCCGATCAAACACAGACCTTCTATTAGGACCTATCTCGTCTGCTTCTTTGTCTCTCTGAAGCTTGCTCTGCAAATCTATCTTTTGATGGGGGTAGTTGTTTGATTGGCCAACAAATGGCTTAAGATGTAAATCTAGCTGGTCTAACTACTTTCTTTTTTTTTTTTTTTTTTGGATCAACACATTTTTTAGGTGAGATGAGCCAACTCCTATAATATTCACTATATTTTGATCAGCCATTTGTCTAGTCATATTTGATCAGCCATGTGTCGCTTTCTTTCAATCATGCTTAGCTTTCGCAAAGTTGTTACCAGTTCATCCTCACCAACCAAATTTGAAAAGCCTTCTGACGAAAAGGTCTTCATGAGAGATCTTGGGCTGATTAGACCTCCATTACGGGTTTCTTTAACAAGTAGAGGGCTAACTACTTCCTTTGTGTCTGGCAAGGAATTGTCTGGCCAACTTGACTTAATTCGACCATATTAAGATCAACAGTTGGAAAAGGGTTTGTATCTACCAGTATTTTAGTATTGTTAGCATTATTCAATTTGAAATGCCCTATTGGATAGCTTTCTAAATGACATTTCTGGAAACCACACAATTATAAGAGATATGAGTAAAGAAATTATACCATTTACAATACTGCTTCCTCTTTAATTTTTCAAAAGTCGGGGTTTTTTAGCCACTTTAAGTTTGATTTGCCTATATTTGAGAACGTAATCAAAAGATTTGATTAGCCTTAGTTATGTCAAATGAATATGTTTCCTAATCACTTAACATGGCATATTCTTTACCCCTAACTGGTTTTAAGGCCGAACAGCTATAAGCTTTTCGGTTACAATGTTTGCTACCATAATTTCTTCCTCAGTGGCTGGCTCATTAATTTCATCAACTACCAAAATCAAGGCCTTCTGGAACTTCACCCCTCATCTCACTCCTTATCTTTGATGATCTACTAAACTCTAGCTGTATATGAGGCCAGTCATGGCAAATTAAAAAAGTGTGTAAACTAGGGCCTCCCTTAATTAAGGATGCATACAATCAATAGAAATTCGTGTATATTCTAATTCTAGCAAAAGCGTTTGGCACTTTCCTTCAGGTGCCTAAACCTTTCCAAAAAATCAGTAACAATTTCTTCGGCCCTCTATTTAATAGCTAAAAGTTCAGCCATTGAGATATCTAGTTGAGGCTGGTAGAACCTTTCCTGAAAAATCCTTTCCATTTTAGGATAGCTTTGGAAAGAATTAAACCAGAGATTGGAATACCAAGTAAAAGCATGACGAACAATGATAATAGAAAAATATGTAATTATATCATTCACTCGTGCCTACCTCACCATATTGGACGGTGAATTTGCTGATATGCTCCATGGTGGTCTTGCTATCATCTCCCAAAAAAAATGGAGAAGTCTGGAACCTTGAAGACTTTTGAGAAAGTTGACCTTAAGTCTATCCAGTTGGGATATGATTTTCGGTAAGCAACTTTCTCCGCACGAGTGATCGCCAAGCCGAATTGTTTGCTCAAAACATCAACTATTGCACTAGAACCCACTTATGGAACATTACGATTTTGTGGCTGGACTAAGCACCTTGGTTAGTAGCTCTGTGAAATAGAGACGACCTTGGGAAGTGACTAATCGACATTCCTTGCTAAGTTGTAACTAGAACTGTAGCTGGTCGTGTATAACATTCTGCCACGGGATTTTCTATTTGTTGCTCTACAATATATGCAAATTGGCTGCCTAGGATAGTATTATAGGATGGTCCAACTACCTCAACTAGTATAAAGGATCCCGCTGCTATATTGCCCCCTGTTCCAGACGATGGGTGCTTCCCACTGGGTATGTTAGTTGATTCCTCCCAATATACATTAGTTGTTCTCCTCCAAAGTAAACTACTTGCTAGACCTTTATTCCATAACTTATGCGCAATTGGACATCTATCTAAGGTAAATGACAATGCACCAATTATCGAGTTTGGGTTCCTTACCTGAGGTATCTATTCTATTGTCATAGATTGATCCATTGGGCTATTGTCACCCTTCTGCATTGCAATTGTGCTGGGGGCACTGATTGTCTTGGAATTTGACTTGCCCCCTATCCTTACAAGATGGCTGGATAGACTAGATTGGTTATTGGCCCGTGTCCTTCAATTGTTGTAACTATCTCATTTCGCAACATAGGTTCAAAGATAGTCACTATCTATTGTACTAAGCTTTGAAGTAACTTACCTATACTTTAATTTAATTGCTATCCAATGGCCAAAAAATATATAGAGACCTAGCCCCCACTAATGTTTGAGGTACACTTCCCAACCGATTAGGATTTTCATCTGAATATCTTTCTATCTGGCTGATTATGTGATCAGTTCGTAATTGCATTGAATAGAATCTACATTTGGTGGTCCACTGGGCATGCTAGAAAAGAGGTGTTGACTCCAAAATTTCACCATCTGGCCATTAAGTCAATGACTGGTTAAAACTGGTTTAACTATGATTGGCTTGGCCGAAGGTAGCACTCGGATGATTGAGTAATTCACACTCCTTACTACCTCTACTACGCAATTATCTTTGGGAAATTATGTTGCAAGCTGAGAATCAAATCAAAGGGCTTCTTGGAGGCCTCCGAAAAGCCCCCAAGCAAGTTTTAATTCGTGGAGTGAATGCAGTAATCTAGTGAAATTGAAAGGAATGAACTAGATACCAAGAATAATACCCTGAGAGCTCAAATGCTCAGTACTTTAAAAGAAATGCTTGGCTAAAATTAATTCAAAACTGTAAAAATACATGAATTTAAAGGAAAGCTGTAAAGAAAAATAGTAAAATGAGCTTTTAAAATGAAATATGCTTTTGAGATGATATCTTGATGTCCCCTTTCTTTTGTTCGTCTTCTCTTTTAGTGATACAATTCCATAGTTCCCAAGCTTCCAGGTCACGTCCCCATGACCGAAAATAGAGAAAATAGTGATTGTGGTTGTTTCCCTCTACTCCATGATATGATGACGTGGGAGGTTACTCGGAGATAAATTCATGCCTTATCTATTTAATTTCAAGCCTTATCTCTGCAATAACCAACTTCCTTGAAGATAGGAAGCGTCCTGGTTGAAGTCAAACTCCAGGCTGGTTACTTCTCCAACTTGCTTGTAATTCTGTTCGAGACTGTCTGTCATGGCTTACTTGTTTTGGTTCAATCACACCTGTTTGACCCATTAAGATGAGGTTTCCTAACTAGCCTATCCAATCATGCTCCTAGTTGACTTGTCCAAATGATACTCTTAACTTTTCTGTCCAGTTGAAAGTTAACTTGTCTAGCCAGCTGCATTTATTCGGGTACCAACAATAACTGCCCTCCAACTATCACAAGTAAGAATAAATTTTCAATTACAAGAATCAAACATGGAAATAAGATACTCTTTCATGTCGTTTGTCACTTTATTATTTTATTTTTTAAGTGTTATTCTAGGAATCCTTTTAAATGCATGTTGGCATGATATTACATGAATTGTTTGTAATGTAGATTTTTTGAAAATTTAAAAGATAATTTATTTTTAATAAGTATTTTAGCAAATCCAGTTCTAGTTTTTTTATGATCATATTGAAAATTATCTATAATTTGACCTGCTGTAGTATGGATTTATTGTTGTTTAAGTAAGTTTTCTAACCAACCATTATGTGTCATTTTCATGTGTTTAACTAACATCTTTGTTCCTCCTCCCTTCTTGTGTTCATATACCACCTTACAAATTATATTATTATCCTTTTCAAAAAGATTTCAGACCATAGATGTTTTTGCTTTAGCTATAGCTTCCAAACATTCAATTTCAACCTGGTCTGGAGGCACATGTTAGGTTTCAATCATGCAAATCAGTTTAAACACAGTAGAAAAATAAAACAAAATCCACTGAACGGATCACTCGTATGTTATTAAACAGGTGGAGAGAGGAAAGAAAAATTTGTTGCCTCGAAAACGTAGCTTTTAAATTTTTCTCTTCGCGCACGAAACCCTTCCGTGATATTTCTCCAAGTACGAACCACTAAATTCCAAAGATAAGAATTTCACTAATACTGATCCACACAATTATGTATTCAAGAACCACAAAAAATCTTCTGCTAAAAAAAATAGGGCAACTGTTGGATTAATTTTTGTGGAGAAGAAAACAAGAAGCTACAAAGGAAAAAGGCTACAAATAATTTTCTGAAGGTGGGGGTTTTCTAGAAAAAAAAAAAAATATCGGAGAGAGCCCCCTATCTGTGGTTTTTCTAATCGCACTTTATAAGAGGTCTACCACATTTGGAAAACAAAAACCACAAATTGTTTACCTAAACCATTTTAGGAAACAACTAAGTTTTTTCCCTTTTCCTTTTCCTGTATACACGAAAGCATCTGTGTTTCCTAAACTTTTTTAGGAAACAAATAAAGTAAAAAACCCTTTATTCCATTATGGCTTTCGGATTCAAAAATCACAATAAGGCCTACAAGCCTTTTAAATAATTATAATTTCACCCAACTAATTACAATATTTTATAATTATCCCATAATTATTATTTCTTCTCACAAATTAATCCCAAATATTATCATATAATATCTTGAATACCAAATCCTCTATTGTGTGTGACCTATCAAGTTTTCTAGTCTATTGGTAGCAAAATATGAATTAATTCTAATCACTATAGAATTAATAATCCTTAATAATTAGAATGAACTTATTAATTCTGATTAGAATTAATGTATTAATTCTCCAATTAATAAATTTATATTTAACACATTATGAGCAGCATCTAGCAATATATCATGACCACCTAAAAATCCAAAAGTCAAATGGCTTGACATGAATCTTTTAATAGCAAAACATCAATACAATAAATTCCTTTCATCATATTGTATCTTATTCAGTTTTAGAGTATATAATTAGTGCCAACTCCTAATAGAATATAATTAATTCTCACCTGAATTTATTAGTACTTGTTCCAAAGTCCATTACTTAACATGTGTATCAATTGAAACTATTTCCAACACATAGTCTCCTTAGCTAAGGACTTCTTGAGTAATGATTCCATGCAAGTGGCTATGTGATATACGCCACTATCATTAGGAGTGATGAATCCTTTATTGACCCTCTCAACTACTTATGTTTGCTTTATTTTGTACCCAATATCCATCCCATGGGCAATTTTGTAGGGATTCCAGAAATTGGAATCAAAGTACAATACTTAGTAAATATAGTACTTTAAAGATCTCAAATCTAAGAATACTTGCACGTTTCCTATAATGAGATTCTGTTACTGGCACTAAATAGTTATCCATGTAATTATCTTATAGTTAGGTTATCTAGTGAACTTGTTCACTTAACAAATATCCACGTGTTAATTTTGAGTATCACATTACTCATGAATGTGAGAACCATCGCTTGATTAAATCAAGAAGTATAACATGTGCTAGTTTTTGCGTATTAATGATATCTTATCTCACTAATACTTTGATTAGGGATAATTTAAGCAAAAGTAATACATGGTATAGTAGGAATCTCACATTATGATCTCTATCATAATTTTCCTAACACTATACTATGTGCTTGGAACTTTTTCTAATAGTTTTATACACATATACGTGGAATGATTAATTAAACTAAAAGATAAAGAATGCTTTTTATTAATAAATATGTCTTATACAATATACAAGTGATTGCCTCTAGAGAATAACACTAACAAACTCTCACTTGCATTAGAGCCAATCATTCATGCATCGAATACCAAATGACTCAACATGTCTTTCATGTTTCTTCTCGGGCAGTGCCTTAGTAAGTGGATCTACTATATTCTCATCCATGGGGACTTTATCTATCTATTATATCTTTCCTATGAAAGATTTAATAAATCAAGCGGTAGCACTAAAATTAAATACATGAACAGATTGTGACTCATAGTTATCATTATCAGATTGGAAACTGGCATCACTATACCCTTATAACGTATGCTAGACTTCTTTAGCACTTTGTAGACTGTGAAAGACCAAGCAACCTCTTTTAATCTATCTCTATAGATTCTCATTCCTAGAATATAGGTTGATTCTCTAAAATCTTTCATGGATAACTTCTTTGATAACCAAATCTTGACTGATTGTAGAATAAAGACGTCATCCCCTATTAGTATCATGTCATCTAGATATAGCAATAAGGAAAAAAATTGCACTCCCACTAATCTTCTTGTATACACAAGGTTCATTTATATTTTGAATCAAATCAAAATCTTTAATTGTTTGATCAAAATGGATGTTCCAACTCCTAGAAACTTGCTTAAGTCTATAGATAGACCTTTGCAACTTGCATACTTTTGTGCCATCTTTGTATGTAAAACCCTCAGGTTATGCCATGTACACTTCCTCAGTTAGGTTTTCATTTAGGAAAGCTTTTTCATATCCATGTACCAGACCTCATAATCATAATGGATGGAAAGTGTTAAGAGTATCCTTATAGATATTAACATGGCAATTGGTAAGAAAGGTTCATCATAGTCAACACCATATTATTGATAATAACTTTTAGTAATTAGTCATGCTTTATAGGTAACTACATTACCATCCATGTTTGTTTTCTTTTGAAAATCCATTTGCAGCTAATAGGTTTAATTCCTTCAAGTGGAACAACCAATGTCCATACTTGGTTATCATACATGAAACCTATTTCTGACTTCATGGCCTCAAGCCATTTGTAGATTTTGAACTATTTAGAATATCCTTGTAAGTAGTAGGCTCATATTCATCTATAAGCAATACGTCACTATGGTCACTTATAAGAAATCTATATCTCTCAGGTGCCACACATATCCTACTCGACCTAAGAAGTTCTTGTATAGGTAAAGGTTCATTTATTCTCTCAATAGATGTGAGTTCAGATGGTTGATCCATGTTTGTCTATTTTTCTGAAACTTCACTAAGTTCAATTTCATTCCCGTTGTCCCCTTTAAGTATGTGCTTCTTCTCTAAGAAGACAGCATACTTTGAAACAAGCACTTTATTTTTAGAAAGGAGATAGAAGTAATATTTGAATGATTCTTTCGAATATCCAACAAATAAACATTTGTCAGACTTACTTTCAAATTTGTCTGACTGTGGCCTTTTAACAAAGGTCGGGCAATCTCATATTCTCATGTGAAATAATTTTAGTTTCTTACTAAAGAATAACTCAAATGGGGTAGTATTAACTATTTTTTTTTATGGAACTCTATTTAGTATATAAATAGCAGTCACCAGTGCATATCCCCAAAATAATTTTAATAAGTCTACAAAAGCCATCATGGTCCGTACCACATCTAGAAAGGTTCAACGCATTCTTTCAGATACACCATTATGTTGAGGGTGGAGTCTATTGAGATAATATCCCATTATCTCATAGATAAATTTGAAACTCTTGGCTTAAGTATTCACCTCCTCGATCAGATTTTAGAGTTTTAATACTTTTACCAAGTTATTTCTCTACTTCATTCCTAATGTCCATAAACTTATCGAAGGCTTTTGATTTGTATTTCATTAAATACATATCCTATATCATGAACAATCATCAATAAAGGTAATGAAATATTGTTAATCTCCTCTTACTTGTATTAACATTGGGCCACATACATCAGTGTGCATGAGTTCTAATAACCTTTTGGCCCTTTCCTCTTTTCTAGAAAAGGTTATTTTAGTTATTTTTCCAAGTAAACAAGACTCATATGTGCTATATAATTCATAATCCAATGACTCTAAATCACCATGCTTGTGTAACTTAGAAACGCGATTCTCATTTGTGTAGCATAAGTGACAATGCCATAAGTAAGATGAGATTGATTTATCTTTTCTTTATTTCTTATTATTTATGTTGAGAATATGGTCATTCATGTCTAGAACATTCAAACTATTTATCAAAGTTATAGTACCATATTGGACATCATTTAATGGGAAAACCAACCTTTTTATAAAAAAAAAAAAATGAAAACTATTCATGTCCAAATAAGCATCTGAGATAATGTTTTTAATTAAAATAGGTACATAAAAACAGTTTGTAAGTTCTAAAATCAATCCAAAAGGCAAGTATAGATGATAAATCCCGACAGCAATTGCAGCAACTAATGGCGCCTGTAGGTCCACATTGCCTTTTCAAGCCTTCTACTATCCTTTTGTTCATGCAAATTATTACAAAAATGAGATCTACATCCGATATGCAATACCCATATCTCATATTTAAATGCAGTATTAATTTCAATCATAAATATAATAGGAGTGGAAGTAGAAGTAAAAGTGCCCGCAAGCTTTTCTTTCTCCTTCCACTCTTTGACGGTCTCCAGATAGGCCTTGCAGTTATGCCTTCAATGATCCATCCTACCATAATGATGACATGGGCCTTTGGCGGCTGCCTCTTTTTTCTTCACGCCATATTTAGGCTTAGTGGGAACCTTCTTCTTCTTCCTGGGAACTTTCTTCTTAGAAGAGGAAGAATCTACCAGCATAACGGTTTAACTCCCTTCTTCAAGGAAGTTTCTACAGTCTTGAGAAGGTTGATCAACTCAGGTAGTGTAGTCTCAATCTTGTTTATTTGGTAGTTAATGATAAATTGTGAAAGACTACTTGGCATGGATTATAGAATTAAGTCAACACTTAATTCATGATCCATCACAAAACCAAGAGATCCAAACTTCTCAATCAAGCCCAGCATTTTTAGCCCATGAGTGGCCACAAAAACACCCTCAACCATCTTAGATCAAAATAGTTGTTTAGAGATCTCATTTCTCTCCGTTCTAACTTGGTGATCAAACAACTTCCTAAGATGGCAGATAATAAAGTAAGCATCCATATGCTCATGATGCTTTTGCAGTTCAGAGTTCATTGATTCCAACATGATATAGGATATTGTGTTATTGTCCTCCTTATACTTGTCGTGACCCTTATGCTCATCAGTAGGAGTATCTATAGCTGGAGGTGGTAGAATAGGAGCATCTACCACATAGAGCAACTTTTCTGACTTAAGAACAGTTCTTAAGTTTCTATATCAGTCCAAGAAATTAGTCTCGGTAAGGTTGTTCATTTCTAAAACGTTACGTAAGTTCAAGTTTGTAGTCATGATGTAAATGACCTATATGTAAAGATAGAGAAATTAGCAAAATGCATATGCAAATGATATGCAAATAATTAGGTCTTTAAGTAAGTGCATAATTATTCCACTATTTTACTCAAATCGATAGCCCCTACTATTGATTCGAGAAAGCCTGTTGGAAGCTTTCCTAGTGGATCAGTATCCAAAATCCTTAAAAATGACCTTAAATCTGCCCAACAAACTATTTTGAAGTTCAAAAGTAGGTATCCAACACCAATTACATTGAATGTAATTGCCAAATCATTGGGTGATTAATATCTTTTAAGCTTAAAGCCTTTAAGCTTAGCCCAATCCTGCCTTTAATTTTCTTTATGATTGAGTTAACCCAACCGTGATAAAGAAATTAGTTAAACCCAACCACGATAAAGAAATTAATTAAACCCAACCCATTCCTCAAGAATTTAAATTCTATAGTTTGAACATACTCTATGTCAAGTAGGCTTGGCCTGCCCAACAACCTGGTCTCGAAAAAATGGCTCTCGTTCTTACTATATTAATGAAAGGTATTACAATTAATATTAATTGAGGGATTTGTTATATTAGTGGTCTCATACATTCGACATGGATAAATATCAACACTTTGATACACTTGTAATAGGCTAAATTGCTTGGCTTAGTTATGGACTATTCTAAATTAATTTCCTTGAGCCAAATAGGAAATTAATTTTGGTCAAACCTATGTGTCCATTCATGTTTTTGAGAAGAAATTCTTACCATCTTCTTGCTTCTCTTGATCGCCATCTCCATAAGCTTGAAAAATAATTTCTAATCCTATGTAATCTAATTACATTAAAAAAAATATATATGATAAAGAAACCTCGAGTTACATTCCAGGAGTGTTAGATGAGAAGAGAAATTACACAAGAATAATAGCAAAGGCAGTGCACGTAGGTCCAATTTATTGAAAACAAAGAAATAAACATGCATGACACAATATTAATTAATCAAAATTAATTGATCTAAGTCTATAACCAAGCCAAGATGCCAAAATCATACTTAAAATAAATTATGCAAATAAATACATGAAATGAAAATTTCAAAAATCATTATTTTGGAAAAAATAAAATAAAATAAATAAATATAAATTCCGGAATCATTATTTTAGAAGAATAATATTGTTATTTATAAAATCAAATTTTGAAAATTTTGTGAATCCAAAAATAAAGTTTTTGGAAAAACTTTATTTTGGAAAAAAAATAAAGTTATTTCCAAAATCAAATTTTGAAAACTTTGTGAATCCAAAAAACAAATTTTTGGAAAAATTTTTGGGTTCCTTTTGAATTAAGAAAAACTAGTGGGTTAAAAGAAAAAATTTATTTTAAAACATGGGGTGGCCTAGGGAGGTTACCAACCCTCTAGGCTGTCTAGGACATTTCCTAGGCAACCTAGACAGTTCCCTAGGCTGCCCAAGGGGCTTTTTTTTTTTTTTTGGGTTTTCTAAAATCGATTTTTGTTTCTACGCTAACCATTCAACTATATGATTTCCAAAAACTTCTTGTTTACGGGAAAAAGCAACAATAATATGGAAACAATTTCCTAATTCCTATTCATTATTATTATTACTATTTTAGACACAATTTCAAATTATTTCGCAAATCCTTTTACTAAAACCAATTTCAGTAATTAATATACGAATAATAATAACCCACAAAAAATGATATTTTCCAAAATCAAAATTTTAATGAAAAAGTTTTAACGGACCCAAATACATTTTGACATAACTTCAAAACCACCAAAAATTCATGAAACAATTTCATAATATAAATAAAAACCATAAAATACATACAAAATGGCTCTTATACCACTATTGGATTTTAATCATGTAAACCAGTTTACATGCAGTGAAAAAATAAAACAAAATCCACTCAAAGGATAACTCGTATGCAATTAAACGAGTTAGAAGAAGGAAGAAAAAATAGTTATCTTAAAAATGTACCGTTTAAATTTTTCTTTCCGCACGTGGAACCCTTCTGTAATATTTGTCCAAACACGAACTACTAAATTCCAATGATAGGAATTTCTCTAATATTGATCCCCACGATGATATATTCAAGAACAACCATAAATTTTCTACTAAAAAAATAATATGGCTATTGTTGGATTAATTTTTGTGGAGAAGAAAATAAGAAGCTACTAAGGAAAAAGGCAACAATGAATTTTCTGAAGGCGACGGTTTTGTAGAAAAAAAAATCGAGACAGAGACCCTTCGATGGTTTTTCTAATCACACTTTTTTAGAGGTTTGCCACCTCCAAAAAACAAAAGTAAAAATTTGTTTACCTAAACCTTTTTAGGAAACAACTAATATTTTTCCCTTTTTTCCTTTTCCTGTATACATGAAAGAATCTATGTTTCCTAAACTTTTTTAGGAAACAAACAAAGTAAAAAATCTTTTATTCCGTTATGGGGGCTTTGGGATTCAAAAATCATAATAAGGCCCATAAACCTTTTAAATAATTACAATTTCACCCAACTAATTACAACATTTTATAATTTCCCATAAGTATTATTTCGTCTCACAAATTAATCCCAAATATTATCATATAATATCTTGAATACCAATTTCTCTATTGTGTATGACCTATTAGGTTTTTCATTCTATTGATAGCAAAATATGAATTAATTCTAATCACTATAGAATTAATAATCCTTAATAATTAGAATTAACTTATTAATTTTAATTAAAATTAATTTATTAACTCTTCAATTAATAAATTCATATTTAGCAAATCTTGAGTAGCATCCAGCAACACATCATGGCCACCCAAAAATCTAGAAAGTCAAGTGACTTGACATGAACCTTCCAATAGCAAAACATCAATGCAATAAATTCCTTTCATCATACTATATCTCATTCAATTTTAGAGTATAGAATTAGGGCCAACTCCTGCTAGAATATAATTAATTCTAAACCAAATTTATTAGTTCTTATTCCAGAATCCATTACTTAACAAGTGTATCGATCAGAGCTATTTGCAACACATAGTCGCATTGGCCAAGGACTTCTCAAGTAATGATTCCATACAAATGGCCATGAGATGTACGCCCCTACTATTAGGAGTAATGAATACTTTATTGACCATTTCAACTACTTTTATTTACTTTGCATTGTAACTAATATCCTTCCAATAGGCAGTCTTGTAGGGACTCCAGAGATTGGAATCAAAGTACAATGCTTAGTAAACAAGGTACTTTGAAGATCTCAAATCTAAGAATTCTTGCACATTTGCTATAATGAGATTCTATCATAGACACTAAATAGTTATCCATGTGATTATCTCATAGTTAGGTCATCTAATGAATTTTTTCACTTAACAAGTATTCACGTGTTAACTATGAGTATCACAATGCTCATGAATGTAAGAACCACCGCTTAATCAAATCTAGAAGTATAACACATGATACTTTTTACGCATTAATGATATCCTATCTCACTAATACTATGACTAGGGATAATTTAAGCACAAGTACTACATAGTATAGTAGGAATCTCAATTATGATCTCTATCATAATTTTCTTACCACTATACTATGCGATTGAGACTTTGTCTAATAGTTTTATACTCATATATGCAAAATGATTAATTAAATTGAAAGAAAAAGAATATCTTTTATTAATAAATGTGTCATATATAATATACAAGTGATTGACTCTAGGACATAACACTAATAGCACACTCGTGTTAGATTCATCATGATTAATAGTTAGAGTTGGTTGTTGTACACTAATGCTAGGGCCTTTATTTTCATTACCTATTTCATTATTTATTAAATCCAATGTTAGATCTATATTGAACTCAAAATGTGTAGATGATTGTGAAAGAAATGATGATATTAATATGGATCCATTTTTCAAATATTTATTAAGTAAACTATACGAGAACAGTTAATTAAAATCCAGATAAAAGTTTGAATAAATAAATAATAGTTCAAATAAAATAAAGTATTAACAAATAATGTAATAAGAGAATTGAAAAATATTAATAACTTGTAAATTAACTTAAAATTGTCAAAGAACTAAAACTAATAAATAATTAATAAAGTGAAAAAAATAAGAATGTAGGATTAAGAAATGCTAATTAATTGATGGCCAAGAAATAATAACACTTTGTTTAGCTTTACTTCTCATCTTCTTCATGACTTAAACTATCTACTATTCTGCCACTTAATAATCTTCTAAAATATGAAGACTTTGCTTGAATAATTCAAAAAAATATTTAAAATAAATTCTATTCTAACACTTTTTGTAGAAGAAATGAAGAGAGTTGAGGATTATGAGAGAAAAATGAATGAAAATAGAGAGTTGGGAGAATTGTAGAGAGTTAGGAGTGTGTTTTGTGAGTTTTGGAATGAATTGAGGGGTATTTATAGAGTTTTGGGGGGTTATGGGTGAAATAGCTGTTAGGAGCCAAACAGAAAAAAAAAAAATCAATTTAACCATTTGGGAATCAAATTGCAAAAAATAAAAAAAACGCGAGCTGGCTCGCTCGGAACCGCAGACTGCAAAAATAGTTAGCTAAACCTGCTCACATGCCATTGCTAGCTAAACAGCACGGTTTGGAGCCAAGTGAATACCAGTAAGCTATGATTATGGAATTGGACGGCCTTGATGATGTTCGATTATTTATCCTTGAGTATTTCAAAGCCGATAAGGAAAAGATGCTTAGATCTTAAAATCTAAAGGTCCAAACGAATGTATTTAAAGAGGATTACTTAGTTTGGAAAACTATCCTACCAATTGGTTCGAAAGACCCCATATTCGACAAATGGTCCCTTACATAAGAAGGCCCCTACTTAATTAGTCAAGTTATACCAATGGGAGCTTATAGGCTAACGAAACCAGAAGGGTAAGAATTTGAGAAAAGCATCAATGGTAAATTCTTATAACCCTACTACCCTTCTATATGGAAAGGGATACAAAATTAAGAAAAATTAAGAAGTTTGTCTCAGCTATAGGCTAGGCATTTTAATAGCAATATTTAATAAAAATATCTAGCGACCATGCCTATAGGCTAACTGGGTTTATATCCAAATTATTCATTAAATTGAATCAATAGAGGGATCACTTGGAGACTAGCAAAGGTAGACAATTTGCAGAGGAGTTGGGCTGAGATTTTAGTACTTTCAAGCACGGGCCTATGGGTCGCTTGGTAGCACATCAATAGTTGTTCTTAGGTTCCCAACTTTGCTTGCCTGGCTAGACACCCCAGTTTGATCAGGCAATTTGGCTACCAGTGTAGTGATGTCCTTCTCAAAAGCAGTCAAGTTAGCTTCACTAGTTTCAGGCTATTTTCTTACCAGATCAACAAAATTACATTAAGATTTAGAAGAAGGAAATTAACAAGACATGAAAACAAAAGTTGGCCAGACGGCTTTACTCTCAAGCTAATTTATTAGTTTAGAAATTGTCTCAGCAACTTACTTCCCAATTTCAACTTACTCTATTTGGCAGGGTTGTTTGAACGTAGGAACACTTTCAAGAGTTTACAAGAGATAGATCAGTGGAGCGTAGGAGTTTTCCCAGTAGGATTTTGGTTTCTAAAGTATTTTTAGAGAGTTGGCTTTCTTCTTTCTCAGGCAAGACTCTTGGCTTTTTAGGCTACCAAGCTGGTCCCTTACTTTCCTTAAATTATGATATAATTGAAAAGTAGTTTTCTGCAAGGATTTCTATTTGGCAGTCTCAAACTGGATAGCAGATTTAGCCTAGGCTAGCTCTAACTATAGCCTAGATATCTCTAATACAAGGCTTTTAACGTTCTCTTTATTTTTCTTGGAAAGATTTTCTCAAAAATAAACAAATCAGCAAAGGCTTGTTCTTACTAACTAGACAGTGATTCATTCTCATAAACAAGTTTCCTAGCCTCACTCAGCTGGCCTTCGTCCTCATTTAATTTCTTCGGGTGGTAGCCAACATCACAGCTTAGCAAGAAGACTTCAAAGCCCAGTAGCATAAATTACATAATTTGGGCATCAGTTGGAAGGATGGAGGTATCCCAAAGAATGCCCATAGTTTGCTTTAAATTGATTGGGGTCTCCATGTCAGTTGAAAAAGAATGGACAATCACAATTTTAAGGAAATCTATATGTTCCTGCATGGATAGCTTATCTTTTCTCCTGGTAGGGGCTCTGAAAAATGCATTAAGCTCTCCTTTGGGCATGCTTGGAAAGGAGTTCTTTTTGTCTCCTTCTTTCATAGGCTAGCTAGAAGGTTGTTTGGTAGAGGACTGGGTGGTTCTTTTTTACTTGGGGTGCACAAATAGATCAGATTAGATGAAATCAAAAGAGATAGCCCAATCAGGATATCACTTACCTAAAATGGAGATTTGTAGGTATGTTTTCCTTTCTATTTTTGCTTGGCCTAAGGGGTTTCCACCTTAACAGTTACAGGGTCGACAACATCTCCACTGGTAGGATAAAGCACATATATGAAAAACCAATCAAAGTTGACTAGCCAGTCATTTTGGAAACGTCGAACAAATATTGAAGTTGGGTGAGTAACAGTTTCCAAGGCAGCAGTGGAGCTAGACATTTCCTATTCTAGGATGTTCAGTTTGGCCAACCAAGCATCAACTAGTGAGTCGAATAGTGTATTACTTAAGGAAACCCACCAGGTATCAAAATCAGAGGTGGTTATCGTACATGGAAGGAAGTGTTCAAAAGCAAAACGAACAAGTTTTTCCCCAGGCTTTACATGGCGAATGGTAAAATTATCGGCTAGCCACTTAGGGCAAATATCAAAAGGAACAACAAAATCAGAAGATGCTAGGATGCCTTGCACTAGACCAAACTACCTGACCAAACAATGAGGGCTGTAAGGTTTAGAGCTGATTGCACTGTAGGTTATGCACTATCGAATCCCCAACAATAAGTCATAAGCAGTCAACATATAAGACTAATTTCCCTTGTTGATTTCGCTTTGGCATTTTTTAACCAGTAGGGACCAACAATCCCAAAATCGTGAGGGATAGCTTAGAAGCAGTTCTCTCACGGTTGTAATGCAAATCAATCAGAATATTAACAAGAGGGCAATCAATAGTTGATACTTGACAAAAATAATAGATAGTCACTAAATTATTTATTTCTATTGACTAGAGATGAGAAAGACCAAAGTTGGGTAGATAGTGGTACAGTAACAATTGAAGCACCCAAAAAGGGCTAATCACATACTCAATTTTTCTACCCTCAATCATGGCTCTAGAAAGCTGATACAAACCTCTATAGATGTTAGCAAGGAATAAAGAAGCTAGACCACTCAAGTGGGCAGTCATAATCAGGTGAACAAAGTACATTTTTTGAACAACATCCCTAATTGCACTAGTACACATTACACATCTACAAACCTAAAAATAAGGAAGGCAACATGTTGAATGTCCGTGACCAGACTAGTAAACTCATGGTAAGAAGACACGGCCATAAACTGTTTAACAGTATAAAGGAGGGTCATTTCTTTAGGAAAAGAGATAAAGTCAAAACCATACACAGGGAGACCCAGATTTACTACCACATCCACTAAGGTGGGGATAATTATTTCAAAAGGAAATACAAAAACATTGGTGGCTGGGTTCCCAAAGGTACTTACCACTGACAACAGTGCTCAATCAATAGGGTATTGGTGAGCGGTTTGATGAATTGCATCATAGATTCCCTATTCTCGCCTTTTATCCCCATAGTGCTTAAAAAATCGATCCAGCTAGGACACATACTCTTTAAGATAGCTCGACCAATATCTCCACTTGCTAGGGAATTTGGTAATGTCCCATTAATTGTTCTTGATAGGTAGCTCCAACCTGGTAGGTTTCATATGGTTGACTACATTAGGGTTACTGGCCAGATCAATCATGATGGGGCCTAAGATAAAGGCTTTCAAAAAATAGGGATAAGGAATAATTAGGTGGTTGTCCAAGGTGTTTGTAAGGGGAGCAGAAGAAGGAAGAAAAGGAATGTAGAGAGTCTGTAAGGGTTTGGGTTAGTAAAGAGTTTGTGAAAAATTAAAATAACAATAGGCTCTCAGATGAAGAGAAGAAATTAATCCAGTTAATATTTGGGATAATGAAACATTAATAATCAAATTAACAAATTTCAAATTTGAATATTATTTTGATTTGATTCGGGTTTTGAGAAATGAAGATCACGATAATGAAGAAGGCTTCAAAGGGCCTAACAGTCATTTTTCACAGAAGCAGAGAAGTTATTAATTTGTCCTATTCTCTTCGACAAGGTAATAGGACAAATAAAGGGGCAAGTATTGACACCTAAAAAAGTGGCTAGCCAGGTAAGTCAACTCTCAACTGGACAAGCCAACAGAGCATGAATGGATGAGCCAGTCAGGAGCATTATCTGGATGGGCCAAACAAGTACGATTAGGGCCAAGCAAGTAAGCCCGCCCAGGTAGATTTTGTTAGGATTGTGCCCTAGAAGCAATCATTTATACAATGTATTTTTCACATTAAATCTATAAAAATATTCTTTATCTTTCAGTTTCTTTATTCCATATGCTCATGCATATATAAAAAAACCATTAAATAAAGTCGCAAGTACAATATTGTGTTAAAAAAATCATGATAGAGAACGTGATGTGATATTCCTACTATACTAGAATGTGTTTGTTCTTAAATTATCCCTAGTTATGGTATTAATAAGGTGGGATATCATTAATACGTTAAGATTAGCATGTGTTATACTTCTTGATTTGATCAAGCGGTGGTTCTCACATCCGTAAGTATTGTGACACTCAAAGTTAACACGTGGATACTTATTATTTGAAGAATTACATTGGATAACCTAACTATGAGATAATCACATGGATAACTATTTAGTGCTAGTGATAGAATTTCATTATAGCAAATGTGCAAGTATTTTTAGATTTGAGAACTCCAAGGTACTTTGTTTGCTAAGCATTGTACTTTGATTCCAATCTCTGAAGTCCTTACAAGACCGCTTATGGAATGGACATTAGGTACAACATGAAGTAAACTAAAATAGTTAAGATGGTCAATAAAGGATTCACCACTCCAAATAGTAGGAGTGAATATCTCATGGCCACTTGTAGGAATCATTACTCAAGAAGTCCTTGGCCAAAGCAACTATGTGTTGGAAATAGTGCCAATTGATACACATTATGAGAAATGGATTCTGAGAATAAATACTAAAATATTCTTGGCAAAATTAATTAATATTTTGGAGGGAGTTGGCACTAATTTCATACTCCAAACTGAATGAGATATTGTATGGTGAAAGGAGTTTATTGCACTAATGTTTAGTTATTGAAAGGTTCATGTCAAGCCACTTAACTTTTTGGAGTTTTGGGTGGTAATGATATATTGCTATATATCGCTCATGATCTGTGAAATATAGATTTATTAATTAGAGAATTAATAAATTTAATCCTAGTTAGAATTAATAAATTAATTCTAATTATTAAAAGGAGTATTAATTCTATTACGATTGAATTAATTCGTATTAGCTACCAAATAACTAGAAAACCTAATAGTTCACACACAATAGAGAAATTGGTACTCAAAATATTATTTGATAATATTATGGGGTTAATTTGTGAAAAGAAATAACATTATAGGGTGAATTATAAGTAGTTATAATTTTTGGGGCCTGATGCGTATGGATTTGGGGATAAAAATCGCATAAAAACTAAGCACATTCCCAATCAAGTTTATATTAAAACGTTAAACCCAAATTACAAATATGAGCAAGTGTACTCATCATTAACTTAACATAGGGTTCAAACGAGTATCGATCATCAAGGAACAAGTACGCATTAATCCATATTCTTTCATTGTTTAACCGACTTAATAAAGTAAAAACGAAATAAAAATAAATAAAATAAAAATAAAATATATACAAGTCAATGATGGAGAATTCTATAACTCAAACCATTGTTTAGACAACCATGATCTTAAAGCATCCAACCCTTATCATAACTAATTATTCTCTTGGCATCATGAAAGATTAAAGTAGACTCACTTCTTTCCCAATCCATGAAATCACTATCTTGTAGGAAAATTAGCATCACATGCTCTGTCTTAACTAATTCACCCAAAAGATGCATTAAACACAATCCGTGATTAAATTTCCATACTCTGGCAAACTTAAAACATGAAATTAACCAATGAATTCATACTCTAACAGACATCAATTAACCTTTAATTACCTTATTCTTAGCAATTAACCCCTTTTACAAGCAAGTTAAGAGACAACAAATATGAAACTACCGAATTGAAACCACCATCAACCCCTTTCCTAAGCAAGTTAATGGAAAGAAACAACAAAATAGTCTCGTGATTAGCCCAAGTAATTAAATACCAAGAAAACAATCAATTAATCAAAAGATCAAACAACTCTAAAAACCATGAATATCTAAAATAATTTTAAATTACAATAAAATAATTAACATATTATTGTTCAAGAAAAAGAAAACAAAGTAAAAGAAAGCACTCATAGACAAGCCTCCTTCTTCTTCCTTTGGAGACCTTCTTACACAACCTTCCTTGAAATGAAGAATTCCTCATTTGATTTGAGTTCTTTTCTATGATGATCAATGAATTCTCCCATTTTTCTCTTGTGTTTTCCATCTATTTATAGGCTTGGGAAGTGCCCAAATGCATTAGGGTAATGTTCTGGGCCGAGTAGAAGTAGGAAAGTACTAAAACTCCACAGATTACCAAAAACTGCGTAGAAAAATCAAAGCACCACATTTTCCTCGGAGCACAACAAGCGCCACCTTAGCTACTGGAGCCAGTTGTGTTTTGGTTCTCTACTCGTTCGCTGATTTTTCGAATTCTGCACAATGTATTCCAGAATGCAGCGGCGCCGCCTTGGCTACTGGAGCCGGCACCATTTCCACTCTGTTTTGACCTTTTTTTTATCGCCTAGAAGTTTGTATCAATAGTGCATGGCCGGCGCCGGTTCCTTTGTCCTGACTGGCACCACCTTTATTCTGTTTTGTGACCGTTTTTGCTTCGTTTTACCCCAAAAATCTGTAATAATGAACAAAATACATTTCCAAGGGTAAAATCTCAAGTATGAAGGAATATGACTAGTTATTGAATAAAATGTATCACAAAAGAACCTCAAATAACTAGAAAAAGTATGACTAATTTAGCCCGTATCATATTTTCCCACACTTAGCTCTTTACTTGTCCTCAACCAAAGTATCAAGAATAAGTAGGAAAACACAAGGTTTCATCAAATCACTCAATCAATTTCAAAACAATATCTCTAATGCTTTCTTCATTCAAGAGCATAAAACATATGCTACTATATCTTTCACAACAAATGCAAGACTTGTGTAAGTAATAAATGACTTAGTAGAACCATCTCAAGACTTAGCAATACTCTCAAACCATTGGAAAGAATTTAGTTCAAAAAGAATATACATTCCATAGGCTTACTTTTCATACACTTTCTCCGCTAATCTGAGACATATCATAATTCTACTTAGATCAAGTAGGACTTTTAAGCTTGTAATGTAAGGCTAAAGGCTTGTAATATAGCTTATCAAACAAAGGTTATAGGAGAATCAAATATAAAAAAACTGAGAGTTCACAAGAAAGGGATAAACAAAATGAATTAATGATTTCCAAACTCTTCTTACTCTCCTATTCCTAAAAATCAATCAAACCATAACCTTATTTAGCAATTACAACTCAACTTAAGCAAATCCTGCATTTTTTTTTCTTTTTTCCTCTTCGTCTTCTCATCTTTTTACTCTCTTCATCAACACTTTCCTATTTTTCGCAAGATCACTAAAATTTCCAGTAATGGTGTCAAGTACTTTATATGAACTTAATTTTTACAACTCAATCACCATCCCTTTTGTGATCTTTCATCTCTCTTTTCCTTTAAAAAATTTTTCTTTTCTTTCTTTTCTCTCTTCTTTTCACTCTTACTGCTGTTTTTCTTTTCTTTCTCAATTTTTTTCTTTCCATCTTTTCTAGCAGCTGTTTCTTTTCTTCTTTTGTTTTCAATCTCCCTTTTCTTTTTCTTCTCTTTCTTTTCTTTTTCCAGCTCAACACAACTATTGATACATGACTGAAAGTAACGAGTCATGATCTTCCTCTAAGTATTCTTCCTCAACATTCTCTTATATATACTTTCATCCATCAAGAGTATAAAGGTTTGGAAATTATTCAAACTCTCACAACAAGCAATAGACAAAGTATTGTGATGGGTTTTAAAGAAAGAAATCAACAATTTAGGCTCAAAATAGGCACTAGGGATAATATAACAATAGGTAGGCTTGAAAAGCTCAAACTATCCAAAGAATGCCTTTTACCGTCATCCTTAAGTTAAATTATGAATGTCTTTCTTATTTCTCCTCGAGAGGTATTCAAATAAGTTCTAGAATGCTCCATGAATTTTAGTAGAAAAATAGGTTCAAGAACAATGCAAAGCATTTGATCAAGACCTACTTCATCCAAGTGAGTGCAAAAAGTCATGTATAAGCCATAAATGATCTAGAACATATGCTCTATAATATATCATAACGACATGCATTAAAAACACAGCTTGAAATCTCAAAGAAAATCAGAAAAATTTTTGAAAATTTTGCTCAAAATGTTTCCAAGAAGGCTAAAGTATATGTATAGAAGATTTGTCAATCAAATCACTCCCCCACACTTAAACTGGATATTGTTCTCAATGGCCAAATAAATATAACAAAGAATAAACCATGCCATGGGACCAGAAATATAAAGGAGAAGAGATAAGAAAAATAAACTGCTATTTATTGTGCAATGTGTTGTACAAGAGCTGAATGCTTAAAGAATGGGGCATTGGAAAAGTACCTAAGAAGAAAAATAAAAAAAAAGCACACCAAAGCATAAAAACTAGAAAAGAAAATAAAGTCAAAACAAAAGAGAAAAAATAGTACACAACCCGGAGAGGAAACAAGAGAACCCATGAAGTATTATGTCGCAGTATCCAAGATCATGTTCACTTGATCTATGTTGAGAAGAAGGTCACCAACATAGCGTTTCACTCGATTTCCATTTACTTTGAAAGTGCCCTTAGTGGAGTGAATAATTTTGATGGTGCTAAATGGGAATATTTTATTCACAGTGTATGGTCCTGACCACCTTGATTTCCATTTTCCTGGAAAAAGTTGTAGGCGAGAATTGAATAACAATACTTGATCGCCTTTTGCAAATTCATGTTGTCGAGTGATATGCTTGTCGTGCCATTTTTTGATGTTCTCTTTATACTGAATTGATGTATCATAAGCATCTTTTCGCAATTCCTCCAAAGCTGTAATTTGAAGTAACATGGACTTCCCTGCTATCTCAAGATCAAGATTAACAAGCTTTATCGCCCAATAAGCCTTGTGGTTAATTTCAACAAGTAGATGACATGATTTACCATAAACTAACAGAAATGGAGTTATGCCAATTGGTGTCTTAAAAGCTGTCCGATATGCCCAGAGAGTGTCATCAAATTTTAGACTCCAATCCTTCCTAGTGTGGTTAATAGTTTTTTCCGAGATTCGTTTTAGTTCCTTATTAACCACTTCAACCTGACTACTCGTTTGGGGATGATAGGGGGTGATAAACCTGTGGTTTACTCCTAAATGTTTGAGAACTTTTTCTATTTGTACATTACAAAAATGAGTCCCCTGGTCACTAATGAGTTCCTTAGGAACATCAAAATGGGTGAAAAGTTTTTTTAGGAATTTTACCACAACCCTTGCATCATTAGTGGGTAAAGCTTGGGCTTCTACCCATTTAGAAACATAATCCACTGCCACCAAAATATATTTATTCCCCAAAGAACTAGGAAAAGGTCCCATGAAGTCATTCCCCAACAGTTAAATACTTTACAAGCTTGAAAATTTTGTAATGGCATCTCATTAGATTTAGAGAGGTTACCTGTATGTTAACACATATCACAACTTTGGACAAACCTGTGGGCATATTTAAACAATGTAGGCTAATAGAATCCAATGTCAAGCACCTTTCTTACAGTGTTGTTGGCTTGGTAGTGGCCTTCAGCAAGTCCTTCATGACAATGTCTTAGAATATCTTCTTCTTCACTAGAGTCTACGCATCTACAAATGGTTTGGTCTGCACAACATTTAAAAAAATAGGGGTCTTCCAAAAAGTAATGCCGTACTTCGGAGAGAAATTTCTTCTTTTGTTGCATCATAAGATCTTTTACAGTAATTCATGCAACCAAGTAATTAGCAAAGTCGGCGAACCACGGGGTCTATGGAATCTCACCTTCTATGAGCAAGAGTTGCTCATCTGGAAAAGCGTTATCGATGTCCTCTTCTATCAAGGATTCCAAATTTGGATTATCCAATCTTGACAAGTGATCTGTAGCCAAGTTTTCTGCACCCTTTTTGTCCCTAATCTCTAAATTAAATTCTTGCAATAGTAGAACCCATCTTATCAATCTTGATTTGGAATTATGTTTGGTTAATAGGTACTTTAGGGCCGAATGGTCTGCATAAATAATGACTTTTAACAAAATAAAATAAGAACAGAATTTATCAAAGGCAAGCACTATGGCCAGCAATTCTTTCTCGGTTATTGTGTAGTTTTCCTGTGCATCCGTTAAAGTCTTGCTCGCATAGTATATAGGTTGGAAGTGCGTATTCCGCCTTTGTCCTAATACTGCACCAACTGCAAAATCACTTGCATCACACATTAGTTCAAAGGGAAGAGACCAGTCAAGAGCAATTAGAATGGGTGAATTAATCAACTTCTCTTTATGTATGGTAAAAGCGTTGTGACATTGCTCATCAAAATTAAACACAACATCTTTTTCAAGTAAAGAGGTAAGAGGTTTTGAGATTTTTCAGAAGTCTAAGATGAACCTCCTGTAAAAACCTACATGACCAAGAAAGTTCCTCATAGCTTTTACCGAAGTAGGGGGAGGCAGCTTCTCAATTACTTCAATTTTGGCCCTATCGACTTCTATACCTTTTCTTGAAATTTTATGTCCCAACACAATACTTTCTTGCACTATAAAGTGGCAGTTTTCCCAGTTAAGCATGAGGTTAGTCTCTTCACATCTTTCAAGTACCTTTTCAAGATTAGATAAGCACAAGTCAAATAAATCACCAAAAACTGAGAAATCATCCATAAATACCTCCATGATATCCCCCACGAGTCCTTCAAATATAGCTGTCATGCACCTTTGGAATGTTTTGGGGCTATTGCAAAGACCAAATGGCATGCAACAATATGCAAAAGTACCATATGGACACGTAAAAGTAGTTTTTTCTTGGTCCTCCAGAGCTATGGGAATTTGTAGTTAGCCAGAAAATTCGTCCAAGAAATAATAATACTCATGTCCAGCTAACGTTTCCAACATTTGGTCAATAAAATAGAGAGGAAAGTGATCTTTTCTAGTGGCTTTGTTTAGCATCCTATAATCAATGCAAAACCTCCAACCCGTGACTAATCTCATAAGGACTAGCTCATTATTATCGTTGGGACTCACCACCATTCCTCCCTTCTTTGGTACCACTTAAATAGGACTCACCTAAACACTATCAGAAATAGGGTAAATGATACTTGAATCTAAAAGCTTAACCACCTCACCTTTTACCACTTCACTCATATATGGGTTCAACCTACGTTAGGGTTGCACTACGGGTTTTTCACCTTCTTCCATCAAAATCTTGTGAGTGCAAAAGGATGGACTAATTCCCTTTATATCAGTGATTTTCCAAGCTATAACTCCCTTATATTTTCCCAACATACTTACTAATTTGGTCTTTTGTTCTGTATTGAGATCTTTGGCAATGATCACCGGCAATTTACGTCCTTTAGACAGGAACACATTTTTTCAGGCCTTATGTAGACGGGTAGGATACAGTATGTTACGCTGAAAAGTAGGCTTTTTAGGAGATGGACAAGGGAAAGTCGACGCTGATACAGTTCTGTGTTGCTTGGTCTTGAGTTTACCGAATAGCTGACGCCGATTCTTTTCTTCCAGCCAGCACCGGTTGTAATTTGGAATGTTTGGTAATTCTTTTCCACTTCGTAATATGACAGCAGCTGTTTCCTCATAGGCTATTGGGGTTAGTTCGTAGGATTTTATCACCGTGTCCGTCAAAAACCAAATTTTTCGTTCCATGTTGCGGATCATTGCTTCGAATTTCTCAAATGTGGAATCGATTTTTTGGAAATGCCTCGTGACATGAACAGTAAATTTCCCAATTAGGATTTCGAGTTCTGCTGATTCTGGTGCTGTGAGTGTCATCTTAGGAGGGTAATGGAGGTACTGCCCCTCATTAGACTACCTTAAATTCCAATTCGCCATTTCTCCTAAATATAGAAGCAAGTTAGATACAGAATTCATAATTACAACAAAAGGAAAAGCTTACAAAGTTAGTCAAGGGAACATAGTCAAAGTTAGTAGGTTAGGTTACAAGGGTATACACAAATACACAAAATACAAAAGATAGCACCTTTTTACGGAAAGAACAATTGTACATAATTTACATATTTACTTATGTACATATTTACAAGGTTAAATCAACAAAATCCAAGCTTTCATGACATTGTTCCCCGACAATGGTGCCAAAACATGATGCGTATGGATTTGGATATAAAAATCGCATAAAAACTAAGCACATTCCCAATCAAGTTTACATTAAAACGTTAAACCTAAATTACACATATAAGCAAGCGTACTTATCATTAACATAGCATAGGGTTCAAATGAGTGTCGATCCTCAACGAACAAGTATGCATCAATTCCTTTTCTTTCATTGTTTAATCGACTCAATAAAGTGAAAACGAAATAAAAAAAATATAATATAATATAAACATGTTAAGGATGGAAAATTATGTAACTCAAACCATTGTTTAGACAACCATGATCTTAAAACATCCAACCCTTATCATAACTAAGTGTTCTCTTGGTATGATGAAGGATTAAAGTAGACTCGCTTCTTTCCCAATTCATAAAATTACTATCTTCTAGACAAATTAGCATCACATGCTCTGTCTCAACTAATTCACCCAAAAGATGCATTAAACACAATCTTTGATTAAATTTTCATACTCTGGCAAACTTAAAACATTAAATTAACCAATGAATCCATACTCTGGCAGACATCAATTAACCTTTAATTACCTTGTTCTTAGCAATTAACCCATTTCCCAAGCAAGTAAAGAGACAACAAATATGAAACTACCGAATTAAAACCACTATCAACCCTTTTCCCAAGCAAGTTAATGGAAAGAAATAACCAAATAGTCTCATGATTAGCCCAAGTAATTAAATACCAAGAAAACAATCAATTAATCAAAAGATCAAACAACTCTAAAAACCATGAATATCTAAAACAATATCAAATTACAATAAAATAATTCACATATCATTGTTCAAGAAAAAGAAAAGAAAGTAAAAGAATGCACTCATAGACAAGCCTCCTTCTTCTTCTTTTCAAAACCTTCTTGTACAACCCTCCTTGAATTGAAGAATTCCTCCTTTGATTTGAGTGATTTTCTATGATGATCAATGAATTCTCCCCTTTTCCCTTGTGTTTTCCATCTATTTATAGGCTTGGGAAGTGCCCAAACTCGTTGGTATAATGTTCTGGGCCGAGTAGAAGTAGGAAAGTACTAAAACTCCACAGATTATCAAAAACCGCAAAGAAAAATCAAAGCTCTGCCTTTTCCTCAGAGCACAGCCGGCGCCACCTTGGCTACTGGAGCCGGCACCGGTTCCACTCTGTTTCGCTCTGTTTTAACCATTTTTTGTTGCCTCAAAGTTCGTATCAATAGTGCATGGCTGGCGCCGGTTCCTCTGTCCTAGCCGGCACCACCTCTATTCTGTTTTGCAATGTTTTTGCTTTGTTTTTTCCCAAAAATCTATAATAATGAACAAAATACCTTTTCAAGGATAAAATCTCAAATATGAAGGAATATGACTAGTTATTGAATAAAATGTATCACAAAAGAACCTCAAATAACTAGGAAAAGTATGGCTAATTTAGCCCCTATCAGGGCCAAATTGTAATTAGCAATACTTTGTGGGATAAATAGCAATTTGAAAATCCCAATGCCATAATGAAAAGAGAAGGAAAAAAAAGGAAGAATTCAGTTATTGTTTTATTCCTAAAAATGTTTCAGAAACAAACAAAAGCCTTGCTCTGATTGACCTATATATATATATATATATATATATATAGGTTTTAGGGCGAAATAGGATAGTGAGTTTTTCTTCTGGAAATAAACTATAGTTTTCTTTTCTTTTCTTGAAAGAACACATACAGTAATCTTTTATTCTTCTTTTCTTTTCAAAGGAAAAAATCATTTTTTTCCTATTCATCTTTTCAAAAGAAGTTTTTCTCTTCTCCAATAAAATTAACTATAAAGCTACCAAGCATTATTCTACTAGCATAGATTTTGGTAGTTCTTTAGTACATTTGATAGGGGCTAATTTAGTCATATTTTTCATAGTTATTTGAGGTTCTTTTGTGATATATTTAGTTCAATAACTAGTCATATTCCTTCATATTTGAGATTTTACCCTTGGAAAGGTATTTTGTTCTTTATTTCAAATTTTTAGAGTAAAACGAAGCAAAAACGTCGCAAAACAGATGAGAGGCAGCACCGGCTAGGACCCTAGAACCGGCGCCGGCCATGCATTGTTGAAGGAACTTCGAAGCGACGGAAAAATTGTTGAAATAGAGTAGAACAGAACCAAAGCGGCGCCGGCTGTGTAGCTGGAACCGGCGCCAGCTGCATTCTGGAACACAATGTGCAAAAATTCGAAGAAGAATCGGCGAACGAGTGGAGGAACAGAACACAATCGGCACTGGCTTCGAGAGTCAAGGCAACGCCTGCTGTGCCCTGAAGATAAGGCGGTGTTGTGATTTTGCTACGCAATTTTTGGTAATCTGAGGAGTTTTTGTATCTTCCGACTTCTACTCGGCCAAGAACTTTACACCTACGAGTTTACGCACTTCCTAAGCCTATAAATAGATGAAAAACACAAGGGAAAAAGAGAGAATTCATTGATTATCATAGAAAATTACTCAATGAAAGGAGGAATTCTTCAAGTTCAAGGAGGGTTGTACAAGAAGGTCTTCAAAGGAAGAAGAAGGAGGCTTGTTTATGAGTCATCTCTTTTACTTTGTTTTCTTTTTCTTGAACAGTGATATGTTAATTTTTTTTATTATAATTTGACATTGTTTTAGATATTCATGATAATTAGAGGTATTTGATCTTTTGATTAAATGATTGTTCTTCTTAGTATTCAATTACTTGGTGTATTACGAGATTAATTGGTTGTTTCTTTTCATTAACTTGCTAGACCAAAGAGGTTAATTGCTGAGGATTGAGTAATTGAAGGTTAATTGATGTTTGCCAGACTAAGGATTCATTGATTAATTTCATATTTTAAATTTGCTCGACCAAGAAAATTTAATTAAGGATTGTGTTTAATGCATCTTTTGGATGAATTAGTTGAGACAGACCAAGTGATGCTAATTTATTTAGAAGGTAGTAATTAGTTGAGACAGACCAAGTCATGCTAATTTACCTTTATCCTTCATGGTGCCAAGAGAAGAATTAGTTATGATAATGGTTAGGTCCTTTGAGATCATGTTTGTCTAAACAATGATTTGAATTATATACTTCTCCATCCTTGACATGTACATATTTTTATTTTATTTTCCTTTTTACTTATTTTTCACTTTATCGAGTCGGTCGGTTAAACAATGAAAGAAAGGTAATTAATGTCAACTTGTTCCTTGAGGATCGACACTCGTTTGAACCCTATGCTCAGTTAATAAAAAGTACGCTTGGTCATGTGTGTGATTTGGGTTGAACATTTTAATTTAAACTTCATTGGGAATATACTTAGTTGTTTTATGATTTTTATACCCAAGTCCGAACACATCAAGTTTTTGGCGCAGTTGCCGGGGAACAATAGCATGAAAGCTTGGATTTTGTTGAGTTAACCATGTAAATATGTAGATATATATAATTATTCTTTCCGCAAAAAAGTTCTATCTTTTGTATTTTGTATATCTTGTATACCCTTGTAACCTAACCTAACCTACTAACTTTGACTATGTTCTTTTTACTAACTTTATAACCTTGTAGTTTTGTTTTTAATCATTAATAATGTATCTAACTTGTTTCTTGTTTTCTTAGGTGTTACCCTTGGTATATGACCCGAAAATCCAAAGGTGAGATAGTCGATTTTGACCCTGAAATCGAGAGGACGTTATAAAAAATTCGCCGGACAATTCAAAGGAACCTGATCATTGAGATGGATGGTGCTCAATAGAACAATGCTCGGAATAACAGGAGGGTTATGGATGACTTTGTGAAATCCGTAATCTCGGGCACAGGCTTGAGTATCACTAGACCTAGGATGGATGCAAACAATTTTGAAATAAAGCCCAACATTATCTAAATGGTGCAAAATATGGTTCAATTTGACGGGCTACCTGAAAAGGATCCCAATGCTCACTTAGCTAGTTTTTTTGAGATTTGTGATACTTTCAAGATGAATGGTGTTTCTGAAGATGTCATTAAGTTAAGAATTTTTCTATTTTCCTTGAGTGATAGAGCTAAATCTAGGTTGAAGTCTTTACCTACAAGTTCCATCACAACTTGGAATGCCCTAACTGAAAAATTTTTGGCTAAATATTTTTCCCCAACTAGGATAGCCAAACTTAGGAATGAAATCTTCACCTTCCAACAATTAGATTCTGAGCTCTTATATGAACGTTGGGAGAGATTTAAGGAGATGTTAAGAAAATGCCCACACCATGGATTTGAGTTAGGAATGTAAATGCTTATCTTCGTGAATGGCCTTGCGTTCGCAACATGGCAAGTGGTGGACTCTTCTGCAGGGGCTTCCATCAATCATAAGACCCCGAAATAGGTATTTGAGCTTATTGAAAATTTAGCTTCTAATAACTATTCTTGGGGAAGTGCAAGGTCAAAAGCTCATGTGCAAGGAGTGCACAAAGTGGATTATGTGGCAACATTAGAGGCTAAGGTGGACGTCTTAACTCAAAAGAAGGAACAGATGGTGATGCCTCAAGGCCAGGTCTTAAACATCAATTGTGATTTCTGTGGAGAAGGACACCCCAATCATGAATGCCAAAATATGGGGTCACTCCAAGAAATTTCGGAACAAAGCCTTTGCAGGTAATGTTCGGCTAGGTAACAACCCTTATAGCTCTACCTATAATCCTGGTTGGCGAAATCATCCTAATTTCTCTTGAAGCAATGGGAATCAACCTAGGCAGGGTTCTTTCAATTTTAGCGGAAATTAAAGGAACCAAAACCCCATGACTAACACTGCAGCACCTCCAAAACCACCATTGGAAAAGTTTATTGGCCAATTGGTAAGTACCACGGAAACCAAGTTCCAAGGAGTCGATGCAACGACAAGGAACTTAGAGGCTTCCATGCGCAATTTGGAGAACCAAATTGGTCAATTAGCCAAACTCTTGGGAGATCGTCAAGCGGGGATATTATCAAGGAATACTAAGGAAAATCCACGAGATCACAGCCATGGGAAATATTGAAGCAGTCTTACTTTCCTTTACTTTCAATTTTTGTGATTGAGACAATTTTGTTATTTTTTTCATTTTGATTAATTAATTTGAGTGCATTGTTCAACATTATTGTATGTTTGTCATTTTTACTTAAAAAAAAAAAAAAAAAGAGAACCGGATAGAACCGAGCTGGCGCCTGTTCCTATCGGGTGGAGCATAATTTAAGGGCCATTTTGGCCACTTTTCATTCAAAATCTCCATTCTCCCTCTCAAGTTCTCTCAAGCCCGTGCTGGCTTCACATCCCTCACTTCCCAAAAATTTGATTTTGCAACTCCTAAACACTTCTATAACGTCTATTCACTTTTCTTTTGATGATCCTATGGATCAAAACTCCCAAAATCTTTGATTTTTCATAACACCATCACATTCAATCCACAAGCAAGGAGCTTAGAGTTCTACAAAACGCTTGCATTTTTTGCTTGCCCATGCCAACAAGAGTATAAAGGTATATTTTTATTTCATTCCTACAGTTAAAATGATGGAGATGATTTTTATGCATTTTATCACTTTGTTATGATTAAATAGGGGCCTATGTATCCGGTCTTTCTCTGTAATTCTCTTGTAATTTCTCTTCTCATCAATTGCCCTTGAATGTAACTCGAGGTTTCTTCATTAGGAATTTATGTAATTAGATTACATAGGTTAAATAATATTAGAAATTATTTTATGAATCTATATAGATGGCGACCAAGGCTAAGCAAGAAGATGGTAAGACTTTCTTCTCAAAACATGCATGAACACATAGGTTTTTAAGGAAATTAATCTAGAAAAAGTCTACAACCAAGCCATGTAATTGACTCTATTACAATTATATCAAAGTGTTAATATTTTTCATGGCAAATGATGAGATTATTAATTAAATAATTAAAATCCCCAAACAATATTAAATCTAAACCCTTTAGTTAATATACCAAGAACAAGAGTTCTTTTTCGAGATTAGGTTGTTGGGCATACCCAAGCTTACTCGACATTGAGCGTGTTCAAACTATGGAATACGATTCCTAATTAATGGTTGGATTTAACTAATATCTTTATCCCAGTTGGGCATACCCAAGTATAAAGAATATTAAAGACTAAGTTGGGGTAGCATTAAGTGCTTTAATATTAAAAGATGTTAATCACCTAATGATCCGGTAGTTACATTTGATGTAATTGGTATTGGATACCTGCCATTGAACTTAAGAGTAGTTTGTTGGGCATCCACAAGGTCATTCTTAAAGAATTTGGATATCGGACCACTAGGAAAGCTTCCAATAAGCTTTCCCGAGTCAATAGTTAGGGCTATTGATTTAAAGAAAATAGTGAGTTAAATACACGTGCAATTAAAGACCTAATTGATAGGGGTTAAAATCACTATTCTTTTCCTAGTTATTTGAGGTTGTTTTAAAATACATTTGTTGTATTAACTAGGAATATTCCTTCTTATTTTACAATTTGCATGTAAAAGGTGTTTTGGGCAAATATGTGCAGATTTAAGTTAAAATCGACTAGAAAGTGCAAAAAACTCGAATAGACCTGGCACTAGGCACAACCAGTAGACCAGGCACCGGGTCCATTCTGCTCCAGCAGTAGAAATTGAGCAAGCTTCAGGGAATTTTCAAAACAGACCTAGCACCAGGTCTGGCAAGTGCACCTAGCGTCGAGTCTAGTCTATCTGCTAAGGAGAAATGGCAAAAAACAGAGCAAAAACATGGGAAGAATAGAATGCACCTGGCGCTAGGTGGGGCGAAGGTACCCGGTGCCAGGTACACTCTGGAAGCAAAAATTTTGTACGTGTAATTACAGCTTATCCAATGATTTTGGTATTTTCCTACTCCTACTCGGCCAAGACTTCCTTGGCCAAGAAATTGGCATCCAAGAGGCCTACAAAAGCACAAGAAAACACAAGGGTTAGATATACATAATAGAGGGGTGAATTAAAGGGCAGAAATTCTGAATCTCTCATTGAAGGAGGTGTTCACCCAAATTGATGAGGATTGTTCAAGGGAGTCTTCAAGGAAGAAGAAAGAGGCTTGTCTATGAGTGCTTTATTTTCTCTTTTCTTATTTTCTTTAACAATGATGTATTTATTGTTTTCATTGTAATTTGACAATATTTTGGGATTCATGATTTATTCATCAATTTAACTACTTGATCAATTTTCTATCATTCTTGGTGCTTGATTACTTAATTTTATTTAGGTAGATGGATTTAAATTTACATCTAATGGACTTGAGAAACGAAGTTAATTAAGTTTACTTTAATCAATTCTACATATTTGTTAAATCTTAATGGACTTGGGGAAAAAAAGTTAAGATCAAAGAACTTAGGAAATCAAAGGTTAGTTAATTTCTCCTAGAGTATAAGGTTGTTGGTTAATTTCATATCTGTAAAGGATTATGTTTAATGCATATTTTGGTTATGTTAGTTTGAGTGGAAAATCTACTAATTTAATCGAAAGGGTAGTGATTCCATGGATTGGAAAAGAAGTGAAATCTATATAAATGAATTTATGACTTGGGAAATGATTGAACTTTACTTTATATTCATTCATGATGTTAAGATGATGATGAATTGAGATAGTCGTTAAGTAGGTCATTGTTATGTTTTATAGGATACTTGTCTAAATTGCATAAACTTACATCATTGAGTTGTATATATTTCTTTAATTTCCTTTTTATTATTTTCTTACTTTATTTGAGGTCGGTTAAACAATGAATGAAAAGTGATTAGTGTGTACTTGTTTCTTTGAGGATCGATACTGTCAATTCCCTACACTGTACTTGCGATGAGTATACTAGCTCACATGTGTATTTTGAAATTAATGTTTTAATTTGGTTAATTGATGGATTTAAAATTGATGATTTTATATACCAAAAAGTTACGCATCACTAATTAAATGCATTCTATGTGCACATACAAAGTCTAATATCTCTTATCTTTCATCTGGGTCATTTGCATCATGACAACAAATTTGAACTTATATAGCATTTTGGAAAAGAAGAAGCTCACCAAATTAAACTTCTTGGACTGGTATAGAAATTTGAGAATCGTTCTCAAATTGAAAAAGTTTCTCTACGTGTTAGATGCTCCAATTCCACCACCACCAGCTGAAGAGCGTTAAATCCATAAGAAGTATAAAGAGGATAGTGACACAGCATCTAGTATCATACTGGCATCAATAACCACTGAGCTTCAAAAACAACATGAGCATATGGATGCTCATACTATTATCTTCCATCTAAGAGAGCTTTTTGATAAGCAAGCAAGAACAGAGAGATATGAGATATCTAAGCAGTTATTACATTCTAAGATGGTAGAACGCACTTCAGTAGCCATTCATGGACTTAAGATGCTAGGATTAATTTAGAAGCTTAGATCACTTGGGTTAACTATGGAACAAGAATTAAGTATAGACTTAATTCTTCAATCTTTGCTAATTAGTTTTTCACAATTTGTGATGAACTATCAGATGAATAAGATTGAGACCACAATACCTGAGTTGATCAACCTTCTTAAGACTGTAGAGTCTTCTATGGAGAAAGAAAATAATGCAGTCTTATTGGTTGACTCTTCTTCTAAAAGGAAAAAATGTTTCTAAAAAGAAGAAGAAGAATCCAACTAAACCTAAAGGTGGTGTAAAGAAGAAGGAGATAGTCACCAAAGGCCCATGTCACCATTGTGGGAAATGGGCCATTGGAGGTGCAATTGCAAAAGCTACTTGGAGACTGATAAAGAGAAGAAGCAGAATGAAAACCTTCGAAGTACTTCTACTTCCATTCCTGGTATGTTTATGATTGAGATAAATAATACCTTTAATAATGAGATATGAAAATTGGATACCAGATGTGGATCACATTTGTGTAATAATTTACAGGGACTAAAGAGCAATAGGAAGTTGGAGAAAGGTGATGTCGACCTTCATATAGCAAATGGAGCAAAGGTTGTAGCACTTGCCGTGGGGACTTATCATTTACACCTGCCATCTAAATTAATTCTAGAATTACAAAACTATTTTTTTGTACCAATTTTACTTAAAAACATTATCTCAGTGCTTGTTTAGACTTGCTTGAATTTTATTTAAATTTTAAGAATAAAAGTTGTTCTTTTTCATTAAATAATATCCATTATGATACCGCAACTTTGATGAATGATTTATACATTCTACAAATGGAAATTTAAGTTCTCAATATAAACAATAAAAGGCCAAGAAAAGATAACAGAAACCCATCCTACTTACAGTAATGTCGTTTAGGCCATATAAATGAGAATCACGTTTCTAAGTTACATAAGTATGGTAACTTAGGCTTACATTTAATTTTGAATCATATGAGACCTGTGAATCACACTTACTATAAAAAATGACTAAAACCTCTTTTTCTAAGAAAGGGGAACTAATACTTGTTGGAACTAATACCTGTTGGGTATCTCAGGCTCGTATCTTATACGGTGCAGCGGAAAATAAAACGAGATACCCTCCTAGGACCCATCTATGTGTGAAAAATAAGACATAATGATAATAAAGGTAACAGCTTTTACCTTTGGGTGATCGTCTGAAGAACAAAAATTTTCTTCTTCAAGTTGAGGCGCGATCCAGCAATCCTCTTGTGCAAACTCCATGATTATAGCGTGTGATTATCTCTAATAGTAATCCACACAGAGGAATACTCAAGCACCAAAGTTTCCTGTGCTAGCAGAAAAAGAAGGCGGCTATGGCTGTTTTCGTTTTTCAAGAAAAACGAGAAAATGAGAAAGAAGAAGAAGCTGTTGTTTCGTGTATTGAACCCCTAGCTAGGGTTTCGTGTATCTCATCTATATGTTACACGAAAATCCCCTACCAAAACTGAAAATTCTAATCCTATTAGAATTCCCTAATTGTAATTGGAAACCTCAAGTTCTCACAATTACAATTTGGACAATAAATTATAACTAATTATAATTTGTCCACAAAAACTTCTCTTTCTCCCAATTAACCCCACTATGTTATCAAATAATACCTTAAGTATATAATCCTCTATTGTGTGTGACCTATTAGGTTTCCTAGTCAATTAGTAGAGAACATGAATTAATCCAAACTTCTTTGAGATTAATAATTCATAATTAATCAGAATTAATCCTACTAATTCTAATCAGGATTGATTTATTAATTCATCAATTAATAAACCCATATTCCCAGATCATGAGCAGTATCTAGCAACACATCATGACCATCCAAGAGTCTAGGAAGTCATGTGGCTTGACATGAACCCTTCAATAACAAACTTCAATACAATTAACTCCTTTCACCATATAATATCTCATTGGGTTTGGAGTACGGAATTAGTGACAACTCCCTCCAAAATTAATTTTGACCCGAATACAATAGTACTTGTACCAGGAACCTACTACTCTAGATGTGTATCAATTGGAACTATTTCCAATACACAATCGCCTTGGCCAAGGACTTTTCGAGAAGTAATTCCTACAAGTGGCCGTGAGATATTCGCCCCTACTATTAGGAGTGGTGAATCCTTTATTGACCCCCTCAACTACTTTCGTTTATCTCACAATGTTCCCAATATCCATCCCATAGGCGGCCCTCGATCGAGCTCCGAAGATTGGAATCAAAGTACAAAGCTCAACAAACAAAGTACCTTGGAGATCTCAAATCTAAGGATACTTGGACATTTGCTATATTGAGATTATATCACTGGTAATAAATAGTTATCCATGTGATTATCTCAAAGCTAGGTCATCCAATGAACATGTTCCATTAACAAGCATCCATGTGTTAACTTTGAGTATCTCAATACTCACGGTTGTGAGAACCACCACCTGATCAAATCATGAAGTCTAACACATGCTAGTCTTAACGCATTAATGATGTCCTGTCACATTAATACTATGACTGGGGACTATTTAAGTACTAACACCATCCAGCATAGTAGAAATCTCATATCTTGATCTCTATCATGATTTCCTTAACATAGTGTTGTACTAGGGACTTTATCGAACAGTTATATTACTTAAAGTAAACAAAAGAAACTGTAAGATAAATAATGCCTTTTTATAAAATAAAATGTATCATATACAATGTACAAGTGATTGCCTCTAGGGCACAATACTAACAATATTTACTGATGTTGGTGGACTAATAACATTACAAGCAAGAGGGGGTTATCAATACTTCATTACCTTTATCGATGATTATTCTCGATTTCGGTATTGGTATTTAATGAAATACAAATCTGAAAGCCTTCGATAAGTTTAAAGAAATCATAAATGACGTAGAGAAACAACTTGGTAAGTGTATTAAAACTCTAAGATCCGATCAAGGAGGAGAATACTTTAAGTCCAGAGTTTCTAAGTTATCTTAGAGATAATGAGATATTATCTCAATGGACTGTAGGATTTCTATCATGCATAATCAGATTAAGCGCAGCGGAAAACAACAAGAAATCCAAGCCATGGATCACGGGTTTGCAATAGAAACGGGAAAAAGGAGAAGATTGCGTTTATTACCTCGTGAAGCCGGAATTCAAAAATTTCAGAAACAAGAACGCAGGCGCAATCCAGATTATCCAAAACCGTTCACTGCAGCTCAACTGAAGTCCAAGAATGAACTCCTTCTAATGATAATCCACACAAGGTTGAATGCTCACAATCTCACAATTCTATGCTAGTAGAATTCGGGAGGCTAGGGTTTTGATCAAGAAGAGAGACGGCTAGGGTTTGATCAAGAGAGAGGCAGAGAAACGGTTTCTCTGTTATTGCGTGAATAGTCTGTCACAAACCCTAAGGAAACCGTTTCCTTATATTTATAGATTTATAATTACATAAATTGCAACTTAGTCCTTCAACGTCCAATTGTCAACAAATTGGTCCTTGAAGTTTACTTAATTACAATTACGTCCCATGAATTATAACAAACTTATAATTCACCTATAAATATATTCCCTTCTCTTAATTAACCCCACAACATTATCAAATAATATATTTGAGCATTCAAACCTTTATTGTGTGTGACCCATTAGGTTTCCTGGTCTTATTGGTAGCATAATATGAATTCATTCTAACAATATTAGAATTAATAATCCTTAATAAAATAAAGGATTAAATTTATTAATTCTCTATTTGATAAATTCATATTTAGCATATCAAGAGCGACATCTAGCAATGACTCTTGACCACTCAAAAGTCCAGAAAGTCAAGTGGCTTGACATGAACCTTTCAATAGAAAATTATCAGTGCAATAAACTCCTTTCAACATACAATAACTCATTCGGTCTAGAGCATGGAATTAGTGCCAACTCCCTCCAGAATATTATTAATTCTGGCCCGAATATTTTAGTACTTGTTCAAGAAATCCATTTCTCGATATGTGTATCAATTGGAACCATTTCCATCACATAGTCGCCTTGGCCAAGGACTTCATGAGTAATGATTTCTACAAGTGGCCTTGAGATATACTCTCCTACTATTAGGAGTGGTGAATCTTTTATTGACCCTCTCAACTACTTTCATTTACTTTACGTTGTACCCAATATCCATCCCATAGGCGGTCCTACATAAGACTCCAAAGATTAGAATCAAAGTACAACGCTCGATAAACAAAGTACCTTGGAGATCTCAAGTCTAAGGATACTTGCACACTTGATATAATGAGATTCTATCACTGGCACTAAATAGTTATCCAAGTGATTATCTCGTAGCTAGGTCATCCAATGAACTTGTTTCAAAACAAGCATCCACACGTCAATCTTGAGTATCTCAATACCCACGGATATGAGAACCATCGCTTGATCCAATCAAGAGATATAACATGTGCCATTCTTGGCGTATTAATAATGTCCCATCTTATTAATACTATGACTGGGGATTATTTAAGTACAAACACTACATAGTGTAGTAGGAATCTCACATCATGATCTCTATCATAATTTCCTTAACACTGTGTTGTACTAGGGACTTTATCTAACGGTTTGTACACATAGTTAGATATAACAATCAAACTGAAAGATAAAGAATGCCTCTTATTAATTTAATATGCAATATACATGGTACAAGTGATTGCCTCTAGGGCACAACACTAACAAACTCCCACTTGCACTAGAGCTAATCATTCATGTATCGAATACCAAATGACTCAACATATTTATCATGTTTCTTCTGGGAAAGCGCTTTAGTGAGTGGACCAGCTTTGTTCTGATCCGTGGGAATTCTCTCTATCTTTACATCTTCTCTATCTATGATTTCTCTAATCAGATGATAGCGTCTAAGTACATGCTTGGATCGTTGATGAGATCGTGGTTCCTTTGCCTATGCAATGGCTCCATTGTTGTCACAATACAAAGGTATCGAATCAACAACGCTGGGCACCACTCCAAGTTCAGTGATGAACTTCTTGATCCATACTGCTTCTTTAGCTGCTTCAGAAGCTGCTATGTACTCTGCTTCAGTAGTCGAATCGGCAGTAGTCTCTTGTTTGGAGCTCTTCCAACTAACTGCCCCCACCACCAAATGTAAATACGTAGCCAGATTGTGATTTGAAGTCGTCCTTATCGGACTGAAAGCTGGCATCAGTATACCCTCTTACTTGTAAATCACCATCTCCATATATCAAGAATACATCCTTAGTCCATTAAGGAAAGCTATTTTCACATCCATTTTCCAGACCTCATAATCATAATGAGCGGCAATGGCTAGGAGTATTCTTATGGATTTCAACATCGCAACTGGTGAAAAAGTTTCGTCATAGTCAATACCTTGTCGTTGACGATAACCTTTTGCTACCAAGCGAGCCTTATAGGTAACCACATTACCATCCATGTCAGTTTTCTTTTTGAAAACCCATTTACACCCTATAGGCTTGATTCCTTCGGGTGGATCAACCAAAGTCCATACTTGGTTGTCATACATGGAATCAATCTCTGACTTCATAGCTTCGAGCCATTTGTCAGATTCTGAACTATTCAGAACATCCTTGTAAGTAGTAGGCTCATCGTCATCTATGAGCAATACACCATTATGGTCACTTATGAGAAATCCATATCTCTCAAGTGCCACTCGTATCCTACTTGACCTACGAAGCTATTGTGTGTTAGAAGGTTCATCTATTTGAATAGATACAGGTTCAGAAGGTTGATCAATATTTATTTGCTCTTCTTGAACTTCACTAAGTTCAAGCTTACTCCCACTATCTTCTTTGAACATGTGCTCCTTCTCTAAGAAGACAACATGTTTTGAAATAAAAACTTTATATTCAGAAGGAAGATAGAAGTAATATCCAAACGATTCTTTTAGATATCCAACAAACATTTGTCAGACTTACTTTCAAGTTTGTCTGGCATTACCTTTTTAACAAAAACAGGGCAACCCCAAATCTATAAATGAGATAACTTTGGTCTCTTACCAAAGAACAACTCATAAGGAGTGGTATCAACCGTTTTTGACGGAACTCTGTTTAAAATGTAAACTGCAGTCTCTAGTGCGTACCCCCAAAACGATTTTGGTAGGTCTGCAAAAGCCATCATGGTCCTTACCATGTCTAGAAGGGTTCGATTCCTTCTCTCAGATACACCGTTATGTTGAGGTGTATATGGTGGAGTCCATTGAGATAATATTCCGTTATCTTTTAGATAACTTAGAAACTCTTGACTTAAGTATTCATCTCATCGATCGGATCTAAGAGCTTTAATACTTTTACCAAGTTATTTCTTTACTTCATTCTTGAAGTCTTTGAAATGATCAAAGGCTTCAGATTTGTATTTCATCAAATACAAATACCCATATCGAGAATAACCATCAATAAAGGTAATGAAGTATTGATAACCTCCTCTTGCTTGTATTGACATTGGGCCACATACATCTGAATGTACAATTCTAATAACTCTTTTGCCCTTTCTCCTTTTCTTGAAAAAGAAGTTTTAGCCATTTTTCTAAGTTAACAATATTCACATGTGTCATATGATTCGTAATCAAATGACCCTAAGTCACCCAATTTGTATAACTTAGACACACGTTTTTCATTTACATGGCCTAAACGACAATGCCATAAGTAAGATGAGATTAAGTTATCCTTTTTATGTTTCTTTTTACTTATATTGAGAATTGGATTATACATGTCTAGAACATATAAACCATTGATCAAAGTTGCAGAACCATAATGAATATCATTTAATGAGAAAGAACAACATTTATTCTTAAAACATAAATAAAATTCGAATAAGACTAAACAAGCAACTGAGATAATATTTTTCAACAAAACTGGTACAAAATAACAGTTTTGTAGTTCTAAAACTAATCCAGAAGGTAGATTGAGATGATAAGTCCCCACAGCTAGTGTAGTAACCTTTGCTCCATTTGCAGCTCGTAGGTCCACGTCACCTTTCTCTAACCTGCAAATTATTACATAAATGAGATCCACAACCGGTATCCAATACCCATATCTCATTATTAAATGCAGTATTAATCTCAATCATAAACATACCAGGATTAGAAGTAGAAGTGCTTGCAAGCTTCTCCTTCTCCTTCTTTTCCTTCACAGTCTCCAAATAGGCCTTGCAGTTACGCCTCCAATGGCCCATTTTGCCACAATGATGACATGGGCCTTTAGGGGCAGCCTCCTTCTTCTTGACACCTCCTTTGGGCTTAGTAGGAGTGTTTTTTTTCTTCTTCTTAGAAACCTTTTTCTTAGAAGATGAAGAACCTACTAACAAGATTGCCTTATCATCCTTTTTCATAGAGGACTCAGTAGTCTTAAGCAGATTGATTAGCTCAGGTATTGTGGTCTCAACATTATTCATGTGGTAGTTGATCACAAACTGCGAAAAACTACTTGGTAATGATTGTAGAATTTAGTCAATACTTAAGTCATGATCCATTACGAACCCAAGAGACCCAAGTTTTTCAATGTAGCCCAACATCTGCAGCCCATGAGTGGCCACTGAAGCACCCTCGACCATCTTAGCACGGAACAGTTGTTTAGAGATCTCATATCTATCTGTTCTAGCTTGTTTATCAAACAACTCTCTAAGATGGAGGATCATTGATTGAGCATCCATATGCTCATGCTGTTTTTGTAGCTCAGGAGACATTGACGCCAGCATGATACAAGATGCTGTGTCGCTATCTTTTTTGTGCTTCTTATGGACAGCATGCTCTTCAGCAGGAGCATCTTGAGCTGGAGGTGGCGGAATAGGAGCTTCTAGCACGTAGAGCAACTTTTCTGACTTGGGAACGATTCTCAAGTTTCTATACCAGTCCAAATAGTTTGATTTAGTGAGCTTGTTTGTTTCCAAGATGCTACGCAAGTTTAGGTTTGTCGACATGATGCAAATGACCTAGATGTAAAGATAGAATTATTAGAACATGTATATGCAAATGCAATGCAATTAATTAGGTCTTTAATTAAGTGCATAATTATTCCACTATTTTACTCAAACCAATAGCCCTCACTATTGACTCTGGAAAGCCCGTTGGAAACTTTCTTAGTGGATCAAGATTCAAATTCCTTAAGAATAACCTTGGGTTAGCCCAACAAGCCACTCTTAAGTTCAGTGGTAGGTATCCAATACCAATTACATCAAAAAGTAACTACTGAATCATTGGGTGATTAATATCTTTTAATCATTAAAGTATCAAATACTAGCCCAACTTTGCCTCTAATTTTCTTTATGCTTGGGTTAGCCCAACCGGATAAAGAAATTAGTTAAATCCAACCCATTAACATGAATTTAAATTCTATAGCTTGAACATACTCGATGTCAAGTAGGCTTGGGTTTGCCCAACAACCTGGTCTCGAAAAAGAGCTCTCGTTCTCACTATATTAATGGAAGGCATTAGATTTAATATTATTTGAGGGATTTATTCCTTTTAGTGGTCTCATTGTTAGGCATGCATACAATTTATCAATAAGCAAAGCATAAATTGATAAACATGGTAATAAACAATTACGTGGCATGGTTATGGACTTTGTAAATTAATTTCCTCGAGCCACCAAGGAAATTAATATGGTCAACCCTATGTGTTCATGCATGATACAGGTAGAGGGTCTTACCATCTCGCCTTATCTTGAACGCCATCTTCAAAATCTTGAAAATAAAATTCTACCTCAATCTAACCTATATAATCTAATTACATAATTTCCTAAAAGGAGAAACCTCGAGTTACATTCGAGGGGAGTTAGATGAGAAGAGAATTACATCGAATTTGAGAGAAGGCAGGACACGCAGCCCTATTTCATTAAAACAAAGCGGTAAAAAATGCATGAACAGATATAGTTTGTTTTAGTCCATAACCATCCACCATGCCATTAACTATGCTTAAACAAAATAAACATATACTTTTATTATTCCAAAATCATTATTTTGGGAAAATAAAACAAATTCTAAAATCAACATTTAAGAAAAATACATTAATTTTAAATTTTCAAAATCACTATTTTGAAAAATAAAATTGATTGTCTCAAAACTAATTTTGAGAAAATGCTTCTGGGTCCCGTCACGCAACGATAACGGCGGTCCCGCTGGCCGGTCAGCGGGCGGGGGTCAGGGGGGCAGCGCTCCCTTGAAAAAAATTTTATTTTACCACCTCTCATCAAATGAGATTTTCCCTTTCAAAATTCTATTTCAGAACCTTTTTTTTTTTAAAAAAAAAAAAAACCGAACAGTAACCACCGCGTGCGGCTTGGATTTTCTGGAAATTTTTTGTTCAGTTCGGGGCTGTTCCAAGATCAATCAAAACCAGTTTTTGACGTTGATCTTTGTTAATCTTTATTAACAAACCATTGTGATCATTCTCACAATCAATTTAACTATCCAAATTGTTAAACGGAAGGCATAATTACAGGATGAACATCAACTGAAGCCAAAACTTGAACACAGACGCAGAACCATTCCGCAATATTTTCAAAAGCATAAAACCCACAACGCAGAAACGATTTCTGCAACCCAGATTATTCAAAACAAAACCAAGATGATTACATACAAACCAGCAGACATGATCATACAATTAACATGATGTAATCTTACAATTTACATGCTTGAACAATTCAAAGCAATAAAACATCCCATTAAAACATAAACTCGTTGGCTCTGATACCACTGTAGGATTTCTATCATGCATAATCAGATTAAGCGCAGCGGAAAACAACAAGAAATCCAAGCCATGGATCACGGGTTTGCAATAGAAACGGGAAAAAGGAGAAGATTGCGTTTATTACCTCATGAAGCCGGAATTCAAAAATTTCAGAAACAAGAACGCAGGCGCGATCCAGATTATCCAAAACCGTTCACTGCAGCTCAACTAAAGTCCAAGAAAGAACTCCCTCTAATGATAATCCGCACAAGGTTGAATGCTCACAATCTCACAATTCTATGCTAGTAGAATTCGGGAGGCTAGGGTTTTGATCAAGAAGAGAGACGGTTAGGGTTTGATCAAGAGAGAGGCAGAGAAACGGTTTCTCTGTTATTGCGTGAATAGTCTGTCTCAAACCCTAAGGAAACCGTTTCCTTATATTTATAGGTTTATAATTACCATAAATTGCAACTTAGTCCTTCAACGTCCAATTGTCAACAAATTGGTCCTTGAAGTTTACTTAATTACAATTACGTCCCATGAATTATAACAAACTTATAATTCACCTATAAATATATTCCCTTCTCTTAATTAACCCCACAATATTGTCAAATAATATATTTGAGCATTCAAACCTTTATTGTGTGTGACCCATTAGGTTTCCTGGTCTTATTGGTAGCACAATATGAATTAATTCTAACAATATTAGAATTAATAATCCTTAATAAAATAAAGAATTAAATTTATTAATTCTCTAATTGATAAATTCATATTTAGCATATCAAGAGCGACATCTAGTAATGACTCTTGACCACCCAAAAGTCCAGAAAGTCAAGTGGCTTGACATGAACCTTTCAATAGCAAATTATCAGTGCAATAAACTCCTTTCAACATATAATATCTCATTCGGTCTAGAGCATGGAATTAGTGCCAACTCCCTCTAGAATATTATTAATTCTGGCCCGAATATTTTAGTACTTGTTCAAGAAATCTATTACTCGATATGTGTATCAATTGGAACCATTTCCATCACATAGTCGCCTTGGCCAAGGACTTCATGAGTAATGATTTCTACAAGTGGCCTTGAGATATACTCTCCTACTATTAGGAGTGGTGAATCCTTTATTGACCCTCTCAACTACTTTCGTTTACTTTACGTTGTACCCAATATCCATCCCATAGGCGATCCTAGATAAGACTCCAAAGATTAGAATCAAAGTACAACGCTCGATAAACAAAGTATCTTGGAGATCTCAAGTCTAAGGATACTTGCACACTTGCTATAATGAGATTCTATCACTGGCACTAAATAGTTATCCAAGTGATTATCTCGTAGCTAGGTCATCCAATGAACTTGTTTCAAAACAAGCATCCACACGTTAATCCTGAGTATCTCAATACCCACGGATATGAGAACCACTGCTTGATCCAATCAAGAGATATAACATGTGCCAGTCTTGGCGTATTAATAATGTCCCATCTTATTAATACTATGACTGGGGATTATTTAAGTACAAACACTGCATAGTGTAGTAGGAATCTCACATCATGATCTCTATCATGATTTCCTTAACACTATGTTGTATTAGGGACTTTATCTAACGGTTTGTACACATAGTTAGATATTACAATCAAACTGAAAGATAAAGAATGCCTCTTATTAATTTAATATGCATTATACATGGTACAAGTGATTGCCTCTAGGGCACAACACTAACATGGACTCCACCACATACACCTCAGCATATTGGTGTATCTAAAAGAATGAATCGAACTTTATTGGACATGATTCGATCCATAATAGCTTTTGCTGCTCTACCAAAATCGTTTTAGGGATTTGCAATGGAAACTGCTGTTTACGTACTAAACAGAGTTCCATCAAAAATAGTTAACACTGCCCCATTTAAGTTATTTTCTGATAAAAGGCCAAAGCTAACTCACATGAGAATTTGGGGATGTCCTGCTTATATGAAGAGGACAAAGTCAAACAAATTAGAAAATAAATCTGATAAGTGTTTGTTTGTTGGATATCAAAAAGAAACTCATGGATATTCTTTCTATCTCTCTATTTAAAACAAAGTGTTTATTTCAAGGCATGTTGTTTGCCTAGAGAAGAAATTTGTGCTTAAGGGAGATAGTGAAAGCAAGATTGAACTTAGTGAAGTTCAAGAAGCGCAAACAAACAATGATCAACCAATTGATCCTGAGTTTATTGAGCAAATAGTTGAACCTTCTACTACACAAAAAAATTATACGTCAAGTAGGATACGAGTGGCACCTGAGAGATATGAATTTCTCATTGCTAACCACAATGATGTATCACTCATAGAAGAAGATGAGCCTACCACTTACGAAGAAGTTCTAAATAGTTCAGAATCTGACAAATGGCTTGATGCTATAAAGTCGGAAATGGATTCTATGTATAACAGCCAAGTTTCGACTTTAGTTGATCCATCTGAAGGGATAAAACCATAGGGTGCAAATGGGTTTTCAAGAAGAACACTGACATGGATGGTAAAGTGATTACATATAAGGCTCGATTGGTTGCAAAAAGTTACCGTAAAAAATAATGTATTGACTATGATGAAACTTTTTCATTAGTAGCAATGATAAAATCCATTAAGATACTCCTAGCACTTGCCACTCATAATGATTATAAGATTTGGCAAATGAATGTGAAAACAGCTTTTCTTAATGGAAATCTAACTAAGGAAGTGTACATGACACAACCTGAGAGTTTCACATCCAAGGATCCCACTAAAGTGTACAAGTCGCAAAGGTCCATTTATGGACTAAAGCAAGCTTCTAGGAGTTGGAACATCCATTTTGATGAAACAATTAAAGAATTCAAACAAAACATAGATGAACCTTGTGTATACAAGAAAGTCAGTAGGAATGTAATTGTTTTTCTATTACTATATATAGATGGCATATTACTAATAGGAAATGATATCTCTATTCTACAATCAGTCAAGATTTGGTTATTAAAGAAGTTCTCCATAAAAAACCTTGGAGATGCGATCTATATTCTGGGAATAAAGATCTATAGAGATAGATCGAAAAGATTGCTTGGTCTTTCATAGTCTATAGACATAGAAAAAGTGCTAAAGATGTTTAGTATGGATCAATCCAAAGAGGCATTCTTACCTATAACCCATGAGGTAAGCCTTTCAAAATCTATGTGCCCTAAGACATAAGATGAAAGGAATCACATGAATAAGTTACTATATGCTTCGACAATTAGTTCTATCATGCATGCTATGATATGTACTAGGCCCAATGTATCTTGTGCTCTTAGTATGACGAGCAGATACCAATCAGACCCTAGAAAAGGTTGTTGGATAGTTGTCAAGAATATCCTTAAGTACTTGATGAGGACTAAGGATCTATTCTTGGTATATGGAGATGGTGATTTGCAAGTTAGAGGGTATATCGATGCCAGTTTCCAATCAGATAAGAATGATTACAAATCCCAATCAGAATACGGGTTCACTTTTGTCGGTGGGGCAGTTAGTTGGAAAAGTTGATAGGGGTAAAATCACCACTCTTTTCTTAGTTATTTGAGGGTGTTTTAAGATACATTTGTTGTAATAATTAGGCATATTCCTTCCTATTTGACATTTTTCTCGTAAAAGATGTTTTTGGCTAATAAGTGTAGATTTAAGTTAAAATCAAGCAAAAAGTGCACAGAACCAGAATGTACCTAGAGCTAGGCCCAGCTAGTTGACCATGCATCGGGTCCACTCTGCTCCAACAGCAGAAATTGAGCAACCTTCAGGGGTTTTCCAAAATAGACTTGTCACTAGGTCTAGCAAGTGCACCTAGCACCGAGTCCATTCTGTCTGCCAAGGAGAGATGGCTAAAAACAGAGCAAAAAAAGAAGAAGAATAGAGTGCACCTGGCTCCAGGTGGATCGATGGTACCTGGCACCAAGTATGCTATAGAGGCAGAAATTCTGTACGCGGAATTACGGCTTATCCAAATATTTTGGTATTTTCTTATTACTTCTCGGCTAAGACTTCCTCAGCCATAAAATTGCATCCAAGAGGCCTATAAAAACGCAGGAGAATATAAGGGTTTGAGATATACAACTTAGAGAGGTGAATTAAAAGGAAAAAAAATTCTAATTCTCTCATTAAAAGAGGTGTTCACCCAAGTCAAGGAGGATTGTTCAAATGGAGTATTCAAGGAAGAAGAAAGAGGCTTGTCTATAAGTGCTTTCTTTTCTCTTTATCTTCTTTTTCTTTAGCAATGATGTATTCAATATTTTTATTATGATTTAACATTATTTTAGGATTCATGAGTTTGTGTTAATATAGTTATTTGATCAATTCTTTGTCATCTTTGGTATTTGTTTACTTGAATTCATTGGTTATTAATGCGAGTTCTTCTAATTGACTTGAGATATGATGTTAGGAGTTTCATTGAATTGATTTCGTATTTGTCTAATCTTAATGTACTTAAGTGACGAAATTAAGATTATAGGACTAGGTGATTAAAGATTAGTTGATTTCGCCTCAAGTAAAGGGTTATTAGCTAATTTCATGTTTATAAAGAATTGAGCATAATGCATGTTTTGGTTATGATTAGCTTGATTGGCAAATCTGTTAATGTAATCAAAATATAGGATTCCATGGATTGGGAAACGAAGTGGGATTTATCTAAATAGAATCATGACTTGTGAGACGATTAAATTTTACTTTATATTCCTACATGATGCCAAGATAATAATTAGTTGAGATAATTGCTAATTGATTCATTGTCATGTTTTCTAGGATAATTGTCTAAATTGCATAAGCCTACATTCTTGAGTTATATATGTTTCTTTAGTTTTTCTTTTATTCTTTTTTCACTTTCTTTGGGTCGATTATACAATAAATGAAAAGTGAGTAGTATGTACTTGTTCTTTTAAGGATCGATACTCGTTAATTCCCTATACTTTGCTTGTGATGAGTATACTTGTGATACAGGCTAAATTAGTCATATTTTTCCTAGTTATTTGAGGTTCATTTGTAATACATTTTGTTCAATAACTAGTTATATTCTTTCATATTTAAGATTTTACCATTGGAAAGGTATTTTGTTCATCATTACAGATTTTTAGGGTAAAACCAAATAAAAACGTAGCAAAACAGAGGAGAGACGGCGCCAGCTAGGGCTCTAGAACCAGCGCTGGTCGTGCACTGTTGAAACAAACTTCGAAGCGATGGAAAATTTGTTGAAATAGAGCAGAACAAAACTAAGGCGGCGCCGACTGTGAAGCTGGAACCGGCGCCGGCTGCATTCTGGACACATTGTGCAAAATTCGAAGAAAAATCCGCGAACGAGTAGAGAAGCAAAACACAACTAGCGCCGACTCCAAGAGCAAAGACGGCACCGGCTATACCCTGAAGCTAAGGCGGTGCTTGATTTTTTCTACACGATTTTTGGTAATCTAAGGAGTTTTAGTATCTTTCAACTTCTACTCAGCCATGAACATTGTACCTACGAGTTTAAGCACTTCCCAAGCCTATAAATAGATGGAAAACACAAGGGAAAAAGGAAGAATTCATTGATCATCATAGAAAATCACTCAATCAAATGAGGAATTCTTCAAGTTCAAGGAGGGGTTGTGCAAGAAAGTCTTCAAATGAAGAAGAAGGAGGCTTGTCTATGAGTGCATTCTTTTACTTTGTTTTCTTTTTCTTGAACAATGATATGTTATTTGCTTTGTTGTAATTCAGCATTGTTTTAGATATTCATGATATTTAGAGATATTTGATCTTTTGATTAATTGGTTGTTCTTCTTGATATTTAATTACTTAAATTGATTACGAGATTGGTTTATTGTTGCTTTCTATTAACTTTCTTGGGAAAGGGGTTGATGGTGGTTTCAATTTGATTGATTTCACATCTATTGTCTCTTAACTTACTTGGAAAAGAGGTTAATTGCTAAGAACAAGGTAATTATAGGTTAATTGATGTCTGTCAAGAATGGATTCATGGGTTAATTTTGATGTTTAAGTTTGCTAGGAATGGAAATTTAATCAAAGGATTGTGTTTAATGCATCTTTTGGGTAAGACTGGTTGAGATAAGAATATGATGCTAAGTTACCTAGAAGATAGGGATTCATAGATTGGAAATGAAGTGAGTCTATATTAATCCTTCATGATGCCAAAGGAGTAACTGGTTGTGATAAAGATTGGATATTTTAAGATTATGATTGTCTAATCAATGGCTTGAATTACATAATTCTCCATCCTTGATATGTATATATTTTTATTTTATTTTATTTATTTTTCACTTTATCGAGTCGGTTAAATAATGAAAGAAAAGGGATTAATGTCTACTCGTTCCTTGAGGATCGACACTCATTTAAACCCTATGCTCGGTTAATGATGAGTATGCTTGCTCATTTGTGTGATTTGGGTTGAATATTTTAATTTAAACTTAATTGGGAATGTGCTTAGTTTTTGTATGATTTTTATACCTAGGTCCGAACACATCAAGTTTTTGGCACCATTACCGGGGAACAATAGCATGAAAGCTTGGATTTTGTTGATTTAACCATGTAAATATATAAATGTGTAGATATGTAAAATATGTATAATTGTTCTTTTCGTAAAAAAGTGCTAGCTTTTGTATTTCATGTACTCTTGTACACCCTTGTAACCTAACCTAACCTACTAACTTTGACTATGCTCTTTTAACTAACTTTGTAACCTTTTAATTTTATTTTAATAATTAATTCTACAGCTACTCGCTTCTATGTGTAGGAGAAATGGCAAATTGGAATCCGAGGCAGTCTAATGAAGGGCAGTACCTCCATTACACTCCTAAGATGACACTCACAACACCAGAATCAGCAAAGCTTGAAACCTTAATTGGGAAATTTGTTGTTCATGTCATAAGGCATTTCCAAGAAATTGATTCCATATTTGAGAAATTTGAAGCAATGATCCGCAACATGGAACGACAAATTTGGTTCTTGACGGACATAGTGATAAAATCCCATGACCTAACCCCAATGGCCAGTGAGGAAACAGTTGCTATCATATTGTGCAGTGGAAAATAATTACCAGACAGTCCAGATGACAACCGATGCCAGCTGGAAGAAGAGAACCGGTGCCGGCTATCTGGAAAACCCAAAACCACACAACACAAAACTGACCCGGCACTAGTTAAGATACCAGAACCAGCACCAGCTACCCCCTGTCCACCTCCCGAAAAACCTACTTTTCAGCCTAACAAACCATACCCAACTCATCTACATAAGACCCAAAATTATGCTCAATTCGATAAATTCCTTGAGGTGTTCAAACAACTGCACATAAATATTCCCCTCAGTGAAGCTTTAATCCACATGCCCAAATATGCCAAATTCCTAAAAAGCATACTCGTCAACAAAAAGCGAATGGAAGAGTTGTCTACAGTAGTCCTTAACGAAAAATGCTCAGCTATTCTGCAAGACAACTCAAAAATACCACATAAAGAAAATGATCCAGGGAGTTTCTGTATCCCATGTCTAATTGGCACTCTTCATGTTTGCAATGCGTTAGCTGACCTAGGCGCTAGTATTAATTTATTGCCATATAAAACATTCAAAAGGCTAGGCCTAAGAGAACCACAGCCCACTAGGATGAGTATTCAACTCGCGGATAGATCTATCAAATATCCTAGGGGCATAATAGAAGACGTGTTGGTAAAAGTTGATAAATTCATATTTCCCGTGGATTTTGTTATTGTTGACATGGATGAAGATTCCAAAGTTCTTTTAATCTTAGGTAGACCCTTCCTAGCTACAGCAAAAGCATTAATTGACGTTCATGGGGGAGGTTGACACTTAGAGTTGGGGATGAGGAAGTAGTCATTCAAATCCACAAGATTATGCAACACCCTATGTCTTTTGATGATTCTTGTCTAAGAATTGATATTCTTGATGAACCAATTTTTGAGTTGATGGAGGAATCTATTAAGGAGGAATTGATGAAAACATCAAAGGCGTCTTTGGAGGAATTTCACAATGAGGATGGGATGCAGAATTTGGAAATAGAAAAAAGCAGTTTAGGGAGAAAGAAATCATCTTTAGAAGATCCTCTCGAATTGGACTTAAAAGACCTACCTGAGCATTTGGAATATGTGTTCTTGGCTAAAGAACATAAGTTGCCTATCATCATTGCTAAAGATCTCGATCCAGAACAAAAGACCAAGCTGGTAAGTATGTTAGGAAAATATAGGGGAGTGATAGCATGGAAGATCACTGATATTAAAGGCATTAGTCCATCCTTTTACACGCACAAGATCTTGCTGGAAGAAAGTGCAAAAGCCGTAGTGCAACCCCAATGTAGGTTGAACCCATATATGAGTGAAGTGGTAAAAGGTGAGGTGGTTAAGCTCTTAGATTCAGGCATCATTTACCCTATTTCAGATAGTGTTTAGATGAGTCCTACTCAAGTGGTACCAAAGAAGGGAGGAATGACGGTGAGCCTCAATGATAAAAATGAGTTAGTCCCTATGAGGTTGGCCACGGGTTGGCAGTTTTGCATAGATTATAGGATGCTTAACAAAGCCACTAGAAAGATCACTTTCCTCTCATTTTTATTGACCAAATGTTGGAAAGGTTAGCCGGACATGAGTATTATTGTTTCTTAGATGGATTCTCTAGCTACCTGCAAATTCCTATAGCACTGGAGGACTAAGAAAAAACCACTTTTATGTGTCCATATGGTACTTTGGCATATCGTCGGATGCCGTTTGGTCTTTGCAATGGTCTCGAAACATTCCAAATGTGCATGACAGCTATATTTGAAGAACTTGTGGGAGACATCATGGAGGTATTCATGGATGATTTTTCAGTTTTTGGTGATTCGTTTGATTTGTGTTTATCTAATCTTGAATAGGTGCTACCAAGATGTGAAGAGACTAATCTCGTACTTAATTGGAAAAAATGCCACTTTATGGTGCAAGAAGGTATTATATTTGGGCATAAAATTTCAAAGAAGAGTATAGAGGTCGATAGGGCCAAAATTGAAGTAATTGAGAAGCTGCCTCCTCCTACTTCGGTAAAAGCTATACGAAGCTTTCTTGGTCATGTAGGTTTCTACAGGAGGTTTATCTTAGACTTCTCAAAAATTTCAAAACCTCTTACCTGTTTACATGACAAAGATATTGTGTTCAATTTTAACAAAAAATGTCTCAACGCTTTTACCATACTCAAAGAGAAGTTGATTAATTCACCCATTCTAATTGCATGTGATTGGTCTCTTCCCTTTGAACTAATGTGTGATGCAAGTGATTTTGCAGTTAGTGCAGTATTGGGACAAAAGCGGAATAAACACTTCCAACCTATCTACTATGCGAGCAAGACTTTAACGGATGCATAGGAAAATTACACCACAACGGAGAAAGAAATACTTGCTATAGTGTTTGCCTTTGATAAATTCCGTTCTCATCTTATTTTGTCCAAAGTCATTGTGTATACAGACCATTCTGCCATGAAATACCTATTAACCAAACATGATTCCAAACCAAGATTGATAAGATGAGTTCTATTATTGCAAGAATTTGATTTGGAGATTAGGGACAAAAAGGGTGCAAAAAACTTGGCTGCGGATCACTTGTCAAGATTGGATAATCCAAATTTGGAATCCTTGATAGAAGAGGACATTGATGACACTTTTCCGAATAAGCAACTCTTGCTCATAGAAGGTGAGATGCAAACCACTCCTTGGTTCACCGATTTTGCTAATTACTTACTTGTAGGAATTGTTCCAAAAACTCTTACAATGCAACAAAAGAAGAAATTCCTCTCTTAAGTAAGGTATTACTTTTGGGAAGACCTATATTTGTTTAAGTGTTGTGCGGACCAAATCATCCGGAGATGCGTGGATTCTAGGGAAGGGGAAGATATTCTTAGACATTGTCATGAAGGACTTGCTCGAGGCCATTACCAAGCCAACAAAACTGCACAAAATGTGCTAGAGTCCGGATTGTATTGGACCACATTGTTCAAGGATGCCTGCAGGTTTGTTCAACGTTATGATAGGTGCCATCGTACATGTAACATTTCTAAGTCTAGCGAGATGCCATTATAAATTTTTCAACCTTGCGATGTATTTGATTGTTGGGGAATCGACTTTATGGGCCCATTTCCTAGTTCTATGGGAAACAAATATATCTTGGTAGCAATAGACTACGTCTCTATGTGTGTGGAAGCCCAAGCTTTACCGACTAATGATACAAGGGTAGTGATCAAATTTTTGAAAAAACTTTTCACCCGTTTTGGTGTCCCGAAGGTGCTCATTAGTGATAGGGGGACTCATTTTCATAATGCACAAATGGGGAAGGTGCTAGAACATTTAGGTGTGAATCATAGACTTGCTACCCTATATCACCCCTAAACAAGTGGACAAGTTGAAGTGGTCAATCTTGAAATAAAAAAAAAATCATGGAAAAAACTGTTAATCATACTAGGAATGATTGGAGTCTAAAATTGGATAACACTCTTTGGGCATATCGGACAGCTTTTAAGACTCCAATCGGCATGACTCCCTTCCGGTTAGTTTATGGCAAATCATGTCATCTACCTGTCGAGATTGAACATAAGGCTTATTGGGCAATAAAGCTTGTTAATCTTGATCTTGAGACAGTAGGGAGGTCCAGGTTACTCTAACTAATAGCCTTGGAAGAGTTACACAAAGATGCACATGATACTTCAATACAGTATAAGAAAAAGGTCAAACAATGGCACGACAAGCATATTACTTGACATCATGAATTTGGGAAAGGGGATAAAGTGTTATTATTCAATTCTCGATTACGCCTCTTTCCCGGTAAGTTGAAATCACGATGGTCCGGCCCGTACACGGTGAGTCAAATATTTCCCTTTGGAACGCTCGAAATCACTCACCACACGGGGCGTACTTTCAAAGTCAATGGCAATCGAGTGAAATGATATGTCGATGATGTGCCCCACCAAACAGAGCTCGTGGAAATGCTATTGGACACTGCGCTATAAGATTTCTGGGGTCTCTTACTTTTTTTTTTCCCTTCCTTTGTTTGTACTATTTTCTTTCTTTTGCTTTTGCTTTTTTTTTTCTTTTCTAGTTTTATACTTTGGTGTGTTTTTCTTTGTAGTTTTCTTTTTTAGGTACTTTGCCAATGCCTCATTCTTCAAGTATTCAAATCTTGTACGACACAATGCCAAATGAATGGAAGTTTGTTTCTCTAATCTTTTCTCTTTTATATTTTTGGTCCCATGGTATTGTTTGTTCTTGTTATATTTATTTGGCCATTGAGGACAATGTCCAGTTCAAGTATGGGGGAGTGATTTGATTAACAAGCCTTCTATACATGTACTTTAACCTTCTTAAGAAGAAATTTTTGTACAAAATTTTTCAAATTTTTCTGATTTTCTAGAGATTTCAAGCTATATTTTTTATGCATGTCTTTAGGATGGATTATAGAGCATGTGTTCTAGATCATTGATGGCTTATGCATGACTTTTTGCACTCACTTGGACAAAGTAGTTCTTGATCAAATACTTTGCATTATTCTTAAACCTGTTTTTCTACTAAAATTCATAGAGCATTCTAGAACTTACTTGAATACTTCTCAAGGCGAAATAAGAAAGACAGTCATGATTTAACATATGGATGACGGTAATAGGCCTTTTTTAGATAGGTTGAGCTTTTCAAGCCTACCTATTTTCATATTATCTCTAGTACCTATCTTGAGCCTAAATTATTGATTTCTTTCTTGAAAACCCGTCACAAGATTTTGTCCATTGCTTGTTTATGAAAGTTTGAATAATTTTCAAAATCTTTATGCTCTTGATGGATGAAAGTATATGCAAGAGAATGTGAGGAAGAATGTTGGGATAAAGATCATGACTTGTTACTTTCAGTCATGGATTAATAACGAGTTGAGCTGGAAAAAGAAAGGAGAGACTAAAAAAAGAAGGAGAAAAAGAGAAAGAAAACAAAAACCTGCTAGAAAGAATGAAAGAAGAGAAGTGAAAAAATAAACAACAGCAGTAGTGAAAGAAAGGAAAATTGAAAGAAGAAAGAAACGATCACAAAATGGATGGTGATTGAACTGTACAAATTAAGTTCATCTTAAATCTTGACACCATTACTGGAAATTTGAGTGATCTTGTGAAAAAAAGAGTTGATGAAAAGAAGAGTTGAAAGAAAAAGAGAAAAAAAAATGCAAGATTTGCTTGAGTGGAGTTGTAATTGCTATATGAGGTTATGGTTTGTTGGATTTTTGGAATAGGAGAGCAAGAAGAGTTGGAAATTATTGATTCATTTTGTTTACCCCTTTCCTTGCTAACTCTCAGTTTCTTTGATTTTTTTCTCTCTCCTATATCTGTCGTTTGATAAGCTACATTACAAACCTTTAGCCTTACAGTACAAGCTTAAAAGTCCTACGTGATCTAGGTAGAATCATGATATGTCTCAGATTAATGAAGAGAGTGTAAGAAGAGTAAGCCTATGGAATGCATATTCATTTTGAGCTAAATTCTTTCCAATAGTTTGAGAATAGTGTGAAGTATTTTGATAGTTCTACTGAGTCATTTATCACTTACACGAGTCTTGCATTGGTTGTGAATGATTTAGTATCTTATGTTTTATATTCTTGAATGGCAAAAGCATTGAAGATATGGTTTTGAAATTGATTGAGTGATTAACGAAACCTTGTGTTTGCCTACCTGTTCTTGATACTTTGCCTGAGGACAAGCAAAGACCAAAGCATGGGGTAATATGATAGGGGCTAAATTAGTCATGTTTTTCCTAGTTATTTGAGGTTCATTTGTAATACATTTTGTTCAATAACTAGTAATATTCTTTCATATTTAAGATTTAACCCTTGAAAAGGTATTTTGTTCATCATTACAGATTTTTAGGGTAAAACGAAACAAAAATGTCGCAAAATAGAGGAGAGGCGGCGCCGGCTAGGGCTCTAGATCCAGCGCCGGCCGTGCACTATTGAAACGAACTTCAAAGAAACGGAAAAGTTGTTGAAACAGAGCAGAACAAAACCAAGGTGGCACCTGTTGTGAAGCTGGAATCGGTGTCGACTGCATTCTGGACACATTGTGCAAAATTTAAAGAAAAATCCGCAAACGAGTAGAGAAGCAGAACACAACTGGCACCGACTCCGAGAGCAGAGGTGGCACCGGCTGTACCCTGAAGCTAAGGCGGTGCTTGATTTTTTTCTACACGATTTTTGGTAATCTAAGGTGTTTTAGTATCTTTCAACTTCTACTCGGCCAAGAACATTGTACCTACGAGTTTAAGCACTTCCCAAGCCTATAAATAGATGAAAAACACAAGGGAAAAAAGGAGAATTCGTTGATCATCATAGAAAATCACTCAATCAAAGGAGGAATTCTTCAAGTTCAAGGAGGGTTGTGCAAGAAGGTCTTCAAAGGAAGAAGAAGAAGAATTGTCTATGAGTGCTTTATTTTTCTTGAACAATGATATGTTAATTACTTTGTTGTAATTCGGCATTATTTTAGATATTCATGATATTTAGAGATATTTGATCTTTTGATTAATTGGTTGTTCTTCTTGGTATTTAATTACTTAGATTGATTACATGATTTGTTGATTGTTACTTTCTATTAACTTGCTTGGGAAAGGGGTTGATGGTGGTTTCAATTTGATTGATTTCATATCTGTTGTCTCTTAACTTGCTTGAAAAAGAGGTTAATTGCTAAGAACAAGGTAATTATAGGTTAATTGATGTCTGTCAGGAATGGATTCATTGGTTAATTTCATGTTTAAGTTTGCCAGGAATGGAAATTTAATCAAATGATTGTGTTTAATGCATCTTTTGGGTAAGACTGGTTGAGACAGAAATGTGATGCTAAGTTACCTAGAAGATAGGGATTCATGGACTGGAAACGAAGTGAGTCTATATTAATCCTTCATGATGCCAAAGGAGTAACTGGTTGTGATAAAGATTGAATACTTTAAGATTATGATTGTCTAACCAATGGCTTAAGTTACATAATTCTCCATCCTTGACATATATATATATTTTTATTTTATTTTATTTCTTTTTCACTTTATTAAGTCGGTTAAACAATGAAAGAAAGGTAATTAATGTCTACTTGTTCCTTGAGGATCGACACTCGTTTGAACCCTATGCTCGGTTAATTATGAGTACGCTTACTCATATATGTGATTTGGGTTGAACATTTTAATTTAAACTTGATTGAGAATGTGCTTAGTTTTTGTATGATTTTTATACCCAAGTCCAAACACATCAACTTGCTCACATGTGTATTTTGTGATTAATGTTTTAATTAAGACTTGATTAAAGGATGGATTTAAAATTTATGATTTTATATACCCAAAATTAACGCATCAAGTTGTCGGCGCCATTGCCAGGACACAATATCATGAAAGCTTGAATTTTGTTAATTTAACCATGTTTATATGTCTATATGTCCATATGTCTGTATGTAAATATGTATATATGTTCTTTATGTAAATCAGTGTTATATCTTATTGTTTGTAACATTGTGTGAGTTAATTGACTTGCTTATTTCATATTATACTTCTAAATACCACTAACTTTTTTGTTTAGGTAATTTGTGAATATATCTAATGTGTGTATTTTTCTTTTTTTATTTTTTCTATTATTTGCTTTTACCTTTTTGTTTTTTTTTTCTTTTCTTTATTTTTCTATTATTTTTTTTTTTATTTTTTATTTGATTTTTGTGCGCGGTTGACGTCATCATGGACAACTATTTTTGGGCACAAAATCAAAGGAGTTACAATGATGATAGATTAGCAAGATTACAAGCTCACATTGATGTTTTTAGTGAGACGTCATTAGTAACATTAGTGAATTTTTTTATGGCCAATACAAATTCATCGACTGAGGGATACGAAGAATCATCCCAATGAATGAGCTCTAATATGACACGACTAGCAAGGTTGGTTGATGAGATCTTCAATAGGGAATTGAAAGTCGTAGACAAATAGTGTACCTCTCGATTCATGGGTCCATGGATGTAATTGATGATGTGTTGAGCTCACCATGCCTTAAGGAATTAGATCTTTCAACGCTATAGTATAAGAAGGCTTTGGAGAATGGTAGTAATTTCTACCCTTCACCCCAATTTCAAAGAGGTAACTTAGTTTTGTAGACCCTGCCTTGAAAAGTAAGGATTTCTTGATCCCATCTTTGAGAACTCAGATACTAAGTTTAAAGGGGAATTTCAATTGTGACAAATCTTTTGAAGGGTTAAAAAGTGATTTCAAGTTTGATGCATTCTTTAGAAACCATATGCATTTATATGTTGACAAAAATATTTGTGTCTAAAGGAATGTTAGAGAAAGAGGTTTATGTGTTTTGCTTTAGTGAGAAAAATTATTTTCATAGACCTTCTATTTCTCAAAAACCTCTCTTCTTTCTACTTTCATTATGCATATCTTCTATTTTGAGCTTTAATTTCTTTTCAAAATGTTTTATGAGGAAGCATGATGAGTGAAAAAAGTTTCTGTTTTGTTTTTTTGTTAAGTAGTTTGTTTTTCCTCTCCCAAATAAGGAAAATATCTTCTATCTTAAGTATAGAGGAGTAAGTCATGTCTTTATTTGCTTTCTTAGGATTTTTTTTTTTTTTAGTATTTTTCTTTTGGTTATTTTCTTTTATTTAGGTGTCTTTAGTTTGCTATTATTTTCCTTGTGTTTTTATTTGTGTTTGGTTTTGATAGGTAGGAATAAAGTTCTCTTGAACAAGCCCTTTTCTCTATTTTTAGTTTTGCTATCTATCGGTACTTTATTGTACTTGGGAAGTGTTGCTTAAACTTTCTAACCCTTTATTATTTTTGGTCCCTTTGGAGATGCTTTCTTATGTTTATTTTTTTGTCATTGAGAACAATGTCCAGTTTATGTATGGGTGGGGGGGGGGAGAATGAGGTTGAAGAAATACTTTTCCATATCATTTTTTGTGAAAATTTTTCAAAAGTAATGTTGTAATTTTTTTTTTTTACTTAGATATGAGTTTTGTCACTCATTAGGTGGAGTTTGATGAAATTGGTTTTATTGGATAAGATAATTGTCAAGACTTGAGAATTTTGATTAATCTTATTTATGCATTAGTGTTTGAATGTTATTTGACTTATCTAGTTGAAATATAGAAGATATGATGAATATGGGAAGAGTTTATTGGCTAACTCTTTTATTATGAGTTTAAATTTTGCTAGCTTTGAGTTATGATGGAAAAAAAAATTGTGAGTTGTAAAGAGATCTTTGAGAGGAAAGATTGAGGAGAATGTTGAAGAAAAAATTTTGATTTGAGTTGAAAAATAATGAGTGGAAACAACACTATTTTTGGTGTGAATATAGAAAAAAAAAAAAAAAAAAGGCTCTTATAGATGATCGTTGAAGACCTTTAGCTGAAAAAAGGGGTCAATATGGGGAGAAGTAGAAAGTGAATTAGGTGCACTCTCTTGAAGCTATCCCGAAGGCAAAAATGCATGAAAAAACATAGAAAAAAAAAAGAATTATTGGAAAAATAATGATGACTGCGACTAAAAGAGGGCCAATAAGGTGTGTGAAGAGAAATCTATGCACTTGAGGCTATCAATTCCATACGTCATTGAAAATTTTTGAGAGCAAAAAAAAAAATTGGAGTGCTTTCCTCACATCATAACTTGAGTGTACAATTTTTGGATTTGCAATGCTTAAGTTCGTAGATGGCTTGACTTATGTGATTCATGTTGTTTATATTTTTACTTGAAGAGTGAAATAATATTCTTAAACTAAGCTATACACTTGATTAATTTGACTTCGAGAGTTTTGTTATGTCTTGTCCAATATTTCAAAGTTTGAAATTGTTTTCAAAGGGTATGAATGACAAGGATTGTATCCAAAGTTTGAAGGGAAGACATGATCTTTTCTATGATAAAGAAACTTTTGGAATGAGAAAAAAAACTTTTATTTTCTTGATAATTTTTATTGGACTAAAGTGTCTTGCTTGAGGACAAGCAAATTTTCAAGTGTGGGGGTATGTTGTAACACCCAGCTACCTAGGCCCGCCGGGGCCGGGGATGTCGCCCCGTCCAAAGGACAAGGGGTCTTTATAACGAGGTCACACAAATAAAATAGCGGAATAAAAATAATAAAAATAATACTTCAACTTAAGATTTATTACAACCCAAGAATAAATCTACGAATTCCCAAAAGGAAACAAATCCATAAATAAAATTATCCACTCTCGTCTCCCCAAAGCAATACATAAAATCAAAAGACACATTCTCTTCCAAGGCAGATATTACTAGCAACTCGACCCCACAGCAGGATCCACCTGAAATCATGATAAAAAGGTGATGACACAGAAATCTCAGTAAGTCCGTGTGTGCTTTGGGTGTTTAGTGAAAACAGTTCGTGGATGCATAGTGTAAAACCTTTATAAGAGAAATATTAGCAAGCATCAAACATTAGTCAAAAGCAAGAGTGGCGTTTTGGCTTATCTAGCCGTACATAATTTATAAGATCAACCACTTGAAAGAAAGGATTATGGGTTACCACACGTTGGGCCCCATAACCGGTCAGAATGCCGACATTTTGTGCAGACTGACAAAAGGTAGGTGATCGGCCTACCGGGCAAGATACTCCTCCTTCTCTATACCCAAACAACAACCAAGTATCCATTCCGGCAAAACACAGTCACTTGACTGAAATAAAACAAACTGCTAGCTCGAACCGGCCTGACTAAGTAGTACTGACGTTTCTCTAAGTTGAGCTTATCTTCTGGAGGTGGCCTCCTGCCAGAAGACTCACTCTTACTCTTCAAAACTAGTACTACCAGCCTACCCCCATTAAGTACTCAACATAACATATCCCACTTGGGAAGAAAATGAACAAAACACAGTTCGGCAATTTATGGGTTTTCCAAAGTCTTTAACAAAATCAGTTTTAGAAAGAGTTTGAGTTTAAGTAAATCTGCTCATTGGCTTTTAAATAATTCAAATGTTTGAAATAAGAAAGGATTTAACCCTCAATTGCCTTTACATAAATGAGTGTCCATGCACTCTACACTTGCCTTGCCATAATAAACATTTTGCATCAAACAGGTTTTATGCAGGAGCTTACTTGATCCTTTCTCACAACAAAGGTCTCCAATAGCTAACCTGACCCGCATAAGGTAAATACAAACCACAATCAAACTCAAGCCAAAGACTCACTTTCTCAAATAAAACTAACTCAACTTACTATAGTCATGTCCCTAGTGTCCCAAGCTTTAAGGCTCGATAATAAATAAAATGGGTTTATAAAATAAATCTAGTTTGATATTAAAATAACTAGAGTTTGGAAAATTAGGTACAATATGTTGAAGGTTTACATCTTGCTAGAATAATTTAGAGTTTATTTGATGAAAAGTCCTAGGTGGTACTAGGTAAAATAATAATTTATTAATAATTAATTGCTAGAAAATAATTCATAGTTAAAATTAGTTGAAAATAAATTTTAATGAGTCTTGCTTGAAAAATAATAAATAAATTTTAATAGGTTTGATTAAAAGATAATAATTAAATTTTAATAATAAATATTTTACCTATTATGATTATTTTCACAAAAGGCTTTATTTGATATTATAATATCTATATATTTTATTTTTCTAGCAAAAACTATTATCTATTTGACTAAAATATCACTACTTTATATAAAAGACCAAATCCACATTTTCCCATGGTTTTCAAAATTTTACTAGGAAAATCATATTTCTAAATATTTTATTAATGAAATAAAGATTAGTTTAGGGACAACTAGATCATGATCATATTTCTATGGCTAACCACAAACATGAACATATACAACCCTTCAATTCATCAAATCATCCAAATCATGCATACAAGCATAGATCTCAATTTATCAAAATATGATCTAACCCTTACTAGCATAAATATGATCATGGCTTCAATAGTCTAATCATGCAAAAACTCCTATTCACCAAAGGTGACATAATCTCTACCATGCTTCTTTGCAAATACTACCTATGACATGCATCAACCCTCAAATCATCATACAATCATCCAAGATGAACCTTTCATGCATAAATCCCATCTCCTTCACAATCATACAATTGCTCATGCTTCAATCTCAACAATAAATATATATACTCAAATCCTATCACCATCCACCTACTCACAACATCATCCTAGAGACATGATTCTAGAGTTTACAAGGAAGATTGAAGGTACTTACTTGGTTGATGAATGCTTTGAAGGAGTTTAGAGTAGATCTCAACTCCTAGATGTCTAACTTTGTCCATGGGAGATGGCGAAAGCATGTTCATGGGAGAAAAAGTCATTCGGCCAAGAGAGGGGAGAGAGAGAGAGAAAGAGAAAAAGAAATCATTAGTATGTTTATTCACATAGGTTCTCATTAGAGATCAAGGTTAGAGAAGATGAAGTTGCTAGAATAAGTTTACCTTGATGGTGTTTTTGACCTTACCAGAAATTTCTGGTTTTGATCCGAAGTAGCAAGATGTTTGGAGGAGTTTGATGTTAACAACGGTGTTGATGGATTCACAGCAATGAGTAGATCAAATCTGGAAGTTTTTGAGGGGATTTGAGATGGTTTAGAGGGGTATTAGGTGTAGAGAAGAAGTAGGTGTTCTTGGTGTAGTGTGTGTGTGTTCTTGATGATTGCAGAAAATCCAGAGAGAGAGAGAGAGAGAGGGGGAAGGAATTTGCAGCTGCCGAATTTTCTGTGAGAGATGGGGCTGGACGAATTTCTGTAGGGTTTAGGAAGTTGTTTCTCTGATTTGGAAGGGAAAAGGAAAGGTTAGTTGTTACAATCTTTGAAGAATATTTTTAGGAAGTGAATTTGGAAACTAAATATTCCAAGAATGTCTTGATTGTTGGACAGCTTTGGAGTCTACCATGGCTGACTGTTTGAGCAGAATTTCATGGGATTAATGCTGGCTTATGGAGGCTTATGGTGGCCGAAAGTAAGGTGCACAATGATGAAGAAGATGTCTAGTCAATTGAGAAAAATATTATGGAAGGTTGCTAAATAAGATGGCTGGAATTTTGGAAAGTAATCAAGCTAAATTGCAGAGATTTGTTAGAGATATTTTCGGACAGCCATTGATGGAATTTCGTGCAGAAGTTTAAGGGGATCAATGGAGCTCTGTTGAAGGAGGTTTAAGGAAGGTTTTGACAGATTAGGGTTGGTGTTTCGGCTGGAAGAGGAAGAGGAAACAAGCTGGACAAATTTCTGCCCAGAAATTTCGCTGCACAGTGATTTTTCTGGCAGATTTTTGTCTGCTACTTCCAGCCATTTTGCAGCGAGATGGAAGGGGGGTTTCAGGGGTATTCAAGGCTGGTTTCCAGCCTTCTTCATGGAGGAAAAACATGGCTAAGGTGTTGTACAAAATCTGGAAAAAATCAGCTTGGTTTTGGACCTCCAAAGTAGTGATTTGCCCAGAATTTTTCACTGGTTTTGCACAGCTTTTGTGCAGTCCGAAAATGGCAGAAATAATTTATGTTTTAAGCTGATCTTAAGGCCATTTTTCTGGCAGCATTTGGAAGGAAATGTGAGCTAAGGAGTTCGACATTTGAAGGTACAACAAGCTGGAAAATTTTAGCTCATGCCATGAAGGAAGAGGAACTAATTTGAAGTGAAATTTCAGCAAGCTCACTAGAAATATTTTCCTCATGGAATTCCTCACAACTCTTCCATATTTTCAGACCATAGGAAGTCTTTTACCAAGACATTTTGATCCTAAAAGGCCTCAGCACTTTACTGAATTTTCTGGAAAGAAAAGGCTAGAACACCTTAATCAAACTAATGAGTTGAGCATTGAGAAAAATTAAAGAACAAGGAAGAATTAATTTCCCTTCAAGAATTTCGAGTAGAGTAAAGAGTGAAATGAGAATTCTCCTAACATGTCTCTCCTAGGACATTATCACCACCTTGTTCTAGGCTCTTAAGGTAGAAATTAATCCTCCCTAAGCAAAAATAAAATTTAATCTAGCTAAAGCTTCTATGATGGAATTTGAACCCTAGACCTCAATAATCTATTCCAAAGCTCTAACCACTAAACCACAACAACTCTTGTTGCTATTTCTACTAGAAAAATTATTTTCTATTCAATCCACAGGCTATCTCCCTATTTTCACCCGGGCAAAAATTACCATTTTGCCCCTCTCACACAATACTCACCAACAAGACTTCAAAACAATAAAACTCGAATCCAGAACACATAAAAATTCATATGAGAATATATTTAACCATGAAATAAAATATGATGTGCATCCCAACCCCCTTACTCTAAGGTTGGTTTCGACTGGGGTTTCACATATGTGATAGGGGTTAAAATCACCATTCTTTTCCAAGTTATTTAAGGGTGTTTTAAGATATATTTGTTATAATAACTAGGCATATTCCTTCCAATTTGACATTTTGCTTGTAAAGGGTATTTTTGGCAAATATGTGCATATTTAAGTTAAAATCGAGCAGAAAGTGTACAGAACTAGAATGTACCTGGTGCCAGGCCCAGCCAGTGGACCAAGCACCGAGTCCATTCTGCTTCAGTAGCAGAAATTGAGCAATCTTCAAGTGTTTTCCAGAACAGAACTGACACCAGGTCTGGCAAGTGCACATAGCGTCGTTCCATTTGAAGGCATAGAAAAGGGAAAACACAGGGCACGCAACGGAAGCAAATACAAAAAAACTGGAAAAATTGAAGAACAAGGGAACTGAACAGAGCCGGCGCCGGCTCCAGCAGCCCTAGCCGGCGCTAGTTGCACTATGTACTAATTCCGAGGTTAAAAAAAAATTTACCTCTTTTCCTCGTTCTAAGAATTAGCTAGACCGCAATGTGTGCAACCAGGGTAGGTGTGCTGGTGGAAGCCTCTGGTGCAATTCCTGCAAGCCTCCTACTCCGTCTTTGCATGTAGGTGAACGCCAAACTCTCGATCTTTCAGAATATGGCCTGCCTAATTCCATTTGGTGAACAACTAACAGAAGTAAGGAATATTTTCTAGAGAGAGAGAGAGAGAGACGTGTATTTTTTTTTTCCACACAGAAGAGTCTGTCTAAAAAAAACAACGATAATCTCCAATCCTCCTGTTTAACCTGAATAAAACCCTAGGTTAAACTGGACTGGGCCATTGGATTCTTAGTTTAACCTTTTGGACTAAATTAATTATTTTAATTAGAACCAACATAATGGCCCAACAAATAATTAATTTTCCCAGCCCAAATAAACCAGTCCAATAAATAAGCTTATATTAGTTTAGTCCTAGGTTAATCCCTAATTATTCAAACTGGGCCAGAACCCTGAATAATTAATTAACCCACCAAACTAATTTAAATAATTCTCTCTCTCTCTCCATGAACCTTTATTTTATTCTAGCCCAATAATTAAATCAGGCTACTTAAATAAAATAAATTCCATTTAATTTAAGATCAATTCCTTAGACCGTATTTAATTAGGACTCACGGTCTATACTGGGGTCTAAAAGACACACCGCCTTGGCTACTAAAATGACCAAAGTACATTTGCCATATAAATAGCTGTATTTTGCATTTAAATATTTCCTAATATCACCATAGAGAAATATTGGCCCCAAGGACAATGTTGCATTAGCAAAGTCTTCGACCTACAGGTGTAACGACTAAAATACCTCTCTATACATCACTGTACATTTAGAAAGGAAGAAGTGTACTAACACCTCTCTAAATGACATCTACCATCCTTTGGCACGACTTCCTAGATTGTTTCTGCTTTCCAAGGGAGCTACCCTAAAGCAAACATCCAAGTTATGTTTCCCAAGGCCCAGGATATTTAGATTATTCAGATAACCACAAGGGGCGACATAGTATAAAAACTATTTTGTACAAGTCTGTCTTAACTAACTAGTTACACATACCTAACATGCAAGTATATTGGCCCTACGATAGAACCTCAACTATAGCATATCAAAGTACATGCTTCTAGCTTCTTCAGACTACCAACTCATACTCAAGTCATATAGTACTAGTCAATGTTGTAGCAGCGGTAGTCTAGGTTTCTACCATATAGTACTTTTTAAGAAACCACTACTACAAGTCTTGTTCTATGTATTCGAAATACACTTATGTCATAAAGTGAGTGGACTACTCACTGGCTAAAGGTAAGCCATTCCCCATTTGGAATTCACAACATAATAATCTAAAAATGATGAGATTCTCATTCTCATCAATCAGTTAAGAACGAATGTTTTTGTGTTAAGTAACCCGTGATCCATACCTTACTGTGAAATACCTCCATTCACATGGACCACTTACTTAAGCACAATAAGTCTTTTCCAAATGTGTTTATTTGTGCACAAATAAAATATAAATTCACAAATAATTTCTGAAAATAAACTCTTTTATTAAAACATTCGGTATTTATATTAGAAACCTAGTCTAAGAGAGCATATTTCCCAACACCATTCTGCCTGCTAAGGAGAGACAGCCAAAAACAGAGCAAAAACAGAGGAACAATAGAGTGCACCTGGTGATAGGTGGGTCTAAGGTACCCGACACTAAGTATGTTCTAGAGACGGAAATTCTATACACGAAATTAGGGCTTATCTAATGATTTTGGTGTTTTCCTATTCCTACTCGGCGAAGACTTCCTCAGCCATGAAATTGGCATCCAAGAGGTCTATAAAAGCACAAGAGAACATAAGGGTTTGAGATATACAACTTAAAGAGGTGAATTAAGGGGCAGAAATTCTGGTTCTCTTATTGAAGTAGGTGTTCACCCAAGTCAAGGAGAATTGTTTAAAGGAAGTTTTCAAGGAAGAAAAAAGAGGCTTGTCTATGAGTGCTTTCTTTTTTCTTTGTCTTCTTTTTCTTTAGAAATGATGTATTTAATGTTTTTATTGTGATTTAACATTATTTTAGGATTCATGAGTTTGTGCTAATTTAGTTATTTGATCAATTCTTTCTCATCTTTGGTATTTGTTTACTTGATTTCATTAATTATTAATGCTAGTTCTTCTAATTGACTTGAGACGACGATGTTAGGAATTTCATTGCATTGATTTTGTATTTATCTAATCTTAATGGACTCAAACGACAAAGTTAAGATTATAGAACTAAGTGATCAAAGATTAGTTGATTTTGCCTCAAGCAAAGGGTTATTAGTTAATTTCATGTTTATAAGGAATTGAGCATAATGTATGTTTTGGTTATGATTAGCTTGATTGGCAAATATGTTAATATAATCAAAATATAGGATTCCATGGATTGGGAAACGAAGTGGGATTTATCTAAGTAGAATAATAAATTGTGAGACAATTGAATTTTACTTTATATTCCTTCATGACGCCAAGATGATAATTAGTTGAGAGAATTGCTAATTAGTTCATTGTCATGTTTTCTAGGATAATTGCCTAAATTGCATAAACCTACATTCTTGAGTTGTATATTAGTTCATTGATTTTAGTTTTTTTTTATTCTTTTTTCACTTTATTTGGGTCGGTTAAACAATGAATGAAAACTGAGTAGTGTGTATTTGTTCCTTTGAGGATCGATACTCGTTAATTCCCTATACTATTCTTGTGTTAAGTATACTTGCTCACATGTGTATTTTGGGATTAATGTTTTAATTAAAACTTAATTAAGGGATAGATTTAAAATTGATGATTTTATATTTCCAAAATTAACGCATCAAAAGTTCTAAACAAAATACAACTGCCGACTCAACCACTGAAGCAGAGTACATATCAGCTTCTAAAGCAGCTAAGTAGGTGGTCTAGATCAAGAAGTTTTTTACAGAACTAGGTGTGGTACCTAGCACTGTTAATCCGATACCCTTGTATTGTGATAACAATGGAGCCATTGCACAAGTTAAAGAACCACGGTCTCATCAGTGATTCAAACATATACTTAGATGCTATCTCTTGATTAGAGAAATCATTGATAGAAAAGATGTAAAGAGAAAAAGAGTTCTCACTGATCAAAATATAGTTGATCCACTTACAAAGGCATTATCCCAAAAGAAACATTATGGTGTTCAGTTATTTGGTATTAGATACATGAATAATTGGGTCTAGTGCAAGTGGGAGATTGTTAGGATTGTGCCCTAGAAGCAATCATTTATACAATATATTTTGCACATTAAATCAATAAAAGTCATTCTTTATCTTTTAGTTTCTTTATTCCATATATTCATGTATATCAAAAACGATTAAATAAAGTCCTAAGTACAATACTATTTTAAGAAAATCATGATAGAGATCGTGATGCAAGGTTCCTTGATGGGAATCAAGCTAGCTAAGTAGTTGCATCTCAAGAAGGGGGAGAGACCTTGCAAGGGCCAATGACAAGATCAAGGACCAAGGGACTGCAAGGTGATATCCAATTGCTCCTAAAACTATGTTTGAGGATGGAAGAGATTTGGAAGGATGATGAAGGCAACCAAGAGCTCAATTTGATAGCCATCCATGAGGGATCCTAACAACAACTCAAGCTTGTGCCTAATGAGGAAGAAAACGCTAAAATCCAGCTACCAGAGCCTACCTAGCGTGGGGCCCAGTAAGCTGACCTGGAGCCAGGTGTGTGCTGCTGGTAAAACGCTGGAATTCCAATGTAGAGCCGGTGCCAGGTGTAGCACCTAAGCCTGGCATTGGGTCAGGTCGGGCAGGACCCTCTATTTTCTAATTTTTAGGATTTCCTCTAATTTATTTGTTGGATCAATCAATCATTGGATATAATTATTGACTCCAGTAATTGCAATTAGAGTAAGAGTGCAGTTACGTTCTTTTAGTAGAGTAGAATGTAATTAATAAATTATTATTATTGAAAACAATATATATTAGAGCTTAGTCTAACCGTATCCGGTCAACTCCCTTCAGTGGCTACTAATTATGGGATAATAATAAATTATAATTTATTTATAATTTATTAATGAAAATTGTAGGAAACCAAAAATCATATTTGAGATAGAATAGGATAAATGGAAATAATTGTACTCAACTATACTTTTCCTATTCTATAAGGAAGGCATTTTGAGATAAAGTCAATTATACATATTAGTTTATAACTCTATTTTCAATATAAATGAGAAACAACGTTATTGTTCTCTTAGTTTTTGTGTGAGTCTATCCTCAACAAAGAGAGAAAGAAAAATACGATTAGCAATTTTCTGGTCCAGGGAAATTACATTGAAGAAGACTTGGGGGTCTGGAGCGTTACCAGAAGACCAACGACTTCAAGGATCGTATTGATAAAGATGATATCTATAAATGTATAATTCGTTTTTACGTATTCTTAGGGTTTAATTTGGTTTACACGTAAGTATATCAATCCTATTAACTAACAATTGCTATTAGAGCCTGGTTTTGATACGTGTTTATGTGTTAAGATTAAATCTTTTATGCATATATTTAGTTGAGCGATGTAGGAATAATGCATTTATATTCATGGTGAATGATTTGATTAATTTTGTTCAAAATAATTTTATGGCCATAGTTTTTGATTCAGTGAATATGTATAAGTATTATCGAGTCTTGTAACAAAAAGGGTGGATTACGTCTCCATGTTTCCCCTTTTAAGTTGTTTATTAATATTATTTTTTTTATGTTGTTATTAAAAAAACTGTAAATATTCATTGGAGCAAAAGTCGACACATAAAAGAAGTTTTTTTGCAATTCTTGGAGCTGTTCATGGTATCAAAATTGCAGATGGCAAACATTGGGACATGAAGCAATGGCAAATAGCACATAGAGCATGGCACGGCTAGCGCGAGCAAGGCTTGGGCTGGTGCGCGTGGCCTGGGAGCGGCCTTGGCACTGGTACACACTGGCTTGGGTTGGTGCGTGGCTGCCTGGGCCTGGGCGCTGGTGCGCGGCGGCTTCGCCGCTGGCCTAAGTTGGCGCACGATGGCCTGGGCTGGTGCGCACTAGTTTCATGATGGGATTTGATCCCTGGTTTCATAAGTGAAGGCCCTAAGTGCTAACTATTGGACCACTGAAAATCTTATGATGATGACTTGCTTCAAATTAAGATTGCAGAAGATTGAAGGTTGGCTATTTTGTTAGCCAACTAGATTTTCAATTGTAATTTTACAATTTTATTTTGAGTCTAGGTTGGCCATAAAATTATTTTTATTTTATAGTTTTTTACTATTTAATTAGATTGAATTATGTATCATTCATGTTAACATGCCATATAGTTTGCATTAACTCCGCTCTAGGTACTACTTAGTTATGCATAATTAGATTAATGTTTTTTTATTAAATTAAAAAAATTAAGTGTGAAATGTTTAATTTTAATTAACCTTAAGCCTTCCCTATTAGCCCATTAGTGAAATTAACGTTTTCTTCGTGCCATTTTAAATGGTCTCCCTATATGAAGGCTTCGTTATATTGGTTATTAGATTGGGCATCAAAATTTTAATTATTTTTTAAAAGTTTAATTCATGCATAATTACCGTATAGGTGATGTGATTGGATTGGAAACTTTATATTGAAAAAAAAAGGAATATAGGGGTTATACTTAAATCAAAGACATTATAAGGACTTCCTGTAGAATATCCAAATAATGTCTATGATGGCCAAAAGTATTTTAATAACACTAAAACTAATATTACATTTAAATGCAAGATATATTAATTTTAGTGGGATGATCCAAGCCTAATTATAAGTTATATTGTTATCTCCTATAGAGGTACATATTACTTTGGGGTTTTAGGTTGTGGATCTTAACCTAACTATAAGTTATATTGTTATCTCCTATAGAGGTACATATAACTATAGAGTTTTAGGTTGTCGTATTTTGATAGTAGTTTCTATTACTACTTAAAATATTATCATATTGATCATGCATTATACTATTTTATATTGATCATGCATCATGATATGATGAATAGGTCATATGTTTTATTTTATTTTATTTCAGAAAAATAACTTCCAACACTCTATCCCAAATTTTAACAAAAAACCAACTGGTTGGAGAAAATTTTATTGATTGAAAATGGAACCTCATAATCATACTCACTGCTGAGAAGTTCAAATATGTGCTAACTGAACCGCGTCCTGCTAAGCCTACTGAATAATCCACACACGAACAAAAGGAAGCTTATGATAAGTGGTTGAGTTCTGATGAGATGGCTCACTGCTACATTTTGGGATCTATCTCAAATGTGTTGCAGCAAAAACATGAGAACATGACAACCGCTACAAACATCATGAGAAACCTCTAGCAAATGTTTGAGCACAAAGGGCGTTAGGCTTGTCAAGCAGCAATGAGGCACATAATGAATATGTGCATGAAACCTGGAACTCCCGTGAAGGATCATATGTTAGAAATGATCGCTCAGTTCAACGTGACAAAGGTCTTAGGGGCTGAAATTAATCCTGAGACTTAAGTTGATATGGCTCTAGAAACTCTCCCAGAGATGTTCTCGTAGTTGAAAGTTAATTATAACATGAACAAGATGGAGATGTCTCTTACAGAGTTGATGAAGGAGCTTGAGAACGCCGATGCTACCCTAAAAGTGGAAAGTGGCAACGCCCTTGTTCTAACTCATGCTGGATCTTCCTCTTCCAAGCCTAAGGGCAAAGGAGGAAATAAGAGGAAGAAAAATAATGAAAAATGGCCTAAGCAGTAAGTTAAGAAAGCAAAAATGGATGAAAATCCCAATGGCAAATGTTTCCACTGCAAGCAAAAAAGACATTGGAAGACATAGTGCCCAGATTACTTAGCTAAACGCAAGTAAGGTACCAGTGAGTTATCCTACATTAAAACTTGTTTAATGGTTGATTCTACAAATACTTGGATAGTAGATTCTGAAGCCACTAATCATGTTTGCAATTCATTGCAAGGGTTGCAAGTAACCAGACATCTCAATAACGAAGAGCAAACTCTAAGGGTTGGCATAGGATCAGTAATATTTGCACGAGCTATTAGAGATGTTTATCTTTATTTTGATAATAAACATTTGGTTTTGAAAGATTGTTATTATGTTCCCGACATTTATCAAAATTTGATTTCGGTTTCTTTGTTATTCAAACAAAAATATTCTGTTAAATTTTATAAATTATCAGTAGTGATATTTTTTAATAACTCTTTGATATGTCGTGGATATTTAAATAATGATCTATATGTTTTGAAACCTACCAACAGTTCATTATATCATACTGAAACTAACAAACGCATTAAGTTATCTTCTACTAATGAGACTCTCCTATGGCATCTTGGACTTGGTCATATTAATCTAAATAGGATTCAAAGACTTGTAAAAGAAGGTCCTTTAAGTGACTTAAAGGTGGAACCTTTTCAAGTTTACGAATCTTGTTTGGAATGTAAAATGACCAAAAGATCATTTCTTTCCAAAGGAAGTCTTACAATTTGTGCTTTCTAACGTATGTGGACTAATTAGTGTCCAAGCTAGAGGTTGGTATGAGTATTTCATTACTTTGACAGATGATTGCTTAAGATATGGACATGTTTCCCTAATGACTCATAAGTTTAATGCCTTAGAAAAATTCAAAGAATTTAAGGCTGAGACTGAGAAGCAGTTAGGAAGAACATTAAGACACTTCGATCAAATCAAGGTGGAGAATATCTATGCCATAACTTTAGATCTTACTTGTCAAAAAATGGGATTTTATCCCAACTAAGTGCACTTGGCACTCCTCAACAAAATGGAGTGGCAAAAAGGAGAAACAGGACCTTGTTAAACATGGTCTAAACAATGCTAGGCTTCTCTACACTTAGTACATTCTTTTGGGGATATGCTATACAAATTGTGACATATATATTGAATCCGGTACCATCAAAATCTATCCTTAAGACTCCATTGGAATTGTGGAATAGGTGGAAGCTTAATTTGACACATATCCGTATTTAGGGTTGTCGTGCATATGTGATAAAGGAAAAGATGGATAAAATGGAATCACGATCAAATTTATATTTATTTGTTGGGTATCCAAAAGGAACAAGGGGATACTACTTCTATAGTCCTCAAGATAAGAAATATTTGTAAGTAAAAATGCAATTTTCTTAGAGGAAAAGTACATAGAAGAACGTGAATATAAAAGTAGGGTTATTTTAGAAGAAACCAAGGAAGATAATTGATAGGGGCTAAATTAGTCATATTTTTCATAGTTATTTGAGGCTCTTTTGCGATACATTTTGTTCAATAACTAGCCATATTCCTTCATAGTTGAGATTTTACCATTGGAAAAGTATTTCATTAATTATTTCAGATTTTTAGGGTAAAATAAATAAAAAATGACGCAAAACAGAATAGAGGCGACACCGGCTAGGGCACTGGAACCGGTGCCGGCCATGCACTGGTTGGACAAACTTCGAGATAACAAAAAATTGGTGAAACAGGACAGAACAGAGTGGAACCGGCACTGGCTCCAGTAGCCAAGGCGGTGCCAGCTGCATTCTGGAATACATTGTGCGGAATTTAAGGAAAATTGGCGAACAATTGGAGAAACAAAACACAACCGGCGCTGGCTCCAAAAGCCAAGGTGGTGCCAGCTATGCCCTAAAGTTAAGACGGTGCTTTGATTTTTCTATGCATTTTTAATCTATGGAGTATTAGTATCTTACAACTTCTACGCGGCCAAGAACATTGTACCTATGAGTTTAGGCACTTCCTAAGCCTATAAATAAAGGAAAAACACAAGGGAAAAGGAGAGAATTCATTGATCATCACAGAAAATCACTCAATCAAAGGAGGTATTCTTCAATTCAAGGAGGGTTGCACAAGAAGGTCTTCAAAAGAAGAAGAATGAGGTTTGTCTATTAGTGCTTTCTTTTACTTTATTTTCTTTTTCTTGACAATGATGTATTAATTGTTTTATTATAATTTGACATTATTTTAGATAGTCATAATTTTTAGAGTTGTTTGATCTTTTGATTAATTGATTGTTATTCTTGGTATTCAATTACTTGTGCTTATTACGAGATTAATTGGTTGGTTCTTTCCATTGACTTACTGGACCAAGGGGGTTGATGGTTATTTCAATTTATTAATTTCATATTCTGTTGGCTATTAACTTACTGGACCAATGGGGTTGATTGCTTAGAACTGGTAATTGAAGGTTAATTGATGTCTTTCGAGACCAAGGGTTCATTGATTAATTTCATGTTTTAAGTTTTCCGAGACCAAGGGAATTTAATTGAGGATTGTGTTTAATGCATCTTTTAGATGAATTTGTTTAGACGAGGCAAAGTGATTCTAATTTATCTAGAAGGTAGTGATTTCATGGATTGACTATCGAAGTGAATCTACTTTAATCCTTCATGATGCCAAGAGAATAATTAGCTATGATAATGGTTAGGTTCTTTAAGATCATGTTTGTCAAAATAATGGTTTAAGTTACATAATTCTCCATCCTTGACATGTATATTTTTTTTTTATTTTTTTATTTTATTTATTTTTAACTTTATTGAGTCGGTTAAACAATGAATGAAAAGTGATTAATATATACTTGTTCCTTGAGGATCGACACTCGTTTGAACTCTATGCTATGTTAATGATGAGTACGCTTGCTCATATGTGTAATTTGGGATTAATGTTTTAATTTAAACTTGATTGGGAATGTACTTAGTTTTTATATGATTTTTATACCCAAATCCAGACACATCAAGTTTTTGGTGCCATTGCCGGGGAACAATATCATGAAAACATGGATTTTGTTTATTTAACCATGTAAATATGTAAATACGTAAATATGTAAATTATGTATAATTGTTCGTTTTCAAAAAGGTGCTATCTTTTGTATTTTCTGTATTTGTGTATACTTTTGCAACCTAACATACTAACTTTGATTATGTTCTACTAACTAACTTGGTATTATTCTAATTTTGTTGTAATCATGAATTCCATAGCTAACTCACTTCTATGTTTAGGAAAAATGGCGAATTGGGATCTAAGGAAGTCGAATGAGAGGCAGTACCCCCATTGCCCTCCTAAGATGACACTCACTGCACCGAAATCAGTAGAACTTGAAACCGTAATTAGGAGATTTGCTATTCATGTCACAAGGCGTTTCCAGGAAATCGATTCCACATTTGCGAAATTCGAAGCAATGATCCGCATTATGGAACGACAAATTTGATTTTTTACGGACATGGTGATAAAATCCCACGAACTAACCCCAGTAGCCAGTGAGGAAACAACTGTTGTCACATTGCGAAGTGGAAAAGAATTACCAGACATTCCAGATGACAACCGGCGCTGGCTGGAAGAAGAGAACTGGCGCCGGCAGCAAAGAACCAAATCAGTGCCGGCCGAAGCACTAGAACCGACACCGGCTGTCCCCTATACATCTCCCGAAAAGCCTCCTTTTCAACCTAACATACCGTATCCTAACCAGTTACACAAAGCCCAAAAAAATGCTCAATTCGACAAATTCCTTGAGGTATTTAAACAACTGCACATAAACATCCCACTCAGTGAAGCTTTAATTCACATGCCCAAATATGCGAATTCCTCAAAAGTATGATCGTCAATAAATTTGCCATATAAAGCAAAAGATCCAAGGAGTTTCTCTATCCCATGTCTAATTGGCATTCTTCATATCTGTAATGCATTAGCTGACCTAGGTGCTAGCATTAATTTATTGCCATATAAAATATTTAAAAGGCTAGGCCTAAGAGAACCACAACCTACTAGGATGCATATTCAACTCGTAGATAGATCTATCAAATATCCTAGGGGCATAATAGAAGATGTGTTGGTAAAAGTTGATAAATTCATATTTCCAATGGATTTTGTTATTCTTGACATGGATGAAGATTCCAAAGTTCCTTTAATCCTAGGTAGGCCCTTCCTAGCTACAGCAAAAACATTGATTGATATTTATGGGGGGAGGTTGACACTTAGGGTTGGGGATGAAAAAGTAGTCATTCAAATCCACAAGAGTATGCAATACCCGTTGTCCTCTGATAATTCTTGTTTAAGAGTTGATATTCTTGACGAACCTATTTTTGAGTTGATGCAAGAATCCATTGAGGAATAGTTGATGGAAATATCAATGGCATATTTAGAGGAAGTCCCCAATGAGGATGGGATGAATAAGTTGGAAATTGAGAAAAACAGTCTAGGGAGAATGAAATCATCCATAGAATATCCTCCCAAATTGGACTTAGAAGAAATTCCCGAGCATTTGGAATATGTGTTTCTGTCTAAAGAACATAAATTACCTATGATCATTACCAAAGATCTCAATATAGAACAAAAGACCAAATTGATAAGTATGTTGGGAAAATATAAGGGAGTTATAGCTTGGAAAATCACTAATATAAAGGGAATTAGTCCATCCTTTTGCACTTACAAGATTTTGATGGAAGAAGGTGCCAAACCCGTAGAGCAACCCCAACGTAGGTTGAACCCGCATATGAGTGAAGTGGTAAAAGGTGAGGTGGTCAAGCTCTTAGATTCAGGCATCATTTACCCTATTTCTAATAGTGTTTGGGTGAGTCCAACTCAGGTGGTACCAAAGAAGGGAGGAATGACGGTGAGTCCCAACAATAAAAATGAGCTAGTCCCTATGAGATTGGTCACGGGTTGGAGGTTTTGATAGATTATAGGATGCTAAACAAAGCCACTAGGAAGGATCACTTTCCTCTCCTTTTTATTGACCAAATGTTGGAAAGGTTAACCAGACATAAGTATTATTGTTTCTTAGATGGATTTTCTGGCTACCTACAAATTCCCATAACTCCGGAGGACCAAGAAAAAATCACTTTCACGTGTCTATATGGTACTTTTGCATATCATCGGATGCTATTTGGTCTTTGCAATGGTCCCGGAACATTCCAAATGTGCATGATAGCTATATTTGAAGGACTCGCGGGGGATATCATGGAGGTATTTATAGATGATTTTCCAGTTTTTGGTGATTCATTTGACTTGTGCTTATCTAATCTTGCAAAGGTACTAGCAAGGTGTAAAGAAACTAAGCTCATGCTCAATTGGGAAAAAATGTCACTTTATGGTGCAAGAAGGTATTGTGTTGGGGCATAAAATTTCAAGAAAAAGTATAGAAGTCAATAGGGCCAAAATTGAAGCAATTGAGAAGTTGCCTCCTCCTACTTCGGTAAAAGCTATTAGGAGCTTTCTTGGTCATGCAGGTTTCTATAGGAGGTTCATCTTAGACTTCTCAAAAATTTCAATACCTCTTACCCGTTTACTTGAAAAGAATGTTGTGTTTAATTTTAACGAAAAATGTCTCAATGCTTTTACCATACTCAAAGAGAAATTGATTAATTCACCCATCTTAATTGCACCTGATTGATCTCTTCCTTTTCAACTAACGTGTGATGCAAGTGATTTTGTAGTTGGTGCAGTATTGGGACAAAGGCAGAATAAGCACTTCCAACCTATATACTATGCGAGCAAGACTTTAACGAATGCACAGGAAAAGTACACAACAACAGAGAAAGAATTACTTGCTATAGTATTTACCTTTGATAAATTCCATTCTTATCTTATTTTGTCCAAAGTCATTGTTTATACAGATCATTCAGCCCTGAAGTACCTACTAACCAAACATGATTCCAAACCAAGTTTAATAAGATGGGTGCTATTATTGTATGAATTTGATTTGGAGATTAGGGACAAAAAGGGTGCAGAAAACTTGGCTGCGGATCACTTGTCAAGATTGGATAATCCAAATTTGGAATCTTTGATAGAAGAGGACATCGATGACGCCTTTTTCGGATGAGCAACTCTTACTTATAGAAGGTGAGATGCCAAACACCCCTTGGTTCACTGATTTTGCTAGTTACTTGGCTGCAGGAATTGTTCCACAAGCTCTTACAATGCAACAAAAGAAGAAATTCTTCTTCGACGTAAGGCATTATTTTTGGAAAGATCCATATTTATTTAAGTGTTATGCAGACCAAATCATTTGTAGATGTGTGAACTCTAAGGAAGGCAAAGATATTCTCCGACATTGTCATGAAGGACTTGCTGGAGGCCACTACCAAGGCCACAACACTACACGAAAGGTGCTTGAGTCTGGGTTCTATTGGCCCACCTTATTCAAAGATGCCCACAGGTTTGTTCAAAATTATGATAGGTGTCAACGCACAGGTAATATTTCTAAATCCAATGAGCGGCCCTTACACATTTTTCAAGCTTGTGAAGTATTTGACTGTTGGGGAATAGACTTCATGGGACCCTTTCCTAGCTCTTTGGGTAATAAATACATTCTGGTAGCAGTGGACTATGTTTCTAAATGGATCGAAGCACAAGTTTTACCAACTAATGATGCAAGGGTAGTGGTAAAATTCCTGAAAAAATTGTTCACCCGTTTTGGTGTCCCTAAGGTTCTCATTAGTGATAAAGGTACTCATTTTTGTAATACTCAATTGGACAAAGTTCTCAAACATTTGGGAGTACACCATAAGTTTACCACTTCATACCATCCCCAAACAAGTGGTCAGGTCGAAGTGGTTAATAGGGAGATTAAAAGAATCTTAGAAAAGACTGTTAGCCATACTCGGAAAGATTGGAGTGTAAAATTAGATGACACTCTTTGGGATTACAGGACAGCTTTTAAGACCCCCATTGGCATGACTCCTTTTCGGTTAGTTTATGGAAAATCTTGTCATTTACCTATTGAAATTGAGCATAAAGCTTATTGGGCAACTAAACTGGTTAATCTGGATCTTGAGGATGTTGGAAAGTCAAGGTAACTCCAACTCATAGCTTTGGAGGAATAGCGTGAGGGTGCTTATGATCATTCCATGCGGTACAAGGAAAAGGTCAAAAGGTGACACGATAAGCATACCACTTACCAACCTAAATTTGAAAACAGCGAGCAAGTGCTGCTATTCAATTCTCATTTAAAAATTTTTCCCAGAAAGTTGAAATCCAGGTGGTTAGGACCATTCACGGTAAGTAAGATCGGCCCTTTTGGCACTCTCAAACTTACTCACCCTACTCAGGGCACTTTCAAAGTCAATAGTAATTGTGTGAAACGCTATTGGGTGAAGGACTTCAAAACCCCGAGCAGGTGGAGATGCTCTTCGACACAACTACATAGCCCTTTTTGGCTTATCATGAGGTAGTTGTTTTTTGTACTATTGTCTTTCTTTTGTTTTTGATTTACTTTCTTTTCTAGTTTTTATGCTTTGGTGTACTCTTTTGTATTTTTCTTTTTTAGGTACTTTGCCAATGCCTCCTTCTTCAAGCATTCAGCTCTTGTACAGCACAATGCCCAATGAATGGAAGTTTGTTTTTCTTATCTTTTCTCCTCTATATTTTTAGTCCCTTAGCATTGTTTATTCTTTGTTATATTTATTTGGCCTTTGAGGACAATGCCTAATTTAAGTGTGGGGGAGTGATTTGATTGACAAGTCTTCTATACATATACTTTAGCCTTCTTGGGAGCACATTTTGAGTGAAAATTTTTCAATTCCAGCTATATTTTTAATGTATATATTTATGATGGATAATAGAGCATATGTTCTAGATCATTTATGACTTATGCATGACTTTTTGCACTCACTTGGACGAAGTAGTTCTTGATCAAATGCTTTGCATTGTTCTTAAACTTGTTTTTCTACTAAAATTCATTGGGCCTGCTAGAACTTACTTGAATACCTCTCGAGGTGAAATAAGAATGACAATCATGATTTAACTTAGAGATGATGGTAATAGGCCTTCTTTGGATAGTTTGAGCTTTTCAAGCCTACCTATTGTTATATTATCCCTAGTGCCTATTTTGAGCCTAAATTATTGATTTCTTTCTTTAAAACCCATCACAATACTGTCCATTGCTTATTTCTGAGAGTTTGAATAATTTTTCAAATCTTTATGCTCTTGATAGATGAAATTATATTTAAGAGAATGTTGAGGAATAATACATGAAAAAGATCATGACTTGTTACTTTCAATCATGTATCAATAGTGAATTGAACTAGAAAAAGAAAAAAAAAAGAAAGAAAGCAAAGAAAGAGAAGAAAAAGAAAAGAGAGGTTGAAAACAAGAGAAGAAAAGAAATAGCTGCTAGAAACGATGGAAAGAAAGAAATTGAGAAAGAAAAGAAAAGCAGCAGCAAGAGTGAAAAGAAGAGAAAAATTTTTGAAAGGAAAAGTGAGACGAAAGATCACAAAAGGGATGGTGATTGAGCTGTAAAAGTTCAATTCATATAAAGTACTTGACACCATTGCTAGAAATTTGAGTGATCTTGTGAAAGAAATAGAGAAGAGTTGATGAGAAAAAATAAAAAAGAGAAAAAATGCAGGATTTGCTTGAATGGAGTTGTAATTGCTGAATAAGGTTATGGTTTGATTGATTTCTGGAATAGGAGAGTAAGAAGGCTTGGAAATTATTGATTCATTTGTTTATCCTTTTCTTACGAACTCTCAGCTTCTTTGATATTTGATTCTCCTATATCCTTCGTTTGATAAGCTACATTACAAGCCTTTAGCCTTACATTACAAGCTTGAAAGTCCTACTTGATCTAAGTAGAATCATAATATGTCTCAGATTAGTGGAGAGAGTGTATGAAAGGTAAGCCTATGGAATGTATATTATTTTTGAGCTAAATTCTTTCCAATAGTTTGAGAATATTATGAACTCTTGAGATGGTTCTACTAAGTCATTTATCACTTACACTAGTCTTGCATTTGTTGTGAAAGATGTAGTAGCATGTGTTTTATGTTCTAGAATGAAGAAAGCATTAGAGATATAGTTTTGAAATTGATTGAGTGATTTGATGAAACCTTGTGTTTTCCTACTTGTTCTTGATACTTTGCTTGAGGATAAGCAAAGAGCTAAGTGTGGGGGAATTGATAGGGGCTAAATTAGTCATATTTTTCCTAGTTATTTGAGGCTCTTTTGTGATACATTTTGTTCAATAACTAGCCATATTCCTTCATATTTGAGATTTTACCCTTGGAAAAGTATTTTGTTCATTATTTTAGATTTTTAGGATAAAACGAAGGAAAAATGTCACAAAATAAAATAGAGGCGGCACCAGCTAGGGCACTAGAACGGCACCGGCCATGCACTGGTTGCACAAACTTCGAGGCAACAAAAAATTGGAGAAACAGGACAGAAAAGAACGGAATCGGCTCCGGCTCCAGTAGCCAAGGCGGCGACGGCTGCATTCTGGAATACATTGTGTGGAATTCAAGGAAAAATCGGCGAACAATTGGAGAAACAGAACACATCCAGTGCCGGCTCCGAAAGCCAAGGTGGCGCCGGCTGTGCCCTGAAGTTAAGGCGGTGCTTTGACTTTTCTACGCGGTTTTTGATAATCTATGGAGTTTTAGTATCTTCTAACTTCTACTCGGCCAAGAACATTGTACCTATGAGTTTAGGCACTTCCTAAGCCTATAAATAAAGGAAAAACACAAGGGAAAATGAAAGAATTCATTGATCATCACAGAAAATCACTCAATCAAAGGAGGTATTCTTCAATTCAAGGAGGGTTCTACAAGAAGGTCTTCAAAAGAAGAAGAATGAGTCTTGTCTCTGAGTGCTTTCTTTTACTTTGTTTTCTTTTTCTTGACAATGATGTATTAATTGTTTTATTGTAATTTGACATTGTTTTATATAGTCATGATTTTTAGAGTTGTTTGATCTTTTGATTAATTGATTGTTATTCTTGGTATTCAATTACTTGTGCTTATTACGAGATTAGTTGGTTGGTTCTCTCCATTGACTTACTGGACCAAGGGGGTTGATGGTTATTTCAATTTATTAATTTCATATTCTGTTGGCTATTAACTTACTGGACCAAGGGGGTTGATTTCTTAGAACTGGTAATTGAAGGTTAATTGATGTCTTTCGATACCAAGGGTTCATTGATTAATTTCATGTTTTAAGTTTTCCGAGACCAAGGGAATTTGATTGAGGACTGCGTTTAATGCATCTTTTGGATGAATTAGTTGAGATGAGACCAAGTGATTCTAATTTATCTAGAAGGTAGTGATTTCATGGATTGACTATCGAAGTGAATCTACTTTAATCCTTCATGATGCCAAGAGAATAATTAGCTATGATAATGGTTGGGTTCTTTAAAATCATGTTTGTCAAAATAATGGTTTAAGTTACATAATTCTCCATCCTTGAAATGTATATATTTTTATTTCTTTTCTTTTGTTTTATTTTATTTATTTTTAACTTTATTGAGTCAGTTAAACAATGAATAAAAAGTGATTAATGTATACTTGTGAGGATCGACACTTGTTTGAACTCTATGCTATGTTAATGATGAGTACGCTTGCTCATATGTGTAATTTGGGGTTAACGTTTTTGTAGGATTTCTATCATGCATAATCAGATTAAGCGCAGCGGAAAACAACAAGAAATCCAAGCCATAGATCACGGGTTTGCAATAGAAACGGGAAAAAGGAGAAGATTGCGTTTATTACCTCGTGAAGCCGGAATTCAAAATTTTCAGAAACAAGAACGCAGGCGCGATCCATATTATCCAAAACCGTTCACTGCAGCTCAACTGAAGTCCAAGAAAGAACTCCCTCTAATGATAATCCGCACAAGGTTGAATGCTCACAATCTCACAATTCTATGCTAGTAAAATTCGGGAGGCTAGGGTTTTGATCAAGAAAAGAGACGGATAGGGTTTGATCAAGAGAGAGGCAGAGAAACGGTTTCTCTGTTATTGCGTGAATAGTCTGTCTCAAACCCTAAGGAAACCGTTTCCTTATATTTATAGATTTATAATTACCATAAATTGCAACTTAGTCCTTCAACGTCCAATTGTCAACAAATTGATCCTTGAAGTTTACTTAATTACAATTACGTCCCATGAATTATAACAAACTTATAATTCACCTATAAATATATTCCCTCCTCTTAATTAACCCCACAATATTATCAAATAATATATTTGAGCATTCAAACCTTTATTGTGTGTGACCCATTAGGTTTCCTGGTCTTATTGGTAGCATAATATGAATTAATTCTAACAATATTAGAATTAATAATCCTTAATAAAATAAAGGATTAAATTTATTAATTCTCTAATTAATAAATTCATATTTAGCATATCAAGAGCGACATCTAGCAATGACTCTTGACCACCCAAAAGTCCAGAAAGTCAAGTGGCTTGACATGAACCTTCCAATAGCAAATTATCAGTGCAATAAACTCCTTTCAACATACAATATCTCATTCGGTCTAGAGCATGGAATTAGTGCCAACTCCCTCCAGAATATTATTAATTCTGGCCCGAATATTTTAGTACTTGTTCAAGAAATCCATTACTCGATATGTGTATCAATTGGAACCATTTCCATCACATAGTCGCATTGGCCAAGGACTTCATGAGTAATGATTTCTACAAGTGGCCTTGAGATATACTCTCCTACTATTAGGAATGGTGAATCCTTTATTGACCCTCTCAACTACTTTCGTTTACTTTACGTTGTACCCAATATCCATCCCATAGGCGGTCCTAGAAAAGACTCCAAAGATTAGAATCAAAGTACAACGCTCGATAAACAAAGTACCTTGGAGATCTTAAGTCTAAGGATACTTGCACACTTGCTATAATGAGATTCTATCACTGGCACTAAATAGTTATCCAAGTGATTATCTCGTAGCTAGGTCATCCAATGAACTTGTTTCAAAACAAGCATCCACACGTTAATCCTGAGTATCTCAATACCCACGGATATGAGAACCACCGCTTGATCCAATCAAGAGATATAACATGTGCCAGTCTTGGCGTATTAATAATGTCACATCTTATTAATAATATGATTGGGGATTATTTAAGTACAAACACTGCATAGTGTAGTAGGAATCTCACATCATGATCTCTATCATGATTTCCTTAACACTGTGTTGTACTAGGGACTTTATCTAACGGTTTGTACACATAGTTAGATATAACAATCAAACTGAAAGATAAAGAACGCCTCTTATTAATTTAATATGCAATATACATGGTACAAGTGATTGCCTCTAGGGCACAACACTAACAAACTCCCACTTGTACTAGAGCCAATCATTCATGTATCGAATACCAAATGACTCAATATATTTATCATGTTTCTTCTGGGAAAGTGCTTTAGTGTGTGGATCAACTATGTTCTGATCTGTGGGAATTCTCTCTATCTTTACATCTCCTCTATCTATGATTTCTCTAATCAGATGATAGTGTCAAGTACATACTTGGATCGTTGATGAGATCGTGGTTCCTTTGCCTGTGCAATGGCTCCATTGTTGTCACAATACAAAGGTATCGAATCAACAATGTCGAGCACCACTCCAAGTTCGAGTGATGAACTTCTTGATCCATACTCGCTTCTTTAGTCGCTTCGAAGCGGCTATGTACTCTGCTTCAGTAGTCGAATCAGCAGTAGTCTCTTGTTTGGAGCTCTTCCAACTAACTGCCCCACCACCTAATGTAAATACGTAGCCAGATTGTGATTTGAAGTCGTCCTTATCGGACTGAAAGCTGGCATTAGTATACCCTCTTACTTGTAAATCACCATCTCCATATATCAAGAATGCATCCTTAGTCCTTCGTAAGTACTTAAGGATATTCTTTACAGCCGCCCAGTGACCCTCTCCAGGATCAGATTGGTATCTGCTCGTCAAACTAAGAGCACACGATACATCGGGCCTAGTACATATCCTAGCATACATGATAGACCCAATTGCCGAAGTATTTGGAATTCTACTCATGTGATCCCTTTCAACTTGTGTCTTTAGAGACATTGACTTTAAAAGGCTTACACCATGTGTCATAGGTAAGAATCCTCTTTTGGATTGATCCATGCTGAACCTTTTCAGCACTTTGTCTATGTATGTAGACTGTGAAAGACCTAGCAACCTTCTAGATCTATCTCTATAGATCTTTATTCCAAGAATATAGGTTGCTTCTCCAAGGTCTTTCATGGAGAACATCTTGGACAACCAAATCTTCACTGATTGAAGAGTGGAAACATCATTTCCTATAAGCAATATGTCATCTACATAAAGCAATAGGAAAACAACTTTACTCCCACTAGCCTTCTTGTACACACAAGGTTCGTCCATGTTTTGAATGAAACCAAATTCTTTAATTGTCTTATCAAAACGGATATTCCAACTCCTAGATGCTTGCTTAAGTCCATAAATGGACCTTTGCAACTTGCACACCTTTGTGCCATCTTCGGATGTGAAACCTTCAGGCTGTGTCATATACACTTCCTCAATCAGGTTTCCATTAAGGAAAGCTATTTTCACATCCATTTGCCAGACCTCATAATCATAATGAGCGGCAATGGCTAGGAGTATTCTTATGGATTTCAACATCGCAACTGGTGAAAAAGTTTCGTCATAGTCAATACCTTGTTGTTGACAATAACCTTTTGCTACCAAGCGAGCCTTATAGGTAACCACATTACCATCCATGTCAGTTTTCTTTTTGAAAACCCATTTACACCCTATAGGCTTGATTCCTTCAGGTGGATCAACCAAAGTCCATACTTGGTTGTCATACATGGAATCCATCTCTGACTTCATAGCTTCGAGCCATTTGTCAGATTCTGAACTATTCAGAACATCCTTGTAAGTAGTAGGCTCATCGTCATCTATGAGCAATATGCCATTATGGTCACTTATGAGAAATCCATATCTCTCAGGTGCCACTCGTATCCTACTTGACCTACGAAGCTCTTGTGTGTTAGAAGGTTCATCTATTTGAATAGAAACAAGTTCAGAAGGTTGATCAATATTTGTTTGCTCTTCTTGAACTTCACTAAGTTCAAGCTTACTCCCACTATCTTCTTTGAACATGTGCTCCTTCTCTAAGAAGACAGCATGTTTTGAAATAAAAACTTTATTTTCAGAATGAAGATAGAAGTAATATCCAAACGATTCTTTTGGATATCCAACAAACATTTGTCAGACTTACTTTCAAGTTTGTCTGACATTACCTTTTTAACAAAAACGGGGCAACCCCAAATCCTTAAATGAGATAACTTTGGTCTCTTACCAAAGAATAACTCATAAGGAGTGGTATCAACCGTTTTTTTACGGAACTCTGTTTAAAATGTAAACAGCAGTCTCCAGTGCGTACCCCCAAAACGATTTTAGTAGGTATGCAAAAGCCATCATGATCCTTACCATGTCTAGAAGGGTTCGATTCCTTCTCTCAGATACACCGTTATGTTGAGGTGTATATGGTGGAGTCCATTGAGATAATATTCCGTTATCTCTTAGATAACTTAGAAACTCTTGACTTAAGTATTCACCTCCTCGATCGGATCTAAGAGCTTTAATACTTTTGCCAAGTTGTTTCTCTGCTTCATTCTTGAAGTCTATGAAACGATCAAAGGCTTCAGATTTGTATTTCATTAAATACAAATACCCATATCGAGAATAATCATTAATAAAGGTAATGAAGTATTGATAACCTCTTCTTGCTTGTATTGACATTGGGCCACATACATCTGAATGTACAGTTCTAATAACTCTTTTGCCCTTTCTCCTTTTCTTGAAAAAGAAGTTTTAGCCATTTTTCCAAGTAAACAAAATTCGCAGGTGTCATATGATTCGTAATCAAATGACCCTAAGTCACCCAATTTGTATAACTTAGACACACGTTTTTCATTTACATGGCCTAAACAACAATGCCATAAGTAAGATGAGATTAAGTTATCCTTTTTATGTTTCTTTTTACTTATATTGAGATTTGGATTATACATGTCTAGAACATATAAACCATTGATCAAAGTTGCAGAACCATAATGAATATCATTTAATGAGAAAGAACAACATTTATTCTTAAAACTTAAATGAAATCCGAATAAGTCTAAACAAGCAACTGAGATAATATTTTTCAACAAAACTGGTACAAAATAACAGTTTTGTAGTTCTAAAACTAATCCAGAAGGTAGATTGAGATGATAAGTCCCCACAGCTAGTGCAGCAACCTTTGCTTCATTTGCAGCTCGTAGGTCCACGTCACCTTTCTCTAACCTTCTACTGTCCTTTAGTCCCTACAAATTATTGCATAAATGAGATCCACAACCGGTATCCAACACCCATATCTCATTATTAAAGGCAGTATTAATATCAATCATAAACATACCAGGATTAGAAGTAGAAGTGCTTGCAAGCTTCTCCTTCTCCTTCTTTTCCTTCACAGTCTCCAAGTAGGCCTTGCAGTTACGCCTCCAATGGCCCATTTTGCCACAATGATGACATGGGCCTTTAGGGGCAGCCTCCTTCTTCTTGACACCTCCTTTGGGCTTAGTAGGAGTGTTTTTCTTCTTCTTCTTAGAAACCTTTTTCTTAGAAAATGAAGAACCTACTAACAAGATTGCCTTATCATCCTTTTTCATAGAGGACTCAGTAGTCTTAAGCAGATTGATTAGCTCAGGTATTGTGGTCTCAACATTATTCATGTGGTAGTTGATCACAAACTGCGAAAAAACTACTTGGTAATGATTGTAGAATTAAGTCAATACTTAAGTCATGATCCATTACGAACCCAAGAGACCCAAGTTTTTCAATGTAGCCCAACATCTGCAGCCCATGAGTGGCCACTAAGAGCACCCTCAACCATCTTAGCACGGAACAGTTGTTTAGAGATCTCATATCTCTCTATTCTAGCTTGTTTATCAAACAGCTCTCTAAGATGAAGGATCATTCATTTTTGCATCCATATGCTCATGCTGTTTTTGCAGCTCAGGAGACATTGACGCCAGCATGATACAAGATGCTGTGTCGCTATCTTCTTTGTGCTTCTTGTAGACAGCATGCTCTTCAGTAGGAGCATCTTGAGCTGGGGGTGGCGGAATAGGAGCTTCTAGCACGTAGAGCAACTATTCCGACTTGAGAACGATTCTCAAGTTTCTATACCAGTCCAAATAGTTTGATTCAGTGAGCTTGTTTGTTTCCAAGATGCTACGCAAGTTTAGGTTTGTCGACATGATGCAAATGACCTAGATGTAAAGATAGAATTATTAGAACATGTATATGCAAATGCAATGCAATTAATTAGGTCTTTAATTAAGCGCATAATTATTTCACTATTTTACTCAAACCAATAGCCCTCACTATTGACTCGGGAAAGCCTGTTGGAAACTTTCTTAGTGGATCAGTATCCAAATTCCTTAAGAATAACCTTGGGTTAGCCCAACAAGCCACTCTTAAGTTCAGTGGTAGGTATCCAATACCAATTACATCAAAAAGTAACTACTGAATCATTGGGTGATTAATATCTTTTAATCATTAAAGTATCAAATACTAGCCCATCTTTGCCTCTAATTTTCTTTATGCTTGGGTTAGCCTAACCGGGATAAAGAAATTAGTTAAATCCAACCCATTAACATGAATTTAAATTCTATAGCTTGAACATACTCGATGTCAAGTAGGCTTGGGTTTGCCCAACAACCTGGTCTCGAAAAAGAGCTCTCGTTCTCACTATATTAATGGAAGACATTAGATTTAATATTATTTGAGGGATTTATTCCTTTTAGTGGTCTCATTGTTAGGCATGCATACAATTTATCAATAAGCAGCATAAATTGATAAACATGGTAATAAACAATTACGTGGCATGGTTATGGACTTTGTAAATTAATTTCCTCGAGCCACCAAGGAAATTAATATGGTCAACCCTATGTAGTCATGCATGATACAGGTAGAGGGTCTTACCATCTCGCCTTATCTTGAACGCCATCTTCAAAATCTTGAAAATAAAATTCTACCTCAATCTAACCTATATAATCTAATTACATAATTTCCTAAAAGGAGAAACCTCGAGTTACATTCGAGGGGAGTTAGATGAGAAGAGAATTACATCAGAATTTGAGAGAAGGCGAGACACACGAGCCCTATTTCATTAAAACAAAGCGGTAAAAAATGCATGAACAGATATAGTTTGTTTTAGTCCATAACCATCCACCATGCCATTAACTATGCTTAAACAAAATAAACAAATACTTCTATTATTCCAAAATCATTATTTTGGGAAAATAAAACAAATTCTAAAATCAACATTTAAGAAAAATACATTAATTTTAAATTTTCAAAATCACTATTTTGAAAAATAAAATTGATTGTCTCAAAACTAATTTTGAGAAAATGCTTCTGGGTCCCGTCACGCAACGATAATGGCGGTCCCGCTGGCCGGTCAGCGGGCGGGGGTCAGGGGGGCAGCGCCCCCTTAAAAAAATTTTTATTTTACCACCTCTCATCAAATGAGATTTTCCCTTTCAAAATTCTATTCCAGAACCTTTTTTTTAATAAAAAAAAAAAAAACCGAACAGTAACCACCGCGTGCGGCTTGGATTTTCTGGAAATTTTTTGTTCAGTTCGGGGCTGTTCCAAGATCAATCAAAACCAGTTTTTGACGTTGAACTTTGTTAATCTTTATTAACAAACCATTGTGATCATTCTCACAATCAATTTAACAATCCAAATTGTTAAACGGATGGCGTAATTACAGGATGAACATCAACTGAAGCCAAAACCTGAACACAGACGCAGAACCATTCCGCAATATTTTCAAAAGCATAAAACCCACAACGCAGAAACGATTTCTGCAACCTAGATTATTCAAAAAAAAACCTAGACAATTACATACAAACCAGCAGACATGATCATACAATTAACATGCTTGAACAATTCAAAGCAATAAAACATCCCATTAAAATACAAACCCGTTGGCTCTGATACCACTGTAGGATATCTATCATGCATAATCAGATTAAGCGCAGCAGAAAACAACAAGAAATCCAAGCCATGGATCACGGGTTTGCAATAGAAATGGGAAAAAGGAGAAGATTGCGTTTATTACCTCGTGAAGCCGGAATTCAAAAATTTCAGAAACAAGAACGCAGGCGCGATCCATATAATCCAAAACCGTTCACTGCAGCTCAACTGAAGTCCAAGAAAGAACTCCCTCTAATGATAATCCGCACAAGGTTGAATGCTCACAATCTCACAATTCTATGCTAGTAAAATTCGGGAGGTTAGGGTTTTGATCAAGAAGAGAGACGGCTAGGGTTTGATCAAGAGAGAGGCAGAGAAACGGTTTCTCTGTTATTGCGTGAATAGTCTGTCTCAAACCCTAAGGAAACTGTTTCCTTATATTTATAGATTTATAATTACCATAAATTGCAACTTAGTCCTTCAACGTCCAATTGTCAACAAATTGGTCCTTGAAGTTTACTTAATTACAATTACGTCCCATGAATTATAACAAACTTATAATTCACCTATAAATATATTCCCTTCTCTTAATTAACCCCACAATATTATCAAATAATATATTTGAGCATTCAAACATTTATTGTGTGTGACCCGTTAGGTTTCCTGGTCTTATTGGTAGCATAATATGAATTAATTCTAACAATATTAGAATTAATAATCCTTAATAAAATAAAGGATTAAATTTATTAATTCTCTAATTAATAAATTCATATTTAGCATATCAAGAGCGACATCTAGCAATGACTCTTGACCACCCAAAAGTCCAGAAAGTCAAGTGGCTTGACATGAACCTTCCAATAGCAAATTATCAGTGCAATAAACTCCTTTCAACATACAATATCTCATTCGGTCTAGAGCATGGAATTAGTGCCAACTCCCTCCAGAATATTATTAATTACGCCCGAATATTTTAGTACTTGTTCAAGAAATCCATTACTCGATATGTGTATCAATTGGAACCATTTCCATCACATAGTCGCCTTGGCCAAGGACTTCATGAGTAATGATTTCTACAAGTGGCCTTGAGATATACTCTCCTACTATTAGGAGTGGTGAATCCTTTATTGACCCTCTCAACTACTTTCGTTTACTTTACATTGTACCCAATATCCATCCCATAGGCGGTCCTAGAAAAGACTCCAAAGATTAGAATCAAAGTACAACGCTCGATAAACAAAGTACCTTGGAGATCTCAAGTCTAAGGATACTTGCACACTTGCTATAATGAGATTCTATCACTGGCACTAAATAGTTATCCAAGTGATTATCTCGTAGCTAGGTCATCCAATGAACTTGTTTCAAAACAAGCATCCACACGTTAATCCTGAGTATCTCAATACCCACGAATATGAGAACCACCGCTTGATCCAATCAAAAGATATAACATGTGCCAGTCTTGGCGTATTAATAATGTCCCATCTTATTAATACTATGACTGGGGATTATTTAAGTACAAACACTGCATAGTGTAGTAGGAATCTCACATCATGATCTCTATCATGATTTCCTTAACACTGTGTTGTACTAGGGACTTTATCTAACGGTTTGTACACATAGTTAGATATAACAATCAAACTGAAAGATAAAGAATGCCTCTTATTAATTTAATATGCAATATACATGGTACAAGTGATTGCCTCTAGGGCACAACACTAACAGTTTTAATTTAAACTTGATTAGGAATGTGCATAGTTTTTATATGCTTTTTATACCCAAATCCAAACACATCAATAATCCCAAGCAAATGGTTGCAAAAACCCGTACTTAAGATTCACATAGAGGATTTGTTCCTATGCCACTTAACATGCCTGATTCCAGTGGAAGAGAAATAGATGTTACACCTTCTACACCCACTGGCTCTTCAGCACATAGAGTGAAAGAACCTTTAGCCCCTGTTCAAAATTCAGTCGTTGAGGAATCAGCAAATCTAGTTCCAGTCAACAAGGAGGAGGAAAGTCCAATCATCCAAGAACCTCCACAGCTTAGACGTAGTGGGAGAGTCATTCAACGTCCCTCTAGATACATACTCTATGTAGAAGCTTTTCAAGAAATCTCTTTTGAGAAAGAAGAGGATCCCGCTACGTATAAAGAAGATGTAGAGGACATAGATGCAGACCATTGGAAGAGTGCAATGGATTTAAAAATGAAATCTATGTACACTAACTCCGTCTGGGAACTTGTGGACCTACCTAATGGGGTAAAACCTATTAGCTGCAAATGGGTCTACAAAAGAAAGAGGGGAGTAGATGGGAAAGTGGAAACTTTCAAGCTAGATTGGTTGCTAAGGGTTATACCCAACGAGAATGTATTGGCTATGAGGAAATCTTCTCGCCTGTGGCCATGCTAAAGTCTTAAGAATCCTCCTATCCATTGCAGCTCACTTCGACTATGAAGTATGGCAAATGGACATCAAGACAGCTTTCCTTAATAGAAATCTTGACAAATGTTTCTACATGGTACAACCAGATAGTTTTATCCAAGAAGGTCAAGAACAAAAAGTTTGTAAACTGAATAAGTCCATTTATAGGCTTAAACAAGCGTCTAGATCTTGGAATATCAAGTTTGATCAAGCCATTAAATCTTATGATTTTCATCAGCATCCTAATGAACCTTGTGTCTATAAGAGAATTATAAATGGTAAGGTGATTTTTCTCATATTGTATGTTGATGACATTCTTCTCATTGGAAATGATGTAAGAACATTAATATTGGTGAAAAGTTAGTTGGGTAAACAGCTTGAGATGAAGGACTTGGGAGAAGCAAGATATGTTCTAGGCCTTCAGATCCTTCAAGATAGAAAGAATAGACAGATAGCTTCATCCCAAGCTTCATATATTGACAAAATGCTGATGAGATTTTCAATGCAAAATTCTAAAAAAGGTCAATTACCTTTCAGACATGGAATTCATTTATCTCATAAGCATAGTCCTAAAACTCCTAATGAAATTGAGTACATGAAACGAGTTCCTTATGTATCAGCTGTAGGAAGTCTCATGTATGCTATGCTTTGTACTCGTCTAGACATTTTTCATGCTGTTGGAATGGTCAGTAGATATCAGTCAAACCCAGGACCGGAACACTGGACAGCAGTGAAGTATATATTCAAGTATCTTCGTAGAACTCGAGGATATATGCTAGTTTACTCAGCTCCAGAATTAGTACCTATAGGATACACTGATTCTAATTTTCAAGCTAATAGAGATCTTCTCAAGTCCACTCAAGCTCTGTTTTCACCTTAGGTGATGGTGCAGTTGTGTAAAGAAATATCAAACAATCTTGTATTACTAACTCTACAATGGAAGCTGAATATGTGGTAGCTTGTAAAGCAGCTAAAGAGGCAGTATGGTTGAAGAAGTTCTTGATAGAACTTGAACTTGTTCCTTCTGCATCTCAAGCCATTAGTTTGTACTGTGACAACAGTAGTGCAGTGGCAAATGCAAAAGAACTACGTAGCCATCAGCGTGGTAAACATATTAAACATAAATATCACCTACTTAGGGAGATTGTTCAACGTGGAGATATAGAAGTATGTAAGATTTCTTTTGCTAAAAATCTTGCTGATCATTTTACTAAAAGTTTACTTATAACTATTTTTGAAAGTCATATAAAAAGTATGGGTATTTCTGACATGTCCCATTTACTCTAGGACAAGTGGGAGAATTTTTGTTAGATATGCCCATCAAGTAAATAAAATATTTGTATTTTGAAATTAAATAAAGTATGTCTTTATATATTTATGTGTATGAGTTATGTGTGAGCCTGTTTTGTCCATGAATTATTTAGATATTATAAATCAAGTGTTTATTTGTTAAACACAGAAAGACTTGATTTATAATTTAATTCAAAATAAATTATCCACTATATAAAATAAATTTGGGAAATTTATTTTGGTGAAATCATCTTAATTTTATTGAAGTCTGTCTTTGACTTTGGTAATGAAATTAAGGATGTATTTTGATATATTAGATCGGCCATCAATATTTATTTGTGGAATGGACCATACAAATAAAATATTAAAATATTATCGTACATAATACCTTAATCTTGAGTAAATAATTATTTATATTTACTAACTTGAAGTTCCTTGAGTTGCCAAAGAGTGAGATTAACTCAATAATCAATATCTCGGCATCTTGAGAATTAAAGTGAAATAAATATGAAATAATTATTATGCAATATGGAACCTGTCACCTTTAATAGGCAAGATCATTTCCTCATGAGTTCTTCTAAGGGACAGTTAAATCTAAACTTAGTAATTCAATAGTGTATATTGAATTCAATTTGTAAGTGTAATGTGGTCACATAGTACTATTAAATTGAATATGAGAATTGAGGATTTGAATGAGGGGCACTGTGGTCATACTGCCTCATTCAAAGTATTATATTGATCGGCGGGGGTAACCAATTTGTTGGATCAATCAATCATTGGATATAATTATTGACTCCAATAATTGTGATTAGACTAAGAGTGCAGTTACATTCTTTTAGTAGAGTGGAATATAATTAATAAATTATTTTTATTGACAAAATAATTTATTGGAGCTTAGTCTAACTATATCTGGTCAGGTCCCTTCAGCGGCTCCTAATTATGGGACAATAATAAATTATAATTTATTAATAAAAATTGCAGGAAATCAAAAATCGTATTTGAGATAGAATAGGATAAGTGGAAATAGTTGTACCCAACTATACATTTCTTATCTATCAGGATTCATATTTTGAGATAGAGTCAATTATACATATTAGTTTTTTACTCTATTTTCGATATATGTTAGAAACAACGTTCTTGTTCTCTCAGTTTTTGTGTGAGTCCACCCTCAACAAAGAGAGAAAGTAAAATAAAATTAGCATTTTTCTAGTCCATGGAGATTACATTGAAGAAGACTTGGGGGTCTGGAGCATTACCAGAAGGCCAAAGACTTCAAGGATCGTATTGGTGAAAACTGTGAAACCCCAGTCAAAACCAACCTTAGAGTAAGGGGGTTGGGATGCATATCATGCTTTGTTTCATGATTAAATACATTTTCATATGATTTTATGTGCTTTGGATTTGAGTTTTATTATTTTGAAGTCTTGTTGGTGAGTATTGTGTGAGAGGGGCAAAATGGTAATTTTTGCCCGAGGTGAAAATAGGGAGATAGCTTGTGGAAGGAGTAGGAATTAATTTTCTAGTAAAAATAGCAACAAGAGTTGTTGTGGAGTAGTGGTTAGAGCCTTAAAATTAATTCTTGAGGTCTTGGGTTCGAATTCCATCATAGAAGCTTTAGTTTGATTAAAATTTTATTTTTTGCTTAGGGAGGATTAGTTTCGGCCTTAAGGGCCTAGAGCAAGGTGGTGATAATGACCTAGGAGAGACATGTGAGGAGAATTCTCATTTCACTTCTTTGCTCTACTTGAAATTCTTAAAGGGAATTCATTCTCCCTTGATCTTTAGTTTTTCTTAATTTTTAACTCCTTAGTTTGATCAAGATGTTCTAGCCTTTCTCTTTCTAGAAAATTCAGTGAAGTGCTAGGATCTTTTAGGACCAAAGTGTCTTGGTAAAAGACTTCTTATAGTCTGAAAATTATGGTAGAGTTGTGGGAAATTCCAAGAGGAAGAATCCCTCTAATGAGCTTGCTGAAATTTCATCCTAAACTAGTTCACCTTCCCTCTTGGAATGAGCTGAAATTTTCTAGCTTGTGTACCTTCAAAATGTCGAACCTCTTAGCTAAAATTTCCTTCCAAATGCTTCCAGAAAAATGGCCTTAATATCAGCTTGAAACATGAATTATTTCTGCCATTTTCGGACTGCAAAAAGACTGAGCAAAACCAGTGAAAAATTCTGGGCAAATCGCTATCTTGGAGGCTCAAAACCAAGCTGTTTTCTTCCAGATTTTGTGCAGCACCTTAGCCATGTGTTTTCTCCATAAAGAAGGCTGGAAACCAGCCTTGAATACCCCTGAAACCCCCCTCCCAGCTCGCTGCAAATCGGCTGGAAGTGGCAGACGAAATTCTGCCCAGAAAATTCTGTGCAGCGAAATTCTGGGCAGTCAAATGTCCAGCTTTGTTTCCTGTTCTTCTTCCAGCCAAAACACCAACCTACTTCTGTCAAAACCTCCCTTAAACCACCATTAATAGAGCTCCATTGTTGCCCTCAAACTTCTGGATGAAAGGCAGCAATGGCTGTCCGAAAATCTCTCCAACAAATCCCTACAATTTAGCTTGATTACTTTCCAAAATTCCAGCCATCTTATTTAGCAACCTTCCATGATATCTTGCTCAATTGACCAGACTTCTTCTTCATAATTGTACCCCTTAGTTTCGGCCATCATAAGCCTTATAGAACCAGCTTTAATTCCTCAAAAAAGCCACACAACCAGTCGGCCATAGGAGACTTCAAATCTATCCAAACAATCAAGATATTCTTAGAATATTTAGTTTCCAAATTCACTTCCCAAAAATATTCTTCAAGGATTGTATCAACTAACCTTTCCTTTTCCCTTTCAAATCAGAGAAAACATTCTCCTAAACCCTACAGAATTTCGACAGCCCTAATTCCACAGAAAATCGGCAGTTGCTCCCAACTTCTCACTCTCGATTTTCTTTAGACATCAAGAACACACACACTACACCAAGAACACCTACTACCTTCTTTCACCTAATACACCTTCAAACCCTCACGAAAATCTCCATATTCGATCTACTCTTTGCTGTGAATCCATCAACACCATTATTAACATCAAACTCCACAAATCATCTTGCTACTTTGGATCAAAACCAGAAATTTTTGTGAAGGTCAAGAACATCTTCAAGGTAAACTTACTCTATCAACTTCGTCTTCTTCAAACTTTATCTCCAATGAGAACTTATGTGAATGAACATACTAATGATCTCTTCTTCTTCTTCTTCTTCTTCTTCTTCTTCTTCTTCTTCTCTCTCTGTCTCTCTCTCTCTCTCATGGCCCGAAATTCTCCCTCTTGGCCGAATGGTCTCTTTTTCCATGACCATGCCTTCGCCACCTCTCTTGGACAAGATTACCCAACTAGGAGTTGAAATCTACTCTAAACTCTTTCAAAGCATTCATCAACCAAGTAAGTACCTTCAATCCTTCTTTTAAACTCTAGAATCATGTCTCTAGGATGATGTTGTTAAAAGGTGAATGGTGGTAGGATTTGAGTATATGTTTAATGTTGAGATTGAAGCATGAGCGATTGTATGATTGTGAAGAAGAGGGGATTTATGCATGAAAGGTTTATCTTGGTTGATTGTATGTTGATTTGAGGTTTGATGCATGTCATAGGTAGTATTTGTGATAAAGTATGCTAGAGATTATGCCACCGTTGGTGAATAGGATTTTTATTCATATGGGATTGTTTAAGCTATGTTCATATTTATGCTAGTAGAGGTTAAATCATGTCTTAATAAATTTAGATCTATGCCTAGATGCAAGATTTGGTTGATTTGATGAATTGAAGGATTGGGCATGTTCTTGATTAAGGTTGGCCATAGAAATTGACCATGATCTAGTTGTCCCTAAAAGTAATTTTCACTCCATGAATAAAATACTCAATAAAATAATTTCCTAGTATTTTCGAAAACCCTAGAAAGGGTAGATTTGGATTCTTATATTCATAAAGGATATTTTAGCCAAATAAATAATAATTTTGCTAGAAAGTAAAACAAATAAATATTATTTAAAATAAAGAAATCAATTTAAGCCTTTATTCTAAAGATTTATGCTTCGTAAAATATTTACTAAATCAAAACCCTTAAGGATTTACTTATTATTGTCCAAGAAAAGCTTATTCAATCTAGTCTCAACTATTTTTAGCTATCAATTATTTTCTAACAACTAAACTATCATTAAATCACTATTTTGCCTAGTACCTCCTATGACTCTTGATCCAATAAACTCTAGATTTTTCTTAACAAGATGTAAACTTTTCAACTTTTTAGAATTTATTTTCCAAACCATTAATTATTTTAAATAACAAATTAAACTTAGCTTATAAACCTATTTAGTTATTATTTTATCTTAAAGCTTGGGGCACTAAGATCATGGTACTAGTGAATTGAATTGATTTAAAATTGAGGAAGTGGTTTGTGACTTGAAATTGATTAAGATTTGTATTTACCCATGTAGGGTTAGGTCAGCTGTTCGAGACCTTGTTGTTGTGAGCAAGAATCAGGTAAGCTCCTGCATAAAACCTATCGATGTGAAAATGTTTTCGTTATGGCAAGCTAAATGTGAAGTGTATGGACACTCGTTTATCTGAAGGCAATTGAGGGTTGAATTTGTTCTTATTTCCAACACTTAAATTATTTAAAAGTTACTGAGCAGATTTTCCAAACTTTAAACTCTTTCTAAAACTGATTGTTCCCAAAACTTTGGAAACCCTCAAATTACTAGTTTCAGGAAGAGCAATGCTTTGTTCATTTTATCCCAAGTAGGAAATGTCGTTGAGTACTCAATAAGGGTGGACTACTAGGACTAGTCTTTGAAGGGTTAGGGTAAGTCTCTCAGCAGGTGGCCACCTCTGAGGGGTGAGTCCTTCCCGGATAAGATGTTAGTCCAGTGAGTCGTGCCGGTCCGAGCTAGCAGTTTGTTTTCAGTCAAGTGACTGTGTTTTGCCAGAATGGACACCCAGTTGTTGTTTGGGTATAGAGAATGAGGAGTATCTTGCCCAGTAGGCCGATCACCTACTTTTGTCAGTCTGCACAAAGTGTCGGCATTCTGACCGGTTATGGGGCCCAACGTGTGGTAACCCATATCCCTTTCTTTCGAGTGGTTGATCTCATTACTTATGTACGGCTAGATAAGCCAAAACGCCACTCTTACTTTTGACTAATGTTTATTGCTTGCCAATGTTTCTCATATTAAAGTTTCACACTCTGCATCCATGAACTGATTTCACTAAACACCCAAAGCACACACAGACTTACTAAGATTTCTGTCTCATCACCTTTCTATCATGATTTCAGGATGATCCTGCTGTGGAGTTGAGTGACTAGTAATATCTGCTTTGAAAGAGAATGTGTCTTTTGATTTTATGTTTTGCTTTGAGGATGCGAGAGTGGATAATTTTGTTTATGGTTTTTGTTTTGGAATTCATGGATTTATTTTTGAAGTTTTCTTTGGGTTGTATTTACTTTTTAAGTTAAATATTATTTTTATTCTTCAATTTGTTTGTGTGACCTAGTTATAAAGACCCCTTGTCCTTTGGACGAGGCGACATCCCCGGCCCTGGCGGGCCTAGGCTTCGGGGTGTTACAAAGACGATATCAATAAATGTATGATTCATTTTCACATATTCTTAGGGTTTAATCTGGTTGACACATAAGCATATCGATCCTATTAACTAACATTATTTTGACTTTAAACACTATGTAAAGTTCTTTTAAGGCCTTATTTTATCTATGGGCCTTAGCAATCACTTAGTTAGGGTTAGGGTAGTATAAATACATATTTTTTGTGATTTTTCGATACATTTAACTTACTTTATTCAAATTGTGAAAGAGAGCTTTGGGAGGTCTTTACCTCCTTGTTCATTTTATTCAAGACCATACTTAGGGCTTAGTCCTCCCTTTAAATAAGTCCTTAAATCTATGGATAATCAAAAGTGGTTTCTCTTGATTTGGTCTTAGTTGCTTTGTTCTTCTAAGGTTTATCTTGAATTCTATTGTTTGGGTGCCTATAGTTCTACTTCTTTTATTCTTGATTTCCTTTGTTGTGTCAAGGATATTTAGGTGAATTTATAGTAGATCTTGCTATGTTTCTTATGGGTCTTTCATCCTTAGTTATTCAAAGGTTTGCTAGAGTATAGTTAGATAGTTTTCTTCCTTCATTTTGGCCACAAAATTCTACTATTTGGGTTACACTAGTTGAGCCAAGGGTTTTGCCCATTGTCAATCATTCTTTCAACAAATTTACCCACACAAGATCATATCAAAGAGTTTGGTATCAAAGTAAAAAAATCTTGGTTCTAATCAAAGCTTGAAAACAAGAAAATGAGCCCTACAAAGTTGAAGAAAAAACAGGAGAATCCCGTAACTCAAAACAATGCCTCAAAAAAGTCTTGATATTTTTTTATTTCTTGGTTTTTCCTTGAGAAAATTGCTCTTTGATGTTAGTATCATGTTTGGAGACAAATTTATCTTGTGTTTGTTGTGAAAATAGGCTTTAAAATGGGTGAAAATATTGATTGGTTTTAAGTGATGGAATTGCAATTAAGGTATTTGATAAATGTTCTATGAGAATGTGTGTGGCTATAGTTTTGAGTTTTGACTTTTATTTTTCATTCTTTGGGATGTTGAAACTTGATATATCACTCTATTATTGAAATACATGCTCATTGAACTCATCTTTGCTATTGCACCCATGTGATTATCTTGTTCTTCCTATTCCTACTTACTAGTTGTTCTTGTTTCTTCATTTTTGCTAATTCTTGTTTGAAATTGCTTCCTTATGCTTTTTAGTATTGTTCTTGTGTTAATTGAGCCCTTTACTCTTTGAAATTCTTGCTTAAAAGCTTATTTGTTTAAGGTGCTCCACAAGTGTTTGTTGAAATTCCCCTAAGCCCCCCTAATTGAAAATTCCATTAGTTTTGTTGATTCGCTTGGTTGAAATAAAATTTTAGCTATTATGGTTAATTGAGATTGAGCAAGAAGTTTTGAGTGTTGAGAAAAAGGCAAGAGGGTGAGACTATTGATAGGGGCTAAAATTACTATTATTTTCCTGGTTATTTAAGGTTGTTTTGTGATACACTTGTTGTAATAACTAGGAATATTCCTTCCTATTTGACATTTTGCTTGTAAAAAGTGTTTTTAACAAATTTGTGCAGATTTGAGTTGAATTCAAGGAAAAAGTAAACAATTCTAGAATGCACCGACACCAGGCCAAGCCAAGAGACCAGGCGTCGGGTCCATTCTGGTCAAGTAGAGGAAAACCGAGCAATTTCCAAGAAGAAAATAGAATAGACCTGGCACCAAGTCTGGCAAATGGACTAGGCCTCGGGCCCATTCTGTTCGGCCAATGAAAACAAAACAAAAAACCAATGAAGAACAGATTGTACCTAGAGCCAGGTAGGTCGAAGGTAACTGGCGCTAGGCCCACACTAGAATTTGAGAATTTTCCAAAGATTTCTGTATTTTCTAATTTCTACTCAGACAAGATTGCTCCAACAACAAATTTAGCATCAATGGGGCCTATTAAAGCAAGAAAAAACACAAGAGAATGGAGATATAGTGAGGTGGATCTAAGTGCTAGAATTCCAAACACTTATTGAAGAAGGAATTCACTCAATCAAGGGAAATTGTTCAAAAGAGTCTTCAAGGGAACAATGATGTATTCAATATTTTTATTCTAATTTAACATTATTTTGGAATTCATGATTTTGTGTTAATTTGGTTACTTGATTAATTCTTTATCACTTTGTTGTTTGATTACTTGTTATCATTAGGTTATGGATGCGAGTTCTTCTAATTGACTAGACAAAACAATGTTGGGAGTTTTGTTGCATTGATTTCGTATTTGCTAAATCTTAATGGACTTCATCGACGAAGTTAAGATTATAGGACTAAGTAATCAAAGATTAAGTTGATTTCGCCTTGACAAAGTGTTATTAGCTAACTTCATGTTTATAAGGAATTGAGCTTAATAGGGCCTAAATTAGTCATATTTTTCTTAGTTATTTGATATTATTTTGTGATACATTTTGTGCAATAACTAGTCATATTCCTTCCTATTTAATATTTTCTTTATAAAAATACTTTTCTATAATTTTATGCAAAAAGAAGGAAAAATTATAGCTAATTGTGGAATTTTTCAGAACAGAATCGGCACCAGCCCAGGAAGGGGAACCGGCGCCGATTAGCCACTGGAAAAGCAAAGAGAAAAGCGTAAAAATTGAGAAGAAATAGAGGAACAATTGCAATTGATGTTAGAAAGGAAAAGGGAGCAAAGTCAGCAAATGTCAGACAAATTTCGGACAGCAAAGAAAAGGACAAAAACAATTCAAGCAATTAGCAAAAGAATGAAGGAAGTTCGGTCAGCAGCTTCATGGCTTGGAAAGCCGACAGCAAAAGGGAAACAAGGATTCTCGGTGGCTTAGATGAAAAGGAGAGTGTAGCTCAATTGAGCCGACACACCACAAAAAGAAAGATTCGGCTGGACAGAATTTCGCACGGCTCAAATTGGCAGCAAAATTCAGCACGATTCCAATTCGAACATCAAAGGCTTCAGCAATTCTAATTCCATGATCTTCAGCACAAGAAGACAAAGTCTAATTCAAATTGAATTTCCAATTTACAAAGTCAAGACGGTGGACTACTGAGTTTTCCTTTAATTTTATTTAGTATTTTAGTTAGGATTTTATTTTAGCTATTATTACTCCTTTTTGGTTTTGGATTATTTTTAGATAATTATTTCTTCTTTATTTAGGATTCTTTTAGGAACTTTGTAAGTCTATAAATAAAGGCCAATGTACATAGAAAAGGGGGTTCACAATGTAGAGACTTAGATTTATTTTAGAGTGCATCACCAATATTTTCTTGAGATAAATAGTTCAAAGAGGATTGTACAAGAAAGTTTTCAAAGGGAGAAGAATAAGGCTTGCCTATGAGTATCTATTTCTTTCCTTTGGTTTCTTTTTCTTGAGCAATGATATGTTAATTGTTTTATTGTAATTCGACATTGTTTAGATATTCATGGTTTTTAGAGTTATTTGATCTTTTGATTAATTAATTATTCTTCTTGGTATTTAGTTACTTGGGCGTATTTAATTGATTGTTTCTTTTCATTAACTCACTAGACTAAAGAGGTTGATGGTAGTTGCAATTGATTAATTTCATAATTATTGGCTGTTAACTAGCTAGACCAAAGAGGTTAATTGTTGAGGATTGAGTAATTAAAGATTAATTGATGTTTGCCAGACCATTGTTTCATTGATTATTTTCTTGTTTTAAATTTGCCAGACCAAGGAAATTTAATCAAGGCTTGTGCTTAATGTTTCTTTTGGATGAATTAGTTGAGACAGAGCAAGTGATGCTAGTTTATCTAGAAGGTAATAATTAGTTGAGACAGACCAAGTGATGCTAATTTATCTTAATCCTTCATGGTGCCAAGAGAATGATTGGTCATGATAATGGTTAGGTACTTTGAGATCATGTTTGTCTAGATAATGGTTTGAGTTACATAATTCTACATCCTTGACATGTATATATTTTTAGTTTTCTTTTGTTTTGATTCTTCTTTTTATTTATTTTTCACTTTATTGAGTTGGTTAAACAATGAAAGAAAGGTGATTAATGTCTACTTGTTTCTGGAAGATCGACACTCGTTTGAACCCTATACTCGATTAATGATGAGTATGCTTGCTCATATGTGTGATTTGGGTTGAACGTTTTAATTTAAACTTGATTGGAAATGTACTTAGTTTTATATGATTTTTACACCCAAGCCCGAACACATCAAAGCTTAATGCATGTTTTGGTTATGTTAGCTTGATTGACAAATCCATTAATATTAATCAAAACATAGGATTCCATGGATTGACAAATGAAGTGGAATTTATCTAAGTAGATTCATGACTTGTGAAATAATTGAATTTTACTTTATATTCCTTCATGATGCCAAGATGATAATTAATTGAGGGAATTGCTAGTTTATCCATTATCTTGTTTTCTAGAATAATTATCTAAATTGCATATTCCTACATCCTTGAATTGTATATATATGTTTATTTTTTTATTATTTTCTCACTTTATTTAGATCAGTTAAACAATGAATGAAAAGTGACTAGTGTGTACTTGTTCCTTTAAGGATCAATACTCGTTAATTCCCTATGTTATGCTTGCGATGAGTATACTTGCTTGTATGTGTATTTTGGGATTAATGTTTTAATTAAAACTTGACTAATGGATAGATTTAAATTTGATAATATTTATACACCTAAAATTTTACGTATCAAGTTTTTGACACCATTGTCAAGGAACAATATCATAAAAGCTTAAATTTTATTTATTTAACCATATTTATATGTTTATATGTCTATATATAAATATGTGAATATGTATATATGTTCCTTATCTGACTAAGCGCTATATTTTGTTTTCTTGTATACATATAATTTAATGTCTCTATATGTTGTAGTTCCTTATAACTTCATTTGTAAATTGTCTAACTTGTAAATTTTATAATCTCAAAATTCTTTGTCTTATGTAGAACTTGCTCTTAGTTTATGACTCGATGATCCAAAGCCGACATAGTCGATCTTAATCGGGAAATCGAGAGAACTCTCACCATGGTCCGCAAGGTTTTAAGCGAAAGGGTATAGAAAGAAATGGAGGTAAATCAACCCAACAATGGTGGTAATTGTGGAGTTAACAGGCAGATTATGAACAACTTTGTAAAACCCACAATCTCAGGTATGGGTTCTAGTATCATGAGGCCTAGGATAGAGGCCAATAATTTTGAAATAAAATCCAACGTAATCCAAATGATTTAGAATATGGTCTAATTTGATAGGTTACTTGAGGAGAATCCCAATGCCCACCTTGTAAGCTTTTTTAAAATTTGTGACACATTTAAAATAAATGGTATTTCTGGGAATTCCATCAAACTAAGTCTTTTCCCCTTTTTTTCTTGAGAATCAAGCAAAATTGTGGTTAAAATCCTTGCCCACCGGATCCATTACTACTTGGAATGTGTTAGCTGAAAAATTTTTGACCAAATATTTCCCACCAGCTAGAACATCCAAACTTAGGACTGATATTTTTACCTTCCAACAATTAGAAGCCGAAAACCTTTATGAGTGTTGGGAGATGTTTAAGGAAATTCTGAGAAAATGTCTTCACCATGAATTTGAGTTGGGAATACAAATGCAAATCTTTCACAGTGGGTTGCGCTTTGCTACGATGCAATTAGTTGATGCATCTGCAGGGGGCTCCATCAATTCTAAAATCCCAGAAAAGGTATTTGATTTGATCGAAAATTTAGCTACAAATAACTATGCCTGGAGTAGTTCACAATCTAGAGCTCGTGTACATAGAATACACAAGGTGGATGTAATGGCTGCATTAGAGGCAAATGTGGAAGCACTCACGCAGAAAATGGATCAATTGGTAATGCCTCCTTCCCAAGGGCAGGTAATGAGTATAAATTATGATTTTTGTAGGGAAGGGCATCCAAACCATAAGTGCCAAAATATAGGGTCTTCACAAGAATCATTAGAACAAGTGGCATTTGTAGGTAATGGTTGGTAAGGTAATAATCCTTATAGCAATACTTACAACCCAGGTTGGAGGAATCACCCTAACTTTTCATGGAATAATCAAAACCAATCTCGGCAAGCTTCTTCTAATTTTAGGATGCAAAGGACTCAACCGCCCCTTCGGTACAATGCCTCACTTGCTAAACCATCATTAGAGGAGCTGGTCAACAAACTGGTAAGTGCAACAGAGACACGGTTCCAAGGAATCGATGCAACCACGAGAAATTTGGAAGCTTCCATGTGCAACCTTAAAAGTCAAATTGGACAGCTAGCCAAATTCCTTGGTGGTCGTCAAACGGGATCACTTCCAAGTAACACGGAGACCAACCTACATAACCAAGACTATTGGAAACACTACTTTTGAACTGCTTTAGTTTTTGGACATCTTTTTAATTTTCATTTATCTAAATTAATTTAGCTGTTTCTTTTTAATTATTATACTGTATTCTTTCCATGAGTTCATATTCTTTTTTATTATTATTATTCTATTAAATTCCATATAAAAAAAGTGATTTTTTGCCAGAGCTGACCTAGCGCCGAGCCCAACTTTTGGCTCGGGCATCGGGCCAACACGGCCCAACAGTGAATGCGGGTAGAACAAGCCCAGTCCTAGGGCCTGGCACCAGGCCCATTTAGCTGCAATATTAACCAGCCTTCTTGGCCATTTTGTTCAAAAAACTTTTATCCCTCTAAAACTTGCTCTCAACCTATCACCGGGTTCAACTCCGAAACACCGTCGTGTTACTTTCTAAACCTCCAAGACACTTCTCAAACACAAAATCCTCACTTTGTTCTTGATAGGTTGGATCAAAGCAAAGAAAAATCTAATTGTTTCCATTAAAGGCACAATTTCTTCAATCTTTTTGCATAAAACCATTACACATACATTGGAGATCATTGTGGTATGATTTTTCTACCCTTTTTATGGTTTAATTTTTTCTTATGAATTTTGGGTATTTTTTTTTATGTGTTTTTGGGAAAAAATTTCTTTAATGTGTTTTTGGATGACGGATTTGATTATTAATACTACTTTCTTTGAGCTTTCATCGTAATAAGAATATAATTGATAATGCGTCATAATTAATGCCATTGATATTTTACATCTTTTTGGAAGTTATAGAGCATGCATTCTTTCTGAGTAATTTTTGAGATATAGTATACTTGTTCATGTTTAACTTCACCTTGTGATTATGAGCTTTATATTATGATATAAATGATATAGCTAATTGAGCATTGTGATTCTGAGTTATACATTGATTCATGGATAAATGTTGAGCGTTGTGGAGCTGATCAAGAATGTTGATTTTGTGTTTGGATTGGAATATGGCTATCTTTCTTGCAGGTTTGTTGGAGGAGGTTGAGTGGTGTTTTATTGACTATCTTGTGGTGGTGGTGGTGGTGTTGAATGATGTTGTAATACTGAGACGGTTGAGAGTTGAGCATTGATTGTGTTATAAAGAGTGAGTTGAAAGAGTCCTATTTTTCTGTTCTATCCCTTTTTCTTCATCCTTCCATCATGTCTAGGAGACCTAGGAGATTAGCACCAGGGGCTAAGAGAGCTCAAGATGCATCTTCATCCACCCCTTCCTTCGAGCCTCTACCTACCCAATCTACCCAATTCTATGATCCTATGTGTCAAATCTAGTATGGCAGGCACCAACACAATAAGATTATAGGAGAAAAGTGATATAAGCCTTATTTAGACAATTTCCTAAAGCTTTCTACTTTGTTTAGGCACTTGGGGTGGTAGCCTATCATTAGAAAGGAAGGTGCTTTTTGCCCCGTGTGCGTGAAAGAGTTTTATGCCAATATGTAGGACAAAGAGAAAAATAACCTCCAAGTCATCTCCACCATAGTAAAAAGGGTTCCCATTAAGGTTGACATAACTAGACTAGCTAGAATTTTGGGAGTCCATGATGAGGGGTAGTGGATTGCTGTGGACCATAATAACCAAAAGGTCATTTCTGAACCTACATAGGATGTGAGAGCTGAATAGGATAGTTTTCGCATGTAGGGGAAAAGGCAAATAGGGCAAAACTGTTACTACTCAAATAATGACTTTAAGGCTCAACGGTATGTTATAGTCTATATCTTTGCTTTCAATGTCTATCCTAAGGCTAGTTAGCTTCAATGAGTCTAGCGTCCTTCCCCTTGCTCCAATTATCATTCAATCTATGCAAGAGGTTGTTTCCTCTAACATTACAGCCAAAGCCCTCAAATTCTCTTTGGTTATTATGTGTATTCTGAGAGACTTTGGAGTGCGGATGGATAGAGAGTTCAGTTGAGCGAGCCTACTACTGATCGAGACCTAGTGTGTAACACCCCGCTACCTAGGCCCGCCAGGGCCGGGGATGTCGCCCCGTCCAAAGGACAAGGGGTCTTTATAACTAGGTCACACAAATAAAATTGCGGAATAAAAATAATACTTTAACTAAAAAAAAAAATTATTACAACCCAAAATACTCCAAGAATAAATCCATGAATTCCCAAAACAAAACCATAAATAAAATTATCCACTCTTATCTCCCCAAAACAATACATAGAATTAAATGACAACAAGCTCTTCCAAGGCAGATACTACTAGCTACTCATCCCCATACCAGGATCGACCTGAAATCATGGTAAAAAGGTGATGAGACAGAAATCTCAGTAAGTCCGTGTGTACTTTGGGTGTTTAATGAAAGCAGTTCATGGATGCAAAGTGCGAAATCTTTATAAGAGAAATATTGGCAAGCAATAAACATTAGTCAAAAGCAAGAGTGGCATTTTAGCTATTCTAGCCATACATGATCAACAAAATCAACCACTCGTAAGAAAGGATTATGGGTTACCACATGTTGGGCCCCACAACCGGATGGTCAGTATGCCACACTTTGTGCGTACCGCCGGTCAGAATGCCACACTTTGTGCAAACTGACAAAAGTAGGTGATCGGCCTACTGGGCAAGATACTCCTCCTTCTCTATACCCAAACAATAACCGAGTGTCCATTCCGGAAAAACACAGTCACCTGACTGAAAAGAACATTGCTAACTCGGACTGGTACAACCCACTGGACTGACGTCCTATCCGAGAAGGACTCACCCCTTAGAGGTGGCCACCTACTAAGAGACTTACCCTAAACCCTCAAGGACTAGTCCTAATAGTCCACCCTTATTGAGTACTCAACGACATTTCCCACTTGGGCTAAAATGAACAAAACATTGCTCCACATGAAAATGGCATTTTGAGGGTTTCCAAAGTCCTTGTAAAAATCAGCTTTAGAAAGAGTTTGAGTTTGGCAAATCTGCTCCTTGTCTTTTAAATAATTCAAATGTTTGAAATAAGAGAGAGTTCAACCCTCAATTGCCTTTACATAAATGAGTGTCCATACACTTTACATTTGGCTTGCCATAAGAAAAACATTTCACATCAATCAGGTTTTATGCAGGAGCTTACCTGATTCTTGCTCTCAACAACAAGGTCTCCAACAGCTGACCTAACCCCACGTAGGCAAATACAAATCACAATCAATTCCAAGCTACAATCCACTTCCTCAATTTTAAATCAACTCCTCTTACTACTGCCATGATCCTAGCGTCCCAAGCTTTAAGGCCAAACAATACATAAATAGGTTTGTAGGTTGAGCCTAATTTGATATTTAAAATAATTAATGGTTTGGGAAATAATTTCTAATAAGTTGAAAGTTTAAATCTTGCTAGGGAAAATTTAGAGTTTATTTGCTCAAGAGTCCTAGCTAGAATAAGTAAAATAATGATTTAATAATAGTTTAGTTGTTAGAAAATAATTGGTTGCTAAAAATAGTTGAGATTAAATTTAATGAGTCTTGCTTGAAAAATAATAAGTAAACTATTAAAAAGGGATTTGATTTAATAAATATTTTACTAATTATGATTATTTCCATAAAAGGCTTCAATTGATTTCTTTATTTTAAATACTATTTATTTATTTTATTTTCTAGCAAAATTATTATTTATTTGACCAAAATATCCTTTATGTATATAATAATCCAAATCTACCCTTCCTAGGGGGTTTTCGACATTTACTAGGAAAGTTTTATATCATTAAATATTTTATTTATGAAATAAAATTAGTTAAGGGACAACTAGATCATGGTCAAATTTCTATGGCTAACCATAATCAAGAACATATGCAATCCTTCCATTCATCAAATCATCCAAATCATGCATATAAGCATAGATCTAAATTTATTAAGACATGATCTAACCTCTATTAGCATAAATATGATCATGGCTTCAATAATCTAACATGCATATAAATCCTATTCACTAAAGGTGACATAATCTCTAGCATGCTTTATCTCAAATACTTCATGCATCAAACCTCAAATCATCACACAATCAACCAAGATAATCCTTCCATGCATAGATCCCATCTCCTTCACAATCATACAAATGTTCATGCTTCAATCTCAACAATATATATATACTCGAATCCTATCACCATCCACCTACTATCAACATCATCTTAGAGACATAATTCTAGAGTTTAAAAGAAGGATTTAAAGGACTTACTTGATCGATGAATGCTTTGAAGGAGTTTAGAATAGATCTCAACTCCTTGATACCTAACTTTGTCCAAGGGAGATGGCGAAAACATGGACATGGGAAAAAAGGAGCCATCCGGCCAAGAGAGGGAGGTTTCAGCCATGAGAGAGAGAGAGAGAGAGAGAGAGAGAGAGAGAGAGAAAAAGGAACCATTAGCATGCTTATACACATAGGTTCTCATTAGAGATCAAGATTGGAGGAGATGAAGTTGTTAGAATAAATTTACCTTGAAGATGTTCTTGTCCTTCACAGAAATTTCTGGTTTTGATCCGAAGTAGCAAGATGATTTGTGGAGTTTGATGTTAAGAATGGGGTTGATGGACTCACGGCAGTGAGTAGGTCAAATCTGGAAGTTTTAGAGAGGATTTGAGATGGTTTGGAGGGGTATTAGGTGAAGGAAAGACGTAGGTGTTCTTGGTGTAGTGTGTGTGTTCTTGGAGGTTGAGAGAATTCGAGAGCTTGAATTTGTGTAGCTGCCGAAATTCTGTGAGAGCTAGGGCTGGCCGAATTTCTGTAGGGTTTCGGAAGTTGTTTCTCTGATTTGGGAGGGAAAAGGAAAGGTTAGTTGTTACAATCCTTGAAGAATATTTTTAGGAAGTGAATTTGGAAACTAAATATTTCAAGAATATCTTGATTGTTGAAGAGCTTTGGACGTCTGCCATGGCCGACTGTTTGAGCAGAATTTTGGTGGGATTAATGCTGGTTCATGGAAGCTTATGGTGGCCGAAAGTAGGGTGCTTGATGGTGAAGAAGAAGCCTGGTTATATGGGGAATGCATTATGGAAAGTTGCTAAATAAAGGTGGCTGGAATTTTGGAAATCAATCAAGCATAATTGCAAGGATTTGTTGGAGAGATTTTTCGGACAGCTATTGCTGAATTTCGTGCAGAAGCTTAAGGGAAACAATGGAGCTCTGTTACTGGAGGTTTAGGGAAGGTTTATGCAGAACAAGGGTGGTGTTTCGGCTGGAAGAAGATTAGGAAACAAAGCTGGAAAATTTTCCTACACAGAATTTCGCTGGGCAGAAATTTTCTGGACAGATTTTCGGCTGCCATTTCCAGCCAACTTGCAGAGAGTTTGAAGGGGAATTTTGGGGGTATTCAAGGCTGGTTTCCAGCCTTCTTCATGGAGGAAAAACATGGCTAAGGTGCTACGCAAAATCTGGAAGAAAACAGCTTGGTTTTGGACTCTCAAAGTGGCGATTTGTACAGGAATTTTTCCAGTTGTTGTTCCAGCTTTGAGCAGTCCGAAAATGGCCAAGAAATCCAGATTGCAAACTTATCCTAAAGACCATTTTTCTGGCAGCATTTGGGAGGGAATGTTAGCTAAGAAACTCGACACTATCAAAGCATAATAAGCTGGAAAATTTTAGCTCATTCCAAGAAGGAAGATGAACTAGCTAGAGTGAATATTCAGCAAGCTCACTAGAGGGATTTTTCCTCTTCGAATTTCCCACAACTCTTCCACATTTTTCAGACCATAAGAAGTCTTTTACTAAGACATTTTGATCCTACAAGATCACAGCACTTTACTGAAATTTCTGGAAGAAAATGGCTAGAATCACTTGATCAAACTAATGAGTTGAGAATTAAGTAAAATCAAAGATCAAGGGAAAATGAACTCCCTTTAGGAAATTCGAGTAGGGTAAGGGAGTAGAATGAGGTTACTCCTAACATGTCTCTCTTAGGACATCATCCCTACCTTACTCCAAGCTCATAAGGCCGAAATTATTCTTCCCCAAACAAAAATAAAATTTAATCAAGCTAAAGCTTCTATGATGGAATTTGAACCCAAAACCTCAAGAATTGATTCCAAAGCTCTAACCACTAACCCACAACAACTCTTGTTCTTATTTCCACTAGAAAATTAATTCCTATTTAATCCTCAAGCTATCTTCCTATTTTCACCTCATGCAAAAATTACCATTTTGCCCCTCTCACTCAATACTCATCAACAAGGCTTCAAGACAATAAAACTCAAATCCAAAGCACATAAAAATTATATAAAAATATATTGAATCGTGAAATAAGGCATGATATGTATCCCAACCCCCTTACTCTAAGGTTGGTCTTGACTGGAGTTTCACATAGTAATAGAGCATACTTTGGTTTAATATAAGTATTGCTACGATAAAAGGACAAATAAGTGGAAGAAGCCTTTTTAGATGTAACACCCCGGAAGGGAGGAGCTTCCCCCTGATGAGGAGGAGGAAAATGAGCCACCTATTAGGCCTGCCCCTTATGCCACTAGCTCTCATTTACATAGTAATTTTGAGACATGAGTGGAGGTATAGTTGGAGAGCCAAATGACCTTCCTTCTCCAGCTTCACAACTCCATTGTAGACATTCGTCACTGCCAGGATATTCAAGATCAAAAGTTGGCCACTTTGATCTAACAATCTACTGGTGCATCTTCCAGTCACATAACTAACAATGATAACGATAATTAGGATGATGATGACTCTTGACTTACTCTCTTGTATTTTTTTTTTTTTTTTGTTATTTCTCTTCTTTTAAATTTTGATGACCTTTACTGGCTTTTAGGTATCTTTTCTTTTATTTTCTTTTCGCTTCCTTTTTCTAGATCTATGCTTTTCTTTGTTTTGTTTCTTTTTAATTAGGTTTTTTTTTTTTTTACTTTTCTTGTAACTCTTCCTCATGGTGGATTCGAACCTGGTGGCACTACAATGTAATGGAAGTATTTTCTTTACTTTATTCTTCTTCTTTGTTGATTTTGTAGGATTTCTATCATGCATAATCAGATTAAGCGCAGTGAAAAACAACAAGAAATCCAAGTCATGGATCACGGGTTTGCAATAGAAACGGGAAAAAAGAGAAGATTGCGTTTATTACCTCGTGAAGCCGGAATTCAAAAATTTCAGAAACAAGAACGCATGCGCGATCCAGATTATCCAAAATCGTTCACTGCAGCTCAACTGAAGTCCAAGAAAGAACTCCCTCTAATGATAATCCACACAAGGTTGAATGCTCATAATCTCACAATTCTATGCTAGTAGAATTCGGGAGGCTAGGGTTTTGATCAAGAAGAAAGACGGCTAGGGTTTGATCAAAAGAGAGGCAGAGAAATGGTTTCTCTATTATTGCGTGAATAGTCTATCTCTAACCCTAAGGAAACCGTTTCCTTATATTTATAGATTTATAATTACCATAAATTGCAACTTAGTCCTTCAATGTCCAATTGTCAATAAATTGGTTCTTGAAGTTTACTTAATTACAATTAGGTCCCATGAATTGTAACAAACTTATAATTCACCTATAAATATATTCCCTTCTCTTAATTAACCCCACAATATTATCAAATAATATATTTGAGCATTCAAACCTTTATTGTGTGTGACCCATTAGGTTTCCTGGTCTTATTGGTAGCATAATATGAATTATTTCTAACAATATTAGAATTAATAATCCTTAATAAAATAAAGGATTAAATTTATTAATTCTCTAATTGATAAATTCATATTTAGCATATCAAGAGTGACATCTAGCAATGACTCTTGACCACCCAAAAGTCTAGAAAGTCAAGTGGCTTGACATGAACCTTTCAATAGCAAATTATCAGTGCAATAAACTCCTTTCAACATATAATATCTCATTCGATCTAGAGCATGGAATTAGTGCCAACTCCCTCCAGAATATTATTAATTCTGGCCCGAATATTTTAGTACTTGTTCAAGAAATCCATTACTCGATATGTGTATCAATTGGAACCATTTCCATCACATAGTCGCCTTGGCCAAGGACATCATGAGTAATGATTTCTACAAGTGGCCTTGAGATATACTCTCCTACTATTAGGAGTGGTGAATCCCTTATTGACCCTCTCAACTACTTTCGTTTACTTTACGTTGTACCCAATATCCATCCCTTAGGCGGTCCTAGATAAGACTCCAAAGATTAGAATCAAAGTACAACGCTCGATAAACAAAGTACCTTGGAGATCTCAAGTCTAAGGATACTTGCACACTTGCTATAATGAGATTCTATCACTGGCACTAAATAGTTATCCAAGTGATTATCTCGTAGCTAGGTCATCCAATGAACTTGTTTCAAAACAAGCATCCACATGTTAATCCTGAGTATCCCAATACCCACGGATATGAGAACCACCGCTTGATCCAATCAAGAGATATAACATGTGCCAGTCTTAGCGTATTAATAATGTCCCATCTTATTAATACTATGACTGGGGATTATTTAAGTACAAACACTGCATAGTGTAGTAGGAATCTCACATCATGATCTCTATCATGATTTCCTTAACACTGTGTTGTACTAAGGACTTTATCTAACGGTTTGTACACATATTTAGATATAACAATCAAACTAAAAGATAAAGAATGCCTCTTATTAATTTAATATGCAATATACATGGTACAAGTGATTGCCTCTAGGGCATAACACTAACAATTTTGGTCTACTTGGCTGTACTTTTATTACTCTATCTTTGGTCATTGAGGACAATGTCTAGTTTAAGTGTGGGGGAAAGAATGAGGTTGAAGAAATATTGGTCCATATCATTTTTGTGAACATTTTTAAAAATTTTAGTGGCTTTCATTGTTTAGTAAGGTTGTAATTCTTTTTCTTACTTGTGATATGAATTTTTGTCATTCATTTGGTGGATTTTTTATGAAATTTGTTTTGTTAGATAGAATATTGTCAAGACTTGATAATTTGGATTAATCTTGTTTATACATTGGTATTTGAATGTCATTTGATTCATCTAGTTTGAATATGGAGGATATAATGAATATGGAAATGGTTTATTGGCTAACTCTTGTATTATGAGTGTAAATTTTGCTTAGCTTTAAGTTGTAATGAGGAATGTGGGTTGATAAAAGATTTTTCAGAGGACAGATTGTGGAAGATTCTTGTGAGTTGAAAATTGAAAGAATAATGAGTTGATTGCTTCCTCTTTGAAGATGAGAAAATATTATTTTTGCTTATTATGGGGGCTAATACGGATAGCGAAAAAAAATCCACTTTTTTTAGGCTATGAATTCCCAAAAGTATAAAAGAGGAATATTGTTGAAAAAATGCTAAGTGATGACTAAAAGAGGGTTAATATGGTGTGTGAAGAGAAATCCATACACTTGAGGCTATCAATTCTCTAGGTCAATAGAAAAAATGAAGTTCTTACACCATGTCTTGAGTTTAGTAATTTTTAGATTTATAATGCTTGAGTGGTTAGATGGCTTAACTTATATAATTCATGTTATCTACATTTTAACTTGAAGAGTGAAATAATTTTCTTAGACTAAGGTATACACTTGGTTAATTTGACTTCAAGAGTTTTGTGATATCTTGTCGAATGTTTCAAAGTTTGAATTGTTTTTAAAGGGTGTGAATGACATGAGTTTTATCTAAAATTTAACGAGAAGTTACAATCCTTGCTATGTAAACAAGATTTTTGAATAAAGAACTTATTTTTTTCTTGATAATTTTCTTAGTTAAAGTGTTTTGCTTGAGGACAAACAAAAGTTCAAGTGTGGGGGAATGTGATAGGGGCTAAAATTACCATTAATTTTCTAATTATCTAAGGTTTTTTGTGATACATTTGTTGTAATAACTAGGCATATTCCTTCCTATTTTATATTTTGCTTGTAAAAAGTGTTCTTGACAAATTTGTGTAGATTTGAGTTAAATTCGAGCACAAAATGAACAATTTCAAAATGTACCTGGTGCCATGCCCAACCAAGGAGCCAAGCATTGGGTCCATTCTAGTCAAGCAGAGGAAAATCAAGCAACTTCTAGGAAGAAAATAGAATAGACCTGACACCGGGTCTGGCAAGTGGACTAGGCACCAGGTCCATTCTGTTCGGCCAGTGAAAATAGAGCAAAAAACCAGGGGAAGAACAGATTGTACTTGGCGCCAGGTGGGTTGAAGGTACCCAGCGCCAGGCCCGCTCTGGAAGGCAAAAATCCTGTGCACGAATTTGAGAATTTTCTGAAGATTTCGGTATTTTATAATTTCTACTCGGCTAAGATTCCCCCAACAACGAATTTAGCATGAAAATAGCTTATAAAAACAAGCGAAAACACAAGAGAAGGGAGAGATAGTAAGGTGGATCTAGGAGCTAAAATTCCAAACACTTATTAAAGGAAGACTTCACTCAATCAAGGAGGATTGTTCAAGAGAGTCTTCAAATGGTGAAGAAAGAGGTTTGTATATGAATGCTTTCTTTTATCTTTGCTTTCTTTTACTTAAACAATGATGTATTCAATATTTTTATTATAATTTAACATTATTTTGGGATTCATAATTTTATGTTAGTTTGATTACTTGATCAATTCTTTATCATCTTTGGTGTTTGATTACTTGTTACCATTAGGTTATGGATGCGAGTTTTTCTAATTGACTCGACAAAACGATTTTAGGAGTTTTGTTGCATTAATTTTATGTTTGTTAAATCTTAATGAACTTGAACAACGAAATTAAGATTATAGGACTAAGTAATCAAAAATAAAGTTGATTTTGCCTTGACAAAGGGTTATTAGCTAATTTTGATGATTATAAGGAATTGGGTTTAATGCATGTTTTGGTTATGTTAGCTTGATTCACAAATCTGTTAATATTAATCAAAATATAGGATTCTATGGATTGACAAACGAAGTGAAATTTACTAAGCAGATTCATAACTTGTGAAATAATTGAATTTTACTTTATATTCCTTCATAATGCCAAGATGATAATTAATTGAGAGAATTGCTAGTTGGTCCATTATCATGTTTTCTAGGATAATTGTCTAAATTACATATTCCTACATCCTTGAGTTGTATATATATATATATATATATATATATATATATATATATATATATTTGTATTATTTTCTCACTTTATTTGGATCGATTAAACAATGAATGAAAAGTGACTAGTGTGTACTTGTTCCTTTGAGGTTCGATACTTGTTAATTCCCTATGCTATGCATGTGATGAGTATATTTGCTTGTATGTGTATTTTGGGATTAATGTTTTAATTAAAACTTGACTAAGGGATGGATTTAAATTTGATGATTTTTATACACCTAAAATTTATGCATCAACTATCATGAAAAAAGCCATAGAGGGTAAACACAAATGTAGAATGAATACCATTGAGAGTAAACATGCAAGAGAGTGAAGAGAGGAACTACTTCTTTTTTTAATCTCTTTTGCAGGTATAACTCATTGAATAATCTATTACCATGGTCCATGAACAAGAAATTCCTCGGCCTAATCCAAGTAGACCTTGTAGGCCACAAGAAGAACCACTTGATACTAGGGCTTTGCGAGAGGATTCAAATGCTATGATGAGGATAATGCATAGTAGGTTTGAAGATATGACAAGGGAGATCACGGGATTGAGATAATATTTGGGTTAATCTTCTACCACAGCACAAAGAATGGGTCAAGAACAATTTGAAGCTCCTAGCCCTAGAATAATGGAAGGTGATGCCCACACTCCTCCACTAAATGTTCAACATGGAGAAGCTTAGGATGAGCATTCGATTGGGGGATTCCAAAAGCTCCCATGAGAAGGGGAAGACATGGTAAGAGAGGAGAACAAGGTAGGGGCCAAGGAAGGAATGGTGGAAATAATCCAAAGGGCCAAGGTATGAGAGGAGGACAAGGTAGGGGCCAAGGAAGGAATGGTGGAAACAATCCAAATGGGTTGGAAAGAGAGCTTGAGGGAGTTGATGAATGGTATGCGGGAGAACATGGTGATGCATATGGTGAATTCAAAAGAGGATCGGGCAATAGAGGAGGTAGGAGAGAAGGAAAAAAAGAGAAAAGGGAGTTGAACCATATCAAGATAAAGCCGCCTACATTCTATGAGAAGAGTGATCCTAAAGCCTATTTTGAATGGGAGAGCAAAATGAAAATATTTTTTCAGTGCCATACTTATAGTGAAATATCAAAGGTGAGGCTAGCTATTTTTGGATTTTTGGAGTATGCATTGGTTTGGTGGGATCAAGTTAGCACTCAAATAAGGCAAATAGGAGTAGAAGACGTGGGAAATTGGAACTTTTTAAAGGACATGACGAGAGTTAGGTTTGTTCCTCACCACTACTACTATGACCTCTACCAAAAGCTTCAATCACTCAAGAAAGGGAAAAAAATTCTGGAGGACTACCATAAGAAAATGGAAGTGATGTTTATGAGAGCTTAAATCCAAAAGGATCCTCAGACAACAAGAGCTAGACTCTTGGTAAGATTGAATAGGAAAATAGCCAATTTGGTAGAGTTGCACTCCTATGACCGACTTAATAATATGGTTCATGCCGCTGCGAAGATTGAAAGGTAACTAAAGAAGAGGACCTTCACTAAACCTACATTTCAAAATCCGAACATCACTCGCAAGATGCTCACTAAGAAGGATGAAGCTCCTAAACCTTTCCAAAGAGAGTACAACAAGCCAAGAAAATGATGGAAGCCTAGGGAAGATTGGAAACCTAGGAAATGTTGGAATAAGGATAAGGAAAAAATTATGGAGTGGCCACAATAGAATAGGGACATCAAGTGCTTCAAGTGTCTTAGCTATGTGCATACTTCTAATGAATGTCCAAACAAAAGGGCTATGTATACTAATCCCTATGGAGAAGTCTCAACCAACGAAGAAGAAAATGGAGGAATATGCCAAGGAGACCAAGGAAAAAATATAGAAGAGGAAAGTGATGAAGGGGAAGTAGTTGGCTAAGACTATTCCTTAATTGGAGTCACGAGAAGATCATTGAACTCTCAAGCCATTGAAGACCAAGACCATCAACAAAGAGAAAACATATTCTACATAAGGTATATAGAACCCCTCTCAAACCTACCTTTAGGATTAAGAAAAATTGCATCTCATGGCATGCATTTCATAATCTAAATGTTCTACATTCATTTTCTGAGCATAAAATTATTCATGAGCTTTGTATTACTTGATTATATGATTATGATTATTTGGGTTGCTTAGGAAATTTATTTTGGGAGATGGAGGATTTTATAATTTAGTATCAAGGGTAGGAAAGACTAATTAGATTTTGGGTTGTTTAGAGATAAGATATATTTTGGAATTAGGAAAACAAAAGTTGTTGTGGATAATTGGATATAATTGAGGGTTGAAATTAAGAGGACCCGGGTTCAAACCACCTCCCGCATACTCCTTTCTTTTTTATCCTTTTTTTTTTTTTTGGTACTATTTTCATTTTCAAAAAAAAAAAAAAATGGAGCCTAGCACGGCTCGCTCAGCCCTAGGATTTCTCTACCTTAAATTTCAAATTCAAAGTTCAAGATTCTCACATGGATTCATCCAAAAGTTCTGATTTAGCCCTTCAAAAAAAAATCTATGGTAACTAAGTTTACCATGTTGGGGATATGCCCTAGAGTCAATTTGTACTTATACTATTGTCATTATATTTTATATAATAAATATGAGGCTTTCCCTTCCATGAATAGTGAGTTTTGTTTTGTGGTCATCAAGTACGTGACTTGATAGTAAAACCCTACAATGAATACAATGACTATTCTAAAACTGTCCCTGATCGATTATTATTATTGGAATAATAATAAATTAAGATTATTATGTTTGTGACTTGATGGCTATTTTTTACTGGCCATGGATATTTGTGATATCGAGTCAAGACATAAATAAATGTTAGAGAACATTGTATTGGACATGACCCACTGTAAGAGTAATTCATGGAATATGTCATAAGTAATTTCTAGCCATAATAATATTGAAAGTCCTTCGACCTAAATTCATCATAGTTTCCTACTTGATAAATTCTATATTTTGACATTGTCTAAAGTTGTCTTTAACCAGATAATAAATTAGACTACTGTTGGATATAGAATAAATCAAGGAGAGGAATATAATTGATTGTGATGGAATTTGTCCCTCTCAATTATGAGAGAGATATCCATGGGCCCCTTGATAAGTTAGACTGCTAAAAATGCATGGGCGTGCTCAAATATATCAATTATCAATTGTTTGAACAGTCTACTATGAAATCAAGAAATAATTGATTAAGCTTAATAAGGATGACATGCTCCGTGCCTTATGCTTAATCTGGATATCGTGTGACAAAAGGACTAAATATAAAATTATGGTTTGGTTCAAAGAGATCACCGATCTTCATTTAACCTAGATAGTTATAATGTTTTACTAGAAATTGCTTATAACTTGTGGGTCATTTAAATATGATTTAGGCACACTGCCAGTGTTAAATGAACCTATAGGGTCACACAATAAGCGAACTTGTTAGGTTATTTTTCTGGTGACCAGATTCGATGAATCTGGAAATATGTCTAAGTTAATCGTACTTAGAAAATTTACCAGATACAATGAATCTGGAAATATGTCCACATTCGATGTATCTAGATGATGTCCAGATTATAAGAATCTGACTCAGTAAATTAATTAGTTAAATTACTGAGATAATGGCAGAATCTTATTATATCAGTTTTAATTTAATTTGAATTTAAATTTGAATATGATAAGATATTGTTAGGGTTGGACTCTAAGAGGTTCGGGGGTTTTTAATAAAACCCTAGCCGTCTTTTCAAGAGTTCAATTTTTCGATTGAGAGAACATTCGTGCCATTCTCTACCAGAAGGGAAAAAGAAAAAACCTCTCAAACTCTAGGTGCTAGCACTCCTCGGGTATCGAGTGAGTTCGCGGTGTGTATCCGATAGAGGACGTTCGCATACTGCAGCGTCTGGTGATTGTTCGGGTTGAACGTACAACAGCACAATCAGAATCGAAGGATTTCGATTACAGCAACCAGAGGTAATTCTTAAACCTTAGATTTTCTTAATCGTTTACTTGGGTCCTCGGGAGGGATTCGTGAAAGTTTTTCGCGTTTAGGAGTCCACGAATCCTAACAGTGGTATCAGAGCCAGATTGCTAAACGATTAGGTTGATTCATCTGTGTTAATCGTATTGTTGAATACATGTATGATATGTATATGTGAATTTAAACGGTATGTATCAGCATGTTAGCATGATTATGATTTTAGAATAAGTAGCATGCAGACTGCCTGAATTAGGTTTAATATGTGCGTCTTAGTTGCCTGATCAAACCAGATTGTCTGTAAATTGGTCTGTTTTAATATGATATGGTATCGTAAGCATGCTATCCGTCATTCTATATTTGTGAATTGTTTGTATTAATCGGCCATGATAATATGTTATCTGTATAAATATGATTAAAAGAACGCATATTGTCTGTAATATGAATTTTCTCGGCGATGGTTACTAAGGAGTCCGAACGTTAATTTGATTAATATTCAGAAATCGAAAGGCAAAATCTTATTCCCTTGGACCCCGCAGGGGCGCTGCCCCTTGGAATCCCAACTAACTGTTCGTTGTGTGTTATTCATTAGTGTTTTTTATTGTAGTTGTGGATTATTTTGAATAGTGCATACCATGACCCGTTTTATCCCAATGTGATTGGTTGGTTACATTATGGTTGTTTTAAGTTGTAATTTTTTAAATACGGCCTGCGTGTCGTTTTTCATTATTGTAAAATTGTACTGCTTTCCTAGAATAGGAATTATTTTAATTTTACTATCCAATGTAAAAGAAGACGGCAGCCAACATTTACAACCAAGGAGGAGTATGCTCAAGGCATTAGAGAATGCTTAAGGAGTTCATATATCTAGATTGATCACCTTGATCTTCATTTTGCTCGTGATGATCAACATAGGTTATGGGCCATGCTATGTCACTTTTATTTATATCTTGCATGCATATTTGATATGTTTATTTCCTGCTTACTACAATCATTTTTTTTTTTTTAAAAGGAAAAAAATTTAAGTGTTAAATGCCTTCCAAAATCAAACACTTGTTATTACTTGGATCATCATATGGTCATTCCTACCAAAGTAAGATGCTTTTGATTATCTGAGTGAGATAAGATGGAAAATAGTTTTCCATATGTTTGATATGGTTTGACTTAACTGGGCTATCAAAATGGTTTTGGGCCTAAGGCATTATATGAGATATTTTTAGCCGGGACATTTGATGTCTATCTCATTTAAAATTTGAGTTTTATTTGATTATAAGATTAAAGCCAAAGCTTACTTATGATTAAAATAAAATATTTATAAAAATATATATATTTTTCCCCACTACGAAACATCAAAATGTTGAAGTTTCAAAAAGTTTAAATGCTTTTAGTGGGAGTTTTTCGTTAAAGTCTCAAAAATTAATTACTTTGCATATTTCTGTATGTAGATAATGGCAACAAACAATTGGAATAATTCATTGCGATCTGTGCTTGAGAAAGACAAGCTTAGTGGGACTAACTTTCTTGATTGGGCACGAAACTTAAGAATTGTTCTTAAGCAAGAAAAAATGCTCTATGTTCTTGAAAATCCTATTCCCCCTACTCCAGCAAATAATGCCTCAAAAGCTGAAAAAGATGCTTATAGTAAGCACAAAGATGACTCCAACGATGTTACTTGCCTCATGCTAGCAACCATGAACTCTGAACTTCAAAAACAGTTTGAAGAAGCAGAGGCATATGAAATAATTGTGCATCTCAAGGAAATGTTCCAAGAGCAAGCACGACAAGAGAGATTTGAAACTCACAAGGCGTTAAATGCATGTAAGATGGTTTCTGGCACCTCAGTAAGTCCTCATGTCCTTAAAATGAAGGGCTATCTAGATCATCTTGATAAGCTTAGTGCTCCTGTTAATCATGACATGGCCATGGATTTGATCTTGGGCTCTTTACCTGCTGAGTATGACCAGTTTGTCATGAATTTTAATATGCATAATATGGAGAAATCCATTACTGAATTGCATGGGATGCTAAAACAAGCTGAACTGAACATTAAGAAGAATACTCCTAGTGTTCTAATGGTTCAAAAAGGGAAAGGCAAAAAGAACAACCAAAAGGGCAAGGTCATGGCTAGTAAGGGTAAGGACAAGGCAAAGTCCAAGTTCAAGCCCAAACCTAAGGCCAAGACACCAAAGGAGGGAGCTTGCCACCATTGTGGAGAACAAGGACATTGGTTAAGAAATTGCAAGCTCTATTTAGAAGCAAAGAAAAAGAAGGATAGTGAGACTGCCGCTTCAGGTATTTATGTTATTGAAATTAATTTATCTACTTCTGATTCATGGGTATTGGATACCAGTTGTGGATCTCACATTTGTGTAAATGTGTAGGGTCTAAAAAGGAGTAGAGCCTTGGCAAAAGGCGAGGTGGACCTACGAGTTGCGAATGGAGCAAAAGTTGCTGCAGTAGCTGTAGGAACTTTTGAATTAATTTTGTCCAGTGGGCTTGTTTTAGAATTGAACAATTGTTTTTATGTTCCTACTATAAGTAGGAATATTATTTCAGTTTCTTGTTTGGATTTAGAAGGTTTTGAATTTGTTATTAGGAATAATATTTGCTCCATTAATAAAAACGGCATTTTTTATGGAGATGCTTCATTATCGAATGGGCTCTATATTCTAAATCTTCGTGGATCTTCAAACATGTCTATCTATAATATAAATACTAAGAGATTGAAATCCAATGATTTAAATCGAGACTTACTTACGGCATTGTCGTTTGGGCCATATAAATGAGAAACGCATAACAAAGCTTCATAATGACGGGCTTCTAAAATCGTTTGATTTAGAATCTTACAAAACATATGATTCTTGTTTATTAGGCAAAATGACTAAAGCGCCTTTCAAGAGACAAAATGAAAGGGCAACTGATTTATTGGGCCTAATACATACTGATGTATGTGGACCAATGAATTCACATGCTAGAGGAGGATTTCAGTACTTCATTACATTTACACATGATTTCAGCAGATATGGCTACCTGTATCTGATGAAACACAAATCTGAATCGTTCCAGAAATTCAATGAATTTCAAAATGAAGTACAAAATCAACTTGGCAAAAGTATCAAAACACTTCGATCGGATCGAGGTGGTGAATACTTAAGTCACGAGTTTGATGAGCATCTTAAAAATTGTGGAATTACTTCCCAATTAACTCCACCAGGAACACCTCAATGGAATGGTGTATCTGAACGGAGAAATCGGACTTAATTAGATATGGTTCGATCAATGATGAGTCAAACTAATCTTCCAATCTTCTTTTGGGGTTATGCCCTAGAGACTGATGCATTCATACTAAATCGAGTTCCATCTAAATTGGTTCAGAAAACGCCATATGAGATATGGACTGGGAGACAACCTAATTTGTTATTTCTGAAGATTTGGGGTTATGAAGTTTATGTAAAGCGTTTATTATCTGATAAACTTGCAACTAAATTGAATAAATGCATATTTGTGGGGTATCCTAAAGAAACTAAAGGATATCAATTTTATCTCCCAAAAGAAAATAGAGTAATTGTTGCTCGAAATGGATTCTTTCTTGAAAAGGAATTTATTTCCAAAAGAATTAGTGGGAGTAAAATACATCTTGATGAGATTCAAGGACCACAATTAGTGCTTGAACCTTATCAAGATGAGATTCAAGAGCCACAATTAGTGCCTGAACCAAATAATGAATCTCGATTAGATGGCTCACAAGTCCAAGATGAGCCTACATCTATAGAACAAGGACCTCGAAGATCCGATAGGGTTCGTCAACAACTCTGAGAGATATGGATTTCTCATCACCGACGATCACAATGTGGAGCTTATGGTTAATGATGAGCCCACTTCCTATCAAGAAGCCATTAAGAGTTCGACTCCGGAAAATGGTTAGAGGCTATGAAGTCCGAGATGCAATCCATGTATGATAACCAAGTTTGGACTTTGGTTAACCCACCTAAAGGTTCAAAAACCATTGGGTGTAAGTGGGTTTTCAAAAAGAAAACAGACATGGAGGGAAATGTGCATACTTACAAAGCACGGTAGCAAAAGGTTATAGACAAACTCATGGTATAGACTATGATGAAACCTTTTCACCAGTTGTAATGCTTAAATCTATCAGAATTCTTCTTGCCATAGCAGCATATTATGACTATGAAATTTGGCAAATGGATATCAAAACCGCGTTTCTTAATGGAAACTTACTCGAAGATGTGTACATGACACAACCTGAGGGTTTTGATGATCCTTTGAATTCTAATAAAGTGTGCAAGCTTCAAAGATCCATTTATGGATTGAAGCAAGCATCTCGAAGCTGGAATCTTCGTTTTGATGAAGTAATTAAAGAATTTAACTTTATCAAAAATGAAGATGAGCCTTGTGTCTATAAGAAAACAAGTGGGAATACAATAGTCTTTTTGGTACTTTATGTTGATGATATCTTACTCATTGGAAACAACATCCCAACTCTACAAAGTGTAAAGACATGGTTGGGAAATTGTTTCTCAATGAAAGACTTAGGTGAAGCTGCCTATATTCTAGGTATAAGGATCTATAGAGATAGATCTAGAAAGCTAATTAGACTAAGTCAAAGTGCATACGTTGACAAGGTACTGAAAAGGTTCAGTATGCAAGACTCTAAGAGAGGATTCTTGCTAATGTCACATGGCATTAAGCTCAACAAAACTCAAAGTCCTTCTACGAAGGATGAAGAAAAGCGCATGAACAAAATACCATACGCTTCCGCTATAGGGTCTATCATGTATGCCATGTTATGTACTCGACCCGATGTATCATATGCATTGAGCATGACGAGCAGGTTCCAGTCAAATCCTGGAGAGGCACACTGGACTGCTGTCAAGAACATACTGAAGTACTTAAGAAGAACTAAAGATATGTTCTTAGTTTATGGAGGACAAGAAGGCGAGCTAGTTGTAAATGGTTACATTGATGCTAGTTTTCAGCCCGACATAGATGATTATAGATCGCAATCAGGTTTTCTATTTTGTTTGAATGGAGGTGCTGTAAGCTGGAAAAGTTCAAAGCAAGACACCGTGGCCGATTCTACTACAGAAGCTGAGTATGCAGCTGCCTCAGCTGCAGCTAAAGAAGTAGTTTGGATTAAAAAGTTCATTACAGAACTAGATGTAGTTCCTAATATTGTGAACCCAGTGGATCTCTATTGTGACAACAATAGAGCCATTGTACAAGCTAAGGAACCAAGATTACATCAGCGATCCAAACATATACTTAGACGTTTTCATCTCATTCGAGAAATTGTTGATAGAGGAGATGTCAAAGTATGCAAGGTACCAACTGATGACAATGTTGCAGATCCACTGACAAAGCCTCTCCCATCGCCTAAACATGATAGTCATCCCAGATCAATGGGATTACGGCTTATGCCAAATTGGTCTTAGTGCAAGTGGGAGACTGTTGGGGATATACCCTAGAGTCAATTTGTACTTATACTATTATCATTATATTTTATATAATAAATATGAGGCTTTCCCTTCCATGAATAGTGAGTTTTGTTTTGTGGTCATCAAGTACGTGACTTGATAGTAAAACCCTACAATGAATACAATAACTATTCTAAAACTGCCCCTGATCAATTATTATTATTGGAATAATAATAAATTAATATTAGTATGTTTGTGACTTGATGGCTATGTTTTACTGGCCATGGATATTTGTGATATCGAGTCAATACATAAATAAATGTTAGAGAACATTGTATTGGACATGACCCACTGTGAGAGTACTTCATGGAATATGTCATAAGTAATTTCTAGCCATAATAATATTGAAAGTCCTTCGACCTAAATGCATCATAGTTTCCTACTTGATAAATTCTATATTTTGACATTCTCTAAAGTTGTCTTTAACCAGATAATAAATTAGACTACTGTTGGATATAGAATAAATCAAGGAGAGGAATATGATTGATTGTGATGGAATTTGTCCCTCTAAATTATGAGAGAGATATCCATGGGCCCCTTGATAAGTTAGACTGTTAAAAATGCATGGCCGTGCTCAAATATATCAATTATCATTTGTTTGAACAGTCTACTATGAAATCAAGAAATAATTGATTAAGCTTAATAAGGATGACATGCTCCGTGCCTTATGCTTAATCTAGATATCGTGTGACAAAAGGACTAAATATAAAATTATGGTTTGGTTCAAAGAGATCACCGATCTTCATTTAACCTGGATAGTTATAATATTTTGCTAGAAACCGCTTATAACTTGTGGGCCATTTAAATATGATTTAGGCACACTGCCAGTATTAAATGAACCTATAGGGTCACACAATAAGCGAATTTGTTAAGTTATTTTTCTGGTGACCAGATTCGATGAATCTAGAAATATGTCTAAGTTAATCGTACTTAGAAAATTTACCAGATACAATGAATCTGGAAATATGTCCACATTCGATGTATCTGGATGATGTCCAGATTATAAGAATCTGACTCGGTAAATTAATTAGTTAAATTACCGAGATAATGGCAGAATCTTATCATATTAGTTTTAATTTAATTTGAATTTAAATTTGAATATGATAAGATATTATTAGGGTTGGACTCTAAGAGGTTCGGGGGTTTTTAAGAAAACCCTAGTCGTCTTTTCAAGAGTCCAATTTTTTGATTGAAAACATTCGTGCCATTCTCTACCAGAAGGGAAAAAGAAAAAACCTCTCAAACCCTAGGTGCTAGCACTCCCCGGGTATCAAGTGAGTTCGCGGTGTGTATTCGATATAGGACGTTCGCATACTGCAGCGTCTGGTGATTGTTCGGGTTGAACGTACAACAACGCAATCAAAATCGAAGGATTTTGATTACAGCAATCAGAGGTAATTCTTAAACCTTAGATCTTCTTAATCGTTTACTTGGGTCCTCGGGAGGGATTCGTGGATGTTTTCCGCGTTTAGGAGTCCACGAATCCTAACATACCAACCCCCTGGGTGATAGCCTCGAAGCTGGTAAATCCTTTCTTTGTTTTACTCACACTTTTATCAACCCAGCTTCCTACTCCGGTTGGGATGTTTTTTTGAATTTCAAACTTTTGTTTTTCTCTCCGGTGCACCAGGGCTGCTGAAAAAAAAAAAAAAGAACTTACAAACCAAAACGTTGCCTTCTCTTTTTTTTTCCAGAACACTCAAGAAGACTTTTAGAACTGTAAAAGTTCTGTGTATCCACATTTGCAAAACCCAAGCGAAACACATTCCAATTTACCAAAACAACAAAACACTTGGTTTCCAATCAACAATCGGGATGAGCAAATGCTGAGCAAACTATCTACCAAAGTCCAAGGGATCTCCTAGTAAGGAAGATAGGACTTTTGGCCAAAAGTGTCTCAGCCCTCGATTGTCATTTTCTGTCGAGTTTCAAACAAGTAAATCTTGGCCCCTCTCTTATCATTCTTTTTCTCTGTATGTGGGATGGTTTGGAATGGGGTGGTTTATGACCTATTATGTCCTTTCATGAATATAAATTCCTGTTAGATTGGATTTAATTTTGGTGTAGGAGAAAGTATCTAGATGTGTTGACTATGCTATTTGGGTGAAAGCTTGGGTGAAACCGTACTGTTGTGGCTTGAGAATGGTGCTATGGTTGAATGCATGTTCTCTGGGGGCATTTTTGTTGTCTGATAAGAAATATGTTACCCTTGGTTAATGTACAAGGTTGATTATCTTTTGCTCTTATTCTCGTGAGGCATACTTGTTAGCTACTATGGTTTTTGGAGTTTGGCGTCGGCTTTGTGCTGCCAATTTAGGCAACGGTTTTTACCATATGTAGTATTAATGTTAAGTTAATGTTCTATCCTAGGTAATACTATCTATGCTATCAGTACTACTAGTATTATTATAGATTTAGCACTACCATTTTTAATCTCTAATTTGATTCTTCTTGTCGGCATTACTATTACTATTGTTTATGTTAAATATTGTTTTCTACTATCATTATTGTTGAATACTATCAACCTTATTAATTTTAAATGATATTATTATTATTATTATTATTATTATTATTATTATTATTATTATTATTATTATTATTATTATTATTATTATTATTATTATTATTATTATTATTATTATCATTATTATTTATGCTTTATTAATTACTTATTTAATTATTCATTAATCATTTACCTATTTATTATTACTTATTTAATTCCTAAGTACTTATTTATTAATCACCTATTTAAATACTAGTCATTTATTTATTTATTCAATAAGCATTTATTTATTTATTATTTGATCATCTATTTGTTGAATGCTTGGCTAATCGTTGGTTACACATTTAAATTTTTTTTATTAATCATTTATTTATTAGATAAATACTATTTATTTGTTAATTTTTTATTTACTAATTATTTATTTATTAGTTAACCTTTTATTTACTAATTATTTATCTATTTTATTAATTATTTGTTTATTAAACTATTTATTTATTTATTATTTAATTATTAAATATTTATTTATTTATTTAATCATTCATTAATTATTTATTATTTAATTATCTAATTATTAATTAGCTATTTAGTCACTAGAGATTTACATGTTAGTTAATAACTTATTTACTAGATGACCATTCATTAACTAATTTATTAATTTATTATTTGGTTGTTTGCTATTGTCTATGTATGTGAAACCCCAGTCAAAACTAACCTTAGAGTAAGGGGGTTGGAGTGCATATCATATTTATTGCATGTTTAAATATATTTTTATATGATTTTCTGTGCTTTGGATTTAAGTTTTATTGTCTCGAAGGCTTGGTTGTGAGTATTGCTTGAGAAGGGCAAAATGGTAATTTTTTCTTGAGGTGGAAAAAAGAGAGATAGCTTGAGGATTTAATAGGAAAATATTTTTAGAGGGAAAATAAGAACAAAAGTTGTTGTGGTTTAGTGGTTAGAGCCTTAGAATTAATTCTTGAGGTCTTAGGTTCAAATTCCATCATAGGAGCTTTAACTTGGTTAAATTTTATTTTTTCTTGGGAAGTATTATTTTAGGCCTTATGTGCTTGGAGTAGGGTAGAAATGTCATCCTAAGAGAGACATGATAGGAGTATCCTCATCCTACTCTTTTGCCCTGCACAAAATTCCTAAGGGGAATTCATTTCCTCTTGATCCTTAATTTCTCCTATTTCTCAACTCATTAGTTTGTTCAATTTGTTCAAGCCAATTTTATTCCAGAAAAATTCCAGCAATGTACTGTGGCTTTGAAGGTTCAAAATGTCTTAGTAAGAGACATCTTAAGGACTGAAATCATGGAAGAGGGGGAAAGGGATTTCAAGTGAATTAAATTCTTTGGGGAACTTTCTAAAAACTTCACTCTAGCTAAGTTCATTTTCCTTCATGCATGGAATTGAAATTTTCCCAGCTTTGTGTGCCTTTAAGGTGTTGAAATTCTTAGCCATTATTCCCTCCCAAATTCTTCCAGAAAATGGCCCTTTTGATCAGCTTAGAACTTAGATTTTTCTGGCCATTTTCGGACTGCACAAAAGCTGTGCAAAACCAGGAAAATTCCTGGGCAAATTCACAACTTTGGAGGTCCGAAACCAAGCTGTTCTCTTTCAGTTTTTGTTCAGCATATTAGCCATGTTTTTCCTCCCCTTTGACCTCTAAAATCTCCTTCAAACTCCCTGCAACCTGGCTGGAACATGGTAGCCGAAACTGCCCAGAAAATTCTACCAAGTAGCGAAATCCTGTGCAGAAATTTTCCAACCTTGTTTCCTAATTCATCCCAAACCGAAACTCCATCCTTCTTCTACACAAACCACCCTTAAACCTTCAGTAATTGAACTCCATTATCCTCCTCAAGCTTCTGCACAAAAATCCAGTCATGGCTGCCTAAAAGATTTCCAAAAAATTTCTACAAACATGATCTGATTTGGATACCAAAATTCCAACCACCATGATTTAACAACTTTCCATAAAATATACCTCAAACAACCAGACCTTCCCTTCACCATTATACTCAGTATTTTTTGCCACCCTTAGCCTCCCTCAACTAGCATTCATCTAGCCGAAACACTGCCAGCAATTCGACCACGGCAGACTTCCAAAAGCTCTCCCATGATCAAAGATATTCCTAAATATTTAGTTTCCAAATTTGCTTTCCAAAAATATTCTTCAAGGATTTCAACAACTAACCTTTCATTTTCCCTTCCAAACCAGAAAATCAACTACCAAAACCCTTCAAGCAGTCGGCCAACCCTAATTTTTACAGAATTTCGGCAGCCTCCAATCCCAAAAGCTCTCTACTCTCTTCAACTTCAAGAACACATAGCACACTAAGAACACCTACTCCTTCCTTTCACATAATACCTCTCCAAATCACTTCAAACTACTTCTAAAATATCCATATTGAATCTACTCACTGCCGTGAGTCCATCAACACCCTTCTTAACATCAAACTCGAAAATCCAACTTGCTATTTAGGATAAAAAAATCAGAAATTTTGTGAAGGCTCAAGAACAACTTCAAGGTAGGTTTTTTCTAACAACTTCATCTTCTCCAATCTTGATCTCTAATGAATATATGTGCGAATAAACATGCTAATGGTCTCTCTCTCTCTCTCTCTCTCTCTCTCTCTCTCTCTCTCTCTCTCTCTCTCTCTCTCTCTCTCTCTCTCTTGGCCGAATCTCTCACCTTCTTGTCTGGATGGCTTCTTCTCCAATGGCCATGCTTTCTCCACCTTCCTTGGATAGATTTAGGCATCTAGGGGTTGACAACCATTCGAAAATCCTTCAAGATATTCAGCAATCAAGTAACCTCTTTAACCCTTCTTTTAAATTTTAGATTCATGTCTCTAGGATGATGTTGATAGAAGGTAGATTGTAGATAGGGTTTGAGTATATATTATTAAGGTTGAAGCATGAATGTATGTATGAATATGAAGGAGATTGGATTTATGCATGAATGTATTATCTTGGTTAATTGTATGATGATTTGAGATTTAATGCATGTCTCCATGTCATAGGTAGTATTTGTGATGAAGTATGCTAGAGATTATGTCACCTTTGGTGAATAGGATTTATATTTCTGTTGGATTTTTGAAGCCATGATCATATTTATACTAGTAGGGGTTTAGATCATGTGTTGATAAATTTAGATCTATGCTTATATGCATGATTTGGATGATTTGATGAATTGAAGGATTGTATATGTTCATGATTGTGGTTAGCCATAGAAGTATGATCATGATCTAGTTGTCCCTAAGTTAATTTTTATTTCATGAATAAAATATTTAATAATATGATTTTGCTAGTAATTTCGAAAAACCCTAAGAATGGTAGGTTTGGATTATTATATATAATAAGGATATTTTAGTCAAATAAATAATAGCTTTTGCTAGAAAAATAAAATATATATATATATATAGATATTTTATAAAATAATGAAATCAACTAAAACCTTTTATAGAAATAATCATAATTAGTAAAATATTTATTACTAAAAATTTAATTATTATCTTTTAATCAAAACCATTAAAAATTTATTTATTATTTTTCAAGCAAGACTCATTAAATTTATTTTCAACTAATTTTAGTTATCAATTATTTTCTAACAACTAAATTATTAAAAAATCATTAATTTTACCTAATACCACCTAGGACTCTTCATCAAATAAACTCTAAATTTTCTTAGTAAGATTTAAACCATCAACTTATTAGTACTTGTTTCTCAAAACATTAATTATTTTAAATATCAAATTAGGCTTAGCTTATAAACCTATTTATTTATTGTTTGGCCTTAAAGCTTGGGACACTAGGATCATGGTGGAAGTGAGTTGAGTTGTTTTAAATTGAGAAAGTGGATTTTGGCTTGAGTTTGATTGTGGTTTGTATTTGCCCATGTGGGGTTAGGTCAACTATTGGAGACCTTATATTGTAAGCAAAAATCAGGTAAGCTCCTGCATAAAATTTGATTGATGAAACATGTTTATTATGGCAAGCTAAATGTAGAATGCATGGACACTTAGTTTTGCAAGGGCAATTGAGGATTAACTTCTTTCCTATTTTAGACAAACAGTTTATTTGAAAATTAAGAAGCAGATTTACTCAATCTCAAAACTCTTTCCAAACATTGATTTTGACAAAGACTTTGGGAACCCTTAATTGCCATTTTCATGTGGAACAGTGTTTCGTTCATTTTATCCCCAGTGGAAAATGTCGTTGAGTACTCAATAAGGATGAACTACTAGGGCTAGTCCTTGAGGGGTTAGGGTAAGTCTCTCTGTAGGTGGCCACCTCTGAGGGGTGAGTCCTTCCCGGATAGGACGTCAGTCCAGTAGGTCGTACCGGTCCGAGCTAGCAGTGTTCTCTTTCAGTCAAGCGACTGTGTGTTGCTGGAATGGACACCCGGTTGTTGTTTGGGTATAGAGAAGGAGAAGTATCTTGCCCAGTAGGCCGATCACCTACTTTTGTCAGTCTGAACAAAATGTGGCATTCTGACCGGCGGTATGCACAAAGTGTGGCATGCTGACCATGCGGTTATGGGGCCCAACGTGTGGTAACCCATGATCATTTCTTTTGAGTGGTTGAATTTATTGATTATTTATGGTTGGAAAAGCCAAAATACCACTCTTGCTTTTAACTAATGTTTATTGCTTGCCAGTGATCTCTTGTAAAGAATTTTATACTTTGCATTTACGAACTGATTTCTCCTAACACTTAAGCACACACGGACTTACTGAGATTTCTGTCTCACCACCATTTTTACCATGATTTCAGGTCGATCCTGCTGTGGGGATGAGTAGCTAGATATTGCCTGCTTTGGAAGATTTTTTGATAATTTATTTTGTGTAATGTTTTGGGGAGATGAGAGTGGATAAATTTTATTATGGATTTGTTGTTGGTATTCTTGGATTTATTCTTGGATTTATTTTTGGGATGTAATAAATTTTAAGTTCAAGTATCATTTTTATTCCGCTATTTTATTTGTGTGACCTAGTTATAAAGACTCCTTGTCTTTTGGACGGGGCGACATCCCCGGCTCTGGCGGGCCTAGGTAGCGGGGTGTTACAATGTATCTATTAATTATTATTTTAAAGGCATGTCTTATTTAATATCTATTAAATACTTACTAAGCTTATCGTATGTATATACTTGTCTCTTTTTGTTAACTTACAAATTGATTCTTGGATTTTATTTATAGACTATCCTTAACCTGTGTGCTTGTTCAGATAGAGTGAATAGTTGTTTGATTTTGTTATTGAGACAAGGTTGGGGATTGATTTGATGGTTCATATAAGGGACTTTGGAGTGTTATGTTGGTGTGGCTTGTTGGTTATTTTTGGGCTGATAGTAACTTATATCCTGTGATTACCCCGGGCAGGGCTAGGTTGACTTGGTCATCAACTTAGAGGATTATTTTACCTGTTAGAACAAGACGGCGGGTAAGTCCTTGCATAAAGCTGTTTGAAGATCAAAATCGCTTCAGCAAGTCAAAACATGATATATATATATATATATGTGTGTGTGTGTGTGTGTGTGTGTGTGTGTGTGTGTGTGTGTGTGTGTGGATTTGTACTTTAGATGCAATTATGGATAATTTTTCTTTTCTTTTCCATTCAATCAAACAATTTCAAGTTGAACAAGCAATTTTACACAAAATGCTAAACTTTTTCTAAAAATCAACTTTGACAAGAATTTTGTAAACTATAATTGCTCTGTCAAAGAAAACACATTAGATGATTCTTCTTTTCCCAAAAGGGACAAATACAATATTGAGTACCCAATAAGCGTAAACTACTAGGACTAGTCTTTGAAGGGCTAGGATAAGTCACTCAGTAGGTGGCAAACTCTGAGGGGTGAGTCCTTTCTGAATAGTATGTCAGTTTTGTAGGTCATACCGGTCCGAGCTAGCAAGTACAGTCAAGTGGACTATGTATTTTCGGAGTGGACAACCAATAAGTTTGGGTATAGAGATGGAGAAGTATCTCACCCGGTAGGCCGTCCACCTACCTTGTGTCAGAATGCACAAAGTGTGTCATCCTGAACATTCTTTTGTTATGGTGCACAGAGTGCAGTGCCATGTTTATTTCTTTTAAGTGGTTGCTTTTATTTTATACAATGAATGATATTCGAAAGGAAAACATCACTTCTCACTTGTGAAATTTTTTTGAGACTTGCCAACACTTTACCTTTATAAAAGTTTCTCAACATGCATACATGAACTATTTTACCTGAAGCACCCTAAGCACGCACGGGCTTACTGAGATTTATGTCTCACAACCTTTTTATACCATGCTTTCAGGTCGATCCTACTGTGAAGATTATTAATTAATGTTGCCTTTCTTTAAAGATTTATTTTACTTGCATTTCATTGTAAGAGATTCTAGTAGACATTTGTTTATTTTGGGAATTGTTCATGTATTATTTTTTAGTTGTAATAAGTTTAAAGTTGGATCGTTTTTGTCATTTCCTTTGTGAGTCCTAGTTATAAAGACCCCTTATTCTAAGGAGGGGGCAACATCCCCAGCCCAGTCGGGTACGTAAATAGTAGGGTGTTACAAGGTGTCTAATCAACAAGACCCCTTGTAGTATCATTGTGAATAGTGAGAGTTGCACTAATGTGATTAGTGCAAGTTTAGTTGATGAATTAGGCATGAAATGGATTAAACACCCCAAACCCTACAAGCTACAACGGTTGAATGATAGTATAGAATTGAGCCTTAATACACAAATCTTGGTATCTTTTGAGATGGGAAACTACAAATATGATGTGCTATGTGATGTGGTGCCTATACAAGTAGGTCATTTACTCCTAGGAAGGCCTTGGCAATATAATGGAATGTGAAGCATGATGAGAGGAAGAACACTTATTCTATTATCAAAGAGAGCTCCAAATTCATTGTAACCCCCATGCCCCCAAGTGAGGTGATAGGGGCTAAATTGGTCATACTTTACTTAGTTATTTGAGACTCTTTTGTAATACATTTTGTGCAATAACTAGTCATATACTTTCATATTTGAGATTTTACCCTTGGAAAGGTATTTTGGTCAATATTTCAAATTTTTGCGGCAAAACGAAGCAAAACCGTCGCGAAACAGAGCAGAGGCGGCGCCGGCTGTACACTGGTTGCACAAACTTCAAAGTAATGGAAAAATTGTAGAAACATAGTAGAACAGAACCTAAGCGGCGCCAGCTGTAAGGCTGGAACCGGCGCCGGCTGCATTCTGAAACCTATGCGCATAATTCGAAGAAAAATCGACGAACGAGTGCAGAAGTAGAACACAAGCGGCACCGGCTCCGAAGGACCAAGGCGGCGCCGGCTGTGGTCTGTCCTTGAGACAGTGCTGCGATCTTTCTACGCGTTTTTAGAAATTTGAAGAGTTTTAGCAGCTTCCAACTTTTACTCAGCCAAGAACTTTGTACCTACGAGTTTAGGCACCTCTGAAGCCTATAGATGAAAAACACAAGGGAAAAGAGAAGAATTCATTGATAATTATAGAAAATCGCTCAGTCCAAGGAGGAATTCTTCAAGTTCAAGGAGGATTATGCCAGAAGGTCTTCAAATGAAGAAGAATGAGGCTTGTCTATGAGTTCTTTCTTTTACTTTGTTTTCTTTTTCTTGAACAATGATATGTTAATTGTTTTATTGTAATTCAACATTGTTTTAGATATTCATAATTTTTGGAGTTATTTGATCTTTTGATTAATTGGTTATTATTCTTGGTATTTAATTACTTGTGCTTATTATGAGATTAGTTTGTTGATTCTATCCATTAACTTGCTGGACCAAAGGGGGTTGATGGTTGTTTCAATTTATTAATTTCATATTCTGTTGGCAATTAACTTGCTAGACCAAAGGGGGTTGATTGTTTAAGAACTGGTAATTGAAGGTTAATTGATGTCCTCCGAGACCAAGGGTTCATTGATTAATTTCATGCTCTAAATTCGCCGAGACCAAGGGAATTTAATTAAGGATTGTGTTTAATGCATCTTTTGGATGAATTAGTTGAGACGAACCAAGTGATTCTAATTTATCTAGAAGATAGTGATTTCATGGATTGACCATCAAAGTGAGTCTACCTTCATCCTTCATGGTGCCAAGAGAATGATTGGTTATGATAATGGTTAAGTTCTTTAAGATCATGTTTGTCTACACAATGGCTTGAGTACATGATTCTACATCCTTGACATATACATATTTTTATTTTATTTCCTTTTAATTTTCCTTTTAATTTGTTTTTCACTTTGTTGAGTCGGTTAAATAATGAAGGAAAGGTAATTAATGTCTACTTGTTCCTTGAGAATCGACACTCGTTTGAACCCTATGCTCAATTAATGATGAGTATGCTTGCTCATATGTGTGATTTGGGTTTAACGTTTTAATTTAAACTTGATTGGGAATGTGCTTAGTTTTTGTTTGATTTTTTTATACCCAAGTCTAGATACATCAAGTTTTTAGCACCGTTACCGGGGAACAATAGTATGAAAGCTTCAATTTTGTTGATTTAACCATGTAAATATGTAAATATGCAAATATGTATACTTGTCTTTCTGTAAAACGGTGCTATCTTTTGTATTTCGTGTATGTTTGTATAACCTTGTAACCTAACTTAACCAACTAACTTAGATTGTGTTTGAATTACTAACTTTGTAACCTTGTAGTTTTGTTATTTTAACTATTAATTATATATATCTAACTTGCTTCTTGTTTTCTTAGGTATTACTCTTGGTACATGACCCGAAAATCCAACCGCGAGATAGTCGATTTTGACCCTAAAATCGAGAGGACGTTATCAAAAATTTGCCAAACAATTCAAAGGAATCTGATTGTCGAGATGGATGGTGCTCAACAAAACAATGCTAGGAATGATAGGAGAGTTGTGGACGACTTTGTGAAACCCGCAATCTCGGGCACAGGCTCCAGTATCACTAGACCTAGGGTAGATGCAAAAAAATTTGAAATAAAGCCCAATACTATTCAAATGGTATAGAATATGGTTCAATTTGACAGGCTACTGGAAGAGGATCCCAACGCTCACTTAGCTAATTTTCTTGAGATTTGTGATACCTTCAAGATGAATGGTGTTTCTGAAGATGCCATTAAATTACGAATTTTTCCTTTTTCCTTGAGAGATAGAGCTAAATCGTGGTTAAAGTCTTTATCTACAGGTTCCATCACAACTTGGAATGCCCTAGCTAAAAAATTTTTGGCCAAATATTTTCTTCCAGCCAGGACAGCCAAGCTTAGGAATGAAATCTTCACCTTCCAACAACTAGATTCTGAGCCCTTATATGAGAGTTGGGAGAGATTTAAGAAAATGTTAAAAAAATGCCCACACCACGGATTCGAGTTGGGAATGCAAATGCTTATCTTCTTGAATGGCCTTACGTTTGCAACACAGCAAGTGGTGGACTCTTCTGCAGGGGGTTCCGTCAACCATAAGACCCCGGAACAAGTATTTGGGCTTATTGAAAATTTGGCTTCTAATAACTATTCTTGGGGAAGTGCAAGGTCAAAGGCTCGTGTGCAAGGAGTGCACAAAGTAGATGTCGTGGCAGTATTAGAGGCTAAGGTAGACGCCTTAACTCAAAAGATGGAACAGTTGGTGTTGCTTCAAGGCCAAGTGTTAAACGTCAACTGCGATTTCTATGGAGAAGGGCACCCCAATCATGAATGCCAAAAGATGGGGTCACTCCAAGAGACTTCAGAGCAAGTGGCCTTTGCAGGTAATGTTTGGCCAAGTAACAATCCATATAACTCTACTTATAATCCTGGTTGGAGAAATCACCTTAATTTCTCTTGAAGCAATGGGAATCCACCTAGGCAAAGTTCTTTCAACTTTAGAGGTAACCAAAGGAATTCAAACTCCATGAACAACACGGCAACACCTCAAAAACCACCATTGGAAGAATTGATTGGCCAATTGGTAAGTACCACGGAGACTAAGTTCCAAGGAGTCGATGCGACAACAAAGAACCTAGAGGCTTCCATGCGCAATTTAGAGAACCAGATTGGTCAACTAGCCAAACTCATGGGGGATCGTCAAGTAGGGACACTACCAGGGAATACGGAGGAAAATCCACGGGATCACAACCGTGGAAAACCTTGAAGCAGTTCTTTTCTCTTTTCTTTACTTTTCGTTTTGTGTTAAAGACAATTGTTGATTTATAGTATTCTTATTCCGGTGCATTATTCAGCATTCGTGTGTTTTTCTGCATTCTTATTAGTATTAAAAAAAAATTTGGAGAACCGGACAGAACAGAGCCAGCGCCGACTCCAAGAGTTGGGCCGACGCCGGTTCCTGTCGGGGGAAGCATAATTAAAGGGCCATTTTGGCCACTTTTTTTTCAAAACCTCCATTCTCCCTCACAAATCCTCTCAAGCCCACACCAGTTTCACATCCATCAGTGCCCAAAATTTGATTTTCCAACTTCTAAACACCTCCATAACATCTATTGCCTTCTTTTTTGTTGATCCTATGGATCAAACACCTCAAAAGCTTTGATTTTTCACAACAAAATCACATTCAATCCATAAGCAAAGGGAGTAGATTTTCAAGAAAAGCTTGCATCTTTTACTTGCCCATGCATATAAGAGCCTAAAAGTATGAGTTTTATTTCAGTCCTACGGTTAAATTGATGGAGATGATTTTTCTAATTATTGGGACAATTTTGGCTAAAAATTGGGATTTATATACGCTATGATTGTGCATTCTTCCTTGAGCTTCATGAATTGGATTACATTAGGAGTATTGAGCCTTCATTACTTTATTCATGCTTCCAATCATTTGAGAATTCATATAGCTCGGTCTAGAATTATGGCTGTTGGTGATACTTGAATATACTAAATATGCATTATTGATCACATAATACCATGATCCTACCTTCATTCCATTGATCATATTTACTAGCATGCTTTGAGGATATCAGCACAAGTTATGCTCTACAATGAACTTTTACATGCATTGTGCAGGTTGTGTTGAATTGGTTGAAAGTGATTAATTGAATTGAGTGTTAGAGTTGATATACATTAAAGGAGTTTGGGGTTTGTGAATTGTTAGCTTGGTTGAGGGTTGTGTGCACTTTAAGGAATATCTGTGCAGGGGTAGCTATACTCTCTTCAGTCATTAAGCGTACTTGTTCTCTCTTCTTTCTACCCCATTCCTTACTTGACCATGTCTAGAGCAAGGAGTCAGCCTTCTAAAAGGGCGAGAACTTCCTCGTCCTCAGTTCCATCATCCGTTGATCTCTTATCTCTTAGACCTACTGAGTTTGTTGATACTTCTTGTGAGGAATGGTATAGTAGGAGAGCTTCAAATAAGATCATTGTTGAGCGTACTTTCTCACCCATCTTAGATCGGGCACTCAAATTAGGAATGATGTTTAGACGGCTAGGTTGGGGATCGATAATACAGTTGAAAGGGAAGTATTGTCCCGTGCTTGTTAAGGAATTCTATGCTAATATAACCGACAAGGGCAATAAACATCTTCCGCATATTGAAACAAGAGTGAAAGGAGTTCCTATTGTCATTACTCAAAATCAACTAGCTAACCTCCTCCAGGTTTTTGACGATGATACTTGGCAAGGGATTGATGTGATAATTAAAAGATTTTTTCGAACCCAAATTGGGATGTTAGAGGGACGCGAGCAACCCTAGGCTTATATAAGCATAATACCTTCCAAGCTAACAGTTTCTATTCCAACAATGATTTGGCAGCCAACTTTCATGCGCTGGTGTACATGTTTGGGTTTAATGTTGTCCCCCGTGCTAGTAGTTTAAATGAAACTAGGCTTATTGACACTTATATTTTGCACCGGATGATGAACACATTACCTATCCCTCTTGCTCCTTTGATCATCCAATCTATTACGGAGGTTGTTCATCACCGTCTCTCCACAAAAGCCTTTGCTTTTCCCTTGGTTATAATGAAGATTCTAAAGGACTTTAGGGTGAGTCTTGAGGGAGAACTCATGGAGGCTACCACTGAGTATGATATGGTCACTGAGCAAACTCTTATGAGTTGCGGGTACAAATACAGCCCAGAGTTGAAGAAATGGCTCACTCCCTTCGAGGTCCACCATCCCGGTCAGGTAAGGCCACCTACAGTGGAGGAGGAGCAGCCACCACCATCGGCACGTGCTAGAGTTGGCAGTTCTCAGTCCTACTCCCAGACTGACTTTGAGACCACCGTACTAGGGTGCCTTGACCAACAAATGGAGGTGCTCCTACGCTTGCAGGGTACTATAGAAGATATGGCAAGACGGCAAGCTACCATGGAGCAGCAGTTGGCTGAGTTGAGACAACATCCTTCTAGGCCGTATGGTGGTGCAGGCACCTCTACACTCGCTGATGAGGAGGAGGATGAGGATGATGATGCTGCGGAGGACTGATGATGCTTTCTTGCTCACTTTTGTTTTTGTTTTCTTTCTCTTTTCATGTTTTTGTTTTAGTTAGTCTGGCTTTCCTTTTGTTGTATTTTTTTTTTTTCCTTTCTTTTGTTTTTGATATATTTTCTTTTCTAGTTGTTATGCTTTGGTATTTTCTTTTATTTTTTTTTTTAGGTACTTTGATGATGCCTCCCTCTTCAAGCATTCAGCTCTTATATGCCACGATGAATGGAAGTTTGTTTTTCTTATCTCTTCTCCTTTATCTTTTTGGTCCTATGGTATTGTTTCTTCTTGTTACATTTATTTAGCCATTGAGGATAATGTCCAGTTTAAATGTGGGGGAATGGTTTGATTGACAAGTCTTCTATACATATTCTTTAGCCTTCTTGGGAGTAAACAATTTTTTGTGCGAAAATTTTCAAACTTTTCTGATTTTCTGGAGATTTCAAGCTGTATTTTTAGTGCATGTATTTATGATGGATTATAGAGTATATGTTCTAGATCATTTATGGCTGATGCACGACTTTTTGCGCTCACTTGGACAAAGCAGTTCTTGATCAAATTCTTTGCATTATTCTTAAACCTGTTTTTCTCTAAAATTTATAGAGCATTCTAAAACTTACTTGAATACCTCTTGAGGTGAAATAAGAAAGGTAATCATGATTTAACTTAGGGATGACGATAATAGGCCTTCTTTGGATAGTTTGAGCTTTTCAAGCCTACCTATTGTTATATTATCCCTAGTGCCTATTTTGAGCCTAAATTGGTGATTTCTTTCTTGGAAACCCGTTACGATATTTTGTCCATTACTTGTGCTGAGAGTTTATATAATTTCCAAATCTTTATGCTCTTGAAGGATAAAAGTATATGTATGTTGAGGAAAAAATGCAGGGATAGAGATCATGACTTGTTACTTTCAGTCATGAATCAATTACGAGTGGAGCTGGGAAAAGAAAGGAAGTGAAATGGGAAGGAAGAAGTTGAAAAAAATTAAGAAAGAAAAGAGTGTTGAGTTGAAAAAGATGAGAAAGAAGAAAAGAAATGAGAGGAAGTGAAAAGAGAAAACAACAAGCTGCTAAAAAGAAAAGTGAGTGAAAAAGGAAAGAACAGCAGCAGTGAAAACAAAAAAAGGAGTAAAAGAAGAGAGAATTGAAAGAGAATTGGAAAAAAAAAAAAAGGAGCGAAAAGATCACAAAAAGGATGGTGAGTGAACTGTAAACGTAAATCCATATAAAACACTCGACACCATTGTTGGAAAATTGAGTGATCTTGTGAGGAAAAGAGTTAATGATAAGAAAATGAGAAAGAGAAAAAAAGAACAAAGCAGGATTTGCTTGAAATGCATAAGGGTTATTATATAAGGTTATGGTTTGATTGATTCTTGGAATAGGAGAGCAAGAAGAGTTGGGAATTATAGGTTTATTTTAGTTACCCTTTTCTTGCTTACTCTCAATTTTTCTTTGACTTTTGATTTTCCTATATCCTTCGTTTGCTAAGCCGCATTACAAACCTTTAGCCTTATATTACGAGCTTAAAAGTCCTACTTGATCTAAGTAGAATCATGATATGTCTCGGATTAGTGGAGAGAGTGTATGAAAAGTAAACATATGGAATGCATAATCTTTTTGAATTGACTTCTTTCCAATGGTTTGAGAATATTGTGAAGTATTGAGATGGTTCTACTAAGTCGTTTATCACTACATAAGTCTTGCATTGGCTGTGAAAGATTTAGTATCATATGTTTTATATTCATGAATAAAGGAAGCATTGAAGATATGGTTTTGGAATTGATTGAGTGATTTGATTAAAACCTTGTATTTTTCCTACTTGTTCTTGATACTTTGCTTGAGGACAAGTAAAGAGCTAAGTGTGGGGGAATATGATAGGGGCTAAATTGGTCATACTTTGCTTAGTTATTTGAGGCTCTTTTGTAATACATTTTGTGCAATAACTAGTTATATGCTTTCATATTTGAGATTTTACCCTTGGAAAGGTATTTTGGTCATTATTTCAGATTTTTGCGGTAAAACGAAGCAAAACCGTCGCGAAACAGAGCAGAGGCGGCGCCGGCTAGGGCCCTAGAACCGGCGTCGGCTGTACACTGATTGCACGACTTCAAAGCGATAGAAAAATTGTAGAAACAGAGTAGAACATAACCTAAGCGGCGCCGGCTGTAAGGCTGGAACCGGCGCTGGCTGCATTCTGAAACCTATGCGCATAATTCGAAGAAAAATCGACGAACGAGTGCAGAAGTAGAACACAAGCGGCACCGGCTCCGAAGGACCAAGGCGGCGCCGGCTGTGGTCTGTCCTTGAGGCAGTGCTGCGATCTTTCTACGCGTTTTTAGAAATTTAAAGAGTTTTAGCAGCTTCCAACTTTTACTCAGCCAAGAACTTTGTACCTACGAGTTTAGGCACCTCTTAAGCCTATAAATAGATGAAAAACACAAGGGAAAAGAGAAGAATTCATTGATCATTATAGAAAATCGCTCAGTCCAAGGAGGAATTCTTCAAGTTCAAGGAGGATTGTGCCAGAAGGTCTTCAAAGGAAGAAGAATGAGGCTTGTCTATGAGTTCTTTCTTTTACTTTGTTTTCTTTTTCTTGAACAATGATATGTTAATTGTTTTATTGTAATTCAACATTGTCTTAGATATTCATGATTTCTAGAGTTATTTGATCTTTTTATTAATTGGTTATTATTCTTGGTATTCAATTACTTGTGCTTATTACGAGATTGGTTAGTTGATTCTATCCATTAACTTGCTGGACCAAAGGGGGTTGATGGTTATTTCAATTTATTAATTTCATATTCTGTTGGCAATTGACTTGCTAGACCAAAGGGGGTTGATTGTTTAAGAACTGGTAATTGAAGGTTAATTGATGTCCTCCGAGACCAAGGGTTCATTGATTAATTTCATGCTCTAAATTCGCCGAGACCAAGGAAATTTAATTAAGGATTGTGTTTAATGCATCTTTTGGATGAATTAGTTGAGACGGACCAAGTGATTCTAATTTATCTAGAAGATAGTGATTTCATGGATTGACCATCAAAGTGAGTCTACCTTCATCCTTCATGGTGCCAAGAGAATGATTGGTTATGATAATGGTTAAGTTTTTTAAGATCATGTTTGTCTACACAATGGCTTGAGTACATAATTCTACATCCTTGACATATACATATTTTTATTTATTTTTCACTTTGTTGAGTCGGTTAAATAATGAAAGAAGGGTAATTAATGTCTACTTGTTCCTTGAGGATCGACACTCATTTGAACCCTATGCTCAGTTAATGATGAGTACGCTTGCTCATATGTGTGGTTTGGGTTTAACGTTTTAATTTCAACTTGATTGGGAATGTGCTTAGTTTTTGTATGATTTTTTTATACCCAAGTCTGGAAACATCATGAGGCGAACAAAAACCAAAGAATCATGAGGGAAAGAAAAAAAAAAAAAAAAAGAGCACAAGATGCCGAACAAAAATAAGAGTTGGAGGGAAAAGATCAAGAAAGGAAAGAGAAAGAGTTGAAGGGGAGAATGGGAAAACAAGTGCCTTTGACCATTGAGGTAAAAGAAGAGTGAATTATTTTGTTAATAGGAGTGAGATCATTGAGGTAATAGAAGCTAAATAACCAGCTATTCTTCTTCTTTGCAAAGGATCCTATGTTTCTACTAATGAATCTACCTTTTCTTTGCCTAATGAAATTGCAACTATTCTCCAAGAGTTTGATGATGTTTTTCCAACGGAGGTGCTCGGAGGATTGTTACCCGTAAGAGGAATTAAGCATCAAATAGACTTTATGCCCGAAATTGTCATCCCCAACCGACCGGCTGATAGGGGGTAAAATCATCGTTATTTTGCTAGTTATTCGAGGCTAAATTGAGACACTTTTAATACCATAACTAGTCATATTCCTTCCTATTTGATATTTTCTTATAAAAATATTTTTCTATAATTTTATACAAAAATAGGTGAAATTTGGAGCTAATTGTGTAATTTTCCAGCACAAACCCAACACCAAGCCAAGAAGGTAGAGCCGGTGTCGGTCTTACACTGGCATAGCAGAGGAATGCAGAGAAAAAGAATAAAACGGGACAGAGCAATTTCAATTGAAATTGGAAAGGAAAAGGAAGCAATTGGCTTAAATGGCTCATGGCTAAGCAAAGGACAAAAGCAACAATAATAAAAGTCAACAAAAACGGCCAAGATGAAGAGAAAACAAAGAAATAAAGAAGGAGGTTGTACGGGTGGCTTGCTACGGCTCAACAAGCCAACAACAAGAATAAGAGAAAGCTTCAAATAGCAAAAGGAAGAATTAATTTCAGTAGGCCAATGGAAGAGTCAACAATTTCGGCAGCAAAATGGATGGTTTGCAGCTAAATTGAACCGATGCAAGGAAAATGGCTCAATAGAGCCGACGCAACAACAGGAGAATAAAAGGAAATTCGACGGTGGCTTGGGTGGTTCATGGCTCAATTGAGCCGATTGCAACAAGGAAAGCTTCTGTGATTCCGTGTGACTTAATTTCAACATCAATTAATGTCTTCAGTGCAAGAAGACAAAATCAAGTCCAATTCAATTCTCAATTGATCAAATTCAAAGGCGGTGGAATTTCTTTATGTTTCTTGGAATTTTATTAGCAATTTTTCTATTCCTTTTTGGTTTTGGATTTTTAGGTAATTACTTCTTCTTTGCTTATGACTCTTTTAGGAACTTTGTGAGCCTATAAATAAAGGCCAATTTACCTTAGAAAAGGGAGGTGCACAATGTAGAGACTTCGATATATTTTAGAGTGCATCACCAATATTTTCTCGAGAGAAATAATTCAAGGAGGATTGTACAAGAGGGTCTACGAAGGATGAAAAAAGAAGCTTGTCTATGAGTAATTTCTTTTAACTTTGTTTTCTTTTCTTGAATAATGATGTGATAATTATTTTATTCTAATTTGACATTGTTTTAGGTATTCATGATTTTTACAGTTACTTTGATCTTTTGATTAATTGATCGTTATTCTTGGTATTTAATTACTTATGCTAATTACGAGGTTAATTTATTGTTTCTTCTATTAACTTGCTTGAAAAAGGGGTTGATGGTGGTTTCAATTCATTAATTTCTTATTTTTTGTCTCTTAACTTGCTTGAAAAAGGCGTTAATTGGTAATAACTGGGTAATTGAGGTTAATTAATATCTGCCAGAATATGGATTCATTAGTTAGTTTTATATTTTAGGTTTGCCAGAATATGAAAATTTAATCAAGGATTGTGTTTAATGCAGCTTGTGGGTGAATTAGTTGAGACAGAATATGTGATGCTAATTTGTCTAGAAGATAGTGCTTTCATGGATTGAAAAAGAAGTGAATCTATCTTAATCCTTCATGATGCCAAGAGAATGATTAGTTATGATAATGATTGGGTACTTTAAGGTCATATTTGTCAAAATAATGATTTGAGTTACATAATTCTCCATCTTTGACATGTATATATTCTTTTATTTTATTTTATTTTATTTTTATTCTTTTTCACTTTATTGAGTCGGTTAAACAATGAAAGAAAAGTAATTAATGCATACTTGTTCTGTGAAACCCCAGTCAAAACCAACCTTAGAGTAAGGGTGTTGGGATGCATATCATATTTTATTGCATGTTTAAATATATTTTTATATGATTTTATGTGCATTGAATTTGTGTTTTATAGTCTAGAGGGCTTGATTATAGAGTGAGAAGGGCAAAATGGTAATTTTATGTGCAAAATATAAAATATATTTTTATGTGCAAAATAATTTTATGTTTAAATATATTTTTATATGATTTTATGTGCATTGAATTTGTGTTTTATAGTCTAGAGGGCTTGATTATAATTATTGAGTGAGAAGGGCAAAATGGTAATTTTTGCTTGAGGTGAAAAGGGGGAGATAGCTTGAGTATTGAATAGGAAAATATTTTTAGGGAGAAAATAAGATTAAAAGTTATTGTGGTTTAGTGGTTGGAGTTTTGGAATTAATTCTTGAGGTCTTGGGTTCAAATTCCATCATAGGAGCTTCAGCTTGGTTAAATTTTATTTTTGCATGGGAAGTATCATTTTTGGCCTTATGTGTTGGGAGTAGGGTAGAGATGTTGTCCTAAGAAAGATATGATAGGAATATCCAAATCCTACTCCTTTGCTCTACACAAAATTCCTAAGGGGAATTCATTTCCTCTTGATCCTTAATTTTTCCTATTTCTCAACTCATTAGTTTGATCAAATTGTTCTAGCCATTTTCTTTCCAAAAAAAAAATTCAGCAAGGTGTTGTGGCTTTGAAGGTTCAAAATGTCTTAGTAAAAGACATCTTATGGACCGAAGCAATAGAAGAGGGGGAAGGATTTCAAGTGAATTAAATTCTTCTAGTGAACTTTCTAAAAATTCCCTCTAGCTAGGTTCATCTTCCTTCTTGGAATGAACTGAAATTTTCCAGCTTCTTGTGCCTTCAAGGTGTCAAAATTCTTAGCCCTTATTCCCTCCCAAATGCTGCTAGAAAATGGCCTTGTGGATCAGCTTGCAACCTGAATTTTTTTTGGCCATTTTCGGACTGCACAAATGTGGTGCAAAGCCAGTAAAATTCCTGGGCAAATTCGCAGCTTTGGAGGCCCAAAACCAAGCTATTTTCTTTCAGTTTTTGCTCAGCACCTTAGCCATGCTTTTCCTCCCTAAAGAAGGCTAGAAACCAGCCTTGAAATACTCCTAAAACCTCCTTCAAACTCTCTGCAAGCTGGCTGGAAAATGGCAGCTGAAAACTGCCCAGAAATTCCAGCCTTGTGAAAATTCTATGCAGTAATTTTCCAGCTTTGTTTCCTAATTCTACCCTAGCCGAAACTCCATCCTTCTTCTACACAAACCACCCTTAAACCTCCAATAACTGAACTCCATTTTCCTCCCCAAGCTTCTGCACGAAAATCCAGTCATGGCTGCCTAAAAGATTTCCAAAAAAAATCTACAATCATGCCTTGATTTGGATACCAAAATTCCAACCACCATAATTTAACAACTTTCCATAAACTATACCTCAAACAACCAGACCTTCCCTTCACCATTACACACAGTATTTTTGGCCACCTTAAGCCTCCCTCAACCAGCATTCATCTAGCTGAAACACTTCCCAGCAATTCAGCCATGGCAGACTTCCAAAAGCTCTCCCATAATCAAATGTATTCTTGAATATTTAGTTTTCAAATTTGCTTCCTAAAAATATTCTTCAAGGATTTCAACAACTAGCCTTTCCTTTTCCCTTCCAAACCAGAGAATTATCTCCCAAAACCCTACACAAATTCGGCTAGCCCTAATCCCTACAAAATTTTGGCAGCTGCAAAACAAAAGCTCCCAATTCCCTTCAACCATCAGGAACACACAACACACCAAGAACACCTACTCCTTCCTTTCACCTAATACCCATCCAAATCACTTCAAACTTCTTCTAAAATTTCCAGATTGAGTCTACTCACTGTTGTAAGTCCATCAACACCATTTTTAACATCAAACTACAAGATCGAACTTGCTAGTTTGGATCAAAAACCAGAAATTTTGTGAAGGACTCAAGAACACCTTCAAGGTAGGTTTGTTCTAACAACTTCATCTTCTTTAATCGTGATCTCTAATGAATATATATACATACATATATATATATATATATATATAAACATGCTAATGGTCTCTCTCTCTCTCTCTCTCTCTCTCTCTCTCTCTCTCTCTCTCATATGGCCGAATCTCTCTCCTCTTGGTCGAATGGCTTCTTCTCCAATGGCCATACTTCCTTCATCTTCTTTGGACGGATTTAGACATCTAGGAGTTGAGATTCATTCAAAACTCCTTCAAGTTAATCATCAATCAAGTAAGTCCCTTCAACCCTTCTTTTAAATTCTAGATTCATGTCTCTAGGGTGATGTTGAAAAAAGGTGGATTGTGGATAGGATTTGAGTATGTATTGTTGAGATTGAAGCATGAATATATGTACGAATATGAAAGAGATGGGATTTATGAATGAATGGATTATCTTGGTTGATTGTATGATGATTTGAGGTTTAATGCATCTCTCCATGTCATAGGTAGTATTAGTGATGAAGTATGCTAGAGATTATGTCACCTTTGGTAAATAGCATTTATATTCATGTTGGATTATTGAAGCCATGATCATATTTATGCTAGTAGGGGTTTAGATCATGTCTTGATAAATTGAGATCTATGCTTGTATGCATGATTTGGATGATTTGATGAATTAAAGGATTGTATATGTTCATGATTGTGTTTAGCCATAGAAATATGATCATGATCTAGTTGTCCCTAAGCTAATTTTTATTTCATGAATAAAATATTTAATAATAAGATTTTGCTAGTAATTTCGAAAAAAAAAAAAAAACCCTAGGAGGGATAATTTTGGATTATTATATATAATAAGGATATTTTAGTCAAATAAATAATAGCTTTTGCTAAAAAAAATAACATATATAGATATTATATATAAAATGATAATATCAAATAAAGCCTTTTATGGAAATAATCATAATTAGTAAAATATTTATTACTAAAATTTTAATTATTATCTTTTAATCAAAACATATTAAAAATTTATTTATTATCTTTCAAGCAAGATTCATTAAATTTATTTTCAACTAATTTTAGTTATCAATTATTTTCTAACAACTAAATTATTAATAAATCATTATTTTACCTAATTCCACCTAGGACTTTTCATCAAATAAACTCGAAATTATTTTAGCAAGATTTAAACCTTCAACTTATTAGTACCTATTTCCCAAACTCTAATTATTTTAATATCAAACTAGATTTATTTTATAAACCCTTTTATTTATTATCGAGCCTTAAAGCTTGAGACACTAGGGACATAATTGTAGTAAGTTGAGTTAATTTCATTTGTGAAAGTGAATCTTTGGCTTGAGTTTGATTGTGGTTTGTATTTATCCCATGCGGGGTTAGGTCAGCTGTTGGAGACCTTTGTTGTGAGCAAGGATCAAGTAAGCTCCTGCATAAAACCTGTTTGATGAAAAATATTTTTTTTTATGGCAAGCCAAATGTAGAGTGCATGGTCACTCATTTTTGTAAAGGCAATTGAGGATTATTTCCATTCTCATTTCAGACAAATAAATTATTTGTAAATCAAGGGGTGATTTTACTCAAAACCTAAAATTCTTTCTAAAACCAGTTTTGCCCCAAACTTTGGATGACCTTAATTGCCATTTTCAAATGGAACTATATTTTGTTCATTTTTCCCAAGTGGGATATGTTACGTTGACTCAATAAGGGTAGGCTAGTAGTACTAGTTTTGAAGAGCAAAAGTGAGTCTTCTGGCAGGAGGCCACCTCCAGAAGATAAGCTCAACTTAGAGAAACGTCAGTACTACTTATTCATGCCGGTCCGAGCTAGCAGTTTTTATTTCAGTCAAGTGACTGTGTTATGCCGGAATGGACACCCGGTTGTTGTTTGGGTATAGAGAAGGAGGAGTATCTTGCCCAGTAGGCCGATCACCTACTTTTGGTCAGTCTGCACAAAGTGTAGCATTCTGACCGGCGATATGCACAAAGTGTGGCATGCTGACCATCCGGTATGGGGCCCAACGTGTGGTAACCCGTAATCCTTTCTTTCGAGTGGTTGATTTTATAAATTATGTATGGCTGGAGATGCCAAAACACCACTCTTGTTTTTTACTGATGTTTATTGCTTGCCAATGAACTCTTATAAAGAATTTTATACTTTGTATTCACGAACTGTTTTCACTGAACACCCAAAGCACACACGGACTTATTGAGATTTCTGTCTCACCATCATTTTACCATGATTTCAAGTCGATCCTGTTGTCGGGATGAGTTGCTAGTGTTATCTGCCTTGGAAAAGAATGTTGTCTTTTATTTTTATGTTTTGCTTTGGAGAGTTAAGAGTGGATGATTTCATTTATGGATTTGTCTTTCTTTTGGGAATTCTTGAATTTATTCTGGGGTTGTAAGAAATTTTAAGTTAAATTATTTTTTTTATTCCGCCATTTTATTTGTGTGACTTAGTTATAAAGACCCCTTATCCTTTGGATGGGGCGACATCCCCGGCCCCAGGCGGGCCTAGGTAGCGGGGTGTTACATGTTCCTTGAGGATTGATACTCGTTTTAAACCCTATGCTATGCCTAATGATGAGTACGCTTGCTCATATGTGTAATTTGGGGTTAACGTTTTAATTTAACTTGATTGGGAATGTATTTATTTTTATACGATTTTTATACCCAAATTCATACACATCATCGGCCTATAGAACCAATTCAGGGAAGGCCAAGGAACTACAAAAGTAAGTGGAGAAATTACTTGAGAAGCGACATGTGAGAAAGAGGCTAAGCATATGTGCAGTTCTGGATCTCTTGGTTCCTAAGAAGGATGGGACTTTAGAGCATGTGTGTGGATTGTCGTACCATCAACAATATTACGGTTAATGAATTAGATGACTTGCTTGATGAATTATTTGGTGCATGTATTTTCTCTAAAAATTGTTTTGAAATTCAGTTATCACTAAATTAGGATTAGGGAAGGGGATGAGTGGAAAACAGTTTTCAAAACTAAACAAGGATTGTATGAGTACTTGTTATGCCTTTTGAGTTGTCTAATGCTCCTAGCACTTTTATGCATTTAATGCATTGATATGAGCAAGGCATGACCAGCTCCACCAAAAGCTATAGCTGTCAGTGAGGGAACATACCCCTCTCATATACACTCGCAATTATAGGACCAAACTCGTACCACTACAAGGGCTGCCCAACATGCTCTTCCTTTCACGAGAAGGTTCTCCCTCGAACCTTAGGCAATGTTAGCAGGAGTTCCACCTAGGAGTCAAACCCGTGACCTAGCTCTAATACCAAATTATATGAGCAAGGCATGACTAGCTCCACCAAAAGCTATAGCTGTCAGTGGAGGCACATACCCCTCTCATATACACCCGCAATCATAGGATTGGACTCGTACCACCACAAGGGCTACCCAACATACTTCCCAACTCTTCCTAATTCAAAGGATTTAGCTTAACTTGATAAAGTCAACTAAACTCTAAGGAATAAGAAGAAATGACTTTTAGAAGCAATTTATCAAGCACTTGGTAGGTATCAAAGAAAATTCAAGGAATCAAAGGATTCTAAGCAAGGTGATACTAGGAATCGTCCCAAACATAAAGGTCATTCTAAAGAAGGGGGAAGGAAGATAAAGAAAAATAGCACACGGCTCCAAAGGTGAAGCTCCTTTTCAAGAGACTTCAAGGTATATTTCAATATTCCAAGCCAAGGATGAAAAATGTTGTCAAGCAATGGAGAATTAAAGAAGGGCCAAGAAGATCACAGTTTCGACAACAATTGGTATGGAGGGTCAAAGGAGCACAAGAGGGGGCTAAAAAGACAAGAAAAGTAATGTGTGAGGAAAACAGAACACACCTGGCGCTGGGTACAATGGTACACCTGGCGCCAGGTCCATACTGGAATAGAATTGTTCCATTTCTAGAACACACTTGGCACCGGGTCCACTAGTACACCTAGCGCCAGGTCACTTCGGGCACAACCTAATTTTTTTTATTTTTCTTGTTTTGTTTTATTTTGTTCCCAATTTAATTCCCATGACTTTTGACTTCTAATAGGTATATTTTGGACTTACTTAGGAGATAAATGGCTAAGATTACATCTCTTATTTATTAGGTTTAGTTTGTTATATTTATATATATGCCATATTACTCTTGTAATGGTTAGATTTTAGAGACTTAGAATATTTTCGATAGAGAAACCAAATTCTCTCTAGAGGAGAGTGTGTTAGGAGTGATTCCCATTTCAAGAACAAATCAAAGGGCTTAATCCCATATTTGATTCCATTTCTCTAAACTTCAAATGTATAATCTAAATCTCTTTTTGTTGGGTATTTCTCGCGTATCATATACGGTGCAGCAGAAGAATAATAATGAGATACTATCCCAGGATATGCATATGTGTGGAAAACTAGACATATATATATATATATATAACAAAGAAACAAAGATAGCAACTTTTACCTTTCTTTGTTTGTGTGGAAAACAAAACTTCCATTTTTCAAGTATGATAATTATGGCACAATCCAACAATCCTCTTGAAGAATCACCACGAGAGTTGAATATCCAACCACTATAATCATAGTGTGTGATTATCTCTAACAGAAATTCACACGGAGGATTACACTCAAGCACCAAGATTTTCTGTGCTAGCAGACAACAACAATGGTGGTTGGGGTTTTTCTTGTTAAACAAAAACCAGAGAAAGAAGAGGAAGAAGAAGGGTTATGTTCTCCTTGAAGAAGCTCACGAAAGAGAGAGAGTGAAGAGAACAAAAGATCATATCTTTATCCTCTTGTGTGCCTTTTAGTTTTATGTTGTTTTGTTTCATGTGTGCCTCTTGGGTGACCCGAAAAACCTCAACAATAAAACCATATGAGAATTCCAAACAAACAATTGTAATTCTCCAATTGCAATTGGAACCTATCAAATTCTCAGACTTACAAATTGGCCCATAAATTATAACTAATTATAATTTGGCCACATCAACTTCTCTTTCTTGCAATAAACCACACTATGTTATCAAATAACATTTTGAGTATATATTCCTCTTTTGTGTGTGACCTATTAGGTTTCCCGGTTAATTGGTAACGAACATGAATTATTCCAAACGTCTTTGAGATTAATAATCCTATTAATTCTAATCAGGATTGGTTTATTAATTTATCAATTAATAAATCCATATTCCCAGATTATGAGCGGTATCTACAACACATCATGACTACCCAAGAGTCCAGGAAGTCAAGTGGCTTGACATGAAACCCTTCAATAACAAATTACAGTGCAGTTAACTCTTTTCACCTACAATATCTTATTCGGTCTAGAGTACGAAATTAGTGCTAACTTCCTCCAGAATATATATTAATTCTGGCCTGAATATAATTATGCTTGTACCAGGAACCCACTACTCTAGATGTATATCAATTTGAACTGTTTCTAATGTACATACGTCTTGGCTAAGGACTTCTTGAGTAGTAATTCCTACAAGTGGCCGTGAGATATTCACCCTTACAATTAGGAGTGGTGAATCCTTTATTGACCCTCTCAACTACTTTCGTTTACCTCACAATGTACCCAATATCCATCCCATAGGCGGCCCTCGATCAAGCTCCAGAGAATGGAATCAAAGCACAATACTCAGCAAACAAAGTACTTTGAAGATCTCAAGTCTAAGGATACTTGTACGTTTGCTATATTAAGATTATATCACTGGCACTAAATAGTTATCCATATAATTATCTCATAGCTAGGTCATCCAATGAACTTGTTCCACTAACAAGCATCCACGGGTTAACTTTGAATATCCTAATACTCACGGATATGAGAACCCTAATCAAATCAGGAAGTCTTAACACATGCTAGTCTTAACGCATTAATGATGTCCTGTCTCATTAATACTATGACTAGAGACTATTTAAGTACTAACACTATACAGAAAAGTAGGAATCTCATATCATGATCTCTATCATGAATTCCTTAACACAGTGTTGTACTAGGAATTTTATCTAACAATTTTATTACACAAAAGTAATCAAAAGAAACTATAAGATAAATAATGCGTTTTATAAAATAAAATGTGTCATATACAACGTACAAGTGATTGTCTCTAGGGCACAACACTAACACTTTTTCTATTATTGGGTGCTAGTATTTTCTCAAGTGATTTTGATAGGTTGAGTTTTTGGGTGCCTTCAAATCTCATCTTTTTGTTCTAATCTCTTGATAGATTAGGGTATTTAGGTGTTTTGAAGTAAGCTAGATTCACCAAATCTCATTGGGTTAATTACATTTGTATTTAATTCATTTGTGTGTGTGAATTTGGTAAGGAGTTGGGTGACCAACTCTAGGGTTCTTGTTCTTTCAAAAATTAAAAGGCTTCCATGTTACTGTATCAAAGTGGTATCAGAGCAAGATTATTTTGATTTTAATCAATACAACTTTCTTTAGGCAAAAGTAAATTTTTCTTCAAGACCTTGTCAAAATTTTCAGATTTTCGTCACTTATTCTGGGGCTATTTTTGAATACCTAGAACTCAATATTGTGCTATAAACTTGATGTGAAACTGAACTTACATGTTAGGTTTATGATTGGGTAGCTATTTGAGGATTAAAATTGTTGAAATTTTGAAGTTATTTAAGTTGTTTTGCTGCACAAAATTCTGCATATAAGAAATTTCGTAACTAAATTTCTTGCAATCTTTGTGGGTTAAAAACTTGAATTTGTGCCATGGGAATGTTGTGAATTTGATCATATATGATATGTTGGTGTTTGGGAAGTCATTTGATGTCAAAATTTGTTGATTTGGAGTCAAAACCAAGCAGAAATTTGCTAGTCAAAATTGGGTTACGAGGTGCATACAAAGTGTTTGATATATTGCATTAATAACTTGTGATAGCTCATACATAACTATGTCAAGCTTTTATTCATGAACTACATTGTCTTCTAGTATAGTAGATTGTTCTTAGTGAGGTAAATATTTCTTGTAGCCACTATAAAGTTTGTTTCTCTTTGAATTAGTCTTGAGCTTGGGAAGTACTTAAATGAATTGAAAAAGGCATGAGGGTGAGCTCATTGTTGCAAAAGCCAAAGAAGAATGTAAACAAGAGGGTTGAGTGACATTGATTGAGTACTAAACACGTGAGAGAGTGAAGTGAGGAACTTTTATTGTGTGTTTTTCTACTTAAAAATTCCTCTTTTAAAAAAAATGGCTTGGGAGAGTTCATATAATTCATCTTCTATGAGTGCTCAAGGTGAAGAAAGTGATTTCTATGAAATGTCATATTCAAGTAGAGGAGAATGTGATGACTATAATGAGGAAGAATAGGACTATGAAGAATGTGAAGATAATTGTGAATTGTTGTATAATTGTGATATAGAGCAAAGCACTAGTAGAGATGAAAATGGTGGATGTGAAAAGGGAAGAATTGAGCGTATAGATTATGAGAGTGATGGAATACTTGTGGGAGGACCTCCAAAGAGAGCAAATGATAGATTGCAAAACAATTCAAGTAATAGAGTGCAAAAAAAAAAGGAGTATGTGCAAAAGAAAAAGGAGTATAATTGCTCTAATTGTTGGGGAAAAGGTCATTACTTTTACAATTATCCTAATGAACTACAATAGAGGAAGGATAAGTTGCAAGGTAGTAGAAATTTCACCTATAGACACACTAAAGTTACTTATCCCAACAAATTGGCACATATGGGATTTTATGGGGCACAAGGCAGAAAAAGAAGACATGTGAATGGTGAGAAACAACCACAAAGGAGATTAGACCCAAAGCAAACCACTCATGCCAACCCTCTACATAATCAATCAAGAGATATAGGAAATAAGAAACTTGGAGGGGTTGGAATGTGTAGTAAAGGAGGAATGGTGATTGAGCCAATTTGTCCATTGATTGGATTAGCAAGAAGAGATGGGGATACTTGTGAGGGTAAAGAAGGAGACGAGATGCAAAGGGAAAATATTTTCTTTTCAAAGTGTCTTATCAAGAAAAAATCATGTAGTGTGCTTATTGATGGGGGAAGTTGTAAAAATTTGATCAGTACTATATTGGTGGAGGAATTATAGTTAGAAACCTTGAAACACCCTAGTCCCTACAAGCTTCATTAGTTGAATAATTGTGGAAAAGTGAAGGTAAACAAGCAAGTCAAGGATGAATTTGACATGGGGGATACCATGATAAAGTGCTATGTGATGTATATCCCATGCATGTTAGGCATATTTTATTAGGAAGACCTTAGATGTTTGATAGGGATGTAGTCCACAGGGAGAGGGACAACACTTATACTTTGAAGAAAGATGGAAAAAAGTTCACTTTAGTTCCCTTATCCCTTAGTGAGGTTTTGAAAGATCAAAATATATTGGAAGAGAATGAAAAGAAAAAAAGGAAAGAAGAAAGAAGGGAAAAAGATTGAGAGAAAAGAAGAAGAGGTTGGGGACAAAGTGGAGAAAGGGAAAGGAGAAAAAAGAAGACAATAGAATAACCTCTTCAAATTTGAGAGAAAAAAAAACTGAGTGACAAACAAGGAGGTGAGGGGGAAAAAATAGAGTGGAGGTAAAATGAGAAGAAAAATATAGGTAGTGAAAGGAGAAAACAACGAGCATAGCAAAGTTTAAAAGACTACACTTTTGCCTTCACCCAAAATTTCTTATTTGAATTTTTATATAGGTGACCATTCGAGAACGAATCATCACAAAGAAGGGGGAAATAATAGGAATCATCCCAAGTATAAAGGTCATTCTAAAGAAGTGGAAAGGAGGACAAAGAAACAGCACAAGGCTCCATGGGTGAAGTTCCTTTTCAAGAGACTTCAAGATGCATTTCAAGATTCTAAGCCAAGGAAGAAGAAGGTTATCAAACAATGGAGGATTAAAGAAGGACTAAGAAGATCAAAGTTTCGACAATAATTGGCATAGAAGGCCAAAAAAGAACAAGAGGGGGCTGAAAAGACAAGAAAAATAATGTGTGAGGAAAGTAGAACACACCTAGCATCGGGTACACTAGTACACTTGGCGCTAGGTCCACACTGGAATAGAATTTTCCATTTTCAAAACACACCTAGCACCAGGTCCAATAGTACACCTAGTGCCAGGTCATTTCGGGCATAACCCAGTTTTTCTGATTTTTCTTATTTTGTTTTATTTTGTTCCCAATTTAATTCTCATGACTTTTGACTTGTAATAGGTGTATTTAAGACTTATAAGATAAATCGCTGAGATTACATCTCTCATTTGCTAGGTTCTCATTTGCTAGGTTTAGTTTGTTATATTTATATATGCTTTATTACTCTTGTAATGGTTAGATTTTGGAGACTTAGAATATTTTTGATAAAGAAACTAAATTCTCTCTAGAGGAGAGTATGTAGGGGGTGTTCCCATTTCAAGACCAAATCAAATGGCTTAGTCCCACCTTTGATTCCATAGCTCTAAACTTCAAATGGGTCATCTAAATCTCTACTTTATTCTTGGGTGCTAGTATTTTCTCTAGTATTTTTAATAGGTTGAGTTTTTAGGTACCTTCAAATCCTATCATTTTGTTTTAATCTCTTGATAGATTAGGGTATTTAGGTATTTTGAAGTAAGCTAGATTCACCAAATCTCATTGGATTAATTGCATTTGCATTTAATTCATTTGTGTGTGTGAATTTGGTAGGGAGTTGGATGACCAACTCTAGGGTTCCTGTTTTCAAAATAAGAGGCTTCTGCATTTACCGATCATGCATCATGTTCTAAGAGAGTTCATTGAAAAATTTGTTGTTGTGTACTTTTATGATATATTGATATATAGCAAATCATATGTGGATTATTTGAATCATCTTCAATGTATGCTTGTTGCTCTTAGAATGGAGAGATTGTGTGTTAACTTGGAAAAATGCTCTTTTTGTTTGGAGTGGATTATATTCCTTAGGTATGTTGTAAGTGTTAAGGGAATTGAGGTTGATAAGGAGAAAGTGAAAGCTATTCAAGATTGGCCCACTCCTACCACCATTACCTAAGTTCATAGTTTTTATAGGCTATCTAGCTTTTATAGGATATTCATTAAGAACTTTAGTACCCTAGTAGCCCCTCTAACCGATGTGGTGAAGAAAATGGTGGGGATTTAAGTGGGAGAAAGCACAACAACAAGCCATTCAAACCCTTAAGAACAAATTAAGCCAAGCTCCAATTCTCATTCTACCTAATTTTGAAAAGGCATTTGAGATAGAATGTGATGCAAGTGGGGTAGAGATAGATGCGGTTCTAACCCAAGATCAAAAGTCTATTACATATTTTAGTGAAAATTTGTCTGAGGTGACCATCAATTATTCCACATATAATAAAGAACTTTTTAGCTTGTGAAGGACCTTAGAGTATTAGCAACACTACCCATTATCAAGAGAGTTTGTGATCCATACCAACTATGAAACCCTTAAGCACCTCAAAAGCCAACAAAATTTGAACAAGAGGCATGCAAGATGAATAGAGTTTATTGGGACATTTTCTTATGTTATTCAATACAAAAAGGGTAAGAAAAATGTGGTTGCAGATGCACTATCTCGAATGTATGCACTTTTAAACTCTTTGGATGCTAAACTTCTTAGTTTTGAACTTATGAAGGAACTGTATGATAATAATGAGTTTGGGGATATTTTTAATGCTTGTGAGAAATGTGCATTTGCTAAATACTACAGGCATGATAGTTTCTTATTTAGGGAGGCAAAGTTTTATGTACCAAGAGGATCCATTAAGGAATTGCTAGTTAAGGAGGCCCATAGTTAGGGATTAATGGGACATTTTGGTGTTACAAATACCTTAAGTATCCTTAAGGAACATTTCTTTTAGCCAAACATACGAAGAGATGTAGAGAAACACTGTTCTCAATGCAAATCTTGTAGGAAGGCTAAATCTAGATCACTTCTACATGGTTTGTACACTCCTTTACCCATTCCAAATGCTCATCAGATTGATGTTTCAATGGATTTTATCTTGAGATTACCTAGGACTAAAGGGGGTAAGGATTCCATATTTGTAGTTGTTGATAGATTCTTGAAAATGGCTCATTATGTAGCATGTTCCAAGACTAATGATGCTTCCTATATTGTAGATTTATTTTTCAAAGAAGTGGTGAGAATGCATAGGATTGCACAAACTATTGTATCGGATAGGGACACGAAGTTTCTTAGTCATTTTTAAAGAGTCTTATGGAATAAACTTGGCACTAAACTTTTATTTTCCACAATTTGCCACCTTCAAACAGATGGACAAATGGAAGTGGTCAATTAAACACTCACCCAACTCTTAAGGACCATCATAAAAAAGAACTTGAAGAATTGGAAAGAATACTTACCACATGTTGAGTTTGCCTACAATAGGGTCATTCACTCTACTACTTATTCTCCTTTTAAAGTTGTGTATGATTTTAACCCTCTAACTCATTTGGATTTAGTTCCTTTGCCTGTAGGTAAATGAATGAACCTTGATGGAGCCAAGAAGGTGGAATTGGTGAAGACTCTCCATGAAAAGGTGAAGGCAACTATTGTATAATGAAATGAAGATATTGCCCTTAAGTGAAATTAAGGAAGGAAAAATGTGTCATTTGAGCCTAGCAATTAGGTATGTCTGCACTTTTTCAAGGAGAGATCTCCTACTCAAAGAAAAAGTAAGTTAGACCCAAGAGGCGATGGGCCCATCCAAGACATTGCCCAAGTTGGAAATAATGCCTACAATATCGATTTACCCAGTGAGTATAAAGTAAGTGTAACGTTTAACGTTAGTGACTTAACTTCTTTTGATGTAGGTGATGATTCGTGGAAGAATCAACTTCAAGAAGGGGAAGATGATGTGAATCAAGCTAGCCAAGTAGTTCCATCTCAAGAAAATGAGGCAACCTTGCATGGACCAATAACAAGATCAAGGACTAAGAGACTCCAAGGTAATATCCAATTTCTCTTACAACCATATTTGAGGATGAAAGAGATTTGGAAGGATAATAAAGGTAGCCAAGAGCTCAATTTGATAGCCATCCAAGAGAGATCCCAACAACAACTCAAGCCTATGCTAAATGGGGGAGAAAATGAGGAAGAAAATGCTGAAATCCAGCTACTAAAGCTTACCTGGTGCCAAGCCCAGTAAGCTGACGTGGCGCCAGGTGCGTGCTGCCGGCAAAATGCTAGAATTCCAATGTAGATCTAGCACCAGGTCCAGCACCTAAGCCTGGCGCCGAGTCAGGTTGGGCAGGACCCCCTGTTTTCCAATTTTTATGATTTTCTCTTGTTTATTTTGACTTTAAACACTATGTAAAGTTTCTTTAAGGCCTTATTTTGTTTGTGGGCCTTAGTAATCACTTAGTTAAGGTTTTGATAGTATAAATACATCTTTTTGGTGGTTTAACAATACATTCAACTTACTTTATTCAAATTGTAAAAGAGAGTTTTAAGAGGTCTTTACCTCCTTGTTCATCTTGTTCAATACCATACTTATGGCTTAGTCCTCCCTTTGAATGTCTCTAAATCTTTAGATAATCCAATATAGTTTCTCTTGATTGGGTCTTAGTTGCTTTGTTTTTCTAAGGTTTATCTTGAATTCTATTGTTTGGGTACCTATAGTTCTACTTCTTTTATTCTTGATTTCCTTTATTGTGTCAAGGATATTTGGGTGAATTTATAATAGATCTTGCTATGTTTCTTGTGGATTTTTTATGCTTAGTTCTTCAAAGGTTTGCTAGAGAGCAGTTAGATAGTTTTCTTTCTTCATTTTAGCCACAAAATTCCACTATTTGGGTTACAATAGTTGAGCCAAGGGTTTTGCCCATTGTTAGCCATTTTTCCAACAAATTTACCCACACAAGATCATATCATCCCTGCTACACTACAATGTGCTTATTCTTAAATTATCCCTAGTCATGGTATTAATAAGATAGGACATCATTAATACGTTAAGATTATTACGTGTTATACTTCTTGATTTGATCAAGCGGTGGTTCTCATATCTGTGAGTATTGTGATACTCAAAGTTAACACACGGATGCTTGTGATTTAGACAAGTACATTGGATGACCTAACTATGAGATAATCACATGAATAACAATTTAGTGCCAGTGATAGAATCTCATTATAGCAAATGTGCAAGTATCCTTAGACTTGAGAACTCTAAGGTAATTTGTTTTCTAAGCATTGTACTTTGATTCCCATCTCTAAAGTCATTACAAGACCACCTATAGGATAGACATTAGATACAACCTGAAGTAAACAAAAGTAGTTGAGAGGGTTAATAAAGGGTTCACCACTCTTAATACTAGAAGTGAATATCTTATGGCCACTTGTAGAAATAATTACTCAAGAAGTCATTGGCCAAGGTGTCTATGTGCTAGAAATAGTTCTAATTGATACACATGATAAGTAATGGATTCCGAGAACAAGTACTAAAATATTCGGATCAGAATTAATTAATATTCTGGAGGGAGTTGGCACTAATTCTATACTCTAAACCAAATGAGATATTGTGTGGTGAAAGGAATTTATTGCACTGATGTTTCGCTATTAAAAAGTTCATATTAAGCCACTTGGCTTTCTGAACTTTTGGATAGTCATGATGTATTGTTAGATACCGCTCATGATCTGTGAAATATGAATTTCTTAATTAGAGAATTAATAAATTTAATACTAGTTAGAATTAATAAATTAATTCTAATTATTAATTCTATTATGATTGAATTAATTCATAATAGTTATCAAATGACTAGAAAACCTAATAGGCCACACATAATAGAGGAATTGGTACTCAAAATATTATTTGATAACATTATAAGGTTAATTTGTGAGAAGAAATAACATCATGGGACGAATTATAAGTAATTATAATTTCTGGGGCCAAATTGTAATTAGCAATACCATATGGGCTAAATAGCGATTTGGAAATCCTAAGGTCATAATGAAAAGATATGGAAAAAAAAAAAAAAGGAAGAATTCAATTATTTTTTGATCCCTAAAAACGTTTACGAAACAAACAAAAGGCTTACTCCGATTGACTATATATGTCTGTGTGTGTGTGTGGGGGGGGGGGGGGGTTGGGACGAAATAAGATACTGAGTTTTTTTTTTTTTTAAATAAATTGTGGTTTTCTTTTCTTTTCACGAAAGAACACGCACAATAAGCTTTTATTCTTCTTTTCTTTTCGAAGGAAAAATCATTTTTTTTTTTTTTCCTATTCTTCTTTTCGAAAGAAGTTTTTCTCTTCTCTAATAAAATTAATTATAAAGCTACTAAGCATTATTCTACTTGCATAAATTTTGATAGTTCTTGAGTACGTTCTTCGTGTGAATCAATATTAGAGAAATTCTTATTCTTGAAATTTGATAGCTCGATTAGATCAACTTTTAAAGGAAATTCATGCAGAAGAAAAAAATTTAAAAGTTGCGTTTTTTAGATAATTAATTTTTCTTCCCTTCATGATCCGTTTAATTACCTACGAGTGATCATTTGCATGAATTTCGTTTTATTTTTTCACTGCATATAAACTGATTTGCATGATTGAAATCTAATAGATTTCAACAGAACCCCGGGCAAGTCAAAGAAGAAGCCAGCCAAGAGTTTAACTCAAGTTAGTCTACTTCCTATCTTCAAGGAGGTTAGTTGTTGAGGGATAACATATGAGTTTCTCTACAAGTAACCACCCACGTCGCCATTAATGATCCTTAAATAAAGAAAAATAACCACATTTGCCATTTTTTCCATTTTCAGTTATGGAGATGTGACATGGAACTTGGAAACGAAGGAATTTTACCTATAAAAGTTGGAAGATGTACAAAAGAGAGGACACGAAGAAGTCTCTCAAGAGCATATTTTATTATCTAATTTCGTTTGAAAGCTTGTTTTATTATTTTTCTTTATAATTTTTCCTTCAAATTCATGTACTTTTACAACTTTCAATTAATTCCTACCAAGTTTTTCTTTCAAATTTCTATGTGTTTGTGCTCTTGGGGTTATTGTTTTGGTTTTCTTGTTCATTCGTTCTAGTTTACACAATTGTATTTACTTCACTAATTAAGTTTGCTTGAAGGCTTTTTGGAGTGCTCCAAAGAACCCTATTGTTTGATCTTCAACTTCCTACGCGATTTCCCATAAATAATTGTGTAGTGGAAGTTAAAAAGAGTGTAAAATACTTGGCAAATCAAGTGTTATCTTTGGCCAGTCCAAATGCAACTAAATCAATCCGAGTCGTTGACTTTATGGCCAGACAGTGAATTCTAAAAGTCGACAGAAACAAAGAGGGCAATATAAATGGCAAAGAAAGAAAGAAAATAAGGACAAAGAGGAGAAGAGATTGGAAATTTGTGAGGCTTCTTTTAGTGCTTTCTGTTTTATTTAGAAGTATATATTCGTGAATGATATGATTCAATATCTCACAAATTTTATGAATGATATGGCTCAATGTTCCATAAGATTCATGAATGATATAATTAAGTGTAGGGATGAAACAAAAAATTAGGGATTGAGGAGGCAAATCACATAAAAATATATGTTAGAGGACAGAAGACAATGGTTTAACATCTCAAAAAAATTTCAGTGGGGGAAAGATAAAATTTAAAACGATTATACAAAAAAAAAATTTAAGGTTTTAAAGAAAATTTTCTAAATTTAAAATTTTGTTGGTATTTTATTTGTTAAGTGTTTTATAAGATTCATGAATAAATACGACTCAATATTTTGACTTGGTAATTATTGTATATTCAAAAAATAATCTACTTCTTGTAAAACATTGAAAAATACAAAAAAGTTCTTTTCTAGATTGAAATATTTTCGAGGTAAATACGAAGAAAACACAAGAAAGTTATCTCTTAGATTGAAATCTCTTTGAGGTAAAATACAAAGGTATAAGAAAGAAGGGCTACTTTCACATTAGAAAGATAAAAGTTCTTTCTTAGGTTGAAACCTTCTAGAGGAGAATGCAGACTTCAAGAAAGAACAATAACATTTTTGAATAATAGTATTGTGACTTAGTTGAATTTCATAGATGGCATTGCCCATTGTTCTTCCGTTTGCTTGGATGAGAGGCTAACTCCAACTATCTTCAACAAGTATATTTTAGTCGTTTCAAAATATTTAAAAAAAAATTATTTCTTTTTGTCTCTTGTTCTTCAATATTTCGAAGCCAGAATTTGAAAATACTATAATTCCTCCTATTTCTCTCTTGTTCGGAGATTCGGTCGTAAATTACCAACTGCTTCAACTGATCTATCTCAAAAACATTAATGATTAGTTGAATTGCAATCGATTTGTCGGGTGCTAATGACACTGTTTCTTGTAGTGTGCACACACACAGAGACAATTATTTCCCAAGAAAATAATTGATTTTTTTCATTTTTGCCTTTGACCATATTCACCATAGGTATATCTCTAACCAGACTCCCGCATTTGTAGAGGCAATAATGAAAATAAACCGAAAATTTTAGCTCAAGACTTAAAATATACGAAAACATCTATTATCAAACATACATACATAAATAAATAAGAGATTAAAATTTATAACAAATTTTGATATGTATTAAATGATTAATTAATAATATATTATTAAATATACGTAGTTAAATAAATTTTTAACTAAGTGGACGTCCACAGTCAAACCTGATAGATAATATCTACTGACCAAAATCACTTTACCAAAAAGTACATATTTTAATCTTAGATTTACCATAAACAAAAACTTACCCGCTGAATTTTCACGTCCCAATCCTTGTTCAATGTTCTCTTAAACAAAATCCTCGTTCAATTTTAATAGATTGAGCAAATGACTGATGATATCATTAGACTGATTTCGATTCTTTAGAATTATGCATATCTTTTATTTTATTTTTTTATTTATCCCATGATATTACAATGTGAAAATGAATATACAATTTAATTTTTTAATATGTATTTTACCATCAAATTTTGATTTATTGAAATTTTCTTTTCATGATAAGTGAGTAAGGAATAAATTATCACCCCTTTCCTTTGAAATAGAATATGAGACCTTAGTTTAATTTTTATTACCAACAATTAATTAAATGATATATTTCAATAAATGCATATCATTTATTTAAATTCGGTCTCTTTTTCTCTTTCTCATTTTCCTTTCCTTGTTTTATTTTAGTTAGATTATACTTTCTTTGGGTTTTTTGTTTTTTTTATCTTTTCTTTTTGTCAATAAGATACAATGATTTAATTTTTCAATATTTTTCAATGATATTTATGAGATAGTGACAAAATTTTTTTTTTTCCTTTCAATATTCTGATATTGATTTATTATCTCTCTCCTTTTTATCTATTCAAACTTCATATAATTACATTCTTAATATTTCACACTTTTTCTTAACATTCTTCAAAATATTGTCGATATACTTAATTATGAGAATGATAATCATATAAAATATTATAATATATAATATATAATATGAATATAAATCATATATATAGAGAGAGAGAGAGACTGGATAGAACCAAACTTTAACTAAATAGGCCTAATCTATTTCGTTAAACAAATTTTATTTTAAACTAAAATCTGACTTATTTTCTAAACAGACCTTAGGCCAAACTTAAACCATACCAGATCATAAACTCCTGATAAAAATTTGACCTCTTTCTATCCCTAGTAAGAGCCTTAGATTTCCTGGACTAAGGTGTAACCGGAGAATTTGGACAAAGGAATTAGAGCTTTCTTTCTTCTTCTTCTTCTTTTTTTTTTTTTTTTTTTTTTTGTTTTCCAAATGTGTAACACATAACTAGTCGTTTATATATTTTTACTACTTAAGAATAAGGATTTAACCCTTTCTTACATACACTACCTCTAAGCTTCATTTGTTAAGCAAGGTAGGTGCATTCAAAATTTCAAGCTAGAATCAATTATTATTACCTTCTTTTAAGAAAAAAAAAATACAGTTATGATACATCAAATGATGAGATATAAATCGAAAAAAAAAAAAAACTTTTAAGATTTTGAGATACCTTTTTGTTAGAATCAAGTTTAACAAAATACTTAAGATAAATGGCCAAAATACAAGCAAAAACATAATTCAACCCCAAATGAATCATAATATAAAAGTATTTAAAAAATAAATTATATTACAAAAGTTTAATACCCAGATCGCAAGAGGACAGAAAACCGTGGTACCGATCCTCCACTGCTCGAGCCTAGGCCACATAGGTACATTCTTCATAACCTGTCATGCACATTTCACCATTAATTAATTAATTATTTTTAGTTGTTCCGAGAGCTTCAAGTTTGTACCTTAAATTTTCATTCTTTAAAGGATCATAAAATCAAAAAAAAATATTATGAATATCTTAAAATTATTAAAAACTCCATTAATTAGTGGATATGAATTTATGTGAATTATTAGAGAAGATTTTTATGAATGTCCACCATTTAGTGGAGACATAACTAATTAAAATTAGTGGAAGATGATGTATGCCATAATATATTTCACTAATTAGAGTTTTATAAATAGAGTTATTCTCTAAATTTGTAATATAGCATTATCTTGTGAAAGAAAGAGTAATGAAAGAAATATTAGAGAAAATTGTGAGAGAAATTCTTGTGCAAAGAATAGTTAGAGTTTTATTAGTATATATTGTGAAAATTTTATTTTAACACTACCCAAATTTTATAACACGTTATCAGCACGAGTTTCTACCGTTATAAAAGCCAGAAGACTAAGCACGAATTTCTGTCGTTACCAAAGCCAAAAGACAGGTACGCATTTATTAATTTTTATGGCTAACCTCGCTAAATTCGAATTTGTAACCCTTGATATTTCTGGAAAAAATTATATATCATGGGTTCTCGATGTAGAAATGCATCTAAATGCTGAAGGCATTAATGAAACTATTCAAGTAAATAATAGTGCATCTACACAACACAAGGCTAAAGTTTTGATTTTTATTCGTCGTCATCTCGATGAAAATTTGAAAATGAACTATCTTACCGAAAAAAAATTCAGATGTCCTGTGAGTAAATTTTAAAAAAAAATGACCACCTGAAGATGGTCATACTACCCACTGTACGGTATGAATGGTTGCACCTGAGGTTGCAAAATTTTAAAATCGTGAATGAATATAGCTCCGCAATGTATAAAATTACATCTCAATTAAAATTATGCGGAGAAAAAGTGACTGATGAAGATATGTTGGAGAAGACATTCTCCACCTTTCATACCTCGAATATTGTCCTGCAGCAACAATATCGAGAAAAATGGTATATAAAATTTACAAATTTAATTATTCTCTCCTCATTGTAGAGAAAAATAATGAGTTATTATTGAGAAATTATGAAGCCAGACCAACTAGCTCAACAGCACTTCTAGAAGTGAATGCTGTTGGCTCCAGCAGAAGCTATCGTTATAGTCGTGGTCGTAGTTATGGTTGTAAACACGCTCGATATTTTTCCTAGCACAATCATAATTAAACTGTGAGAAATATTGGTCACTTGAAGTGGAACAAAAAAGATAATAAGGGGAAAAAAAGAAATGAAAAAAAAAACATGAGGATATATGTTATAGATGTGGCATGAAAGGTCATTGGTCACGAAACTGTCGTACGGCTAAGCATTTAGTTGAATTGTATCAAGTTTCATTGAAAAATAAAAATGTGGAAGCAAATTTTTCTCAACATCCAATAAATGATGCTGAGGATGATAATATTGATCTTGAAGATCTTAATATCAATATTACCCATATGGATGTATCGAATTTTTTTGAACATCCAGACGGTATGATAGACCATTTAATTAGTGATGACAGTGTTCAGAAGAATTAAAGCCTCACCCTGATATTTTTGTATTTTCATTTTCATTATATTTTACTAAAATTTACGTTTTACATATATATATTTGTGTTCAAATGGTTGTTGTTAATGATGATGTATACATTATTGATAATGGAATTATACACACCATACTAAAAAATGAGAAATATTTTCCTGATATCAAAATGAGAGAAATAAATATTTATACGATAAACGGTAGTGCAAATGTGATTGAGAGCTCCGAAAGAGCTAGTATATTATTGCCTAAAGGAACAACAATTATTATTGATAAGACACTATTTTCCTCAAAATCCAAAAGAAATTTATTAAATTTTAAAGATATCCGCAGAAATGAATATCATATTGAAACAAATGAAGAAAATGGGATTGAGCATCTTTATATTACTCAAATGCATTTGGGTAAGAAATCTATATTAGAAAAACTGTATCTTTTTCTACTGGCCTATATTTTGTAAAAATACGTACAATTAAAATTCATCATCTAGTAAATCAAAAGTTTACTAATCCTATTACTTTTAGCATTTGGCATGATCGGTTGGGTCATCCGGAATCTACTATGATGAGAAGAATCATTGAGAATACACATGGTCATCCTTTAAAAAATAAAAAAGATATTGACATCAGAAAAATTTGCATGTACTGTATGTTCCTTAGGAAAATTAATTGTTAAACCACCACCAGTAAAAGTAGGAACTGAAAGTCCTACATTTTTCGAACGGATTCACGGAGATATTTGTGAACCTATTGATCCACTATGTGGACCGTTCAAATATTTTATGGTCTTAATTGATGCATCATCCCGATGGTTACATGTATGTTTATTATCTACTCGTAACTTGACGTTTACGATATTACTGCTCAAATAATTAAATTACGAGCACAATTTCCTAATTATCACATTAAAAATATCCGTTTGGATAATGTTGGTAAATTTTCATCACATGCTTTTGATGCATATTGTATGTCAATTGGGATTAATGTTAAACATCATATAACTCATGTTCACACACAAAATAGTCTTGCTAAATCTTTGATTAAACAATTACAATTAATTGCTATACCATTATTAATGAAAACAAATCTCCCAACATCTGCTTGGGAACATGATATTTTACATGCTGCAGCACTTGTACGCATAAGACCAACTAGTTATCATAAATTCTCTCATTTGCAATTGACTTTTAGGTCAGAACCAAATATTACTCATTTAAAAATTTTTGGGTGTGCTGTATATGTTCCAATTGTACCAAACCAACGTACAAAGATGGGTCTTCAAAGAAAAAAATGAGATATACGTTGGATATGATTCTCCCTCTATTATCAAGTATGTTGAAACCCTAACAGGAGATGTATTCACAGTAAAATTTGCTAATTGTTATTTTGATGAATCATTATTTCCTAAATTAGGGGGAGAACCAAAACAGTATAAAAAGGATCTTGCTTGGACAACATCATTAAATTATCTTGATCCGCGCATAAGCGTATGTGAACTTAAAATTCAAAAGATAATTCATTTGCAAAGCATTGCAAATCAAATGCCAGATGCTTTTATTGACTCTAGAAGAGTTACAAAATTGCATATTCCAACTATAAATACTCCTATTCGAATTGAAGTTCTAGCAAAACAAAATATTATACATATAGCTGCTGAGTCAAAAACACGCCAGAAACGTGGCCGACCTCTTGATTCTAAAGATAAAAAACCTCGAAAGAAAAGATGATTAAATGATCCAGAAGATCATATTGAAGAAAAGAATGATTAAAATCAAGAGAGAACTGATGACAAAGAACCAGAAGATGAAAGTAACACTCAAATTTCTATCAATTATACCACTTCCGATAGAAGTTGGAATCGGATAGAAACTGTTATTGATAATATATTTGCATACAATATATCTCTTAATGTTACACAAGATAATGATGATCCTGAACTAATATCAGTTGATGAATGTCGGTATAGAAAATATTGACTGTAATGGAAAGATACGATTCAATCGGAATTAGATGCACTGACAAAACGTGAAGTCTTCGGACCTGCAGTCCAAACACCATAAAGTGTGTGAAAATAATGAAATCGTACGATATAAAGTACGGTTAATAGCCTAAGGTTTTTCACAAAGACCAGGTATTGATTATGATAAAACTTATTCTCCTATTGTTGATACTATTACATTTCGATATCTTATCAGTTTGGCAGTACATGAAAAGATAGATATGCGCCTATTAAATGTTGTCACTGCTTACTTGTATGAAAATTTAGAAAATGATGTTTACATGAAAATCCCCGAAGGATTTTATATGCCTGAAACATATAAACATTATCATCGTGAAAATTACTCTATCAAGTTGTAGAAATCATTATATGACCTGAAGCAATCTGGGCGCATGTGGTTTACACGTTTTAGTGAATATTTATTGAAAGTGAGATTTAAAAATGGTCAGGTATGTCCATGCGTTTTTATTAAGAAATCTGGTTCTAAATTTGTGATATTAGCTATATATGTTGATGGTATTAATCTTATTGGAACTCCTAAAGAGCTTCAAGAAATAATTGATTATTTAAAAAGAGAATTTGAAATCAAGGATTTTGATAAAACCAAATTTTGCTTTTGTTTACAAATTGAACATCTAAAAAGTGGAACATTTATTCATCAATCAACATATACAGCAAAAGTGCTAAAAAGATTTTACATGGACAAAGCACATCAATTGAGTATTCCAATGATCGTCCGATCATTAAATGTGGATAAAGATCCTTTCTGACCTTAAGAAAATGATGAAGAACTCCTTGGTCATGAAGTACCATATCTCAGTGCAATTGTAGCATTGATGTATCTTACTAATAATACACGACTTGATATTGTTTTTACTGTTAATTTATTAGCAAGATTTAGTTCTTCACCAACACGACGACATTTGAATGGAATTAAACAAGTATTTCGATATCTCCAAAGTATAATTGATCTCAAATTATTTTATTCAAATAAAATTAGCTCAACATTGATTGGTTATGCAGATGCTGGTTATTTATCTGAATCACATAAAACACGTTCTCAAATGGACTATCTATTTACATGTGAAAATACTGTTATATCATGGCGTTTTACAAAATAATCTATAGCAACTACTTCTTCAAATCATGCTGAAATTATAGTCATTCATGAAGCAAGTCGAAAATGTGTATGGCTAAGATCCATAATTCATTATATTCGAGAAAGTTGTGGATTATCATCGATCAAAGATATTCCAACTCCTCTTTATGAAGACAATACAACTTGCATAACTCAATTACGAGGAAGATATATTAAAGGAGATTAGACAAAACATATTTCACCAAAATTCTTCTTTACTCATGAACTCTAGAAGAAATGTGAAATTGATGTGCTACAAATTCGGTCATGTGACAACCTCGCAAATATTTTCACGAAGACTTTACCGACTGCAACATTTGAGAAGTTGAGATATAAAATTGGTATGTGTCGATTTAAAGATTTAAAAGAATCAACTCATCGAGGGAATAATAAACAGACATATAGAATAATGTATTCTTTTTCCTTCACTAGATTTTTTTTCCCACTGAGTTTTTATCTAATAAGGTTTTAACGAGACATATTCTTTATGTAATGGATGAACATCTAAGGGAGACTGTTATGAATATCTTAAAATTATTGGAAGCTCCATTAATTAGTGGAGGCTCCACTAATTATAGATTTATGTGAATTATTAGAGAAGATTTTTATAGATATCCACCATTTAGTAGAGACACCACTAATTAAGATTAGTGAAAGAAGATATTTGTCATAATGTATTCCACTAATTAGAGCTCTATAAATAGAGTTATTCTCTAAATTTGTAATACATCATTATTTTGTGAAAGAAAGATGAGTGAAAGAAAGATTAAAGAAAATTGTGTGAGAAATTCTTATACAAAGAATAGTTAAAATTTTATTAATATATAGTGTGAAGATTTTATTCTAATACTATCTAAATTTTATAACAAAAAGAAATTTTTTCCCAAAAAAAGAGTTTGATGACTTACTAGGATCAACGGTTGTGATTAGGCCGATACTTAGGAAATCACAATCATAATCGTTGCGGCCCTTTGATTGGAAGTAGGCATTCATGGCGAAAGATGCATGTGATCTCACATTATTGGGCTCAAAACAAGGGCCCCCATCTTGTATGGGCTTACAGTCCACTCCGGACCCACATACGAAGTCTATGTTGGACTGTAACGCTGCATCGCTGGCATCCGCTTTTGGCACACACCATTTCTTATCCTCATTACCCGCAGTCGGTCCTGGAGCCGTAGGCGATACAGGAGCGGGGCCCATTCTCTGCAAAACATTTACATTTCCAACGGTGACTAATCAACTATATAAAACCTAGCAGAGTAAACGATCCTGATTAGCCTCAGCGGCAGCGTAAGTAAGAACTCGGTGGATGATAGGCTCGAAGAAAGGGCGGGAGGGATTTTTTTTTTTTTTTTCAATACAAAGAAGATTATACCTTATTATGCGTTTAAAGGGAGTGACTATTTGGATTATGCGTAATTAGCCAAATATTAATTACTAATTGAAGAACAATTACTATAAATTTTATAACACTAAATAATGTGGAATAGAAGTAGATTTATTACGATTGTTAACAATAATTAATAAAAATTTGCACAATTGAATAGGGGCATTTTGGTAATTTGGTCCATTATACAAAAAGTTTTCCCCTCTCAGAAAAGTTGTCCCAAGGACAACCGACATTCATAGACAAACTACTTAACATAATTACTAAATTAACCTTAAAAATAATTCTAAGTACAGAAAATTGCCTGATTATTGCGGAGAATGCCCACATCGTAGACGGCAGAGAAGTCGGGTCGAAACAACCCAAAGTTTCGCTCCGAGGTTCCGGTCTTGAGATCCTCATTGAACATCGAGAAAATGTACGTTTCAAAGGTCCTGTTGGGCATCAAAGGCATACCCAAACCCGAATTCACATGCTTCACCAGATTAGCATTGTAAGATATCGCATTCTCCAAGCTCACACCCGGCTGACCTGGGTCACCCGCCGACGGCCATCCCGTTTCCGCCACGACAATATCCACGTCTTCGTAACCCAACTTATTCATCGCCGAATACACGGCGTCTAGTTGCGCATCGAACATATTGGTGTAGTTAAATCCGGTTGCACTGTCGAAAATGCCGGAGTTTGGCTTGAACAAAGCGTAGTCCAACGTTCTGTTAGTGAAACCGAAAAACGGGTATGGGCAAACCATGAATGGAGAACCTGTTTGGCGGTGGAACTCCAACATCGGAGCAAAAACGACACGGTCGTACCCACGTCTGAAGCGAGCCGAACTAGGCGGCTCGGAGTGTGACAAAATGCCCATAAAGTGTGGTGTCGATACCTGAATGTCAGTAATTCCGGCGAGTTTTAGGGCAGAGTAAATAGATTTCATGGCGGGAACAAGGTGGGCTCCGAGGTTTTTGTCACCCGAATAAAGGACCTCGTTGCCGACAGCAATCCGCTTGATTTTTGTCTGAGGGTAGAAAGGGAGGACGTTGTTGGCAACCCATGCTTGAGCAGCGTCAGGTTTGCTGACACCTATGAGGTCGCCGTTGGCAACCGAGATGGTGAGGAAGATGTCGGAGTTGGCGAAAGCTCTAAGAATATCTGGGTTGGCGTCAAAGATTTTAACTTTATCTATAGTAGTTTGCTCTTTGATGAAGGCTGCTACTTTTTCAGGAGGAGGAAGGTTGTCCGCGACGGTGCCGTAGTTGACACCGGTAGTGGGCTCCGCCGTGGAACGGTAGAGGAAGAGGAGAAAGAAGTGGAGCAAGAGGAGAATAGCTGGAGAGCTGGAGTGAGGTGACATGTTTTTTTGGGGACACTGCGTAAGTACAAATCGATCGTGGGATTTCGTAGCCGGTAACATAAAAAGGTGGTGCAGAAATTTGTTCTGGTTTTTTATTGCGGCCTGAAAATTTTGAACTGCGGTGGTTGAGTGGAGCCCATGGCCTTGGGTACGCCTACTTCTGGCGATTTGGAAAACAGATCCGAGGACAATGGTGAAACAGATAAAGTATTTCCCGTGAAACGTGGCACGGATTTGTTGCATGGATTCTGGAAACGTGCGGCAATTATTTCAAACTAACGTGGTGCGCACGGAAGTATTGATCATATTATCATTGTTATTGTATAAATAATTTATGTTATTAAAATTAAAATATTATAGCTTTGAAAAATAGGATATTATTTTTTAAATTAAAAAATCTATGATAATATAAGAAATAATAATTATTTAAAGTATCTTAAATATCAAAACGAAAGTAAAATTCCAGCTTAATTTTGGAGAATGAAATTGTGAAATTCAAACTGTGGTAAATTATCAAGTCATGATCTAAATGGATTAAATATGCATTTCTAAATATTAAATTGCTTGAATGAACAGAAATTTTTTACTTTAGATTTGAATATGACAATAAATAAATAGTAGGAGTGTATTTATTAAATTTATCATTGTGTGCAATAACTAAATTGTTAAATTATCCATGGCGTGAAATTGATACGTGCAGCTAAGAAGGAAATCAGCAGATAACTTAGGAATATCTGATTCATTGATTTATCGGTCTTTAGTGATGCCACTGTTTAGCTCAACTTGTGAATGTACAGAGATGTCTTGATACCTTTGAACAATTCAAATAATGTGTTATTGTTTTTTTTGTAAGGACACGTCTTATTATTTTTTATATGGTGAATAGATTCATGTATTTGTGTGGTTCTTTGAATTATTATGTATATTGTTGGTTCTTTGAATTGTTTTTCATGTTCAGTGTTTATTTTGCCTGTATTTATCTATATATTGGTTTTGGTTTTTGTTGTATTTTCATAATTTTCTTGTATCTTAGTTTTTTTTTTTAATTGGGCGATTATTTAAAATGGAATTTTATAATTCGAAATTGTTGAAGTATCAACTTGTTGGAAAGCCCAAGATGTATCCTTTTCTTTCTGAGACGGTTGTTCTTAATTCTATTGATTTATAGGGCGATCGAGTTCATTATCTTATTCCAGATAGAAGGGCTGATACTGTGTGCATTATTTTACGTGAAAGTGATGAGGAATTTTCGGAGTATGTTGAGATATTTGTTCCTTCTTCAAATTGTACGGGGTTGGATGCTGAATTCTGTACGAATTGGTGGCCAGAGACACATAATTGGTGTTTTAGGGATGGAGTTAAGGAATTTCCTTTGAGTATTGTTTTTATCAGTGAAGATTTTCTTACTGCAGATGATTCATTGAGGAAAGTAGATTCCTTTGTGAAATTTTATGATCCTTATGTTCTGGTAGTGGTGGAATCACGTGTTGGTTGAAGTGTTCATAAAGAGGTATTCAAGAATTTTAGTTGTTTGAGGATGAAACTTCGTTGGTTATCTGAGAATACTTTTTTGTTGTATTATGATAAAAGTAAGGTGTTTCTGGAACTTCATACTGGTGATACAGAAGATATTATGGATATTTTTCGTTTGTGTGCAAGTATAGGGTCTTTGCAGGAAGTTGAAAGTAAGCAGATTGTTTTTCAAACTGGAGAAAGTATGGGAAGAAAAAGTGGTGATGATATGTAGGTTTTGTAGAATAGGTTTTTTCCTAGAAAGCATTGTAAAATTTCAGTCACTGTTTTGCTGATATATTTGTGTTTATTTGTTTATTAATAAATTTAATTTTATTTTAACAATATTTTTCAGTTTTCTTTTTTCTTTTTTAAATCAGTTTTGTTAATTATTTATTGCAATTTTAAATACAATATTAAAAGTATGGTTTAAAAAGATAATAATTTACGTTGTTAATAAATTGTTGTTTTTGGTGGAAAGTCAAAGTTTTTTTTTTTTTTGTATATGTGCCCTTTGAATAATAGTTGGGGTTATTTTAGATTTGGCATTAGCTTTGTTTCTCGAGATTTGGAGTACCAGACAATGTGTTTGTTTAGGAAGAGGCGAGATAACGTTTTTGACAGTGAGATACTTTATTGAAGCTCATCAATGTCAAATAGTGTATTCACTATACTTCCTCTATCCCACTCTCCTCTATCTCTCTCGATCTATTCACCGGAGTAGTTTGGGCTAGAATGCCTCCATTTTCATGCCGTCCTTTATGATCTTTGGGCCTTCCCGGTATGAGATATTCCCAGTGCAGGAGCATATTCATGTAGAATACTCTTCATTGGCATGGGTTGGGGTAACCGTTTGAATTAGCGATTTTTCTTCGTGCACGAAATGAGGAAAAGGTTGTGCCTTTTACGGACCATAGGTGAGATTTTGTAACTAGTTTGGTTTTGGGGTTTACTTTTCTGGGGTTGAAGGTAATAGCTTAGAACTTGGAACTCTCTATTTCTTTTTTTTTTTTTTTTGGGTTTTTAGCTGAGGTTTTGAATTAGGGATTTTTCTTCGTGCACGAAATAGAGAAAAGGTTGTGCCTTTTACGGACCATAGGCGAGATTTCGTAGCTATGTTTACTCGTTTGGTGTTGGGGTTTACTTTTCTAGGGTTGAAAGTAATAGCTTAGAACTTGGAACTCTCTATTTTTTTTTTTTTTTTGGGTTTTTTGCTAAGGTTTTGGTTTGTTGAAATAATTATTTGTGGTTCTTTTTTTTAATTTTCTGTAAGTGAATAAGATATGAGATCTTAATTTGTTTACCGAAGATCAGGGTTTAGATTAAGGTTTGGATCTTTTGTTTGGTTTTTTTTTAATTCACAGTCACCATCAGAAAATTTCCCCATCTTTTTCTCCGACTATTTATCCCAAAATCTAGCCAGAATTCAACCTCAATTCAAGATAAATCAAAGTTCAATACTAATTACCAGACACAGATTTTCTTTTGATCTTTCATATTTGTTTTAGTAGGTATGGATTATCACAGTTTATCACAGGAAAACTGCTTTTTCTCTATAGGGTTTCTCTTTATCGTCCGGGTTGACTCGCTCCAATTTGATCTGGAATTGGGTCACACAAAATGCATAGTGGAAGATATTAAGGCGAATTCCATGACTGTGGGCAAATATCACATTGTTAATCCTAATGAAGGCCACTGTCAGGGTACTTGTTCCAAATCTGTTTTTTTTTCCTCTGCAAAGTTTGTGTATTTGAGGCAAAATTTTGTGCAGAATTCAGATGGTAGAATTGGGTTGCGTGTTGATTTACTTGTTTCGAATGTCTTGGGTTGTTTTTGTTTTGTTAGAGATTCTTTTTTTTCGTAAAGTTGACTTCTCTTTTGGGTGTTGAAAGAACCTTAAATCTTGGGGTTTTTTTTAGAAAATATTTTTAACTCAATTTATTAGCTTTTTTTAAGCTATCAACAGATGATATTCCTGGCTTTTTTTGAAATGTTCCATTTCCTCAATCTCTTATTGAGCAGGAGTAGTGCTGCATTAACTTTGGTTGAATATGGAAATGAGGGTGAGAGATGTCTAGTATTGAACTTATATTTATATCTTGCTGTAGGTGACGTCTTCTTATGGGAATAGCTATCACTATGTGGATCATGTGAATTCTGGGTAGTTTGCTTTTCAAGGTTCTGAGTCTGATGACTACATGGCTTGTTTCTTTACAGTGGATGATAAAGCCTCTGTTACTATGACCATTGACTTCGAATGGAAATCTGGTGCTGCTACTAAGGACTGGTCTAGCGTTGCAAAGAAAGGCTCTGTTGAAGTAAGTATCTTCACTGTCGTCCCTTGATGACATAGAATACTTGCAAACTTAAAATTGATATGCAAATTTTTTGATGTAATAGCTTGAAGGATGGTAGAAGTTAGCAATCTTGCTTGGACTTGATCCTGCATTCCTAGCTAAATAGGTTTTTCATTAACTGCAATTAGGAATTCAAAAGCTGTTCAATTACTTAATGGGGATTAAGTAATTGAAAAGCCAATTGTAGTTTAGTCCCTTCTTTGCATAAGTCTGAAGCATTTACTGCTGCAAGTTGGTACATGTGTTCTTTGTTCTAGTAATTGATTGGAGTAGAGTAAAAAATTTTCGTGCACATTTCTTTTGGCTTACTTCATGAATTTTCTAATTGTGGTTCACTTTGCCATGAATGCATTTATCATAGATGATAGCAATGATATTGACATGACAGGTCTAAAATGGAAGACATACAAATGTAAATTTTTCCTATGATGGAAAATACAATAAACCACAAACATTTGCATTTGTGTGGATGTCCATTGTTTGTTCCACTTTTGTTTTGTCTTTTTGCTCTCTGCTGCAGTTATCTGGCATTTTTAAGGTATTTATGCTATGGTGAAATGAATCAAAACACAGAGTTTAAGTAGACTCAAGAGTTTATGTTATCTTGCTGCTATACAAAAATGTAAAAGGAAAAAGAAACCTCAACCATGAACTCAAAATAATAAGAAAGAAACACAACAACCCAATAAGGCAACTAATAAACAGTATTACAGAAAGAAATCTCACCAACAAATTCAACCGGAAACACTGAACATTTCTTTGCAATAGTTACATTCTTGTCTGGCACAGCTACTACAGCATTTGGAACAATGTGCTGAGTTTTATTAAAACCGCCACAAGCTTGTCTCATTAAGCACCTACACAAAAGCCTCAGTCTTATTATAACAGTAACGTGGGCCATATCTTTCTATTTTTAAATTGAAAGAATTCTAACCTACAGAAGTTAGAAGAAACTGGGGAAAGAAACAAAAAACTTACCTGTCCTTTGAAAGGAATTGAAGCCACAATTCTATCAAATGAACTTTGCCTGTCTGTAGTAACCAGAATGAGATAATCTCCACCATCATAGATGTCTCTAACCTTAAAATCAAATACAAATAACGATCCCTATAATAATAATAATAATAATAATAATAATAATAATAATAATAATAATAATAATAATAATAATAATAATAATAATAATAATAATAATAATAATAATAATAATAATAATAATTCCCTTGATGAAATGTATTGCATTATCCACATAGTGGTTGTCTTTCAGAAATAGTGTTCTAATATGGATAGCTTCCAGATACCATATGTGTCGCTCTCTGGCCTCTCAATCCTCCCAACCTCCCACCCATCACACCAGGCCCACTCGTGGCCGTCCCACAAAAGGAAAAAAAAATGGAAAAAAAATGTTGGAAAAGGGAAAGTAGCCCACTTGAATCTAGAAATTGCTAGCCATGTTTACAAAAGAATCCCTTTGCTTCAAGACTTATGGAAAAGTAGAATTCTTACTTGTTGCCTTTCTCTCTGTTTTTGGAGACAGCAGCTTATGAACACCTCAAGATTTGTGTACCTATTTTACTCTCAACAAAATAAACATTTTTCCACCTTTTTTCCCCAAGAAAGGCAACCTTTCTATTTCCTTCCCAGCAATTGCCAACAAATTGAAAACGACACAGAAAAAAAATTAAATCTCATTTTAGGTTTATGAATAGAGGATTATTTGATGATAAGTAATAGCTTAAATTTGTTGCTTTACTCATCCTTATTTCTTTTGAATTCTTTATGATCTAAGATTACCTTGATCTAGGGAGAACAAATACTTGAGAAATTCAATGTGTTATTGTGTTTCCTTGTGGGTGTAAAACAGCTATAATTGTTCACTTGTGGCCTGTTTTGTATGAAATATCCAGGATACATTTTCAAATTGAGTTTTGTCCTTTCCAGGTGGTATATTCTAATGTTTACATGTTGGATAATGATATTGAATGGAAGATGTTGTTGGGAATATGCCCTAGAGTCAATTTGTACTTATACAATTGTCATTATGTTTTATATAATAATATGAGGCTTTCCTTTCCATGAATAGTGAGTTTTGTTTTGTTGGTCATCAAGTACGTGACTTGATAGTAAAACCCTACAATGAATACAATGACTATTCTAAAACTGTCCCTGATCGATTATTATTATTGGAATAATAATAAATTAAGATTAGTATGTTTGTGACTTGATGGCTATGTTTTACTGGCCATGGATATTTGTGATATCGAGTCAAGACATAAATAAATGTTAGAGAACATTGTATTGGACATGACCCATTGTGAGAGTACTTCATGGAATATGTCATAAGTACTTTCTAGCCATAATAATATTGAAAGTCCTTCGACCTAAATTCATCATAGTTTCTTACTTGATAAATTCTATATTTTGATATTGTCTAAAGTTATCTTTAACCAGATAATAAATTAGACTACTGTTGGATATAGAATAAATCAAGGAGAGGAATATGATTGATTGTGAAGGAATTTGTCCCTCTCAGTTATGGGAGAGATATCCATGGGCCCCTTGATAAGTTAGACTGTTAAAAATGCATGGCCGTGCTCAAATATATCAATCTAAGATATTGATATCATTTGTTTGAACAGTCTACTATGAAATCAAGAAATAATTGATTAAGCTTAATAAGGATGACATGCTCCATGCCTTATGCTTAATCTGGATATCGTGTGACCAAAGGACTAAATATAAAATTATGATTTGGTTCAAAGAGATCACCGATCTTCATTTAACCTGGATAGTTATAATGTTTTGCTAGAAACCGCTTATAACTTGTGGGCCATTTAAATACGATTTAGGCACGCTGCCAGTGTTAAATGAACCTATAGGGTCACACAATAAGCGAACTTGTTAGGTTATTTTTCCGGTGACCAGGTTCGATGAATCTGGATGATATCCGGATTATAAGAATCGACTCGGTAAAATAATTAGTTAAATTACCGAGATAATGGCAGAATCTTATCATATCAGTTTTAATTTAATTTGAATTTAAATTAGAATATGATAAGATATGATTAGGGTTGGACTCTAAGAGGTTCGAGGGTTTTTTAAGAAAACCCTAGCCGTCTTTCAATAGCCCAATTTTCCCCGGTTGAGAACATTCGTGCCATTCTCTACCAGATAAAAAAAAACCTCTCAAACCCTAGGCGCTAGCACTCCCCGGGTATCGAGTGAGTTCGCGATGTGTATTCGATAGAGGACGTTCGCATACTGCAGCGTCTGGTGATTGTTCGGGTTGAACGTACAACAGCGCAACCAGAATCGAAGGATTTAGATTACAGCAACCAGAGGTAACTCTTAAAGTTTAGATCTTCTTAATCTTTTACTTGGGTCCTCGGGAGGGATTCGTAGATGTTTTCCGCGTTTAGGAGTCCACGAATCCCAATAGATGTTACCTCTCTTGTCAAAGCTAGATTCATGTATAGAATTTCCTTGGGTGATTGTTAATATTTCTATTGTAATTGTTGAGGGCACAACTGAGGAGCATCCAGAAATTGGCAGTAAAGAAGGGAAGTTTTCTTGATCTTCTTAAGAAATTTTGAGGAAACTGACGCCACATAGAATTTGCTGGTTTTTTGGATGGTTTTTTACTTTATGTTTGTTGTAACTGAGTATTGGTTATTTTGTTTTTGCATTATTGTTATTGAGAGGTTATGATATGAATTTAATAGTTATAGTTAGTTGGTTAGAAGTCATGAACAAAAGCATGTTTGTGTGCTAAGTATATTGGGCGTTAATATAAGCATGATTGGACAACCATTTGGTGTTTTGCGACGATAGTTTACCATCAGAAGCCCACGTATGATGCACATTTCATGGACATGCATATTGGGTTGTCTAGTAAACACATAATTAAATGCAGAATTTTGGAGTGTAGTTTGGTTGAGATTTGTGCCTTTTCTTATGAAAAGTTGTTGTTTGACCTTCTCATTTTAAATGACATTGTAACATAGAGTATACTAAGGATGAATTCATGAATAACCACGTATGATGGACAATATCCTGAAAACAATAAAAGAATTGAATATGTAAATGTGTTTTTAATTGGAGTCTATGGAAGCATAATAGATTTTTGCTGAGTTAGATGTGTTATAAGTTTTGTGGATTTGATTATGTGCTAAGTACATTGGGCGTCAATAGAAGCATGTTTGGGCAACTATTTGGTGTTTTGCGACGATGGTTTACCATCAGAAGCCTACGTATGATGCACATTTTAATTTTAAAACCAACTTGAAGTACTTCATTTTTTTTGTATGGGACATAAATTTTTAAATGTTTTTAGTATTACATAGTTAGGATAAAACATAGTGGTCTGTTCTGTATTTCTGTAGATGTCCATTGTTTGCTTCACTTTTATTTTATTTTTTGTTTTTTTTTGCTCTGTGCTGCAATTTTCTGACATTTTAAAGGAATTTATGCTATGGTGAAATGAATCAAAAAAGAGACTTTAAGTAGAGTTAAGGTATTGCTTTATGAATTATCTCTGTTTGAAATTTTGAGCATTCTAGATTTCTAGGTTTTTGTTGTATTAGATGTTCATTTTGATGTTTAACCTTTAGATGTAATAAACTATGAAAATTTATAAAGTATGAGATTTTCGTGATCAGTTTTAGTTGTGATATGTTATCTAGCTATTAAATTCATTTTGATAATGATTCTGTTTCCATTTACTACTTTAATATTTGATTGTCTTTGGTATCCACAGGAAGAAGAAATTTATGGTAATTGCAAGCGATGGACTTTTGAATGTTCTATTAAAGAAGGGAAGTATTCTTCAGCTTCATAAGAAATTGTTGAGGAATTGGTTGTGTTTTTTGGAAAATATCTTTATAGTACCTCAATTGTGGTCTGTAATAGGCTTTGCATTGGCCAATAGGTCTATAGAAATAGAGGCAGAATTTCGGACTGTAGTTTGGTTGAGAGTTGTGGCTTTTCTTATGAAATGTTGTTGTTTGACTTGCTCATTTTAAGTGACATTGTAACATAGAGTATACTAAGGATGAATTCATGAATAACCACGTATGATGCACAATATCCTGAAAACATTAAAAGACCTTCTAATAGCAAATGAACTACATTGACAATGTGTTCTTATCCGGTATGTTTTCTTATCCGGCATGTGTTTGGAGGCCTGAATGGCAATGTGTTTGGTAAGAGTTTGCTGGCTTTGTGTATGGTTTTGTATGTTATGTTAGCTGTAATGGAGTAATGTTTATTTTGTTTTTGCTTTGTTGTTGAGAGGGTATGTCATGAATTTAATACTTAGGGTTAGTTGCTTAGAAATCATGAACGAAGTCTTAAACAAAAGCATGTTTGTGTGCTAAGTATATTGGGCGTCAATATAAGCATGATTAGGCAACCATTCGGTGTTTTGCGATGATGGTTTACCATCAGAAGCCCACGTATGATGCACAATTCATAGACATGCATATTGGGTTGTCTAGTAAACACATAATTAAGTGCAGAATTTTAGGCTGTAGTTTGGTTGAAATTGTGGCTTTTCTTATGAAATGTTCTTGTTTGACTTGCTTATTGTAAGTGGCATTGTAACATAGAGTATACTAATGATGAATTCATGAAGACAGATTTTGTACGACAAATAGGTATGTAATAACTAGCAGAAATTGAATTAGGTTTGAAAATGGAATTAAGTGTATGTTTTTGCTGCAGCTTTGTGGTCAAAGTCATGAACAAAGCCATGATTGTGTGCTAAGTATATTGGGCGTTAATATAAGCATGATTGGGGAACCATTCGGTGTTTTGTGATGATGGTTTACTATCGAAGCCCACGTATGATGCATAATTTCATGAAAACATTAATAGAATTGAATATGTAAATGTGTTTTTAATTGTAGAGTACGAAATGATAAGGGAATTTTGCTAAGTTAGATGTGTTATAAGGTTTGTGCATTTCGTTATGTGCTAAGTATATTGGGTGTCAATATAAATATACTTGGGCAACCATTCGGTGTTTTGCGACGATGGTCTACCATCAGAAGCTTACGTCTGATGCACAATTCAATTTAAAAACCAACTTCAAGTACTGCATTTTTTTTCTCGGCCAGAAATTTTAAAATGGTTTCAGTGCTGTATACTTAGGATATATTATAGTGCTCTGTTCTGCATTTCTGTGGATGTCTATTGTTTGTTGTACTCTTATTTTTATCTTTTTTGCTCTTTGCTACAGTTTTGTTGCCTTTTTAAGGTATTTGTGGTACACCAAAATGAATCAAAGCACAGACTTTAAGGGGAGTCGAGATAATGCTTTATGTAGGAAATAGAGTCCTGAATGGTAGTGTGTTTGGTAAGAGTTTGCTGGCTTTGTGTATGGTTTTGTATGTTATGTTGGCTGTAATTGAGTAATGTTTATTTTGTTTTTGCTTTGTTGTTGAGAGGGTATGTGATGAATTTAATACTTAGAGTTAGTTGGTTAAAAGTCATGAACAAAGTCTTAAACAAAAGCATGATCGTGTGCTAAGTATATTAGACATCAATATAAGCATGATTTGGGAACCATACGGTGTTTTGCGATGATGGTTTACCATCAGAAGCCCACGTATGATGCACAATTTTATGAAAATATGAATAGAATTGAATATGTAAATTTTTTCTTAGTTGTAGTGTACGAAAGGATAACATATATTACAAACCAAGGGTTCGTATGGCAGATGGCTGTGTAACATCCAGCAAAAATTCAATTGCCTTTGAGTTTAATAGTTACAGATTGTTTTTTATACTTCTATCTGACTAACATTAAATATTGAGGCTGTTGGGGAAAACCTCGTCTGCCATGGTACCTGGTGTAGAATTGGTCTTCTTTGTATCTTGCATTATAGACATAATTAGATAATGAATGCTTTATTAAGGCATGCATAGTATTTGAATATTTATCTGGAATATGAGATTTAAGATAACTTACAATTGCACGTTTTGTAAAGATCTCATGGTAGACAATGTTCTTTGTATAAAATTTGAACTCTGGATCCTGCTCAATGATTAATATTTTCAACCCCTATGGTGTTTTCACTCTTGAAAGTGCGACATAAAGTTGACCATGGCTGAAAACTAGTTTAGGTAGGTATAGTCCAACTGTAGATAATATTTGTCCCTGGCTTTTATTTATTGTCATTGCACAATAGACTTTGATTGGAAATTGTCTCCTTATCAAGGTGAATGGCAGTTTTGTATCAGCCGTGGACACATCTATTTTGGGAATAAGCACTTTTTCCCCAATGTTTGAACCCGAAATGATTCTACCTTCAATTACTCTACTACCTGTCTGTGTTTCTATCAGTCTTGTTCCATTGAATATGCCTTTACTTGGGTTAACATTTCTTAAATGCATGATCGGAATACCTTGTTTTAATCTCAATTTATGTTCTGGAATTCCTGGGAAGCTCAGGCTATTTAAAAACTCCACTGAATATAGCATATCTTCATCCAGCAACTTTCCTGATGCTTTGTCCATTCTATCTACACTTATGTATTCTATTAGCTCACCTTGTACTTTATCACGAATAAAGTCATTCATTTCATTCACTGTTTCATTTCGAGGTGTAAGAATTGCTCCTTCCATCAAATAGTTTGTATTTGTTCATTTCTCTTTGAAGTCTGGCTAAGTGGCCTCAAAAATTGCTTTGACTGGATGTTCAGTAGCATCAATCATATATTCTCTTGGGATTTTGATCCAAGTTGCTTCAGTGTCATCTCCCCGTGTCTTTACATGTTGCAGAGCATTTCCTATTTCTAATAGCTAATTTGCAAATGTTTCTATCTTTTATGCTTCTTCAGTAGTGCAATCATTAACTTGTTGAAGTCTCATATTTTGAGTAAGTGTCAATAGTTCACACTCATACCAAAGATATGAAAAATTGATTGAAGCATGTACTATATCTGCTCGTCCACCTTTTGGAATTACAGAGAGAATTTGTCGAAAATCTCCACCCAAGAGAACAAATTTCCCTCCAAAAGCTTTGTTTTCATTAAATGCTTCTAATCCTCTGAGTATATCTTTCAATGTTGTATCAACTGTTTCAAAGACATGCCTGTTTTTCGAGTGTTTTAAGGTTGTATGAGAAAAATGGTTGTGTTTCATGCATTGATATGTATGTTTTGAATTTAGCATGATGCTTTGTTGTATATGCTCTGGAAACAATAATGAATTTTAGAATATATACATACTTGGAATTTATAGGTGCCTCGTCCCATATTATTAGAACATCTTTTTTAATTAGCTCAGCTAGTTGGGTATTAGCTTTGATTGAGCACGTCGTCTCATCATCAGTTGTTATTGGTATTTTGAATGTACTATGTGTAGTTTTTCCTCTAGGTAACAACGATGAAGCAATGCCTGTAATGACATTTGATAAGAATGACATAAGAATATGTTCATAATACAGATGATAGAAAATTAAATTAAGGATATTAGTAATTACCTGATGAAGCTACAACAAGTACTATTTTTGAATCTGATCTCAACTTGTTGATGATTGCTCTGTAACCAAAGGCTTTCCAATTCCTCCATATCCATATAAGAAGAACAATTTCCCAAGTTTATTTTCTATTGCATTTAGCACAGTATCATATGCATTTAGTTGTTTTGCATTCAGCTTTTTGACCATTGATTCGTGCTCTGTTTTCAAAAGCTCTATGTCATACATCATTTATTCACAAATGTAATTGTTCTCCAGATCTTTCAACATTTCATTTTTTGCAACTGGCATACCTTCTATTTGTTCCAAACTTTTTCCATGCTTCATGAGGAGAACTTCAATTTCTTTTAATGTATAGTTTTTTATTTGTTCCATGGACAAAGTTAAACTTGGGAATTGTGGAAGTTTTCTTTGCCGATGTTCAATATCATCACTAATGGACTCCCAATTGACTTCCCAAAAATTCTTCACATCTAAAACATTGTAGAATAAAAGTATTGTCACAAATAGTTCCCTTAGTTGAGGGCCGGTTGCCCATTGTGAAGCCTCATCTATGGACTCATGCTATTCTTTGTCATTTTGTAAAAGTCCTCTTGCATAACAGGCTACTTTAAAGGATGGATATGTTTTTTCTTTGTAGATTCGTATATCTTCATATGATGTTGGGCCACGAACATGATTCAATAACATTCTCATGTAATATCTCTCTGCTGAAGCTGGATGTACAAATGTAATACGTCCAATACATCTACCCTTTTTTCTTCTTGTTCAAAGTCTTTCTTTCTTTTTCCAAGTATAATGTTGAGGGAATTCAAAATATGTATATTTTCTTGCTTCTGGATCCCTTTTATTGGTTTCAAACCACTCAGTAAACATCGTACGCTTTGCATCTTCACTTTCTGCAATAGTAGGTAGGGAGCTACTATCTCTAAAAATAATACTTTTCTCATTTTCTAAATGAAATCCCAGTCTTTCTACAGCAGGTATTCTGAAATGCACTTCAAATTCATATATTCTCCAGCATGCTTCACATGCTGAAATGTATCTACAGTCTAAAAAAGTTTTCACTTCATTTGCATTTGAATTTTCCTATGTAAAGTTTATGGTAGAAGCACCTTGCACGTGTTCTATGATTACAGTTGTTCTATCAGGGCCTTTATTTATATACTTGAACAAATATTTTATGGCTCTTGATTTATTGCGTGCTTCAACATTGATGTGGCTTCTGTACTTGACCAAAAGATATCGATTATATGGAACAACGTACCTATTGTCAAGTTTGAAACCATTTTTGTCGACAAATATTGATGTGTCTCTTCGTCGGTAGATGCAAAATCCATTTTCATCCAGTGTGGTCATGTTTTGGATTTTCTTTGGAAAATGCTTAGAGCATTGGCCTACAATACAGTTGTCATAATCTTATGTTAGGTAACATTCTTAAAAGTTTTTTGCAATAGTATATTTTATGGTGTTAGGTCAAAATAAATTTACCTTGTATCATGCAAGGTGATGTCTGATACCCAGGTCTATATGGTCCATGCATCATAAATTCAGCTACAACTTTATATCCAATTGGATCTTTAGCTGTATCTGGTATTTCTACAGATATAACTTCATCTATTTCTTTAGATGTCAGTCTCTTTGAAGGTTGACTAATCCATATGATGATATGTGCATATGGAAGGCCACTTTTTTGAAATTCAATGGTGTATACTATTGCAACCAAAGTGATAGGTACATGAGATATTTGTAGTATTGCAAATGGCAAATGGATTCTGAAGCTATGAAAATATACTTGCATCAACTTGTCCAAATATTTTATTCTTTGTAATGTCTTCAATCATTTCTTCGAGTTTTATTTTAAAGACATGGACTTCAATAGCTGGTCTATTTTCTGCTCTTTCTTAAGGTAGTTCTTGTATCATTTCTTGAATTTCTGGCCAATTTGGGTTTGTTGTAAATGTAATGAAGAAATCTGGATTTCCAAAAATTCTGCACAATGCCATTGCATCTTGATAGTTCTGAGCTATGTATTGAGGACCACCAGTGAAAGAAGAAGGTAAAATATTTCTTTAGCCCATTTGTGTAGAATCTGTATCTCCCTTTTGAACTGCATCAAATACATTTCTGTATAATTCCATTCGTAACTTCCCCTGGTGGCCTTTGATCCATTGAAGTCGTGTTTGCTCAATTCCTGTATAAGCATCAACAAAAAATTGTTGAAATAATCTTCCAGACGGCAATAATGTATTTCCTTCTATTCTTCTATATTGTAATATGTACGCATAGTACTCCCGTATTATCATATATTGCCTTTTACCATAACGTTGTCCAGTAGATTTGACATATGGAATCTGAGGATGAAATCCGTCTTCACCATAAGGAAATAACAAAGGATACTGTAATGCCATGAAGTATGGATGTAGGTAACTAATTCTTTGTAGTATACCTGACGTCATTTCAACAATAATGTCTCTGTCCTTGGTTACATGATTTATATTTCCAACTATGAGAGCTGCTATTTCTAATGCTGTTGGTGGTTGGTACTGCCTGCTGTTTAAAGTCCTACTATGGAAGAGCTTAATTTTGAAGTCACCTATGTTGGAATTCTTATGCCTGTCTCGAGCAATTCTGAACACTTTGATCAATTCATTTTGTTCATCAATCATATGAATCAATTGCTGGAAAATTGCTGCATTCAAGTTATTGTTTGTATTTCTTTGATTCACTGCTTTTAGTCTATTATGCACTTCATTTACAGTATCATGAAAATACAGCTGGATAAAGTGTGCATCTTTTCCACTTTCTGGAATTAAAGAACCAAGCCTATGATAATTTTCACCATTTATCCGATAGATGTATGGTCCAGAGTGTTGATTGATTTGCTCATCAACTTTTGCACCCATAGATGTCATTGAGAATATTAAGTTATATGCTCTGATATTTTCCAAGAAAGGTATGGAATGATCAAGTACATTATAAGAAAGCAGGGAATTAAGGGGTTCTGGAGCAAACCTTCTTGTTGGCAAATGAATTTTTCCCTACCTACAACATAATTTATATCTTGGATGTGTTCTTTTCGAATTCTCTTTTATTTTTTCGCACTCCCAAAATATTGCTTGACAAAATTGACATTGATATTCAGCTTTTCCATAGTAAGAACTTGTGTTCAGTTCAGAATCTATGAACAATGGAATTGATTTAATGTTAGGAAATAGTGCTACATACATGAACTATGAACTTAAAGAATGATATGTTAGAATTCGTACCTGACACAGGTATGGTTGGTTTTTCCTGTGAAACTCTGTTATTTTTAACAGAACATTTTCTCTTCGAATTTATGATGTTTTTGCATTCTTTTCTTCTTCTCCTTGCATATTCTATTATATGGAAAAACACTCGGAAAAGGGAATCAGTTATATGTCAAATAAACCATGTAACAAAATTAAATTGCTAATTCTTACTAACTATGGATTCAGATTTATTATTAAATTATTTTGATTGTCCTAAAATAAGAACTTGTGTAATGAGTAACATATATTACCTGATGAAATAATGTTAGAATTACTGTTTGAACTGCTATTAATTGTTGAACCAAGATGTTTTTCAATACGCCTTTTTCTCTTGTTTTTTAGAATTTGAGCATGTTCCTTTCTTTTTGTTTTTGCCATTTCTATGAGAATGATTCATTGTATGTAAATTGTCAATGATATATGATAACTAATACAACTGAAAAATGAATTATGAAATGCTTTATGACCATTTCAATTACCTTTTTTGATATTATGACTGCCAGCATAATTGTAATGATGAATGTTCATTGTTGAATGCTGTTGGTTGCTGGTATGGATGGTTGTGCTGTGGTCCATTGGCGTATGATCTACTGTAGTTGATTCAATGTTGGTGTTAGTTTGTATATGTTCAACTACAAAGATATTGAAATAACATGTTAGCAAATTTCGAAACAATCAATTGAAAAGTATTTTGAAACGATGCTCAAAATTCCATCATATTTCTTCCCAAACCCCAAGTTATGGTATTAATTCTATAGTGATTTGTATCATTTTTTACTATAATAGACATTGCCTAACTTCATGAAAATTGTTCTCTTCTTTGGATATTTTCTCTCTTTTGTCTTTCATAATGGACATGTATCAGAGTTTCCACAGACACACAAATTGCATGCAAATTTGTCAATGGTAGTATTTCTCATGTTCAGAATGTTCATCCAGTTTTTTAAAAATTGAATGGTAAATAGTCATCAGTGCACAACATTTATTTTTTAAAACTTATCATTGTTGTTAACTATATGGAGTTTGATTGTTTCAGTTGGCGTTTTTTGATTCTTTGAAGGGATGATACTCATGTTATCGTTTTCTATGTATCAGTTTGTGTTACAATGAGCGCAACATTGATACTGGGTTTTCTTAAGGGGCAGGAATGTAGGGACATTACTAATCACAGGATGCAAGTTTAAGGCAGTTGTTCTGCAATCCTATGTCTTTGATTCAATAGTAATCATAATGTCATTTTTGTTTTTTTTGGTAAAAGTTTATTTACAGAGATGTATTTATTGCTGAATTACCGTAAGTAATATCTGGATATTGAACAAATACTTTTTACAATAACGTGACTTCGAAATCAGCAGATGCTTTTTCTGTTTTGGAGTTGGTGGAGGGAGTTACCTGCTATAAGAATTGAACATGTTCTTTTTAAACTGCTGTGACTTGCTGAAGCAATTTGTTGTTCAATTGGAGCCGGTGGCTTTCTTTTTCTTCTTGTCATATCTGTTGGATTGTATGCCCTCTTAGACTAGGTTTCTGATGTAAAATCGAATTATTTAATAAAAGAATTTGTTTTCGGAAATTGTTTGTGAATTTACTTTTTGTTTGTGCACGATTTTCGTTTGGAACAGACCCATTGTGTTTAAATAAGTGATCCATGTGAATAGTGGTCTTTCATAGTAAGGTATGGATCACGGGTTATTTAACACATAAACATTTGTTCTTAACCTATTGATGAGACTGGGAACCTCATCATGTTTAGGTTATTATGTTATGAATTCCAAATGGGGAATGGCTTACCTTTAGCCAAGTGGGTAGTCCACTCACTTCATGCAAAAGCGTAATTCCAATACGTAGAACAGGACCTGTAGTAGTAGTTTCTCAAAGTACTATATGGTAGAAACCTAGACTACTACCGCTACGACGATGGACCAGTACTCTACGACTTGAGTATGAGTTGGTGGTCTAGCGAAGGCTGGAAGCATATACTTTGATTTGCTTGTAGTTGAGGTTCTATCATAGGGCCAATATACTTGCATGTTGGGTATGTGTGACTAGTTAGTTAAGACAGGACTTATACAAGATAGTTTACTGCACTATATCGCCCCTTGTGGTTGTTCGAATGGTCTAAATTATCCGGGGCCCCGGGAAACATGACTTGGATGTTTGCTTTAGGGTAGCTCCCTTGGAAAGCGGAAACACTCCAGGAAGTCGTGGATCATTGGACTAGAAGCCTAAGGATGGTAGATGTCATTTAGAGGGGTGTTAGTACACTTCTTCCTCTCTAAATGTACGGCGATGTGTAGAGGGGTATTTTAGTCATTTCACTTGTAGGTCGGAGACTTTGTGAATGCAGCATTGTCCTTGGGGTCAATATTTCCTTATGGTGATATTAGGAAATATTTAAAATGCAAAATACAGCTATTTATATAGCAGGGGTATTTTGGTCATTTTAGCAGCTAAGGCGATGTGTCTTTTTGGTCCTCGAGATAGCCCGTAAGTCCTAACTATTTTTTTGGGATGATGAATTGGTCTCAGTTGAAGAGGATTTTATTTTATTTTATTTTATTTTATTTTATTCAGGAAGTCTAATTTATTATTGGACTGGAATAAAATAAATAAATAAATAAATAAAATAGGAGTTGAGAGAAATTAATTATCTAGTTTATTTGGTTAATTAATTATTCAGGGCCTAGGTCCAGTATGAATAATTAAGAAATTAACACTGGGCTTAAACTAGGGAAATAATTAATGTTTAATTATTTATTGGGTTATTTATGTAGGCCCAAGAAATAAATAATTAAAGATTAATTATTATGGTTCATTTGGGCTCATTAATTATTTATTGGGTTACTTATGTAAGCCCAGAAAATAAATAATTAATATTTATTATTTTGGGCCTTTTGGGTCCAAGAAAAATAATAAATATTTATCTGGCTCAATGGCTTGGACCTTAGGGTTTTTTCCAGAGATGGTTAAGAGGAGTTTAAGGTTAGGCCAAACTGTTTCTCAGGATAACATCCGGATATTTTGAAATCCCGGGGATATGTTTATCAGAGATTGAGAGACCTAATTTTGGCTAAATATAAACAACTCTTTGAAAAGAAAAAAACTCTAATTTTCCTTGGCCAAGGAGACTCTCACGTGAGTCTCTCTCTCTCTCTCTCAAAGTCTCTTCTTCTTCTTCTTCTTGTTTTTCTCTTGTTCTTTGCTAATCAATAGCGAACGAACCAAGGAGAATTGAGACCCTTCCTCTTCACTATAGTGTTCACCGACTAGAGGTTAGGCTGAGGAATATCCCGAGAGCTGGAAAGCTAAGCGTTAATGCAAACAAGACGAAGTCGAAGGCTAGCGGGTGTTCAACCGGAAGCTCCTTCAACTGTGCAAAGCGAGGCGATTCCAGCCATTCAATCTGTTCCTACGCAACCTAGGAGGGTTAAGGAACGCAATGGTATGATCTTCACGCTTCCGCATGGCCTTTATGGCCCGCGTTTAATTTTTTTGGGTCTCTGTTTTTTATCGTCCATGGCTCCCTGTTTTACTGCATTCACCATCAAAGTGGTATCAGAGCCATTGGTTTTGATCAATATAGGGAGCATGGTAGTTAATAAAATGGAGAAGATGATTATACCTGTGATCCTTCGCTGTTTTGGTATGGGATAGATGGTTTTGTAAGCTTCACCGTGAAGCATAGGAGCTACTGTAAATTTTTTTGGCTTTGGTGTTTTAATCGTGTAAACCCAATTTTAATGGGTATAGGCGGTTGTGGTTATGTTTTGGATGAGTTTTCATAAGTAAAAATGTCCAAAGAAGCCAAAAATTTGAGCAAAATATGAAGAAAAGAAGCTCTGCAAATTTTCGCGCGGAAAGAAAGAAAAACGAAGAAGATGCACTGTTCCTAAGCCGCGGGGCCGAGCCGAGCCAATTAAGCCGAGCCGCACTGTTTCTGTTTCATGAGCCGCGTCTTCTGAGCCGCGTGAGCCGAGCCGATACTGTAGCAAATTGAGCCGATGAAAATTGCAGAATTGAAAATGCAATTGCGCGGGCGAGCGGGCGGATTCGGTGCGGGTCACGGAGCGGAGCGGTTTTGCGGGTTGAGGCGGCGCACGATCCGGTGCGCGCGGTGCACAGCGGCCGCGGTGGACCACGAGGCCAAATGGGCCCGGATCCGGTGCGGCCGGTGCAGTGGACCTCCAGTCAAATTTTTATTTATTTTTTTTTTCTTTTTCGTTTTGGGTCCCATACCAGGCGAAGTTAATATTTTTGCAATATTTATATTCTTGGAATATATTTGCATGAAAATATTAGTAAGGGATTTTAGGATTAAACAAGATCATTAATTAATTAATTAATGTGTTTAATTCTATTATTTGGGCACTTAGGTTTAAAAAAATAGAAAAGCATGAAAACGTTTATTGTTTTCTAGCATGCTATTTTTTTATGTACCTATGTGTGCTTTTTCTCAAAGACCAAAGTCTTTGGGAACCTTTTGTTTTGGCAAGGAAAAATATTTTTCTTTAAAAACTAAATGGTTATTTTAATTGGTACAAAAATTAATCCTTAAATATTTTCTCAAAGGATTTAATCCTTGACATAGAAAATATATTGGATTTAGATATTTTTGTAAATTAAAATGGAGAGCCATTTTGTTTTGTTTTGGACTAGAAAAATGATTTTGTCAAATAAACTTGAGACCAAAGTCTCTAGAAAGTTTTAATTGGAAATTTTTGAAATCATTAAGTTTTAACTTATATAAAATTAGTCCATGGAGGAAATCTCTCAAAGGATATAAGCCTTGACATAGAGATTTTATTGGACTTAGATATTTTATTTTTGAGTTAAGAAAAACTTAATGGAAATTTCAAAAGGATATTTTCCGAGAAAACCTTAATTTTAAAAGATTAAGTGGGAGAGGGGTTCCAACGGCCCCACGGCTTCCATCACGGTCCTCATTAGAGATCGTGGATCCCCTCGCGTCACCACTGGGAGTGAACCCGTATAGGATGGGGATACCACAAGGATCTAGATCTAATGGAAGGATGTAATTAATAACCGGGGCACGTACTATGATCGGCCGGCCCACGTTGGAGGTTATAGTGCGAGGTATGTCCATAGGAAATGAGAGGAAACGGCCATCCCACGATGGAGTTATTCTCTAGACCATTACCTAGAAGGGAAATTAATTTGTGGTGGTTAATACACTTAGCTTAGGAAAGCTGTTAATCTTCCCAAGAAGCTATGTCGGTTTTCCTAAGAGCCAAATTATTTTCGGTGCACAAATTTCATTTTGTTTTCACAAACTAATTTCTTTCTTTTATTTTCGATTTTCAGAAATGGTGGGAGGTTCTTTTAGTCCATTGGCCGTTATTCTCGGGGAGAATAAGTTAACGGGTCCAAACTATGTGGATTTGGAAAAGGAACCTGGACATAATACTCACGGTAGGAGTATAAGTATGTCCTTTACGAAACACTGCCCTGTTATCGGGGAAGGTTCCACCGCTGAAGAGCGAGAGGCTGAAAAGGCATGGAAGAAAGGCTGACGAAATGGCACGTTGCTATATGTTAGCTTCCATGTCTAATGTGCTCCGATCAAAACACGAGCACATGGCTTACGCATATGACATAAGTCGATCGTTGGCAACTATGTTCGCGGACAAGAGCCGGCCCGCAAGGCGGGAGGCTCTTCGAACAATTGTAAACACTAAGATGGCTGAGGGAGCATCGGTCCGAGAGCATATGCTCAAGATGATTGCTGCTTTCGAGGAGGCGAGAAATCTTAGGGGCTGTCATTGACCCCGAGAGCCAAGTGGACATGGTTCTCGAATCTCTACCGGGCTCTTTCACTCGGTTCAAGTTAAACTATAACATGAACAAGTTGAACATGAGTTTGAGCGAGCCGATGAAGGAGCTCCGGATGGCGGAGAAGGTCATGAAGCCGCGAGTCTAAGGCCATGATTGCTAAGGCCTCTTCTTCAAGAAGCCGGGCCTAAGCCCGGAAAGTTCAAGAGGAAGAAGGGGAATGCACGACCGGCCCAAGAACCAGCCCAAGGACAAACCAAAGGGCAAGTGCTTCAAGTGTGGAAAGAAGGGACACTGGAAAAAGGAGTGTCCGGATCTTCGAGGCCAAGAAAAACCCCACGGGTAATGTTTACTATCTAGAGTCCATATCAATGGTAGGATCAACTTCCACTTGGATTGTTGATTCGGGAGCCATCGATCATATACGTAACTCCTTACGGGGGTTTAGGAAGATAAGAAGACTTAAGAAGGGCGAACATGGGCTTCGAGTGGGTAATGGAGCACAAGTCCGGGCCCTTGCGGTGGGAGAAGTTGGATCTTATTTTTGATTGTAATAAGATAGTGGTTTTAAAAGACATTTTATATGTACCTGGTTTTCGTCGGAATTTGATTTCGGTTGCAAAACTTATTAATCAAGGATATTCTATATCTTTCCATTACGGTATTTCTATCGGTAGAGATGGAGAAATTTTATGTCTTGGACACATGTATGGAAATTTGTTCTTTTTAAACCCTATTAACAACCAATCAAATAACGCTCTGTACGAACCTTTAACTAAGAAGAGAAAGACCAATATCAATGATTCATACCTTTGGCATCCGAGGTTGGGTCATATTAACTCGACCGGGATTCGGAGGCTAATCCATGATGGGCCTTTGGGCTCATTGAGATTGGAAAGTTGGCCTCGGTGTGAATCTTGCTCGATGGGAAAAATGACCAAAAGGTCTTTTACACCAAAGGCGGATAGAGCGAGGAGGTGTTGAGTCTTGTTCACAGCGATGTGTGCGGTCCATTGTCTACACCAGCTAGGGGAGGTTTTGAGTACTTCATCACGTTCACGGATGATTGTACAAGGTATGGTTACATTTACACGATGAGACGCAAGTCGACTCTTTTGACAAGTTCAAAGAGTTTAAGGAGTGAAGTGGAGCGTCGGACGAGGTAAATTAATCAAAACCTTACGATCGGATCGTGGTGGAGAGTACCTCCTAGGTGAATTCAAGGACTACATGGTACATCATGGGATAGTATCCCGGCTCTGCTGCAGGGAACCCCCGGCAGAACGGAGTAGGCGAGAGAAGGAACGGGACGTTGATGGAAATGGTCCGAAGCATGATGTCTCATGCTACTCTTCCGAGTGTCCTTTTGGGGATATGCCCTGGAAACGGCGGCATATATTACGAACTTGGTGCCTTCCAAGTCGGTACCTAGGACTCCCTATGAGATGTGGATGGGCGTAAGCCAAGTCCGAATCATCTCGGGATTTGGGGGTGTCCGACTTATGTGCTTGATCAAGGGAGACAAGTTGGAACCAAGATCGAAATTATGCTATTTTGTTGGGTATCCAAAAGGGACAAAATGAGGCTACTTTTATCATCCTAAGGAGCGGAAGGTACTAGTCGGTACCAATGCTAGATACTTGGAAGATGATCAAAGTACTTCCACTAAAGGTTCAACGAGGTTGGAGCTGCAGGAGAAGTTATCTATGGAATCAACTTCTGTCGACTCGATTTTGGAACAAGAAGAGGCACGGCCTCAAGAACCTGTACAAATGGAGCCTCGTCGTAGTGGGAGAGTGTCTAGGGTTCCGGATAGATGGACTGGAGAAGCCTTTGAGCTGGTTTCCGACCATCAGGAACAAGACCCCGCTAGGTACGAGGAGGCTATTGCTGATGTCGATGCAAATCTGTGGCATGAAGCAATAAAAGCTGAGATTGAGTCTATGTACCTCAATCAGTTTTGGGATCTTGTAGCTTCACCTGAAGGGATAAAACCCATTGGGTGCAAGTGGGTATACAAGAGGAAGAGAGGAGCGGATGGGAAGGTGGAAACCTTTAAAGCTAGGCTTGTGGCGAAAGGGTATACTCAGAAAGAGCGTATCGACTATGAGGAAACCTTTTCCCCGGTAGCCATGCTTAAATCCATTCGCATCCTCCTTGCCATCGCCTGTCACTATGACTACGAGATATGGCAAATGGATGTCAAGACGGCATTCTTAAATGGCCATCTTAGCGAAGACATCTATATGTCCCAACCGGAAGGCTTCATTGCTGAAGGTCAGGAACACATGGTTTGCAAGCTTAAGAAGTCCATTTATGGACTTAAGCAGGCATCAAGAGCATGGAACATTCGTTTTGATGAGACTGTAAAGTCTTATGGTTTTATTTAAAACGAAGATGAACCATGCGTGTACAGGAAACTTGAAGGCATCAATGTGGTTTTTCTTGTCCTGTATGTGGATGACATTCTACTCATTGGAAATGATGTAGGGACATTGTCATCTACAAAGGTTTGGCTGTCTAGTCAATTCGGTATGAAGGATTTGGGAGAAGCCGGCTACATTCTCGGGATTAGGCTTCTTAGAAATAGGAAGCAGAGAATGTTAGGATTATCCCAAGCGACATACATTGACAAGATGCTGGCCAAGTACAGCATGGACTCATGCAAGGGAGCTCTAATCCCTTGCAGACATGGGTTGTCATTTTCTTCGAAGGACTGTCCTAAGTCTCAAGAAGAAAAGGACAGAATGAGTAGGATTCCCTACGCTTCGGCGGTGGGAAGTCTCATGTACGCCATGTTGTGTACTAGGCCAGATATCTGCTTTGCCGTGGGCTTAGTTAGCGGATATCGGTCAAACCCGGGGGAGGTTCATTGGCAAGGCTGTAAAGCATATTCTCAAGTACCTCAAGGGAACGAGAGATTATATCTTGGTTTACTGGGTGATGATTTGGTTCTGCGGGATACACGGACTCGGACTTCCGGGCGGATAAGGATGAGAGAAAATCCACTAGTGGATATGTCTTCACCTTGTACTGGAGGAGCAATTTCATGGAGGAGTATCAAGCAATCTTGTATTGCTGACTCAACCATGGAAGCTGAGTATGTGGCAGCTTCGGAAGCGTCCAAGGAAGCAAGTCGGCTCCGGAAGTTTCTTTCAGAACTTGGAGTCGTACCACATATGGATAGGCCGGTTGTGATGTATTGCGACAACACTGGAGCAGTGTCGCAATCTAAGGAGCCTCGGAACCACAAGAAGGGAAACACATCGAGAGGAAGTACCACCGATCCGGGATTTCATCCGAGAGACGGGAAGTCGTGGTGGAGCGTATTACCTCGAGAAAACAATCTAGCGAGACCCATTCACCAAGCCTTTGGGTGAGAGAGTCTTCAAGAGACACTTAGACGCCATAGGGGTGGGCACCTATGGACTTACCTAGTCTTAGAGTGCAAGTGGGAGATTGTTGGATTGTATGCCCCCTTAGACTAGGTTTCTGATGTAAAATCGAATTATTTAATAAAAGAATTTGTTTTCGGAAATTGTTTGTGAATTTACTTTTTGTTTGTGCACGATTTTCGTTTGGAACAGACCCATTGTGTTTAAATAAGTGATTCATGTGAATGGTGGTCTTTCACAGTAAGGTATGGATCACGGGTTATTTAACACATAAACATTTGTTCTTAACCTATTGATGAGACTGGGAACCTCATCATGTTTAGGTTATTATGTTATGAATTCTAAATGGGGAATGGCTTACCTTTAGCCGATGGGTAGTCCACTCACTTCATGACATAAGCGTATTTCGAATACGTAGAACGGGACCTGTAGTAGTGGTTTCTCAAAGTACTATATGGTAGAAACCTAGACTACTACCGCTACAGCGTGGACCAGTACTCTACGACTTGAGTATGAGTTGGTGGTCTAGCGAAGCTGGAAGCATATACTTTGATTTGCTGTAGTTGAGGTTCTATCATAGGGCCAATATACTTGCATGTTGGGTATGTGTGACTAGTTAGTTAAGACAGACTTATATAAGATAGTTTCTGCACTATATCGCCCCTTGTGGTTGTCCGAATGGTCTAAATTATCCAGGGCCCTGGGAAACATGACTTGGATGTTTGCTTTAGGGTAGCTCCCTTGGAAAGCGGAAACACTCCAGGAAGTCGTGGATCATTGGACTAGAAGCCTAAGGATGGTAGATGTCATTTAGAGGGGTGTTAGTACACTTCTTCCTCTCTAAATGTACGGCGATGTGTAGAGGGGTATTTTAGTCATTTCACTTGTAGGTCGGAGACTTTGTGAATGCAGCATTGTCCTTGGGGTCAATATTTCCTTATGGTGATATTAGAAAATATTTAAAATGCAAAATACAGCTATTTATATAGCAGGGGTATTTTGGTCATTTTAGCAGCTAAGGCGATGTGTCTTTTTGGTCCTCGGGATAGCCCGTAAGTCCTAACTATTTTTTTGGGATGAGGAATTGGTCTCAGTTGAAGAGGATTTTATTTTATTTTATTTTATTTTATTTTATTCAGGAAGTCTAATTTATTATTGGACTGGAATAAAATAAATAAATAAATAAATAAAATAGGATCTAGTTTATTTGGTTAATTAATTATTCAGGGCCTAGGTCCAGTATGAATAATTAAAAAATTAACTTGGGCTTAAACTAGGGGAAATAATTAATGTTTAATTATTTATTGGGTTATTTATGTAGGCCCAAGAAATAAATAATTAAAGATTAATTATTATGATTCATTTGGGCTCATTAATTATTTATTGGGTTACTTATGTAAGCCCAGAAAATAAATAATTAATATTTATTATTTTGGGCCTTTTGGGTCCAAGAAAAATAATAAATATTTATCTGGCTCAATGGCTTGGACCTTAGGGTTTTTTCCAGAGATGGTTAAGAGGAGTTTAAGGTTAGGCCAAATTGTTTCTCAGGATAACATCCGGATATTTTGAAATCCCGGGGATATGTTTATCAGAGATTGAGAGACCTAATTTTGGCTAAATATAAACAACTCTTTGAAAAGAAAAAAACTCTAATTTTCCTTGGCTAAGGAGACTCTCACGTGAGTCTCTCTCTCTCTCTCAAAGTCTCTTCTTCTTCTTCTTCTTCTTCTTCTTGTTTTTCTCTTGTTCTTTGCTAATCAATAGCGAACGAACCAAGGAGAATTGAGACCCTTCCTCTTCACTATAGTGTTCACCGACTAGAGGTTAGGCTGAGGAATATCCCGAGAGCTGGAAAGCTAAGCGTTAATGCAAACAAGACGAAGTCGAAGGCTAGCGGGTGTTCAACCAGAAGCTCCTTCAACTGTGCAAAGCGAGGCGATTCCAGCCGTTCAATCTGTTCCTACGCAACCTAGGAGGGTTAAGGAACACAAAGGTATGATCTTCACGCTTCCGCATGGCCTTTATGGCCCGCGTTTAATTTTTTTGGGTCTCTGTTTTACTGCATTCACCATCAATATCTTTGTATGATGTTCTAGGGACAAAGTTAACAAAATGATCAGAAACTGCTCTAAAAAATTTGCTTTTGTTGTGCAGCCTTTTTCTAATATTTATATGGTTTGAAAGAAGTTATACGGTATTTGTAGAGGTTTTATTCTTGGCTTTTTGCTCAATAAAAAAACTACCATCATTGGTTGTAATTTTTTTTATTCCCGACCACTATCAGTTTTCTAATGGAAGGGTTCAATGCTACGGATGTTCATTAAAAGTCCACTAATGCAACGAAACATATTATTCTTTTTATTTCCCTTCAAAATAATGAATTGGAAACCATTTTGGCATCTCTGTTAGCAGATTTGATTGATATATATTTCATTAGTGAATATAGGTAATAAGTTGAATTATGCAGTTGAGAAGATTCATTGTCTCATCTTTATGATGTTGAAATACATATTTAACTGAATGAAGTTACCCCACATAGAGAAAATGCAGGGAATCACTTAATAACAGGATGGCATTCCACTACCTAAACTACACAAATGACTATGATGGAATGCCTGAACATATGGATGACTCTTGGCAGTTGGATCAATTTTGTCATACGAAGATGCTAATGAGTTACTGGAAAAAATTATAGGCAAAGCATATGTCTGCTGGATTATATGTTCAATGAGCAAAGTCGGGGTACTCTAAAGGAGTGTTTTACACTACATCGATCATATGACCCAGACGGGATAGTTGAAAATGCATTGGACGAAGGAACCATATGTGATTTTCCAAAGTCCAAGTTCTGCTTTGTCAAAAAAAAAAAAAAAAACCCATTCAAATTGGTCCAATGTCTCTCTATTATGTAGGTGTCATCTACAAATGAAGTCCCAACAAATGTCCAGGAAACTGATTTTGAAGAACCAATGTCCTTATAAAAACACCTGTGGTAGCTAGCAAAAGAGCCAGAAACATAACTCAGTATGCATTTGCCAATGTTTATGCTAACTTTGTTGGAAAAACAAAGGAAAATAATTTGCTGATTTTGGCCTTTGTTTATGCTATTGTAGGTTGCATAGCATAGATCATGAATGATGAACTGGTGGATAGGATAGAATTTGGTTTTGTAAATTTCCATGTCTATGAAAATATCACAGATACAGATTTCAGTTTTCATTCAAATGTTTTCTTCCCTAGGGTAGTTCTGATGTATCAAGGAATTGAATATTAGTTACACAATCTGTACAGGATTCTAAAGCTTGTGCAGCTGTCTTATGTGCTTCTGTCTTCATTATTTGTCATATCTTCAGTTGTTCTTGTTTCTAGTATCAAACAAAGCCCTCTTGTTGTTAACATTCCCCTTTTTCGCCATTCCTGCCATGCTATATCTGGAAAAAGAAATGAAATATCTTTAGTTGGGCAAAAATTGTGCAGGCAGTGAAATTGGATATTTTGGTAGAATGTTATTGGATTTGCCGTTTTTTCTTTTGCTCATGTTGTGCAGGAGTTTCAATTTCATCTATGCCTAAAGGTTGGACCAAATCCTCCTTCTTTTGTACCTCATCTTATTTTTTTAGACATATATATATGACCACATGTTATTTTTTCTCAATGTTCAAATGTTCAGACTAACAAAATTTAGACAGCAATGTAAAATACCTTCGATGCTTGTACATCTATATCAACAACATCCAATGCTTCATATGTTCGGAAAACAGTAAAGCATTCTCTGTTTGTCCCTCGGCTTTGTTCATTGAATTTCACTTGGCAAATATATTCTTTTCCCATTAGGTTTTTTAAAGGTGCAGGAACTGCATCATCTATGCCTTCCTAATAATACCATCAGAATACCTACTCAGTTCATGCTGTCTATTGCAAACATTGATATTCCTATTATTATAGATGTCATGGAAACTTACCTCTACTATTTTTTGAGCCAATGTTTCAGAAGCCATGTGAACCATTTTCTCAACCTCTCTATCGAATAAGACAAAGTGAGCTTCTTCGGTATTGTCACTGACAATTACTTCTACACGATATCTATTTTGCAATATCAAGAGATGATGTTAATATGCTGGGTGAGATGCTTATGTAAGATGTTACGTTCTAAATTACCTGATTTCTGGATACTCTTCAATTTTCCACATACTTCACACCCTAACTATCTTCCTAGTACTTTTAGTTTCTTCCTACATATACTGCATGAATTATATCTCCAATCGTTGTATGTGTCATTGTCAAGAATAGTAATACTGGAGTAATAGGTTGTACCCTATTGTTTCATCAAGTGCAAGCAATTTATTGTTCATTTTCATGGCTATCCAAAACTTAAGACAAAAAATTCACCACAAACATTCCATATAACGACTACAACATAAGTTATGGTTCTACAGTATGTTTAACTAATTTATCCATTCAGTATTTTATTAGTTATTGCAGGATCAAATAGTAATGCTTGGATAGTCTCAAATATGATTTCTCCCAGGTAATTATTTACATTTTGAACTAAATAGTGGTTTCTTCTGTGCGATGTGTAGTATGCTATACATTGAACAAATCATCATACCAAGTCATCTCCATTTCGAACTATGTCCCTGAGTTGTCCTAATGTTCGCCTGTTCTGCTCATAATTCTTCATTGTCAATATAACAGCAGAAAGCTTCATTTCAATAGGATGCTGTGCTATATTTGTTGCTTCACACCTGATCAAGTGTGTCATTAGATATCCATGGTCAATGCAAATTTCAGTCAAAACCTTCAATTGTGTTTTACTTATATTTTCTTGAAGTTTTCTACTACAAGGATCTGCAAATTAACATATATCTTTGTCGCACTACTGCTTGATAATATGGTAGATCCATTGTCATTTTTGATAATCATCGATGTGAAAATTGCTACTTGGATATGCTCACTGGCCATTTCTTTATTTCCCTTGACGATATCCATTGTTACTCCCCATAATGTAACCTATAACTGTCTTCCACAAATGCTAACAGTAATGTCATAGTTATTTCTCTATCAATAATGTAAATTATATAAACCACGAACAAATTATTAGCCATGTGGTTGCTTTACCTTCCATCTTTGATAGCCACTGTCTGCAACTTGACACGGTGGCTAAATCTATTTCTCTCCTCAACATTTGAAATTGTTGTGATCATTCCAATCACATCTAAGCATTGTATGCAATAGTCACATTAAGCAACAACGAATAATTTAAGAAGCAAGTTAATTCATGCTTGAGACTAATTGTTTCAAGCAACAGGCACACAAATACAACGGATAAATTAGGGAGATAGAAAGAAAAATGATAATGGATATAAAGCAGATATATCAAATTCAGGGGGTTTCTAGTAGCTTAGAATCAGGGGAAGGAAAATCTATCTAATCGAAGTCCAGGGCCTAATCTTTGTATTGGTTCTTAACTTTTTGTGTAACAACCCCGCAGGGAAGCCCTATCAAGCTAATGCTCTCCGTATGGTTTTTAGTTGAACAAACCAATCTGCTAGTTCACTGAATAACGGATGAACGAAGAAAGGTTATTGTGCCTTACCAACTAACACAGAGATATCTCCCGCGCGTGAATGAATATCATCAAAAGACAGCAACTGGAATTTATGTCGGGGAATTTTGGGCAGCTTATCTTCAATTTCTTGCAGGTAAGTACTACCGTCGATAACAATTTGTAGCTCCTCATTCACAATTCTGTAATTCGATTTCGCCATTTGCAGTGAGAAATTCTTCATTATGTAGAAATTTCCTTCTTCAAGATAGTCATGAAATTGTGCCATGAATCGACTACAGATTACACAATGCTTCATATTTTCCTGCAATAGACAAAATCCATGTCAATACAATTGTTTATGCTAATTAATGATCATGTTCAATTGTAAAATGGAATCCACCAATAACCAAGGACAACAACGAATTTTAACAATTAAAGGAGAGTACCTTTTTATCCATAACTAAGAAATCAAGGCTTATGACTTCGGTGGTTTTTGTGCATGATATGTCTCCTATAATCTTAAAATTCTGAAACACACACGCTTTTGTTGCTTCTCTTCGGACAATTGATTTAACATAACAAAGCCCCATTGTTCCATTGTAGAATGCCTGTAAGTTGTGTTCTGTATAGTCTTCATAGGAGACTATTTATTATGTGATTGAAGATGAATGATGCAATGAATCCTCCTCTGTTTAGATGTACCGAAGTGAGTTTATGGAGGTTTGAAGGGATTAGGTGTATGGATTTATTGAAGCCATTCAAATGTACCCAACATAATGCAAAGAACAATGAAGGGGGTGAATCTGAAAAGGTTTCAAGGGATTAGGCGTATGGATTTATTGAAGGGACGTTTCATGGGTTTAGGAAGGTTTATAGAGATTAGGAGATTCATTAGGTTTCAAATTACCAGCTGGCAGCGAAGGACAATGCCAGGTAGCTCTCTCAGGAGCTTCTGCAGCTCCTATTATATATATAACGGCAGATGGTTAGTGCTGTTGTAAAGTTAAACTTTGTAGTATGTCACCTACAAACGAAACCTCTGCTAAATAAAAATTAAATAAATATATTTTTCTCAAATTTAAATACAAAACCTCTGCTAAATAGATTTTTTCTCAAAATTAAATATAAATAAATTAAAAAAAAATCTAAAGCCTTATTTTATGTTCTTTGGCCGTAAAAAAATTTCAGTCAGTCAATTGTCTAATATGCAATAGTATAACAAGCTAAAATTTTGACTTTAGAGTGATTGGTTAATGCAAAATTAAATCTTCTTTATTTATGAGTAAATGAAAATTATAAATTAAGGAAAAAGTAAGATCTTTTTTATAAACTTGAAACTTCAGTCTATACTTTCGAGAGTACAAGCAAATTTTCACAATTGCGGGAGTAATTTTTAGGATGGTGAAAATATAATGAAAGTAGTAATGAAAGCAATGAAAGCATAATTGACTGCACTAAAATCTAAACTAGAATTCTAGAAAGACAATAAATGGAAGAAATACTTATAAATTCTTCGAATATTAGGTTGAATTCCATTTTCATGATATTTTCCTAGTAACTTTGAAGGGATTTGGTAATCGCATGTTCACAACTTTCACCATTTCTGATTGTCTTGTTCCTTTTGATGTTCATGCCAAACATGGTGGGAAATCATGAGGTTGAATTTGTAAAAAACCTTACAATATTCCTTAGATTTTAGGTGCCATCTTAATCAAATTTGACTTCATGAAAACCTAGTAATGTCTACCAGTTGATCTATCAATTAATTAGCCAACCATCTTTTGGGTGGCTAGTTGAGCCGTCTAATGGCCCTATTCATCTGCTGTCTAGTTGTCCAATTGTTTAGGATTTTGCTTGTCAACACTTTGCCCTTCCCCTCTTTTTATTCTTTGAGACTAGTTGGGCTTGAAGAACAAAAACATATCTTCAAGTCCCATACAATTGTCCTTGGAAGTTGAAGTTAATGATGATTTCTCCCTCGTGTAGATAGCTTCAGCTAACCCTTTCACCTTCTATTATTCTGGTTATTAATCGATTATCTTGTAACTATTTTTTTTTCGAATTATTATATTTTTTGTTCTATTTAGCTATTAACGGCTGGCCTGTAGTCAATTTGTGCAATTCATATTTACTTTAGCTAAAAGGAAGGATAATATATCTTAAGGAATACTTTTCTCCCTATATTATACTTATATAAGACTCTAATAACATTGGCCTGTCCATTTGAATTTGATGATCCCACTAATTCTTCCCATTTTTCTAACTTATACCTCAAATAAGCTCTATTTCTCTACAAATACTGCTTCAAGATCCGATACAACAGATTAGTTGGTCTTGCTCAACTGTATCTTCTAAGTGTTGTTACCTTTCTCTATTGTTGTCTTAGGTTGGGCCTGGCCCCCTATGTTATCATTCTTTGAAACACTAAAGAATCATTCTATTAGTTTCTTTTCTTGTCATCTAGATTAATGTTTACCCTCGATAGCTCTTGTACGCATTCAGTCGGTCTTTAAGATTAACTGTTCGATTTGTATTTTCTACCCATATCTTCTTCATCTTTGAACGGTGCCCCTATCATATTGATATTAGCTTTAAGGATCTAAATAAATAAGTAATTCAGAGGTAAACTTGTCTACAAACCTAAATCGTCCTTCTTGAACAGCCCTATGGATGTTATTTCTAAAAATAAGGCAATTCTTAGTGGTATGATTGAATGTGTTATGCCACTTACCTTTTCCCCTTGATCCTTCCGGTTGAAAGAATTTACTAGCCTTGAGATAGCTTATGTAACACCCTACCATTACGTAACCCATTGATAGGAATCACCTAAGCGAGGGCACAATTGCAAGAAGGGGAAGAGGATGCTCAAGTCAACGCATAAGGGCCATCTCGAGGGCCATTAACAAGAGCATGGGCTAAGCAATTTTGAGCTAACCCCTAAGCTTATATGGAAACTTACTTGACTTGAGATGGACTGTGGGCAGCATTAGAAGATCGTAAAGAAGGTAATTGGATAATCATTCGTGTAGTCACTTAAAAGGGGAGCGATGGAGACTAAGGAGGGAAGCTTGGAGACTAAAAGATCCAAAAGAAACTGGGCAGACTGGGTAAGGATAAATTAGTAGCAGATATGAGCAACCAACTTGCACTGGATGCTTACTGATGAACAATATCGATCAGCAGAGCTGAACTGGCCCTGGGTACAATGCATAACCAATGTCGACCCAAGTTGTGAGACTACCCAAGCTGTTTAATTTTTGATGGAATTGAAGCTTAACTGCACATTTTTGAACCCCAACTCTTGTATAGTCTAAGGGGTATTTAAATGGGGACTTTTCAATACCTTTTAGACAATTTTTTATGAATGTAAACATTATTTTCTCTCTCTAGAGGTTAGGGCTATGGAGTTTGCTCCTTGTTCTTCTTTTATCCAAGACCAATCAAGAGATTAGTCCTACATGGGTGAGTCTCTTAAACCTTTTGGATAATTCAATGAATCAACTCAATTTGGGCCTTAATTGCTTTAGTTCCTTTTTGGTTCTTGTTGTTTTTCTTTGTTGAGTACCTACACTTCCTATCCCTCTTATTCTTGGTTTCTTATTAAGCCTTGGGTATTTGGGTATTTTGTGGTAGATCTTAGTTACTAAATTTGGGTTTTAGTGGCTAGGTTCCACTAGGGTTCTTGATTTGTGACTAAAGGTGTCAACTTATAGTTCCATTTAGGTTCTAATTATTCTTTATTTTTCCACTATTCTCTTGTTTGTCTTTGTTTATCCGTGTTCTTATTGTTTGACTTCCCACACCAAAAGTTCCACCCAAGTGGCAAGAGGAGACCCTACCAATGATCATATCAAGTGGTATCAGAGTAAGGCAATGCTTTGATCCTTATTAAAGCTTGAAGTTATTGAAAAAGCTACCAAATCTATAAATCCAGTCACTCAAAAGAAGCCCTAAAAAAGGTCCACTTTTTCTTTATGATATCCCTTGTGATTCTTTGCAAAAACTTGTTGCTAGATGAAATGTCAATGCTTGGGGGTGAAAATTTCTTGTTGTTGTGATTATTTGGGCTCAAAAGGGATAGAAAATGTGTTATAAAGTTACAAAACAATGCCCACAAATTGTTCGATAAAAATCCTAAAAGAGGTAATGTGGCTTTCTTGAAGGCTTTTGAGCTCATGATTTATTACATTGTGATACTTGTTATTGGTATACACTAAATATGAACCAAACTTACTACTTGAATCCACCAATTGCTAATGTCTCTTGGGAATGTCATAGTTCATCTCTACTATTTCCATTCTAGTCATAACTAACTATCTTGCCAATTGTTAATATTAAATTATACTTATTCTCTCTTGATCTTATTTGTCTACACTCTAGTTGCTTATTTTTACTATTAACACTCATTTTCTTCAAAATTCTTATGGTATTACCTTGAATTACTTGTGTCCACCAAGTGTTTGATCAAATTTCTCTAAGACCCTAATTGAAGAATCTTTAGAGTTTTAAGGGACCATCAAGTGAACTAAACCTTAAGGAGTTGGGAAGGAATTGGTTGAACAAAGAGGGTAAGCCGATTGATGAGAGGGCTGAAGAGTGCAAACACGAGTAGTGAGTGCAAACACTAAGAGAGTGCAGTGAGGACTTCCTTACTTTTTTACTAACCAATTGCATCTACAATCTTATCCTACATTTTATTCTACCATGTAGCAAGGCAATGACTCTTCTAGAACTAACTAAGTTGGGGGTAGTAGACCACAAGAGGTCTTTGATGTTTGGGAAGCCTTTGAGTCTATGAGGAGGAGTATAGAGGCCATCCAAAGGGAGTTAACTGATCTTAGAACTCACCAAGGAGAAGCCTCTACCATGGCGCAAAGGAAGGGATATGAACATAAAGAATTACCTATCCCTAACATGGGGAGAGGATACAACACACCTCAAGCCAACTTCCAATCGAGAAAAGATTGGGATTAGCATTCCCTTGGCGGTTTTCAACAAGCCCTAACAAAAAGAGGTAGGAACGAGATAAGGGGAGGAAGAGGAAGGTTAGGAGGAAGAGTTGGTAGTGACAACCATAATAATGTAAGGGGATTAGAAAGGGAGTTTGAGAGAGGACTAGCTCGGGATGAGGGTGGACAATTTGATGAGTATGGAGCACCCTAAGGAGGAAATGGGATGAGAGCTAGGAGGAGAGAAGAAAATGAAGATGAGAGAGAAATGAAGAATGTAAAAATGAAGGTACCTACTTTCCAAGGAAAGAGTGATCCAGAGGTGTACTTTGAGTAGGAGCAAAAAATCGAGATCGTGTTTGATTGCTAAGATTATAGTGAATATGACAAGGTTAAGCTTATTCTCCAACTACGCCTTGGTATGGTAGGAACAAATCCTTGCTAATAGAAGAAGGATGAGGGAGAACACAGATGGGAATTAGGAGCTGATGAAGAACTTGATAAGGACATGGTTTGTTCCCTTCCACTATTACAACGAATTAAACCAAAGGCTACAAGTGCTCAAGTAAGGAAGTAAAAGTGTTGAAGACTGCCACAAGGAATTGGAAGTCTTGTTGATGAGGGTTAATGTGCAAGAGGATCCCTGAGCTACCAAAGCTAGTTTTTTGAGTGGACTAAACTGGGAAATACCTAATATTATGGAGTTGCATTCATTTGACACCTTAGAGAAGATGGTCCATATGACTATGAAAGTGGAAAGACAAGTGAGGAGGAGAACATTCATTAAGCCTATACTTAATGCCAACCTTATGCGTAGCAAGCAGATGGCCAAGATGGAAGGAGCTTCAAAACTACCACTTAGGGACTTCAACAAACATAAAGAGGAATGGAACAAGAATAAAAGAAAGACTGAAGAGAGACCCCAAAGGAATTGAGATATCAAGTGCTTTAAGTGTCTTGGGTATGGATATATGGCCCATGAGTGTTATAGTAAAAGGACTATGTATACCAATGCCTTTAGAGATGTATCATCCAAAGATGAAGAAGGAGGATAGGGAAATAATATGGGAGGAGAAGAGTTGGAAGAAGGGGGGACTACTAGTGGAGAAGCGGAAGAGGTAGGATAAATGTGTTCTTTACTTAGAGTTACTAGAAGGTTATTGAGTACTCAAGCTAAGAAAGATAAACAATACCAACAAAGGGAGAACATCTTCTACATTCGATGTTTTATTGCAAAGTTGCCTTGTAGTGTAATAGTGGACAGTGGAAGTTGTATTAACATAATTAGTGCAACTCTAGTGGATGAGATGAAATTAGATACTATGAGGCATCCTTATTTCTACAAACTATAATGGCTTAACGATAGTGGGGAAATAAAAGTGAACAAGCAAGCCATGATTACCTTTGAGATGGGAAACTATAAGGATGAGGTGCTATGTGATGTAATTCCTAGGCAAGTTGGTCATCTACTTCTTGGGAGGCCATGGCAATACAATAGGAAAAAAAAAAAAAACACCTATATTATGAGCAAGGAGGGAAAGAAATATGTTCTCTTACCCATGAGTCCTAGTGAAGTGAGTATGGATCAAACGATAATGAGGGAGAGAGAAAAAAAAAAGAGCTGTCAAGAAGGAGGCAAAAAGGAAAAAGAAACGAGAGCTAATAAAAAGAATAAGAGCATAAAAGAAAAGAGAAGGTAAAAGCAAGAGAGAAGAGAGAAAGAAAGAGGGAGCTTTTTTGCTAACGGTAATGAAGTCATAAAAGCTATAGAAGCAAAAGAGCCGGCGTTACTACTCTATTGCAAGAGTGTTTATGTAACTACTAATAAGTCTACTTTTGCTTTGCCTCATGACATTGTAGGAATTATTGAAGAATTTCAGGATGTGTTCCTAAAAGAGGTGCCTGAAGAATTGCCACTTATTAGAGGGATCGAGTACCAAATCGACTTCTTGTCTGAAGACATCATTCCAAATCGACCAACATATAGGTGCAACCCAGAGAAGGCTAAGGAGTTACAAAGGCAAGGTGAAGAGCTACTCAAGAAAGGCCAAGTACGAGAGAGTCTAAGTCCATGTGCTGTTCCTATTCTCCTAGTGCCCAAGAAGGGTGGAACATGGAGGATGTGTGTTGATTATTGTGCAATGAACAACATTACGGTAAAATATCGGTACCTTATTCATCGCCTTGATGATTTGTTGGATGAGTTGCATTGAGCATGTATTTTTTTTTTCAAAAATTAACTTGAAATTCAATTATCATCAAATTAGGATTAGAGAGGGTGATGAATGAAAAATTGCTTTTAAAACAAATCAGGGATTATATGAGTGGCTTGTGATGCCTTTTGGTCTCTTAAATGCACCTAGCACTTTCATGAGATTAACACATCATGTCTTGAGAGAATTCCTTGGGAAATTTGTTGTGGGATATTTTAATGATATTCTTATTTATAGCAAGTTATATGGGGAACACTTAAATCATCTCAAATGTGTGCTTGATCCTCTTAGGAAGGAAACATTGTATACTAACATTACTAAATGCTTATTTTGCATGGAGAAAGTCGCATTTCTTGGTTTTGTGGTGAATTCTAAAGGCATAGAGGTTAATAAGGAGAAAACTAGGGTAATTTAAGAGTGGCCTACCCCTAAAACCATGACCGTTGTTAGGAGTTTTCATGTGTTAGTAAGTTTCTATAGGAGGTTCATTAGGGACTGTAGCACCAAAGCCGCCCCATTAACGGAGGTAGTAAAGAAGATGGTTGGGTTTAAATGGGAAGAACCACAAGAGAAAGCATTTAATACCTTAAAAGAAAATTTGAGCTAAGCTCCACTCTTTTTATTGCCCAACTTTGATAAAACCTTTGGAGTGGAGTATGGTACAAGTAGGAAAGGTATTGGAGCCATCTTGACACAAGACCAAAAACCTATAGGCTATTTTAGTGAGAAGTTTTTCAGAGCCACTTTGAACTACTCAACCTATGTTAAGGAATTATATACTCTAGTGAGGACCTTGTTCCATTGGAAACATTACCTTTGCCTAAGAAGTTCATTATCTACACCGATCATGAGTCCTTGAAGCACGTCAAGGGATAACAAAAACTTAACAAGAGGCATGCCAAGTGAATGAAATTTGTGGGAGCATTTCCCTATATTATCAAAAACAAGAAAGGTAAAGAAAATGTGGTAGTGGATTCCTTGTCACGAAGGTATTCACTTCTCAACTCCCTTAACGCTAAATTACTTAGTTTTGAATTTCTTAAGGAATTGTATGAAAAAGATAAGGAGTTAGGTGAAATTTATCTTGCTTGTGAAAGAGGGGGTCTTGATAATTTTAACAGGTATGATGGGTTCTTGTTTAGAGAAAGAAAGCTATGCATACCTAAGGGGTTCGTGAGGGAGTTGTTGGTTAAAGAAGCCCCTGGTGGTAGGTTAATAGGACATTTTAGAGTTATCAAAACTTTGAGCATTCTCCAATAATATTTTTATTGGTCCAAGATGAAAAGTGATATTGAGAGGCATTATGACCTATGTCTTACTTGTAAGAGGGCTAAATCTAAATCACTTCTCTGAGACTTATACACATCTTTGCCTACTGCTAGTGCACCTTGGCTTGATATATCTATGAATTTTATATTGAGATTGCCTAGGTACAAAGGAGGAAAAGATCTATATGTGTGATTGTGGATAGGTTTTCAAAAAATGGCATATTTTATTGCTTGTAATACAACTAATGATGCTATTCATATTGCAGGATTATTTTTCAAGGAGGTGGCAAGGTTGTATGGAATTCCCCAATGTATTATGTCCGATAGAAATGCCAAATTCCTCAGTCATTTTTAGAGGATTCTATGGACAAAACAGGAAACTAACTTGTTATTTTCTACAGTTTGCCACTCCCAAATGGATGGCCAAATAGAGATGGTGAATAAAACTTTCTCACAACTCCTGAGAGCTATTATCAAGAGAAATTTGGAGAATTGGGAGAAGTGTCTTCCCTATATAGAGTTTTCCTATAATCGCACTATTCATTCTACTACTTCTTTTTCTCTGTTTTGAATTGTCTATAGTGTCACTAACACTTTTGGATTTGATTTCTTTACCTACAGATGAGAGTTTAAGTGTGGATGGAAAGCGAAAGGCAGTAATAGTTAAATCATTGCATGAAAAGGTCAAGGTCATTATAGAGAAGCGTAATAAGGATATCGCTTTCAAATGAAATAAGGGAATGAGGAAAGTGGTCTTCGAACTGGGTGATTTGGTATGGGTGCACTTGTGTAAGAAAAGATTCCCCATTCTTAAAAAGGCAAAGTTGACCCTCAAAGAAATGGACCATTCCAAATATTGGAGCGATATGGTGACAACGCATACAAGATAGACCTTCTAGGTGAGTATAATGTGAGTGGCACTTTGAATGTAAGTGACTTTTCTCCTTATGATGTAGGTAATGGTTTGAGGATGAATCAACTTCAAGAAGGGAGAAATGATAGGAATCGCCCAAGCGAGGAGGCACAATTGCAAGAAGGGGAGGAGGATGCTCAAGTTAACGCACAAGGGCCATCACTAGGGCCATTGACAAGAGCATGGGCCAAGCAATTTTGAGCTAACCTCCAAGCTTATATGGAAACTCGCTTGACTTGGGATAAACCGTGGATGACGTTAGAAGACTGCCAAGAATGTAATTCGATAATCATTTGCGTGGCCACTCAAAAGGGGAGTGATGAAGACCATGGAGGGAAACTTGGAGACCAAAAGAAACTGGGTAGACTAGGCAGGGACAAACCAACGCCGGATATGAGGAACTAACTGGCGTCAACTACTTGCTGATGAATAAAGCTAGTCAGCAGAGCTAAACTAGCATCTAGTCTAATATATAACCTATGCTAGCCCAAGTCGCGGGATTACCCGAGCTGTTTAATTTTTGACTAAATTGAAGCCCAATTACACATTTTTGAACCCTAACACTTGTATAGTCTAAGGGGTGTTTAAATAGAGACTTTTCATTACCTTTTGGACAACTTTTGATGAATATAAATACTATTTTCTCTGTAGAGGTTAGGGTTATGGAGTTTGTGTCTTGTTCTTCTTTTATCCAAGACCAATCAAGGGATTAGTCCTACCTTGGTGAGTTTTTAAAACCATTTGGATAATTTAGTGAATCAACTCAGCTTAAGTTTTAGTTGCTTTAGTTCCTCTTTAGTTCTTGTTGTTTTGCTTTGTTGAGTGCCTACACTTCCTATCCCTCTTCGTTCTTAGTCTCTTGTTAAGCCTTGGGTATTTAGGTGCTGTGTGTAGATTTTGGTTACTAAATTTGGGGTTCTAGTGGCTAGGTTCCATTAGGGTTCTTGATTTGTGACTAAATGTGTTAACTTATAGTTCCATTTTAAATTCTATTATTCTATCTTCTTCAACTCTTCTCTTTTACCTTTGTTTGTCCATATTTTCGTTGTTTGACTTCCCACAACAAGAGTTTCACCTAAGTGGCAAGAGGAGACCTTACTAAGGATCATATCACTTACTATGGGTTGGGGATGTTGCCCTATCTAAATGATAAATGATCTTTATAACATGATAAATAAAATAAACCCAAAACTTAAATAAAAATAGAACAAACTTCAAGATAAATCTCAAATACATTACAAGTCTCTATGACATAGATATTCTAGAACATTTGGTAAAAATAATAAAAACAAGTCTTTGAAATCATAGAGTCAATACAAAAGCAAAAACTAAGTATTCTTCCACAACTCTTATAAACTCTATTCATCCCGAATGCATGATAAGAAACAATATGAGATAAATATCTTAGTAAATCCTATAATGTTCACATGTAACTTTTCAGAAATTATTTTCATGATGCATGATCAATGATAATAAGAATTTCATGAATATCAAATTATGCCTTCAAATTTTTCTAAATAAAATATTTGGGAGAATATATTGAATACTCTTGAAAATAGAGTAAAATATAACATTTCGGAATAATTCACATTTTCCAATACAATCATCATAAATAAATTTGAAAACAAATAAAATTGGCACGTTGAGTTTTTCACCAATAACATTTTCAAAATTTTCAAGATATCATAAAAGTATAGTCTGCTCACCATACAACACCGTAAGTATAATCTTCTTATCACATTTACACATGGTGACTCATAAGTCACTAGTAGGTGATCAACCTATCGAGAGAATTCTTCTACTATTGCTTTCATTATTACCTCAGGCCCAAATGACCCATATCCATCTCTAAGATTTCTCTTTTGAATTTGATGTTAGCTAAGGATAGCTTTACTAACAAGTATTATTGCTTTGATAGAAAAGCATCAACTCTCTGAAGATGACTATCCATTAGAAAGTATTCACAATTCCACGAAGGTTAGTGTAGGAGTATCTCCCCTTTGAGTACTCAAGGATACACAACTACATTTCAAAGTGATATCAACATAAAGATATCCTTCAAAATACAATTCCTAATTTCCAAAACTATTTACATTTGACATCCCAAAAATACTTTGCAAAATATAAAACAATCTCCCAATTCAAATTATTTGAGCATATATCTTGTTTTCGAAAACAATACAAGGCATATTAATAATCAATATTTCCTCCACTCATATAAAAGATTCCAATAATTGGAGCTTATAAAATATTCATGTTATGATTTTCGCAAACATATGCATGAGGAAAATCCCATAGTTTTGACATACATAAATATCTCATATAACTTAATGCATTACTCCCGATAGCAACATACCAACTTTGAATAGATATACACAACTAATCATTAATAAGACGTTGTATAATATAAAAGCTAATATAACAATCTTGTGTGAGTTTTCAAAATTATCCAAGTATAAATCCTTTCATATGTATATGACTATAAAAATATTTTTATGGTAAAGAAAGATTCACAATATCTCATGACATATCACACAAAAATATGATTTCATGGAATATAAGGAATGATTTTGATCTAGATATAAAAGAGTTGTGTTTGAGAAGTATCACAACATAAAAATATAAATTTATAAAAAATGCAGTCGTCATGCACCAATAAATTTTAAACCATACTCCTTAATATACAAATTAGCATAGTGAAAAATAAGGTATCGAATCCCACAAGGAACAAGAGAAGTGTAATCTATAAGATAACATCAATCACGCTATGCATGTGAAATTATCTTGTGAACACTTAGCTAAACCAATCCTATTGATGACTTATTTACATGTATGCACAAATAGAGGGGAAATTAAATTAAGAAACTTCCTAAAATTAATCCTAAACAAATTAGAAAACCAAAATCAAATAGGAAAAAAAAAAAACTCAAAATAGGAAACAAAATAAAATTAAGAAACTTCCAAACCAATTAAGAATTGCTATGCTTGAGCCTTTGCAATGTGACCAAATTATGATATTCATCATTAATATGATTACTTTGAGCAATTGGTTTTAGAGATTTTTCTTAGTGAATTAAATTTCCTATTTTTGCAAAAGTGGATTAACCCTTAGTTAGCCTATAAATCATTCTTCAATTTACTCCAAATTGATTAACTGTATTTTAAAGAAATTAATACTTCATTTAATCCATTGTCATATAAGCACACAAGACATCACCAGTACCAACTTACATACCCAGTTTGTTTTGAAAATATGCAAATTAATCATAATGCAATTCTTTATAACTTAGCCAAGCCAGTTAGCCTAAAAACTCAACTAAGTTGCTACTTAGACAAATCAATAAAAAGATCAAATTATCTTAGCTTACTCAATCATATGAATCAAACGGTTGTTAGCCAAACACAATTAACTCAACACAATTGATAAGAATGAAAACTAGAATTGCACAAATACTCAAGAGGTACTCTTAATTATATTAAAGATAAGACCTTTAACATATATAAATCTCAGAATATCAAAATCTAAAAATAATCATAGCCTCAAAACATATATATATATATAACTTGAATTGTTGTGGATTACAAAGTAACTAAGAACAAACAAATTTGGAAACGAGAAAAAACAAGAGAAAGAGTGAAAGATTTACACTTGGGAAGCCCATAATCTCAGGTCTTCTTGCCTTTATGCCTTTTCCTCCCTTCCTTGGCCTTCTTGGATACTTTTCCCTCAAAGAATTATATTTCTTGAAAAAGTATCTTCAAGAATATCAAGCATATATGTTTTTGGACGTCCCTTGCTTTTACAGAAGCCTTCTAAACTGTTCTTGGTTAGGTTTAGGAAGTTTAAACCATCTTTGGATCAATTTAGAAACTCCTAAAGCTTTTCAGGATGCTTGCATGGCATGCATGTATGACTGTGCATTATGGCCATGCACAAATATCTTTTAACTTCCCCGTAATTGGCATGACATTCTTGCATGGCCGTGCATTATAGCCTACATAGTGTACGACCACCTACACGACTGTATCCCTTTTAGGCTAAAAGGTCTGGACACTAATTTTTTTCAGTATCCATTCTTTTCGTATTTAAAGCACTTCCCTTTGGGCTTTTCTTTGGGTTAGGACTTAGGCTGGGCTACTACATTTCCTTTCTTCTTTTTTTTTTTTGAATTTTTTGGGCTTCGACTCAATCCTAGGAAGAAGATGACTTAGTAACCAAGACCTTAGACTATAGCCTCATGATCTTCTCTGCTATCTAGAGCTCATTCATCAATTCTGTAAGATTCATATCTAAATTGTTCATGTTATAAGTTAACTTGAAATGTGAGAAAGAGTCCGGTAGAGTCTCAAGGACTTTGTCTACTTGACTCTTGAGGTCAATAGTAGCCCTTAAGACTTTTTCTTCTTCTTCAAAAATAATAATCATTTTGATCATATACTCCCTGACTGATACTTTCTCAGCCATCCCAGTATTCATGATTGCCCTAAGAGCCTCTTGCCTCATGGGCCGACTTTTGTTAGTAAACATAGTGGCTAATAACATACTAATATTATAAGTTGTGGTTATGTGCTCGTGTTTGAATTGTAGCACATTTGATATTAAGGCTAACATGTAGCAACGAGCCATCTTATTAGCCTTCTTTCATGCCTTTTTTACTTCATGCTCCTCATCAGTGAAACTCTCCCCAATTAGAGGATAAAGATCGTATAGAACATACTTATGCTATTTAGTAGTGAGTATTATATCTAGGTTCCTTTTCTAATCTATATAGTATAGAGTTGTTAGCTTATTCTTTCAGAGAATAATGGGTAAAGAACTAAAAGAACCACTGCGGACCATTTTGAAATTCAAAAAATAAAGGAATTCTAAGTTTATAAAACTTTAAAACTATTAGCCCTAAGGGCTTTCTCCTATATTTTGATTTATGACAAATGTTGATATGAACTAACTTATGTAATTTATTGTGATAGGGTATGTTTGACCTCTATTCTTCTAAGGCATTCAAATATAATTGTTAGGCAACTCTTCAATAATTGAATTCAAGTATGGAAGATAAAAAAAAAAAAAAAAGATCAAAGTATATGGAGTGGCATACCAAGTGTGAAACCCAAGTTAAAACCAACCTTAGAGTAAGGGGGTTGTGATGCATATCATATTTTTTTTGCATGCATAAATGTATTTTTGTATGATTTTATGGGCTTTACATATGTGATTTATAGTCTAGAAGGCTTAATTGTATTTATTGAGAAAGAAGGGCAGAATGGTAATTTTTGCTTGAGGTGAAAATAGGGAGATAGCTTGAGGATCAAATAGGAAAAATATTTGGGAAAAGAAATAAGAACAAGAGTTGTTGTGGTCTAGTGGTTAGAGCTTAGGAATTAATTCTTGAGATATTGAGTTCAAATTCTATCATTGGAGTTTTAGCAAAATTAAATTTTATTTTTTGTTAGGTAGGCTATATTTCGGTCCTTGCATGAGTTAGGGAAGAGTAGGAGTGTTGTCCTAGGGGAGACATGATAGGAAAGTCATAATCTTACTCTTGTGCCTTACAAAAATTCCTAAGGGATTCATACCCTTTTTGATCTAGCTTTCTTTAAATTCTTAATCAATTCAGTTTATTAATTTGTATAAGCTATTTTGTTTACAGAAAATTCTAGCAAGGTTCTGTGAGATTTAGGTTTCGAAAATGGCTATGAATGAGTTATCTTGTGGCTGAAAATGGGGAGGAGTTTTGGAAGGTTCTCAAGAAAATTAATCTCCATGATTGAACCTTCAAAACCTCCAACCTAGCCGTGTTCATTTTCTTCATATTGTAAACTGAAATTTTTCCAGCTTCTTGTTCAGTCCAAGTGTAAAAAATTTCAACCATATTTTCCTCCAAAATGCTGCCAGAAAAATAGCTATTTCACTTAGCTTGAAGACTGAAAATTTCAGCTTAAAACCAGACTGCCAAAAGTTGTGCAAACCAGGAAAATTTCCTGGGCAGTTTTGCAGCTTGGAGAGCCCAAAAACCAAGTTGTTTCTTCCAGCTTTTTAACCTGTAATGTAGCCTTGTTTTTCCTCCATAAAAAAGGCTAGAAACCAGCCTTAAAAGGACCCTCCAATGGCCCTTCAAACCTTCTGCAAGCTGACTGAAATATGGCAGAAAAATTTGCCCAGAAATTCCAGCCAGCTTGTGAAAATCCTGAACAGAAATTCCAGCTTGTTTCTTCTTCAGCCTTGTCTGAAACCTTCACCATTTTTCTGTACAAACTTCCCTTGAACAGCCATGAACTGAGCTTCATCATCTTCCCCAGCATTCTACTCAAAAACCAGTCCATGGCTGCTCCTAAAATATCCCCATCAATCATGCCAATTAAGCCATTGATCGAGGACCAAAATTCCAGCAAACATATTCAGTAAACTACCATAAATCATCCCTCAAAGAACCAGAAATCTCTTCACCATTGTACACCATATTTTCGGCCACCATTAAGCTCCTTTAAACAGCTTTCATTCCAGCAAAAACCCTAGCCAACCAGCCGGCCATTACAGCTTCCAAAACCTCTCCATTGACCAAGATCTTCTTACCATATTTTGTATCCAAAATTGATTCCATAAAATATTCTTTTTGGATTTCAAACAACCAGCTTTCCTTTTCCTCTCCAATCTGAAAATCCAATTGTCAAAAACCCTACAAGCAATTTAGCCACTCCTTCCCACAGAATTTCGTCCAGCTTCAACCAAATTCTATCATTTCTCTTCAACCTTCAAGAACACCAAGAACACCTACTACCCTCCTCACGTCTAAGGCCACCAAAACCATTTCAATCTTGTTCAAAAAAACTCCAGTTCACACCTACTCAACCTTTTGAAGCCACTTCTGCAATTTTTAACATCAAATACCGAAATTCAAGTCTCTCTTTTGGATAAAAAAAAAACAAGAATTTTTTTGAAAGATCAAGAACACCTTCAAGGTAAGCATGATCAATCATCTCCACCTTCACTCAACTTCAACTCCTAATGAATACACACACACACACATGCACACACACACTAATAGACTCTCTTTTCTTCTCTCTCTCTCTTGGCCGAATGGTTACTTCAACCATGGCCATATTTTCTCCTTCTCTCTTGGACGGATCAAGTCTCCTAAGAGTAAGGATTCATTCGAAACTACTCCAAGGTAGTCATCAATCAAGTAAGCCCCTTCAACCTTCTCTTTAAATTCTAGATTCATGTCTCTAGGATGTTATTAGAAGGAGATGGATTATGATTAGGGTTCGAGCATGTATTGTTGTAATGGAGTTGAGATTGACGCATGAATAAATGTGTGTATACGATGAAGATGGGAGTGATGCATGAGTTGATTTCCTTGGTTGAATTTTATGGTTTTTAGGGTTTGTTGTATGTCATCATGTCGTGAGTGGTATATATGATCAAGCATGTTAGAGATTATGTCACCTTTGGTGAATAGCGTTTATGTTTATGTATGATTGTTAAAGCCATGAAATGTTTATGTTAGTAGAGTTTTGATCATGCCATGGTAAATTTAGATTTATGCCTTTATTCATGATTTGGATGTTTTGTTGATTGTTGTAGAGTGTATGTTCATGATTATGGTTAGCAATAGAAATTGTAATCATGGCCTTGTTGTCCCTAAGCTAATTAAATTAACCAATTATATTTCATCAATAAAAATGATTTATGCTATAATTTCTCCTAGTAATATAAAAAACTCTAGGGAAAATGTGGATTTGGATTTTTATATAAAATAGTGACATTTTAATCAAATAAATGATAACTTTTATTAAAGAAATAAAATATACAGATTTTATGTAAAATAAAATATATAAAAAATAATAATAAAGCCCTTTTCCATAAATAATCATACTAGATAAAATATTAATTTGGTAAATCTTATATTCATAAATACTATTAAAATTTATTTATTGTCTTTTAATTGAAACCTATTAAAATTTATTTGTTATCTTTCAATCGAAACCACTAAAATTTACTTACAACTAGTTTTAATTACCAATTATTTTCTAACAATTAATTATTAATAGATTATTATTTTTCATAATACCACCTAGGACCTTTCATCAAATAAACTCTAATTTATTTATAGCAAGATTTAAACCTTCAACTTATTAGTACCTATTTCCCAAAACCCTAATTATTTTAGTATCAAACTAGACTTATCTTATGAACCATTTATTTATTATCTAGTCTTAAAGCTTGGGATACTAGGATCATGGTTGTAGCAAGTTGAGCTAGAATTATTTGTGGAAGTGAATTTTGGTTTGAGTTTAATTATGGCTCATGTTTAACCCAAGCGTGGTTAGGTCAGCTGTTGGAGACCTTTATTTTGAGCAAGGACCAGGTAAGCTCCTGCATAAAACTTGTTTAATGTAAAATGGTTATTATGGCAAGCCAAATGTGGAGTGCGTGGACACTCACTTCTGTAAAGGCAATTGAGGATTGTCTCCTTACTCATTTTAGTCAAACAAATTATTTGAAAATCAATAAACAGTTTTACACAAACCCTAAACTCTTTCTAAAACCAAATTTGTCCCAAACTTTAGAAATCCTTAATTGCCATTTCCAAGTAGAGCTATGTTTTATTCAGTTTCTCCTAAGTATGGAGCTATGTTTTATTCAGTTTTCTCCCAAGTGGGATAAATTACATTGAGTACTCAATGAGGGTGGACTGCTAAGACTAGTCTTTGAAGGGTTAGGGTAAGTCTCTCAGTAGGTGGTCACCTCTGAGGGGTAAGTCCTTCCCTGATAAGATGTCAGTTTAGTAGGTCGCGCCGGTTCGAGCTAGTAGTTTTCAGTCAAGTGGACTGTGTGTTACCTGTAACACCCCGCTACCTAGGCCCGCCAGGGCCGGGAATGTCGCTCCGTCCAAAGGACAAGGGGACTTTATAACTAGGTCACACAAATAAAATAGCGGAATAAAATAATACTTTAACTTAAAAATTTATTACATCCCAAAATACTCCAAGAATAAATCCTTGAATTCCCAAAAAAAAACCATAAATAAAATTATCCACTCTCGACTCCCCAAAGCAATACATAGAAATAAACGATAACAATCTCTTTCCAGACAGATTACACTAGCTACTCATCCCCACAGCATGATCGACCTGAAATCATGGTAAAAAGGTGATGAGACAGAAATCTCAGTAAGTCCGTGTGTGCTTTGGGTGTTTAGTGAAAGCAGTTCATGGATGCAAAGTGCGAAATCTTTATAAGAGAAATGTTGGCAAGTAGTAAACATCAGTCAAAAGCAAGAGTGGCGTTTTAGCTATTCCGGCCATACATGATCAACAAAATCAACCACTCATAAGAAAGGATTATGGGTTACCACGCATTGGGCCCCACAACCGGATGGTCAGTATGCCACACTTTGTGCATACCGCCGGTCAGAATGCCACACTTTGTGCAGACTAACAAAAGTAGGTGATCGGCCTATTGGGGAAGATACTCCTCCTTCTCTATACCTAAACAACAACCGGGTGTCCATTCCGGCAAAACACAGTCACTTGATTGAAAAGAACACTGCTAGCTCGGACTGGCACAATCCACTGGACTGACGTCCTATCTGGGAAGGACGCACCCCTCAGAGGTGGCCACCTACTGAGAGACTTATCCTAACCCCTCAAGGACTAGTCCTAGTAGTCCACCCTTATTGAGTACTCAAAGACGTTTCCCACTTGGGATAAATTGAACAAAACATTGTTCCACATGAAAATGGCATTTTGAGGGTTTCCAAAGTCCTTGTAAACATCAGCTCCAGAAAGAGTTTAAGTTTGGCAAATCTGCTCTTTGATTTTTAAATAATTCAATTGTTTGAAATAAGAGAGAGTTCAACCTTTAATTGCTTTTACATAAATGAGTGTCCATACACTCTACATTCGGCTTGCCATAAGGAAAACATTTCACATCAATCAGGTTTTATGCAGGAGCTTACCTGACTCTTGCTCACAAATAAAAGGTCTCCAACAGCTGACCTAACCCCACATGGGCAAATACAAAACACAATCAATTTCAAGCCACAATCCACTTCCTCAATTTTAAAACAACTCAACTTACTACTATCATGATCCTAGTGTCCCAAGCTTTAAGGCCACTCAATAAATAAATAGGTTTATAGGCTAAGGATAATTTGATATTTAAAATAATTAATGTTTTGGGAAATAGGTACTAATAAGTTAAAGGTTTAAAATTTGCTAAGAAAAATTTAGAGTTTATTTGTTAATGATTTATTAATAATTTAGTTGTTAGAAAATAATTGATAACTAAAGTTAGTTGAAAATGAATTTTAATGAATCTTGCTTGAAAAATAATAAATGAGTTTTAATAGGTTTTGATTAAAAGATGATAATTAAATTTATAGAAATAAGTATTTTACTAATCATGATTATTTCCATAAAAGGCTTTAGTGGATTTCATTATTTTATAAAGTATCTATATATTTTATTTTTCTATTAAAACTATTATTTATTTGACTAAATTTTCCTTTATATAAATATAATATTCCAAATCCACTATTCCTAGGGTTTTTCGAAATCACTAGCAAAATTATATTACTAAATATTTTATTCATGAAATAAAAATTTGCTTAGGGACAACTAGATCATGATCATAATTCCAAGGTTACTCACAATCATGAACATATACAACCATTCAACTCATCAATTCATCCAAATCATGCTCACAAGCATAGATCTCAATTTATCAAGACATGATCTAACCTCTACTAGCATAGATATGGCCATGGCTTCAATAATCCAACATGAATATAAGTCCTAATCACCAATGGTGACATAATCTCTAGCATACTTTATCACAAATACTCCCTATGACATGGAAACATGCATCAAACCCCAAATCATCATTCAATCAAACAATATAATCCTTCCATGCATAAATCCCATCTCCTTCACAATCATACATATATTCATGCTTCAATCTCTACAATGCATACTCAAATCCTATCACAATCCACATACTATTAACATCATCCTAGAGACATGAATCTAGAATTTAAAAGAAATATTGAGGGGACTTACTTGGTTGAGGGATGCCTTGAAGGAGTTTAGAATGGATCTCAACTCCTAGATGCCTAAAATCGTCCAAGGAAGGTGGATGGAGCATGGCCATGGAGGAAGAAGCCATCCGGCCAAGAGAGGGAGTTTCGGCCATGAGAGAGAGAGAGAGAGAGAGAGAGAGAGAGAGAGAGACCATTAGCATGTCTATTCACATATATTCTCACTAGAGATCAATATTGGAGAAGATGAAGTTGTTAGAACAAACCTACCTTGAAGGTGTTCTTGAACCTTCACAGAATTTTCTGGTTTTGATCTGAAGTAGCGAGTTGATTTATGGAGTTTGATGTTAAAAATGATGTTGATGGACTCACAATAGTGAGTAGGTTAAATTTGGAGATTTTAGAGAAGGTTTGAAGTGGTTTGGAGGGGTATTAGGTGAAAGGAAGAAGTAGGTTTTCTTAGTGTAGTGTGTGTGTTCTTGAAGGTTGAAAGAATTTGTGAGATTGTAGTTTGCAGCTGCTGAAATTCTGTGAGAACTAGGGCTGGCCGAATTTCTGTAGGGTTTAGGAAGATGATTCTCTGATTTGGAAGGGAAAAGGAAAGGTTAGTTGTTAAAATCCTTGAAGAATATTTTTAGAAAGTAAATTTGGAAACTAAATATCCTAGAATATCTTGATTGTTGGAGAGCTTTGGAAGTCTGCCATGGCTGACTGCTTTGAGTAGAATTTCGGTGGGATTAATGCTGGCTTAAGAAAGCTTATGGTGGCAGAAAATAGGGAGCATAATGGTGAAGAAGAAGTCTGGTTATTTGAGGGATACATTATGAAAAGTTGCTAAACTATGGTGGCTGAAAATTTGGTAATCAATCAAGTATAATTGCAGGGATTTGTTGGAGGGATTTTTGGGCAGCCATGTCTGAATTTCGTGCAGAAGCTTAAGGGGAATAATGGAGCTCAGTTACTAGAGGTTTAAGGAAGGTTCATGTAGAACAATGATGGTGTTTCGGCTGGAGGAAGATTAGGAAACAAAGCTGGACAATTTTTTGCACAGCATTTTCGCAAGCTGAAGTTTTCCCTGGGCAGTTTTCGGCTGCCATTTTCCAGCCCGTTTGCAAGGAGTTTGAAGGGGAATTCCAGGGGTTTTCAAGGCTGGTTTCCAACCTTCTTCATGGGAGAAAATCATGGCTAAGGTGCTGAACAAATTCTGGAAGAAAACAGCTTGGTTTTGGACTCTCAAAGCTGCGATTTGTACAGGAATTTTTCCTGGTTTTGCTCCAGCTTTGAGCAGTCCAAAAATGGCTAAATAATTCAGGTTGCAAGCTGATCCAAAAGACCATTTTTCTGGTAGCATTTGGGAGGGAATGTTAGCTAAGAATTTTGATACCTTGATGGCACAATCAGCTGGAGAATTTTCAGTTCATTCTAAGAAGGAAGATGAACTAGTTAGAGTGAATTTTCAGCAAGCTCACTAGAGGAATTTTCCTCTTGAAATCTCCCACAACTCTTTCACATTTTCGGATCATAAGAAGTCCTTCACTAAGACATTTTGATCTTACAAAGCCATAGCACTTCACCGAAATTTCTGGAGAGAAAATGGCTAGAACAACTTGCTCAACCTCATGAGTTGAGAACTAAGGAAAAATCAAAGATCAAGGAAAAATAAATTCCTCTTAGAAAATTCGAGTAGAACAAATGAGTAGGATTTGAAGACTCGTATCATGCCTCCCATAGGATAACATCTCCACCCTACTCCAAACACCACTAAGGCCAAAATTATTACTTCCCCAAGCAAAAATAAAATTTAACCAAGCTAAAGTTCCTATGATGGAATTTGAACCCAAGACCTCAAGAATTAATTCCAAAGCTCTAACCACTAAACCACAACAACTCTTGCTGTAATTTTCACTAGCAACTTATTTCCTATTCAATCCTCAAGCTATCTCCCTATTTTCACCTCAGGCAAAAATTACCATTTTGCCCTTCTCACTCAATATTCACCAACAAGCCTCCAAAACATTAAAACTCAAATCCAAGGCACATAAAATCAAATAAAAATATATTTAATCATGCAGTAAAGTATGTTATGCATCCCAACCCCCTTACTCTAAGGTTGATTTTGACCGGGATTTCACATTACCGGAATGGACAATTGGTTTTTTTTGGGTGTAGAGATGGAGGAGTATCTCACCTGATAGGCCGATCACCTACTTTTTGTTAGTCTGCCCAAAGTGTGACATTCTGACCGTTGTATGGTTATGGGGACCAATGTGTGGTCACCCATGACCACCATTTTGAGTGGTTGAATTATTTGTACATATATGGTTGGAAAAGCCAAAACACCACTCTTGATTTTAACTATTGTTTATTGCTTGCCAGTATTTTTCTTGTGAAATTCTTACACCTTGCATTCATGGACTGTTTTCACTGAACACCCAAAGCACACACGGAATTACTGAGATTTTTATCTCATCAGCTTTTTTACCATGATTTCAGGTCGATCCTGCTATGGGGATGAGTAGCTAGTGTTGTCTGCCTTAGAAGAGATTTTGTTATCTATTTTTATGTAATACTTTGGGGAGTTGAGAGTGAATAATTTTTATTCTGGATTTGTTTTGAATTCTTGGATTGTAATAAGTTTTAAGTTTTAAGTATTGTTTTATTCTATTATTTTAATTGTGTGACCTAGTTATAAAGACCCCTTATCCTTTGGACGGGGCGATATCCTCGGCCTTGTTGGGCCTAGGTAGTGGGGTGTTACACCAAGAAGTCCTTATAAGAAGAACTTTAGACTAGGAAGTATTATTAAGGTATTTTTATTAATTCCTATGTCTCTTTACCTTTTGATTCAATTGATTTTTACCTTGAAGCACACAAAGAAGGAGATTTCAAAGTTTTAAAAATCTCAGAATTTTGGATTGAGTAGTTTAGATATTTCCGCATCCAAAATATTCGTCTAAAATCCTGTAAACTGTCTTGAAATGTTTCTGCCTAAAAAAGTGCCATTTTGGACTTACCTTTTAGATGTATCGTCGTCCAAAACCTGAGTCCAAGACACGGATAAAATTAATAGAAAATTATAGCCATTTTATAGCCGTTGGCATTTCACCTTTTGGCTCTATAAATAGCCTCTAAGCAAGATTAGGCATAAGATTTTTGAAACATTCTTCTAAGAAATACTATTGCTCAACATTTTCAAAAATTTCCTTTTATTAAAGTACTTCAAAGTGAATTCATATTGTGTTAAAGGTAAAAGTGTTTATACTTTGTACCTTAGTGAACATATGCTTAAATAAGTGAGCTTTTACTGTTCTATTAATATTCAATCTCTTTTGTAGTACAAGATTGTGGTGTAAAACCCATTTGGGGTGAACTTTGTTGTGATTGTTTGTTTGAGAGTTTTGGAAAACTTTGTGTGGTGATCCTCTCTTGTATATGGTTCTGTTTAATTTCATTAAGTGGAGTAAAAAAAATCTGGTTGAAAATCCTTAAGTGTGAGCTAAAGGTAGTGGATGTAGATCTTGGTAGATTGAACCACTATACATACTGTGTCTCATTTTTTTTTACATCATTAACTGCATTACATTTCCATTTTTAGTTTGAATCTGGATATATATCAAAGTGTTCTTGGATAGCTTTCTTCGTTATCAAAAAGTCGTTCCAAGAATCTTGATGATCATTGTTATTTTGCATATATGACGATTTGAGAATTTTTAGTTTGCCAAAAATCTTATTCACCTCTTGATGTCTTTAGATTTGGGTATAAAGATTATATAAAAATAAGCACATTCCCAATCAAGTTTAAATTTAAACGTTAACCCCAAATTACACATATGAGCAAGCGTACTCATCATTAACATACCATAGGGTTCAAACGAGTGTTGATCCTCAAGGAACAAGTATACATTAATCCCTTCTCTCTCATTATTTAACCGACTCAATAAAGTGAGAAAGAAATAAAAAAGAAAATAAAAGAAAATAAAAGAATATATACATATCAAGGATGAAAAATTATGTAACTTAAACCATTATTTTGACATACATGACCTTAAAGTACCTAATCATTGCCATAACTCATTATTCTCTTGGCATCATGAAGGATTAAGATAGATTAACTTCTTTTTCAATCCTAAAAATCACTATCTTCTAGACAAATTAGCACCACATATTCTGTCTCAACTAATTCACCCAAAAGATGCATTAAAAACGACCCTTGATTAAATTTCCATATTCTGGCAAACTTAAAATATGAAATCAACCAATGAATCCATATTCTGGTAGATATCAATTAACCTTTAATTATTTTGTTCTTGGCAATCAACCTCCTTTTCAAGCAAGTTAAGAGACAACAAATATGAAAATAAGGAATTGAAACTACCATCAACCTCTTTTTCAAGCAAGTTAATAGGAAGAAACAACAAATTAATCTCGTAATAAGCACAAGTAATTAAATACCAAGAAGAACAATCATTTAGTCAAAAGATCAAATAACTCTAAAAATCATGAATACTTAAAACAATGTCGAATTACAATAAAATAATTAATATATCATTGTTCAAGAAAAAGAAAACAAAGTAAAAGAAAGAACTCATAGACAAGCCTCCTTCTTCTTCCTTTGAAAACCTTCTTGCAAAATCCTCCCTGAACTGAAGAATTCCTCCTTTGATTTGAGTGATTTTCTATGATGATCTATGAATTCATTTGTGTGGCTTGTGTTCTCCTTGTATTTATAGGCTTTTGAGATGCCTAAATTCGTTGGTGTAGGGTTTTTTATTTATTAGAAGTAAGAATACACTAAAATTTTGTAGATTACCAAAAACTGCATGTAAAATTCAAACCACCACTTTGACTATAGATCACAGCCGGCGCCGCCTTGGCTTCTAGAGCTAGCGTCGGTTGTGTTTTATTTACCAAGTTGTTCGTCGAATTTTCTCGATTTCTATGAAATATTTTTGCAGAGTGTTGTTGGTGTGGGTTTGGTTCTATTCTGATCCTGTTTCAACAATTTTTCATCGCCTCGAAGTTCGTGCCAATAGCATATTTCGGGGCGCCGGTTCCTCTACCCTGTCCGGCGCCGCCTAGGTTCTGTTTTGCGATGTTTTTGCCTTGTTTTACCCCTAAAATCATAAATAATGCACAAAATACCTTTCCAAGGGTAAAATCTCAAATGTGAAGGGATTTGGTTAGTTATTGAACAAAATGTCTCACAAAAGAGCTTCAAATAACTAAAAAAATTGTGACTAATTTAGGCCCTATCACATTCCTCCACACTTATCTCTTTACTTGTTCTCAAGCAAAGTGTCAAAGAAAAGTAGGAAAACACAAGATTTGATAAATCACTCAATCAATTTCAAAACAATATCTTCAATGCTTCTTTCATTCAAGAACATAAAACACATGCTGCTACATCTTTCACAGCAAATGCAAGACTTGTGTAAGTGAATAATGACTTAGTAGAACCATCTCAATACTTAACAATATTCTCAAACCATTGGACAGAATTTAGTGCAAAAAGAATATGCATTCCATAAGCTTACTCTTTATACATTCTCTCCACTAATCCGAGGCATATTATGATTCTACTTAGGTCAAGTAGGACTTTTAAGCTTGTAATATAAGGCTAAAGGCTTGTAATGTAGCTTGTCAAACGAAGGATATAGGAAATTCAAATATCAAAGAAGCTGAGAGTTCGCAAGAAAAGGATAACCAAAATGTATCAATAATTTCCAAACTCTTCTTGCTCTCCTATTCCAAAATCAATCAAAACCCATAACCTTGTTTAGCAATTAAAGTTCAACTCAAGCAAATCTTGCATTTTCTCTCTCTTTCTTTTCTTTTTTTTTTTCATCAACTCTTCTTTATTTTTCACAAGATCACTCGAATTTTTAGCAATGGTGTCACGGACTTGATATGAACTCAACTTTTACAGATCACTCGAATTTTTAGCAATGGTGTCACGGACTTGATATGAACTCAACTTTTACAGCTTCAATCACTATTTCTCTCGTGATCTTTTTTTTCATTTTCTTTCAAATTTTCTCTTTACTTTTTTTTTCTCTTTCACTGCTGCTGTTCTTTTCTTTCTTAGTTTCTTTCTTTCCATCTTTTTATTTTTTAGCAGCTTTTTGTTTTCTTTTCTTATTTTCAATCTTTCTTCTCTCTTTCTTCTCTTTCTTTTCTTTCTTCTTCCAACTCAACACAACTATTGATACATGACTGAAAATAATGAGTCATGATCTTTCTCCAAGTATTCTCCCTCAACATTTTCCTTCATGTACTTTTATCCATCAAGAGCATAAAAATTTGGATGAATTATTCAAACTCTCAAAAATAAGCAATGGACAAAGAATGTGATAACGAGTTCTAAGAAAGAAATTCACCAATGTAGGCTCAAAATAGGCACTAGGGATAATATAAAAATAGGTAGGCTTGAAAGGCTCAAACTATCCATAGATGGTCTATTACCGTCTTCCCTAAGTTAAATCATGAATGTCTTTCTTATTTAACCTTGAGAGGTATTCAAGTGAGTTATAGAATGCTCCATGAATTTTAGTATTCAAACATCAAAGAAGATGAGAGTTTGCAAGAAAAGGATAAACAAAATGTATCAATATTTTCCCAACTCTTCTTGCTCTCCTATTCCAAAATCAATCAAAACTCATAACCTTGTTTAGCAATTATAGTTCAACTCAAGCAAATCTTGCATTTTCTCTCCCTTTCTTTTCTTTTTTTTTTTAAATCAACTCTACTATATTTTTCACAAGATCACTCGAATTTTCTGCAATGGTGTCAAGGATTTGATATGAACTTAACTTTTACAGCTCAATCACCATTCTTCTCGTGATCTTTCTTTTCTTTTTCTTTCAATTTTTTTCTCTTTTCTTTCTTTTCTCTCTTCTTTTATCTTTCACTGCTGCTGTTCTTTTCATTCTCAGTTTCTTTCTTTCCATCTTTTTTATTTTTTTAGCAGCTTTTTGGTTTTCTTATCTTGTTTTCAATCTTTCCTCTCTTTCTTTTCTTTCTTCTTCCAGCTCAACACAACTATTGATGCATGACTGAAAGTAATGAGTAATGATCTTTCTCCAAGTATTCTCCCCCAACATTCTCCTTCATGTACTTTTATCCATTAAGAGCATAAAGATTTGGAAGAATTATTCAAACTCTCAGAAACAAGCAATAGATAAAGTATGTGCTAACGGGTTTTAAGAAAGAAATTCACCAATGTAGGCTCAAAATAGGCACTAGAGATAATATAAAAATAGGTAGGCTTGAAAAGCTCAAACTATCCAAAGAAGGCCTATTACCGTCATCCCTAAGTTAAATCATGAATGTCTTTCTTATTTCGCCTCGAGAGGTATTCAAGTGAGTTCTAGAATGCTCCATGAATTTTAGTAGAAAAATAGGTTTAAGAATAATGTAAAGCATATGATCAAGAACTACTTCGTCCAAATGCGTGCTAAAAGTCATGCATAAACCATAAATGATCTAGAACATATGCTTTTTAATCCATTCTAAAGACATGCATTAAAAATACAGCTTGAAAGTCAGAAAAAATTTAGAAAATTTGCTCAAAGGTGCAAAGAAGAATTTTAAGAAGAATAAAGCATAGAAGAATTCTTATTCTAACCACTCCCCCATACTTAAATTGGACATTGTCCTCAATGGCCAAATAAATAGTGCAAGGAAATAATGCCATGAGACCAAAAATAAAGTGGAAAAGATAAGAAAGAAAATACTTCCCTGACGAAGTAGCTCCATTTTTCCAAACTTTGTGCTCAAAATAAAATTGATAAAAACTTGTACAAAGTATATCACCAAACCACTCCCCTTACACTTAAATTGGACAATGTCCTTACTGGCAACAAATAAACACAAGAAAGCATGTCCAAAGGGACCAAAAATAATAAAGGGGTAGAAATTTAAAGTAATACTTCTCAAGTGCAATAATGCTCCAATAGATATCCAAACTTGAGGTAAAGAGACGGGCTTGTCCAAGAGGGCTTCATTCTTATAAAATAAAACACAAATAAAAGCACAAAGATAATAATAATAAAATAAAAACATACCTAAATAAATTAAAAAAACTAAAGAAAAAGACTAAAATAAAAATACAACAAAAACTTTTCACACTCATCGTGCTTCCTCATCAAACCTTTTGAAAAGAAATTAAAGCTCAAAATAGAAGATAGACATGATGAATGTAGAATGGAGAGAGGAGTGAGGTGTTTGAAAAATAAAAGGTTTATGAAAATAATATTTTCTTACTAAATCAAAACACATAAATCTCTTTCTCTAACATTTCTTTAGAGAAACATGGTTTCTAAAGAATGCATCAAGCTTGAAATAACCTTTTATCCTTCCAAAAGAATGTACATAACTAGAATTCCTCTTTAAACTTAGTATTTGAGTTCTTAAAAATGAGATAAAGTAATCCTTACTTTTCAAGGCATGGTCTACAAAAACTAAGTTACCTCCCTGAAATTGGGGTGAAGGGTAGAGTTCGTCAACATTCTCAAAGGGTTTCTTATGATGTAGCGTTGAAAGATCCAACTCCTTGAGGCATGATAAATTTAACACAACATCATTTGGACCCTTATTTTCCATGAATTGAGAGGAACTTAAAAAAATCATGTGATAAGGAGAGATTAGAATTATTTACATGTAGAGTAGAATTGAATACCTCTCTTTCCACATTGGACAATTGGTTCTCATATCCTCTCTCATTTCCTTGGAGATTCTCTTGTTCAAGCATATGGGCCTTTATAGCATCCTCAACCAATTTGGCTAGTTGTGTTCTTTGATAGCTCAATCGTTGAGACCCTTCTTTATGCTACTGAACAGATGAATTTGTATTGGCAACAAAAGAATTCACCAATGTTATTAATGACGTCTCACTAAGAACAGCAATGCGAGCTTGTAATCTTGCCAATCTAGCACCATTGTAACTCCTTTGATTTTGTGCCCAAAATAGTTGTCCATGATGATATCAACCTCGCACAAAAATAAAAAAAGAGAAAAACAAACAAAAATAATAGAAAAATAAAGAAAAGAAAAAAAAACCCAAAAAGGTAAAAGCAAAGAATAGAAAAAATAAAGAAAAAAAAAACACACACACACATTAGATATATTCACAAGCTACCTAAACAACAAAGTTAGTGGTATTTATAGTAGAACATGAAGTATGTTAGTCAATTAAGTCACAGTTAGTAAATTATATTACAAAGATACACAAGATACAAAAGATGGCACCTTTCTGCAAAATGAACAATTGTACATATTTACATATTTACATATTCATATGGTTAAATCAACAAAATCCAAGCTTTCATTATATTGTTCCCCGGCAAAGGCACAAAAAACTTGATGTGTTTAAATTTGGGTATAAAAATCTTATAAAAATAAGCACATTCCCAATCAAGTTTAAATTAAAACCTTAACCTCAAATTACACATATGAGCAAGCGTACTCATCATTAACATAGCATAGGGTTCAAACGAGTGTCGATCCTCAAGGAACAAGTATACATTAATCCCTTTTCTCTCATTGTTTAACCGACTCAATAAAGTGAAAAATAATAAAAAGAAAAATAAAATAAAATAAAAGAATATATACTTGTCAAGGATGGAGAAGTATGTAACTCAAACCATTATTTTGACAAACAAGATCTTAAAGAACCCAATCATTATCATAGCCGATTTTTCTCTTGGCATCATGAAGAATTAAGATAGACTCAGTTCTTTTTCAATCCATGAAATCACTATCTTCTAGACAAATTAGCATCACATATTCTGTCTCAACTAATTCACCCTAAAGATGCATTAAACACAATCTTTGATTAAATTTTCATATTCTGGCAAACTTAAAACATGAAATCAACCAATGAATCCATATTCTGGCAGACATCAATTTACCTTTAAATACTTTGTTCTTTGAAATCAACATCTTTTTCAAGCAAGTTAAGTGATAACAAATATGAAACGAATGAATTGAAACCACCATCAACCTTTTTTTCAAGCAAGTTAATGGAAAGAAACAACCAATTAATCTCGTAATAAGCACAAGAGATTAAATAACAAGAAGAACAATCAATTAGTCAAAAGATCAAATAACTCTAAAAATCATGAATACCTAAAACAGTGTCAAATTACAATAAAACAATTAACACATCATTGTTCAAGAAAAAGAAAACAAAGTAAAAGAAAGCACTCATAGACAAGCCTTATTCTTCTTCTTTTGAAGACCTTCTTGCACAACCCTCCTTGAATTGAAGAATTTCTCATTTGATTTAAGTGATTTTCTGTGATGATCTAAGAATTCTCCCTCTTTTCTCTTGTGTTTTCCACCTATTTATAGGCTTAGGAAGTGTCTAAACTCGTTGGTGTAAGGTTCTTGGTCGAGTAGAAGTAGGAAGATACTAAAATTCCAAAGATTACCAAAAATCACGTAGAAAAATCAAGATTCCGTCTTATCCTCAGGGAATAGCTGGTGCCGCCTTGGTTGCTGGAGCCGGCGCCGGTTGTGTTTTGTTTTTTTCGTTGTTCGCCGATTTTTTCTTGATTTTCATGCAATGTTATCTAGAGTGCTCCCGGAGCCACCTTGGCTACTAGAGTCAGTGCTGGTTTGGTTCTGTTTCGGTCCTATTTTAACAATTTTTTATCGCCTCAAAGTTCGTGCCAACAGCATATGGCCGGTGCCGCCTTGGTCCTGTTTTGCTACGTTTTTGCTTTGTTTTACCCCTAAATTTTGAAATAATAAACAAAATACCTTTTCAAGGGTAAAATCTCAAAAATGAAGGAATATGACTAGTTATTGAACAAAATGTATCACAAAAGAGCCTCAAATAACTAGGAAAAATATGACTAATTTAGGCCCTATCATACAAAAACTTGATGTGTGATTTATTTAGGTATAAAAATCATATAAAAAATAAGCACATTCCCAATCAAGTTTAAAATAAAACGTTAGCCCCAAATTACACATATGAGCAAGCGTACTCATCATTAACATAGCATAGGGTTCAAACGAGTGTCGATTCTTAAGGAACAAGTATGCATTAATCCCTGCTCTCTCATTATTTAACCGCCTCAATAATGTGAGAAAGAAATAAAAAGGAAAATAAAATAAAATAAAATACAAGAATATATACATATGAAGGATGAAAAGTTATGTAACTTAAACCATTATTTTGACATACATGACCTTAAAGTACCTAATCATTGTCATAACTCATTATTCTTTTGGCATCATGAAGGATTAGGATAGATTCACTTCTTTTTCAATCCATAAACTCACTATCTTCTAGACAAATTAGCATCACATATTCTGTCTCACTAATTCACCCAAAAGATGCATTAAACACGATCCTTGATTAAATTTTCATATTCTGGAAAACTTAAAACATGAAATCAACCAATGAATCCATATTCTAGCAGACATCAATTAACCTTTAATTACTTTGTTCTTGGCAATCAACTTCTTTTTCAAGCAAGTTAAGAGACAACAAATATGAAACTAATGAATTGAAACCACCATTAACCTCTTTTTCAAGTAAGTTAATGGAAAGAAATAGCCAATTAATCTTGTAATAAGCACAAGTAATTAAATACCCAGAAGAACAATCAATTAGTCAAAAGATCAAATAACTCTAAAAATCATGAACACTTAAAACAATGTCAAATTACAATAAAATAATTAATATATCATTGTTCAAGAAAAAGAAAACAAAGTAAAATAAAGTACTCATAGACAAGCCTTCTTCTTCTTCCTTTGAAAACCTTCTTGCACAATCCTCCCTGAACTGAAGAATTCCTCCTTTGATTTGAGTGATTTTCTATGATGATCTATGAATTCATTTGTTTGGCTTGTGTTCTCCTTGTATTTATATGCTTTTGAGATGCCTAAATTCGTTGGTGTAGGGTTTTTGGCTGATTAGAAGTAGGAATATACTAAAATTTTGTAGATTATCAAAAATCGCGTATAAAATACAATCCACCGCCTCGACTACAAATCACAGTCGGCGCTGCTTTGGCTTCTAGAGCCGGCGCCAGTTGTGTTCTATTTACCTAGTTGTTCACCGATTTTTCATGATTTTCACGCAATATTTTTCTAGAATGTAGCCGGCGCTACCATGGCTACTAGAGCCAGTGCTGGTTTAGGTCTGTTCCAGTCCTGTTTCAACAATTTTTCATCATCTCGGAGTTTGTGCCAACTGCACATGGCCGGCACCGGTTCCTCTGCCCTGTCCGGCACCTCCTAGGTTCTATTTTGCAACGTTTTTACCTTGTTTTACCCCAAAATTCTGAAATAATGCACAAAATACCTTTCCAAGGGTAAAATCCCAAATATGAAAGAATATGGCTAGTTATTGAACAAAATGTGTTACAAAAGAACCTCAAATAACTAGGAAAAATATGACTAATTTAGGCCCTATCACATTCAGCCACACTTTGCTCTTTGCTTGTACTCAAGCAAAGTATCAAAGGCAAGTAGGAAAACACAAGGTTTGATAAATCACTCAATCAATTTCAAAACAATATCTTCAATGCTTCCTTCATTCAAGAACATAAAACACATGCTACTACATCTTTCACAACAAATGCAAGACTTGTGTAAGTGAATAATGACTTAGTAGAACCATCTCAATACTTAACAATATTCTCAAACCATTGGACAGAATTTAGTGCAAAAAGAATATGCATTCCATAAGCTTACTCTTCATACACTCTCTCCACTAATCTGAGACATATCATGATTCTACTTAGGTCAAGTAAGACTTTTAAGCTTGTAATGTGGCTTGTCAAATGAAGAATATAGGAAATTCAAATATAAAAGAAGTTGAGAGTTCGTAAGAAAAGGATAATTAAAGTGTATCAATAATTTCCAAACTTTTCTTGCTCTCCTTTTACAAAACCAATACAACCCAAAACCTTGTATAACACTTATAGTTCATGTCAAGCACATCTTGCATTTTTTTCTCTCTTTCTTTTCTTTTTTTTTTCATCAACTCTTCTATATTTTTCACAAGATCACTCAAATTTTCAGCAATAGTGTCATGGACTTGATATGAACTCAACTTTTACAGCTTTAATCACCATTCCTCTCGTGATCTTTCTTTTCTTTTTCTTTCAATTTTTCTCTTTACTTTTTTTTCCTCTCTTCTTTTGTCTTTCACTATTGCTGTTCGTTTCTTTCTCAGTTTTTTTCTTTCTATCTTTTTATTTTTTAGCAGCTTTTTGTTTTCTTTTCTTGTTTTCAATCTTTTTTCTTCTTTTTCTTCCCTTTCTTTTTCTCAACTTCTTCTAGCTCAACACAACTATTGATACATGACTGAAAGTAATGAGTCATGATCTTTCTCCAAGTATTCTCCCTCAACATTCTCCTTCATGTACTTTTACCCACCAAGAGCATAATATAGGCAGTAGGGATAATATAAAAATAGGTAGGCTTGAAAGGCTCAAACTATCCAAAGAAGGCCTATTACCGTCATCCCTAAGTTATATTATGAACGTCTTTTTTATTTTGCCTCGAGAGGTATTCAAGTAAGTTCTAGAATGCTCAATGAATTTTAGTAGAAAAATAGGTTTAAGAACAATGCAATCAAGAACTACTTAGTCCAAGTGCGTGCAAAAAGTCATGCATAAGCCATAAATGATATAGAACATATGCTCTATAATTCATCATAAAGACATGCATCAAAAATACAGTTTGAAATTGCAAAGAAAATTAGAAAAAATTTTGAAAATTCTACTCACACGAAGGATGATAAAGTATAAAAGAATGATGCATAGAAGAATTTTCAATCGAATCACTCCCTCACACTTAAATTGGACATTGTCCTCAATGGCTAAATAAATAGAACAAGGAATAAGCAATGCCATAGGACCAAAAATATAAAGGAGAAGAGATAAGAAAGATAATACTTCCATAGACTGTGCAATTTGTTGTACAAGAGCTGAATTCCTGAAGAACGAGGCATTGGCAAAGTACCTAAAAAGAAAAATACAAAAAAGCACACCAAAGCATAAAAACTAGAAAAGAAAAATAAATCAAAAACAAAAGAAAGAAAATAGTACAACAAAAGAAAGAAATAAAAAATTGACTAGAAAAGACAAGAAAAGATAAAGGAAAAAATAAAGAGTGAACAATAAGCGAAAATGTGGAACAATCATCATCAATCCTCCTCGTCATCATCATCATTATCAGCCGGTGTGGAAGTGCTCTGACCACCATGTTGTCTGGGAAAATGCTGCCTCCATTTATCTAATTGCTGCTCTATAGTAGCTTGTTGTCTTGCAATGTCATCAACTGAGCCCTGCAAGCGTAGGAGCATCTCTGTTTGTTGTGTGAACTGTCCCAGCATGATAGTCCTGAAGTTAGTCTGGGGTTGAGACTGAGAACTACTAGTTCGTGCGCGTGCTGGTGGCGGTGGGTGCTCCTCCTCCATAGTGGGTAGCCCAACCTGACCAGGATATCTGACCTCATTGGGGGTTAGCCAGTTTTTCAACTCTTGGTTGTACTTGTGCCCGCAACTCATCAGAGTCTATTCCGTAACCATATCGTGCCCAGTGGTAGCCTCCATCAATTCTTCTTCAATACGAATACAAAAGTCTTTCAAAATTTTCATGATAACTAGAGGGAAGACAAAGGCTTTAGTAGAGAGACGGTGATGAACCACATCCCTAATGGATTGTATAATCAAAGGTGCAAGATGGATAGGCAGGGTGTTCATCATCCTATGTAAAATGTAGGTGTCAATAAGGCAGGTCTCATTAAAACCACTGGAACGGGGTACAACATTGAACCTAAACATATAGATTAGAGCTCTAAAGTTGGCAAAAAGATCATTGTTCAAATAGAAACTGTTGGCTTGGAAGGCATTATGCTTATACAACCTTAGAGTGGCTCTAGTCTTACTGGCATCCCAATTCGGGTCAGAAAGAATTTTTTAATTGTTAACGTCTATCCCTTGCCAAGAATCATCATCAAACACCTAGAAAAGATTAGCTAAATGATTTTGTGTGATGATAATGGGGATTCCTTTCACTCTCGTCTCAATATGGGGAAGGTGTTTATTGCCCTTGTCAATCATGTTGGCATAGAATTCTTTGATTAGCACTAGACAATACTTCATTTTTAGCTGTTCTATCGATCCCCATCCTAGCCTCCTAAACATCATTCCTAATTTAAGGGCACAGTCTAGGGTAGGTGCGAAAGTACGCTCTACAATGATTTTGTTGGATGCTCTCCTATCGTACCATTCCTCACATGATGGATCGATAAACTCAGTTGGTCTAAGGAACAAGGGATCGATGAATGACGAGGCTGAGAAAGAAGAAGCTCTCGCCTTTTTAGGGGATTGTCCCCGTGCTCTAGACATGTTGTCAAGTAAGTGGTGGTAGCAATAGGAGGCTATAACAAATGAGCTCAAAGAATTAAAACGGGGTGTAGCTACCTATTGCAAACACAATCCTCAATTCTCACTCAACCCTCAACCAATCTCACAACCACAATGCCCAAACTCCTTCAATGTAGATCACACTCTCAACAACAACTAATTCAATCTTCTCCAATTAACTCAACACAACCAGCAAGAATACATATAAAGTTCGCTGTAAAGAATAAATGTGTTGAATATCCCCAATGCATTCAAGTATACATGATCATATGAATGAAGGCATTATCACGATATTACGTAAAAAACAATTCAAGTTCCATATGTAGCAATTACTCAACCATCATAAATAGCCATAATTCTAACCTTAGATATATGCATGAAGTTCATAATGATCATGTGCATGAATCAAGTATCCAAGAACCATTAACTCATAATCTATCCAAAATCATGAAGCTCAAGAAGCAATGCACAATTCAAGATAACATAAACAATCCCAATTTTTGGCCAAAATTGTCCCTAAAATTAGAAAAAAGTCAGCTACACCATTTTAACTATGGAAATTAAATAAAAATCATACCTTTGTGCTCGTGTATGCATGGGCAAGCAAAAGATGTAAGCTTTTTGCAGAAATCCAAGGTTTTTACTTGTGGATTGAAGGTTAGTTTGTTGTACAAAATGAAAGATTTTGAGATTTTTGATCCGTAGGATCAACAAAAGAGAAGTAGATAGATGTTATAGAAATGATTAGGAGGTGGAAAATCAAATTTTGGGAAGTTGGGGAGGTGAAGCTAGCATGAGTTAGAGAGGATTTGAGAGGGAATTGGAGATTTTGCAAGAAGAAGTGGCCAAAATGGCCTATATCTTGCACCTTGCCCGACAGGAACTGGTGCCAGTCCTAGCCCTAGCCGGCGCGGGCTGCATTTTGTCCATTTTTTTTAAATTAAGAAAAAGGATGAACACACAATAATGATGAACAATGCACTTTAATTCATGAAAAATAATCAACCAAAATGACAGAAGTAAAAATTGTCTCAATCACAAAACTGAAAGTAAAGTAAAAGAAAGTGGCTTCAATGTTTTCCATAGCCTTGATCCCGTGGATTTTCCTCAGTGTTCCCTGGCAATGTCCCGGCTTGATGATCCCCTAGTAACTTAGCTAGTTGATCAATTTGGTTTTCCAAGTTGCGCATGGAGGCCTCTAGGTTCCTTGTTGTAACTTCGACCCCTTAGAACTTAGTCTCCATTGTACTTACAAATTGGCCAATCAATTCTTCCAATGGTAGCTTAGAAGGTGCTGTATTATTGTTCATGGGGTTTTGGTTCCTTTGATTTCCTCCAAAATTTAAAGACCCATGCCTAAGTTGGTTTCCATTGCTCCAAGAGAAATTTGGGTGGTTTCTCCAGCCAGGATTATAAGTAGAGCTATAAGGGTTGTTACTTGGACGGACATTACCTGCAAAGGCTGCTTGTTCCGTGGTTTCTTGGAGTGAACCCATCTTTTGGCATTCATGGTTTGGGTGTCCCTCTCCACAGAAATCACAATTTACGTTTAATACCTGGTATTGAGACATCACCATTTGTTCCATCTTCTGAGTCAAGGTGTCCACCTTAGCCTTCAATGCTGCCATAGCATCCACTTTGTGTACTCCTTGCACATGAGCTCTAGACCTTGTACTTCCCCAAGAGTAGTTATTAGACGCTATATTTTTAATAAGATCGAATACCTGTTTCGGGGTCTTATGATTGATGGAACCCTCTACAGAAGAGTCCACCACTTTACGTGTTGCGAATTGAGACCATTCAAAAAGATGAGCATCTGCGTTCCTAGCTCAAATCCATGGTGTGGGCATTTTCTTAGCATCTCCTTGAATCTCTCCCAACTTTCATACAAGGGCTCAGAATCTAGTTGTTGGAAGGCAAATATCTCGTTCCTAAGTTTGGCTGTCCTAGCTAAAGGGAAATATTTAGCTAGAAATTTTTCAGCTAAGGCATCCCAAGTAGTGATGGAACCCGTAGGTAAAGACTTTAACCAAGATTTGGCTCTTTCCCTCAAAGAAAAAGGAAAAAGTCTTAACTTTATTGCATCCTCAGAAACACCATTCATCTTAAAAGTATCACAAATCTCCAGAAAACTAGCTAAATGGGCATTAGGATATTTTTTAGGTAGCCCATCAAATTAAACCATGTTTTGAACCATTTGGATAATATTAGGCTTTATTTCAAAATTATTGGCATCCACCCTAGGCCTAGTGATACTCGAGCCTGTGCTTGAGATTGGCGATTTCACAAAGTCATCAATAACCTTCCTATTATTCCCAGCATTATTATTTTGAGCACCATCCATGTCCTTTGGATTGTCTAGTGGATCTTTGATAGTGTCCTTTCGATTTCAGGGTCATATTCGACTATCTCGCCTTCGGATTTTCGGGTAATGTACTAAGGATAACACCTAAACAAAATGAAGTGGGTTAGATAATAGAATTCATGATTACAACAAAAGTACAAGAATACAAAGTTAGTTAATAGAACATAGTAAAAGTTAGTAGGTTAGGTTACAAAGGTATACACAAATACACAAGATACAAAAGATAGCACCTTTTTGCGGAAAGAACAATTGTACATACTTACACAGTTAGAGTTAGTAAGTTAGAGTACAAAGATATATAATACAACAAATGGCACCATTTTGTAAAGAGAACAATTGTACAAATTTACATATTCACATGGTTAAATCAACGAAGTCCAAGGTTTCATGATATTGTTCCCTGGCAATGGTGCCAAAAACTTGATGTGAAATCAAGTAATAGACTTGTAAACAGCTGAGTGTGGGGGAATGTGATAGGGCTTGTAATGTAGCTCGTCAAACAAAGGATATAGGAAATGAAAATTTCAAAGAAGCTGAGAGTTCACAAGAAAAGGATAACCAAAATGTATCAATATTTTCCCAACTCTTCTTGCTCTCCTATTCCAAAATCAATCAAAACTCATAACCTTGTTTAGAAATTACAGTTCAACTCAAGCAAATCTTGCATTTTCTCTCCCTTTCTTTTCTTTTTTTTTTTTAAATCAATTCTACTCTATTTTTCACAAGATCACTTGAATTTTCAGCAATGGTGTCAAGGATTTGATATGAACTCAACTTTTATAGCTCAATCACCATTCCTCTCGTGATCTTTCTTTTCTTTCTCTTTCAATTTTTTTTTCTCTTTTCTTTCTTTTCTCTCTTCTTTTATCTTTCACTGCTGATGTTCTTTTCTTTCTCAGTTTCTTTCTTTCCATCTTTTTATTTTTTTAGCAGCTTTTTGGTTTTCTTATCTTGTTTTCAATCTTTCTTCTCTTTCTTTTCTTTCTTCTTCCAGCTCAACACAACTATTGATACATGACTGAAAGTAATGAGCCATGATCTTTCTCCAAGTATTCTCCTTCAACATTCTCCTTCATGTACTTTTATCCATCAAGAGCATAAAAATTTGGAAGAATTATTCAAATTCTTAGAAACAAGCAATGTATAAAGTATGTGATAACGGGTTTTAAGAAAGAAATTCACCAATATAGGCTTAAAATAGGCACTATAGATAATATAAAAATAGGTAGGCTTGAAAAGCTCAAACTATCCAAAGAAGGCCTATTACCGTCATCCCTAAGTTAAATCATGAATGTCTTTCTTATTTCGCCTCGAGAGGTATTTAAGTGAGTTTTAGAATGCTCCATGAATTTTAGTAGAAAAACAGGTTTAAGAATAATGTAAAGTATATGATCAAGAACTACGTCATCCAAGTGCGTGCAATAAGTCATGCATAAGCCATAAATGATCTAGAACATATGCTCTATAATCTATTATAAAAACATGCATTAAAAATACAGCTTGAAAGTCAGAAAAAATTTGGAAAATTTGCTCAAAGATGCAAAGAAGAATTTCAAGAAGAATAAAGCATAGAAGAATTCTTATTCTAATCACTCCCCCACACTTAAACCGGACATTGTCCTCAATGGCCAAATAAATAGAGCAAGGAAATAATGCCACGAGACCAAAAATAAAGGGGAAAAGAAAAGAAAGAAAATACTTCCATTACGGAGTAGCTCCAATTTTTCAAACTTTGTGCCCAAAATAAAATTGGTAAAAACTTGGACAAAGTATATTACCAAACCACTCCCCCACACTTAAATTGGACAATGTCCTCATTGACAAAAAATAAACACAAGAAAGCATCTCCAAAGGGACTAAAAATAATAATGGGTTAGAAAGTTGAAGTAATACTTCCCAAGTGCTCCAATGCTCCAATAGATATCCAAACTTGGGTAAATAGAAGGGCTTGTCCAAGAGGACTTTATTCCTATAAAACAAAACACAAATAAAAGCATAAGGCCAATAATAATAACATAGAAACATACCTAAATAAATGAAAACAAACTAATGAAAAAGACTCAAATAAGAAATATAAAACAAAAACTTTTCACACTCATCATGCTTCCTTACCAAACCTTTTGAAAAGAAATTAAAGCTCAAAATAGAAGATAGGCATGATGAATGTAGAATAGAGAGAGGTTTTTGAAAAATAGAAGGTTTATGAAAATAATTTTTTCTCACTAAGGCAAAACACATAAACCTCTTTCTCTAACATTTTGTTAGACACACATATATTGTTGTCAACATATAAGTGAACATGGTTTCTAAAGAATTTATCAAGCTTGAAATCACCTTTTAACCCTTCAAAACAATATTCATAATTAAAATTCCCCCTTAAACTTAGTATTTAAGCTCTTAAAGATGAGATCAAGAAATCCTTATTTTTTTTAAATATATCTACAAATACCAAGTTACCTCCCTTTGAATAGGGTGAATGATAGGAAGTATCACTATCCTCCAAGGACTTCTTATGATGTAGCATTGAAAGATCCAACTCCTTGAGGCATGATAAATTTAACACATCATCATTTGGACCCTTATTTTCCAAGAATTGAGAGAAACCTAAACAAAATCATGTGATAAAGAAAGATTAGAATTATTAGCATGTAGAGTAGAATTGAATACATCCCTTTCCACATTGGACAATTGGTCCTCATATCCTCTCTCATTTTCTTGGAGATTCTCTTGTTCAAGCATATGGGCCTTTATGACATCCTCAACCAACTAGGCTAGTTGTGTTTTTTAATAGTTCAATCGTTGAGATGCTTCTTTATGCTACTGAATAAATGAATTTGAATTGGCAACAAAAGAATTCACTAATGTTATTAATGATGTCTCACTAAGAATAGCAATGCGAGCTTGTAATATTGCCAATCTAGCACCATTGTAACTCCTTTGATTTTGTGCCCAAAATAGTTGTCCATGATGATATCAACCTCGCACAAAAATCAAAAAAGAGAAAAACAAACAAAAATAATAGAAAAACAAAGAAAAGGAAAAAAAACAAAAAGCAAAGAAAGCAAAGAATAGAAAAAATAAAGAAAACACACACACACACACACATACACACACACACACACACATTAGATATATTCACAAGCTACCTAAACAACAAAGTTAGTGGTATTTATAGTAGAACATGAAGTATGTTAGTCAATTAAGTCACAGTTAGTAAATTATATTACAAAGATACACAAGATACAAAAGATGGCACCTTTCTGCAAAATGAACAATTGTACATATTTACATATTCATATGGTTAAATTAACAAAATCCAAGCTTTCATTATACTGTTCCCCGGCAAAGGCGCAAAAAACTTGATGTGTTTAGATTTGGGTATAAAAATCATATAAAAATAAGCACATTCCCAATCAAGTTTAAATTAAAACCTTAACCTCAAATTACACATATGAGCAAGCGTACTTATCATTAATATAGTATAGGGTTCAAACGAGTATCGATCCTTAAGGAAAGAGTATACATTAATCCCTTCGCTCTCATTGTTTAACCGACTTAATAAAGTGAGAAAGAAATAAAAAGGAAAATAAAATAAAATAAAATAAAATAAAATAATATATACATATCAAGGATGGAAAATTATGTCACTTAAACTATTATTTTGACATACATGACCTTAAAGTACCTAATCATTGTCATAACTCATTATTCTCTTGGCATCATGAAGGATTAAGATAGATTCACTTCTTTTTCAATCCATAAAATCACTAGTGATAGGGCCTAAATGAGTCATATTTTTCCTAGTTATTTGATATTATTTTGTGATGTATTTTGTAAAATAACTAGCCATATTCCTTTATATTTGAGATTTTACCCTTGGAAAGGTATTTTGTATATTATTTCAGATTTTAGGGGTAAAATAAGACAAAAATATCATAGAACAAAACGGAGGTGGCGTCGGCTTGGGAAGAGGAACCGGCGCCAGTTAGCCACTGGAAGAACAAAGAAAAGTGCAGAGAAATTGAGAAGAAACAGAGGAGAATTGCATTTGAAATTGGAATGGCTAAAGGGACCCATAGCATGGCTCGTTCACGGCTCACAAAGGGAAGAACAATTAATCAAAGAAAAGCAAAAATTTGGTGGTGGGCCAAGAAGAATGGAAAAAAAGTTAGCAAAAGTGGGCTGAAAAGAAGTAGCCGAGACAAGCATCAAAGGAAAAAAAGAGAGTTTCGGTCAACAATCAAAGGAAAAAGAAGCAATTAGCTTCGTGGCTCAATTGAGCCAATAATAAGAAAAAGACAATTGCAGCAAACAAACAATTTCGGTGGGCCCAGGTGCAAAACAAAAGTCAACAATAGTGGCTCTACAAAGGACAAAAGGAAATTAAACAAGAAGCAGCAAAATTTCGGTGGGTTGTGATGGTTAGCGGCTCAATTGAGCCAAAGGAAGGGAAACGGCTCAATTGAGCCGATGTGACAACAAAGAAAGAAATAACAAGAAATTACGTGGCTTCAGCAGATTTTATTCGGCTTCAAATTGGAAGCCGAATCAACAATCGAATCAACAATTTCAATTCAGCAACATGAATTGCAAACTCCAGCACAAAACGACAAAGCCGAAATTAAGAAGCCAAATTGAAGTCAAATCAAATTCTCCAATTCAATCTCACGGTCAAAGTCAAAGACGGTGGAATTAATTGATTTTTCTTAGGTTTTTCTATTCCTTTTTGGTTTTGGATTATTTTTAGGTAATTACTTCTTCATTATTTAGGATTCTTTTAGGAACTTTGTAAGCCTATAAATAAAGACCAATTTACCCTAGAAAAGGGTGTGTGCATAATGCAGGGGCTTAGATTTATTTTTGAGTGCATTACCAATATTTTCTCGAGATTTAATAGTTCAAGGAGGGTTGTACAAGAAGGTTTTCAAAGGAAGAAGAAGGAGGCTTGTCTATGAGTTCTTTCTTTTACTTTGTTTTCGTTTTCTTGGACAATAATATGTTAAACGTTTTATTGTAATTCGACATTGTATTATATATTCATGATTTCTAGAGTTATTTGATCTTTTGATTAATTGGTTATTATTCTTGGTATTCAATTACTTATGCATATTACGAGATTAGTTAGTTGATTCTATCCATCGACTTGCTGGACCAAAGGGGGTTGATGGGTGTTTCGATTTATTAATTTCATATTCTGTTGGCAATTGACTTGCTGGACCAAAGGTGGTTGATTGTTTAAGAACTGGTAATTGAAGATTAATTGATGTCTTCCGAGACCAAGGGTTCCTTGATTAATTTTATGTTCTAAATTCACCGAGACCAAGAGAATTTAATTAAGGATTGTGTTTAATGCATCTTTTGGATGAATTAGTTGAGACGGACCAAGTGATTCTAATTTATCTAGGAGATAGTGATGTCATGGATTGACCATCAAAGTGAGTCTACCTTCATCTTTCATGGTGCTAAGAGAATGATTGGTTATGATAATGGTTAAGTTCTTTAAGATCATGTTTGTCTAAACAATGGCTTGAGTTGCATAAATCTACATCTTTGACATATACATATTTTTATTTTTATTTTCTTTTTATTTGTTTTTCACTTTGTTGAGTCGGTTAAATAATGAAAGAAAGGTAATTAATGTCTACTTGTTCCTTGAGGATCGACACTTATTGCAACCCTATGCTCAGTTAATGATGAGTACGCTTGCTCATATGTGTGATTTGGGTTTAACATTTTAATTTGAACTTAATTGGGAATGTGCTTAATTTTGTATGATTTTTATACCCAAGTCTGAACGCATCAACTATCTTCTAGACAAATTAACATCACATATTTTATCTCAACTAATTCACCCAAAAGATGTATTAAATATGAACCTTGATTAAATTTTCATATTCTGGCAAACTTAAAACATGAAATCAACCAATGAATCTATATTCTGGCAGACATCAATTAACCTTTAGTTACTTTGTTCTTGGCAATCAACCTCTTTTTCAAGCAAGTTAAGAGATAACAACTATGAAACTAATGAATTGAAACCACCATCAACCTCTTTTTCAAGCAAGTTAATGGAAAGAAACAACCAATTAATTTCGTAATAAGCATAAGTAATTAAATACCCAGAAGAACAATCAATTAGTCAAAAAATCAAATCACTCTAAAAGTCATGAATATCCAAAATAATGTCGAATTACAATAAAATAATTAATACAACATTGTTTAAGAAAAAGAAAACAAAGTAAAAGAAAGCACTCATAGACAAGCCTCATTCTTCTTCCTTTGAAAACCTTCTTGCACAATCCTCCTTGAACTGAAGATTTCCTCCTTTGATTTGAGTGATTTTCTATGATGATCTATGAATTCATCTTTTTGGCTTGTGCTCTCCTTGTATTTATAGGCTTTTGAGATGCCTAAATTTGTTGGTGTAGGGTTTTTGACTGATTAGAAGTAGGAATATACTAAAATTCTATAAATTTCCAAAAACTGCGTGTAAAATTCAATCCACCACCTTGACTACAGATCACAGCCGATGCCATCTTGGCTTCTAGAGCCAGTGCCGGTTGTGTTCTGTTTACCCAGTTGTTCGTCGATTTTTCTCGATTTCCACATAATATTTTTCCAGAGTGTACCGGCGCCCACCTTGGCTACTAGAGCTGGTGCTGGTTTGTGATCTGTTTCGGTCCTGTTTCAATAATTTTTAGTTACCTCAGAGTTCGTGCCAATAGCATATCGCCGGCGCCGGTTCCTCTGTCCTGTCTGGCGCTGCCTAGGTTCTGTTTTGCAACGTTTTTTTCCTTGTTTTTTCCCTAAAATCTAAATAATGTACAAAATACCTTTCCAAGGATAAAATCTCAAATATGATTAAATATGGCTAGTTATTGAACAAAATATATCACAAAAGAGCCTCAAATAACTAGGAAAATATAATTAATTTAGGCCCTATCACCCCCTTTAAGGTTTTTCATTTGGTATTAGAGTTTTGTCTACATATTCTTGGTTTAACAACCTTATAGAAAAGATCTTCATGACAAGCTCATCCTCTCTTCCATATGTTGAAGGTTCTTCAATAAATCATCCTCCTTTGTTCAATGGAAACAACTATACATTCTGGAAAAATAGAATGAAAATTTTTGTGTGTTCTATCAACTTTGAGTTATGGAGTTTGATAGAAAATGGTTCTTTTATTCCGTGAAAAATTGTTGATGGCATAAAATTACCTAAATAGAATGATGAGTTTTCTATGAAAAAATGACTTTAAATTTTCAGGCTATGAACATTTTATGTTGTGCACTAGATGCGACTGAATACAACCGAGTTAGTGGTTGTGATTCAGCCAATGAAATGTGGAGATTACTTGAAGTCACCCATGAGGGGACAAACCAAATTAAAGAATCACAACTGGGGTTTCTGATTCATGATTATAAATTATTCACAATAAAGCCAAATGAAAGTATCACTGATATGTTCACGAGATTCACTAATATCTCAAATGGTTTCAAAGCCTACGGGAAAGTTTATTCCTTTGGAGAACAAAATCGAAAAATTTTAGATGCCTTACCAAAAAGCTGGCAGCCTAAAACTCTTACTGTAGAAGAATCTAAAGATTTAAAATCCTTACCAACCGAAGAGTTGATTGGATCTCTTCTTACCCATGAGATGAAACTTAAAAGATTTTATGAATATGATGATCATGATAGAGGTAAAAAAGGGATAGCATTGAAAGTTAAAAATGAAGATGAAGAAACAAGTCTATCGGAAAGCAGTGAGGGCATGGAAATAGACAATAAAGATTTGCCTATGATAGTAAAAAAATTCAGAAGAATGTTCAACAAAGGAAACTACAAAAGAGGAAAGAAGTTCGTGAGAAAGAAATGACAAACCCCAGGATTCAAACCTCAATGTTATAAATGTAAAAGTACTGATCACTTCATTGTCGACTGTCCTGTTGCAAAAGGTAAGGAAGGAAGAACGTTTAAAAGGAAGAAAGATTTGAAGGCAAAGAAAGGTAAATGATTGATGGGAACTTAGGACTTAAATGAAACTGAGTTTGAAGATGGAGATTCTGAAGATGAAAATGCCAACATATGCTTCATGGCCTTGGAAGACAACGTAAACTCTTCTACATCTAATTTCATATTTAATTCGTATTAGCTATCTCAGGCTCATATCCTATATAGCGTAGTGAAAGAATAAAACGAGATGCCATCCCAGGACCCGCATATGTGTGGAAAAGAAGACATAAAGATAACAATGGTAACAACTTTTTACCTTTTTTTGATCATCTGAAGAACAAAAACTTCTTCTTCAAGTTGAGGCGTGATCCAGCAATCCTCTTGATCAAACTTCATGATAGTTGAATGTCCAACCACTATAATCACAGTGTGTGATTATCTCTAACAGTAATCCACATAGAGGATACACTCAAGCACCAAAATTTCATGTGCTAGCAGAAACAAGATGGCGGCTAGGGCTTCTCAAGAACAATTGAGAGAGAGAGAGAGAGAGAGAGAGAGAGAGAGAGAGAGAGAGAGAGAGAGAGAGAGAGAGAGAGAGAGAGAGAAGAGAGAATGTCGAGTGTTGCTAGGGTTGGAGTCGTGTCTTACACCTTAGTTAGGGTTTCGTGTGTTATCCCTATATCACACAAAAAATTCTACTCCAAATATACTCCAATCTCAGAATTCTAAAACAGTTAGAATTCCCTAATTGTAATTGGAAACATCAAGTTCTCACAATTACAATTTAGACCATTAATTATAACTAATTATAATTTGGCCACAACTTCTCTTTCTCACAATTAACCCCACTATGTTATCAAATAACATCTTGAGTATATAATCTTCTATTGTGTGTGACCTATTAGGTTTCCTAGTCAATTGGTAGAGAACATGAATTAATCCAAACGTTTTTGAGATTAATAATCTATAATTAATTAGAATTAATCATATTAATTCTAATCAGGATTGGTTTATTAATTCATCAATTAATAAACCCATATTCCCAGATCATGAGTGGTATCTAGCAACCCATCATGCCACCCAAGAGTCCAGGAAGTCAAATGGCTTGACATAAACCCTTCAATAACAAACTTCAGTGCAATTAACTCCTTTCATCATATAATATCTCATTCGGTTTGGAGTACGAAATTAGTGCCAACTCCCTCTACAAATAATTCTGGCCTGAATACAATAGCACTAGTACTAGGAATCCACTACTCTAGATGTGTATCAATTAGAACAGTTTCTAATACACAATCGCCTTGGCCAAGGACTTGTCGGTAGTAATTTCTACAAGTAGCCGTGAGATATTTGTCCCTACTATTAAGAGTGGTGAATCCTTTATTGACCCTCTCAACTACTTTTGTTTACCTCATAATGTACCCACTATCTATCCCATAGGTAGCTCTCGATCGAGCTCCAGAGATTGGAATCAAAGTACAATGCTCAACAAACAAGGTGTTGGGTATCTCAGGCTCATATCCTATACGGCGCAGCGGAAAATAAGACGAGATACCCTCCTAAGACCCGTCTATAAAGGTAATAGCTTTTTACCTTTAGGTGATCGTCCGAAGAACAAAATATTTTTTCTTCAAGTCGGGGCGTGATCCAGCAATCCTCGTGATCAACCTCCACGTGAGTAGAACATCTAACCACTATAATCACAGTGTGTGATTATCTCTAACAGTGATCCACACAGAGGAATACTCAAGCACCAAACTTTCCTGTGCTAGCAGAAATAATACGGCGGGGTTCTTTGATCAAGATCAACGAAAGAGTGAAAGAGAGGAGTGTTTGTGGCTGTTGTTTTTTTTTTTTTTTATGTGTTGTTCAGCTAGGGTTTTTCGTGTGTTACATATACTATATATTACACGAAATTTTCCTCCCAAAATTGAGAGTTCTAATCCTATAAGAATTCCCTAATTGTAAGTGGAAACATGAAGTTCTCACAATTACAACTTAGACCACAAATTATAACTAACTATAATTTATCCAAAATAATTTCTCTTTCTCTCATTCAACCCCACTATGTTATCAAATAACATCTTGAGTATATAATCTTCTATTATGTGTGGCCTATTAGGTTTCCTAGTCAATTGGTAGAGAACATGATTTAATCCAAACGTCTTTGAGATTAATAATTCATAATTAATTAGAATTAACCCTATTAATTCTAATCAGGATTGGTTTATTAATTCATCAATTAATAAACCTATATTTCCAGATCATGAGCGGTATCTTGCAACACATCATGACCACCCAAGAATCCAGGAAGTCAAGTGGCTTGACATGAACCCTTCAATAAAAAACTTTAGTGCGATTAACTCCCATCACCATACAACATCTCATTCGGTTTAGAGTACGGAATCAGTGCCAACTCCCCCTAGAAATAATTCTAGCCCGAATACAATAGTACTTGTACCAGAAACCCACTACTCAAGATATGTATCAATTGAAACTATTTTCAATATACAATTGCCTTGGCCAAGGACTTCTCGAGTAGTAATTCCTACAAGTGGCTGTGAGATATTCGCCCCTACTATTAGGAGTGGTGAATCCTTTATTGACCATCTCAACTACTTCCGTTTACCTCACAATGTACCCAATATCCATCCCATAGGCGGTCCTCAATCGAGCTCCGAAGATTGGAATCAAAGTACAAAGCTCAGCAAATAAAGTACATTGGAGATTTCAAGTTTAAGGATACTTGCACGTTTGCTATGTTGAGATTATATCACTGGCACTAAATAATTATCCATGTGATTATCTCAAAGCTAGGTCATCCAATGAACTTGTTCCATTAATAAGCATCCATATGTTAACTTTGACTATCTCAATACTCATGGTTATTAGAACCACCGCCTGATCAAATCTGGAAGGCTAACACATATTAGTCTTAAAGCATTAATGATATTCTGTCTCATTAATATTATGAGTAGGGATTATTTAAGTACTAACACCATCCAGTATAGTAGAAATATCATATTATGATCTCTATCATGATTTCCTTAACACAGTGTTGTACTGAGGACTTTATCGAATAGTTATATTACTTAAAGTAAACAAAAGAAACTGTAAGATAAATAATGCCTTTTATTAAAATATAATGTGTTATATATAATGTACAAGTGATTGCCTCTAGGGCACAACACTAACAAACTCCTACTTACACTAGAGCCAATCATTCATGTATCTAATACCGAATGACTCAACATGACAATCATGTTTCTTTTAGGATAGTGCTTTCGAAAGCATGTCAATTGAGTTCTCATCCGTGGGAACTCTCTCTATTTTTATTTCCTTTGCTGCTTTAGAAGTGGCTATGTACTCAGCTTCTGTCGTAGAGTTGGCAATAGTTTCTTGTTTGGAACTTTTCCAACTTATTGCTCATTCACACAATGTAAACACGTAGCCGGATTGTGATTTGAAATCATCTTTGTCAGATTGAAAACTGGCATCAGTATACCCGTTTATTTTCAAATCACCTTCTCTATATACCAAGAACATATCGTTAGTCTTTCGTAAGTACTTTAGAACGTTCTTTACAGCCGTCCAATGACCCTCACCAGGGCCAGATTAGTATCTGCTCGTCAAACTGAGAGCACAAGATACATCGGGCTCAGTACATATCATAGTATACATGATAGATCTAACTGCCAATGCATATGGAATCTTACTCATGTGATCCCTTTCAACTTGTGTCTTGGGAGACATCGACTTTGAAAGGCTTACACCATGTGACATGGGTAAGAATCCCTTTTTGGATTGATCCATGTTAAACCTCTTTAGCATTTTATCTATGTATATAGACTGCGAAAGACCTAGCAACCTTTTAGATCTATCTCTATAGATCCTTATTCCGAGAATATAGGTTGCTTCTCCAAGGTCTTTCATGGAGAATTGTTTGGACAACCAAAATTTAACTGTTTGCAAGACAGGTATATCGTTTCCCATTAGCAATATGTCATCTACATAAAGCAATAAGAAAATGATTGCACTCCCACTAACCTTCTTGTATACACAAGGCTCATTCATGATTTGAATGAAACTAAACTCTTTGATTGTTTTATCAAAACGGATGTTCTAACTCCTAGAAGCCTGCTTAAGTCCATAAATAGACCTTTGCAGCTTGCACACCTTTGTGCTATCATTGGATGTGAAACCCTCAGGTTGTGTCATATACACTTCCTCAGTCAGATTTTCATTTAAGAAAGCTGTTTTCACATCCATTTTCCAAATCTTATAATCATAATGAGCAGCAATGGCTAGGAGTATCCTGATGGATTTCAACATGGCTACTGGCAAGAAGGTTTCATCATAGTCAATACCATGTTATTGATGATAACCCTTTGCCACTAGTCATGCTTTATGGGTAACTAAGTTACCATCCATGTCCGTTTTCTTCTTGAAAATCCATTTGCATCCAATAGGTTTAATTCCTTTGCGTGGATCAACCAAAGTCTATACTTGATTATCGTATATGGAATCCATCTCTGACTTCATGACCTCAAGCCATTTGCCAGATTCTGAACTCTTCAGAACATCTTTGTAGGCAGTAGGCTCATCTTTATCTATGAGCAATACGTCATTGTGGTCACTAATGAGAAATCCATATCTCTTAGGTGCCATACGTATCCTACTAGATTTTACGAGGTTCTTGTGTATTAGAATGTTCATCTACTCTCTCAATAGATGTGGGGTTAGACGGTTGATCCTCATTTGTTTGATCTTCATGAACTTCACTAAGTTCAATCTTGCTCCCACTGTCCCCCTTGAGCATGTGCTCCTTTTCTAAGAAGACAGCATTCTTCAAAACAAACAATTTGTTTTCGGAGGGTAGATAGAAGTAATATCTAAAAGATTCTTTCAGATATCCTACAAACAAACACTTGTCAGACTCACTATCAAGTTTGTCTGACTGTGGCCTTTTGACAAAGGCAGGACAACCCCATACTCGCAAGTGAGATAACTTTGGTTTCTTACCAAAGAACATATCAAATAGGGTAGAATCAACCGTTTTTGTCGGAACTCTATTTAGTATATAAATAGAAATTTCTAGTACATGCCCCCAAAATGATTTTGGTAGGTCTGCAGAAGCCATCATGGTCCGTACCATGTCTAGAAGGGTTCAATTTCTTCTCTCAGATACACCGTTATGTTGAGGTATATGTGGTGGAGTTCATTGAGATAATAGCCCATTATCTCTAAGATAAACTGAGGAACTCTTGGCTCAAGTATTCTCCTCCTCGATCAGATCTTAGAGTCTTAATACTTTTGCCAAGTTATTTCTCTATTTCATTCTTGAAGTCTTTGAACCTTTCAAAGGCCTCAGATTTGTATTTCATTAAATACAAATACCCGTATCGTGAGAAATCATCTTTAAAGGTTATGAAATAGTTATAACCTCCTCTTACTTGTATTGATATTAGGCCACATACATCAGAATGTATGAGTTCTAATAACTCCTTGGCCCGTTCTTTTTTTCCTAGAAAAGGAGTCTTAGTCATTTTGCCTAGTATACAAGATTCGCATGTGCCATATGATTCATAATCAAATGACCTTAAGTCACTAAGCTTGTGTAACTTAGAAACACGATTTTTGTTTACATGGCTTAAACGACAATGCTATAAGTAAGAGGTATTAGAGTTATCCATTTTAGGTTTCTTATTGTTTATATTGAGAAATGGATTCTAGAACATATAAACTATTAACTAGAGTTGTTGAACCATAATGAATATCATTGAATGAAAAAGAACAACATTTATTCTTAAATATCAATTAAAATCCATATAAGTCTAAACACACAACTAAGATAATATATTTCATTAAAACTGGTACATAATAACAGTTTTGCAATTTTAGAATTAATCCCGAAGGTAGGTTCAGCTCGTATGTCCTCACAGCAAGTGCAACAACCTTTGCCCCATTTGCAGTACGTTGGTCCACATTGCCTTTCTCTAGCTTTCTACTGCTCTTTAGTCCCTACAAGTTATTACACAAATGAGATCCACATCTGGTATCTAATACCCATATCTTATTTCTAAAGGTAGTATTTATCTCAATCATAAACATATCTGGAGAAGAAGTAGAAGTACTTGTAAGCTTCTTCTTCTTCTTCTTCTTCTTCTTCTTCTTCTTGTTCTTAATGGCCTCTAAGTAGGTTTTGCAGTTGTGCCTCTAGTGGCTCATCTTCCCACAATGATGGCATGGGCCTTTGGTAGCTACGTCCTTCTTGTTCACACCACCTTTGGGCTTCATGGGAGCCTTTTTCTTTTTTTTTTGAACTTTCTTCTTAGAAGAGAAAGATTCTACCATTAAAACTGCATTGGAATCCTTTTTCATGGAAGACTCCGCAGTTTTGAGAAGATTGATCAACTTAGGAATGGTAGACTCAATCTTGTTCATCTGATAGTTAATCACAATTTGTGAGAAACTATTAGGCAAAGATTGCAGAATTTAGTCAACACTTAAGTCGTGATCCATTGCAAACCTAAGAGATCCAAGCTTTTCTATCAAGCCCAGCATCTTCAGCCCATGCGTGGCCACAGAAGAACCCTATGCCATTTTGCAATGAAATAGTTGCTTCGAGATCTCGTATCTCTCAGTTTTGGCTTTGGCATCAAACAGCTCTCGAAGATGTAATATAATCGATTGAGCATCCATATGCTCGTGCTATTTTTGTAACTTGAGAGTCATGGATGCCAGCATAATACATGATGTTGTATCACTATCCTCCCTGTGCCTTTTGTGGGCAGCATGCTCATCAGCATGAGCATCTTGAGCTGGTGATGGCAGAATAGGAGCATCTAACACTTAGAGCAACTTTTCCGATTTGAGAACGATTCTCAAATTTCTATACCAGTCGAGATAGTTTGATTCGGTTAACTTGTTGGTTTCCAAGATGCTATGTAGGTTTAAGTTTGTTGACATGATGCAAGTGACCTAGATGTAAAGATAGAGAGTATTAGCTACTTGTATATGCACATGATATGCAAATAATTAGGACTTTAATTAAACGCATTTTTACTCCACTATTTTACTCAAACTAATAGCCCCCACTACCGATTTGGGAAAGCCCGTTGAAAGCTTTCCTAGTGGATCGGCATCTAAATTCCTCAAGAATAATCTTGGGTTTGCCCAACAAGCTACCCTTGAGTTCATTGGTAGGTATCTAATACCAATTACATCGTATGTAACTACAGGATCATTGGGTGATTAACAGCTTTTAATCTTAAAGCCTTTTGGGCTACCCCAACTTTTTCTCTAAATTTCTTTATGCTTGAGTTTGTCTAACTGGGATAAAGAATTTAGTTAAACTCGACCCATTAATCAGGAATTTAATTCTAAAGGAATTTAATTCCATAGCTTAAATATGACCAATGTCAAGTAGGCTTGGGTTTGCCCAACAACCTGGTCTCGAAAAAGGACTCTCGTACTTACTATATCAACGGAAGGAATTAGGTTTAACATTAATTGAGGGATTTGTTCCTTTTAGTGATTTCGTTGAATGACATGCATAAAAATCAATAAATCACATAATTGATAATCATAGTAATAAAGTGATTACGTGGTATAGTTATGGACTTTACCCTAAATTAATTTCTTTGAGCCATAAAAGAAATTAATATAGTTAACCCTATGTGTTCATGCATGACTTAAGTAGAAGGTCTTACCTTCTCGCATTGTTTTGGTTGTCATCTCTAGAATAGAATAATTCTACTAACCTTTATGGACAGCAGTGGAATAACATTCTGAAAAATCAAAGTAAATGTTACTAACCTTCATGGACCCAAGAAAGTGTGGGTACCAAAAATCATTCCTCCTTCTCATGTATAGGCATAGTCTTTGAGCTTCGCCAAGTGGTTCTTGGACAGCGGTTGTTCAAGACATATGACTAGAAATGCAGCTTTGTTAGAGGATATACAAACCACAAATGAAGTATTTGTTACATTCGGAGATAAGAAGAAAGGAAAGATTCTTGGCATTGGTAATATTGGTAAAGGTTCCTTAACCATTATAAAACAAGTCTTACTTATTGATGATTTGAAATATAACTTGCTTAGCATTAGCCAACTATATGATAATGGCTACAAAGTCATATTTGAAAAGAATTCTTGTTCTGTAACTGACAGCGCAAATCTTGAAACAATCTTTACTGCTAAACGTATTGGAAATGTATATGCGTTTTATCTAAATGACCTTATAGCTAATGGTATTAGATGCCTATCCGTACATGACAATGATGGTTGTTTTTGGCATAGAAGATTAGGTCATGTATATTTTGATTTGCTAAATAAACTGTCTTCAAAAGAACTTGTTAGGGGACTGCCAAAAATGAAGTTTGATAAAAACAAAATTTGTGAAACAAATCAAAACCTCTTTTAAATTGAAGAAAATGATTTCAACCTTAAAACCACTCGAATTAATTCATATGGACTTGTTTGGACCAATGAGGACTGTTAGTCTAGGAGTTAAGAAGTATGCATATGTACTTGTTGATAATTTTTCTAGATTCACTTGGACTTTATTTCTTGGACAAAAGGATGAAGCCTTTTTTGAATTTTTGAAACTGATTAAACGTGTCCAAAACTTGATTAGATGCAAACTGATTTCTATTAGAAGTGATAATGGCAAAGAATTTTGCAACAGTGAATTTACTCACTTCTGTGATGAAAATGGAGTCTTCACAATTTTTTAGTAGCAAAAACTCCTCAACAAAATGGTGTTGTTGAAAGGAAAAATCACATTTTGCAAGAAATGGCTAGATCAATGCTTTGTGAAAATGCCATTCCAAAATATTTTTGGGCGGAAGCTATTAATACAGCTTGCTATATAATAAACCGAGTAATACTAAGACCTTTTTTGAGAAAAACTCCGTTTGAACTTATGTTTGACAAAACTTCATCTATCTCTTATTTTAAGGTGTTTGGATTTAAATGTTTTATCCTAAATACCCGAGATAATCTTGAAAAATTTGACAACAAGTCTGATGAGGCCATATTTCTTGGTTACTCTTCCAACAAGAAGGCATATAGAGTGTACAACAAAAGAACTCTTTGTGTAGAAGAATCCGTGCATGTTGTGTTTGATGAATCTAACATTTATACTTCAAAAAGAGATGATGATGGTGTAGGAAGTTCAAAGGAAGTCAAGTTAGATCAACTCAAAGCTCTATCGCAAGATACTCATGCAAAAGAAGAAGAAATTGAAGAGCTGCAAGCTAAACAAGGAAAAGAACAAACTGAAGATTCTATGAATCAACAATTGCCAAAAGATTAGAAATACAAAATAGGTCATCCCAAAGAATAAATCATTAGGGATCCAAACTATGGAGTTAAAACTAGAAGGTATTTCATTGACAACTTTGCACTTCTTTCAAATATTGAACCTAGTTGTACTGATATCGCATTGCATGATGAATTTTAGATTATTGCTATGCAAGAAAAATTAAATCAATTCGAAAGAAATGAAATTTGGTAGACCTCTTGATCGTCCTGTTGTTGGTATAAAATGGGTATTTAGAAATAAACTTGTTGAAAACGGGGCTGTGATTAGAACTAAAGCCAGATTAGTCGCCCAATGATTTAATCAAGAAGAAGGTATTGATTATGATGAGACATTCGCTCCTGTTGCTAGACTAGAATCCATACGAATGCATCTTGTCTTTGCATCCTTAAAAAATTTCATGCTCTACCAAATGGATATCAAGAATGCATTCCTAAATGGTTTTATTGAGAAGGAAGTATATGTTAAACAACCTCCTAGTTTTATTCCTGAGCACTTTCCAAATCACGTTTTCAAACTTTCTAAAGCTTTTTATGGATTAAAGAAAGTTCCAAGAGCTTAGTATGAAAGACTTAGTAGTTTCTTGATTTCAAAAGGTATTTTCCAGAAGCTTGATTGATATCACCTTGTCCATCAAATCTGATAATTTTGGTAATTTACTAATTGTTCAAATCTATATTGATGATATCATTTTTGGTGCTACTAATGACTCTTTGTGCAAGATGTTTGCTAAGAATATACAGCAAGAATTCAAAATGAGTATGATGGAAAAACTAATCTTCTTCCTCAGACTGCAAATTAAGCAAACCAAGGATGGGATCTTCATAAATCAAGCTAAGTATGCCAAGGAGTTGTTCAAAAGGTTTGGAATGAATGAAGCAAAAGAAATCTGTACACCTATGAGTACTTCTATAAAACTTAATCAAGATGAAAATGGTAAGAAAGTAGATGAACATAAGTATAGAGGTATGATTGGAAGTTTACTCTATCTTACTACTAGCTGACCAGACATTATATTTTCAGTATGTCTTTGTGCTCGCTTTCAATCTTATCCAAAAGAATCACATCTATGTGCAGTAAAACGCATACTCTGATATCTAATTGGCACTTATAATTATGGCTTATGGTATCCTCATACTAACACAATTGATCTTATAGCATACACTGATGTAGATTATGCAGGCTGTAAAGTTGAAAGAAAAAGTACTAGTGGCCATTGTTAATATCTTGGACACTCTCTTGTGTCATGGCATAGTAAAAAACAGGTGTGTGTATCCTTATTCACCACTGAGGCTGAATATATTGCAACCAACAGTTGTTGTGCTCAAATTTTGTGGATAAAGAATGCATTGCTAGATTTTATTCTTAACTTTAAATGTGTACCTATTTATGTGATAATACAAGTGCTATCAATCTAACAAAAAATCCTGTTCAATATTCTAGGACAAAGCATATTGAAGTTAAACATCATTTCATTCGAGATCATATGCTCAAAGGCGATGTGTGTGTTGAATATATTTCAATGGATGAACAACTTGTAGATATCTTCACTAAACCTGTAGCTGAAGAACGATTTAACAATTTGAGAAGAGGTTTAGGAATTACAAAAATATGATAATCAACCATTTGGCATAAGTCTTCTTTATTTTGCAGGAACTATAAAGAAAACGATTTTGGAAACAGTGTGTGTATCCAAAATACATCAAAAACTATTTGGACGTAGTATTTAAATCCAAATCCAGCATCCAAAATACATTTCAGAAAAAGACTCGTTTGGATGATAATTTCAGGTTGGGTCTAGCTCCAAAACACTCTTTTATATATGTACTTTATATTTTTCCTTATTCCAATTTTTGAATTTCAAAAAGTTGGTTTGTGCATTTCTCTAAACTTTTGTGAAAATTTTATCTTTTCAATGCACTTTATATCACATTACTCTAGACATTCAAAGCACTCTGATTTTTCTCAAAACCCTTGTAACCGATTCTTCCAAAAACTACCTGTGTTCTTCTTCTCCAAAGAAAAGCCACCAGTCCAAAAAGAAAAAGCCCTAATCTTACTAATGGCAAAGATAAAATCTTCTGCTCCAAAACTAAAGAAGGGGCACAAAACATCTTCGAAGATAAAGAAAAAGAGTTCAACTTCAAGCAAAACGAAAGGGAAAGAAGTTTCTCCTCAACCGAACTTCTCGGCATCTCACTACGATTCATCAAAGTCTTCTTCAGAACGAATGAGTTCTGGAAATCAGGAACTCCATTTTATAGACTCTAAATGTGAAACTGATTATAATGACTGGGTGTTAAGAAACAGAATGGTTATTTCTAGTTACTGTGCTAATCCTTCGGCCTTTCTAAATCTTTCAAATGTTCTGGATATATTTGAACACATTGGATGGGGTAGTTTACTTTGTGAAACCCCAGTCAAAACCAACCTTAGAGTAAGGGGGTTGTGATGCATATCATACTTTATTTCATGATTAAATACATTTTCATATGATTTTATGTGCTTTGGATTTGAGTTTTATTGTTTTGAAGTCTTGTTGGTGAGTATTATGTGAGAGGGGCAAAATGGTAATTTTTGGCCCAGGTGAAAATAGGGAGATAGCTTGTGGAAGGAATAGGAATTAATTTTCTAGTAAAAATAGCAACAAGAGTTGTTGTGGTTTAGTGGTTAAAGCCTTGGAATTAATTCTTGAGGTCTTGGGTTCGAATTCCATCATAGAAGCTTTAGTTTGATTAAAATTTTATTTTTGCTTAGGGAGGATTAGTTTCGGCCTTAAGGGCCTAGAGCAAGGTGGTGATAATGACCTAGGAGAGACATGTTAGGAGAATTCTCATTTCACTCCTTTCCTCTACTCGAAATTCTTAAAGGGAATTCATTCTCCCTTGATCTTTAGTTTTTCTTAATTTTCAACTCTTTAGTTTGATCAAGGTGTTCTATCCTTTTTCTTTCCAGAAAATTCAGTAAAGTGCTGAGGTCTTTTAGGATCAAAATGTCCTAGTAAAAGGCTTCTCATGGTCTGGAAAATATGGATGAATTGTGGGAAATTCCAAGAGGAAAATCCCTCTAGTAAGCTTGCTGAAATTTCACTCTATAGCTAGTTCAACTTCCTTCTTGGAATGAGCTGACATTTTTCAGCTTGTGTACCTTCAAAATGTCGAACTTCTTAGCTAAAATTCCCTTCCAAATGCTGCCAGAAAAATGGCCTTAAGATCAGCTTGAAACATGAATTATTTCTGCCATTTTCGGACTGCTCAAGAGTTGTACAAAACCAGTGAAAATTCTGGGCAAGATTGCTACTTTGAGGGTCCAAAATCAAGCTGTTTTCTTCCAGATTTTGTGCAGCACCTTAGCCATGTTTTTCCTCCATGAAGAAGCCTGGAAACCAGACTTGAATACCCTTGAAATCCCCCTTCCAGATTGCTGCAAATTGGCTGGAAGTGGCAGCTGAAAATCTACCCAAAAATTCCTGTGCAGCGAAATTTTTGTGCAGGAAAATTTTCCAGCTTGTTTCCTATTTCTCCTCCAGCCGAAAACACCAACCTACTTTTGTCAAAACCTCCCTTAAACCTCCATTAGCAGAGCTCTATTGTTTCCCTCAAGCTTCTGGACGAAAGGCAGCAATGGCTGTCTGAAAATCTCTCCAACAAATCCCTGCAATTTAGCTTGATTGGTTTCCAAAATTTCAGCCATCTTGTTTAGCAACTTTCCATAAAATCTTACACCATTGACCAAACATCTTCTTCACCATTGTGCACATTAGTTTCAGCCATCATAAGCCTCATTGAACCAGCTTTAATTCCTCATAAAAGCTGCACATTCTTAGAATATTCCATAGGAGACTTCAAAGCTGTCCAAATAATCAAGATATTCTTAGAATATTTAGTTTCCAAATTCTCTTCCTAAAAATATTCTTCAAGGATTGTAACAACTAACCTTTCCTTTCCCTTCCAAATTAGAGAAACAACTCCCTAAACCCTACAAAATTTTGGCAGCCCTAATTCCACAGAAATTCGGCAGCTGCTCCCAACCTCCCTCTCTCAATTTTCTTCAGCCACCAAGAACACACACACACACACACACACACACACACTACACCAAGAACACCTACTACCTTCTTTCACCTAATACACCTTCAAACCACTTCAAACCCTCATGAAAATCTCCAGATTTGATCTACTCTTTGCTGTGAATCCATCAACACCATTATTAACATCAAACTCCACAAATTATCTTGCTACTTTGGATCAAAACCAGAAATTTTTGTGAAGGTCAAGAACATCTTCAAGGTAAATTTACTCCATCAACTTCATCTTCTTCAAACTTGATCTCCAATGAGAACTTATGTGAATGAACACACTAATGATCTCTTCTTCTCTCTCTCTCTCTCTCATGGCCCAAAATTCCCTCTCTTGGCCGAATGGTCTCTTTTTCCATGACCATGCTTTCGCCACCTCTCTTGGACAAGATTAGCCATCTAGGAGTCGAGATCTACTCTAAACTCTTTCAAAGAATTCATTAACCAAGTAAGTACCTTCAATCCTTCTTTTAAACTCTAGAATCATGTCTCTAGGATGATGTTGTTAAAAGGTGGATGGTGGTAGGATTTGAGTATATATTTATTGTTGAGATTGAAGCATGAGCAATTGTATGATTGTGAAGAAGATGGGATTTATGCATGAAAGGTTTATCTTGGTTGATTGTATGTTGATTTGAGGTTTGATGCATGTCATAGGTAGTATTTGTGATAAAGTATGCTAGAGATTATGCCACCGTTGGTGAATAGGATTTTATTCATACGGGATTGTTTAAGCCATGTTCATATTTATGCTAGTAGAGGTTAAAACATGTCTTAATAAATTTAGATCTATGCCTAGATGCAAGATTTGGTTGATTTGATGAATTGAAGGATTGTGTATGTTCTTGATTGAGGTTGGCCATAGAAATTGACCATGATCTAGTTGTCCCTAAAAGTAATTTTCACTCCATGAATAAAATACTCAATAAAACAATTTCCTAGTAGTTTCGAAAACCCTAGGAAGGGTGGATTTGGATTCTTATATTCATAAAGGATATTTTAGCCAAATAAATAATAATTTTTCTAGAAAGTAAAATAAATAAATATTATTTAAAATAAAGAAATCAATTAAAGCCTTTATGAAAAAGATTTATGCTTAGTAAAATATTTACTAAATCAAAATCCTTAAGGATTTACTTATTATTTTCCAAGAAAGGCTTATTCAATTTAATCTCAACTAGTTTTAGCTATCAATTATTTTCTAACAACTAAACTATTATTAAATCACTATTTTACCTAGTACCACCTATGACTCTTGATCAAATAAACTCTAGATTTTTCTTAACAAGATGTAAACTTTCAACTTATTAGAATTTATTCCCCAAACCATTAATTATTTTAAATAACAAATTAAACTTAGCTTATAAACCTATTTAATTAGTGTCTTGCCCTAAAGCTTGGGACACTAGGATCATGGTAGTAGTGAATTGAGTTGATTTAAAATTGAGGAAGTGGATTATAGCTTGAATCTGATTAAGATTTGTATCTGCCCATGTGGGGTTAGGCCAGCTGTTTGAGACCTTGTTGTTGTGAGCAAGAATCAGGTAAGCTCCTGCATAAAACCTATCGATGTGAAATGTTTTCCTTATGGCAAGCCAAATATGGAGTGTATGGACACTCGTTTATTTGAAGACAATTGAGGGTTGAATTTGTTCTTATTTCCAACACTTAAATTGTTTAAAAGTTACTGAGCAGATTTTCCAAACTTAAAACTCTTTCTAAAACTGATTTCTCCCAAAACTTTGGAAACCCTCAAATTACTATTTTCATAAAGAGCAATGCTTTGTTCATTTTATCCCAAGTAGGAAACGTCGTTGAGTACTCAATAAGGGTGGACTATTAGGACTAGTCTTTGAAGGGTTATGGTAAGTCTCTCAGCAGGTGGCCACCTCTGAGGGGTGAGTCCTTCCCGGATAAGATGTTAGTCCAGTGAGTCGTGCCGGTCCGAGCTAGCAGTTTGTTTTCAGTCAAGTGACTGTGTTTTGCTGGAATGGACACCCGGTTATTATTTGGGTATAGAGAAGGAGGAGTATCTTGCCCAGTAGGCTGATCACCTACTTTTGTCAGTCTGCACAAAGTGTCGGCATTCTGATCGGTTATGGGGCCCAACGTGTGGTAACCCATATCCCTTTCTTTCGAGTGGTTGATTTTATTAATTAAGCAGGACTGGAAAAGCCAAAATGCCACTCTTACTTTTGACTAATGTTTATTGCTTGCCAATGTTTCTATTGTAAAGGTTTCACACTTTGCATCCACGAACTGGTTTCACTAAACACCCAACGCACACACGAACTTATTGAGATTTCTGTCTCATCACCTTTTTATCATGATTTCAGGATGATCCTGATGTGGAGTTGAGTGGCTAGTAATATCTGCTTTGGAAGAGAATGTGTCTTTTGATTTTATGTATTGCTTTGGGGAGATGAGAGTGGATAATTTTATTTATGGTTTTTGTTTTGGAATTTTCATGGATTTACTCTTGGAGTATTTTGGGTTGTAATAAATTTTTAAGTTAAGTATTACTTTATTTTAGCAATTTTATTTGTGTGACCTAATTATAAAGACCCATTGTCCTTTGGACGGGGCGACATCCCCGGCCCTGGCGGGCCTAGGCATCGGGGTGATACATACTTTCTGTTGATGAGAAATTATTTACTTCTCTTGTCTAGGAATTTTATGCCAATTTAAGAAAAGGTTGTCTTTAGGAAACTGAAGGAGGTTTCATGATTCGTTGGTATGTGTCAATAGTTAAGGGAAAAGATATTGAGTTTGATCACTGTCTGTTAAATAGGATCTGTGATGTGAGGGATGCTAGAATTCAGTACTTTGAGTTGAACAAATTTCTCGAGGGAAATGATATCTTTGTTTTGAAGAATTTTGAGGAAATCTTCACTGGAGGGAAGAGTTTTGGGAACTCTGGTAACAGAAGTATGAAGTGGCTTAATGGGGTTAGAAGGATTTTGCACCATGTGGTGTCCACTATGGTTGTTCCAAGCTATGGACATAAGGCCTCCATAAGCATTCTGCAAATGGTAATCATGTTGGTCTTGGCAGAGGGTAGGCAAATAAACTTTTGATTTTTAGCTACAAAATTGATGTTGCAGTTAAGGAATATATCAAGCAAAGCTCTACCTTATGGAAATTTGTTATCTAGAGTGTTCAGTTATTTTCAGGTTGATTTAAATTCAGTTCCTAGTGATCCAACAAAGATGAATGTTTACAGTTTTGACTCTTTTGAAAGAATGGGTTATGTGAGAGTAGGTAAAGAATGGAAGCTACTAAGAGACATTGAGGGTAAAGAAAGAGAAAATTTGATGAAAATCAAAGAAGAAGGAAAGTCTGTTCCTGTTGCAGGAACAAAAAGAAAATTTGATGATGATCCTCAGATAGAATCCTCTGCTAAGGGGACAGAAAAGGATGAAGGATTATCTGTGAGTATATTGGATGCCATCAACTCACTAGCTGTGAAGTTGGATAATCTCAAGTTCTGAACTTTAAAGTCATGGTAACTGATTATCTGTAGTAGAAAAGACTGCAAAAATTGATGCACCAGTGCCTTCCCCAACATTGTCTGCTCAAGAAAAGGAAGAACTTATTTTTGAAAAAGAACTTGATCTGCCTGTTTCAGAGAAAAAACATGCTACTGAGCAAACTCAGAGAACATCTCTGATTAAGGAAACTGTAGCAACTTCTACATCCTCTAAACCACAATCATTTGGAAAGAGACAGAAGCACGTTGTGGTAAATAGAAAGTCTAATTGAATAGCTGGTCAACACTCTAAAAAGAGTGCTAATTCGAAAGCTGAAACCATTAATATCTCCTAAGAAGATTAGTTGGGCATAATGATGTTCAGATGATATCTGTTAAACAATTTACTTTCTGAAAATTGAACAATTACTTTTCTGTTTTTAGATTATGCATAAGGATAATTGCATATTTTCTGCATATTACTTAAATTATGACTATTTTCTATCTATCTATGTTCTGTTTTTGCTTTCTTTCTGATATTACTCTTTTTGATTGATGATAAATGGGAGAAATGATTAGACTATAGACTTTATGAGTAGACTATAGACTGCATGAATAACTGGGAGATGACTAATATATAGGTTAAGACTGATATGAATTGTTGACTATAGTTGTATGAATAATTGGGATATAACTGATATGCTAGTGTTGTGCCCTAGAGGCAATCATTTGTACATTGTATATGATACATTTTATTTTATAAAAGGCATTGTTTATCTTACAGTTTCTTTTGATTACTTTTGAGTAATATAACTGTTCAATAAAGTCCCTAGTACAACACTGTGTTAAGGAAATTATGATAGAGATCATGATATGAGATTCCTACTACACTATATAGTGTTAGTACTTAAATAGTCCATAGTTATAGTATTAATGAGAAATGACATCATTAATGGGTTAAGACTAGTATGTGTTAAGACTTCCTGATTTGATCAGGCGGTGGTTCTCATATCCGTGAGTATTGAGATACTCAAAGTTAACACATGGATGCTTGTTAGTGGAACAAGTTTATTGGATGACCTAGCTGTGAGATAATCACATGGATAACTATTTAGTGCCAGTGATATAATCTCAATATAGCAAATGTGCAAGTATCCTTAGACTTGAGATCTCCAAAGTACTTTGTTTTCTGAGCCTTGTGCTTTGATTCCAATCTCTGGAGCTCGATCGAGGGTCACCTATGAGATGGATATTGGGTACATTGTGAGGTAAACGAAAATAGTTGAGAGGGTCAATAAAAGATTCACCACTCCTAATAGTAGGGGCAAATATCTCACGACCACTTGTAGGAATTACTACTCGAAAAGTCTTTGGCCAAGGCGTATGTGTATTGGAAACAGTTCCAATTGATACACATCTAGAGTAGTGGGTTTCTGGTACAAGTATAGTTATATTCGGGCTAGAATTAATATATATTCTGGAGGGAGTTGGCATTAATTCCATACTCTAGACCGAATGAGATATTGTATGGTGAAAGGAGTTAATTGCACTGTAATTTGTTATCGAAGGGTTCATGTCATGCCACTTGATTTCCCGGACTCTTTGGTGGTCATGATGTGTTGCTAGATACAGCTCATGATTTAGGAATATGGGTTTATTAATTGATGAATTAATAAACCAATCCTGATTAGAATTAATAGGATTAATTCTAATTAATTATGGATTATTAATCTCAAAGACGTTTGGATTAATCATGTTTACTACCAATTGATTGGAAAACCTAATATGTCACACACAAAAGAGGAATATATACCCAAGATGTTATTTGATAACATAGTGGGGTTTATTGCGAGAAAGAGAAGTTGATGTGGCCAAATTATAATTAGTTATAATTTATAGGCCAATTTATAATTATGAGAACTTGATGGGTTCCTATTGCAATTGGAGAATTGTTTGGAATTCTCAGATGTGATTTTTGTAGAGGCTTTTTGGTTATATGAGATATAACCCTAGTGGTATATGAAGAGTTTTTCAAGTGAACCAAGGGACACATGAAATAACTCTTAAAACTACAAAAACCAAAGGGCACACAAGAGAAGATGTGATATGATCTTTTGTTCTCTTCACCCTCTCTCTTTTGTGATCTTCTTCAAGGAGAACACAACTCTTCTTTTTCTTCTTCTTTCTCTGGTTTTTGTTTAACAAGAAGAACAAGAAGAACCCCAACCACCATTGTTGTTTTCTGCTAGCACAGAAAATCTTGGTGCTTGAGTGTAATCCTCCTTGTGGATTTCTGTTAGAGATAATCACACACTGTGATTATAGTGGTTGGATATTCAACTCTCGTGGTGATTCTGCAAGAGGATTGCTGGATCGCGCCACAAATATCATACTTGAAGAAGGAAAATTTTGTTTTTCACACAAATAAAGAAAGGTAAAAGCTTTTATCTTTGTTTATTTGTTTTCTACACATATTCGGATCTTGGGTGGTATCTCGTTCTTATTCTTCTGCTGTGTCGTATATGATACGCGGGAGATACCCAACATGATATATGGGTTAAGACTGATATGAACTGTCGTGATGCATTTTGAATTGATTTGAACTAATCTGAACTGCATGAATGACTTGTGATATTGGTTAAGATATAAAGGGTGATATGAACTGATATTAGAATGATATAATCTGATATGATACTATTTTGGAAACTGTTTGATCTACTGGATATAATTGTTGACAAATGATTGAAAGTTTCTTCTTGGAATGTTGGGATAATTTTTTATTAAGCCTTTGTTTATAATACCTTATGGTTGATTTGATGAAATGCTTAATATTTAGTTTATCGTCACTCAAATCTTTTTATCTAAAAGTATTCTCTTTATAATAAAGGTATCTTTGAGACTAATATGATGAGATAAGGATATGATTCTGTGACTAAATCAAAATTTCAGTTAGATGGATTGTTTAAACATTCTTTGAAAAACTGGAAAATCTATTATTTCGTGCATTGTGTCAGAGGGAGTTTTGGACTTGTATTTTCTTGATCCAAACAAATCTTCTCCTAAAAGTCATACTGTTTTGAGAACACATCTTTTGGACATCCAAAATCCGCATCTAAAATGCATTTATAAAAAATTCTCATCTTATACTTAATTTCAAAAATGTTTTGGACATACGTTTTGGACGTACAAAATTTGATTTCTGTTTTCCCTCTCATTTTGAAATGTTCATATAAGCAAATATTAAGGGGGAGCATCTTATCATATAACTTGCCTACTATATCTATTTTATTTTTTAAATCATTTTAAATATTCATAAAGATATGGAGATAGGATAGGCCTTAGGCTCATTGAGTCATGCTTACAAACAAATGCTTTAAAATCATCCATCTTAAACTCATAAGCTCTTTTTGAAGCCCATAATGAGAGATTGCATTTCAATAAAAATTTATTCGTATCTCTCTTGATCAACATGTTCATTCTGTACATATTATTATTCTTTATATATATAGCATTTTTTTTATCATGTTTGTCATCACTCAAAAAGAGGAAGATTGTTAGCCCTAAGGGCTTTCTCCTATGTTTTAACTTACGACAAACGTTGATATAAACTAACTTATGTAATCTATTATGATAGGACATGTTTGACCTCTGTTCTTCTAAGGCATTCAGATATGATTGTTAGGCAACTCTTCAATAATTGAATTCAAGTATGGAAGATAAAAAAGAAGATCAAAGTATATGGAGTTGTATACCAAGAAGTCCTTATAAGAGGAACTTTAGACTAGGAAGTGTTATTAAGGTATTTCTATTAATTCCTATGTCTCTTTACCTTATGATTCAATTGATTTTTACCTTGAAGCACAAAAAGAAGAAGACTTCAAAGCTTTGAAAATCTCAGAATTTTTGATTGAGTAGTTTGGATGTTTCTATATCCAAAAGAGTCGTCCAAAATCCTATAAACTGTCTTGAAATGTTTCTACCTGAAAAAGTGTCATTTTGGACTTACCTTTTGGATGCATCGTTGTCTGAAACCTGAGTCCAAAACAAGGATAAAATTAACAGAAAATTATAGCCGTTGGCATTTCACCTTTTGGCTCTATAATTAGCCTCTAAACAAGATTAGACATAAGATTTTTGAAATATTCTTCTAAGAAACCCTATTGCTCAACGTTTTCAAAAATCTCCTTTTATCAAAGTGCTTTAAAGTGAATTCATATTGTGTCAAAGGTAAAAGTGTTTATGTTTTGTACCTTAGTGAACATCTGCTCAAATAAGTAAGCTTTTACTGTTCTATTGATATTCAATCTCTTGCATAGTACAAGGTTGTGGTGTAAAACCCATTCAGGGTGAACCTTGTTGTGATTGTTTGTTTGAGAGGTTTTGGAAAACCTTGTGTGGTGATCCTTTCTTGTATGTGGTTCTGTTTGATTTCATTAAGTGGAGTAAATAAAATCTGGTTGAAAATCCTTAAGTGTGAGCTTAAGGTAGTGGACGTAGATCTTGGTAGACCGAACCACTATACATACTGTCTCATTTTTTTTTACATCATTAACTGCATTACATTTCCATCTTTAGTCTGAATCTGGATATATATCAAAGTGTTCTTGGATAGCTTTCTTCATTACCATAAAGTTGGTCCAAGAATCTTGATGATCACTGTTATTCTGCATATCAGACGATTTGGGAATTTTTAGTTCGCCAAAAACCTTATTCAACCCCCCAAAAAGGTTTTTCAAAAATAAATAATTTGTACGCTTTATCCTCAAGTCATATCCAGATATAATTAACCATATTACTATTATCTATCGCTTGATCGATTTAGCTCTTAGAAAATTAGCATGGTTTCGTGGGAAGATTAACAGTTTTCTAACCTAAGTGTGTAGACTATTATAAATTAAGTACCTTTCTAGATATTGATTTAGAAGATAACTCTATCAATAGGATGACCATTTCATCTCATTTCCTATGGATAGACTTTGCACTATGACTTTCAACGTGGGCTGGCCGATCACAGTACGTATCCCGGGCATTAATTTCAACCTTCCATTAGTTCTAGATCCTTGTAAAATCCTCATCTTATATGGGTTCACTCCCAAGGTGATGCAAGGAGATCCATGATTTCTAATATGGAATGCGAGGGAAGTTATAAAGTTATTAGAATCCCCCTCTCACTTAGTCTTTTAAAACAACGATTTTTACAGAAAATGTCCTTTTGAAAATTTTTATTAAGTTTTTCCTTAATTCAAATAAAATATCTAAACCTATAAAATATCTGTGTCAAGATTGATACCCTTTGAGAGATTTACCGTGGACTAATTTTATTTAAGTAAAGAACATAATGATTTCAAAAATGTTCTATTAAAACTTTTTAGAGACTTTGGTCTCTTGTTTTATGACAAAAACATTTTTAATAAAAACTAATTAAATTGGTTGGCCATTAACTCACAAAATATCTAAATCCAAATATTCTTTATGTCAATGATATTAACATTCAAGAGAATAATCAAGGATTAATTTTCTTCAAGTTAATAAACCATTTAATTAATTAGAAAATAAAAATGTTTTTACTTGTTAATATCTCAAGACTTTGTTCTTGATAAAATATGCACTTAGGTTTGCCCAAAAAGGAAAAACATGCTAAAAATTGTAGACAATTTTTCATGCCTTTTCTATCATTTGAATCCTAAGTGATCAAATAATAGATTAAACACATTGATTTAATTTAATTAATAGTCTTGTTTAATCCTAATCCTTTTACTACTTTTTACACACAAAATATTTCCAAAATATACCTATTGCATAAAGTAATCTCGTGGGGTAAGGAAAGAAAACAAGAAAAATACATTGAAAGAAATAAAATTGTACAACTTTTTGTTGGGAAATATGTCATCTTAGACGAGGTTTCTGACGTAAACATCGAATGCTTTAATAAAAGAATTTATTTTCAAAAATTGTTTGTGAATTTACATTTTTTTTTGTGCACAATTACGTTTGAAAAAGACCCATTGTGTTTAAGTAAGTAGTCCATGTAAATGATGGTCTTTCACAGTAAGGTATGAATCACGAGTTACTTAATAAATAAACGTTTGTTCTTAACTGATTGAAGAGAATGAGAATCTCATCATGTCTAGGTTATTATGTTGTGAGTTCCAAATGGGGAATGACTTACCTTTAGCCAGTGAATAGTCCACTCACCTCATGACATAAGCTTATTTGAAATACGTAGAACAGGACCTGTAGTGGTGGTTTCTAAAAGTACTATATAGTAGAAACCTACCTACTACTGCTACAGTGCGGACTAGTACTCTACGACTTGAATATGAGTTAGTGGTCTGACGAAGCTGGAAGCATGTACTTTGATATGCTATAGTTGAGGTTCTATCGTAGGGCCAATATACTTGCATGTTAGGTATATGTGACTAGTTAGTTAAGACAGACTTGTACAAGATAGTTTCTATACTATATCGCCCCTTGTGGTTATCTGAATGATCTAAATATTCAGGGCCCTGGGAAACATGACTTGGATGTTTGCTTTAGGGTAGTTCCCTTGGAAAGTGGAAACAATCTAGGAAGTTGTGGATCATTGAACTAGAAGCCTAAGGATGGTAGATGCCATTTAGAGAGGTGTTAGTATATTTCTTCCTTTCTAATGTACGACGATGTATAGAGGGGTATTTTAGTCATTTCACTTGTAGGTCGGAGACTTTGCTAACGCACCATTGTCCTTGGGGTCAATATTTTCTTATGGTGATATTAGGAAATATTTAAAATGTAAAATATAGCTATTTATATGGCAAGGGTATTTTGGTCATTTTAGTAGCCAATGCGGTGTGTCTTTTGGTCCGCTATGTAGACCGTGAGTCCTAATTATATACAGGCTAAGGAATTGGTCTTAAATTAAATTAAATAGAATTTATTTTATTTAAGTAGTCTGATTTAATTATTGGGATAGAATAAAATAAAGGTCCATGGAGAAAGAGAATTAATTAAATTAGTTTGGTGGATTAATTAATTGTTCAGGGCTTTGGCCCAATTTGAATAATTAAAGATTGACCTGGGACTAAACTAATATAGTCTTGTTAATTGGACTAGTTTATTTGGGCTGAAAAATTAATTATTTATTGGGCCATTTATTTGGTTCTAATTAGAATAATTAATTTAGTTCAAAAGAATAAACTAAGAGTCTAATGGGCCAATCTAGTTTAACATATGGTTTTATTTAGGTTAAACAAGAGGATAAAGAACGATGTGGTTTTTACTCTTCTTAGGGTTAAAGGAAACAACGTTGTTGTTTTTCTTCTGGTGTGAGGAAAAACACTGCCTCTTTCTCTCTCTCGAATATTCCTTAGCCCTGTGAGTTATTCACCAAATAGGATTGGGCATGCCATATACTGGAAGATCAAGATGTTGGCGTTCATATACATGCACAGACGGAGTAGGAGGTTTGTAGGAATCGCACCAAAGGTTTCCACCAGCGCACCTACCCTAGTTCCACACATTCCGGTCTAGCCAATTCTGATAACGAGAAAAAGGGGTAAAAAAAATTTTCCTCAAAGTCCCGACAGGCCGTGACTGGCGCCAGCTATGGCCTCCGGAACCAACGCTGGTTCTGGTCTATGATTTTCAATTTTCAATTTTTTTGCTTCCGTTGTGTGCTTTGTTTCCCCCTTTAAACCTTCAATTGGTATCAGAGCATGAAGATTTTGTGCAAATAAAGGAAGCATGCATCTAGTTGAATAAAATTGGACACATTTGTGTGGTTTAACTGTGATCCTTCGCTTTTTTTGGTATGGATAGATTCACATGTTAAACCTCTCGAATGGATGTATAGGTGAGATGTAATCTGTTTTTTTCTTAGCAAATCATGTAAGCACAATGTTAATGGGTATAGGCAATTGTTGATTTTGGTTTTGTTGATTTTGGGTTGAAATCGAGAGCCAAGAACTGGAAGGAAGTTGCAGAAAGAACAGTGAAGAAATCTGCAGAAGAAGACGCAAGAAAAAATTCAAAGGAGAGCCCGATAGACTAGGACCGGTGCCGGCTGAGGTAGTCGGAACCGGCTCCGGCTCGGGTTTGGGATCCGGTTTGCACGCTAGTCGCCCGTGAGGTGCTAGTCCAGTGCAGCGGGTGTTGTGGACCGCAGTGTAGTTAGGTGTTCAATCCAGTACGGCGGGTGTAGTGGACCAAGGAGAAATTTTTATTTTTCCTTGTATTTTTCTTGCATTTTCTTTTTTGTTTTGGGGTTCATACCAGGCAAAGTTAATATTTTTGCAATAGTTAATATTCATGGAATATTTTTGCATGAAAAATATTAGTAAGGGATTTTATGATTAAATAAGATAATTAATTAATTAATGAGTTTAATTCCTTTATTTGGGCACTTAGGTTTAAAAATAGAAAAGCATGAAAACGTCTACTGTTTTCTAGCATGCTATTTATTTTAAATACCTATGTGCATGTTTTCTCAAAGACCAAAGTCTTTGGGAATATTTTTGACAAGAAAACATTTTTCTATAAATTAAATGGTTATTTTAACATGAACAAAAATTAATCCTTAGATATTTTGTCAAAGGATTTAATCATTGACATAGAAAATATATTGGATTTAGATATTTTTGTAAGTTAAAATAGAAAGCCATTTTGTTTTATTTTTGCACAAGAAAAATTGTTTTGTCAAATAAACTTGAGACCAAAGTCTCTAGAAAGTTTTAAATGGAAAATTTTTGAAATTATTATGTTTTTAACTTAAATTAAAATTAGCCCATGGAAAAATCTCTCAAAGGATATAAACCTTGACATAGAGATTTTAATGGATTTAGATATTTTATTTTTGAGTTAAGGGAAAACTTAATGGAAATTTTTTAAAAGGATATTTTTCAGAAAATTCTTATTTTAAAAGACTAAGTGGGAGAGGGGTTCCAACGGCCCCACGGCTTCCATCACGATTCTTATTAGAGATCGTGGGTCCCCTCGCGTCACCCTGGGAGTGAACCCGTATAGGATGGGGATACCACAAGGATCTAGATCTAATGGAGGGATGCAAGTAATAACCCGAGACATGTACTATATCAGCCAACCTACGTTGGAGGTTATAGTGCGAGGTGTGTGTTAGTGTTGTGCTCCAGAGGCAATCACTTGTACATTGTACATGACACATTTTATTTTAATAAAAGGTATTATTTATCTTACAGTTTCTTTTGTTTACTTTAAGTAATATAACTGTTCGATAAAGTCCCTAGTACAACACTGTGGTAAGGAAATTATAATAGAGATCATGATATGAGATTCCTACTATATTGGATGGTGTTAGTACTTAAATAGTTCCTAGTCATAGTATTAATGAGACAGGACATCATTAATGCGTTAAGACTAGCATGTGTTAGACTTCCTGATTTGATTAGGCGGTGGTTCTCATAACCGTGAGTACTGAGATACTCAAAGTTAACACATGGATGCTTGTTAATGGAACAAGTTCATTGGATGACCTAGCTTTGAGATAATCATATGGATAACTATTTAGTGCCAGTGATATAATCTCAATATAGTAAACGTGCAAGTATCCTTAGACTTGAGATCTCAAAGGTATTTTGTTTGCTGAGCTTTATACTTTGATTCCAATCTCCAGAGCTCGATCGAAAGCTGCCTATGGGATGGATATTGGGTACATTGTGAGGTAAACGAAAGTAATTGAGAGGGTCAATAAAGGATTCACCACTCTTAATAATAGGGGCGAATATCTCACGGCCACTTGTAGGAATTACTACTCGGAAAGTCCTTGGCCAAGGCGATTGTGTATTGGAAACAGTTCCAATTGATACACATCTAGAGTAGTGGGTTCCTGGTACAAGTACTATTGTATTCGGGCTAGAATTATTTCTGGAGGAAGTTGGCACTAATTCTGTACTCCAAACCGAATGAGATATTATATGGTGAAATGAGTTAATTGCACTAAAGTTTGTTATTGAAGGGTTCATGTCAAGCCACGTGACTTCCTGGACTCTTAGGTGGTTATGATGTGTTGCTAGATACCGTTCATGATCTGGGAATATGGGTTTATTAATTGATGAATTAATAAACCAATCCTGATTAGAATTAATAGGATTAATTTTAATTAATTATGTATTATTAATCTCAAAGACGTTTGGATTAATTCATATTCTCTACTAATTGACTGGGAAACCTAATAGGTCACACACAATAGAGGATTATATACTCAAGATGTTATTTGATAACATTGTGGGGTTGATTGAGAGAAAGAGAAGTTGTTGTAGATAAATTATAATTAGTTATAATTTGAGGTATAAGTTGTAATTGTGAGAACTTGATGTTTCCAATTACAATTAGGGAACTCTAATTATTTTAGAATTCCAGATTTTCAGTGATTTTTCGGTTTTATGATGATATAACCGAAAAACCCTAAGGGTTATTCACGTGAGAAAAATAGTAGCCACCTGAACCTTCTCTTCTTCTTCTTCTTCTTTTTCTCTCTCGATTTGATCTTGAAGAGGAACCCTAGCCGCCACTTAGAATTTTTTCTAGCATAGAAAGCTACGTGCTTGAGTATTCCTTTGTGTGGAATACTATTAGAGATAATCACACACTGTGATTATAGTGGGTAGACGTTCAACTCACGTGAAGGTTGACCACGAGGATTGTTGGATCGCGCCTCAACTTGAAGAAGAAAATTTTGTTCTTCGTACGATCACCCAAAGGTAAAAGCTGTTACCTTTATTGTCATTATGTCTTGTTTTCCACGCATAGAAGAGTTCTGGGAGGGTATCTCGATTTATTTTCCTCTGCACTGTATGGGATACGAGCCTGAGATGCCCAATAGTGTGTCCAGAGGAAATGAAAGGAAATGGCCATCCCCTCGATGGAGTTATCTTCTGGATCATTACCTAGATGTGAAATTAATTTGAGGTGGTTAACACACTTAGCTTAGGAAATTGTTAATCTTCCCAAGAAGCTATGTCAGTTCTCCTAAAAGCCAAATTAATTATATTATTAATTTTAATATAAGGATAAAGTGCACAAATTTATTTTGTTTTCACAAACTAAATATTTTCTTTTATTTTCAGTTTTTTTTAGAAATGGTGGGAGGTTCTTTTAGTCCATTGGCCGTTATTCTTAGAGAGAATAAGCTAATGGGACCAAACTATGTGGACTAAAAGAGGAATCTGGATATAATACTCACAGCTGAAAAGTATAATTATGTCTTTTATAAGATATGCCTTGTTATCGGGGAAGGTTCCACCGCTGAAGAGCGAGAGGCTAAGAAGGCGTGGAAGAAGGCTGACAAAATGGCACACTACTATATGTTAGCCTCTATGTCTAATGTGCTCCAGTCCAAATACGAGCACATGGCCACTGCGTATGACATAAGTTAATCATTAGCCACGATGTTCGCAGATAAGAGCCAGCCCGCAAGGTAGGAAGCTTTTCGAACTATCATAAACACTAAGATGGTCGAGGAAGCATAAGTCAGAGAGCATATGCTTAAGATGATTGCTGCTTTCGAGGAGGCAGAAATCTTAGGGGCTGTTATTGACCCCGAGAGCCAAGTGGATATGGTTCTTGAATCTCTACTAGGTTCTTTTACTCAGTTCATGTTGAATTACAACATGAACAAGTTGGAACTCCAGATGGCGGAGAAGGTCATGAAGCCATAATCTAAGGCTATGATTGCTAAGGCTTCATCTTCTAGAACTGGGCCCATGCCCAGAAAGTTCAAGAAAAAGAAAGGAAACGCAGTGGTACAGCCCAAGACCTAGCCCAAAGACAAACCCAAGGGCAAGTACTTCAAATGTGGAATAAAGGGATACTAGAAAAAGGAGTGTCCGGATATTCAATTCAAGAAAAACCTTATATGTAAGGTTTTCTATCTAGAGTCTATATCAATGGTTGGATCAATTTACACTTGGATTGTTGATTCAGGGGCTACTGATCACATTTGTAACTCCTTGTAGGGGTTTAGAAAGATTAGAAAACTCCAGAAGGGCGAACATGGACTACGCGTGGGAAACAGAGCATAAGTTTGGGCCCTTGTAGTGGGAGAGCTAGATCTTATTTTTTATTGTAATAGAATAGTAGTTTTAAAGGATATTTTATATGTATTTGAATTTCGACAGAATTTGATTTCAGTTGCAAAACTAATAAATCAAGGATATTCTGTATCTTTCCATTCTGGTATTTCTATCAGTAGAAATGGAGAAATTTTATGTACTGGGCACATGTATAGAAATTTGTTCTTCTTAAACCCTATTAACAATCAATTAAATAATGCTCAATCTGAACTTTTAACAAGGAAGAGAAAGACCAATATCAATGACTCGTATCTTTGGCATCTAAGGTTGGGTCATATCAACTCAACCAAGATTCAGAGGTTAATCTATGATGGGCCTTTAGGCTCATTGAGATTGAAAAATTGGCCTCAGTGTGAATCCTGCCTAATGGGAAAGATGACCAAAAGGTAATTTACCCTTAAGGCGGATAGAGCCAAGAAGGTATTAAGTTTTGTTTACACTGATGTGTGTGGTCCCTTGCCTACACCAGCTAGAGGGGGTTTTGAGTACTTCATCACTTTCACAGATGATTGTACGAGATTTTGTTTTATTTACCTGATGAGACACAAGTCTGACTCTTTTGACAAGTTCAAGGAGTTTAAGGCTAAAATGGAGCGTTAGACAGATAAATTGATCAAGATCTTACGATTGAATCGTGGTAGAAAGTGCCTCTTTGGTGAATTCAAGGACGACATGGTACATTATGGGATAGTATCCTAATTTTCTACGCCGAGGACACCCCAGCAGAATGGAGTAGCTGAGAGAAGGAATAGGACATTGATGGAAATGGTCTAAAGTATGATGTCTTATGCTACTCTTCCAGTGTCTTTTTGGGGATATGCCCTGGAAACAGCGGTATACATTCTGAACTTGGTGCCTTCCAAGTCAGTACCTAGGACTCCCTATGAGTTCTGGATTGGGCGTAAGCCAAGTCTGAATTATCTCAGGATATGGGGTTGTCCAGCTTATGTACTGGTCAAGGGAGACAAGTTGGAACCAATGTCAGAATTATACTATTTTGTTAGGTATCCAAAAGGGACAAAGGGTGGTTACTTTTATCATCCTAAGGAGTAGAAAGTACTAGTTAGTACCAATGCTAGATACTTAGAGGATGATTAGAATACTTCCACGAAAGGTTCAACTAGGTTGGAACTTGAGGAGAAGTTATCTTCGGAATCAACTTCTTCTGACCTGATTGTGGAACAAGAAGAGGTACAACCTCAAGAGCCTGTAAAAATGGAGCCTCGTCGTAGTGGGAGAGTGTCTAGGGTTTTGGAGAGTTGGACTGAAGAAGCTTTTGAGCTTGTCTCTGACTATCAGGAACAAGATCCCACTAGATACGATGAGGCTATTACTAATGCCGATGCAAATCTATGGCATGAAGCAATGAAAGCCGAGATTGAATCTATGTACCTCAATTAGATTTGGAATCTTGTAGCTTCACCTGAAGGGATAAAACCCATTGGGTGTAAGTGGGTATGCAAGAGGAAGAGGGGAGCGGATGGGAAGGTAGAAACCTTCAAAGCTAGGCTTGTGGCAAAAGGGTATACTCAAAAATAGGGAATCGATTATGAGGAAACCTTTTTCCTGGTAGCCATACTTAAGTCCATTCGTATCTTTCTTGCCATCGCATGTCATTATGACTATGAGATATGGCAAGTGGAGGTCAAAACGACATTTTTAAATGGCCATCTTAGTGAAGACATCTATATGTCCCAACCGGAAGGCTTTATTGCTAAAGGCCAAGAACATATGGTTTGCAAGCTTAAGAAGTTCATTTATGGACTTAAGCAGGCATTGAGAGCATGGAACATTCATTTTGACGAGACTGTAAAGTCTTACTGTTTCACTCAAAACAAGGATGAACCATGCGTGCACAGGAAACTTGAGGGCATTAATGTGGTTTTTCTTGTCTTGTATGTGGATGACATTCTACTCATTATAAATTATGTAGGGTCATTGTCATCTACAAAGGTTTGGCTGTCTAGTTAATTCAGTATGAAGGACTTAGGAGAGGCCAGTTACATTCTCGGGATTAGGCTTCTTAGAAATAGGAAGTAGAGAATGTTAAGATTATCCTAAGCGGCATACATTGACAAGATGCAGGCCAAGTATAGCATAGACTTATGCAAGGGAGCTCTAATTCCTTGCAGATATGGACTATCATTTTCTTCAAGGGACTGTCCTAAGTCTTATGAAAAAAATGACAGAATGAGTAGGATTCCCTATGCTTTGGCTATGGGAAGTCTCATGTATGTCATGCTGTGTACTAGGCCAGATATCTGCTTTGCCGTAGGCTTGGTTAGCAGATATCAGTCAAACTCTAGGGAGGTTCAATGGCAAGCTGTAAAACATATTCTCAAGTACCTCAAGGGAACGAGAGATTATGTGCTGGTCTATAAGGCGAATGACATGGTTCCTACAGGATACACAGACTCAGACTTCCAGGCAGATAAGGATGAGAGAAAATCTACTAGTAGATATGTCTTCACCTTGTCTGGAGGAGCTATTTCATGGAAGAGTATCAAGCAATCTTGCATTGCTGACTCGACCATAGAAGCTGAGTATGTGGTAGCTTCAAAGGCATCCAAGGAAGCAATCTGGCTCCAGAAGTTCCTTTCAGAACTTTCAGAACTTGCAGTTGTACCACACATGGACAGGCCGATTGTGATGTATTGTGACAACACTGGAGCAGTATTGCAATCTAAAGAACCCAGGAACCACAAGAAAGGGAAGCACTTTGAGGGGAAGTACCACCTGATGTATTGCGACAACACTGGAGTAGTATTGCAATCCAAAGAACCAAGGAACCACAAAAAAGGGAAGCACTTTAAGAGAAAGTACCACATGATCCAGGATTTCATCCAGAGATAGGAAGTCGTGGTGGAACAAATTGCCTCAGAGAATAATCTAGTAGATCCATTCACCAAGCCTTTGGCTGAGTCTTCAAGAGACACTTAGACGCCATAGGGGTGATCACCTATGGACTTACTTAGTCTTAGGGTGCAAGTGGGAGATTGTTGGAAAATATGTCCTCTAAGACTAGGTCTCTGATGTAAACATCGAATGCTTTAATAAAAGAATTTATTTTTAGAAATTATTTGTGAATTCATATTTTTATTTGTACACAATTATGTTTAGAAAAAGACCCATTGTGTTTAAGTAAGTAGTCCTTGTGAATGGTGGTCTTTCACAGTAAGGTATGAATCACGGGTTAATTAACACATAAACGTTTGTTCTTAGTTGATTGATGAGAATGGAAATCTCATCATGTCTAGGTTATTATATTGTAAGTTCTAAATGGGGAATGGCTTATCTTTAGCCAGTGAGTAGTCCACTTACTTCATGACATAAGCATATTTGAAATACGTAGAACATGACCTGTAGTGGTGGTTTCTAAAAGTACTATATGATAGAAACCTAGACTACTACTGCTATAGTGTGGACTAGTACTCTATGACTTAAGTATGAGTTAGTGGTCTGATGAAGCTGGAAACATGTACTTTGATATGCTATAGTTGAGGTTCTATCGTAGGGCCAATATACTTGCATGTTGGGTCTGTGTGACTAGTTAGTTAAGACAGACTTATACAAGATAGTTTCTATACTATATCGCCCCTTGTGGTTGTCTTAATGATCTAAATATCTAGGGCCTTGGGAAACATGACTTGGATGTTTGCTTTAGGGTAGCTCTCTTGGAAAGTGAAAACAATCTAGGAAGTCATGGATCATTGGACTAGAAGCCTAAGGATGGTAGATATCATTTAGAGAGGTGTTAGTACGTCTCTTTCTCTCTAATGTACGACGATGTATAGAGGGGTATTTTAGTCATTTCACCTGTAGGTCGGAAACTTTGCTAACACACCATTATCCTCGGGGTCAATATTTCCTTATGGTGATATTAGGAAATATTTAAAATGCAAAATATAGGTATTTATATGGCAAGGGTATTTTGGTCATTTTAGTTGCCAAGGCTGTGTGTCTTTTGGTCCCTAGTATAGACCGTGAGTCCTAATTATATACAGGGTAATGAATTGGTCTTAAATTAAATTAAATAGAATTTATTTTATTTAAGTAGTTGGTCTAGAATAAAATAAAGGTCCATGGAGAGGGAGAACTAATTAAATTAGTTTTGTGGGTTAATTAATTGTTCAGGGCTTTGGCCCAATTTGAATAATTAAAGATTGACCTGTGACTATACTAATATAGGCTTGTTAATTGGACTAGTTTATTTGGGCTGGAAAATTAATTATTTATTGAGCCATTTATTTGGTTCTAATTAGAATAATTAATTTAGTCCAAAAGGCTAAACTAAGAGTCCAATGGGCTAATCCAGTTTAACCTAAGGTTTTATTTAGGTTAAACAAGAGGATATAGAACGATATGGTTTTTATTCTTCTTAAGGTTAAAGAAAACAACATTGTTTTTTTTTTTTTTTTGTGAGGAAAAACACAGCCTCTTTCTGTCTCTCGAAAATATTCCTTAGCCTTGTGAGTTGTTCACCAAATGGGATTAGGCAGGCCATATACTGGAAGATCGAGATGTTGGCGTTCATATACATGCACAGACAGAGTAGGAGACTTGCAGGAATCGCACTAGAGGTTTCCACCAACGCACCTACTTCAGTTTCAACACATTTCGGTCTAGCCAATTCTGAGAACGAGAAAAAGAGGTAAAAAAATTTTCCCTTGAAGTCCCGCCAGGCCGTGACTGGCGCCGGCTAAGGCTGCCGGAACTGCCGCAGGCACTGGTCTGCGATTTTCAATTTTCTATTTTTTTGCTTCTACTGTGTGCTTTGCTTCCCTCTCTAAACCTTCACTTTTCAAGGAACTTCATGACCAGAATCGAACCAAACCAGCACTTGCATTTTCTTGGACTACCTAAGGACACCCTGAGTTGCCTAGGCTTCCCCTGGGCTGCCTGGGGCTTCTATAGGCTACCTAAGCTTGCTCTGGGCTTCATAGGGCATCCCCAGATTGCTTGGGGCTTGCCTAGTGGCGTTTGGGGCTTCCCTAGGCAGCTTAGGTCTCCTTGGGCTGCCTAGGTCCATCTTGGGTCGTCTAGATCTCCTCTTAGCTGCCTAGGTCTCTCTCTTGGGTTGTATTCCCTGAAACTACTTTGTTTTGCTTCATCTTCCTTCATTATTCTTTTGTCTTCTTCATTCATGCCATTCTATAGGCTTCAGTTAATTATAGAAACACAATAAAATCAATACAACTATTAAAAACACAATCGCCTATACTTTTTTATTTTGGCTTACACAAGATCTATGAAAGCTATACGATTTACAGAGACCTATGCCTCAACTCATGAGGCTTACTGTGCTTCTACCCATTCCAAAAAATCACGAGGGATCACAGCAAATAAACAACAGTTTAAGTTGATCATTTTATTATCCTAAGCATGCACCTATGTTTGCCAACAAAACCATGCTTTTATACCACATGAAAGTAGATTGTAGCAAACAAAAATGTAGACACAAGCACAGTGGAAGTTTCTCAAAAATTTTACCTCTATGTTTTAGTAGTGCTTTAGTCTACTTAGGTAGTACTAGAACACTTTGTTGCTCAACCACTAGTGATTGCCTTAAAGACTCTAGTGAAAAACCTGCTAGTCTTTTGCTTCTTCACATGAATGCTAAGCTTTGGAATTTCAGAATATGTCTGCTACATGAACACGTTGGTAAAAAATAAAAGGAAGGAGAAAAGTCCAACTTCTTGACTTACTATTGACAAGTAGAATTAAGAAAGTCTGTGTATTTTCTTCTACAGGAAGAAGAAGAAAACTGAGAGTACATTTCCAAAGAATAGAGACAGAGTTATCCTGGCTTGTTTGGGATACTTCTGTTTTTAACTGAAACTACAATCACTCTTAGTTATCCAAAAATGCTGAGATATAATAGAACTATATCTCTAGAATTCCTAAATTAAACATGAGTCTCATCCGTTTAATATGGCTAGCCTAAGCCGAACTAGGCTAGGGCCTGGTTCTTGGATCCCAGGTCCAGACCATTGAGCTATTCTTAAATTATTTATTTAATATTGGACTAATAAATTCCATAATTAATTAATTAATTAATCTGTACAAAAAATAATTTCTTAGGCATTTTTCTTGTTTAGGCCCACACTAATCCTAATTATTCAATCTGGTTCAAGCCCTGAATAATTAATTAACCAGCTAAACCAAATAATTAATTTATTATCTCTTTGAACTTTATATTTTATCTAATCCAATAATAAATTAGACTACCTGAATAAAATACAACCTCTTTTATTTCAGACAATTTTCTCAATCCAAAACTAATTAGGACTTATAGGCTATTCCAAAGACCAAAAGATACATTATCCTTGGTTATTAAAAAATGATCAAAATACTTATACTATAAAAATAGTTGTATTTCATATTTTAAATATTTCTTATTATCACCATAAAGAAATATTGACCTAAAAGACAATGTTGTGTGTAGCAATGTCTCCGACCTATAGGTGTTATGAATAAAATACCCCTCTACAAGGTGCCAATATTAAAGAAAAAATATGTACTAACACCATTCTAAATGATATATATCGTTCTTTGACCTCTTGTTGAATATTCCATGGTTTCCTAGAATGTTTCCACGTTCCAGGAAGATACTTTTATGCAAACATCTAATCATGTTTCTAGGACCCTAATTCATAGACCATTCAAATAGTCACATGGGGCGATATCTTCGATAGAAGCATAGAAGCTATGTTGTATGAACATGTCTTAACTAACTGGTCACATATACTCAACATGGAAGTATATTGGTCCAACGCTATAACTTCACCTACAGTACATCAAAGTACAAGCTTCTAACTTTGCCAGAGCACCAACCCATACTCAAGTCGTAGAGTATTGGTCCACACTGTAGTAGTAGCAGTTTGGGTTTCTTTTATGTTGGTACTTTGAGAAATCACTATTATGAGTCTAGTTTTACATATTTCAAATAAACTTATACCATGAAGTGATAGGACTATTCACTAATTAAAGGTAAGTCATTCCATATTTAGAATGCATAGTATAATAACCATTATCCTAATAAGATTCCCATTATTATTATCCGATTATGAACAATTAGTTTATATGTTAAATAACTCATGATCCATATCTTATTGTAAAAAACCTCTATTCACATAGATTACTTACTTTACACGATGGGTCTTTTCCAGCTAAATTTATGAAGTACAAATTAAAATAAATAAACAAATGATATTGAGAATAAAAAAATTATTTATTAATTTGAATTTACATCAGTTACATAGTCTTTGAGGGCATATATTCCAGCAAGAAATTGACAATTAGTTGATCAAAAAGGAAAACTTAATATAAAATCATAATCTTCAGATCATTCTTCTAAAGTACAATAAATTAGTAAAATAGCATTGTCAAAGAAAGAAAACAAAAGAAAAAGAAGAGAAACTCATAGACAAACAAGTTTTCTTTTCCTCTTAAAAACTTTTATCGAACAACAAAACTATCTTTTTCACAAAACTCTCAAACTGCTCTCTCAATATATTTAATCTTATGTATTTGATTTTGTATTTCTTCTCAGGCTTCATCTCTAATGATTATATTGCTCTCTTGGTTGCTAAAAAGTGTCTAGAAGAGCTGTAGCCAAATTAATCTCCAAACGATCCCAAAACTAGCTACTAAAATCGGCTTTGAATAAGAATTTCTGCTGCTATTGTTCTAGGAAGTAGCTGGCATTAAGTTCTTCAAAGGACCAGGTATTGGCTCCTCTCTGTCTGGATCGGTTCATGAGCTATTTTTCCTCTATTTTTCTAGAGAGCAGTTGGCCATGGCTTCTTCACACCACTTGTAAAACCCTACCCGAAGTCATTCTAGGTAGTACGGGATCATATATCATATTACTCGTATGCCAATATGATTTTATGATTCTATGTGTTTCATATATGTAGCTAATAATCCAGGTTATCCTAATTAGCTTGTATGAGACTTTTGTGTGCATGTTGGGTTATTGGGTTGTTTTGTGATACCTTAGAGGAGAACTTGAGGAAAGGGGTTTTGGTATATGAAGATTTCTATGCTAGTTTATGACACAAAAGTAGTGGTGGTTTATTAGTATCGGTGATGTGATTTTATAGATAGGTTGAGGGATCGATGGCTAATTCTTACTTGGACATCGTTTATTTTCTATTTATTTATTTATCAGCTTCCCTTCCTCTTCCTTGGTGCTCTCTTACCCAGTATTACCATCCTTAAGTTGTTTCCAAATTTTTCATCTTTTAAAATAATTCGATTTCCTTAACCCTTCTAAAATTCCTTAATTTACATACTATATTTAGGAAACTATATTATAATTATTATTTCTTTTTTTAAAAATTTTTCTCCCAAGAATTATACTCTCGGATTGAGGGAATTACCTTTCCAAATCTAGACCCTCTTGTAAAATATTATTTCCTTAATCCTATATATACAAGATATATATATATATATATATATATATATATATATATCTTGGTTTGGTAATTGGAATTATATTTATTTCCGTTCTTACATGAGATAATATTCTTAAAATTATTTAGAACCCCTTTCCATTAATACTATCCCCTCAAACTCCATTCCTTTGAAGAGGAAGAATATTCCATTCAAGGGATTTAGACCTAATTCCTTCCTTTCTTGAGATATTCTTATTTCCTTAATACTATAATTTCCATATTTCCTACCTTCAGCCGCACAATGAAGTCTCAATTTCCATGTCATGCCAAGATTGGTAATCAATTTGATGGGGAGATATGTTCGTTGCCTAAGCTGGGAATTCATGTCCTTGTTTTTCCACATGGGTTAATTTTAAATTCTTAAAACTCCTACCCTATATATTATCATTTCCTTCTGCAATACTCCTTCCATTTCTTTCCCCCTTTTTTTTCATTCTGATGGCGGATCTCAGTCACACATTGTGTGCCGCGATTGGGCATTAATTTTAGCAGCAAGGATTGCTGGAAATTTATTCCCATTTCTGGCAGCCGCAACCCTCCAAAAAAATCCCGGCAATCAATTTAAATAACGTCTAGGATAATTACTTTCCATAACTGAGGTTTTCTCTTATAACTGAACGCCAAAATTTCAGCCAAGGATATGTTTGATTTCCCTTGATTTCGGACAGCGGACAACTATATTTTCCTTCCTTTATTCTATCGAGATAAGAGAATGTCTTGGTGGAAAGGAAAACTGCCAAATTCGATAGGGGCAAGCAGTTTTAATTAGAGCACCTTCCTTTTTCAAATATGGTAGTCTCCCTTTTTTTTCCTTTAATCAAATTCAAAAGATTGCTGCAATTCTTTTCCCTCCCATTTGCACGAGCTCGGACACAACATCAGCATCACGAAGTTCTGCCAAGGTTTCCCTCTAGCATACACAACCGAGATTCTCCACAAGCAAAAGAGAATTCTTGGTATTCCCCTCAAGCAAAAACCCTCTCACCCTATATGACCATCTCTTGGTCGTTCTCTTGGAGCAGTAACACACATACACCCACCCAAAACCCAAAGCCTTTTGGCCATTCCTTCTTGAGGTAAAACCGAAGAAATCTCCACATACAACCAAAAGCCTTTTTCGCTCCTTTTCCTTCTACTCACAAACTAACATCTTTCTCGTCTTCTCTCACGGATTTCACCTCTCCAGGCCACCACCTACTCACGGGTTCTTCCTCTATCCAAGCAAGATTAAACGGTGCAACATCTCCTTCCAGACGGCACTCAAGTTTTTCAAAGGACAGCCGAAATCACTCCGTCGTTCAAGTAAATCTTGACGACACCCTGTTGCTAGTTTATGGTTCTCGTATGATGTAGGATGTCTGGAATTAGCGAACCTTATGTTGAGCTCGGGTAGAAGAGGGATCTGGGGTTGTTGACATGCTTGTAATAGTTATCTTATTCATGATGAGTTGAGATTGATGCTTGCATGGTCTTATGTAGTTAAACCCTCGATATGTTCTAGTTAAAGCTATATGCTTGTATGCCTACGTTTTGTTCTAAAGAATACGGGTGCATAAGATTGGGAACAATTGTGAATTTTCATCTCTCTTGAGTTAACTTATATCTGAGAAGGACTATCTTGTTATGCTAGATCTATGGTAATTGCCAGCGAATATAGGCTACTTGCAAGTTAGAATATTAATTTGGGCATCTATACGATGGGTAGCATTTTAAATTGTAGAATAATTTTATTGTATTGATGGTTAATGTTATTATGATGATTTTTTTATGCATAAATTTATTAGTTTAATTATTGGTGAATGGTTTATTATTATATTTAATTAATATAATATAATTATTATATTATTCTTTTCAAAATATGTTATTATTGTAGCAAATAACGTTATTATTATTTTTCTTATCCCTAATTATTATATTATAGTCACTATTAAAATTTTATAATATAATTTAGTGTGTATATATATATATATATATTATGGATTGATGTTAAAATTATTATTCATTATTTATAATAATGACTTATTATTAAAATTATTATATTGAGGCTATTATTAATTTATTTTTTAAGTGAAAAATGTTATTTATGATATTTAATAACCAGCATTTATTGTGTTATTGAAGTAATTAATTATTTACTATGTTATTTATTTACTTAATTATCATTTATTTATTTATTTGATTATTTCGCTAAAAAATTAATTATTTACTTAATTATTTATTTAAATGTTTATTTCTTTATTCAATTATTAAGGTTATTATACCTTTTTTTTATTAACATTATTACTAAATTTATTATTTAAAAATTATTATTATAAGTATTGTAAATATTTACTACTAAGATATTTATTGATTGATATTATTAAAGCCATTATTCATTATTAATATTACTATTTTTTTTATCATTATCATTATTATTATTATTATTATTATTATTATTATTATTATTATTATTATTATTATTATTATTATTATTATTATTATTATTATAAGTTGCTAGTATTATTTATTATCATTTATTATTTTTGAATCCTACCATTATTGATTGGTTCTATTATTATTAATACTTTCTCATTTCTATTTGATAATACGCTGCTTGTGTGAAGTTTTACCTTGGAAGGCTTAACTTTATGAGTCTAATTGAAGTAGGAAATCTGAACGTGAATACTTTGTTGAAAGACTAAGTAGAATAGTATTTGATTAAGTATTTTAATTTCCTATGATAAGAGGGGAGGGACCCCAAGGCCAAGAGGCAACTAGTTAGTCTTGGAATAAACCACATAAATTGAAAAAGTAAGTCCTTACATCAAATATTTGATACTAAACTCTAAATTGCAAGTCATTTGGAAAATGAATATTCTCATAATAATGTGATTGTTTGGGATGCAAGCTTGACTATTTCTTAGTAAAGGCTTTATACAATCAAAGGTTTTATTGGAAAATCACCTTTTATTTGTAAAACAATTTTACTGCAAATCATTTGAAAACTATGCTTGCATGATCAAAGTGTATTGGAAATATTTTCATTATGTTTGGATCTTAAATAATGTAGTGAAATGTTGAGTACTCAATAAGAGTAAGCCTCTGGGGCAAACCTTTGAATGGTAGGGTAAGTCTCTTAGTATGATGCCACATTTGAATGGTAGGTTAAATCTCTCAGTATGAGGTCACCTCTTGGAGATGAGCCCTATCTGGAAAAGGTGACAGTTCTAGTTGGTCAGGCTGATCCGAGCTAGTACCTCAGTCCAATTGGGTTGTTATTTCGGGGTGGATATCCCGTAAATTAGAGTAAGAGATGAAGGAGTATCTTACCCAGTTGGCCGTACACTTACTACACTGTGTTTTGTCATGATGTAGGGTTTCATGACAAGGCTATGATGTAAGGTTTCATAGCCCATTTATTTTTGAGTGGTTTTTTTTATTCATGTACATACTATTGTGATTTTTTTTTTTTAATTTCAACATGATATATACCACTCACTTTGTTTATGAGAAAAATGTTTAACTTGCAATCAACTTTTGATAATTGGTTTCAAAGTGCATTCATGAAACCTATTTTGTCTCAATCAAGAGTACACATAAGACTTACTGAGATGTATTTCTCACACTCTTTTTTATATCATATTTCAGGATCTACCAACTTTGACAAGATTGAGCACTATTAGAAGATAGTTGTGCTTAATTCCTTGGTTTTGTTCTTGTTTTGAGAGTTCTTAAATTTATGTAATTTGAGAGACTTAAAGAAAAAGTTTTCCTTTGTAATAAGGTTTTGTGTTATTTTCATTTTGGTTTATTTCTTTGCCAATTTATAAAAACCTCTGGTCCTTTGGATAGGGTGACATCTCCGATCCTTTTCCTGTCATGTAGTAGCAAGGTGCTACACCTCTGACACCTACCACTGTATGGTTTTCTCCTGTTTAGACCTCTTTTCAGCTGTTTTCATCACCATTCCAAGAAAAACTTTTACAAATCAAACCTACACAAAAGATCATCAAAGTAGAGAGAATGAATAGCTATTTATCTCAAAAGTAATACAAATATCACATAAATAGCTGGTAAAATATAGCTAAATCAAAGCCTAATAAACTCTCTCACACTTGAAATTTTGCTTATCCTCAAGAAAACAAGACATTTAAAAACTAAGAAATCAATTCATCATTAAGCCAAATCATCACAAAGATAACAAGGATAACAAAGACATTATCATTTCTTATACCTATGAAAACACCATAACACTTATATAGCTCAATTAATTCAAAACCAACTCATATATTAGACTAAACATACTCAATACCATTGAAGTAAAGTTATATAAGTTTATATCCATTAAATGTCGTTCATTCATTCTTTAAGTCAAGAACAAAGCGAATATGAATTATATAAGCAAAAACTCATATCTAAACATAAAATTTCAATGGCTCTAAATTTTTACAACACCAGGTAGTAGACTAGGGGCATTAATACTCATTTTTTTCCAAATAAGATTTAAATAGGTTTAAGCGAGTACACTGAATGCTACTTCTCCCTTGTTGGCTGTTTCTACTATAATCTCAAAGCATTATTCTTCTCTTCTTTTCAAAGACTCAACTTTTTTCACTACTTTTTCATTATACTATTATTCACTCAAAAGAATGCAACAAATTTTGGACACTTCCATCTCTATTTTTCATTGTACTCTTTTTCACCTTAAAGTTAGTACAAGTTTAGAAATTACCATGAACAAAAAATGGCTATTCATCTTTTTTGTACTTCATTATATCAACTAAATCAAAACTTAAAGGAGCAAAGCTTCAAACATTAAACAAACATAAACAAGAATAACTCTAGTTCTCAAGACTTAAGTATGTCTAGCCTAATACACAAGTTAACTAAGAATTAACTTAATTAAATAAGAGTTATGACAAATTCTAAAGCATAAGAAACAACAACAACCCCATTAATTATTAGTGAATTTCAACAACTCAAATCAAATTCTAGCAAACGAAAAAAAGAAAAAAATTAGTCCAAAAAGTTAACAAATTTAGCCCAAACTATAAAAATCATTGGCAAGAATAACACCAATCCACTCCCCCACACTTAAACTAGACAATGTCCTCAATGGCGTAAAAATAAAGCGAGAAAAGCATAGCCAAAGGACTAAAAAATATAAGAAGGAAAAGAAAACTAATACTCACTAAAGCATTAAACTCAACAAGACAAATGAATTCCTTCCAATAGATAGAATCATTGCATCAGAAGAAAGGTTTCTAAAGACCTACAAACCAAAAACAAAACACACCAAAAAAGTATAAAAAATTTTAGATTCTCGTGCATGCAAAGACATGAAAATAGTAGAAGAAAAATGAGAAACCATGCAATAGATCAACTTATATGTGAAGAATAGATCAAAGAAAAGAAAGAAGATTACCTTCCTTGGCGCCTTTGTAATTTGAAAAATTTTCGCATTTGTTTAATCGAGCTACTACAATTCAAGTATAGAATCGTCTCCAATATAGCCCATATGATGGAAGCTTTTGTCCTTGTGCTAGAAAAAAATGCTTAGGTGGCTAGGGTATTAATTTTTTAGAAAAGAAATTTTCCAAAGAAAGTAATTTTCTTTTTGTTTTGTTTGTTGTGTTTGGCGCCTAAGCCTTGTATGTCACCAGAAAGCATGCATATTCATCTATATAAAGAAATCATTCATGCATGGTATTTTAATACCTTAAGGAAAAATATTCCTTAATTGCAATTGGAGCTATGAACTTTCTCTTTTTACAATTTGGCCCACGAATTATAACCAATTATAATTCGACTACTATAACTTCTTATATTCACAATTAAACCCTCTAATGTTATCAAATAACATCTCGATTACTTAATCCTCTATTGTGTATGACCTAGTAGGTTTCCTGGTCTATTAGTAGTGAAATACAAATTAATCCCAATATCTTTATGATTAATAGTCCTGAATAATTAGAATTAACTTATGAATTCTAAATATAATTAATTTATTAATTCTCTAATTAATAAATCCATATTTAGTAGGTCATGAGCGACATCTTGCAATACATCATGACCACACAATAGTCTAGGAAGTCAAGTGGCTTAACATGAATCTTTCAATAGCAAAATATCAGTGCAATAAACTTCTTTCTCCATACAATATCTCATTCGGTTTATAAAGACAATGAATCAGAGGAAGCCATACATTCGACATAAACGAAACCAAGAACAGCATAGGAAGCACGCAACGGAAGAGGGAAAATTTTAATACCGCTGCATTGTGTTGTTTATTTGGCTGTGAATTAGATGTCATAAGAATCATCGAATCGGCTTCGACTCTAGATGACATCTCCAGTTGATGACCCGCCAATCTTCTACTCCTCTGTGGCATGAATGCGAAGCTCTTTGCTTCTCAGAATATTCCACCGTCCAATCTGTGTTGGTGAAACAACCTAGGCAAGGAAAGACTTTTCTTGAACCTTTGCTATTGATTAGCAAAATCAAGAAGGTTACACAATGAAAAAGGATGAATGAGGGAGAGAGAGTAGAGAGAACAAGCACTGTTTTTTTCCACTGTTGTGTGACTTCTGTGAAGGAGAAGAACACCCACGACTATTCACTCCTAGATAACCCAACCTCAGTGGTTTTGATATTTCAAATATCTAGAGGTTATCAACAGAAGAAGCTTGGCTTAGCCTTAGCTCTTCTGTTCCGTGAATAATAAAAAACCCTTTAGTCCAAGCTATTGGGCCAAAACAATTAATTATTTTCCTTTGGACCTAATGAGCCCAAAAATAATAACTATTAATTATTTATTTTCTGGGTCTATTAAAATAACCCAATAAATAATTAATGAACCCAAATGAACTAAACTTATTATTTAAGCCTTTTATTAACTAGTTTAAGCCTATGTTAATATTCCTTAATTATTCAATCTGGGTTTAGGCCCTGAATAATTAATTAACCAATTAAAATAGATAATAAAATTAATCTCTCTCATTCTTCGACTTACTGGTGAAATGACTAAAATACCCTTCTACACATCGCCGTATATTTAGAGAGAAAATAGTGTACTAACATCTCTCTAAAAGATATCTACCATCCTTAGGCTTCTAGTCCAATGATCCACGACTTCTTGAAATATTTTTGCTTTCCAAGGGAGCTACCCTAAAGCCAATATCCAAGTCATGTTCCCCAGGGCTCTGGATAATTAGATCATTTAGACAACCTCAAGGGGCGATATAGTGTAGACACTATTTTGTACAAGTCTGTTTTAACTAACTAGTTACATATACCCAACAAACAACTATATTGGTCCTTCTCAAGCACCTTAACTATAGTATATCAAAGCATATGCTTCCATCTTCGTTAGACCACTAACTTATACTCAAGCTGTAGAGTATAAGTCTACGCTGTAGCAGTAGTAGTCTAGGTTTCTATCACATAGTACTTTTAGAAACCACTATTATAGGTCTTGTTCTACGTATTCGAAATACGCTTGTGTTATGAAATGAGAAGACTACTTATTAGCTAAAGGTAAGCCATTTCCTATTCAGAACTCATAATACAATAACCTTGCCATGATGAGATTCTCATTCTCATCATCTGGTTAAGAACAATAGTTTATGTGTTAAGTATCCATGGTCCATGCCTTACTGTGAAAGGCCTTTATTCACGCGAACCATTTACTTTAATACAATGGTTCTTTTCCAATAAAATCATGCACAAATATAAAGAAGATTTCACAAACAAATTCTAAGAAAAATACTTTTATTAGTATAAGTCAAAATCAAATTAGAAACCTAGTCTAAGAGGGCATACATTCCAACAATCTTCCATTTGCACTCTAAGACAAAGTAAGTTCATAGGTGCCCACCTCTATGCTATCTAAGTGTTTTTTAAAGACTCTCTTCGCTAAAGACTTGGTGAAAGGATCTGCAAGATTGTTCTTCGAGGTAATCTGTTCCACCACGACTTCCCGTCTCTGGATGAAATCCCGGATCAGGTGGTATTTCTTCTCTATGTGGTTCCCCTTTTTGTGGTTCCTTGGTTCTTTGGATTGTGAGATTGCACCAGTGTTGTTGCAATACATCACAACTAGTTTGTCCATTTGTAGCACGACTCCAAGTTCCAAAAAGAACTTCTAGAGCCAAACTACTTCCTTGGATGTCTCTGAAACTGCCATATACTCAGCTTCCATGGTTGAGTCAATAATGCAAGATTGCTTGATACTCTTATATGCAATAGCTCCTCCAGACACAGTAAATACATATCCACTAGTGGATTTTCTCTCATCCTTATTTGCCTGGAAGTCTGAGTCTGTGTATCCTGTAGGAACCAAGTCATTAGCCCTGTAAACCAGCATATAATCTCTTATACCTCTAAGATACTTGAGAATATGCTTTACAGCCTGCCAATGAATCTCCTCGAGGTTTGATTGATATCTGCTAACTAAGCCTACGACAAAGCAGATTTCTGGCCTAGTACATAACATGACATACATGAGACTTCCTACGGCTGAAGCATAGGGAATCCTACTCATTCTATCTTTTTTTTAATAGTCATTTGAAGAAAAAGATAACCCATGTCTACAAGGGATCAACGCCTCCTTGTATGAGTCCATGCTGAACTTGGCCAGCATCTTGTCAATGTATATAGCTTGGGATAAAACTAACATTCTCTACTTCCTATTTCTAAGAAGCTTTATTCCGAGAATGTAACTGGTTTCACCTAAGTCCTTCATACTAACTTGACTAGATAGCTAAACCTTAGTAAATGACAGTGTCCCACCATCATTTTCAATGAGTAGAATGTCATCCACATACAGGACAAGAAAAATCACATTTATGCCTTCCAGTTTCCTATACACACATAGTTCATCCCCGTTTTGAATAAAACTATAAGACTTTACAGTCTCATCGAAACGAATGTTCCATGCTCTGGATGCCTACTTAAATCTATAAATGAATTTTTTAAGCTTATAAACTATATGTTCTTAGCCTTTAGCAATAAAACCTTCTAGTTGGGACTTATATATGTCTTCACTAAGATAACCATTTAAAAATTCCGTCTTGACATCCATTTGTCATATCTCCTAGTTATAATGATATACGATGACAAGGAGGATGCAGACGGACTTAAGCATGGCTATCGGGAAAAATGTTTCCTCATAGTTGATCCCTTCTTTCTGAGAATACCCTTTTGTTCCCCTTTTCCTCATAGCTTTAAAGGTTTTCACCTTCCTATCCACTCCCCTCTTCCTCCTGTACCCTCACTTACACCCAATAGATTTTATCCCTTCAGGTGAAATTTCAAGATCCCAAATTTGATTGAAGTACATAGACTCAATCTCAACTTTCATTGCTTCATGACATAGGTTTACATTAGTGTCAGCAATAGCCTTCTTGTATCTAGTGGGATCTTATTCTTGATGGTCGGAGACTAGGTCAAAAGCTTCTCTAGTTCATCTTTCTAGAACTCTAGATATCCTCCCACTATGACGAGGCTCCATTTGTATAGGTTCCTGAGGCTATGCCTCTTCTTGTTCTATAATCGAGTCAAGAGAAGTTAATTCAGAAGATAACTTTTCTTTAAGTTCCAATCTTGTTAAACCTTTAGTGAATGTATTTTGTTCATCCTCCAAGTATATAGGATTAGAACTCACAAGTACATTTTACTCCTTAGGATGATAAAAGTAACCACCTTTTGTACTTTTTGGATACCCAACAAAATAGCATAATTTTGATCTTGGTTCTAACTTGTCTCCCTTGATCAATACATAATCTGGACAACCCATATCTTGAGATAATTTAGACTTGGCTTATGCCCAATCCACATCTTATAGGGAGTCCTAAATATTAACTTGGAAGTACTAAGTTCAGAATATATGCCGTTGTTTGTAGGGCATATCCCCAGAAAGACACTAGAAAAGTAGCATGAGATATCATGTTTTGGATCATTTTCATCAATATCTTATTCATTCTCTTAGTTACTCCATTCTACTGGAGTGTCTCCAGCACAGAGAGTTGGGATACTATCTCATGATGTATCATGTAATCCTTAAATTCACTAAAGAGGTATTCTCCACCACGATCCGATCGTAAGGTCTTGATTAGTTTACCTGTTTGATGGTCCACTTCAGCCTTAAACTTTTTGAACTTATCAAAAGAGTCAGACTTGCGTCTTATCAGATAAACATAACCATACTTAGTACAATCATCTGTGAAATTGATGAAGTACTTAAACCCCCCTTTTGTTGGTGTAGACAAAGGACCACATGCATAAGTGTGAATAATACTCAATGCTTCTTTAGCTCTATCTGCCTTTTGGGTAAAGGACCTTTTGGTCATTTTTTTCAGAAGATAAGATTCATACTGAGGCCAACATTTCAATCTTAATGAGCCTAAAGGCCCATCATGGATTAACATGTGAATCCTGGTTAAGTTAATGTGACCCAACCTTAGATGCCAAAGATATGCGTAATTGACATTGGTCTTTCTCTTTCTTTTTAAAGGTTCAGATTAAGTGTTATTCAAGTGATTTTTAATAGGATTAATAAATAATAGATTTTCATACATGTGCCCAATACATATTACTTCTCCATTTCTACTGATAGTAATACCAGAATGGAAAGAAATAGAATATCATTGATTTATTAATTTTGCAATTGAAAACAAATTCTGTCTAAAACTAGGAACAAATAAAACATCTTTCAAAACTATTATTCTATTAAAATCAAAAGTAAGTTGTAGTTATTCCACATCAAGGGCCCAAACTTGTGCTCCATTTCCCACGCGTAGTCCATGTTCACCCTTTTAGAGTCTTCTAATCTTCCTAAATCCCTACAAGGAGTTACAGATATGATTAGTGGCTCCTAAATTAACAATCCAAGTAGAGGTTGATCTAACCATTAATGCAGACTCTAGATAGGGAACATTACCTGTAGGGTTTTTCTTGACCTGAAGATCTGAACACTCCTTTTTCCAATGTCCCTTCTTCCCACATTTGAAGCATTTGCCCTTGGATTTGTCTTTGGGCTAGTGCACTACATTACCCTTCTTCTTCTTGAATATTTTGGGCTTGGGCTCAGTTCTCGAAAAAGAAGCCATCATAGCTCTAGCCTGTAGCTTCATGACCTTCTCTGTCGCTTGGAGCTCCTTCATCAACTCTGTTAAACTTATGTTTAACTTGTTTATGTTGTAATACAACTTGAACTGAGTGAAGGAGTTCGACAAAGATTCAAGAACCATGTCCACTTGGTTTCGGGATTAATGACAGTCCCAAGACTTTTGCTTTCTCAAAAGTAGCAATCATCTTGAGCATATACTCTCTGACTGATACTCCCTCAACTATCTTGGAGTTTATAATCATTCGAAGAGCCTCCTACCTTGCGGGCTGGCTCTTATTTACGAACATTGTCGCTAGTGATGTGCTTATGTCATATGTAGTGGTCATATGCTCGTGTTTGGATCGAAGCACATTCGACAAGGAGGCTAACATATAGCATCGGGCCATCTCATTAACCTTTTTCCATGCTTTTCAGCCTCACGCTCTTCAGTGGTGGAACTTTCCTCGATTACTGGGCTAGTCTCGTATAGGATATACTTATGCTCCTCAATTGTGAGTATTATGTCCAGGTTCCTTTTTCAGGCCACATAGTTTAGACCCATTAGCTTATTCTCACGGAGAATAACGGCTAAGGGACTGAAAGAACCTCCACCAACCATTTTAGAAATTTTGAAAAATAAAAAAAATTCTCAGTATTTGTAAAACGAAAATAATTTTGTGCACTTAATCCTTATATTAAACTTGATAATAGCTAACCCCATTACTATTATCTTTAACATGATTAATTTGGCACTTAAGAAAATTAACATAGCTTCTTGGGAAGATTAACAATTTCCTAAGCTAAGTGTGTTAATCACCACAAATTAATTTTCCTTCTAGGTAATAATGTAAAAGATAACTCTATCGAGGGGATGGCCATTTCTTTTCATTTCTTATGATATGCCTCACACTATAGCCTTCAACATAGCTTGGCCGATTATAGTACATGTCCCAAATTATTAATTACATCATTCCATTAGTTCTAGATCCTTGTGGTATCTCCATCCTATATGGGTTCACTCCCAGGGTGATGCGAGGAGGCCCACGATCTTTAATGAGGATCGTGATGGAAGCCGTAGAGCCATTAGAACCCCTTTCCCACTTAGTTTTTTAAATAAGGTTTTTCTTCGAAAAATATCATTTGGAAAATTACAATTAAGTTCTCCTTTAACTTAAAAAAAACTTCTAAATCCATAAAAAAAAATTTTATGTTAAGGTTTACACCATTTGAGAAAAATTTCCTCTTGGATTAATTTTATTTAAGTTAAAAACTTAATAATTTCTATTTTTTTTCGTTTAAAAATTCCTTGAGATTTTGATCTCAAGGTTTTATTTGACAAAAATAATTTTTCCTTTGCAAAAGTGAATTAAAATGGCTTTCCATTTTAACTTACAAAAATTCTAATTCCAAAATATGTTCTATGTCAAAGATCAAAAACCTTTAAGAAAATAACCAAGGATTAATTTTTGCTTAATTTAAAATAACTATTTAATTAAAGAAAATATTTTTTCTTATCAAATAAAAATTTCCAAAGATTTTGGTCTTTTAGAAAACGTGCACATAGGACTTAAAATAATTAGCATGCTAGAAAACTGTAAACGTTTTCATGCTTTTCTATTTTTAATCCTAAGTGTCTAAATAAAAGAATTAAACACATTAATTAAATTAATTAATAATATTATTTAATCCTAAAATCCTTTACTATTATTTTTCATGTAAAATATTCAATGAATATTAACTATTGTAATAAAAATAACTTTTCCTAGTAGGGGACCAAAATTCTAATATATATATATATATATATATATATATATATATGTATGTATATTTCTGGTCCAATGCACCAGCCACATTAGATCATGGCCCCATAAGAAGACCCATGGACAATGGTCCATGGGCGGGTGCCCTTGACTCGCCCGCCTGCGTGCTTACCGTGTAAGCATCCTAGCCAGGATGCCTCAGCATCTGCAAGGAAGCTATTGGCATAATTCCTCACACGCAGTCGAGCCGAGGCACGCTTGGGCCTAGCTGCAGCTTCAAGCCGTAGCTAGCTTGGGCGAAGCCTTGGCTCCAGACCCTATCAAGCCGTGGCTCGGCTAGGCTGGGCTTGTGGCTCGGCTAATCTTCTCCACCATAAATTTTTTTTTTTGCCGATTTCTTCTGCAATTTTTCTGGGCTTCTTTGCAACTCCGTTCGCAATCAACCCAAGGTGGTTTTTTGTTACATTTTTTCAACAAAAAATATGACATCTGCCTATACCCTTTCATATGGGTTTACACGAAGGCTAAACAAAATAGTAAGTAAAATTTGTACAGAGATCCTATACCTCAACCACGAGGTTTACAACGTATCTACCTATACCAAAATAGTGAAGGATCTCATCATAATCATCAAACTTAGACTTGCCAATTTTATTAACTAGCATGCATCAATCCTAAGCCAATCAAAGCATCACGCTTTGATTCCAGTTGAAGATAATAAATCAGCGGAAGCCATGCATGAGACATAAATGAAACCAAGAATAGCACAGGAAGTGCACAACAGAAGAGGGAAAAATTTAATACCTTTACACTGTGTTGGTTTATTTGGTTGTGAAGTAGATGCCGTGCAAACCACCGAAACGACTTTGACTCTAGATGACGTCTCCGATTGATGACACGCCAATCTTCTACTCCTCCATGGTATGAACGTGAAGCTCTTCGCTTCTCAGAATATTCCACCGCCCAATCTATGTTGGTGAAACAACCTAGGTGAGGAAAGACATTTCTTGAACCTTTGCTATTGATTAGCAAAATCAAGAAGGTTACATAAAGAAAAAAGGTGAACGAGGGAAAGAGAGCAGAGAGAACAAGCACTATTTTTTTCCACTATCGTGTGACGTCTGTGAAGGAGAAGAACACCCCACACTATTCACTCCCAGATAGCATAACCCCGGTGGTTTTGATATTTCAAACATTTGGAGGTTATCAACAGAAGAGGTTTGGCTTAACCTTAACTCTTCTATTCCATGAATAATAAAAAACCTTTTAGTCCAGGCTATTATGCTAAAATAATTTATTATTTTTCTTTGGACCCAATGAGCCAAAAAATTATAACCATTGATTATTTATTTCCTAGGCCTATTAAAATAACCCAATAAATAATTAATGAATGAAAATAAACAAAAATTATTATTTAAACCTTTTATTAACTAGTTTAAGCTTGGGTTAATATTTCGTAATTATTCAATCAGGGCTTTGGCACTAAATAATTAATTAACTAATTAAACTAGATAATAAAATAAATCTCTCTCATTCCTTTATTTTATTCCAGTCTAAAAAATAAATTAGCCTTCCCGAATAAAATAAAATCCTTTTTATTGTGACCATTTTCTCGAGCTAAAATAATTAGGACTTACGGGCTATTCTGAGGACTAAAAAGACACATCGCCTTGGTTACTAAAATGACCAAAATATCCTTTTTATATAAATAGTTGTATTTTGTATTTTAAATATTTTCTAATATCACTATAAGAAAATATTAACCCCAAGGGCAATATTGCATTAGCTATGTCTTCGATCCACAGGTGAAATGACTAAAATACTCTAACGCCCCACTACCTAGGCTCGATAGGGCCGGGGATGTCGCCCCATCTAAAGGACAAGGGGTCTTTATAACTAGGTCACACAATCAAAATAATAGGATAAAAATAATACTTTAAACTTAAAATTTATTACAATACAAGAATTTCAAAATCAAATCCATAATAAAAATTATCCGCTCTCAACTCCCCAAAGCATTACACAAATTAAATATAAAAAAAATCTTCCAAGGCAGTCAATATCTAGCTACTCATCCCCACAGTAGGATCAACCTGAAATCATGGTAAAAATGGTGATGAGACAAAAATCTCAGTAAGTCTGTGTGTGCTTTGAGTGTTAAGTGAAAACAGTTCGTGAATGCAAAGTGTGAAACATTCGTAAGAGAAATACTGGCAAGCAATAAACAATAGTTAAAATCAAGAGTGGTGTTTTGACTTTTCCAACCATACATGTTCAATAAAATCAACCACTCAAAAAGTGATAATGGGTTACCACACGTTGGGCCCTATAACCAGTCAAAATGCCATACTTTGTGCAGACTGACAAAAGGTAGGTAATCAGCCTATCAGACAAGATACTCCTCATTCTCTATACCCAAACAACAATCGGTTGTCCATTTCGGCAACACACAGTCACTTGACTGAAAAACTGCTAGTTTGGACCGGCACGACCTACTGGACTGTCATCCTATCCGGGAAGGACTTACCCTTCAGAGGTGGCCACCTACTGAGAGACTCACCCTAACCATTCAAAAAGTAGTTCTAGTAGTCCACCCTTATTGAGTACTCAACGTAACTTACCACACTTGGGGAAAAAGGAACAAAACATAGTTCTACTTGAAAATGGAAATTAAGGGTTTCCAAAGCCTTTGTCAAAATCAGTTTTAGAAAGAGTTTTGAGTTTGAGTAAATCTGCTTATTGATTTTCAAATAATTTGTTTGACAGAAATAAGATAGGAGACAATCCTCAATTGCCTTTACAGAAATGAGTGTCCATGCACTCTACATTTGGCTTGCCATAATAAACATTTTGCATCAAACAGGTTTTATGCAGAAGCTTACCCGATCCTTAGCTTGAGATAAAATAAAGGTCTTCAACTGCTGACCCAACCCCGCCTAGGGTAAATATAAACCACAATCAAGCTCAAGCCAAAATCCACTTTCACAAATAAAACTAACTCAACTCACTACGACTATGATCCTAGTGTCCCAAGCTTTAAGGCCAAATAATAAATAAAAAGGGTTTATAAGCTAAGTCTAATTTGATATTTAAAATAATTAGTGTTTTGGGAAATAAGTACTAACAAGTTGAAGGTTTAAATCTTGCTAAGAATAAATTAGAGTTTATTTGATGAAGAGTCCTAGGTGGTATTAGGTAAAATAATGATTTATTAATAATTAATTGTTTGAAAATAATTGATATCTAAAATTAGTTGAAAATAAATTTTAATGGGTCTTGATTGGAACATAATAAATAAATTTTAACAGGTTTTGATTAAAAGGTAATAATTTGAATATAATAAATTTTAATGGTATTTATGAATATAAGACTTACAAAATTAATATTTTTACTTATTATGATTATTTATATAAAAGGCTTTATTCGATATTATTATTATATATAATATCTATATATTTTATTTCTTTAATAAAAGCTATCATTTATTTGACTAAGGTATCCTTATTATATATATAATAATCCAAATCTACCTTCCTAGGGTTTTCGAATTTACTAGAAAAAATTATAGTATTAAATATTTTATTGATTAAATAAAATTAGCTTAGGGACAACTAGATCATGATCATATTTCTATTGCTAACCACAATCATGAACATATACCCCACTTCAATACATCAAATCATCTAAATCATGAATAAAAGTATAGATCTAAATTTACCAAGGCATGATCCAACCTCTACTAGCATAAACATAATCATGGCTTTAACAATCATACATGAATATAAATCCAATTCACCATAGGTGACATAATCTCTAGCATACTTGATCACAAATACTACTTACGACATGAAGACATGCATTAAACCCTAAAACACCATACAACCAACCAAGATAATCAACTCATGCATAAATCCCATCTCCATCATATACACACATTTATTCATGCTTCAATATCAACTCATCACAACAATACATGCTCAAATCCTATTCATAATCCATCTCCTACCAATATCAACATAGAGACATGAATCTAGAATTTAAAAGGAGGGTTGAAAAGACTTACTTGATTGATGAGTACCTTGGAGGAGTTTTGAATGGATTTTAACTCCTAGGAGACTAGATTTGTCCAGGAGAGATGAAGAAAGCATGGCCATTGGTGAAGAAATCATTCGGCCAAGAGGTAGAGGGTATTCGGCCGAGAGAGAGAGAGAGAGAGAGAGAGAGAGAGAGAGAGGAGAAGAAGAGAGTCCATTAGCATGCTTATACACATATATATTCTTTAGAGATTGAAGATTAGTGAAGATGAAGTTGATTGAACAAACTTACCATGAAGGTGTTCTTGAGCCTTCACAAAAATACTGATTTTTTATAAAAAAAAAAAAAAGAGAGTTGGATTTTGGAGTTTAATGTTAAAAGTGGTATGAATGGATTTACGGTAGTGAGTAGATGAAATTTGGAATTTTTCTGAAGAAGATTGAAATGGTTTGGAGTGGTATTAGGCGAGAGAAGTGAGTAGGTGTTCATGGTGTTCTATGTGTGCTTGAAGGTTGAAGAGAATAGAGAGATTTTGATTTGAAGCTGCTAAAATTCTGTGTAGGAGGGAGTGCCGAATTGTTTGAGAGGTTTTGGGCTATTGAATTTCTGGTTTAGGAGGAAAAGGAAAGGCTGGTTACTTAAAATCCTAAAAGAATATTTAGGAAATCAAATTTGGAAACAAAATATGGCAAGAAGATCTTTGATGGAGGTGAGCTTTTGGGAAGCTCCAATGTCCGACTGAGTTAGCTAGGGATTTTGCTGGAATGAAAGCTGTTTGAAAAAGCTTAATAGTGGCCGAAAATATGGTGAACAATGGTGAAGGGATTTCTGGTTGTTTGAGGGTTGATTTATGGTAGTTTACTAATTAGGTTTGCTGGAATTTTGGTCTCCAATCAATGGCTTGATTGGAGTGATTGTTGGAGATATTTTAGGGGCAGCCGTGGACTTTTTCGAGCAGACTACTAGAGAAGATGATGGAGCTCTCTTCATGGCTGTTCAAGGGAAGTTTGTACAGAAAAATGGTGAAGTTTTGGTCAGGGCTGAAGAAGGAAGAATGCTGGAAATTTTTGTTCAGGATTTTCGCAAGTTGGCTGGAATTTCTGGGCAGATTTTTCTGCCATTGTTCAGTTAGTTTGTAGAGTATTTGAAGGGGCATTCAGAGGTATTTCAAGGCAGGTTTCCAGTATTCTTTATGGAGGAAAAACGTGGGTAAGGTGCTGAATGAAAAATTGGAAGAAAACAGCTTGGTTTAAGCTCACCTATGCTGCGATTTTTCCCAGAAAATTTTCTGGTTTTGCACAGCCCTTGTGCAGTCTAAAGTTGGCCAGAAAATTTCAGGTTTCAAACTGGTCAAGAGGGCCATTTTCTGGCAGCATTTGGGAGGGAATAATGGCTGAGAATTTCGACACTTTGCATGAACAAAAAGCTGGAAAAAAATTCCAGAATACTTCATGAAGAAAATGAACATAGCTAGAGTAGAGTTTTGAAGGTTCACTATGGAGATTAATTCTCTTGAAAACCTTCCCCAACTCCTACACATTTTCGGTCCATAAGATGTATTACACTCTGTGAAACCCCAGTCAAAACCAACCTTAGAGTAAGGGGGTTGGGATGCATATCATTTTTTATTTCATGATTAAATATATTTTTATATGATTTTTATGTGTTTTGGATTTGAGTTTTATTGTCTGGAAGTCTTGTTGATGAGTATTGTGTGAGAGGGGCAAAATGGTAATTTTTGCCCGAGGTAAAAATAGGGAAATAGCTTGTGGATGGAATAGAAAATAAATTTTCTAGTGAAAGTATCAACAAGAGATTATGTGGTTTAGTGGTTAGAGCCTTAGAATTAATTATGGAAGTCTAGGGTTCAAATTCCATCATGGAAGCTTTAGCTTGATTAAATTTTATTTTTGCTTGGGAAGAAATAGTTTCGGCCTTATGAGCTTAGGGGAAGGTAGGGATGATGTCCTAAGAGAGAGACATGTTAGGAGTAACCTCATTCCACTCCCTTGCTCTACTCGAATTTCTTAAAGGGAATTAATTTTCCTTTGATCTTTGATTTTTCCTTAATTATCAACTCCTTAGTTTAATGAAGAGGTTCTAGCCATCTTCTTTTTGGAAATTCCAAAAAAGTGTTGAGGTCTTGTAGGATCAAAATGTCTTAGTAAAAGACTTCTTATGATCTGTAAATATGGAAGAGTTGTGGAAAGTTCCAAGAGGAAAAAAAAAAAAATCCCTCTAGTGAGGTTGCTGAAAATTCTCTCTAGCTAGCTCATCTTCTTTATTGGAATGAGCTGAAAATTTTCCAGCTTGTGGTGCCTTCAAAATGTCGAGTTTCTTAGCTAGCATTCCCTCTCAAATGCTGCCAGAAAAATGGTCTTTAGGATCAGTTTGTAATCTGAAATTCTTAGCTATTTTCGGACTGCTTAAAGCTGGAGCAAAAGCAGGAAAAATTCCTGCACAAATCACAGCTTTGAGAGTCCAAAACCAAGCTGTTTTCTTCCAGATTTTGTTCAGTACCTTAGCCATGTTTTTCCTCTATGAAGAAGGCTGGAAACCAGCATTGAAAACCCCTGAAGTTCCCCTTCAAACTCTCTGCAAGTGTCTGGGAATGGCAGCCGAAAATCTGCCCAGAAATTACTGTTCAGCGAAAAAAACTATACAGGAAATTTTCCAGCCTTGTTTCCTATTTCTCTCCCAACCGAAACGCCAACTTTATTATGCAAAAACCTTCCTTAAACCTCCAGTAACAGAGCTCCATTGTTCCCCTTAAGCTTCTGCATGAAATCTAGCAATGGCTACCTGAAAATCCCTCCACCAAATCCCTACAATTTTGCTTTATTGGTTTCCAAAATTCCAGCCATCTTTGTTTAGCAACCTTCCATAATATATCACTCCATTGACCAGACTTCTTCTTCATCATTGTGCACCTAGGTTTTGGCCACTCTAAGCTACCTTGAACCAGCTTTAATTCCTCAGAAAAACTGCTCAACCAGTCGGCCATAGGAGACCTTCAAAGTTCTTCAATTATCAAGATATTCTAGAAATATTTAGTTTCCAAATTCACTACCTAAAAATATTCTTCAAGGATTGTAACAACTAACCTTTCCTTTTCCCTTCCAAATAAGAGAAACAACTCCCTAAACCCTACAGAAATTTGGCCAGCCTAATTTCCTCAGAATTTTCGGCAAGTACACTACAATCTCTCAATTCCCTTCAATCTCCAAGAATACACACACTACACCAAGAACACCTACTACTTTCTTTCACCTAATACCCCTCCAAATCACCTTAAACCTTCACTAAAATCTTCAGATTTGACCTACTTTCTGCTGTGAGTCCTTCGACACCATCCTTAACATCAAACTCCTCAAATCATCTTGCTATTTCGGATCAAAACCAGAAATTTCTGTGAAGGGCAAGAACATCTTCAAGGTAAATTTACTCTATCAACTTCATCTTCTCCAATCTTGATCTCTAGTGAATACCTATGTGAATAAACATACTAATGATCTCTCTCTCTCACTCTCTCATGGCCAAAATTCCTCTTCCTTGGCCGGATGGCTTCTTCTTCCATAATCATGCTCTCGCCATCTCCCTTGGACAAAGTTAGACATCTAGGAGTTGAGATCTACTCTAAACTCCTTCAAGGCATTCATCAATCAAGTAAGTACCTTCAATCCTTCTTTTAAACTCTAGAATTATGTCTCTAGGATGATGTTGATAATAGGTGGATGGTGATAGGATTCGAGTATATATATATATATATATATATATATATATATATATATTATTGAGATTGAAGCATGAACATTTGTGTGATTGTGAAGGGGATGAGATTTATGCATGGAAGGATTATATTGATTGATTGTGTGATGATTTGAGGTTTGATGCATGAAGTATTTAAGGTAAAGCATGCTAGAGATTATGTCACCTTTGGTGAATAGAATTTATATGCATGTTAGGTTATTGAAGCCATGATCATATTTATGCTAGTAGAGGTTATATCATGTCTTAATAAATTTAGATCTATGCTTATGTGCAAGATTTGGTCGATTTGATGAATGGAAGGATTGCATATGTTCTTGATTGTGGTTAGCCATAGGAATTTGAATCATGATCTAGTTGTCCCTAAACTAATTTTACTTCTTGAATAAAATATTCAATAAAATAATGTTTCTTTTGTATTTTCGAAAAAACCCTAGGAAGGGTAGATTTGGACTATTATAAACAATAATGATATTTTAGTCAAATAAATAATAGCTTTGCTAGAAAAATAATATATATATATATATATATTATTTAAAATAATGAAATCAATTAAAGCCTTTTTTGGAAATAATTATGATTAGTGAAATATTTATTACTACAAATTTAATTATCATTTTTTTAGTGGAATATTTATTACTACAAATTTAATTATCATCTTTTAATCAAAACCCATTAATAATTTATTTATTGTTTTTCAAGCAAGACTCATTAAATTCATTTTCAACTAATTTTAGCTATCAATTATTTTCTAACAACTAGAGTACTAATAAATCATTATTTTACCTAAAACTTCCTACGACTCTTGATCAAATAAACTCTAAGTTTTCCTTGACAAGATTTAATCTTGCAACTTATTAAAATTTATTTCCCAAACCATTAATTATTTTAAATATCATACTAGGCTCAACTCTTAAACCTATTTACTTAGTGTTTAACCTTAAAGCTTGGGACACTAGGATCATGGTAGTAGTAAGTTGTGTTGATTTAAAATTGAGGAAGTGGATTGTGGCTTGGAATTGATTGTGATTTGTATTTACCCATGTGGGGTTAGGTCAGCTGTTGGAGACCTTGTTATTGTGAGCAAGAATCAGGTAAGCTCCTGCATAAAACCTGATTGATGTGAAATGTTTTCTTATGGCAAGCCAAATGTAGAGTTTATGGACACTCATTTATGTAAAGGCAATTGAAGGTTGAACTCTCTCTTATTTCAAGCATTTGAATTATTTAAAAGACAAGGAGCAGATTTGCCAAACCTAAACTCTTTCTAAAGCTGATTTTTACAAGGACTTTGGAAACCCTCAAAATGCCATTTTCATGTGGAACAATGTTTTGTTCATTTTATTTCAAGTGGGAAACGTCGTTGAGTACTCAATAAGGGTGGACTACTAGGACTAGTCCTTGAGGGGTTAGGGTAAGTCTCTCAGCAGGTGGCCACCTCTGAGGGGTGAGTCCTTCTCGGATAGGACGTCAGTCCAGTGGGTCGTGCCGGTCCGAGCTAGTAGTGTTCTTTTCAGTTAAGTGACTGTGTTTTACCGGAATGGACACCTGGTTGTTGTTCGGGTATAGCGAAGGAGGAGTATCTTGCCCAGTAGGCCGATCACCTACTTTTGTCAGTCTACACAAAGTGTAGCATTCTGACCGGTGGTATGCACAAAGTGTGGCATACTCTGTAACACCCCGGAAAACCTAGGCCCGCCAGGGCCGGGGATGTCGCCCCGTCCAAAGGACAGGGGGTCTTTATAACTAGGTCACAAATAAAATTGCTGAAATGAACAATACTTAAACTAAAAAAAGAATTTATTACAACTCAAAATACTTCAAAAGTACATCCATGAAATCCCAAAACAAAAACCATAATTAAAATCATCCACTCTCGTCTCCCCAAAGCAGTACATAAAATAAAAAAAACACATTCTCTTCCAAGGTAGCTACTCACCCACAACAGGATCAACCTGAAAACATGATAAAAGGTGGTGAGACAGAAATCTCAGTAAGTCCGTGTGTATTTTGGGTGTTTAGTGGAAACAGTTCATGGATGCAAAGTGTGAAATCTTTATAAGAGAAACATCGGCAAGCAATAAGCATTAGTCAAAAGCAAGAGTGGCATTTTGGCTCTTCTAGCCATACATAAGTAATGAAATCAACCACTCGAAAGAAAGGGATATGGGTTACCACACGTTGGGGCCTATAACCGGCCAGAATGCCTAACACTTTGTGCAGACTGACAAAAGTAGGTGATCGGCCTACTGGGAAGATACTCCTCCTTCTCTATACCCAAACAACCGCCGGGTGTCCATTCCGGCAAAAACACAGTCACTTGACTGAAACAAAATAAACTGCTAGCTCGGACCAGCACGACTCACTGGAACTGGCATCTTATCCAGGAAGGACTCACCCCTCAGAGGTGGCCACCTACTGAGTGACTTACCCTAACCCTTCAAAGACTAGTCCTAGTAGTCCACCCTTATTGAGTACTCAACGACATTCCCCACTAGGGATAAAATGAACAAAGCACTGTTCTTCATGAAAATAACAATTTGAGGGTTTCCAAAGCTTTGGGAGAAATTAGTTTTAGAAAGAGTTTCAAGTTTGGAAAAATCTGCTCAAAGACTTTTAAATAATTTAAGCGTTGGAATAAATGATGAATTCAACCCTCAATTGCTTTCAAATAACCGAGTGTCCTTGCACTCCACATTTGGCTTGCTATAAGGAAATCATTTCACATCAATCAGGTTTTAGGCAGGAGCTTACCTGATTCTTGCTCACAACAATAAGGCCTCGAACAGCTGACCTAACCCCACATGGGCAAATACAAATCTTAATCAGATTCAAGCCATAATCCACTTCCTCAATTTTAAATGAACTCAATTCACTACTACCATGATCCCAGTGTCCCATGCTTTAAGGCAAAACAATAATTGAATAGGTTTATAAGCTAAGTTTAATTTGTTATTTAAAATAATTAATGGATTAGGAAATAAATTCTAATAAGTTGAAAGTTTAAATCTTGTTAAGGAAAATTTAGAGTTTATTTGATCAGGAGCCATAGGTGGTACTAGGTAAAATAGTGATTTAATGATAGCTTAGTTGTTAGAAAATAATTGATAGCTAAAACTAGTTAAGATTAAATTTAATAAATAAATCCTTAAGGGTTTTGATTTAGTAAATATTTTATTAAGTACAAATCTTTTCTATAAAGGCTTTAATTAATTTTTTTGTTTTAAATAATATTTATTTATTTTATTTTCTAGAAAAGTTATTATTTATTTGACTAAAATATCCTTTACATATATTATAATTCCAAATCTACCCTTCCTAGGATTTTCAAAATTCTCTAGCAAAAATTATTAGTAAATATTTTATTCATGAAATAAAATTTGCTTAGGGACAACTAGATCATGATCAAGATTCCATGGTCAACCATAATCAATAGCATACTCAATCATTCAATTCATCAAATCATCCAAATCTTGCACATAGGCATAGATCTAAATTTATTAAGACATGCTTTAACCTCTACTAGCATAAATATGATCATGGCTTCAAAATCTAATCATGCATACAAATCCTATTCACCAATGGTGATATAATCTCTAGCATGCTTCATCACAAATACTACTTATGACATGCATCAAACCTCAACTCATTATTCAATCCACCAATATAATCCTTCCATGCATAAATCCCATCTCCTTTACAATCATCCATATACTTATGCTTCAATCTCGACAACAACACATACACAAACCCATCGCCATTCATCTTCTCACAACATCAACCTAGAGACATGATTCTAAAGTTTAAAGAGAGGATTGAAGGTACTTACTTGGTTGATGAATGACTTGAAGGAGTTTAGAGAAGATCTCAACTCCTAGATGGCTAATCTTGTTCAAGAAAGGTGGCGAAAGCATGGTCATGGAGGAAGGGACCATTCGGCCAAGAGAGGGAATTTCGGTCCATGAGAGAGAGAGAGAGAGAGAGAGAGAGAGAGAGAGAGAGAGAGAGAAGAAGAAAAAGTCATTAGCATGATTATTTATATAGATTCTCACTAGAGATCAAGTTTGAAGAGGATGATGTTGATAGAGTGAATTTACCTTGAAGATGTTCTTGTTCAGAAATTTCTGCTTTAATCCGAAGTAGCAAGATGTTTGGAGGAGTTTGATGTTAATAATGGTGTTGATGGATTCACAGCAATGAGTAGACTACATCTGGAGATTTTCATGAGGGTTTGAGGTGGTTTGGAGGGTATTAGGTGTAGAGAAGAAGTGGGTGTTCTTGGTGTAGTGTGTGTGTGTTCTTGATGCTTGAAGAAAAATCAAGAGAGGGAGAGATGGTTTGTGCAGCTGTCGATTTTTCTGTGGGAATAGGCCTGGCCGAATTCTAGTAGGGTTTAGGGATTTGATTCTTTGGTTTGGAAGGGAAAAGGAAAGGTTAGTTGTTACAATCCTTGAAGAATATTTTTGGGAAGTGAATTTGGAAAGTAGATATCCTAAGAATATCTTGATTTGTTTGGACAGCTTGAAGTCTCCTATGGCCGACTGGATTGTGCAGCTCTTCTAGGGAATTAAGGCTGGTTAAAGGAGGCTTGTGATGGCCGAAACCAAGGTGCACAATGGTGGAGAAGATGTCTGATCAATTGAGCAAAATTTTATGGAAAGTTGTTAAACAAGATGGCTGAAAGTTTGGAAAGCATTCAAGCTAAATTGCAAGGATTTGGTTGAGGGATTTTCGGACAGCCATAAATGGAATTTCGTGCAGAAGTTCAAGGGGATCAATGGAGCTCTATTGATGGAGGTTTAAGGAAGGTTTTGACAGATTAAGGTTGGTGTTTCGGCTGGAAGAGAGATAGGAAACAAGCTGGACGAAAATCTGCACAGAATTTTCGCTGCACAGTGATTTTTCTGGCAGATTTTCGTCTGCTATTTAGAGCCATTTTGCAGCGAGTTTTGAAGGGGATTTCAGGGGTATTCAAGGCTTGTTTCCAGCCTTATTTATGGAGGAAAAATATAGCTAAGGTGCTGTACAAAATCTGGGAGAAAGCAGCTTAGTTTTGAGCTCCTAAAACTGATTTTCGTACAGGAATTTTTCCTGTTTTGCTCCAGCTTGTGCAGTTCGAAATTGGTCAAGAATTTTCAGGTTTCAAACTGATCCTAAAGACCATTTTTCTGGCAGCATTTGGGAGGGAATTTGAGCTAGAATTTTCGACCTTTTGAAGGTACAACAAGCTGGAAAATTTCAGCTCTTTCCATGAAGATAGATGAACTAAGATAGAGGAAAATTTCAGCAAGCTTTCAAGAGGGATTTTCCTCTTGAATTTTCCCACAAATCTACCATATTTTCCAAACCAAAAGAAGTCTTTTGCCAAGACATTTTGATCCTAAAAAACCTCATCACTCTACTGGATTTTCTGGAAAGAAAAAGGCTAGAACTTCTTGATCAAACTAATGAGTTGAGAATTTAGGAAAATTAAAGATCAAGGAAGGATGATTTTCCCTATAAGAATTTTGAGAAGAGTAAAAGGAGTGGAATGAGATTACTTCTATCATGTCTCTCCTAGAACATCATCACCGTATTAATCTACGCCCTTAAGGCCGAAACCATCCTTTTCCAAGCAAAATAAAATTTACTCAAGCTAAAGCTTCTATGATGGACTTTGAACCTTAGACCTCAAGAATTTATTCCAAAGCTCTAACCACTAAACCACAACAACTCTTGTTGATACTTTCACTAGAAAAATTATTTTCTATTCAATCCACAAGCTATCTCCCTATTTTCACCTCGGGCAAAAATTACCATTTTGCCCTTCTCACACAACATTCCCCCACACAACTTCAAAACAATAAACTCACATCCAAAGCATATAAAAATCATATGAAAGCATATTTAAACATGAAATAAAGCATGTTATGCATCCCCAACCCCCTTACTCTAAGGTTGGTCTTGACTGGGGTTTCACATACTGACCATCCGGTTGTGGGGCCCAACGTGTGGTAACCCATAATCCTTTCTTATGAGTGGTTGATTTTGTTGATCATGTATGGCTGGAATAGCTAAAATGCCACTCTTGCTTTGACTAATGTTTATTGCTTGCCAATATTTCTCCTATAAAGATTTCGCACTTTACATCCATGAACTGCTTTCACTAAACACCCAAAGCACACACGGACTTACTGAGATTTCTGTCTCATCACCTTTTTCCCATGATTTCAGGTCGATCCTGCTGTGGGGATGAGTAGCTAGTAGTATCTGCCTTGGAAGAGATTATTGTCATTTAATTCTATGTATTGATTTGGGGAGACAAGAGTAGATAATTTTATTTATGGTTTTGTTTTGGGAATTCATGGATTTATTCTTGAAGTTTTTTTTGGGTTGTAATAAATTTTTAAGTTAAAGTATTATTTTTATTCCACAATTTTATTTGTGTGACCTAGTTATAAAGACCCCTTGTCCTTTGGACAGGGCGACATCCCCGGCCCTGGCGGACCTAGGTAGCGGGGTGTTACACACTCAGACATTTTGAACCTTCAAAGCCACAACACTTTGCTAGAATTTTTCTAGAATGAAATTGGCTTGAATAAATTGCACAACTAAAGAAATTGAGAAGTAAGAAAAACTAAGGATCATGAATGGTATGAATTTCCTTAGGAATTTTTGTAGGGTATAAGAGTAGGATTAGGGTACTCCTATCTTGTCTCCCCTAGGACATCACCTTTACCCTTCTCTAGAGCACTCAAGGATGAAAATCTAACCTTCCCAAGCAAAAATAAAATTTAATCATGCTAGAGCTCCAATGATGGAATTTGAACCCAAGACCTCAAGAATTAATTCCAAAGCTCTAACTACTAAACCACCACAACTATTGTTCTTAATTTCTCTCTAAATATTTTTTTCCTATTTAATCCTCAAGCTATCTCCCTATTCTCATCTCAAGCAAAAATTACCATTTTGCCCTTCTTACTCAATAAACATAATTAAGCCCTTGAGACTATAAAGCACCAATCCAAAGCTCATAAAATCATATAAAAATATATTTAAAAATGCAATAAAATATGATATGCATCCCAACCCCCTTACTCTAAGGTTGGTTTCGACTGGGGTTTCACAAATACCCCTCTACCTATCGTTGTGCATTTAGAGAGGAAATAGTGTACTAACACCTCTCTAAAAGACATCTACCATCCTTAGACTTCTAGTACAATGATCTATGACTTCTTGGAATATTTCTACTTTCTAAGGGAGCTGCCCTAAAGCTAATATCCAAGTCATGTTCCCCAATGCTCTAGATAATTAGATCATTCGGACAACCTCAAGGGGCAATATAGTGTAAACACTATCTCTGTACAAGTCTGTTTTGACTAACTAGTTACATATACCCAACAAATAAGTATTTGGTTCTTCTCAAGAACCTCAGCTATAGTATATCAAAGCATACACTTCTATCTTTGTTAGACCACCAACTTATACTCAAGCTGTAGAGTATAAGTCCTAGCTGTAATAGTAGTAGTCTAGGTTTTTATCACGTAGTAATTTTAGAAACCACTATTATAGGTATTTTTTTACGTATTCGAAATACGCTTGTGTTATGAAATGAGAAGACTACTCAATGGCTAAAGGTAAGCCATTCCCTATTTGGAACTCATAACACAATAGCCTTGCTGTGATGAGATTCATATTCTCATCATCTGGTTAAGAATAATAGTTTAGTATTAAGCATCCGTAGTCTATACCTTACTATGAAAGACCTCCATTCACATGAACCAATTACTTAAACACAATGGGTCTTTTGCAATAAATTCATGCACAAATATAAAGAAGATTTCACAAACAAATTTTGAGAAAAATACTTTTATTAATATAAGTCAAAATTATATTAGAAACCGAGTCTAAGAGGGCATACATTCCAATAGTTTAGAATATGGAATTCATGCTAATTCTCTCTAGAATATTAATTAATTTTGACTCGAATATTTTAGTCCTTACTCTCGGGATCCATTACTTGACATATATATCAATTGGAACTATTTCGAATACACAGTCGTCTTGGCTAAGGATTTCTCGAGTAATGACTCTTACAAGCAGTTTGGAGATATTCACTCTTACTATTAGGAGTAGTAAATTCTTTATTGACTCTTTCAACTACTTTCGTTAACTTCACGTTGTACCTAATATCTATCCCATAGGCAGTCTTGTAAAGACTCTAGAGATTGGAATCAAAGCACATTGCTCAGTAAACAATGTACCTTGGAGATCTCAAGTCTAAGGATACTTACACATTTGCTATAATGAGATTCTATCATTGGTACTAAATAGTTATCCATGTAATTATCTTTTAACTAGGTCATCCAATGTATTTGTTCAAGTAATAAGCATTCACGTGTTAACTTTGAGTATCTCAATACTTACAGATGTGAGAACCACCACATGATCAAATTAAGAAGTATAACAAGTACTAGCCTTAGTGCATTAATAATATCCTATCTCATTAATACTATGACTGGGGATAATTTAAGCATAAACATAACCTATGTAGTAGGAGCCTCATATCATGATCTCTATCATGATTTCCTTAATACAGTGTTGTACTTGAGACTTTATCTAATCGTTACATACACATAAAAGCATAAATAAAATGAATTGTAAGATAAAGAATGCCTTTATTAGTAAATAAATGTGTAATATATAATACATGTTATTGCCTCTTGGGCATAACACTAATAAACTCCCACTTACACTAAAGTCAATCATTCATGTATTAAATATTAAAAGACTCAAAATGCTTATCATGTTTCTTCTGGGTAGCACTTTAGTGAGTAGGTTAGTTATGTTCTCATCCATGGGAACTCTCTCTATCTTTATATCTCATCTATCAATAATCTCTCTAATCAAGTGAAAGTGCCTAAGTATATGCTCGGATCGCTAATGCGACTGTGGCTCCTTTGCTTGTGCAATGGTTCCATTGTCATCACAATATAAAGATATTAGATCAACAATACTAGGAACCACTCCTAGTTCTGTGACAAACTTCTTGATCCAAACTTCTTCATTAGCTATTTCGGAAATGGCTATGTACTCAGCTTCAGTCGTTGAGTCGATAATAGTATCTTGTTTGGAACTTTTCCAACTTACTGCCTCTTCGCACAACGTAAATACTTAGCTAGATTATGATTTGAAATCATTCCCATCAGATTGAAAATTGATATCAGTATACTAGTTTACTTTCAATTCACCTTCTCTATATATCAAGAATACGTCCTCAGTCCTTTGTAAGTAATTAAGGATATTGTTTTTGGCCGCCTAATGACCTTCTCTAGGGTCAGATTGGTATCTACTCATTAAGCTAAGAGCACAAGATACATCGGGCCTAGTATATATCATAGTATACATGATAGATCTAATTGCCGAAGCATATGAAATTTTACTCATATGATTTCTTTCAACTTAGATCTTGGGAGATATTAACTTTGAAAGGCTTACCCCATAAGACATGGGTAAGAATATCTTTTTGGATTGATCCATGCTAAACTTCTTCAGTACTTTATATGTAGACTGTGAAAGATCGAGTGACTTTTTTTATCTATCTTTATAGATCCTTATTCCCAGAATATAGATTTCTTTTCCAAGGTATTTCATGGAAAATTTCTTGGATAACCAACCTTTTATAGATTGAAGAATAGGTACGTAATTTCCTATTAGTAGTATGTCATTTATATAAAGCAATAGGAAAATAACTGCACTCCTACTGACCCTCTTGTATATACATGGTTCATCTATGTTTTGAATAAAATCAAATTCTTTAATTATTTCATCAAAATAGATGTTCCAATTTCTAGAAGCTTGCTTAAGTCCAGAAATGAACCTTTGCAACTTGCACATATTTGTGCTATCTTTGGATGTGAAACCCTTATGTTATGTCATGTATACTTTCTCAGTTAGATTTCCATTTACGAAAGTTGTTTTCACATCCCTTTGCCAGACCTCATAATCATAATGGGCAGCAAGTGCTAGGAGGATTCTTATGGATTTCAGTATTGCAACTGGTGAGAAAGTTTCGTCATAGTCAATACCATGTTGTCGACCATAATTTTTAGCAACCAGTCATGACTTATAGGTAACTATATTACCATCCATGTTGGTTTTCTTCTTGAAAATCTATTTGCACCCTATAGGTATAATTTCTTTAGGTGAATCAACTAAAGTCCATACTTGGTTGTTATATATAGAATCTATCTCTGACTTCATGGCTTCAAGCCATTTGTCAGATTCTGAACTATTTAGAACATCCTTGTAAGTAGTAGGCTCATCTTCATCTATGAGCAATTCGTTATTGTGGTCACTTATGAGAAATCCATATCTCTTAGGTGCTACATGTATCCTACTCAACCTACGAGGTTCTTGTGTAGACAAAGGTTCATACATGCTCTCAATAGATGTGGGATTAGATGGTTGATCCATGTTTGTTTATTCTTTTTGAACTTCACTAAGTTCAATTTTACTCCTATTGTCCCCTTTATGCATGTGCTCTTTCTCTAAGAAGGTGTCATGTTTCGAAACAAACACTTTATTTTCAGAAGGAAGATAGAAATAATATTTGAATGATTTTTTCGGATATCCAACAAACAAACATTTGTTAGACTTACTTTTTATTTTATTTAACTGCGACTTTTTAACAAAAGTCGGGCAACCCCATATTCTTAGGTGAGATAGCTTTGGTCTCTTTCTTAAGAACAACTCGTAAGGGGTAGTCAACCATCTTTGTCGAAACTAGGCCTGTTTAGAATATAAACAATAGTCCCTAGTGCATATCCCCAAAATAATTTTGGTAAGTTTGCTAAAGCCATCATAGTCCGTACCATGTCAAAAATGGTTCAATTCCTTCTCTTAGATACACCGTTATGCTGAGGTATATATGGTGGAGTCCATTGAGATAATATTCTATTATCTCTAAGACAACTTTGAAACTCTAAGCTTAAGTATTCAACTTTTTGATCGGATCTTAGAGTTTTAATAGTTTTGCCAAGTTGTTTCTCTGCTTCATTCTTGAAGTCTTTGAACTTGTCAAAGGCTTCAGATTTGTATTCCATTAAGTACAATTAACCATATCGTGAATAATCATTGATAAATGTTATAAAATAGTGATAACCTCCTCTTGCTTATATAGACACTGGGCTACATACATCAGTATGTATGAATTTTATTAACTCTTTGGCCTATTTTCAATTTTCAAAAAAAGGAGTTTAGCTATTTTTTCAAGTAAACAAGATTTGCATGTGCCATAGGATTCATAATCAAATGACCCTAAGTCATCAAGTTTGTGTAACTTAGAAACGCGATTCTCATTTACATTGCCTAATCTATAATTCCATAAATAAGAGAAGATTAAGTTATCTTTTCTTTATTTCTTATTGTTTATGTTGAGAATTGGATCATTCATGTCTAGAACATACAAACCATTTAAAGGCAATATTAATTTCAATCTCATTTTTAAACCATTCATGCCAATGCTCAAATCTCATTTTTAAATGCAGTATTAATTTCAATCATAAATATACCAGGAGTGGAAGTAGAAGTGCTCGTGAGCTTCTTCATCTCATTCATTTCTTTCATAGTTCTAGGTAGGACTTGTAGTTGTGCCTTAAATGGCCCATCTTGCCACAACGACGACATGGGACTTTGGCGGGTGCTTTCTTTTTCTTCACTCCACCTTTGGGCTTAAGCTTCATAAGAGTCTTCTTCTTCTTGTTAAGACCCTTTTTCTTAGAAGAAGAAGTATCTACCAACATGACTGTATTGGATTCCTTCCTTATAGAGGACTTTACAGTCTCGAGGAGATTGATTAATTCAGGTAAGGTGGTCTCAATCTTATTCATATGGTAATTAATCACAAATTGTGAAATATTACTTGGTAAATATTGGAGAATTAAGTCAACCCTTAATTTATAGTCCATGATGAACCCAAGAAACCCAAGCTTCTAACTTAAGCCCAACATTTTTAGCCCATGAATTGCCATTGAAGCCCTTTCAACTATCATAGAATGGAATAGTTGTTTAGAGATCTCAAATCTTTTCATTCTAGCAAGCTAATCGAACAACTCCCTTAGATGGAAGATAATGGTATGAGCATCTATATGCTCATGCTTCTTTTGTAGCTCATGAGTCATTAATGCCAACATAATATAAGATGCCGTGTCACTATCCTCCTACTGCTTCTTGTGGATAGCATGATTATCAGTATGAGCATCTTGAGCTAGTGGTGGCGAAATTAAAGCATCTAGTACGTAGAGCAAACTTTTCGATTTGAGAACGATTCTTAAGTTTCTATACCAGTCCAGAAAGATTAACTTGGTAAGCTTATTGGTTTCCAAGGTGCTACGTAAATTCAAGTTGGTCAACATGATGCAAATGATCTAAATGTAAAGATAGAGAAATTGACAAGATATATATGCACATGATATGCTAATAATTAGATCTTTAATTAAGCGCATAATTATTCCACTATTTTACTCAAATCAATAGCACTCACTATTGATTCGGAAAAGCCCATTGGAAGCTTTCCTAATAGATCGGTGTCCAAATTCCTTAAGAATAATCTTGGGTTAGCCCAACAAACCATTCTTAAATTCAATGGTAAGTATTAAATATCAATTACATCAAATGTAACTACCAGATCATTGGGTGATTAATATCTTTTAATCTCAAAGCCTTTAAGCTTACCCAATCTTGCCTCTAATTTTCTTTATGCTTGAGTAAGCCCAACCTAGATAAAGATATTATTTAAACCAAATAAATTAATCAAAAATTAAATTTCATAATTTGAACATACGCAATGTCAAGTAGGCTGGTTAAACCAACAGTCTGGTCTCGAAAAAGAGCTCTTGTTCTTATAATATTAATAGAAGACATTAGGTTTAATATTAATTGAGAGATTTGTTATATTAGTGGTCTCATACATAGCATGCATAATATTAACATATATATACATAGCAAAATAAACATAATTACGTGGCTTCGTTATGGACTTTACTAGATTCATTTCCTTCAGCCATTTAGGAAATTAATATGGTCAATCCTAAGTTTTCATGCATGATTTGGGAAGAAAGTCTTACCATCCTCCTTTTGATCTTGACCACCATCTCCATGGACTTGTAAATAATTCTAATCCTACATAACCTATGTAATCTAATTACATAAATTCCTAATAAAAAAACCTCGAGTTACATTCAAGAGGAGTTAGATTATAAGAGAAATTACACAAGAAATACAGAGAAGATAGGATATGCAGGCCCTATTTAATTCAAAACCATGACGATAAACATACATGAACAATTTGATTAGGTCCAAAGTCTAAAACAAAGCCACCATGCTAATATCATACTCCAAAGCAGAATAAAGCATAGCACATAATTCTAAAATCACTATTTTGGAAAAATAAAATAAATTCTAACATCAAAATTTTAGAAAATATAAAATATCAAAATTTAGAAATTAACAAAAGTTTTCAAAATTGAATTTTGAAGGTTCCTATGGGTTGTTATTAAATGAAAAAAAAAAAATTGCTTGAAGTTTTTTTCAAAAAACAAAAATAAAAAATAAAAGGCTGTCAAGAGAGTCGAGCCGAGCCACCTAGCCGAGCCACTGAATCAAAATCTAATGGCCCAAGCGAAGCCTCTGGATTAAAAAATAGTGGCCAGGGCTCATCTTCTTCTCCATTGTGAATAGTTTCTGCAAACCAATTTGCAGAACTTTGAAACATTCGCCCATTTTTTTTTATTTTTTAATAAAACAAATCCATGCAATGAAATGAAATCAAAACGGAAAAAAAAAAGCTAATCTTCTCCATACACCAAATCCTCTATTTCACTTTTTTTTTTTTTTTGTGCTAACAAACTTTCTGCAAAAAACTTTTTTTTTAATTTTCAATCAAAAAAACTTTGGATTGTAAAACCCAACTTCTAAAAAGAAAACACAGAACATCTTCATGCTCAATATTTCCAAAATGGAGCAGAACAAAAGAGCCTTTGTGTTCTATGAATTTTTTTAGAAAAATTCGGTTCTTACGGCAAGGTTTTGACAATAATTTTCTTCAACTCAAACACTTGTTTTTAAGAGTTTTGGATTGTAAGATCCATGCTAATCTATATTATCAAGATAAAACAATCAACGGGTGGGAAAAAATGGCAAAACAAAGCTGTAAAATCTTCAAGATTCTGTTGTAAAGAGGGTTGAAAAATTAAATTTTTTTGGTGACAAAGAAGACGAACCCAACAATTTTTTTTCCTTCAATTTAACAAATGGTTTGTTAACTACTACTCACACAACTTCATTAACCATCACTTAAACAATTTCAAAAACATGTAAGTTTTTTTCCCTTTAAAAAATAAAAACACCTATACGGATAGAAAATTTTTGTTTCCAAAACAAACAATTTCGCACATATATGAAACAATTTTTATAGCTTATTTAGATCTATAAATCACATATAAGATGGCTCTGATACTACTATCGGATTCTTTTGCATGCAAAGACATGAAAATAGCGGAAGAAAACGAGAAACCACGCAACAGATCAACTTATGTGTGAATAGCAAATCAAAGAAAAGAAAGAAGATTACCTCTCTTGGCACCTTAGTAATTCAAAAATTTTCCTCCTTTGTTCAATAGAACCACTACGATTCAAGTATAGAATCGTCTCCAATACAGTCCACACGATTGAAGTTGATAGGGGCTAAATTCATCACTATTTTCCTATTTATTTGAGGTTAATTTGAGATACTTTTGATGTAATAACTAGTCATATTCCTTCCTTTTTGATATTTTACTTGTGAAAAGTGTTTTGGATGAATTTGTATAGGATTTAAGAGATTTCGAGCAAAAAGTTTAAATTTCCAACCTTAACCTAGTGCCAGGTTTGAATAATGCATCAGGCACCCAGTGCACTCTGGAAAAATAGAGCACAAGCGAGGAGTGAACCAGAATGTACTTGCTGCCAGGTGAGTCGAAGTGACCCAGCAGCAGGTCTGGTCTGTAGAATGGTGATTTTGTGCACGAATTTGGTATCTTTCAAATGATTTTGGTATTTTCTGGATTCTACTCAAACAAGACTTCTCAAGCCACGAATTTTGGTATTAATGGAGCTTATAAAGACAAAAAAAAAAAAAAAAAACATAAGAGAAAATGGTGAATTGAAGGATCCAAGATAGCTACTTATTATTTAAAGATAAATTCACCACTCAAAGGATCATTGTTCAAAATAGGTTTTTCAAGAGAAGAAGAAGGGCTTGTCTATGATATCTATCTTTTATTCTTTGTTTACTTTTCTAGAACAATGATGTGTTTAATATTTTGATTGGAATTGGATATTATTTTGGAGATTATGATTTTGAGTTCATTGGGATTTTGACCAATCTATCGGTATACTAGGTATTTGATTATTTGTTATCATTAGTTATTAATGCATTTTCTTCTAAATGACTTGGGAAACAATGTTAGAAGTTCATTGCATTGATTTCATATTTGTTAGACCTTAATGGACTTGGGAAACGAAGTTAAGATTAAAGAACTAAAGTAATCAAAAGATTGGTTAATTTCACCTAGAGCATAGGATTATTAACTAATTCATGTTGATTATCACATGGAGTATATGAATAATAATTAAAGGAAGAATTTAATGCATCTTTTGGCTATTTTAGTATGAATGGAAAATTTGCTAAATTAATCAAGAGATAATGGTTCCATGGATTGGGAAAGAAGTGGAATCTACATAAGTGAGTTCATGACTTGGGAAACGATTGAATTTTACTTAAGTTCCTTCATGGTTCCATGATGACAATTGATTGTGATGAATGCTATGTGATTCAATATTTTGTTTTTAAGATAAATATTTAGTTACATGAAATTGCATCCTTGAGTTATATATGTATATATTACTTATTTTTCTTTTTCATTATTTTATCACTTTATTGGGTTGGTCAAACAATGAATGAAAAGTGATTAGCGTGTACTTATTCCTTTGAGGATCGATACTCGTTAATTTCCTATACTGTGCTTGCGATGAGTATACTTGCTTGTATGTGTAATTTGGGATTAATGTTTTAATTAAAACTTGGCTAAGGGATGGATTTAAAATTAGCAATTTTTATACACCCAAAATTTACGTATCAGAAGCTTTCGAGATCGCTATGTCCTTGTGCTAGGAGAGAAGCTTAGGCGGCTAGGTATTAATTTGTGAGAAAAGAAAATTTTCCAGAGAAAACAATTTTCTTTTTGTTTTGTTTGTTGTGTGTGGCAGCGAAGTCTTGTATGTCACCTGAAAGGATGCATATTCATCTATATATAGAATTCATTAATACTACAAGAAAACAGAGAATTAGCGAGGGACAATTCCGTCGCTAAAAAAAATTGGCGATAGATTAGTGCGACGGATTAGCAAGGGAATTGTCCCTTTCTAATTTCCTCCTTGCAAAGGCAAATTTTTGTGACGGATTAAAATTTACATCGCAAGTGGAGACGGATTTGCAAGGGAATTTGTCAGCAGTCAACGACTTTAGCAATGAATTTTGAAACGGATCTACGAGGGATTTATTTAATCTGTCGCAGATCCCTTTCTAAATAGAAAGGGATTAGCGATGGATTATCTTAATAATTAATAAAAGTAAAATGTTCATAACTAGGGAATTGTCTATCTCTAATCCCTCACTAATTTGCGAGGGATTAGCTATGGAAATTTCCTTTTTAATTTAATGGTTTAAAATAACCGTCGCTAATCCCAAGCTAATTTGTGAGGGATTAGCAATGGAATTTCCTTTTTAAATTAATGGCTTTAAAATATCCATCACTAATCCCTCGCAAATTAGCTTGGGATTAGGTACGAATAGTTTTCCAATATTTGAATCCGTTGCTAATAGCAAGCGATTAGCGACGGAAAGCCGTGGCTGTTAGCGAAGGATTAGTGGCGGAAGTTATTTTCTGTATTACCCCTTCTATTCCCTTGCTAATCCCTCACTAATATTGTATAATTTTAAAATATTTATAAAATATTTTAAAAAAATATCCTGTACTAGAAGAAAATTCATGTGTTAAAGTAATGCCAAAATTCAAATAAATAAAAAAAACTGATCAAATAGTATAATTAATAAATATAATAATGACAAATATGAATAATACATAAAAATATTGTCTAAATGTCCTAAATAAATATAATAATGAAAAAATATAAATAATATATAAAAATGTAGTCTAAATATCCTAACTATGAGTAAGAATCGGTGAGGATGCTGGAGCCGACGGAGGGGGTGGGGGTGGATTGGAAGGGCCTGGCTGATGATCAGGATGTGAATATGGAGGATTGATGGCGAAGTCCTTCTCATTCTCAGCATCATCCTCCTGAACAGCTGGCATCAGTGGTGGCAGATGTAGATTCAAATTCTGAGATATAAGCATTAGGTACTCAATCAAGCTCTGGCTATAACTCCAATATACCTGTACCTGATGCGCAATCCTCTCTCGCTTCTTCCTCTCCATGTGTAACTTTCTCTATAGATGGCTCACGTCTAACGAGGTAGAAGAAGTCGATGACTCAGATGAAGATGGCTACTGTAACCTCTATCTCACCCTCGAAGACTCGGAGCCCAATTTGTATACTCCCCTCTTCTTGCACGCTCTATCATCCACCTCGACGAACAGCGTCTTCTCGTCAGGCACCCTGCTTGGTGCGACTGTGCTTGTAGAATTTGTTTGAGAACCTAACTACGTATGACGCTCAATAATAGCAGTGACAGTATCCTGTCGAATTTGGGATAAGGAAACATGCATAAAATATTTAAAATTAGTGATCATGAACATACACTCTACACAATCAACAAATACTGGCAAGGTGAAAACAGTTCACGAATGCAAGGTGTAGAACTTCATAAGAAAAATACTGGCAAGCAATAAACAATGTTCAAAATCAAGAGTGGCGTTTTGTCTTTTCCAACTATACATGTACAATAAAATCAACCACTCAAAATGGCAGCCATGGGTTACCACATGTTGGGCCCCATAACCATACAACAGTCAGAATGCCACACTTTGTGCAGACTGACAAAAAGATAGGTGATCGGCCTACCGGGTAAGATACTCCTCATTCTCTACACCCAAACAAAACCGGTTGTCCACTCCTGCAACACACAGTCCATATGACTGAAACTTGGTAGCTCGGACCGGCTTGACTAAGTAGTACTGACGTTTCTCTAAGTTGAGTTCATCTTCTAGAGGTGGCCTCTTGCCAGAAGACTCGCTCTTGCTCTTGAAAACTAGTACTACTAGCCTATCCTTATTGAGTACTCAACGTAGTTTATCCCACTTGGGAGAAAACTGATAAAACATAGCTTTACTTGAAAATGGCAATCAAGGGTTTCCAAAGTCATTGTCAAAATTAATTTTAGAAACAGTTTAGTGTTTGAATAAAGCTGCTTGTTGTTTTTCAAATAATTGGCTTGACTGAAACAAGAAAGGAAATAGTCCCTAATTGCCTTTACCAAATCAGTGTTCACAAACTTCGTGTTTAGCTTACCATAATAACTTTTTACAACAAACAAGTTTTATGCAAAAGATTACCTGATCCTTTGCTCGAGATAAAATAAAGATCTTCAAAAGCTTATCTAACCCCGCCTGGGGTAAACACAAGCCATAATTAAACTTAAGCCAAAATTTACTTTCATAAATAATCCTAACTCAACTTACTACAATCATGACCCTAGTGTCGCAAACTTTAAGGCTAGATAATAAATAAAGGGTTTATAAAATAAATCTAGCTTGATGTTAAAATAACTAGGGTTTGTGAAATAGTTACTAATAAGTTGTAGGTTTAAATCTTGCTATAAATAAATTAGGATTTATTTGATGAAGGGTCCTAGGTCCTAGATGATATTATTTAAAATAATGATTTATAATAACTAATGGTTAGAAAATAGTTGGTAAATAAAATTAATAATAAGTAAATTTTAATATGTCTTGACTAAAAGATAATAAATTTTTATAGTATTTATGAATATATGACATATAAGATTAATACTTTGCCTATTATGATTATTTATACAAAAGGCTTTATTTAATGCTATTATATATATATATATATATATATATATATAATATTTTATATTTTAATTTTAATAAAAAGATACCATTTATTTGGTTAAAATATCATTATTTCATATGACAGTCCAAATCTACATTTTCCTAGGGTTTTCGAAATCACTAGAAGGAAATATAGTATTAATTTTTATTGATGAAATCAAATTGGCTAACATAAATAGCTTAGAAACAACAAGGTCATGATCATAATTCCTATTGCTAACCATAATCATGAACATACACTCTACACCAATCAACAAAACATCCAAATCATGAATAAAAGCATAGATCCAAATCTACCAACACATGATCCCAACCCCACTAAGTATAATCATATTCATGGCCTCAACAAGAATACAAGAACATAAAACCCTATTCACTAAATGTGACATAATCCCTAACATGCTTAATCAATCATACTACTCATGACATGAAGGCATGCAACAAACCCTAAAACATCATAAAATTCAACCAAGACCAATCATTCTCATGCATCAATCCCAACTCCATCATATAAACACATTCATTCTCATGCTTCAATCTCAACTCCATCACAAAAACACATGTTCAAATTCTAATCATAATCCATCCTTTTCCAATAACATCCTAAAGACATGAATCTAAAATTTTAAGAAAAGATTGAAGAGGCTTACTTGAATGATGACTACCTTGAAGACGTTTCAAAAGAATCATCACACTTGGAAAGGTTGGTTCGTCCAAGGAGGAAGAAGAAGAAAATGGCCATGGATGGAATAACCATTTCGGTTGTGAGAGAGAGAGAGAGAGAGAGAGAGAGAGAGAGAGAGAGAGAGAGAGAGATTTTATTAGTAAATTCCATTAAAGATCGAAGATAGAAGAAGATGGAGATAATTGTCCATGCTTACTTGTTCTTAAGCCTTCAAGGAAATTTTGGTTTTTTTTTTTTTTCCGAAAGTGGAACTTTGATTCCAGTGTTTGATGTTATAAATTGCAGAAATGGATTCAAGAGGATGAGTATGTGTGATCTGGGGGTTTTGGAGAAGATTGAAGAGGTTTTGAGTGGCCTTATGCGTGGAGAAGGGTGGTGGGTGTTCTTGGAGGTTTGAAGAGAATGGAGGAAGGCTGGCCGAAATTCTACTTGGAAAGAGTGGCCGAATGGGTTGGAGAATTCTGGTAATTGGAATTTCAGATTTGGGAGAAAAGGAAAGTTGGTTGTTTGAAATTCCATAGGAATAATTTAGGGAATAAATTATGGTAGCAAATATAATAAGAATATCTTGGTTGATGGAGGTCTTTTGGAAGCTTCAATGGCCGGCTGTTTGGCTGGAATTTTGCTGAGATGAATGATGTTTGAGTGAGCTTTAAGGTGGCCGAATTATGGAGTGTAATGCTGAGGGAATTTTCTGGATAGTTAAGGCTTAATCCTTGGAAGTTTGATGAGATAATTTGCTGGAATTTTGGACTCCAATTGAAGGCTTGATTATAGTAATTGATGGAGGGATTTTAGGAGCAGCCATGGAGATCTTTCGTGTAGAACAATGGTGGAGGTGGTGAAGTTCAGTTCATGGCTGACCAAGGTGGGTTTTACAGAAAGATGGAGTGAGTTTCAGACAAGGGTGAGGAGGGAAACAAAGCTGGAATTTCTAGTTGGTCTTTCGCATGACTTGCTAGAATTTCTGTGCAGATTTTTCTGCCATATTTCAGCCAACATGTAGAAGGTTTGAAAGGGTTTTGGAGGGTCCTTTAAGGCTGGTTTCTAGCCTTTTTTATGGAGGAAAGACAATGTTGAATTGTTGGTTGAAAAGGTGGAAGAAATAGCTTAGTTCTTGGCTTACTAAGCTGCGAAAACTGCCCAGGAATTTTCCTGGTTTGCACAGGTTTTGAGCATTCCGGTTTTGGCTGAGGTTTTCAGTCTTCAAGCTGAGTGAATTGGTTATTGTTCTGGCAGTATTTGAGAGGGAAAGATGGCTGAAGATTTTGACAATTGAACTGATCAAGAAGCTAGAAAAATTTCCAGCTTACTACATGAAGAAGATGAGCACACATAGGTTGGAGTTTGAAGGTTCATCCATGGAGATTAATTCTCTTGGGAACCTTCCATAACTCTTCTCCATTTTTAGTTAAAATTCCATCCTCCAAGAGGCATTTTCGAAGCTTTAAAATCACAGAACCTTGCTGGAATTTTTTGGAAATAAAAATGATAATTGAGCAACTTAATTGATCAAGAATTAAGGTAAGTTAGAGAACAAAAGGGTATGAATCCCTTAGGGATTTTTGTAGGGCACAAGAGTGGAATTAGGAAAATAGCTTATCTATCAAAAATAAAATTTAATCATGCTAAAACTCAAATGATGGAATTTGAACTCAAGACCTCAAGGATTTATTCCAAAGCTCTAACCACTAAACCATAATAACTCTTGTTCTTATTTTCTCTCCCAAATATTTTTCCTATTTAATCCTCATGCTATCTCCCTACTTCCACCTCAAGCAAAATTACAAGTTTGCCCTTCTTAGTCAATAAGCACAATTAAGCCATCTAGACTACAAATTACATATCCAAAGCACATAAAATCATAAAAAAATATATTTTATGCATGTAAGAAAATATGATATGCATTCCGACCCCCTTACTCTAGGGTTGGTTTTAATTGGGGTTTCGCATAAGTCACGGTTAAAGAGACTAACTTTAGTTATTCCAAATTGACACCGGGAGTAATTCTTTAAATGCAGTTTGAAGCAACCTTTCCATAAACATATGGTAGTTATGGCTTTTCATACTCGACATTTTGAGCTCATTCAAATCAACTCACCGACTTAAATTCGAAGTATATCCATCTGGAAGTTACAAATCTCCAACCCACTCAAGTAGATGTCCCTTTTGTTCAGGTGTAATAGAGTATTTAGCCTTTGGCATTGATGTCCTCTTGTCACCTAAGCCAGTCACATATAATTCAGGTCTATCACAATATTCATTTAGATCACGTCGCACCTTTACATTGTCCTTTATTTTTCCCTTTACATTCATGACTGTGTTAAAGACATTATCGAACATATTTTTTTCATTGTGCATCACATCTATGTTATGACGAATTAAATGTGTTTTCCAATATGGCAAATCCTAAAAGATACTCCTTTTGGCCCAATTATGATAGATGTCTTTGCCATCATCCCTACCAAGCTCCACAGCTGTCTCGGTTAGTTTTGGTAAATGGCATACTCTATCCGACATACCATCTCCAGAAGTACGTTGTATAGGGTGTGCAGTCTCACGACCTTTATCCTTCCTGAAAGATCTAGAATCTTTTTTCTATGGATGATCTAAAGGCAAGAAGCGCCAGTGGCAGTCAAACCAAGAATGTTTACCTCCATTTTGCAAGTGAAATGATTTTGTCTGCTCCATGCAATACAGACATGCTAATCTGCCAGCTGTGCTCCAACCATTTAGCATCCTATATGCCAGGAAGTCGTTTATTGTCCAAATAAGTGTTGCTCACAGACAGAAGTTCTGTTTCTTTGAAATATCATATGTAGAGACTTCACTAAACCACATCATCCTTAATTCATCTACCAAAGGTTGTAGATAGACATCAATTTTATGCTTTGGATTCCTAGGTCCTGGGACAATTACGGTTAAAAACATAAATGGATCCCTCATGCATATCGAATGAGGTAAATTATATGGAGTAACAATAACAGGCCAACAAGAGTATTTTTTCCCCGACATTCCAAATGGTGAAAATCCATCTGTGCATAACCCAAGACGCACATTATGAACTTTAGCTACAAATTCAAGATGACTACGATTGAAGTATTTTCAAGCTTTACCATTGCGTGGATGGCTCATAACATCTTCTTCCGGTCGACTCTCCTCATTCCATCTTATATGCTCCGCCGTTGTGGATGATGCAAATAGTCTCTGCAATCTGGGTGTTATTGGGAAGTAATACATCTTTTTGAAAGGGACATCTTTCTATTATTTTTCCATTGCAACTTTCTTTTTTCGCCATATACCAACTATGTCCACAGAATTTGCAGTCCTTCCTAATACTATCATCCTTCCAGTAGAGCATGCATCCATTGGGCAGACATCTATCTTTTGAACAGGTAGCCCTAGACTGGATACTAACTTCTTTGTTTGATAGAAGTCATCCGAAAGCTTATTACTACTTGGTAATACCTTCTTCATCAACTGCATCACCTAATTAAAGCATTTCTCCGACACGTTGTTTTCGAATTTAATATTCAAAAGCCAAGAAACAGCTGATAATGTACTGTGATTCTTACATCCATCCCATATAGGAGCTTCTGAAGCTCTCAGCATGTCATAAAATTTTTGCACATCCGGGTTAGGTGGTTTCTCAACATTCTCGAATGATGAAGGTTTAGTCGGAAATTGATGTCCAACTGCATCAATCACCATATCTCGAAATCTATTATTAGAGCTTCACTCGACTGCAGTTGTACAAGTGCCAGTTATTGCGGCTGGCGATAGATTAATACTCTTACCATGACTAGTCCATCTTCGGTATTTAGTAACAAACCCAAATCTGTACAGGTGTAGTTCCACTTCATCTGGGGAAAGGTACGCTTTTTTTTTTTACACTTTCCACATAGACACCTCATAACTGAGGCTGGACCAGTTGACAAATAATATGTAATGAATCGCTTGACCCATTGTTCAAACTCAAATGTAATTCCTTTAATCCCCTGTACGTGTCTTCTATACATCCAACTACGATCATCCATCTACATTTAGGTCATAACCATGTAGCTTATTAGCACTTGTATAATTTAAATGAAGAACGATAGTGATTGTGAAGGCTGAGGACCCTAATATACTCGTTATGAATTATGGAAGAAAGATTGAATAATGATACCGAAGAAATACTATCAACTATCGTGTTGTGTATTCTAAATCCTTTAAAAAAAATTTGACAGAGTTTCCCTTATAACTTGAATGTTTTCCAAACACAAAGCCACCTCAATTCACCCAACATTCATTGTAAATGGCACGCAAAACACAAATAACCCAAAACAATTAATCAAGACAATAAAGTATTCACACAAGGAAGCTAACATAAGAAAACAACAAATGGACAGAATCATTAAACAGTTTCTTGGCATTAAGCCACCTCAAGTTTTAAAAAAAATTTGATAGAGTTTCCCTTATAACTTGAACATTTTTCAGGCATAAGGCTACCTCAATTCACCCAACATTCATTGTAAAAAACTCACAAAACATAAATAACCTCAAAACATTTAATCAACAATGCAAGTAAAGCCCCCCTAAAGAGGAACAGATCATCAGCAAAAAAACCAATTGCTTCATTCCAAGTCCACTCCTAGAAGCTTTCATTGCTTTACAACACAACTAGAGAACCAAAAACTAAGATCCTTCCCTCTTGAACAAATTTTGTTCTATGCATGGTGAGGAACATTTTGATGTAAGGTTTCATGGCTGAAGTTGTAAAATGCTGTGATGGTGTTGAGGTTGAAAATTCAGTTTTGTGTTTGCTGTGTTGGGATGTTAACGGGTCTGCATGGAGAATGTTTTGGTGTGATTTTTCAATTAATTTAATGTGTTTTGGTGTTAATAAAATGCAGTAAAAAGAAAGACAAAGAAATAGAAAGCAAAAAAGAAATTTAGTTTTTTTGTACAAAGCTAAAAATGGAATGAACAAGCATGCTGGAATTATGGTTATTCAATGTTTGCAGAACTTGAAATAATTGTGGTTTTGAGGTACTGAACTGAAATGCCTAAACCTAAGAATTCCCTGAGTTGTTAGGATGATTGTCGAATTGGATTTGGGAGGTTTTGCATGTAGATAAAACTGGTCGTATATTGTTCAAGAAAAAAAATGCTGGTTTGCCATGTTGAACTTGTGTTCTGTTTTGAACAATTTTTTGGATAACAATGCTGGTGTAAACTATGTCTATTTTTTGGATTAAATTTTACAAAATGGCCATGGATTCTAGAAATCCATGAACTAGACCATGTAGATAAATGTCCTAGGAAGATTTTCGAACAAATTTGACATGATTTGGACTTATGAATAGAAGGCTATGAATTTTCTACCAAAACTGCCAAACCTGGAAAACAGAAATTTTGATATGCTAATCTTTAATGTAATAGGCTTCAGAATGGTAGTTTGATATCCCCTTGCTATACACTAAGGTTCCTAAACAATCCTTGATGTGTTAGGGATTTGAGAGTGGATTTGAAGTGATTTTGGAGTAGAGCAAAATCTAGGATTAATAAAGATTAGTTTTCGATGCTGGTTAGCTATAAATATTCATTATCCATTTTCTTCCAAAATTTAATACTACAATTTGAGAGTTATTTTGGCCATGAAGAGTTGAAGGCCTTGCTTCAAAATGTTCCTCACCATGCATAGATCAACTTCACAATGAAAAGAACATATGGAAATACACTAGGTAAGAAACAATAAGAATTTCTTGGCATTAAGCCACCTTAATTTTTTTTAAAAAAAATTTGACAGAGTTTTCCTTATAACTTGAACGTTTTCCAGACATAAAGCCACCTCAATTCACCCACCATTCATTGTAAAAAACTCACAAGACAAAAATAACCTCAAAACAATTAATCAAGACAACAAAGTATTCTACACAAGAAAGCTAAAACAAGAAAAGAACATATGGATAGAGTCATTAAACAATTTCTTGGCATTAAACCACCTCAATTTTTTTTTAAAAAAAAAAATTGACAGAGTTTCCCTTATAACTTGAACGTTTTCCAGGCAGAAAAGCCATCTCAATTCACCCAACAGTCATTGTAAAAAACTCACAAAACACAAATAACCTCAAAACATTTAATCAACAATACTAAATTTAAGGGTAATCACCCATTACCCATAGAGAGTGATCACCCATCACTCACGGGGAATGATCACCCATCACTCACGGGATTCTAAAGATGCCTACCAATTATTTTCTTACCTAAGAAGAGCTCATCTGTCCAGGCAAATCAATGAAGAACTGTATGTCTAACCTGTGCGTAACAATAACATAAGGTTACTGTAGAACAAATTATAAGTGTAACATAGTCTCGACATCAGATGGAACAAACTCTTAATCAGTTAAGTAAACAGAATGAGATTAAAAGGCATTATCCATCAGTGAACTTTTGAGTTCAAAACGGCTAAAGGAGGCTAAAACAAAGGATTAGAGACAAAGTCATACCTTTACATGTAGAAAATTAATAAAGTTGTAAATAAATAATCCATCAAGTCTCAGTTACAAATGATGTTTCATTTTCTCTTAATTCCATCATTTTTATCTATTTTCTAGCTATATCACAACTTATGAATGCATTCCTCGAAAGTTCACTCTTATGCCTACTTATTTATACCTTCATGAAATAAATACATTACTCCTAATAAAAACTAAAGAATATGAACATGGTAGAGATCATATCCTTTCCCTTCAACAATGGAAAACAACTCAACATTTATTCAATAAGAAGACTTTAGAAAAACTCCCATATTAGTTCAAATTAATTAAGAAGACTTTAGCTAATGTGATATTTTCTTTTAGCCTAAAAGACATAAATGCCCAAAAAAATTATACTCAGACGTATATATCCCTAGAGAAGAGAAATTTTCTCATGCATGAGCTAAAGATTGGTTTCACATTTGATCAATTACGTAGAATAGAAGAGAAGATTCACATATGCATAGCATGGGAAGCACGATAAAAAATCATAGGAAAGCAGCCAAATAAAGTACTCAATGCTTACCAGTTCCAACTTCCATGTAAACAATGAAAAATAACAAAGGCCAATGTTCATTACTGTTGAAATTTACCATTTTATCCTCAAAACAATAATTCCATATGAACTTTATTAATTGCATTTTTTAACTTTATGCTTACTCAGTATATAAACACATATGCTTTTCTTCTCTGGACAAGAGCAGAAATCAATAGGTAAATTCAAATAAAAAAAATAGTCTTTGGAATTCAACACATAAGTACGGTAGAACCAATGATTACAAAATTTTATCTTCAAATTCAAACACCAAATTGGCAGCCATAAAACTGTTCTAGAAAATTCCAACAAACAGTTTTGAATAGCAAATCTTTCTGAACAAATTGAAATTCTCACTACGATACTGTGCTTTCAGGACTAAATCTAGATGACCTTCTCTCCAAACAAATGAACTATGGCATTGAATTTGTAACCAAAACATATTGTGTAAAATTTCAACAGGAAGTAGAAAAACATATCCAAACTAGAGGCCAAGAAATTAGAGAAGTCCAAAAGTAACAGAAAATAAAAAAAAATGAAATTATCAAGCTATTAAAATTAATACTAGATAACCTAATTGCTGGCAGCACATAATAGATATTCAAAGATTTAATCATGTTCAAGTGCCATAAATCAAATGCTCAGTTGAGATGCCTACTAATATGGCATAAATTCAACTGATGCCCTTTTTGTCCATTTATAGGCGTTCCATAAGAATACCATCAAATTCTAAGTATATAATGTAACTTGGATTTTGATTCAGCACTTAGAAAAGGTAATCATTTCAATGCCAATGCTAATGCCCATTTCGTATATGTTGTCACAAATATTAGCAAAAGAAAACCTATCCCCAAATTCTCCAAATCTTCCAAATTCATACACTAAAATTACACTTTTTAAACAATACTCTGGGAAACACAAAATTTTTTTCCCCTTCTCTAAAAGAGAGCTAATAATAAGGCCTGAACTTTATTTGCAAGTTGGCAGCAGAAGTCCACAGCTTGATGAAGGTTACTGGCAGTAGTCATGATGCGTTCAGACATGTTAGTGTTGTGCCCTAGAGGCAATCACTTGTACCATGTATATTGCATATTAAATTAATAAGAGGCATTCTTTATCTTTTAGTTTGATTGTTATATCTAACTATGTGTACAAACCGTTAGATAAAGTCCCTAGTACAACACAGTGTTAAGGAAATAATGATAGAGATCATGATGTGAGATTCCTACTACACTATGCAGTGCTTGTACTTAAATAATCCCCAGTCATAGTATTAATAAGATGGGTCATTATTAATACGCCAAGACTGGCACATGTTATATCTCTTGATTGGATCAAGCGGTGGTTCTCATATCCGTGGGCATTGAGATACTCAGGATTAACGTGTGGATGCTTGTTTTGAAATAAGTTCATTGGATGACCTAGCTATGAGATAATCACTTGAATAACTATTTAGTGCCAGTGATAGAATCTTATTATAGCAAGTGTGCAAGTATCCTTAGACTTGAGATCTCCAAGGTACTTTGTTTATCGAGCGTTGTACTTTGATTCTAATCTTTGGAGTCTTATCTAGGACCGCCTATGGGATGGATATTGGGTAAAACGTAAAGCAAACGAAAGTAGTTGAGAGGGTCAATAAAGGATTCACCACTCCTAATAGTAGGAGAGTATATCTCAAGGCCACTTATAGAAATCATTACTCATGAAGTCCTTGGCCAAGACGACTATGTGATGGAAATGGTTCCAATTGATACACATATCGAGTAATGGATTTCTTGAACAAGTACTAAAATATTCGGGCCAGAATTAATAATATTCTAGAGGGAGTTGGCACTAATTCCATGCTTTAGACCGAATGAGATATTGTATGTTGAAAGGAGTTTATTGCATTGATAATTTGCTATTGAAAGGTTCATGTCAAGCCACTTGACTTTCTGGACTTTTGGGTGGTCAAGAGTCATTGCTAGATGTCGCTCTTGATATGCTAAATATGAATTTATTAATTAGAGAATTAATAAATTTAATCCTTTATTTTATTAAGGATTATTAATTCTAATATTGTTAGAATTAATTCATATTATGCTACCAATAAGACCAGGAAACTTAATGGGTCACACACAATAAAGGTTTGAATACTCAAATATATTATTTGATAATATTGTGGGGTTAATTAAGAGAAGGGAATATATTTATAGGTGAATTATAAGTTTGTTATAATTCATGGGACCTAATTGTACTTAAGTAAACTTCAAGGACCAATTTGTTGACGATTGGACGTTGAAGGACTAAGTTGCAATTTATGGTAATTATAAATCTATAAATATAAGGAAACGGTTTCCTTAGGGTTTGAGACAGACTATTCACGCAATAACAGAGAAACCGTTTCTCTGCCTCTCTCTTGATCAAACCCTAGCCGTCTCTCTTCTTGATCAAAACCCCAGCCTCCCGAATTCTACTAGCATAGAATTGTGAGATTGTGAGCATTCAACCTTGTGTGGATTATCATTAGAGGGAGTTCTTTCTTGGACTTCAATTGAGCTGCAGTGAATGGTTTTGGATAATATGGATCGCGCCTGCGTTCTTGTTTCTGAAATTTTTGAATTCCGGATTCACGAGGTAATAAACGCAATCTTCTCCTTTTGCCGTTTCTATTGCAAACCCGTGATCCATGGCTTGGATTTCTTGTTGTTTTCCGCTGTGCTTAATCTGATTATGCATGATAGAAATCCTACAAGACTTGGGTATAAAAATTTTACAAAATTAAGCACATTCCCAATCAAGTTCAAATTAAAATGTTAGACCCAAATCACACATATGAGCAAGCGTACTCATCATTAACTGAGCATAGGGTTCAAACAAGTGTCGATCCTCAAGGAACAAGTAGACATTAATTACCCTTCTTTCATTGTTTAACCGACTCGATAAAGTGAAAAATCAATAAAAAGAAAAATTAAAAAGAACATAAAAATAAAAATAAAAATATGTATATGTCAAGGATGTAGATTTTTGCAACTCAAGCCATTGTTTAGACAAATATGATCTTAAAGAACTTAACCATTATCATAACTAATCATTCTCTTAGCACTATGAAGGATGAAGGTAGACTCACTTTGATGGTCAATCCAAGAAATCACTATCTTCTAGATAAATTAGAATCACTTGGTCCGTCTCAACTAATTCATCCAAAAGACGCATTAAACACAATCCTTAATTAAATTCCCATAGTCTCGGCAAATTTAGAACATGAAATTAATCAATGAACCCTTGGTCTCGAAAGACATCAATTAATCTTCAATTACCAGTTCTTAAACAATCAAGCCATTTTGGTCCAGCAAGTTAATTGCCAACATAATATGAAATTAATAAATCAAAACACCCATCAAGCCCCTTTGGTCCAGCAAGTCAATGGATAGAATCAACAAACTAATCTCGTAATAAGCATAAGTAATTGAATACCAAGAATAATAACCAATTAATTAAAAGATCAAATAACTCTAGAAATCATGAATATCTAAAACATTGTCGAATTATAATAAAACAATTAACATATCATTGTCAAGAAAATGAAAACAAAGTAAAAGAAAGAACTCATAGACAAGCCTCCTTATTCTTCCTTTGAAAACCTTCTTGTACAACCCTCCTTGAACTTTGAAGAATTCTCCTTGGACTGAGTGATTTTCTATGATAATCAATGAATTCTCCTATTTTCCCTTGTGTTTTCCATCTATTTATAGGCTTAAGAGGTGCCTAAACTTATAGGTAGCAAGTTCTTGGCCGAGTAGAAGTTGGAAACTGCTAAAACTCTTCAGATTTCCAAAAACGCGTAAATAGATCGTAGCACCGCCTCAGGGACAGACCACAGCCGGCGCCGCCTTAGTCCTTCGGAGCTGGCGCCACCTTGGTTCTATTTCTCCACTTGTCTGTCGATTTTTCTCCGAATTGTGTGCATACATTCCAGAGTACAGCCAGCGCCGCCTCTACTCTGCTTCGCGACGGTTTTGCTTTGTTTTATCCAAAATCTTGAAGTAATGACCAAAATACCTTTCCAAGGGTAAAATCTCAAATATGAAAGAATATGACTAGTTATTTCACAAAATGTATTAAAAAAGAACCTCAAATAACTAAGCAAAGTATGACCAATTTAGCCCCTATCACATTCCCCCACACTTAACTCTTTGCTTGTCCTCAAGCAAAGTATCAAGAACAAGTAAGAAGAACACAAGGTTTTAATCACTCAATCAATTCCAAAACCATATCTTCAATGCTTTCTTTATTCATGAACATAGAACATATGATACTAAATCTTTCACAACCAATGCAAGACTTGTGTAGTGTTAAATGACTTAGTAGAACCATCTCAATACTTTATAATATTCTCAAACCATTGGAAAGAAGTCAGTTCAAAAAAAATATGCATTCCATATGCTTACTTTTCATACACTCTGTCCACTAATCCTAGACATATCATGATTCTACTTAGATCAAGTAGGACTTTTAAGCTTGTAATGTAAGGCTAAAGGTTTGTAATGTGGTTTAGCAATCAAAGGATATAGGAACATCAAAAGTCAAAGAAAAACTGAGAGTAAGCAAGAAAAGGATAACCAAAATAAACCTATAAGTCTCAACACTTCTTGGTCTCCTATTCCAAGAATCAATCAAACCATAACCTTATATAACAATCCTTATGCATTTCAAGCAAATCCTGCATTTTTTCTCTTTTTCTTTCAACTCTTCTCATCATCAACTCTTTTCCTCACAAGATCACTCTAATTTTTCCAGCAATGGTGTCAAGTGTTTTATATGAACTTACTTTTACAATTTACTCACCATTCCTTTTGTGATCTTTTCACTCTTCTTTTTTCCAATTCTTTTTCAAGTCTCTCTTCTTTCACTCCTCTTTTATTTTCACTGCTGCTGTTCTTTTCTTTTTCACTCACTTTTCTTTCTAGTAGCTTGTTGTTTCCCCTTTTCACTTCATCTCATTTCTTTTCTTCTTTCTCATCTTTTTCAGCTCAACATTCTTTTCTTTCTCAATTTTTTTCAACTTCTTCCTTCCATTCCACTTCCTTTCTTTTTCCAACTCCACTTGTAATAGATCCATGACTGAAAGTAACAAGTCATGATCTCCATCCCTGCATTTCTTCCAACATACATATACTCTCATCCTTCAAGAGCATAAATATTTGGAAATTATACAAACTCTCAGCACAAGTAATGGACAAAATATTGTGATGGGTTTTAAAGAAAGAAATCACCAATTTAGGCTCAAAATAGGCACTAGGGATAATATAACAATAGGCAGGCTTGAAAAGCTCAAACTATCCAAAAAAGGCTTATTACCGTCATCCCTAAGTTAAATCATGAATGTCTTTCTTATTTCACCTCGAGAGGTATTCAAGTAAGTTCTAAAATGTTTCATGAATTTTAGAGAAAAACAGGTTTAAGAATAATGAACATCATTTGATCAAGAACTACTTCGTCCAAGTGAGTGCAAAAAGTCATGCATAAGCCGTGAATGATCTAGAACATATGCTCTATAATCCATCATAAAGACATGCACTAAAAAAAATATAGCTTGAAATTGAAAATTTTTGAAAATTTTCAAAAATCAAAAACTGGTGAAAATTTTTGAAAAATCCCGCTCCCAAGAATATGTATAGAAGAATTGTCAATCAAACCACTCCCCCACACTTAAACTGGACATTGTCCTCAATGGCCAAATAAATATAACTAGAACAACCAATACCATGGGACAAAAAATATAAAGGAGAAGAGATAAGAAAAACAAACTTTCATTCCAAATTAGCTCCAAAAGTTTCACTCTTCTAAATCTTTAAATTTTCAGAACTTTTACACCAAATTTTTCTAAAGTAGCTCACCACTAAGAAAACACCAAGATAATTGAAAAAACTTGGACAAAGTATATCACCAAACCACTCCCCCACACTTAAATTGGACAATGTCCTCCTTAGAAAAAGATAAACACCAGAAAGCATCTCCAAAGGGACCAAAAATAATAAAGGGGTAGAAAGTTTAAGTAATACTTCCCAAGTGCAATAATGCTCCAATAGATGGCCAAGCTTGAGGTAAAAAGAAGGGCTTGTCCAAGAGGACTTTATGCCTCCCATTGAATGGGGTGAAGGGTAGAAATTTCCACCATCCACCATGGGCTTCTTATGATATAGTGTTGAAAGATCCAACTCCTTGAAGTACGCTAAAGTCAACATATCATTATTTGGACCCATATTCTTCGAGAAAAGAGAGGAACCTAGGAAATCATGTGACAAAGAGAGGTTAGGATTATTAGCACAAAGAGAAGAATTGAATACCTCCCTTCCCAAATTGGATAGTTGTCCCTCATAGGATCTCTCATCTCTTAGGAGATTCTCTTGTTCGAGTGTATGGGCCAACATGAACTTATGATTCTTCTCAACAATCTTAACTAAGCGTTTCTTTTGATCGCACAATTGCTGGTAAGCTTCTTCATACCACTGAACAGATGAATTTGTATTGGTAACAAAAGAATTCACTAATACTTTTAATGACGTCTCACCAAAAACATCAATGTGAGCTTGTAATTTTGCCAATCAATACACTAACGTTTGTTTTTCTACTTCTTTTTTTTTTAATGCAAGAAAAATGATGAACATGTAGTAATGATGAATAATGCAATTTAATTCATGAAGACACGATAAAAAGAACAAAACAAAATGACCAAAATAAAAATTATTTCAAACAGCAACAAATGACTTCACTGCTTTCCACGGCCTACACCTATAAAAGACAAGAAGAAAGTTAGACAACCGAAATTCATATTTAAAATAAAATTAAAAGAAGGAAAAGTTAGTCAATTACACATTGTCAAAGTTAGTAGGTTAGATTATAAAGGTATACAAGATACACACGATACAAAAGATAACACCTTTTGCGGAAAGAACAATTGTATATAATTTACATATTTACGTATTTACATATTTACATGGTTAAATCAACAAAATCCAAGCTTTCATGCTATTGTTCCCTGGCAATGGTACCAAAAACTTGATGCGTTCAGACTTGGATATAAAAATCATACAAAATTAAGCACATTCCTATTCAAGTTCAAATTAAAATGTTAGACCTAAATCACACATATGAGCAAGCGTACTCATCATTAACTGAGCATAGGGTCCAAACAAGTGTCGATCCTCAAGGAACAAGTAGACATTAATTACCCTTCTTTCATTGTTTAACTGACTCGATAAAGTGAAAAATAAATAAAAAGAAAAATTAAAAAGAACATAAAAATAAAAATAAAAATATGTATATGTCAAGGATGTAGATTTATGCAACTCAAGCCATTGTTTAGACAAACATGACCTTAAAGAATTTAACCATTATCATAACCAATCATTCTCTTAGCACCATGAAGGATGAAGGTAGACTCACTGTGATGGTCAATCCATGAAATCACTATCTTCTAGATAAATTAGAATCACTTGGTCCGTCTCAACTAATTCATCCAAAAGACGCATTAAACACAATCCTTAATTAAATCCCCTTGGTCTCGGCAAATTTAGAACATGAAATTAATCAATAAACCCTTAGTCTCGAAAAACATCAATTAATCTTCAATTACCAGTTCTTAAACAATCAACCCCCTTCTGGTCCAGCAAGTCAATTCCAACAGAATATGAAATTAATAAATTGAAACACCCATCAACCCCCTTTGGTCCAGCAAGTCAATGGATAGAATCAACTAACTAATCTCGTAATAAGCATAAGTAATTGAATACCAAGAATAATAACCAATTAATCAAAAGATCAAATAACTTTAGAAATTATGAATATCTAAAATAATGTCGAATTATAATAAGACAATTAATATATCATTGTCAAGAAAATGAAAACAAAGTAAAAGAAAGAACTCATAGACAAGCCTCCTTATTCTTCCTTTGAAAACCTTCTTGTACAACCCTCCTTGAACTTTGAAGAATTCTCCTTGGATTGAGTGATTTTCTATGATAATCAATGAATTCTCCTATTTTCCCTTGTGTTTTCCATCTATTTATAGGCTTAAGAGGTGCCTAAACTCATAGGTACAAAGTTCTTGGCCGAGTAGAAGTTGGAAGCTGCTAAAACTCTTCAGGTTTCCCAAAACACGTAAAAAGATCGTAGCACCGCCTCAGGGACAGACCACAGCCGGTGCCGCCTTAGTCCTTCGGAGCTGGCGCCACCTTGGTTCTATTTCTCCACTCGTTTGTCGATTTTTGTCCGAATTGTGTGCATACGTTCCAGAGTACAGCCAGCGCCGGTTCCAGCCTTGCAGCCAGCGTCGCCTCTGCTCTGCTTCGCGACGGTTTTGCTTTGTTTTACCCAAAATCTTGAAGTAATGACCAAAATACCTTTCCAAGGGTAAAATCTCAAATATGAAAGAATATGACCAGTTATTTCACAAAATATATTACAAAAGAACCTCAAATAACTAAGTAAGGTTTGACCAATTTAGCCCCTATCAAGTCGTCCACAGCGGCGCTGGTAGCAATCGTCCACAGCTTAATGAAGGTCACCGGTAGTTCGATGGTGGGAGGGAGGGGGGAATTGTTGCTTTGATCAGATGGTCTTTCGGTGGTAGGAAAGGCAATGAGGAGGTTGTTAGTGTTGTGCTCTAGAGGCAATCACTTGTACATTGTATATGATACATTTTATTTAATAAAAAGCATTATTTATCTTATAGTTTCTTCTGTTTACTTTAAGTAATATAACTGTTCGATAAAGTCCATAGTACAACACCGTTGTAAGGAAATCATGATAGAGATTATGATATGAGATTCCTGCTACACTGAATGGTGTTAGTACTTAAATAGTCCCTAGTCATAGTATTAATGAGACAGGACATCTTTAATGTGTTAAGACTAGCATGTGTTAGACTTCCTAATTTGATCAGGCGGTGGTTCTCATAATCATGAATATTGAGATACTCAAAGTTAACACATGGATGCTTGTTAACGAAACAAGTTCATTGGATGACGTAGCTTTGAGATAATTACTGGGATAAATTTAGTGCCAGTGATATAATCTCAATATAGCAAACGTGCAAGTATCCTTAGACTTGAGATCTCCAAGGTACTTTGTTTGCTGAGCTTTGTACTTTGATTCCAATCTCCGGAGCTCGATTGAGGGCCGCTTATGCGATGGATATTGGGTACATTGTGAGGTAAACGAAAGTAGTTGAGAGGGTCAATAAAGGACTCACCACTCTTAATAGTATGGGCGAATATCTCACGGCCACTTGTAGGAATTACTACTTGGAAAGTCCTTGGCCAAGGCGATTGAGTATTGGAAATGGTTCCAATTGATACACATCTAGAGTAGTGGGTTCCTAGTACAAGTACTATTGTATTCGGGCCAGAATTAATTCTGGAGAGAGTTGGCACTAATTCCGTACTCCAAACCGAATGAGATATTGTATGGTGAAAGGAGTTAATTACGCTGAAGTTTGTTATTGAAGGGTTCATGTCAAGCCACTTGACTTCCTGGACTCTTGGGTGGTCATGATGTGTTGCTAGATACCGCTCATCATCTGGGAATATGGGTTTATTAATTGATGAATTAATAAATCAATCCTGATTAGAATTAATAGGATTAATTCTAATTAATTATGGATTATTAATCTCAAAGACATTTGGATTAATTCATGTTCGCTACCAATTGACTGGGAAACCTAATAGGTCACACACAATAGAGGATTATATACTCAAGATGTTATTTGATAACATGGTGGAGTTAATTGTGAGAAAGAGAAGTTGTTGTGGACAATTTATAATTAGTTACAGTTTGTGATCTAAGTTGTAATTGTGGGAACTTGATGTTTCCAATTACAATTAGGAAATTCTAATTGTTTTAGAATTTCATATTTTCAGTGGATTTTGGAACATATATTGGATATGTTCGAAACCCTAATCCAAGGATGATTCACAAGAAAATAGAGCCACAAAAACAAACGTCTTCTTCTTCTTCTTCTTCTTCTTCTTCTTCTTCTTCTTCTTCTTCTTCTTCTCTCTCTCTCCTTCTCGTTTTGCTGAAAATGAAAATAGCCCTAGCCACCATTTTTTTTCTGCTAGCACAGGAAATCTTGGTGCTTGAGTATTCCTCTGTGTGGATTACTATTAGAGATAATCACACACTATGATTATAGTAGTTAGACGTCCAACTCTCGTGGAGTTTGCATAAGAGGATTGCTGGATCACGCCTCGACTTTAAGAAGATCAATTTTGTTCTTCGGACGATTAAACAAAGGTAAAAAGCTATTACTTTTATTATCTTTATGTCTTATTTTTCACACATAGGCGAGTTCTGGGATTGTATCTCATTTTATTTTCCGCTACGCCATATAGGATACGTGCTTGAAATACCCAACAGAGGTATAGTTTCCGGCGGGATTGGAAGGGATTTGAGAGGGATAGCCAAAGAAGACAGAGAAAAGGGGAAAGAACACAATGAAAGGGAAGATAGAACAAGGATGTTATAGTCATTGGGCTTTGCAAGGGAAATTTCTGTCTCTAATCCCTCTTTATTAGCGAGGGATTTGTGACGGTAACTAAAAAATAAATAAATATAATCCCTTGCAAATCACTTGCAAATTAGCATGCGATTAGCAAGGGAATTATTTAGCGACGAATTAGCGAGGGTCAACCTCAATGGATTTTTAAGTGCCTTTTTGATCCCTTGCTAATTGCATTGTATTAGAAAAGGATTAGCGAGGGATTTTTTGAATTTTAGATTCCGCTCAAAATTTTCGCTTGGTTTCAAGTTATAAGTTTTGTATCCTTCGCTAATACCTCTCAAATCCCTCGCGCATTACAATCCATTGCTAATTCATCAATATTTAGAGACGGATTAGCAATGGATATGACATTTTCCTCACTTTTTTCAATACTCTACTGGGAAAACGTATTTGTTTCTATCAACACTTAGCTACTTCCTACTTAGCTATGGATTAAGAGCATGAAATATTTCGCCAGTGAACAATTCTAAATAATCATCATGGTATTTGTTTAGGTTTAATTAACATCGATCCAGTTACGCTTACTAATATATGAAAAGTTTAATTAGTATTGACTTGTTTTTATATCCCAAAACTGTTTTTATTACCCTAATGAAATGTAATATATAGAGCTTCGATTGTACATGTAAACTCTCATAGTAATTAAATGTGTGTTCATATTTGCATAATTATACATCGACCATATGATCGATGCATCAAATATATTTAAATATAAATATATATATATATATATATATACATATGTATGTATGTATGTATGTATGTATGTATGTATGTATGTATGTATGTATGTATGTATGTATGTATGTATGTATGTATGTATGTATGTATGTATGTATGTATGTATGTATGTATGTATGTATGTATGTATGTATGTATGTATGTATGTATGTATGTGTGTGTGTGTGTGTGTGTGTGTGTGTATGTATGTATGTATGTATGTATGTATGTATGTATGTATGTATGTATGTATGTATGTATGCATATAAAGTGATCAATGTATTATATATATACTACACATGACGAATTTTTACAGAGGTATAATGTATGCATATCATTTAATTATAATCTATACTTCGTAACTTGTCGATGGTAATTACACATATATTGAATGCAAATACATTGGTTATAATTCAACAAATAATAAAGAATTAAGTATTTGTAAGGATATTACATAAAAAAATTTACCACACACAAAGTATCGTGAGGAAAAAAATTGAGAATCAACAAAATAGGGAATCCCTTGCAAATCCCTTGGAAATTAGCGAGGGATTTGTGATGGAAATTTTTAGCGACGGATTAGTGAGGGATTATTAATATCCCTCGCCAATAAAACTCCAGTCCATCGTAAAATCAGGCAATGAATTGCGACGGACACTTCGGTCACTATTCCCTCGCAAATTAGCGTGGGATTAGCTTGAGTCTAGTCGCAAATCCGAAGCTAAAAATTTACAACGAATATTAAGTAAAAATAAAAATCCGTCGTAAATCCCTAGTGACGGATTAGAATGGGATTTTTTTATCCCTTGTTAATTTGAAGGGGATTCTTGTCAATGCTGATCCGTCGCTAATAAACTAGGAATTAGTGATGAAAAGTCAATTTGTGTGTCGAACTCATTTATCCCTTGCCAATCCCTCGCAGATTTAGTGAGGGATTAATCCCTCACCAATTTCCCTTGCTAATTCCTGTGTTTCTTGTAGTGTCATGCATGGTGTTTGAATACCTTAAGGAAATGTATTCCTTAATTGAAATTGGAGCTATGAACTTTCTCCTTTTTCAATTTAGCCCACGAATAATGTCTTGATTACTTAATCCTTTATTGTGTGTAACCTATTAGGTTTCCTAGTCTATTAGTAGTGAAATATGAATTTATCCCAACATCTTTAGGATTAATAATCCTTAATAATTAAAATTAATTTATTAATTCTCTAATTAATAAATCCATATTAGGAAAGATCATGAGTGGCATCTAGCAATACACCATGACCACCTAATAGTCCAGGAAGTAAAGTGGTTTGACATGAGTTTTTTAATAACAAAATATCAGTGAAATAAACTCCTTTCTCCATACAATATCTTATTCGGTTTAAAATATGGAATTAGTGTTAATTCTCTCCATAATATTAATTAATTCTGGCCCGAATATTTTAATACTTGCTCTTGGGATCTATTACTCAACATGTCAATCAATTGGAACTATTTCCAACACACAATTGCTATGGCCAAGGACTTCTCGAGTAATGACTCCTATAAATGACCTGGAGATATTTACTTCTATTGTTAGGAGTGATGAATCATTTATTGATCCTCTCAACTACTTTCGTTCACTTCACATTGTACCCATATCTATTCCATAGGCAGTCTTGTAGAGACTCTAGAGATTGGAATCAAAGTACAATGCTCAGTAAACAAAGTACCTTGGAGATCTCAAGTCTAAGAATAGGTGCATATTTGCTATAATGAGATTCTATTACTGGCACTAAGTAGTTATCTATATGATCATCTCATAACTAGGTCATCTAATATATTTGTTCAAGTAACAAGTATCCACGTGTTAACTTCGAGTATCTTAATACTTACATCTGTGAGAACCACTACCTAATCAATTCAAGAAGTATAACATATGCTAGTCTTAACGTACTAATAATATTCTATCTTATTAGTACTATGACTAGGAATAATTTAAGCATAAACACATGCTATTCTTAACGCATTAATAATATCCTATCTTATTAGTACTATAACTAGGAATAATTTAAGCATAAACATAATCTGGTGTAGTAGGAGCCTCATATCATGATTTCCTTAACACATATTGTACTTTAGACTTTATCTAATCATTACATACACATGAAAGCATAAGCAAAATGAATTATCAGATAAAGAATGCCTTTAATATTAAATAAATGTGTAATATACAATAATGTGATTATCTCTAGGGCATAACACTAACAAAAAAAAAAAAAAAAAAACATAACAAACCTAAACATATCAAAAGACATAAAAATAAAAAAGAAAAGAATAAAAGAATATAAAAGAAACGAAAAGAAGTAGGGAATTAACTTCAAAAGGATTAAAAGAAATTGTCCCTTATGAAGTGTGGTATCAAGACAATCTAATGCCCTAAAATCTTCGCCAAAATAATGCTTTGAACGAGTACCATTAACGCTAAAAGTCACTTTCTCAGGATGAGAAACCTCAACAGATCCAAAGGGAAATACCTTACTTACCAAAAATGGTCTAGATCATTTTGATCTTATCTTACCCAGAAATAGTCTTAACTTCGAATTGAACAACAATATTTGGTCACCCTTCTTAAACTCTTGATTGTGCATAATGTGGTTAACATGTCATCTATTTATCTTTTCTTCATCCAATTTAGAATTCTCATATGCACTAGCTCTCTATTCATCCAATTTATTCTATTGGAAAAACCTTTTCTTTCTTGCATTCTTGATGTGTATATTTTGGGTGTATAAAAATTATTCAAATTTAAATCCATCCCTATCCAATTTTTAATTAAAACATTAATCCCAAATTATATACACGAGCAAGTATGCTTATTGCAAACATAGTATAGGGAATTAACGAGTATCGATTCTCAAGGGAACAAGTACACACTAATCACTTGTCATTTATTATTTAACCGACCCACTAAAGTGATGAGACGATAGCAAGTTAACAACAAGAATCAAATAATCAGCTCCGTAGTGAATATAAGTAATCAAATACCAAGACCAATGAAATCAACATTGTCTAGAAAAAAAAAAAAGAAAAGGGAAAAGATAGGAACATATATACAAGCACTCCTTCTTTCCAAATGAAGAATTCCTTCAACATACTGCTTCTCTTAATGAATTCACTCTTTTCTTCAATAATCTTCAATATAGCTCCTTGAATTCATATGCTCTTTATTAATTTATTAATTAACAAATCCATATTTAGAATATCTAGAGAGGCATATCACATGCATCATGACCACCCAAAAGTCTAGAAAGTCAAGTGGCATATTGTGAACCTTTCAATAGTAAAGTGTTAGTGCATTAAACTCCTTTCATCATACTATATCTCATTCAATTTAGAGTACGGAATTAGTGTCAACTCCCTCTAGAATATAATTAATTCTAGTCTGAATTTTTTAGTCCTTGTTCCAGAATCTATTACTAACATGTATATTATTTGCAACTATTTTCAACACATAGTCGACTTGGCCATGGATTTCTCAAGTAATGATGCCATACAAGTAGTCACGAGACCCCTAGTATTGGAAGTGATGAATCATTTATTGACCTTCTCAACTACTTTCATTTACCTTACATTGTGTCCAATATCCATCCTTTAGGTGATCCTTGATAAGACTCTAAGATTAGAATTAAAGTACACCACTCAGCAAATAAACTACCTTAGAGATCTCAAGTCTAAGGATACTTGCACATTTGCTATATAGTTATCTATGTGATTATCTCATAGCTGGATCATTTAATGTACTTATTCAAGTAATAAGAATCTACGTGTCAACTTTAAATATCACAATACATACAAATGTGAGGACCACCGCTTGATTAAATCAAGAAGTATAACATGTACTAGTCTCAGCACATTAATGATGTCATATCTCATTAATACTTTAACTCGGGATGGTTTAAGCACAAGTACAATATAGGGTAGTATGAATCTCATATTATAATCCTTATCATGATTTCCTTAGCACTATACATTGTATTAAGGACTTTATCTGTCAATTTTATATACATACATACTTAAAATGAAGAAACTAAAAGATAAAGAATACATTTATTAATTAAATGTGCAAAATACATGATACAAATAGATTGCTTTTAGGGTATAACTCTAACAATCTCTCACTTGCACTAAAGCCAATAATTCATGTATCGGATACCAAATGATTAAATATGATTATAATGTTTCTTCTAGGGTAGAGTTTTAATGAGCGAATAAGCTACGTTATGATAGTGAGAACTCTCTCTATCTTTTCATATTTCCTATTAATGGTCATACGTATCATGTGATAGCGCTCAAATTGAACATGTAGCCTGATTGTGACTCGTTGTCATCATTATTAGATTGGAAATTGGCATTAGTATACCATTTGATCTATGCTAAATCTCTTTAGCACTTTATCTATATCTGCAGACTGTGAAAGACCAAGCACCCTATGTGATCTATCTCAATAGATCCTTATACCAAGAATATAAATCAAGGCCTTTCATGGAGATTTTCTTCGATATCCAAATTTTAACGGATTGTAGAATAGAGACGCCATTCCCTATTAGCAATATATCATTTATATATAGTAATAGGAAAACAATTGCATTTCTACTAACCTTCTTGTATACACAAGGTTCATCCATATTTTATATGAAACCAAACTACTTGATTGTTTCATCAAAATAGATATTCCAACTTCTAGAAGCTTGTTTAAGTCCATAAATAAACATTTGTAGCTTACACACTTTAGTGCGATCTTTGGATATAAAATTCTCAGGTTGTGTCATGTACGCTTTCTTAGCTAGGTTTCTATTAAGAAAAACTGTTTTCACATCCATTTCTTAAATTTTATAATCATAATAAGTGGCAAGGGGTAGGAGTATTCATATGGATTTTAGTATTGCTACAGGCGAAAAAGTCTAACCATAGTCAATACCTTATTATTAACGATAACCCTTTGAAACTAGTATTGGTTTATAGGTAATTACATTGCCATCTATGTCAGTTTTCTTCTTGAAAATTCATTTGCACCCTATGGGTTTTGTCCCTTTAGGTGGATCAACCAAAGTCTAAACTTGGTTGTCATACATGGAATTTATTTCTAACTTCTTGACTTAAAGCCATTTGTCAGATTCCAAACTTTTCAGAATATCCTTGTAAGTGGTAAGCTCAACTTCTTCCATAAGCAGTATGTTAATATGATCACTTATGAGAAATATATATCTCTCAAGTGCCATATGTATCCTTCTTGACCTACAGGGTTCCGGTATATTAGAAAGTTCATATATTTTATCAATAGACTTGGGATTAACTAGTTGATCATTGTTTGTTTGAGTTTCTTGAACTTCACTAAGTTCAATTTTACTCCTACTATCTCCTTTAAGCTTTACTTCCTTCTCTAAGAAAATAGCATACCTTGAAACAAACACTTTATTTTTTGAAGTGAGATAGAAATAATATCCATGTGGTTTTTTTAGATATCCCACGAACAAACACTTGTCATACTTATCCTCTAATTTATATAATTTTATTCTCTTCATATAAGCAGGACCTTCCCAAATTCTTAAGTGAGTTAGCTTTTATTTTTAACCATAAAATAGCTCAAATGAGGTAGTGTCAACTGTTATTTATGATACTCTTTTTAGAATATAAATAGTAGTTTCTAGTATAATCCCTAGAACTATTTTGGAAAATTTGTAAAAACTGTCATAGATCGAACCCTATATAAAAACATTTGATCCCTTCTTTCGAATATATCATTATGTTAAGGTGTATACAGTGGAATTCATTGAGATAATATCTCATTATCTCTAAGATAACCTTGAAACTCTTAACTTAAATATTCACCTCCCCGATTGGACCTTAGCCCTTGTTTGGTTCGCAGAGGCGAAGAAGAAGGAGAACAGGGAAAGGGAGAGGCACCTTTTTCATCTACTAAGAGAAGTAACAGCATTTACTTTATTTTGTTTAGTTTGTAGGGAAGAAGAGGTGGAAGAAGAGGGAAAAGGAGATAGAAAAATTAATTTAGTTTACTATTTTATCATTCATTATCTATTTTGTTAAAATTTTTAATGTTAAATGGGGTCAATATGGTCATTATTACTCCAATTTTATTTTCTCTCTCCTAATCCCTCCAAATTGGGAGGGGAGGAAATTCTAATGTGGAGGGGAAGTAGTACTCCCTCTTGATTTACTTCCTCTCCACATCTATAACCAACAAAATGAGGTAAATGTACAATTTACCTCCACATTACTTCCCCTCCTTATTTACTTCTACAAAACAATCTAACCAAATGTAGTCTTAGAGTTTTAATACTTCTACCAAGTTGTTTCTCTACTTCATTCCTGAACTCTTTGAACTTGTCAAAGGCTTTGGATTTATATTTCATTAAATACAAAAACCTATATTGAGAATAATCATTAATAAAGTAATAAAGTACTGGTGACCCCTTTTTTGCTTGTAAGATCATTGGTCCATATATATTATCATGTATTAGTTCAAATAACTGCTTAACTCTTTCCCCTTTCTTAGAAAAAGAGATTTTAGTCATTTTTCCTAGAGATCAAGATTCACTAGTTTCACATGATTCAAAATCAAATGAACCAAAGTCATCACACTTGTGCAACTTAGAAATGCAATTCTCATTTACATGGCCTAAACAACAATTCCATAATTAAGATGGGTTCATGTTATCTTTTCTTGGATTTTTATTATTTCTATTGAGAACCTGGTTATTCTTGTCTAGAATATACAAACCATTTATCGAAGTTGTTATACCATAGTGGATATCATTTAATGAAAAGAGTAACTTTTATCCTTAAAAATAATTGAAATTCAAGTAAATCCAAACAAGCAATTGAGATAATGTTTTTAAGTAAAACTAGTACACAACAATAGTTTTCTAGTTTTAGAATTAATTCGAAAGGTAGATATAGATGATAGGTCCCCATAGCAAGTGCAACAACCTTTTCCCTATTTACAACAAGTAGGTCCACATCACATTTACCCTTTGCAAATTATTGGACAAATGAGGTCGACATCCAGTATCCAATGCCCATATCTTAGATCTCAATAATAAACATACCATGAGTAGAAGTAAAAATACTTGTAAGTTTCTCCTTCTTCTTCTTCTTTTATTTTTTATTTTTTTACTTGAGTGACTCTATGTAACTTTTGCAGTTGCTCCTCCAATGGCCCATTTTACCACAATGGAGACATGGTCGCTTGGTGTATGTCTCATTCTTCTTAATTCCACCTGTTAGCTTGGTTGGATTCCTCTTATTCTTCTTAGAATTATTTTCTTTTAGAAGTTGAAAAACTAACCAACATGACTACATTATTTTCCTTTATACAGTGCTTTTTGCAGTCTTGAGAAGGTTGATCAATTTAACTGAGGTGGATTCTATTTTGTCAATTCATAGTTCATAAAAAATTATGAAAAACTAGCTGGCAAAGATTAAGATTTAAGTCTATCCTTAGTTCATGATCCAAAGTAAATCCAAGTGATCTAAACTTCTCAATTAAGTTCAACATTTTTAGTCCATGTGTTGCTACTGAAGCACATTCTTCCATCTTACAATGGAATAATTGTTTAGATATCTCATATTTCTCCATTTGGACTTGTTCATCAAACAATTCCCTAAGATGGAAGATAATAGAATAAGCATTCATATATCTATGTTGTATTTGTATCTCAGAGTTCAATGATGCCAGCAAGATAGAAGATGTTGCATCGCTTTCCACTTTATGCTTGTTATCGGCATCATTCTCATCAGCAAGAGCATCAATTATTAGAGCTGGTAGAATAGGAGCAAGTAGCACATAGAGTAACCTTTTGGATTTGAGAATGATTCTCAATTTCCTATATTAGTCCAAGAAATTGGATTCATTTAGCTTGTTCATTTCCAAAATGCTACGTAATTTCAAGTTTGTTGTCATGATGCAAATGATATAGATAAAAGTTAAGAGATATTAGGCTATGTATATGCACACGTGAGGCATCTAACTAGGTTTTTAATTAAATGCATATTTATTCCACTATTTTACTTAAATTAATAGTCCTCACTATTGGCTCGGGAATGCCCGTTAGAAGCTTTTCTAGTAGAACGGTATTGAAATTCATTAATAATAACCTTGGCTAGGGCTAACAAACCACTCTTAAGTTCAATGCTAAGTATCCAATACTAATTACATTAAATATAACTGTTGGATTATTGGATGATTAACATCTTTTAATCTTAAAGCATTTAGTGCTACCCAAACATAGATTCTAATATTCTTTGTGCTTGGGTGTGCCCAACCAGGATAAAGATATTCGTTAAATCTAGCCTATAGATCCAGAATCATACTCCATAACTTGAACATGCTCAATGTCGAGTAAGGTTAGTTGCGCCCATCAGCCTAATCTTTAAAAAAACTCTCGTACTTGCTATATTAATGGAAGGTTTTAGGTTTAATATTTTTTGAGGGATTTAATTAGTTAATTGTGGTCTCATCGTTAGGCGTGCATAATTATCAACACATTAACAATATTGTAATAGACTCAATTACATAGCTGGGTTGTGGACTTTTGTAGATTAATTTTCCTGAGACAAGTAGGAAATTAATTTTGGTCAAACCTATGTGTTCATGCAAGTTTTGAAAAGAAAGTCTTACCATCTTTTTTGTGCATCTTGATGGCCCATCTCTATAAACTCGTAAAGATAATTTCTATTCTTATTTAACCTATGTAATCCAATTGCATAAATTCCTAATGAACTAGAGTTACATTCGTGGGGAATTAGATAAAAAGAGAAATTAGAAGAGAATTATAGAGAAAGGTAGGAATCGTAGACCCTATTTATTCAAAATAAAGCAATAAAAATGAATGACAGAATATAAATAATCAATATTAATTGGTCTATGTCTGATAGGGGCTAAAATTATCATTTATTTCCCAGTTATTTGAGGTTGTTTTATGATACATTTGATACAATAAGTAGTCATATTCCTTAATATTTGATGTTTTGCCTTTGGAAAGGTATTTTAGTGTTTTTATGCAGAGTTGATGGAAAAAAGGAAAAAAATCAATCGTTGTGCTAGTGCACGGTCGACACCAGCCATGCCTTACTAAGCCAGTGTCGGCCCTAGTCTAGAAACATGGGAAAAAGGCCAAAAAACAAAGCAACGTCGGTGGAGCCAGAGCACGGCCATCGCCGGCCATGAGGGACTAGGCTGGCGTCAACCCTATACTGTTTAGAGTCGTTGAATTTTCCTTTTTAGGCACAGATTTGGGAATTTCCTAAGAGTTTTGGTATTTTTCAACTTGTACTCAGCTTAGAACTGTTGGGGAATGATTTTTAGAATCATAGGAGCCTATTTAAGCAAGAAAAACACAAGAGAAAGAGATGAATCCAAGGAGAAAAAGCTAAGATCAATCATTGAATAGGAAATTCATCAATCAAGGGGTATTATTCAAGAAAGTATTTAAAGCAGAAGAAGAGGGCTTGTCTATGAGTTCTTTCTTTTACCTTTGTTTTCTTTTTCTAGAATAATGATGTGATTAATGTTTTTATTGTAATTTGACATTGTTTTAGGACTTATGATTTTTGGGTAAATTTAGTTATTTCATCAATTTATTATCATTCTTGGTATTCGATTACTTGGTATTATTGAAGAATTGATGAATTTAGATTTGCTTCTAATTAATTTGGGAAACAAAGTTAGGAGTTGATTTAATTTTATTGATTTCATATTTGGTAACTCTTAATGGACTTGGGAAACGAAGTTAAGAACAAAGAATTAAGGGAATCAAATGTTAGTTGATTTCACCAAGATGATAGGGTTATTGGCTAATTTCATACTTATTATTACCTAGAGTATAGAGATAATTATTGAAGGAGGAGTTTAATACATCTTTGTTTATGTCGGTTTGGTTGGAAAATCTACTAATTCAATTATGAGATAGCAAGTCTATGACTTGGGAAACAATTGGATTCTATTTTAATTCTTTCATGATGCTAAGATAATAATTGATTATGATAATTGCTAAATAATTCAATGCCATGTCTTCAAGAATATTTGTCTAAATTACATATTCTTTCATCCTTGAATTGTATATATTTTTCTTTTTATTCGCTTATCACTTTATTAGATAGGTTAAACAATGAATGGAAAGCAACTAATAATAGTTATTTCTTTAGGATCGATATTCGTTAATTCCCTATACTATGCTTGGGATGGGTATACTTGATTATATGTGTAATTTGGATATTAACATTTTAATTAAAACTTGGCTATGGATGGATTTAAAATTGTATGATTTTTCTACACCCAAATCTTACGCATCAAGTTTTTGGCGCCAAGTTTTAAATCTTACGCAACAAGTTCGGCAAAACAAGAAATGACTAGGTTAAGTAGAAGAACATTTTGGTAAGATAAAAATTTTAGGGGACATTGGAGGAATTTTCAATCGCAATTTAAGAAAAAATTAAAAAAGAATTTGGAAAATCTAAGAGACACCAAAATGCACAGTATAATGTGTAGATCATTGATGTGTTTGGATTTGGGTATAAAAATCATATAAAAATAAGCACATTCCTAATTAAGTTTAAATTAAAACGTTAACCCCAAATTACACATATGAGCAAGCGTACTCATCATTAACATAGTATAGGGTTCAAATGAGTGTCGATCCTCAAGGAACAAGTATGCATTAATTACTTTTCTTTCATTGTTTTATAGACTCAATAAGGTGAAAAAGAAATAAAAAGAAAAATAAAATTAAAGAAAATAAAAGAAAAATACATACATGTCAAGGATGGAGAAGTATGTAACCCAATCATTATTTTGACAAACATGATCTTAAAGTACTTAATCAATATTATAACTAACTATTCCCTTGGCATCATGAAGGATTAAGGTAGATTCACTTCTATGGTCAACCCATGAAATCACTATCCTCTAGATAAATTAGCATCACTTGGTCGATCTCAACTAATTAACCCAAAAGACGTATTAAACATAATCCGTGATTAAATTTCCGTGGTCAAGCAAATTTAAAACATGAAACTAACCAATGAATCCTTGGTCGGGCAGACATTGATTAATCTTTAATTACCCAATTCTTTGCAATTAACCCCTATGGTCAAGTAAGTTAATAGACAACAAATATAAAATTAATGAATTGAAACCACCAACACCCCCTTTGGTCGAGCAAGTTAATGGAAAGGAACAACCAATTAATCTTGTAATTAGCACAAGTAATTAAATACCAAGAAAAGCAATCAATTAATCAAAAGATCAAATAACTCTAAAAACCATAAATATCTAAAACAATGTCAAATTACTATAAAACAATTAATACATCATTGTTCAAAAAGAAGAAAACAAAGTAAAAGAAAGCACTCATAGATAAGCCTCCTTATTATTCTTTTGAAGACCTTCTTGCACAACCCTCCTTAAATTGATGAATTCCTCTTTTGATTTGACTGATTTCTTGTTTAGCTCCTTGAATTCATGTGTTTGGCTTGTGTTCTCCTTGTATTTATAGGCTTTTGAGATGCCTAAATTCGTTGGTGTAGGGTTTTTGGCCGATTAGAAGTAGGAATATACTAAAATTCTACAGATGACCAAAAACCGCGTGTAAAATTCAATCCACCACCTCGACTACAAATCACAACCGGTGCTGCCTTGGCTTCTAGAGCCGGCGCCGGTTTGGGTCTGTTCCGGTCCTGTTTCAACAATTTTTTATCGTCTCAGAGTTCGTGCCAACAGCACATGACTGGTGTTGGTTCCTCTGGCCTATCCGGCGCCGCCTAGGTTCTGTTTTGTGACGTTTTTACCTTGTTTTACCATTAAAATCTGAAATAATGCACAAAATACCTTTCCAAGGGTAAAATCTCAAATATAAAGGAACATGACTAGTTATTGAACAAAATGTATCACAAAAAAGCCTCAAATAACTAGAAAAAATATGACTAATTTAGGCCCTATCAATCACGTTGATAGAATAAAAAAAAAAAAATCGATCTAGATGAATAGTACTATTAATTTGTAAATATTTTTAAATTATTAAATTGAATTGTATATCATTAATTTTCTCTTAAATTATATATTAGCAATATTAATATTATGGTGATTATTATTGTTAATAAAGATTATTATTATTAGTCTACTACCATTATTAATTTAATATTCTTACCAATACCATTATTATTATACTATTATTCTACAAATCCTATTTCATGGCTTTATATTACCTATAATATTAAATTATAATTAGTGGTATTATTATGATCAAAACTATTATTATTTTAGGTAATATTATTTTATAACTATTATTGCTATTATTCTTATTCTAATCTTACTATTATTTAGTAGTATGCCCCACCTTAGTTGAAACGTTTGACTATCATTAAATCATGTGTGACTTTACTTTAATTTCATAGAACCATGCAAATATCATGTAAGTTTCATGACAATTCTCAAATATTCTACTAGTTTCTTGAACTTCCTACAAAATTTTGTGACTTTCTATAGAATCCTCCAAGCTTCTACCATTTTCTTTAAGTTTCTATAGAATTCTTGTGATGACTAATTGAGGTGAGTCACCATATGAGTCATCACTAGTTGGTTAAGACATTTAAGCTACCATTAGTGATTAGAACACACTATAAATAGAAGTTGGGGGGGGGGGGAAGGGCATAGAGAGACGAACAAGGAAAGATAAGAGAAAAATAAATGAAGGAAAAAGAAAAAAGAAAAGAAAGAAGAGAGAGGAGGAAGTTGGAGAAAAAAAAAAGGAAGAGAGAAAGCAAGAGAGAGAAACTGAGATCAAATAAGAAGAAGAAAGAGAAATAAAAAGAGGAAGAAGAAGAAGAAGAAGAAGAAGAAGAAGAATATAGTAGCCATTGAAGAAAGCCTAGTTAGCTAAAGCAGGAAAGGTAAAACCATTTCCTTTCTTAGATTAAATATCTTTTAAGCATAGATTATTGTGATGTCTAATTATAGATGAAGTATTTATACTAAAGAGGTGATAGAGGTTAAATCCATCACTATTTTCCTAATTATTTGAGATTATTATGAGATACTTTTGATGTAATAACTGGGCATATTCCTTCATATTTGATATTTTGCTTATGGAAAGTATTTTGGATGAATTTGTGCAGGATTTAAGGGATTTCAAGCAAAAAATGAAAAATTCCAGTCTTGACCTAGCCAAGTCAAGCTAATGCACCAGGCATCAAGTCTATTTTGGAAAAACAGAGCAAACTTTGAGGAGCAAGCTAGAATGCAACTGGTGCCAGGTTGGTCGAAGTGACCAGGCGCCAGGTCTGATATGTTTAGAGGTGGTTTTATGCGCGGATTTGTTATCTTCTAAAGGATTCTGGTATTTTGTGAATTATACTTGGACAAGACTTCTCAAACCACAAATTTTGGTGACAAAGAAGCTTATAAATACAAGAAAAACAGAAGAGAAAAGGGGTGAATATAAGGATTAAAGCTTCCAATCACTCACAAGAAGAAGAGATTCATCATTTAAGGTGTATTATTCAAGAAGGTTTTGAAGGAGAAGAAAAAGGGCTTATTTATGGGTTCTTTCTTTTACTTTTGTTTTCTTTTTCTATAATAATGATGTAATTAATGTTTTCATTATTAATTGACATTGTTTTTGGGATTTATGATTTCTTGAATTAATTTAGTCTTTTGATCAATTAATTATTTATCTTGGGATTTGATTACTTATTTTTCTTACAAAGTTAATTGGTTGTTTTTTATTATTAACTTGCTCGAAAAGGGGGTTGATAATGACTTCAGTTAGTTAATTTTATATTTGTTATATCTTAACTTGCTTGGAAAAAGGGGTTAATTGTTAAGAACTTGGGTAATCAAAGGTTAGTTGATAATTGTTAGAATATAGATTCTTTGACTAATTTCATGTTTTAAATTACCTAGAATATAGGGGTTTATATGAGGATTGATTTTAAGGCACCTTTTAGGTAAATTGGTTGAGACAAAATATATTTACTAATCTAACTAAAAGATAGTGATTCTATGGATTGCAAATGAATTGGGTCTATTTTAAATCCTTCATGAGACCAATATGATAATTGATTGTGATATTTGCTAAGTGATTCAGTGTTATATTTTCAAAAGTATTTTTCTACATTGCATATTTTACATCCTTGAATTGTGTGTGTGTGTGTGTGTGTGTGTATTCTTTTTATTAAACAATGAATGAAAATGGATTAGTGTGTACTTGTTCCTTTGAGGATTGATACTCATTAATTCCCTATACTATACTTGTGATGAATATACTTGCTCGTATGTGTAATTTATGATTGATATTTTAATCAAAATTGGCTAAGAGATAGATTTAAATTTAATGATTTTTATACACCCAAAATTTTCCATGAAGTTTTTGGCACCGTTGCCGAGGAACAATCTCATGAAAGCTTGGATTTCATTGATTTAACTATGTTTATTTGTATATATATCTATATCTAAATATGTATATATGTTCCTTGTATGAATAGGGGCCATATTTTGTTGTTTGTATTATTTAATTCCCTAATTTCACCATATGTTGTAATTTGACTAACCCAATTCAAGAGTGTGCAGTAACTGATTGACTTGTAAATTCTGTGATTTTACTATTTTCTATTCTCAGTAGCTCTAGCCCTTAGTGTATGACCCAACGATCTAAAGGCGACCTAGTAGATTTTGATCATGAGATTGAGAGGACATTAACAAAGATTCGAAGGGTGGTTAAACAAAAGGCAAGAGACGATATAGAGTCAATCAACCAAACAATAGTAGTAATGGCGGTAATAACAGGAGAATAATAGATGATTTTGTGAAATATGCAATCTCTGGTATAAGCTCTAGCATTACAAGACCTAGAATAGAAGCTAATAACTTAGAGATAAAGCCCAACATTATCAAGATGATTCGTGATATGGTGTAATTTGATGGGTTACTTCCCAGCTTATGAGCTTTTTAGAAATTTGTAATACGTTTAAAATAAATGGTGTTTCTGAAAATGCTAATAAACTAAGGCTTCTTCCCTTTTCTTTAAGAGATAGAGAAAAATCTTGGTTAAAATCTTTGTTAGTTGGATCCATTACCACTTGGAATGTTTTGGCTAAAATATTTTTACCAAAAAATTTTCACCCAACTAGATCATCCAAGCTTAGGATCGATATTTTTGACTTCCAACAGTTAGAATCTGAAAATTTCTATGAGTGTTGGGAGAGGTTCAAAGAGATGCTTAGAAAATGTCACCTAGGTATGTAAATGCAAATCTTTCATAGTGGTTTAAGCTTTTCTACAAGGTAATTAGCTGATATATCTGTAGGAGGTTCTATTAATTCTAAGACCCTAGAGGAGGTGTTTAATTTAATTTAAAATCTTGCAACAAATAACTATGCATGGGGTAGTTCAAGGTCAAAAGGTTATGCTCATGGAGTGTACAAGATTGATGCAATGGCAGGTTTGGAGGCTAAGGTGGAGGCACCGATAAAAAAGATGTAGCAAATGGTGATGCCTCATTCCCAAGGACAGGTAATGAATGTTAATTGTGATTTTTGTAGGGAAGGGCATCCAAATCATAAGTGCCAAAGTATAGGGTCATCACAAGAGTCATTAGAACAAGTTGTGTTTGTGGGCAATGGAAGATAAGGTAGCAATCCTTACAGTGCCATTTACAATTCTGATTAGAGGAACCATCCCAATTTCTCATAGAATAATCAAAACCAACCTAGGCAGACTTCTTCTAACTTTGGCGAAAATCAAAGAATTCAACTCCCCTTGCCTTACAATGCACCACCACTTAAGCCATCATTGGAGGATTTGGTTGACCAAATAGTAAGTAGTGCAGACACACAGTTTCAAGGAGTGGATACAACCACGAGGAATTTGGAGGTGTCCATGGGCAATCTGGAAAATCAAATTGGACAATTGGCTAAACTCCTTAAAGCCCGTTAAACGGGATCTCTTCGAGGAACACTAAGACAAATCCATATGATCAAGACCGTGGAAAGAGATAATTTTTACTGATTTTGGTTTTGAGACATCTCTTTTATTTTTGTGTGCTTTTATGTATTTTTATGTATTTTTAATTTTTAAAATTAATTTTCTTCATGATTTCATAGTTTTAATTGTTATTGCTTTCATTAATTAATTAAAAAAATACTCTTCTTGGTCGGGTAGAGCTGACCTAGTACTGGACACGAACTTTTGCCTAGGTGCCAGGACAACACTGCTAAAGAAATGGACACCGAATAGCCTAAGCCCAATGACAGGCCCGGCACTCGGACTTGGTGCCAGGTCACGTCGGCCATAAAGCTTTCAACGGCTAAATTTGGCCATTTTTCAAACGTTCTCTTCATCTCTCTCATTTTTTCTCTCAACCCATCGTTGCGTCTTACTTCAAAACACCCCCGGGTCATTTTTTATCCCTCTACAACAACCTTCCAAACATAAAATTATTGCTTTGTTCTTGAGGTTTTAGAATGAAATCAATAAAATTTTAATTTTCCTTCACAAATCCCATTTTTCAATCCAACCACCCTTTGCACAATTTCTTCAATCTTTTTGCATAGGATTATTGCCCATACATTGGAGATCATTGTGGTTGGATCATATGCAATTTCTACGGTTCAATTTTTCATATCGAGTACTGAATATTTTCATGTGCATTATGGTAAAAAAAATTCTCATTTTTCTTGGTTTGTTGGATTAGATGGAGATTTTACATTCTTTGAAGAGTAGATAACATGGGTATATGCTTGACAATGATATTTTGCTGATGCAATTCATATATTAAATCATTTTTGTAGCTATTGAGCATGTGAAACCCCGGTCAAAACCAACATTAGAGTAAGGGGGTTGGGATGCATATCATACTTTATTTCATAATTAAATATATTTTCATATGATTTCTATGTGCTTTGGATTTGATTTTTATTGTCTTGAAGTCTTGTTGGTGAGTATTGTGTGAGAGGGGCAAAATGGTAATTTTTGCCCGAGGTGAAAATAGGGAGATAGATTGTGGATTGAATAGAAAATAATTTTTCTAGTGGAAATAGCAACAAGAGTTGTTGTGGTTTAGTGGTTAGAACCTTGGAATTAATTCTTGAGCTCTTGGGTTCAAATTCCATCATAGAAGCTTTAGCTAGATTAAATTTTATTTTTGCTTGGGGGGAATTGGTTTCGGCCCTAAGGGCCTAGAGCAAGGAGTGATGATGTCCTAGGAGAGACATTATAAGAGTAATCTCATTCCACTCATTTACTCTACTCGAAATTCTTAAAGGAAAATTCATTTTTCCTTGATCTTTGATTTTCCTCAATTCTCAACTCCTTAGTTTGATCAAGATGTTCTAGCCTTTTTCTTTCCAGAAAATTCAGTAAAGTGCTGAGGTCTTTTAGGACCAAAGTGTCTTGGTAAAAGACTTCTTATAGTCTGAAAATATGGAAGAGTTGTGGGAAATTCCAAGAGGAAAAATCCCTCTAGTGAGCTTGCTGAAATTTCTTTCTAGACTAGTTCATCTTCCTTCATGGAATGAGCTGAAATTTTCCAGCTTGTTGTACCTTCAAAATGTCGAGCTTCTTAGCTAACATTCCCTCCAAAATGCTGCCAGAAAAATGGCCTTAAGTTCAGCTTGAAACATGAATTATTTCTGCCATTTTCGGACTGCTCAAGGGCTGTACAAAACCAGTGAAAATTCTGGGCAAAATCGCAGCTTTGGAGGTTCAAAACCAAGCTGTTTTCTTCCATATTTTGTGCAGCACCTTAGCCATGTTTTTTCTCCGTGAAGAAGGCTGGAAACTAGCCTTGAATACCCCTAAAACCCCCCTTCAAACTCTCTGCAACTCAGCTGGAAGTAGCAGTAGAAATTCTGCCCAGAAAATTACTGTGCAGCGAAAAAAAAAAACTATGCAGGAGAATTCCCAGCTTTGTTTCCTATTTTCCTTCCAGCCGAAACACCAACCTACTTCTGTAAAAACCTTCATTAAACCTCCATTAACAGAGCTCCATTGTTTTCCTCAAGCTTCTGGACGAAAGGTAGCAATGGCTATCTGAAAATCTCTCCAACAAATCCCTGCAATTTAGCTTGATTGGTTTCCAAAATTTCAGCCAACTTGTTTAGCAACTTTCCATAAAATCTTACCCCCATTGACTAGACATCTTCTTCACCATTGTGCACCTTAATTTCGGCCATCATAAGATACCTTGAACCAGTTTTAATTCCTTAGAACAGCTGCTCAACCAATCGGCCATAGTAGACCTTCAAAGCTGTCCAAACAATCAAGATATTCTTAGAATATTTAGTTTCCAAAATCACTTCCTAAAAATATTCTACCAAGATTGTAACAACAAACATTTCCTTTTCCCTATCAAATTAGAGAAAACATCCTCCTAAACCCTATAGAATTTCAGCAGCCCTAATTCTGCAGAATTTCGGCAGCTACAACATCCATTCTCTCGATTTTTCTTCAGCCACCAATAACACACACTACACCAAGAACACCTACTATTTGCTTTCACCTAATACACCTTCAAACCACTTCAAACCCTCACGAAAATCTCCATATTTAGTCTACTCACTGTTGTGAATCCATCAACACCATTCTTAACATCAATCTCCACGAATCATCTTACTACTTCGGATCAAAATCAGAAATTTTTGTGAAGGACAAGAACACAATCAAGGTAAACTTATTCTAGCAACTTCATCTTCTCTAACCTGATCTCTAATGAGAACCTATGCGAATAAACATACTAATGATTTCTTCTTCTTCTTCTTCTTCCTCTCTCTCTCTCTCTCTCTCTCTCTCTCTCTCCCATGGCCGAAATCACTCTTCTTTGGTCGGATGACTTCTCCTTCCATAATCTTGTTCTCGCCATCTCTCTTGGACAAAGTTAGCCATCTAGGAGTTGGGATCTACTCTAAACTCCTTCAAAGCATTCATCAACCAAGTAAGTACCTTCAATCTTTCTTTTAAACTCTAGAATCTTGTCTCTAGGATGATGTTGTTAAAAGATGAATAGCGATGGGATTGAGTATGTGTTGTTGATGATTGAAGCATGAGTACATGTATGATTGTGAAGGAGATGGGATTTATGCATGGAAGGATTATATTGGTTGGTTGTACGTGGAATTGAGTTTGATGCATGTCATAGGTAGTATGTGTGATGAAGTATGCTAGAGATTATGTCACCTTTGGTGAATAGGAGTTATATGCATGACTAGAATATTGAAGCCATGATCATGTTTATGCTAGTAAAGGTTAAATAATGTCTTAATAAATTTAGATCTATGCCTATATGCAAGATTTGGATGATTTAATGAATTGAAGGATTGTGTATGTTCTTGATTGAGGATGGCTATAGAAATTTGATTATGATCTAGTTGTTCCTAAAACTAATTTTCACTTTATGCATAAAATACTCAATAAAATAATATTGCTAGTATTTTCGAAAAACCCTAGGAATGGTAGATTTGGAATTATTTTATATATAAAGGATATTTTAGCCAAATAAATAATAATTTTGCTAGAAAATAAAATAAATAAATATTATTTAAAATAAAGAGATCAATTAAAGCTTTATGAGAATGATTCATAATTAGTAAAATATTTACTAAATCAAAACCCTTAAGGATTTACTTATTATTTTCCAAGAAAGGCTTATTAAATTTAATCTCAACTAGTTTTAGCTATCAATTATTTTCTAACAACTAAACTATCATTAAATCACTATTTTACCTAGTACCATTTATAACTCTTGATCAAATAAACTCTAAATTTTTCCTAATAAGGTTTAAACTTTCAACTTATTAGAATTTATTTCTCAAACCATTAATTATTTTAAATAACAAATTAAACCTAGCTTATAAACCTATTTAGTTATTATTTTATCTTAAAGCTTGGGACACTAGGATCATGGTAGTAGTGAATTAAATTGATTTAAAATTGAGGAAGTGGTTTGTGACTTGAAATTGATTAAGATTTGTATTTACCCATGTAGGGTTAGGTCAACTGTTCGAGACCTTGTTGTTGTGAGCAAAAATCAGGTAAGCTCCTGCATAAAACCTGTTTGATGCAAAAATGATTTTTATGACAAGCCAAATGCAGAGTGCATGGTTACTCATTTCTGTAAAGGCAATTGAGGATTATTTTCATTCTTATTTCGGACAAATAAATTATTTATAAATCAAGGGGCGGTTATACTCAAAACCTAAAATTCTTTCTAAAACTAGTTTTGCCCCAAACTTTGGAAAACCTTAATTGGCATTTTCAAGTGGAACTATGTTTTGTTCATTTTTCCCAAGTGGGATACGTTACGTTGAGTACTCAATAAGGGTAGGCTAGTAGTACTAGTTTTGAGGAGCAAGAGTGAGTCTTCTGGCAAGAGGCCACCTCCAAAAGATAAGCTCAACTTAGAGAAACGTCAGTACTACTTAGTCATGCCGGTCCGAGCTAGCAGTGTTCTTTTCAGTCAAGTGACTGTGTTTTGCTGCAATGGACACCCGGTTGTTGTTTGGGTATAGAGAAGGAGGAGTATCTTGCCTAGTAGGCCGATCACCTACTTTTGTCAGTCTACACAAAGTGTCGGCATTCTGACCGGTTATGGGGCTCAACGTGTGGTAACCCATATCCCTTTCTTTCGAGTGGTTGATTTCATTACTTATGTACGGCTAGATAAGCCAAAATGTCACTCTTGCTTTTGACTAATGCTTGATGCTTGCCAATGTTTCTCTTATAAAAGTTTCACATTTTGCATTCACGAACTGTTTTCACTAAACACCTAAAGCACACACGGACTTACTGAGATTTTTGTCTCATCACCTTTTTATCATGATTTCAGGTTGATCCTACTGTGGGGTCGAGTAGCTAGTAATACTGCCTTGGAAGAGAATATGTCTTTTGATTTTATGTATTGCTTTGGGGAGACAAGAGTGAATAATTTTATTTATGGTTTTTTTTTTTTGTGGAGTTTCATGGATTTACTCTTGGAGTATTTTGGGTTGTAATAAAATTTTAAGTTAAAGTATTATTTTATTTCAGCCATTGTATTTGTGTGACCTAGTTATAAAGACCCCTTGTCCTTTGGATGGGGCGACATCCCCGGCCCTGGCGGGCCTAGGCTTCGGGGTGTTACAAAGCATGTCCCTCATGTGTGTAATTTTGAGCCTACAAAGGCAAGTTCTTCATACATTGAGATATAATTGTTGTGCTAAATTCTTTATATGTTTGAATTGATATTGTAATCGTGAGCTTTACATTATAACATAAATGGAATTACTACTTTGATTATTAGCATTGATATTGTGTTTAGGCTTGGACAGTGGCTATCTTTTTGCTGGTATTGTTGGGAGAGTTTATGTTGCATTGGTAGGGTATTTTATGGTATACTGAGGTGGTGGATGACTTGAGTATATTACTATGAGGAAGTTGAGAGTTGTGTTGATTGTGTATTAAGGAGTGATCTTGAGTGAGTTTTATCCTCCTTCCTTTATCCTATCTTTATCTATCATCACATATTCATCATGTCTAGGAGATCCAAGAGAATGACACCTGGGGACAAGAGAGCTAGAGCTTTATCTTCTTCTACACTATCTTTTAAGCCTCTACCTACCCATCCTACCAATTCTTTGGTCCGACATGTCAAATATGGTAACAAACTCACCAGCATAACAAAATCATAGTAAAAAGGATGTACAAGCCTTCCTATAATAATTCATTGTAGCTTTCCACTATATTTAGGAGACTGGGTTGGGAGCCCATTATCAAACTTAGGGGAGCTTATTATCCTGTAAGGGTGAAAGAGTTTTATGCAAACATGCAAGACAAGAAGAAGTCCGATCTCCAGGTCATTTCTAATATTGTCATTAGGATGCCTATTGAGTTTGATGGTGGACCATAATATCAAAAGATTATTTTTGATCTTGCTTTGGATGTGAATACTATTAGGAATAGTCTGCAGATGTGGAAGAATGGACAAATAGGGCAGTATCACTATTACTCCAATAATTATCTTGAAGCTCAGCTCCGCACCCTAGTATACATTTTCTCTTTCGATGTTCATCCTAAGGCTAGTAGCTTCATTAAGTCTAGGTTCCTTGATATTTACATTATTGGTAAGATGATAAGGAGTATGCCTATCCCCCTTACTCCAATTATTATTCGGTCCATAAGAGAGGTTGTTTACTCTTGCATCTTAGCCAAAGCCCTAAAATTTCCCTTAGTCATTATGCCTTTCTTACAAGATTATTTTGGAGTAAGTTTAGATGGAGAGATCAGTGAGCCAGCCACAGACCGGGGCTTAGTGACCAAGCATACTTTGGTTCAGTGTAGCTATAGATATGATGAGAGACAGGAGGTGGAAGAAACCTTATGAGGTATAGTATCTGAGGATGGAACTTCCCCTTGATGAGGATGAGCTAGAGGAGTAACCTACTTGACCTCGTACCCGTGCTAGTAGTTCTCGTTCTTGTGCTAATTTTGAAGCATGAGTGGAGGCTCGACTAGAACAACTAAGCCTTGGACTCAAGACCTAAACGACCATCCTTCTTAAGCTGCGAGACTCCATTGTTAACCTCCATAAACCATCCGGATGTCCAAGAGCAAAATTTGGCGACTTTGATACAGTAGTCTATTGGTGCCTCCAATAGTAGGGCCATCGGATATCCTATTGATGATGATGATGATGATGGTGATGATAATGAGTCTGAGGACTCCTAATTTACTCCTTACTCACTTTTCTTTTATCTTTTGTTATTTATCTTTTTTTCCCTTTAAATTTTAATAACCTTTCTTAGTTTTTAGTTTTTGATTTACTGTGTTTTTCTAGACTATATTTTGTGTTTTTGTTTCTTTTGAGTTAAGTACCATTCTCTAATGACTCCTTATAGTGGATTTACATGTGTTGGAACTAATTCACAATGGAAGTATCTTCATTTCTCTATTCTTTCGATTTATTTATTTTGGTCCATTGGTGTTGCTTTCTTTGTTATATTGTTGCTTTCTTTGTTATATTTTTCATGCTACAATTTTTGTGAACTTTTTTTTTTTTTTTTTTTGTGATTTGATTGGTTTAGCAAGGTCGTGAATATATTTTGTACTTGGGATATGAGTTTTGTTATTCATTTGGTGGATTTTATTAATAAGATGGTTTATTGGTTCATATATGTTAATACTTGAGAATTTGGGTTAATCTTGTTTATGCATTACTATTTGAGTGTTATTTGACTCATCTAGTTTGAATATGGAGAATGTGATAAATGCGGGAAAAGTTGTTGGCTAACTCTTTTATTATGGATTTAGACTTTACTTAACTTTGAGTTGTGATAAGGAATGAGGAGGAAAAAAATTTTGGAGTGGAAAGATTGTAGAAAAAATTGATTGTGAGTTAAAGATTGAGAAAAATGAGTTGTTAAAAACTTGTTTCCTCTTTAAAGGTGAGAAAGCATACTTTATTATTATTATTATTATTATTATTATTATTATTATTATTATTATTATTATTATTATTATTATTATTATTATAGGGGCCAATATGGATAGTGAAGAGAAATCCACCTTCTTCAGGCTATTAATTCTCGAAAGTAAAAGAAAGAAAAAATGTTGAAAAAAGATTATGAGTGGTGACTTAAAGGGGGCCAATACTGTGTGTGAAGATAAATCTATTCACTTGAGGCTATCAGTTCCCTATGTCATTGAAAAAATTGAGAGAAAAAAATGGAGCGTTTCCCTTCAATCCCTACTTAAGTTGTGAAATTTTTAGATTTATAACGCTTGAGTTGGTAGGTAACTTAACTTATACGATTCATATTATATACATTTTTACTTGAAGGGTGAAATAATTTTCTTAGACTAAGGTATAAACTTGCTTAATTTGACTTCAAGAGTTTCCTTATGTCTTATCAAAGGTTTCAATTTGCAATTGTTTTCAAAGGGTTGGATGAATGGCAAGGTTCTATCTAAAGTTTGAAGGGAGGTTATAAGTCTTGTTATGTTTTAATTTTTGAAAGAATAAAAGCTTGTGTTTTATTGATTATTTTCTTCTTGACTTAAGTGTTTTGCTTGAGGACAAGAAAAGGTTCAAGTGTGGGGGAATGTAATAGGGGCTATATTTATCACTATTTTCCTAGTTATTTGAGGATAATATGTGATACTTTTGATGTAATAACTAAGAAAATTCATTCCTATTCGATATTTTGCCTGTAAAAAGTGTTTTGGATGAATTAGTGCAGGATTTAAGAGATTTTGAGCAAAAAGTGAAAAATTCCAGCCTTGACCTGGAGCCAAGTCAAGCTAATACACCAAGCACCAGGTTTGCTCTATAAAATAGAGCAAAAATAGAGCAAACATTGAGGAGCAATCCAGAATGCACCTTATGCTAGGTCAGATCTGCTCAGAGGCGGTTTTGCGCGAATTTAGTATCTTTTGAAGGATTTTTGTATTTTTTTTTAATTCTACTTGGAAAAGACTTCTCAAGCCATGAATTTTGGTGCTAAGGAAGCTTATAAATACAAGAAAAACATAAGAGAAAAAGGGTGAATCCAAGGATTAAAGCTTCTAATCACTCACAAAAAGAAGAGATTCATCATTCAAAGAGCATTATTCAAGAAGGTTTTCAAAGAAAAGAAGAATGGCTTCTCTATGAGTTCTTTCTTTTACCTTTATTTTCTTTTTCTAGAATAATGATGTAATTAATGTTTCTATTATAATTTGACATTGTTTTTGAGATTCATGATTTCTTGAATTAATTTAGTCTTTTGATGAATTAATTCTTTATCTTAGGATTTGATTGCTTGTTTTTCTTGATTGTTATCATTAACTTGCTTGAAAAAAGGGCTGATAATGACTTCAATTAGTGAATTTCATATTTGTTATCTCTTAACTTGCTTGAAAAAATGATTAATTGTTAAGAACTTGGGTAATCAAAGGTTAGTTAATGGTTGCTAAAATATAGATTCATTGACTAATTTTATGTTTTAAATCACCTAGAATATAGGAGTTTATATGAGGATTAATTTTAATGCATCTTTTGGGTAAATTGGTTAAGACAGAATATGTTTACTAATTTAACTAGAAGATAGTGATTTTATGGATTGCAAGTGAAGTAGGTCTATTTGAAATCCTTCATGAGACTAAGATAATAATTGATTGTGATATTTGCTAAGTGATTCATTGTCATGTTTTCAAAAGTATTTGTTTAAATTGCATATTTTACATCCTTGAGTTGTATATATATATTTTTTTTATTTTTTTATTGTCTTATCACTTTATTGGATCAGTTAAACAATTGGGATCGATACTCGTTAATTCCCTATACTATGCTTAGGATGAGTATAGTTGCTCATATGTGTAATTTAGGATTAATATTTTAATTAAAACTTTGCTAAGGGATGTATTTAAATTTAATATTTTTTATACACCCAAAATTTACGCATCAAGAGGGATTGTACAAGATGTTATATTGTGATTTGAGAAGTGGTGATTGGTTGTTAGAAAGAAGAAGGGTTGATGAAATTTCATATGTTATTTGAAGTATATATATACTTATGTGACTAGATTAAGTTGTACTCACTCACTTGATTTTGTTATACAATTAAGTGAAGCATGATATTTTGTGTTATATTTGTTTAGGTAAAATTGCTATGATGATTGTTGATTAAGAATGAAGTAAGATAAGAATAACACACACACACACACACACACACACACACACACACACACACACACACACATGTATATATATGTTAGCACGATAGGGGTGGAAGACTAGTATATTAAGGAATGAGTTATATAATTCTGATTAGTCATAGAGAAAATTGATGAATTTATGTATTAGATCTTGTTGGAGGACAAGGTGTGCAATTTCTAACCTAGAGACAGGATTTAAGCTAGGACTTACAGTAAGTCCCTCACATATGAAAACTATTTCATTATCTAGTATGAATTTCATAAAGTCACTTATGCGCACATGAAATGTGTTATTTTTGAAATAAATCTTTTAAACAAAATTGCTAGCAAATGGAAAATGGGAGCTTATTGTTTATGGATAAGCTTGATATCAGATGTTAAAGCATGCTTCATTATTAGTCATGATTATCATTTGCATTTGATGATAGGAATATACAATCTTATGGTATTTTGTGGATGATATATAGAATTGAAATTATCTTGCATAAAATGAATTGCATAAACCATATGATGATTTTCAATGTAAAACCCTGTAACAAGTAAAATATTGATAAAAGAAATATGGATACATAGAAGTGTGTTAAATTTCAAAAATTTTCATGATAAATATTCAATTTGGAAAAAGGGTCTGATGTTGGGAATATTGAAATGCGTTGAGACATTGCATTGATCAATTATTGAGTACTTGGTAGGGGCTTTGACTAATGTACTAGCCTATGTTAAAAGTAGATAGCCCGAAGTAACCTAGCTAGTTTTGTGGTTTATCTTACTCTAAATAGGGTAATAGGACATTGGAATTTGTTGTCCTTAGCTAGCAATATGTTTTCAGTGATGAAAAAGTCGGACAAGCGTTGGACACTCGGGCTGTAGGGCCAACCATGACAATAGTTAGAATGTGACTAATTATGGTAAACACACCAGTTTAATCATGCATTTTATCATTTTCATAGGATTGAGATCTTATGGTGTTGATGTTTTTGGTTGGATCAATGTTCCTTCCGTGTGGGAATATGGTATGATTTCTACTAAACGCTCAATGTTATTTTACAAATGGCACCATAATGTTATGAACTACCACAATGGTACAGCTTTTCCCAAAAAGCATGAGACTCTTGTTTTCAATAAACATGTTAGCATTTATACACTTATACTTACTTCCAATGCTTTAAGCATGCATCATGAAACATGTTTTGTTGAAACTTTTATATAGCACACACATAAGGACTTATTGAAATTATATTTCACACGATTTTATTAATATTTCAAGAAGACTTTTATAAGTCTTTGACTTATATAGGCTCAAGACCCGAGAAAGGATTGTTGATTTGTTTTGGGAATATTTTATATTTTGGTATTCGAGTTTTATGAGGTATGTTTGAGAAAGTATGTAAGGACTAATATTGACTTATGTTCTAAGTTTATTATCAACTTTCCTTTGGAAGTTATTAAAGATTTCTAATTTATTTACTTAATTATTTCGTTATAAAGACCTCTTGTCACTTAGACGGGATAACATCTACAACCATTTGGGCCCTACGGTTCAGAAGTGTTACAATTGATATGAGAGCATAGGTTTGGACTTTTTTTTTTTTTTTAGACTAATGGGTTAGATATGTCCTAGAAGTTAGTTTAGTTAAGTAATCTAGAAATTTTAGATTTGGGTAGACTCGATATTTAGAATTTAGAGAATGATTAAGTAAGAGCTAAGTTGAGGATTTGGCCTAGATAGTAAGAGAAATGATAGTGATATTTGGGTACTTGGAGATGTTTGTGTTTTATATGTTTAATGTGAATCTTTGATATTTATTATGCTTGTTCAGTTTTATCTTTTTCTAATATGTGGTATTTGAAACATTTTATGGATACTTGCTTATGTACCATGAGTATAGTATTTTTCTTAAGAATATAGTCTTACAGATGTTAAATTTATTATACGGGATGAAGATGCCTCCCAAAACTTGCGCTGCTTAACGCAATAACGGAGGAGCCTCAATTGTAAACTAGCCAACTGAAGAGCATATCAACCATCTCGAAAGGTAATGAAGGTAGAAGGTACGGAGGAAGTTGCCATTGCTCAAACATTTGGAAAGATAACAGAGATATTACACAATTTAATGGATAAAAAGGAACCAAGGGATGAGGATGATGCATTGGAGAGATTTCTGAAATTTTAGCCTCTTCTGTTCTTAGGGGAAGCTGAATAGGATCAAAAGAACGAATGATAGCTTGAAAGTATAGAAGACATCTTTCGAACTTTGAAGTATTCGGAAGAAAGAATGGTGAAATTTGTAGCTTTTCATCTTTGAGGGCTAGCAAAAGACTAGGAGACTAGAATTCAAGAAGGATAGGAACAAGATGAAAAGGAATGAAGCTGGAATACTTTTGGAATGATGTTCCAAGTAGATTATATACCACAATGGGTAGTTGAGAAATGGAAAGATGAATTTCAAACCCTGAAGTATGAGAATATAACTATGGCACAATATGCAGCACAAAACAACAAGCTGTCCATATATTGTCGATGTTTGATCAATACTAAACAAAGTCATGATTGTAGTTCATAAAGGGCTTAAGGGTAGAACTAAGAAGAGCTTTGGCTCTTTTTCCACCAATGAATTATTCCTCTTTTATGATGCTACAACTAGGATGGAAAATGAAGAAAAGAATAAATTTGTTAGTAGAGTTGCATCACCTGCTATAAAGTTTCCTGTTAAAAGACCATTGAGGTAGCAATGGAATAATAAAGGAAACAAGCCTAAACCATTTCAAGTGGGAATAATTTAAGGGAAATGGTTTGCAAATCAAGTGGTAAAAGAGGGCATTTGGAAAAAGATTGCTAGAACAAGAAGGCTTATCAAAGATTCTACAATTGCAGAGATTTAAACCATTAGAGAAATTGCTACCTGAAGCTACAACAAACTATGGCCCCAATAATGATAGGAGTGGTCTAACTAACAAAGAAAACTACCTAAAGTGTCCGGTGAAAGCAAAGGTGTTTGCAATGGACAAAATTACCCTAGATACAAATTCTATGGTTGTAGAAGCTATGCTCACTATCTAAGACTGTAGGGTAAATATATTAATTGATCCTGGTTCTACTCATTCTTATGTGACTGAAGTTTTTGCATGCCATATGGGGTGGAATGGGTTAGAATTACCTTATAGTTTGCTAGTGAGTACACTTTTGGGAAAATCTGTTAAAATTGGAATGTATATACTTGAGTATGCAATTAAAGTAGGAAGAGAAAATTTATTAGGAAATTTGGTTATCATGCCTTTCAAGGACTATGATATTATATTAGGCATAGATTGTCTGTCTAAATACCAAGCACAGATTGATTGTAGTAATAAAGCGGTTCAATTTGCTAGACCTAAAAAAGATATTTTGGAATTTAAGGATAATCAGGTGAAGGAGCAGAAATATTTGATATTTGGAGCAAAAGGCTTGTAAATTTCTCAAGAAGGGTTGACAAGGATATTTAGCCTATTTAATCAATAAGCCTGAGGATCAAGTCTCTATTGAGAATACTGCGGTGGCAAAGGAGCATCCATATGTTTTTCTAGATTGATTAACCACTTTACCCCCTCCTCGAGATGTGGAGTTTATTCGATTTGGTGCTAGAAACTAAATCGATTTCCAAAAATCCATATCGAAAGGCACCGCTAGAACTTAAGGAGTTAAAGTAGCAATTAGAAGAGTTGTTAAAATAAGGGTACATTAGACCTAGCACTTCATCTTAGGGAGCCCAAGTATTGTTTGTCAAAAAGAATGATAGAACCCTATGTATGTGTATTGATTATCAAGGGTTGAATAATATGACTATTAGGAACAAGTAGCCCTTTCCATTCATAGATGAATTGTTTGATCAACTCTAAGGATCATGTTACTTTTTGAAGTTAGATCTACGACAAGGGTATTATTAGGCGTGCATACGAGAGGATGATATACTAAAGATTGTGTTTAATACCCGCTATGGGCATTACGAGTTCATGGTAATGCTATTTGGATTATCTAATGCCCTACCCACTTTCATGGATTTGATACATCATATTTTCTAACATTATTTGGATAAATTTGTGGTAATTTTCATTGATGATATTTTGATATATTACAAGAGTATGGAAGAACATGTTGAACATTTAATATTAGTGTTGGATAAGTTGAGCGAACATCATCTCTAGGCCAAGTTTAGCAAATGTGAATTCTGGTAGGATTTAGTTGTATTCCTTGTACATATAGTAATAAAAGAAAGAATTAAGGTGGATGCCGGCAAAAGCAGAGACAATTACCAATTGGAAACAACTGGAGAATGTCGGGGAAATCAGAAGTTTCTTGGGGTTAGTTGGGTACTATAGACGATTTATTACTGGGTTTTCAACCATGTCATCACCATTGACCCAAATTCTACAAAAAGACGTGGCATTTCAGTAGGATGAAAAATGTGAAATAAGTTTTCAAGTTCTAAAAAGAAGATATTGGGTTTGCCTGAAGAAGAGAAATCTTATATGTTATACACAGATGCTGCAAAATAATATCTAGGGGCTGTATTAATACAGGATAGAAAGGTGATTGCCCATGCTTCATACAAACTTAGGCTGCATGAGATTAATTACCCCATACATGATTTAGAATTGGCAGCCATTATTTTCGCTTAGATAAAGTAGAAACATTATCCATATGGGACACATTATGAAGTGTTTACAGACTATAAAAGTCTGAAGCATATATTTACTCAGAGAAATTTGAATTCAAGGCAGAGGAGATGGATGGAATTTTTAGAAGAATATAAGGGCCCAATCAATTACAATCCTGAAAAAGCTAATGTGGCAGTAGATGCATTGAGTAGGAAAGTGACATTAGCCTATCTAAGAGTACAAGAAGTGCAAGAAGTTTTATATTTGGAGGCTAAAGTGAAAAAGAAAACATTTGTTTGAAAAAAATTGATGGTTCTTCCTAATTTGAAACAAGAGATTAGGGATGCTCAATTGAACAACCAAGCATTCAAAGATTTTAAGGAAAATGAGATAAAAAATGTGAAGTTAAGATTTTTACACCGATGTGTTGGAAAGTATCCCTCAAAGACTATGTATTCTATGTAAATATATCGTAATAAAATATTTATTCATTCAATTTAGTTTGTTTCTTATATTATTACATATTTAAGGTGTAGGTATGACAAGTAATGGTCCATATATTGGGTCATTTTTCACAGTGAGGTATAGACCATGGGTACTTGTCATACAAGTCAAAATTAAGTTCTTAGTCATTTGATGGAATTAGGCATTTCATCAAGGTAAGACTATTATGCCATGAGTTCTAATAAGGAATGTTTTACCTTGAATCAATGAGTAGTTCACTCACATTACTGACATAAGCGTATTTCAAACATATGGAACTGGACCTGTAGTAGTGGTCTCTTATAAAGTACTATACTTATAGAGATCGGACTATTACTACTATAGTAAGGACGGATACCTTCATACTTGAGTATGAGTTGGTGGTTTGGCGAAGCTAGGGTTTTTATACTTTAATATATGTTGGGTGAGATTTCTTTTGTGAGATTAATCTTGTATGTTGGGTGTATTACTCTAGTTAGTTAAGACGGACTCATGCAACAGAGTTTCTATGCTTCAATTAGTGAGGTTAAATCACCCCCTTATGATTGTCCAGGACAATCTAATAATCCAAGGCCTTGGGAAGGTGACTCTAAAATGTGTGCTTTTGGGTAGCTTCCAATGATAAGCAAGTACATTCAAGTGAATCATAGATTATCGAACTAGAGATCTAAGAATAGTAGATATCTTTGAGATGGGTGTTAGTACATTTATCCTATCTCATTGATGGGTGTTACATAGAGGGGTATTTCCATCATTTCACATGTAGGTCGGAGACATTGCTCTAACAATATTATTCTTGGAGTTAATATTTGTATATGGTGATAAATGAGAATATTTAAAATGGTAAAATGCAGCTATTTAATAGTAAGGGCATTTTAGTCATTTTAGTAGCCATGAATAACATGTCTCTTGGTCCCCGGAGTAGCTCAAGTTACCTTGATATTGTTTAGACATAATCTGGGCTTGGTGGATAATTATTTGGAAGAGAAAGAAAATTTATTTTAAGAGTCTAATTAGAATTAATTAATTAGTCTTGAATTTTTTATAAGGCCGAGAAAAGATAATTAATTAAAAGAATTGGATTAGAATAAATTAATTAATTGGGCTGATATATGTTGACATCTATTAAGAGTCCAATTAGAATTAATTAATTAGTCTTGGGTATTTAATGAAGCCCAGAAAAGATAATTAATTAATTAAGAGAATTTGACGAATCATGGATTGGTTTTGGAGCACAGCACTAAGCCCATAAGGGCTTAGTGTTTTCGACCATTAGGGCATAACGAAGTCCTAAGGTTGGCTGAAAATAGGTGTAAAAAAGAGGGAGAAAAATAACGTTAGTGGTTATCTGTTCTCCTCTCTCAAGATTGTCGTCTCTCTCTTTCTCTGCTATGGACGTTTTTTTTATTTTCCTCATCTCTAGAAGGAGAGTATCTTAATTATCCAAAGAAGGAGCTTTCACCAAGCTAACCATAAGAGTAAGGTAGAGTCATACTTTGGAAAAGGAAGAGAGGAAGCTTAAAGACGCTTGATGCGTAGGAGTAGAAGATTAATGGGAATATCAGTCGAATCGCAGGTGCCTCCTTCTTCCCTTTCAGTGTAAGTTCCGTTGCAATTCGACCCCTAATTTGTTAATCCTCAACCAACAAAGAAAAGTAAGTACTCTCTTGTAGATATGGCTCGAAAAACTGAAAATTTTCCGTTGCACTTTCTTTTATGTTTTCCGTTCTGGTCCTTCACGATGATCATGGAATATTGTATTTTCATAGACAATGGTGTGTACCTAATATTGAGGAATTAAAGAAGAAAATTTTGGATGAAGCTTATGAAAGTTGATATACTCTGCATCCTAGCAAAGCAAAGATGTATCAAGACCTGAAGAAAATATTTTGGTGGCCTAGAATGAAAAGAGATATTACTTGATATGTGTATATATGTCTTACGTGTTAAAAGGTGAAAACAAAACATCAAAAGGCGGCAAGTTTGCTCTAGCTTTTATCGGTACCTCTATGGAAGTGGGAATCTATCACCATGGACATTGTCACTGGTCTACATATGAGTAAGAATTAGAAGAATGCGATTTGGGTGATTGTGGTTCGATTGACCAAAATAGCCCACTTTATTCCAGTAAATGTGAAGTATTCTATGGAAAAGTTAACCCAAGTTTATACCCAAGAGATTGTGAGATTGCACGGTGTACCCACAAGTATTGTTTTAGATTGGGATCTTGATTTACTTCTAGATTTTGTGGAAATTTCAAGAATCTTTGGGGATGACATTGGATTTCAGTACAGTTGCACATCCACAAATGGAAAGACAACCAGAAAGGGAGATACAACTTTTGAAAGATATGTTAAGAGCACGTGTATTAGACTTTGGAGACTATTGGGTTAAAAGTCTTCCATTTGCAGAATTGGCTTATAAAAATAGTTACCACCCATTCATAAGTATGGCACCGTTTGAGGCATTATGTGGGTAAAAATGTCAAGTACCATTATATTAGAGTTGGGAAGAAGGAAGTGACACAATCAATTGTGTGGGAGCAATATACAGGTGGATCGTGGCCAAACAGCATATAGAAACAATGAAATTGCAGAAAAGAAAACAACAGAAGCCTTTGAAAAACATTATACCTCTGGATTTCTTGTTCCCAGTTTAGGCTTGGTTTGTTTTGACTGAACCGACGTAGTTTGCTCTACCACTGGCATTTGAACAGCAGACTCTTTTGATTGTCTGGCAAGCCGGCAACTTCTCCTAGGCATTAACACTAGTCTAGTGGACTTTCAAATATTTCCACTGCCTAATACCACTGGTGAAGGCTATAAGATTAAGAATGGTCACTCCTCTTAGCCGTCTACTAACAATCAGTATCAAGAAGCGATAGGGGCTAAATTTGTCATACTCTACCTACTTATTTGAGGCTCTTTTGTAAGACATTTTATGCAATAACTAGTCATATTCTTTCATATTTGAGATTTTACCGTTGGAAAGGTATTTTGTTCATTATATCAGATTTTTGGGTAAAACGAAGCAAAACCGTTGCGAAACAGAGCAGAGGCGGCATCGGCTGTAAAGTTGGAACCGGCGCCGGTTGAATTCTGGAACTTATGCGCAAAATTTGGGGGAAAATCGGTGAACAAGTGGAGAAGCAGAACACAGGCGGCGCCGGCTGTGTGCTGTCCTTGAGGTGGTGCTGCTATTTTTCTATGCATTTTTTGAAACCTTAGGAGTTTTAGTATCTTCCAACTTCTACTCGGCTAAGAACTTTGTACCTACGAAGCTTAGGTACTTCCTAAGCCTATAAATAGATGAAAAACACAGGGGAAATGGGGAGGAATTCATTATTCATCATAGAAAATCACTCAATCCAAGGAGGAATTCTTCAATACAAGGAGGGTTGTACAAGAAGGTCTTCAAATGAAGAAGAATGAGGCTTGTCTATGAGTGTTTTCTTTTACTTTATTTTCTTTTCTTGACAATGATGTTTTAATTATTTTATTGTAATTTGACATTGGTTTAGACGTTCATGGTATTTAGAGTTATTTGATCTTTTGAGTAACTGGTTGTTATTCTTGGTATTTAATTACTTGGGTTGATTGTGAGATTAATTTATTGGGCCGTTAACTTGCTTGAAAATAGGGTTGATGGTTTAAATTGATTGATTTCACATTTGTTGCCTTTTAACTTGCCTGAAAATAGGGTTAATTGCAAGAACAGAGTAATTAAAGATTAATTGATGTCTACCAGAATATGGATTCAATTGGTTAATTTCATAGGTTATGTTTGCCTGAGAATGGGACGTAATCAAAGAATTGTGTTTAATGCATCTTTTGGGTAAGACTGGTTGAGACAGAGTATGTGATACTAAGTTACCTAGAAGATAGGGATTCATGGATTGAGAAAGAAGTGAGTCTATTTTAATTCTTCATGATGCCAAGAGAATAATTAGTTATGATAGAGGTTGGGTACTTTAAAATCATGGTTGTCTAATCAATTGTTTGAATTATATAAATCTACATCCTTGACATGTATATATTTTTTATTTTATTTTATTTTATTTCATTTTATTTCGGTTTTGTTTTATCAAGTAAGTTAAACAATGAAAGAAAATTAATTAATGTCTACTTGTTCCTTGAGGATCGACACTCGTTTGAATCCTATGCTCAATTAATGATGAGTACGCTTACTCATATGTGTGATTTGGGTTTAACGTTTTAATTTAAACTTGATTAGGAATGTGCTTAGTTTTTGTATGATTTTTATACCCCAGTCCAGACACATCAAGTTTTTGGCGCCGCTGCCGGGGAACAATAGCATGAAAGCTTGGATTTTGTTGATTTAACCATGTAAATATATAAATATGTAAATATGTATACCTGTTCTTTCCACAAAAACGGTGTTATCTTTGTATTTCGTGTATTCTTGTATAACCTTGTAACCTAACTTAACCAACTAATTTGGATTGTGTTTAAATTACTAACTTTGTAACCTTGTAGTTTTGTTATTTTTTGTTTAACCATTAATTATATATCTAACTTGCTTCTTGTTTTCTTAGGTGTTACCCTTGGTACATGACCCAAAAATCCAACGGTGAGATAGTCGAATTTTACCCTGAAATCGAGAGGACGTTATCAAAAATTCACCGGACAATTCAAAGGAATCTAATTGTCGAGATGGATGGTGCTCAACAGAACAATGCTGGGAATGACAGGAGGGTCATGTCACCTACCAGTTGAAATTGAATACAAGGTTTATTGGGTGATAAAACTGGTCAATCTTGATCTTGAGCCAGCTGGGAAGTCCAGATTACTTCAACTCACAGCCTTGGAGGAATTGCGAAAAGATGCTTATGATACGTCATTCCGGTATAAAGAGATAGTGAAATCCTGGCACAACAAGCATATTACTCGACAACACGACTTTACGATAGGTGATCAAGTATTGTTATTCAATTCTCGCTTACGATTGTTTCCAGGAAAGTTGAAATCTAGATGGTTAGGACCATACACGGTGAGTAAGCTATTTCCCTTTGGCACCCTCGAAATTATTCACCCTAGTAAGGGCACTTTCAAGGTAAATGGCAATCGCGTGAAACGATATATTGGTACGCCACGTTGCCATATGGATCAAGCGGCCATGACCTTACACGCGGCACCATAATAACTAGTACTTTGTTGATGCCTCAGTCTTCAAGCATTCAGTTCTTGTACGACATAGTGCGCAATGAATGGAAGTTTGTTTTTCTTATCTCTTCTCCTTTTTATTTTTGGTCCCATGGTATTGTTTGTTTTTTGTTGTATTTATTTAGCCATTGAAGATAATGTCCAGTTTAAGTGTGGGGGAAGGATTTGATTGACAAGTCTTCTATACATATTCTTATATTCTTTAGCCTTCTTGGGAGCAAATTTTGTGCAAAAATTTTTTCAATTTTTTGAAGATTTCAAGCTATATTTTTTGTTTTTTGCATGTCTTTATGGTGGATTATAGAGTATGTGTTCTAGATCATTTATGGCTTATGCATGACTTTTTGCACTCACTTGGACAAAGTAGGTCTTGATCAAATACTTTGCATTGTTCTTAAACCTATTTTTTTTTCTCTAAAATTCATGGAGCATTCTATAACTTACTTGAATACCTCTTGAGGTAAAATAAGAAAGGCAATCATGATTTAACTTAGGGATGACGGTAATAGGCCTTCTTTGGATAGTTTGAGCTTTTCAAGCCTACCTATTTTCATAATATCCATAGTGCTTATTTTTTAGCCAAAATTGTTGATTTCTTTCATTAAATCCCGTCACAATATTTTGGCCATTGTTTGTGCTGAGATTTGCATAATTTTCCAAATCTTTATACTCTTGAAGGATGAAAGTATATGTATGATGAGAAAGAATGTAGGGATAAAGATCATGACTCGTTACTTTCAATCATAGATTAATTACTAGTGGAGTTGGGAAAAGAAAGGAAGTAGAATGGAAGAAAGACGTTAAAAATTTGAGGAAGAAAGAAAAAATTTTTGAGCTGAAAAATGAGAAAGAATAGCAGTAGTGAAAACAAAAGAGGAGTAAAAGAAAAGAGAATTGAAAGAAAAGAAAAAAAAGAAAAAAAAAAGATCACAAAAGGGATAGTGATTGAACTGTAAAAGTTAAGTTCATATAAAATACTTGACACCATTACTGGAAAATTGAGTGATCTTGTGAGAAAAAGAGTTAATGACAAGAAGAGTGGAAAGAAAAAGAGAACAATGCAGGATTTGCTTGAAGTGCATAAGGTCTATCATATAAGGTTATGGTTTAATTGATTCTTGGAATGGGAGAGCAAGAAGAGTTGGAAATTATAGATTTATTTTGGTCACCATTTTCTTGCTAACTCTTAGTTTTTCATTGATTTTTGATTTTCCTATATCCTTCGTTTGTTAAGCCACATTACAATCCTTTAGCCTTACATTACAAGTTTAAAAGTCCTACCTGATCTAAGTAGAATCATGATATGTCTCGGATTAGTAGAGAGAGTGTATGAAAAGTAAGCATATGGAATGCATATTGTTTTTGAACTGACTTCTTTCCAATGGTTTGAGAATATTGTGAAGTATTGAGATGGTTCTACTAAGTCATTTATCACTACACAAGTCTTGCATTGGTTGTAAAAGATTTAGTATCGTATGTTTTATGTTCATGAATAAAGAAAGCATTGAAGATATGGGTTTGGAATTGATTGAGTGACTTGATTGAAACCTTGTATTTTTCCTACTTGTTCTTGATACTTTGCTTGAGGACAAGCAAAGAGCTAAGTATGGGGGAATATGATTGGGGCTAAATTAGTCATACTTTGCCTAGTTATTTGAGGCTCTTTTGTAAGACATTTTGTGCAATAACTAGTCATATTCTTTCATATTTGAGATTTTACCCTTGGAAAGGTATTTTTTTCATTATTTTAGATTTTTGGATAAAACGAAGCAAAACTGTCGCGAAACAGAGCAGAGGCGGCACCAGTTGTAAGGCTAGAACTGGTGCCAGATGAATTCTGGAACTTATGCGCAAAATTTGGAGAAAAATCGGCGAACAAATGGAGAAGCAAAACATAGGCAGCCTTGGCTCCGAAGGACCAAGGCGGCACCGGCTGTGTTCTGTCCTTAAGGACAAGCAAAGAACTAAGTGTGGGGGAATATGATAGGGGCTAAATTAGTTGTACTTTGCCTAGTTATTTGAGGCTCTTTTGTAAGACATTTTGTGCAATAACTAGTCATATTCCTTCATATTTGAGATTTTATCCCTGGAAAGGTATTTTGTTCATTATTTCAGATTTTTGGATAAAACGAAGTGAAACCGTTGCAAAATAGAGCAGAGGCGGCATCGGCTGTAAGGCTGAAACTGGCGCCGGTTGAATTCTGGAACTTATGTGCAAAATTTGGAGAAAAAACGGCAAATGAGTGAAGAAGCAGAACACAGGCGGTGCCGACTCTAAAGGACCAAGGCGGCGCCAGCTGTGTGCTGTCCTTGAGGTGGTGCTGCTATTTTTCTACGTATTTTTGGAAACCTTACGAGTTTTAGTATCTTCCAACTTCTACTCGGCCAAGAACTTTGTACCTACGAAGTTTAGGTACTTCTTAAGCCTATAAATAGATGAAAAACATAAGGGAAATGGGGGGGAGGGGGGGGGGAATTCATTATTCATCATAGAAAATCACTCAATCCAAGGAGGAATTCTTCAATACAAGGAGGGTTGTACAAGAAGGTCTTCAAAGGAAGAAGAATGAGGTTTGTCTATGAGTGTTTTCTTTTACTTTGTTTTCTTTTCTTGACAATGATGTTTTAATTGTTTTATCGTAATTTGACATTGGTTTAGACATTCATGGTATTTAGAGTTATTTAATATTTTGATTAACTGGTTGTTATTCTTAGTATTTAATTACTTAGGTTGATTGCAAGATTAATTGATTGTGCCGTTAACATGCTTGAAAATAGGGTTGATGGTTTAAATTGATTGATTTCATATTTGTTGCCTTTTAACTTGCCTGAAAATGGGGTTAATTTCAAGAACAAAGTAATTAAAGGTTAATTGATGTCTGCCAGAATATGGATTTGATTGGTTAATTTCATGGGTTAAGTTTGTCTGAGAATGGGACTTAATCAAAGAATTGTGTTTAATGCATCTTTTGGGTAAGACTGGTTGAGATAGAGTATGTGATACTAAGTTACCTAGAAGATAGGGATTCATGGATTGAGAAAGAAGTGAGTTTATTTTAATTCTTAATGATGCCAAGAAAATAATTAGTTATGACAGAGGTTGGGTACTTTAAGATCATGGTTGTCTAATCAATGGTTTGAATTACATAAATCTACATCCTTGACATGTATATGTTTTTGTTTTATTTTATTTCGGTTTTGTTTTATCGAGTCAGTTAAACAATGAAAGAAAGGTAATTAATGTTTAATTGTTCCTTGAGGATTGACACTCGTTTGAACCATATGCTCAGTTAATGATGAGTACGCTTGCTAATATGTGTGATTTAGGTTTAACGTTTTAATTTAAACTTGATTGGGTATGTGCTTAGTTTTTGTATGATTTTTATACCCAAGTCTGGACACATCAAGAAGGAACTCCAACTCTGTTCTTGATTTTTTTTTTTTTTTTTTGAAAAACAACAACACAAAGAAAAGAAGCAAAATTGAATAGCGTGAGAGAAGCTTGCACGAGAATTCTATATCATACTACTATCTCTGTGACTCATGGAGTATACACCCACAGAGAAATCAACTCTAAGATAAGATAGGTAATGATCAGAATAAGCTAATGCATACCTATATATGTTATCTCAAGGTTGTGATACCAGAATCTTTAATACAAGAACCGGCCAATTTAACCTAGCTGGGCTTAGACCTCCGCCTATGTGTCTATGGCCCAAGCTATTGGGTCAAGCTAAATATTTATTTAATCATGGGCTTAATCAGGACCATAAATAAACGTTTGAACCCAAATAAACCAAAATAAATACTAAATATTTTCTTAGTTTAGACATAGGTTAAATTTATTAATTCCATCTGGGATTAAGCCCTAAATTAAATTAATTAACCAGCTAAACCATTTAATCTCACTGGACCTTTATTTTATTCCACTCCACTAATAAATTAGACATTCTGAATAAAATAAAATTCTTTTTAACCAAGACCATTTCTTCAATCTCAAATTAATTAGGATTTGTCGGCTATTCCGAGGACCGAAACACACATCGCCTTGGCTACTAAAATAATCAAAATACCCATGCTATATAAATACTTGTATTTTACTTTTTCAATTTTTCTCAATATTGTCATAAGGGAATATTGACCCCAAAGACAATACTGTGTTGACAAAGTCTCCAACATAAAGGTGTTATGACAAATATACCCCTCTACGTAATTTTGTATATTCAGAGAGGAACAATGCACTAACAACTCTCTAAATAACATCTACCTTCCTTAAACCTCTAATCTAATGATCCATGACTTCCTGGAATATTTTCGCTTTCTAAGGGAGCTACCTTTAAGCAAACATCCAAGTTATGTTCCCCAGGGCCTGATTTATTAGATTATTTGAATAGTCACAAGGGGCGATATAGCGTAGAAGATATCTTGTACAAGTCTGAGTTAACTATGAAGATTTAAATAGCAAGCAAATCATAGTGAAAACCAGCTAAAGAACAAGAAAGAAAAAAAAAATGCAGCAGTAGTTCCAAACTGGAGCCGGCGCCGATTCTGATGGCCTCAGCCCACGCCAGTCCCGGCCTGATCAAGCTCCGATAGGAATTTTTTTTTTTTTTTACCTCTTCTTGTTCTCAAAGTTGGCTAGACCGGAATATGTGGAACTAGAGTAGGTGTGCTGATGAAAACCTCTGGTGTGATTCCTGCAAGCCTCCTACAACGTTTATGCATGTATATGAACGCCAAATTCCCTCTCGATCTTCCAGTATATGGCCTATCTAATCCACTTTTGGTGAACAACTCACAAGACTAAGGGATTTTTCAGAGAGAAAAGATGGTTATCTACTTTTCCTTCTTTCTTTGAGAAGAAGAAAAAAACCACGTTTGTCTTTATTCTTCTGTTTAACCTAAATAAAACCTTAGGTTAAACTGGATTTGTAATTTGGCACATTGGACTCTTAGTTTAGCCTCTTGGACCAAATTAATTACTCTAATAAATGGCCCAATAAATAATTAATTTTCCAACCCAAATAAACTAGTCCAATTAACAAGACTATATTAGTTTAGTCCTAGGTCAATCTTTAATTATTCAAATTGGGCCAAAGCCCTGAACAATTAATTAACCCACCAAACTAAATTAATTCTCTCTCTCTGTGGACCTTTATTTTATTCTAACCCAATAATTAAATTAGGCAACTTAAATAAAATAAATTCCCTTTAAATTAATTTAAGACCAATTTCTTAGCCTATATATAGTTAGGACTTACAGTCTATACTAGGGACCAAAAGACACACTACCTTGGCTACCAAAATGATCAAAATACCCTCGCCATATAAATAGCTGTATTTTACATTTTAAATATTTCATAATATCACCATACGGAAATATTGACCCCAAGGACAATGCCACGTTAGAAAAGTCTCCAACGTACAGGTGAAATGACTAAAATACCCCTCTATACATCTCCGTGCATTAGAGAAGAAGAAATGTACAAACACCTCTCTAAATGACATCTATCATTCTTAGGCTTCTAATCCAATGATCCACGACTTCTTAGATTGTTTCTGCTTTCCAAGGAAGCAACCCTAAAGCAAACATCCAAGTCATGTTTCCCAGGGTCCTAGATAGTTAGATCATTCAGACAACCACAAGGGGCGATATAGTATAGAAACTATCTTGTACAAGTCTGTCTTAACTAACTAGTCACACATACCCAACATGCAAGTATATTGGTCCTACGATAGAACCTCAACTAAAGCATATCAAAGTACATGCTTTTAGTTTCGTCAGACCACCAACTCATACTCAAGTCGTAGAGTACTAGTCTACGCTGTAGCAGTAGTAGTCTAGGTCTTTACTACATTGTACTTTAAGAAACCACTTCTACAGGTCCTATTCTACGTATTCGAAATACACTCATGTCATGAAGTGAGTGGACTACTCACTGGCTAAAGGTAAGCCATTCCCTATTTAAAATTCATAACACAATAACCTAGAGATGATGAGATTCTTATTCTCATCAATCGGTTAAGAATAAACGTTTATGTGTTAAGTAACCTGTGATCCATACCTTACTGTGAAAGACCACCATTCACATGGATCACTTACTTAAACACAATAGGTCTTTTCCATACTTAATTGTGTACAAATAAAATGTAAATTTACAAACGATTTCTGAGAATAAATTCTTTTATTAAAACATTCGATGTTTATATCAGAAACCTAGTCTAAGAGGTTATATTTTCCAACAATCTCCCACTTGCACTCTAGGACTAAGTAAGTCCGAAGGTGCCCACCTATATGGCGTCTAAGTGTCTTTTGAAGACTCTTTCAGCCAAAGGCTGGATGAATGGATCTGCTAGATTGTTCTCTATGGCAATCTGTTCCACCACGACTTCTCCTCTCTGGATGAAATCCCGGATCAGGTGGTACTTCTTCTTGATGTGCTTTCCCTTCTTGTGGTTCCTAGGTTCTTTGGATTGCTTTACTACTCCGGTGTTGTCACAATACATCACAATTGGCCTATCTATGTATTGCACAACTTCAAGTTCTTGAAGGAACGTCCAGAGCCAAACTGCTTCCTTGGATGCCTTCGAAGCTACCATATACACAACTTCCATGGTCAAGTCTACAATGTAAGATTGCTTGATACTCCTCCATGAAATAGCTTCTCCAGACAAGGTGAAGACATATCCACTAGTGGATTTTCTCTCATTCTTATTTGCTTTGAAGTCTAAGTTTGTGTATCATGTAGGAACCAAGTCTTCAGCCCCTGTAAACTAGCATATAATCTCTTATTCCCTTAAGGTACTTGAGAATATGCTTTACAGCTTGCCAATAAACCTCCCCAAGGTTTGACTGATATTTGCTAACCAAGCCTACGACAAAGCAGATATCTGGCCTTGTATATAGCATGGCGTATATAAGACTTCCCACGGCCGAAGTGTAGGGAATCCTACTCATTTTATCTTTTTCTTCTTGAGACTTAGGACAGTCCCTTGAAGAAAAAGATAACCCATGTCTGCAAGGAATTAGATCTCCCTTACATAAGTCCATGATGTACTTGGCTAGCATCTTGTTAATGTATATCACTTGGGATAATCCTAACATTCTCTACTTCCTATTTCTAAGAAGCTTAATCCAAAGTATGTAACTTGCTTCTCCTAAGTTCTTCGTACTGAATTGACTAGACAGCCAAACCTTTATAGATGGCACTGCCCCTACATCATTTCCAATGAGTAGAATGTCATCCACATACAAGATAAGAAAAACCACATTAATGCCTTTAAGTTTCCTGTACACGCATGGTTCATCCTCGTTTTGACTAAAACCGTAAGACTTTACAGTCTCGTCAAAATAAATGTTCCATACTCTTGATACCTGCTTAAGTCCATAAATGGACTTCTTAAGCTTGCAAACCATATGTTCTTGGCCTTTAGCAATAAAGCCTTCTAGTTGGGACATATAGATGTCTTTGCTAAGATGGCAATTTAAAAGTGCCGTCTTGACATCCATTTGCCATATCTCGTAGTCATAATGACATGCAATGGCAAGGAGGATACAGATGGACTTAAACATGGCCACCAGGAAAAAAAGTTTCCTCGTAATTGATACCCTCTTTCTGATAATACCCTTTTGCCATATGCCTAGTTTTGAAGGTTTCCACCTTCCCATCTACTCCCTTCTTCCTCTTGTATACCCAGTTACACCCAATGGGTTTTATCCATTCAGGTGAAGCTATAAGATCCCAAACTTGATTGAAGTACATAGACTCAATCTCGGCTTTCATCGCTTCTTGCCAAAGATTTGCATCGGCAACAGCAAAAGCCTCCCCGTATCTAGTGAGGTCTTGTTTCTGATGGTCGGAGACTAGCTCGAAAGCTTCTCCAATCCATCTCTCGGAACCCTAGACACTCTCCCACTACGACGAGGCTCCATTTCTACAGGCTTTTGAGGCTGTGCCTCTTCTTGTTCTACAATCGGGGTCAGAAGAAGTTAATTTCGAAGCTAACTTCTCCTCAAGTTCCAACCTAGTTAAACCTTTAGTGGAAGTACTCTGATCATCCTCTAATTATCTAGCATTGGTACTCACCAGTACTTCTACTCCTTAGGATGATAAAAGTAACCACCCTTTGTCCCTTTTAGATACCTAACAAAGTAGTATAATTCTGATATTGGTTCCAACTTATCTCCCTTGACTAGTACATAAGCTAGACAATCCTATATCCTGGGATGATTCAGAGTTAGCTTACGCCCAGTCCACATCTCATAGGGAATCTTAGTTACTGACTTGGAAGGCACTAAGTTCAGAATGTATGCCGTTATTTCTAGGGCATAACCCCAAAATGATATTGGAAGAGTAGCATGAGACATCATGCTTCGGACCATTTCCAATAATGTCATGTTCCTTCTCTTAGCTACTCCGTTTTGTTAGGGTGTCCCCAGCATAGAGAAATGGGATACTATCCCATGATGCACTATGTAGTCTTTGAATTCACCAAGGAGGTACTCTCCACTATGATCCAATCATAAGGTCTTGATCAGTTTACCTGTCCGATGCTCTACTTCAGTTTTAAACTCTGATGAGACTCCACTTCATCATGGAGGTAAAGATTAAGGCGGGGGAGGTGTGACCGTGTAAGGACAAGGATGAATGACAAGATCTAGGGCCAATAAGCTTCAAGATAAGTTTCAATTACTCATAAAACCATGCTTGAGGATAGAAAAGGGTTGGAAGGTTGAGGAAGCTAGCCAAGAGTTCATTTTAATGACTATCCAAGAAGGACCCCAACAAGAACTCAAGCTGGCAATAAAGATAGATGAAACTTGACCAAAGATGGCCTTCCAGCAGACATCCGACGCCGACCTAAGCATCCAAACTAATGCCGGCTTCAACTTGCACCAACGACGGCCCAAAGCAGTGCACAACCGGCGCCGCCTCAAGTGCCCTAGTCGGTGCCGGCTCTAGCACGTTTTTTATGTTTTCTCCAATTTTCTCCATTTTTAAATGTTTTGTAAAGACTTGTTAAGGCCCTAAATTGTATTAGAACCTCAGGAATTACTTAGCTAGGGTTAGGGTAGTATAAATACAACCTTTAGTGATTTAACAACACAATTCACACACTTTATTCAAATTTGAAGAGAGAAACTTAAGAGGCCCTAGCCTCTTTGTTCATTTTGTTCAAGACCAAACTTAAGGCTTAGTCCTTCTTATGAATGAGTCTATAAATTTTTTGGATAATCTAATGTGGTTTCTTTGAATGGGTCTTAGTTGCTTTGCTCTTCTAAGATTTGTTTGAATTCCATTATTTTGGTGCCTATTTTCTCTATTATTGTGTTCTTGTTTGCCTTTGTTACTTCAAGGATATTGGAGTAAGATTATAGTAGAACTTTCTACTATTCTTGAGGGTCTTTAAAGCCTAGTTCTTCAAGGTTTTGATAGAAGGTAGGTTGTTAGTTTTATTTTCTCCTTTTTGTCTCAAGAAAAATCTCTATTTTTGGTCCCATTGGTTAAGCTGAACTCATAACCAACTAAACCACTCACAACACCAAGAAAAAGTCCACTCAAGATCATATCAAACTCCTTGAACTTGTCAAAAGAGTCAGACTTGCGTCTCATCAGGTAAATAAAACCAAACCTCTTACAATCATCCATAAAAGTGATGAAGTACTCAAAACCCCCTCTAATTGGTGTAGACAAGGGACCACACACATCAATGTCATCAAGACTTAATATCTCCTTGGCTCTATCCGCCCTTGGGGTAAATGACCTTTTGGTCATCTTTCCCATTAGGCAGGATTCACACTGAGGCCAATTTTCCAATCTCAATGAGCTCAAATGCCCATCATGGATTAACCTCTAAATCCTGATTAAGTTGATATAACCCAACCTTAGATGTTAAAGATATGAGTCATTGACATTGCTCATTCTCTTCTTAGTTAACAGTGACTCCTGAGTCAACAATCTAAGTGGAAGTTGTTCTAACCATTGATATAAACTCTAGATAGAAAATATTACCTGTGGTGTTTTTCATAGCTTGAAGATCTAGACACTCCTTTTTTCAGTATCCATTCTTTCCACATTTGAAGCACTTACCATTGGGTTTGTCTTTGGGTTGTGTCTTGGGCTGGGCCGCTGCGTTTCCCTTCTTCCTTTTGAAATTTCTGGGCTTGGGCCTCATTTTAGAAAAAGAAGCTTTAGTAATCATAGCCTTTGACTGAGGCTTCATGACCTTCTCTGCCATCTGGAGGTCATTCATCAACTCAGTTAAACTCATGTTTAACTTGTTCATGTTGTAATTTAACTTGAACTAAATAAACGAGCCTGGCAGAGACTCGAGAACTATGTCCACTTGGCTCTCGGGGTCAATGACTGTAACACCCCACTACCTAGGCCCAACAGGGCTGGGGATATCGCCCCGTCCAAAGGACAAGGGGTCTTTATAACCAAGTCACACAAATGAAAATGAAACAATACTTTAAAATTAAAACTTATTACAACAAAAAAAAAATTTAAGAACAAATCCAAAATAAATTGTTCACTATCATGATCTCTCAAAGCAACATATAAACTAAACAAGAAAAGAGTCTTCAAGTAGGTAACATTCTAGCTACTCATCCCCACAATAGGATCGACCTAAAATATGGCATAAAAGGTGATGAGATAAAAATCTCAGAAAGTCCGTGTGTGCTCTAAGTGTTTCAGGTAAAACAGTTCATGTATGCAAGTTGTAAAACTTCATAAGAAAAGTACTGGCAAGCATTAGACAATGTTAAAAATAATGAGTGGCGTTTTGTTTTTCCAACCATACATGTGCACAATAAAATTAACTACTAAAAAAGGCGGCCATGGGTTACCACACGTTAGGCCCCATGACCATACAACGGTCAAAATGCCACACTTTGTACAGACTGACAAAAGTTAGGTGTACGACCTATCAGGTAAGATACTCCTCATTCTCTATACCCAAATAAACCAGTTGTCCACTCCGGAAATACATAGTCCACATGACTGAAACTTGCTAGCTCGAACCGGCATGACTAAGTAATACTGTCGTTTCTCCAAGTTGAGTTCATCTTCTGGAGGTGGCCTCCTACCAAAAGACTCGCTCTTGCTCTTCAAAACTAGTACTACTAGCCTACCCTTATTGAGTACTCAACGTTGATTATCCCACTTGGGAGAAAACATATAAAATATTGCTTTACTTAGAAATAGCAATTAAGGGTTTCAAAGATTCGTGTCAAAATTGAGTTTTAGAAAGAGTTTAGTGTTTGTGCAAAACAGCATATTTGGTTTTCAAAAGAGTCGTCTGATTGAACAAGAAAGGAAGCAGTCCTTAATTGCCTTTAAAAAATGATGGTCCTTACACTTCGCATTTGGCTTGCCATAGTAACCTTTTGTCATCAAATAAGTTTTATGCAGGAGCTTACCTGATCCTTTGCTTGAGCTACTTCAAAGATCTTCCAAAGCTGACCTAACCCCGCCTAAGGTAAACACAAGACATATGGTTAAACTCAAGCTATATTCGCTTCCATAAATAATCCTAGTTCAACTTACTATAATCATGACCCTAATGTCTTAAGCCTTAAAGCTAGATGATAAAGGGTTTTACAAAATAAGTCTAGCTTGATAATAAAATAACTAGGGATAATAAGTTATAGGCTTAAACATAAATCTTTGTTATTAATAAATAAACTAGGGTTTATTTGATGAAAGGTCCTAAGTCTTAGATGATATTATTAAAATAATAAATTATTACTATTCTCTTAATTAATAATTAATAGATATAAAATAATTGGTAAATAAAGTTAATAGTAAATTTTATTAAATTTTGATCAAAAGGTAATAAACACTTTTTTAATAGTCTTTATGAATATATGACCTACAAGATTACTATTTTACCTATTATGATTATTTATATAAAAGGCCTTATTTATTATCATTATTATAGTATATATATATTATTTTTAATAGAAAATATCATTTATTTGGCTAAAATATAACTATTTCATTTAATAATCCAATTCCAAAGCTTCCTAGGGTTTTCGAAATTATTGGAGGAAAATATAGTATTAAATTTTTTTATTAACGTAATAAAGTTGGTCAATTAAGATAGCTTAGGATCAACAAAGTCATGATTATAATTCTCCTATTGCTACCAATAATCATGAACATAAAATCCAACATCAATCAACAAACCAATCAATTCATGAATAAAAGCTTAAATCTAAACTACTATCACAAGGCTAAATCTCTATTAAGCATAATCATATACATGGCTTCAGTGAAAACAAGAACATAATACCCTATTCACCAAAGGTGACATAATATCTATCATGCTTAATCATCCATACTTACTCATGACTTGAAGAGCATGAAACAAACTAAAATATCATAAAACTCAACCATGACAAAACATCCTCATGCTCCAATCTCAACTTCTTCATACAAACACATACTCCACCCCCAATCATATTCTATCCTTTTCTAACAACATCTAAGAGACATGATTTTAGAATTCAGAAGAGGGTTAAAGAGAAATACTTGGTTGATGAAAATCTTGTCGAAAATCCAAGGAGATCCACATGCGTAGGAGGCTTGATTTGTCCATGCAAGAAGAAGAAGAACGGCCATGGTGGAAACAACCATTTCGGCCGAGAGAGAGAGAGAGAGAGAGAGAGAGAGAGAGAGAGAGAGAGAGAGAGAGAGTATTAGTATATTATGTTAGAGATTGAAGGAAAGAAGATGATCAAAATTGGTTACCTTGAGAGAGTTCTTGAATCTTCAAGAAAAATTCTGGTTTTTTGATCCGATAGCAGAATTTTGCTTTCAATGTTTGATGTTATAAAATACAAAAATGGACTCTAGAGGGTGAGTAGACATGATCTGGAGTTTTTGGAAGGGGTTGGAGGTGTTTGGAGTGGTCTTAGGCTTGGAGAATGGTGGTGTGTGTTCTTGGTGTTCTTGGAGAAATGGAGAGAATGGAAAGTGCTGGACGAAAATTGCTGAAAGGTGTTGGCCGAATGGTTAGAGGGATTCTTGTGATTGGATTTTTAGATTAGGGGGAAGAGGGAAATCTAATCATTTGAATTTCAAAAGGAGTAATTCATTGAGTGAATTTAGGTAGAATATATGGTAGAGTGGTTTGATTGATTGATGTTCTTGGGAGCTACTATGGCTGACTGGATTTGCTGAGGTTTTGTTGAGATGAATGAGGTTTAAATGAGCTATAGGGTGGCCAAAATTTTGAGTGTAATGGTGGAAGAATTTCTTGTTTTTTGAAACTTAATCCATGGAACTTTTCATGGAGCAATTGTTGAAATTTTGAACTTTAATTGGAAGCTTGATTAGAATAATTAAAGGAGGAATTTAAGGTGTGGCTATGGTGTTCAATCATGTAGGTCAGTGAAGGAAGGGAATGAAGTTTAGTTCATGGCTGACTAAGGTTAATTTCACAAAAAGTTGAAGTGATTTTCGGATAAGGTTTGAAAAGGGAGCAAGGCTAGAATTTTTTGGTTGTTCATTCGAATGGTTTGCTGGAATTTTTGTGCAGTTTTTTCTGCAATGTTCCAGGTGACTTGTAGGGAGTTTGAAGAGGTATTAGAGGGTCCTTTAAGGCTGGTTTCCAGCCTTCTTTATGGAGGAAAGACAGAGTTAAATTAGTGGTTTGAAAGGTAGAAGAAACAGCTTGGTTTTTGGCTTGCCATGCTGCAAAATTGTCCAGGAATTTTTCCTGGTTTGCACAGCTTTTGTGCAGTCCAAATTTTGGCAAAGGATTTCAGTCTTCAAGCTAAACAAATTGGCTATTTTTTTGGCAGCATTTGAGTGAGGAAAATGGCTAAAGATTTCGAAAGCTGAACTAACCAAGAAGCTGGAAAATTTCCAGATTGCTACCTTGAAGAAGATGAACACTTATGGAGTGGAGTTTGAAGGTTTAACTATGGAGATTAATTCACTTGGGAACCTTCTTTAACTCCTTCCCCATTTTTAGTCAAAGCTTTATCCTCTAATGGCCATTTTCAAAATTCTAAGATCAATAACCTTTCTGAATTTTTTGGAATTAAAACATGGATTTGGATAATTGAACAAGCTTAATTGGTGAAGAATTTAAGGTAAGTTACGGAACAAAAGGGTATGAATCCCTTAAGAATTCTTGTAGGACATAAGAATAAGATTAAGACATTCACTTCATGTCTCTCCTAGGACAACACTCCTACTTCTTCTTATGGCATGCAAGGGTTGAAAATATCCATCTTACATAAAATAAAATTTAATCATGATAAAACTTAATTGGTGGGATTTGAACTCATGACCTTAGGATTAATTCCAAAGCTCTAACCACTAAACCACAACAACTCTTGATCGTATTTTCTCTTCTAAATATTTTTTCTATTTAATCCTCAAGCTATCTCCCTATTTTTACTTCAAGCAAAATTACCATTTTACCCTTCTTACTCAATAAGTACAACTAAGATTTCTAGACTATAAATTATAATTCTAAAGCACATAAAATCATTCAAAAATATATTTATGCATGCAAGAAAATATGATATGCATCCCGATCCCCTTACTCTAGGGTTGGCTTTAGTTGGGGTTTCACAATGACAGCCCCTAAAATTTCTACTTCCTCGAAAGCAGCAATCATCTTGAGCATGTGCTCTCTGACTAATGCTCCCTCAGCCATATTAGTGTTAATTATAGTTCGAAGAGCCTCCTGCCTTGCGGGCCGGCTCTTGTCCATGACCATAGTGGCTAGTGACTGACTAATATTATATGCAGAAGCCATGTGCTCGTGTTTTTACTGGAGCACATTAGACATGGAGGCTAACATATAGCAACGTGCCATTTCGTCAGCCTTCATCCATACATTCTCAACCTCACGCTCTTCGGCGGTGGAAGTTTCCTCGATAACAGGGCAGGTCTCATAAAGGACATACTTATACTCTTTAGCTATGAGTATTATGTCTAGGTTCCTCTTCTAATCCACATAGTTTGGACTCGTCAGCTTATTCTCAACGGCCAAAGGACTAAAAGAACCTCCCACCATTTCTGAAAGAAATGAAAATAAAAGAAAAAGGATTTAGTTTGTGAAAACAAAATAAATTTGTGCACTTTATCCTTATATCAAAACTGATAATAATTAATTTGGCTTTTAGGAAAACTGACATAGCTTCTTGGGAAGATTAATAGTTCCCTAAGCTAAGTGTGTTAACCACCACAAATTAATTTTCCTTCTAGGTAATGATCTGGAAGATAACTCTATCAAGGGAATGGCCATTTCCTCTCATTTCCTATGGACATCTCGCACTATAACCTCCAACGTGGGCTGGCCAATCATAGTACGTATCTCAGGTTATTAACTACATCATTCCATTAGATCTAGATTCTTGTGAATCCCATCCAATACGGGTTCACTCCTAAGGTGACGCGAGGGGACCCACGATCTCTAATGAGTATCGTGATGGAAGCCATGGGGCCGTTAAAATCCTTCTCCCACTTAGTCTTTTAAAATAATGATATTTCTAGAAAAATATCCTGTTGAAAATTTCCATTAAGTTTTTCCTTAACTCAAAATTAAAATATCTAAATCCATTAAAATCTCTATGTCAAGGTTTATATCTTTTGAGAGATTTTTCCATGGACTAATTTTATTTAAGTTAAAACATTAATGGTTTCAAAAATTTCCAATTAAAACTTTCTACAGACTTTGGTCTCAAATTTATTTGACAAAATAACTTTTCTTCTGCAAAAATAAAACAAAATGGCTTTCTATTTTTAACTTACAAAAATATATAAATCCAACATATTTTTTCTATGTCAAAGATTAAATCCTTTGAGAAAATATCTAAGAGTTAAATTTTGTTCAAGTTAAAATAACCATTTTATTTGTAGAAAAAAAAATATTTTCTTATAAAAAATATCCCTAAAGACTTTGGTCTTTGAGAAAACGCGTACATAGATACTCAAACATAAATAGCATGCTAGAAAATAGTAGATGTTTTCATGCTTTTCTATTTTTAAACCTAAGTGCCCAAATAATGAAATTAAACACATTAATTAATTAATTAATTAATTAATTAATTTTCTTGTTTAATCCTAAAATCCCTTACTAATATTTATCATACAAAAATATTCCGCGAATATTAACTATTGCAAAAATGTTAACTTCGCCTAGTATGGAACCCAAAACTAAAAAGAAAATGCAAGAAAATCACAAAGAGAAAAAAAAAATTCTCCTTGGTCCATTGCACCCGCCGCATAGGAATGGAGCCTATCTGAGCTGCGGTCCACAACACCCGCCGCACTGGATTGAGCTGCTCATGGACTATCCAAGATCCGTGACCCATGCAGTGATCCGCTCCATGTGCCGATCCACAAGAATCTGAATTTCAGATTTAGGTTGAATTGCAATGCAATTCAATTGCACCGCAACAGCCGAGACAAGAAGCCACCAAGCCGAGCCGCCCTTCTTGCTCCAAGCATAGACGTTGCTAGCGGCTCGGCCCGATAAACAATGCCGTCTCCTTCAACTTTTTTGCGCGACTTTCTTCTACGAATTTTTTACTGTTTCTTTTTTCTGCGATTGTTTTTTCAGCTTTTGCCCTCCGATTTCAATCCAAAATCAATAAAAACAAAAACCAACAACCACCTATACCCATTAACATTAGGCTTACACGATTTGCTCTTGGAAAAACAGTGAATTACAAACAGCCTATACCTCCATCCGAGAGGTGTATAAGCCATCTATCCATACCAAAATACTAGTGAAGGATCATAGTTAATCATACATAACTGTCCGATTTTATTAACTAGCATACATGCTTCATATATTTGCACGAAATCTTCGTGCTCTGATACCAATTGAAGATTTAAATAGAAAGCAAATCACAACGAAAACCAGTCGAAGAACAAGAAAGAAAAAAAAATGCAGCAATAGTTCCAAACTGGAGCTGGCGCCGGTTTCGGCAACCTTAGCCGACACCAGTCCCAGCCTGACTGGGCTCCGACAGGAATTTTTTTATTTTTTTTACCTCCTCTTGTTCTCAAAGTTGGCTAGACTAGAATATGTGGAATTAGGGTAAGTGAACTGCTGGAAACCTCTTGGGCGATTCTTGCAAGCCTCCTACTATGTCTGTGCATGTATATGAATGCCAAATTCCCTCTTGATCTTCCAGTATATGGCCAGCCTAATTCACGTTTGGTGAACAACTCACAAGACTATGGGATTTTTCAGAGAGAAAAGAGGGCTGTCTACTTTTCCTTCTTTCTTCGAGACGAAAAAGAAAACCACGTCCGTCTTTATTCTCCTATTTAACCTAAATAAAACCTTAGGTTAAATTGGATTTTTAATTTAGCCCATTGGACTCTTAGTTTAGCCTCTTGGACCAAATTAACTATTCTAATTAGAACTAAATAAATGGCCTAATAAATAATTAATTTTTCAGACCAAATAAACTAGTCCAATTAACAAGACTATATTAGTTTAGTCCCACGTCAATCTTTAATTATTCAAACTGGGCCAAAGTCCTGAACAATTAATTAATCCACCAAACTAATTTAATTAATTATCTCTCTCTCTCTATGGACCTTTATTTTATTTTAGCCAAATAATTAAATCAAGCTACTTAAATAAAATAAATTCCATTTAAATTAATTTAAGACCAATTCCTTAGCTTGTATATAATTAGAACTTACGATCTATACTGAGGACTAAAAAACACACCGCCTTAGCTACCAAAATGACCAAAATACCCTCGTCATATAAATAGTTATATTTTGTATTTTAAATGTTTCATAATATCACCATAAGGAAATATTGACCCCAAGGATAATTCCGCGTTAGCAAAGTCTCCGTCCTATAGGTGAAATGACTAAAATACCCCTCTATACATGGTCGTGCTTTAGAGAGGAAGAAATGTACTAACACCTCTCTAAATGACATCTACCATCCTTAGGCTTCTAGTCCAATGATCCACGACTTCCTGGATTATTTCTGCTTTCCAAGGAAGCTACCCTAAAGCAAACATCCAAGTCATTTTTCCTAGGGCCCTGGATATTTAGATCATTTAGACAACTACAAGAGACGATATTGTATAGAAACTATCTTGTACAAGTCTGTCTTAACTAACTAGCTAGTCACACACACCCAACATGCAAGTATATTGGTCTTACGATAGAACCTCAACTAAAGCATATTAAAGTACATGTTTCCAATATCATCAGACCACCAACTCATACTCAAGTCATTGAGTACTAGTCCACGTTGTAGCAGTAGTAGTCTAGGTTTCTACCATATAGTACTTTAAGAAACCACTACTACAGGTCCTGTTCTACGTATTCGAAATACGCTTATGTCATAAAGTGAGTGGACTATTTACTGGCTAAAAGTAAGCCATTCCCCATTTGGAATTCATAACACAATAACTTAGACATGATGAGATTCCTATTCTCATCAATCGGTTAAGAACAAACGTTTATGTGTTAAGTAATCCATGATCCATACCTTATTGTGAAAGACTACCATTTGTATGGACCACTTACTTAAATACAATGAGTCTTTTCCAAACGTAATTATGCACAAATAAAATGTAAATTTACAAACGATTTCTGAGAATAAATTCTTTTATTAAAATATTCGATGTTTACATTAGAAATCTAGTCTAAGAGGGCATATTTACCAATGAACTTACTAGTCGCATATATCTAATATACAAGTATCTTGGTCCCATGATAGAACCTTAACTTTAGCATATTAAATTATACACGTTCACCTTCGCCAGATCACCAACACATACTCAAGTTGTAGGGTATAAGTCCATGCTATAGAAATAGTAGTCTGGGTTTCTACTATATAGTTCTTTTAGAAACCATCACTACGAGTCCAATTCTACGTATTTGAAATACGCTTATGTTATGATATGATAGGATTACTCACTGCTAAAAGTAAGCTATTCCCTATGAGAAATTTATAACATAATAACCTTATCATTATGAGATTCTCAATCTTATTATCCGGTTAAGAATAACAGTTTATGTGTTAAATAACCCATAATTCATACCTTACTGTGAAAGACCACTATTCACACGGATCACTTACTTAAATACAATATGTCTTTTCCAACGAAATTGTGCATAAATTAAAATGCGCAAAAACAAAAAATTTATGAGAATAAAAATTTTATTAATTTAATTGAAATTACCCACTACAAGAAAATGATACATTGGCGATAAAACTTTAGCTAGAATTTTTTTTTTTTTTTTGTCTAAAGGAGGAAAATTTGTCTTTATCGATAAAAACTTTTTGTCACTACTGATTACAACCTTCAGTGACAAAAATTTTATTTCCTAGCTTAAAGTGTTAGCTTTGGCTCGGAAATTAGTGTATTAGTGAGGAAATTTAAGTTCCTTGCTAATGATGAATTCATTTCCTAGCTAAATTTTCATTGCGCACACTACATCATCAGCGACGAAAATTTATTTCCCAGCTAAAAATATAAACTTTCGTCACTACTAGTTATATCTTTAGTGAAAAAATTTGTATTTCCTAGCTAATATCTATTCTTAAATTTTTAAATATTTACAACATGACCCCAAAAATTTTACAAATTAGTCCTTAAGTTTTGTATAAGAATAAAATGACTCCAAAAAATTTGCAAATTGGTCCCTAAATTTTGAAAAAATTACAATACTACCCCCAAAAGTTTATAAATTAGACCCTAAATTTTTAAATATTTTCAATATGATCCCAAAAATTTTGCAAATTAGTCCTTAAATTTTATAAAATTACAAAATGGCCTCCAAAAATTTACAAATTACTCCCTTAATTTTAAAATATTTTTTAAAAAATTTCAAAAAATTCTATAAATTAATCCCTAAATTTTTAAATATTAACACACACACACACACACACACACACACACACAAATATTTGACAAAACATATCCGATTATCTTAAAATTTGGTCAATATATTTTTTTTAGCAATTTGAACAGATCTAACAGTTGGATCGTTAATTGATGTGCTTATGTTTTAAATGCATTAGATATGGGACTTTTTTGTAGAGATTGGACTAGATTATGGGGCAAAACATATCCGATTACCATCAAATTTGGTCACAACACTTTTTTTTTTTTAAACATTTTTTATAGATCTAATAGTTGGATTGATAATTTAATGTGCATATATTTCTAAAGGCATTAGGTTTTGAGCTTTTATACAGAGAATATGCTAGATTAGGTGGCAAAACATATCTAATTTCTTTCAAATTTGCTCAAGAAATGTTTTTTAGTAATTTTAATAGATCTAATGGTTGGATCATTAATTTGATGTTCCTATATTTCAAATGCATTAGATTTTGGGCTTTTATACATAGATTATGCTATAATATGTGGCAAACTAGATCCGATTGCCCTCAAATTTGGTAAATGTGCCTTTTTACACAATTTTTATAGATCTAATGGTTGAATCATTAATTTGATATTCCTATATTTCTAAATGTGTTAGGTTTTGGGATTTTATATGAAGATTGTGCTAGGTTATGTGGCAAAACATATCTGATTACTTTTAAACTTAGTCACAACACTTTTTTTTTTTTGGAAATTTTAATCGATCTAACGGTTGAATCATTAATTTGATGTGCTTATATTTCTAAATGTTTGGATTTTTATATAAAGATTACGCTAAAGTATATGGTAAAACATATCCAATTGCTCTCAAATTTGGTCATGACACTTTTTATAGAAATTTTAACGGGTCTAATTGTTGAATCTTTAATTTGATGTTCCTATATTTCTAAATGCGTTAGGGTTGGGCTTTTATACAAAGAATATGCTAGACTATGTGAAAAAACATATATGATTTTCTTCAAATTTGGTCAAGATACATTTTTTAGCAATTTTAACAGATCTAACAGTTGATCATTAATTTGATATTTCTATATTTCTACATGCATTATATTTTGGGCTTTTATACATAGATTATGCTAGATTATGTCGCAAACCCTCAAATTTGGTAAATGTACTTTTTTACACAATTTTTATAGATCTAACGGTTGAATCATTAATTTGATATTCCTATATTTTTAAATGCGTTAGGTTTTGGGATTTTATACAAAGATTATGCTAGGTTATGTGGCAAAATATATCCAATTACCTTTAAACTTGGTCACAACATTTTTTTTGGAAATTTTAATGGTTCTAACTGTTGGATCGTTAATTAGATATGCTTATATTTCTAAATGTTTGGATTTTTATATAAAGATTATGCTAAAGTATATGGTAAAACATATCCAATTGTTCTCAAATTTGGTCATGACACGTTTTTTAGAAATTTTAACGGATCTAATGGTTGAATCTTTAATTTGATATTCCTATATTTCTAAATGCGTTAGGGTTAGGCTTTTATACAGAGAATATGCTAGATTATGTGGCAAAACATATATGATTTTCTTCAAATTTGGTCAAGATACGTTTTTTAGCAATTTTAACAGATCTAACGGTTGATCATTAATTTGATATTTCTATATTTCTACATGCATTATATTTTGGGCTTTTATACATAGATTATGCTAGATTATGTTAGATCCGATTGCCCTTAAATTTGGTCAAGATACTTGTTTTATTAATTTTAATAGATCTAATAGTTGGATCATTACTTTATTGTTCATATATTTCTAAATACGTTAGGTTTTGGACTCTTCTACAGAGATTATGCTTAGATTATGGAGCAAAACATATCTAATTACCTTCAAATTTAGTCAAAACATGTGTTTTAGAAATTTTAACAGATCTAATGATTAGATTGATAATTTGATTTGCTTATGTTTCTAAACGCATTAGGTTTTGAGCTTTTATACAGAGATTATACTAGACTATATGGCCAAACATATCCGATGATCTTCAAATTTGGTCAAGATATGCTTTTTTTTTTAGCAATTTTAACTGATCTAATGGTTAGATCATTAATTTGATATTCCTAAGTTTCTAAATGCATTAGATTTTGAGTTTTTATACAAAGATTATACTAGGTTATACGGCAAAACATATCCGATTGCCCCTCAAATATGGTCAAGAAATTTTTTTAGCAATTTTAAAAGATTTTTAGGATTGGATCATTAATTTGATGTTCCTATGTTTCTAATGCATTAGGTTTTTTGTCTTTTATACAGATATGATGCTAGATTATGTGGCAAAATAGATCTGATTGCCCTTAAATTCGGTCAAGATATCTTTTTTATCAATGTCAAAAGATATAATGGTTGGATCATTAATTTGATATTCCTATGTTTCTAATTGCGTTAGGTTTTGGTCTTTTATATAGAGATTACGCTAGATTATGTAGCAAAATATATCCGATTACCTTCAAATTTTGTCACAACAAGTTTTGTGGCTATTTTAACAAATCTAATGGTTAGATTGTTGATTTGAATATATATATATATATATATATATATATATTTATGTATATCAATATATGGATATATGAATATATGAATGTGTGTGTGTGTGTGTATGCATATGCATATATATATATATATATATGAATATTTATGTATATATTAATATATATTTGTACATATGTATTTATGAATATATAGTTATACATATGTATTTAAGAATATATGAATATGCAAGAATATATATGTATATGTGAATGTATGAATATTTATGTATATATTAATAAATATTTATACATATGTATTTAAGAATATATATATATATATATATATATATATATGTATGTATGTATGTATTAATCTGCATATGTATGTATGAATATGTATATATACATACATCAATATATACGGATTTGAATATATATACATATACACCACATCTATATATTTATAGAGATTATGCTTAGATTCTGTAGCAAAATATATTAGATAACCTTTAAATTTGATCCTAGTACTTTTTTTAGTGATTTTATCAAATCTAACGGTTGAATCGTTAATTTGATATGTCTATCTTTGAAAATGAGTTAGGTTTTGAGTATTTTTATAGAGATTATACCAGATTAAGTGGTAAAACATATCTGATTACCTTTAAATTTGGTTCTAATACTTCTTCTAGTGATTTTATCAAATCTAACAGTTGGATGATTAATTTTATATGCCTATAATTCAAAATGTATGAGGTTTTTGTATTTTTATAGAGATTATGCTAGATTTTGTGCCAAAATATATTCAATTATCATAAAAATTGGTCATAAGACTTTTTTTAATGATTTTATCAAATCTAACGGTTGGATCGTTAAGTGATATACATATCTTTGTAAATGGGCTAGGTTTCGAGCATTTTTATAGAGATTATGCTAGATTAAGTGGCAAAACATATTCAGTTACCTTTAAATTTTGTCCTAATATGTTTTTTAGTGATTTTATCAAATCTAACGGTTGGATCATTAATTTGATATGCCAATCTTTCTAAATATGTTAGATTTCTGTATTTTTATAGAGATTATGCTAGATTCTATACCAAAACTATTCGATTACCTTAAAATTTGGTCATGAAACTTTTTTTTTTTTTTTTGTGATTTTAACAAATCTAACATTTGAATTGTTGATTTAATATGCATATCTTTGTAAATGGGTTAGATTTTGAACATTTTGTCATATATATAAATATATCTTCTTGTTATTGTTGTTGTTGTTGTTGTTGTGTGTGTGTGTGTGTGTGTTTATATATATATATATATATATATATATATATATATTGATATGTAAATATATATGAATATATTAATATGTATATATATTAATATATATATATATATATATATATATATATATATAGACACACACCCACACAAACATAAATAAATATGTATATTTGTATGTATATATATTTGGATGAATATGTGTATTTACATATGTGCGTGTGTGTGTGTGTGTGTATGTATGTGTGTGTGTGTATGTATGTATGTATGTATGTATGTATGTATGTATGTATGTATGTATGTATGTATGTATGTATGTATGTATGTATGTATGTATGTATGTATGTATGTATGTATGTATGTGTGTGTGTGTGTGTGTGTGTGTATGTATGTATGTATGTATGTATGTATGTATGTGTGTGTGTGTGTGTGTGTGTGTGTGTGTGTGTGTGAATATTTGAACATATTTTGGTCCTTGAATTTTTTTATGTTTTCAAAATGACCCACAAAATTTTGCAAATTAGTCCATAAAGTTTCGAATATTTATAGTATGGCCACAAAAAAATATTTTAGATTGGTCACTAAAATTTTAAACATTTACAATATATCTCCCAAAACATTTTTGCAATTATTCTATATATGTGTATATATAAGTATATATGCATATATACATATAATATATATATATATATATATAAATACGTAATAAATAAATGAATTACTATTTACATTTATCCAAATGTACATAGATGTCCAAATTATCGCATATTATTGAATAATATGTATTGATAGTAAATTTATATAATTATTTATGTTTTATTCTATATATATATATATAAATATATACATATATATATATGTTTATAAATATTTGTATGTATGTGTGTATATATATGTATATTTATGTGGGATGTATATATGTGTGTGCATATGTGTGTGTGTGTGAGAGAGAGAGAGAGAGAGTCTTTTTTCTTATTGATCTATATGTATAAAATTATTTAATTAAAATGATGACATAATTTATTAAAAATGATAATATAATTGACAGCATATAGACTTTTAAAATTATATAAATATACAAAATAACATTATTATATTAAATAATTTGTTGTACTAGTACATTTAATATGATTATTATATTCTATTATAATACTAATGTTTTTTAAAAAAATTTAAATAGAACTTTACAAATAGTTTAATTAAAAAAAAGGATATAACAAAACATGATGTTTAGCCCAGCGGTTGAGTGCACTCATTGCACTCCAAACCGCTAAACCAGGGTTCGAATCTCTCATTGCGAATCACACAAAATTAGAACGGTGCATTCAGGTGTGGTGGGTTCATATGGAACATGCAATAAGAAGCAATACGGTGTGCAATCAAGTGTGGTGGCTTCACATGGACTATACAATAAGAATTAGTACAGTGTGCAATAGGTGTGGTGTGTGCACAAATTATGAAAAAATTCAAAAATTTTTATTGTTTTTTCAATTCATAATGACTCTTTATTTCCTTGCCAAAGAGCTTTTTGGCGAGGAAAAAAAAGCTCTAGCGAGGAAACTTTCCTTACCAAAGAGCATGACTTTTGGCTAGAAAACCTTCCTCTCCAAAGAGTGAAAGAGGAAATTTTTTCCTCACCAAAGAGCATGATTTTGGCTAGGAAACATTCCTCGCTAATGACAAAAAATTTTCTCGCCATTGATTCCTCCAAAAAATTTATAAAAATATTTTTTACGAATTTGTGAAATAAAATTGGCTTTTTAGTGACAAATCTTTCGCAACAAAATTTTTTGTCGTGATAACATAATCATTAGCAACCAAATGAAGTTTTGGTGACAAAAATTTTTCCTAGCTAAAAGTTGGAGTTTTAGCGAGAAAACAATTTTCCTCGCTAAAAGGCTCACATTGGTGACAAAACACAATGTTTTGCCACCAGAATGCTTTGGCGATGATGCTTCAATGACGAAGGCGTGACAAAAATTAGACTTTTAGCTAGGAAAATACTTTGTCACTAAAGGCTATTTTTTTGTAGTGACCTTTGAAATACATTCTTAGTGAACATACTTTCCAACAAACTCTCACTTGCACTCTAAGAAAATATAAGTCCATAGGTGCCCACCCCTATAACGTCTAAGTGTCTTTCGAAGACTCTTTCAATTAAAGGCTTGGTGAATAGATCAGTTAGATTGCTCTTCAAGGCTATCTATTCCACCATGACTTCCCTTCTCTAAATAAATTCCCAGATCAAGTGATACTTCCTCTCTATATACTTCCCCTTCTTGTAGTTCTTTGGTTCTTTAGATTACGAGACTGCGCCTGTGTTGTCGTAGTACAACGCAATCGACTTGTTCATTTGTGGTACGACCCCAAGTTCTATAAGAAAATTACAGAGCCAAATTGCTTTCTTAGATGCCTTTGAAGCTGCTACATACTCAGCTTCCATGGAGCTTCCATGGTTGAGTTAAAAATGCAAGAGTGCTTAATACTCTTCTATGAAATTGCTTCTCCAGACAAGGTGAAGACATATGCATTAGTGGATTTTCTCTTATTCTTATCTACTTGGAAGTCTAAGTCTGTGTATCTTGTAGGAACTAAGTTTTTAACCCTGTAAATCAGCATATAATCTCTCGTTCCCTTAAGGTACTTGAGAATATGCTTTACAGCTTGCCAATGAACCTTCTTGAAATTTAAGTGATATCTGCTGACTAAGCTTACAGTAAAGCAAATATCTGACCTAGTACACAATATGACGTACATGAGACTTTCCATAGCTAAAGCATAGAGAATCCTACTTATCCTGTCTTTTTCTTCTTAAGATTTAGGACAATCATCTGAAGAAAGACACAACTCATGTCTGCAAAGGATTAGTGCTCTCTTTTATGAGTACATGCTAAACTTGATTAACATTTTGTCAATGTAAGGGGCTTGGGATAAACCTAACATTCTCTACTTTCTATTTCTAAGAAGCTTAATGCCGAGAATGTAGCTGGCTTCTCCCAAGTCTTTTATACTGAATTGACTAGACAACCAAACCTTAATAGATGATAATGTCCCTATGTCATTCCTAATAAGTAGAATTTCATCCACATATAGCACAAGAAAAAGCACTTTAAAGCCTTCCAGTTTCCTGTACACACTTAGTTTATCCTTATTTTGAGTGAAACCATAAGACTTTACAGTCTCATCAAAATGAATGTTCTATGCTTTCGATGCCAGCTTAAATCTAAAATGCACTTTTATGTGTCAAATTTTGGGTATAAAAATCATATAAAAATAAGCACATTTCTAATCAAATTTAAATTAAAACGTTAATCTCAAATTACACATATAAGCAAGCGTACTCATCATTAAGCATAGAATAAGGTTTAAAACGAGTGTCGATCCTCAAGGAACAAGTATGCATTAATCATTTTTCTTTCATTGTTTAACCGACTCAATAAAGTGAAAAAGAATAAAAAGGAAAATAAAATAAAATAAAATAATATATACATGTCAAGGATGAAGAATTATGTAACTTAAACTATTATTTTGACAAATATGACCTTAAAGTACCCAATCATTATCATAACTAATCATTCTCTTGGCATTATGAAGGATTAAGATAGATTTACTTCTTTTCCAATCCATGAAATCACTACCTTCTAGACAAATTAGTATCACATATCCTGTCTCAACTAATTCATCCAAAAGATGCATTAAATAAAATCATTGATTAAATCTCCATATCCTGGTAACTTTAAAACATAAAATTAACCAACGAATCCATATCCTGGCAGACATCAATTAACCTTTAATTACCTAGTTCTTAGCAATTAACCCATTTTCCAAGCAAGTTAATAGACAACAAATATGAAATTAATGACTTGAGACCACCATCAATCCCTTTTCCAAGCAAGTCAATAGAAAGAAACCACAAATTAATCTCATAATCAGCATAAGTAATTAAATACCAAGAATAACAATCAATTAGTCAAAAGATCAAAGTAACTCTAAAAAATATGAATACCTAAAACAATGTCAAATTACAATAAAATAATTAATACATCATTGTTCAAGAAAAGAAAATAAAATTACCAGAAAGACTCATAGACAAGCCTCATTCTTCTTCCTTCGTAGACCTTCTTGTACAATCCTCTTTGATCTGATGAATTCCTCCTTAATTTTTAGCGATTTCTGTTTTGATCTGTGAATTCATCCCCATGACTTATGTTTTTCCCTCTATTTATAGGCTTTAGAAGTCTTAAATTCATTCTTCTAGGGTTTCTGGCCGAATTGAAGTAGAAAAATACTAAAACTCTGCAAATTGCCAAAAAAATGCGCATGAAAATCGAGGCATCGCCTCAATACCAGTGCACAACCGGCACTGCCTGACTTGCCTAGGGGCACCGATTGTGGTCTGTCCTATCTATCTGTTCATTAATTTTTCTTGATTTCGCTCCAATTCTTCAAGACTGCAGTCGGCGCCACCTCTGGCCTCCTAGTCGGCATCGGTTCGGTTCTGTTCTACGACAGTTTTGTCTTATTTTACCCATAAAATCTGAAATAATGCACAAAATATATTTTCAATGGTAAAATTTCAAATATGAAGGAATATGATCAGTTATTGAACAAATTGTATCACAAAATGGTCTCAAATAACTAGGAAATATATGACTAAATTAGGCCTTATCACATTTCTTAAACTTACAAACCATATGTTTCTGGCCTTTAACAATAATGTCCTTCAGTTGGGGTATATAGATATCTTCACCATGATGGCCATTAAGAATGGTTCTCTTGACATCCATTTGCCATATCTCGTAATCATAGTGACATGCGATGACAATGAGAATACGGATAGACCTAAGCATGGATACTAGGAAAAATCTTTCCTCATAGTCGATTCCCTCTTTCTGAGTATACCCTTTCACCACAAGCCTAGCTTTGAAGGTTTTCACCTTCCCATTTGAACCTCTCTTCCTCTTGTGTACCCACTTACACCGGATGAATTTTATCCCTTCAGGTGAAGCTACATGATCCTAAACTTGATTGAAGTACATGGAATCAATCTTGACTCTCATTGCTTTATGCCATAGGTCTATATTGGCATCAGCAATAGCCTCCTCATATCTAATGAGATCATGTTCCAGATGGTCGGAGACTAGGTTAAAAACCTCTCCAGTCTATCTTTCTGGAACTCTAGATATCTTCCCACTATGATGAAGCTCCCTTTGTACCAGTTCCTAAGGTTGTTCCTCTTCTTGTTCTACAATCTGGTTAAAAGAAGTTGATTCAGAAGAAAACTTCTCCTCGAATGCCAACCTAGTTAAACCTTTTGTGGATATACTTTGATCATCTTCCAAGTATCTACCATTGGTACTTACTAGTACTTTCTACTCCTTAGGATGATAAAAGTTGTCACCCTTAGTTCCTTTTGGAGACCAAACAAAGTAGTATAATTCTGACCTTGGTTTTAGCTTGTCTCTCTTGATTAATATATAAGCTTGACTACCTCATATCCTGCATGGTTCAAACTTGGCTTATGCCTAGGTTACATCTCATAGGGTCTTCTAGGTACTGACTTAGAAAGTACCAAGTTCAGAATGTATGCCGGTGTTTTTAGGGCATATCTTAAAAAAAAAAAAAAAAAACTGGAAGAGTAGCATATGACATCATACTTTGGACCATTTCCGTCAATGATTTGTTCCTTTTCTCAGTTACTCCATTCTGTTGGGGTGTCCCCGGTGCAGAGAGTTGGGATACTATCCTATGATGTACCATATAATCCTTGAATTCACCAAGAAGGTATTCTATACTACTATCCGTTCATAAGGTTTTGATCAGTTTACCTTTTTGACGTTTCACTTCAGCCTTAAACTCTTTGAACTTGTTAAATGAGTTAGACTTGTGCCTCATCAGATAAACATAACCGTACCTTGTACAATCATCTGTAAAAGTGATGAAGTACTTAAACTTTCCTCTTGCTGGCGTAGACAATGGCTCACACACATCTGTGTGAACAAGGCTCAATATCTCCTTAGCTCTATTTGCCTTTTGGGTAAAAGACCTTTTGGTCATCTTTCCCATAAGGCAGGATTCACACCGAGACCAACTATCCAATCTCAATGCGCCCAAAGACCCAGCATGGATTAACCTTGGAGTCCTAATTAAGTTAATGTGACCTAACCTTAGAGGCCATAGATAAGAGTTATTAATATTGGTCTTTCTTTTCTTATTTAAAGGTTTACTTTGGGTGTTATTTAATTGATTTTTAATAGGATTTATGAAGAATAGATTTCTATACATATGCCCAGTACACAAAACTTCGTCATTTCTACTGATAGTTATACCAGAATGAAAGGAAACAAAATAACCATGATTTTATTAATTTTGCAATAGAAATCAAATTATGTCTAAAACTAGGCACATATAAAATATCCTTCAAAATAACTATCTTATTACAATAGAAAAGAAGTTCTAGCTCTCCTACTACTTAGGCCCACACTTGTGCTCCATTTCCCACTCATAGTCCTTGTTCATCTTTCTAGAGTCTTCTTATCTTCCTAAACCCTTGCAAGGAGTTATAAATATGATTAGTGGCTAAAAAATTAACAATCCAAGTGGAAGTTGATCCAAACATTGATACAAACTCTAGATAGTAAAAATTACTTGTGAGGTTTTTCTTAGCCTGAAAATCTTGACACTCATTTTTCTAATGTCCCTACTTGCTACATTTGAAGCACTTGCCTTTGGGCTTGTTAGGCTGGGACTTAGGTTGGGCTGCTGTATTTCCTTTCTTCTTCTTGAATTTTTAGTGCTTAGGCCAAGTTTTTGAAGAAGAAGCCTTAGCAATCATTGTCCTAGATTGTGGCTTCATGACTTTTTCTGCTACCTGGTGCTCGTTCATCAACTATGTTAAACCTATGTTTAATTTGTTCATATTGTAATTCAACTTGAACTGAGTGAAAGAATCCAATAGAGATTTCAGAAGCATATCTACTTGGCTCTTGGTGTTAACCACAACCCCAAGACTTTCGCTTCCTTGAAAGCAGCAATCATTTTAAGCATATGCTCCATGACTGGTGCTCCCTCTGCCATCTTAGTGTTAATAATTATTCTAAGAGCCTCCTACTTTGCAGGTTGACTCTTATCAACAAATACTGCGGACAATCATGTGCTAATTTCATAAGCAGTGGCCATGTGCTCATATTTTGACTAGAGCACATTAGACATAGAGGCCAACATGTACTAACGATCCATCTCGTCAGCCTTCTTTCATGCCTTCTCAGTCCTTGCTCTTCCTTGGTGGAACCCTCCCTAATAACAGGGCATGTTTTATAAAGGATATATTTATACTCCTCTGCAGTGAATATTAGGTCCAGGTTCCTTCTCCAATCAACATTGTTTAGTCCTATTAACTTATTTTCACGGAGAATAATGGCTAAAAGACTGAAAGAACCTCCACCAACCACTTCTGAAAAATGAAAATAAAATAAAATTCTCAATTTGTGAAAAATAAATAATTTGTGCACTTTATCCTCATATTAATGTTGATAATAGTTAACCCTATCACTATTATCTTCAATATGATAAATTTGGCTCTTAGGAAAACTGATATAGCTTCTTGGAAAGATTAACAGTTTCCTAAGCTGAGTGTGTTGACCACCACAAATTGACTACACTTCTAAGTAATGATCCAGAAGATAACTCCATTAAGGGGATGGCCGTTTCTTCTTATTTCCTATAGATAATCCTTGCACTATGACCTCCAACGTGGGCTGGCAAATCACAGTACGTGTCCCAGGCAACAATTATATCCATCAATTAGGTATAGATCCTTGTGAGATCCCCATCCTATACAAGTTCACACCTAGGGTGATGCGAGGAGATCCATGATCTCTAATGAGGACCGTGATGGAAGCCGTGGGGCTGTTAGAACTCCTCTCCTACTTAGTCTTTCAAAATAAGAGTTTTGAAGAAAATTTTCTTTTGAAAATATCCCATTAAGTATCCCTTAACTCTTGTAAAATACCTAAAACTATAAATCTCTATGTCAATGTAAAATCCTTTAAAACATTTTCAAGAAAATGTTCTTTTGAAAATATCCTATTAAGTATCCCTTAACTATTGTAAAATACCTAAAACTATAAATCTCTATGTCAATGTAAAATCCTTTAAAAGATTTTTTATAGAATAATTTTACCTAGTTAAGAACTTAATGATTTCAAAATTTTCCTTTTAAAACTTATAAGAGACTTTGGTCTCAAGTTTTATTTGATAAAAACAAATTTTCATGTAAAATAAATAAAAATGGTTGTCCTTTTAACTTACAGAAGTATCTAAATCCAAAATATTCTCTATGTTAAGGAGAAAATCCTCTAAGAGAATCATCAAGGATTAATTTTTTTTCTTTTAAGCTAAAATAACCATTTAATTTGAAGAAAAATATTTTTCCATGTTAAAAATTCCCAAAGATTTTGATATTTGAGAAAACACACACATAGGTCCATAAAAGAAAATAGCATGCTAGAAAACTATAAAATTTTTCCTGCTTTTTTATTGTTTTAACCTAGGTGTTCAAATAATAAAATTAAACATATTAATTAATTAATAGTCTTATTGAATTCTAAATCCCTTACTATTATTTTTCATGCAAAATATTCCAAGAATATTAACTATGCAAAAATAATAATAACTTTGCTTGTTATGGGACCCAAAATAGAAAAGAAAATTACAAAATTTTCTTAGTCTTCATGCTCCCGTCTCATCGGATCAATAGACCCTAAATCGGCCGAACCATGACCCAAAATGAAATCGGACCTGAACTGAAGCAGCTGTGGCTCAGCACTTAAAAGTGCCTTGAGCCGCAGCACTAGCTGCCCATGGCTCAAGCCGTGGCTCGACACTTATTATGCCTTGAGTTGCGGCACCAGCCGCCTGTGGCTCAGGCCACAGCTCCTCTCAAACCTAACCGCATGGAAGCCAACCGTGGCATTGAGCATTTTTTACTCTAGATCCATGGCTTATTGTATTGAATCCTAGCCTATATTTTCTCAAAAGATCTTCATCTTCTTCATTTTTTCCTTTTGATTTCTTCTGGTTTCTCCCAACGACATTTACAGGTGATCTTTGTTTATAGATTTCAACCACAATTGAAACAAAAAACAACACAAAAAAATGCCTATTTCTTTTCAAATCAGGTGTACATAGTTCATCTAAGAAAACTGGTAAATTATAGCACACCTATGCCTCAACGATGAGCCGTATAGCAAGCTATCCCATACTAGAAACACGAAGGGTCACAGGTAACAACCAAACACAATTCTTTAAGGTTTTAATTAAGCCTAAGCATGATCCTAAGCTGTTAAAACCTGGCTTTGATACCATTTTTAGGTGGATCGTGGCCCTAAGACCATACAAAAATAATGAAATTGTAGAAAAGAAAATGACATAAGCCTTTTAAAAATATTATACCTCTGCAATTTCTTGTTCCCGGTTTAGGCTTGGTTTGTTTCGACTGAACTGACGTAGTTTGCTCGACCACTAGCCTCTGAATAGCTGCCTCCGGTGATTGTCCAGCAAGCCGATGACTTCTGCTAGGCATTAACCCTAATCTAGCGGACTTTCATAGTATATCCATCGCCTAATACTACTAGTTAAGGCTATAAGATTGAGAATGGTCTTTTCTCTTGACCGTTTGCTAACAAGCAATATCAAGAAGGAACTCCAACTCTATTCTTGTTTTTCTTTTTTCTTTTTTTTTTTTTGTGGAAAAACAACAACTTAGAGAAGAGAAACAAAACTAGAGAGCATGAGAGAAGCTTGCACAAGAATTCTATATCACACTAGTATCTCTATGACTCATGGAATATACACCCACAGAGAAATCATCTCTACGATAAGATAGTTAATGATTAGCTCGACTAATTCAAATAAATTGAATAAACCACTGAAAGGACCGGCCCAACTGGGCTTAGACCTCCTCCTCTATGCCTATAGCCCATGCTATGGGGTTTAGCTAAATATTTATTTAATCATGGGCTTAATCAATACCATAAATAAATATTCAAAGCTAAATGAACCAAAATAAATGCTAAATATTTTCTTTGTTTAGACCTATGCTAATTTTATTAATTCAATATAGGCTCAAGCCCTTAATTAAATTAATTAAGTAGCTAAACCAAATAAATCATTTAATCTCACTAGACCTTTATTTTATTTTAGTACATTAATAAATTAGATTTTCTGAATAAAACAAAATTCTCTTTAACCAAGACCATTTCCTCAATCTAAAAGTAATTAGGACTTACGGGCTATTCCGATGACCAAAACACACATCTCCTTGACTACTACAATGATCAAAATACTCATGTTATATAAAAAGTTGTATTTTACATTTAAAATATTTCCTAATATCAACATAAGAAAATATTGACACCAAGGACAATTCTGCATTAGAAAAGTCTTTGACCTATAGGTGTTATGACAAATATACCCCTCTACGTAATGCTATACATTCAGAGAAGAACTATGTATTAACACCTCTCTAAATGACATCTTTCATCGTTAGACCTCTAGTCCAATGATTCACAACTTCATGGAATGTTTTTTCTTTCCAAGAGAGCTACCTTAAAGAAAATATCTAAGTCATGTTACCCAAGGCCCTGAATTATTAGCTTATTTGAACAGTCACGAGGGGCAACACAATGTAGAAGTTATCTTGTATAAGTTTATCTTAAATAACTATTCACATATACCCAACATATAAGTATATTGGTCCTACGATAGAACCTTAACTATAGCATATCAAAGTATACGATTCTAGCTTTGTCAGACCACTAACCTATACTCAATTCGTAGGGTACAAGTCCATGTTGTAGCAGTAGTAGTGTGGGTTTTTACCATATAGTGCTTTTAGAAACCACTACTATAGGTTCTGTTCTACGTATTCAAAATACGCTTATGTTATGAAGTAAGAGGACTACTCACTGGCTAAAGGTAAGTAATTTCCCATTTGAAAATCATAACACAATAACCTTATCATGATAAGATTCTCATTCTTATCATTCAATTCAAAACAGCAGTTTATGCATTAAGTAATCTGTGATCCATACCTTACTGTGAAAGATCACCATTCATATGGATCACTTATTTAACTATAATGGGTCTTTTCCAGTGAAATTATGCATAAATTAAAATGCGTAAACACAAAAAATTTATGAGAATAAAACTTTTATTAATTTAATCAAAATTACATCAGAACTACATTCTTAGTGGGCATACATTCCAACAATAAACATTCAAACATTAGATGATAAAGTCAAGTTGGTGCAAGAACAGTTAAGAGCTGCACAAAGTTGATAGAAGAGCTATGCTGATAATAGTAGGAGAGACTTGGAATTTCAAGTAGGAGAATCAGTACTCTTGAAGTTGACACCTAATAGATTAATTTTAAAGCACCTAAGAGGTGGAAAATTGAACTGATGATATTTAGAACCTTTCTTGATCATTGAAAGGATTGGACTTGTCATTTATAAGTTGGAAGTGCCTAATGGTTTAATAGGTATACATAATGTGTTTTATGTATCATAGCTTAAGAAATACAATCCTAGCCCTGAGCATATTTTTAATGATGAGTCACTACAGTTAAAACCAAATCTGAGCTATAAAGAGAAGCCGAGGAAGATATTGGAAAGAAGTATAAAGGAATTAAGGAATAAAAATATTCCTAAGGTTAAAGTATTATAGGAACATCATGGAATACAAGATGTGAATTGGGAAACTGTGGAGTAGGTGACAAGACGAAACCCAGAGTTGCTATAGAATACAATGCTAAAAATTTTGAGCACAATTTTATTTATTTATTTATTTTAAGAAAGCAAGAATGTAATACCTTTTTTAGGCCAGATAGATAAATTGGTGAAAATTTGAGAAGGAATTATCTACAATAAGGTAAGACTAAGAACAGTTCTGTTAGACTAAAATTATTCATTAAATGCAGGTGATTATCTTGTTATATTGATGCAATGTGCAAATTTAAATTTATTTATATGTTGTTTCGTATATGCTTGTTTGCACTTTGATTGCTTATTACTTGTTCTTGAGTGAGGATATGCATGAATGCTCAAATCAAGAAATGACCAGTTTTAAGTAGAAAAACATCTTGATAAGATAAAGATTTTAGGGGATGTCAGAGGAATTTTCAATCGCGATTTAAGAAAATTTGATAACGAATTTGGAGAATCTAAGAGATACCAAAATGCATAGTATAATGTGTAGATCATGCTGGTAGAATAAAAAGCTTTGTTGATCTGGATGAATAGTACTGTTAATTTGTAGATATTTTTAAATTATTACATTAAATTGTATATGATTAATTTTATCTCAAATTATAAATTAGCAATACTATTATTATTATCATTATAAGTTTACTGCCATTATTATTTTAATAATCTTATCAATTTCATTCTTTTCATTATATTATTATTCTACAAATCCTATTTCATGACTCTATATTACCTTTAATATTATATTATTATTGGTGGTATTATTAGGATCAAAACTATTATTATTTTATGTAATATTATTTTATTACTATTATTGCTATTATTCTTATTTTAATCTTACTATTATTTAGTAGTATGTCCCACCTTAGTCGAAATGTTTGACTATGATTAAATCATGTGTGACTTTGCTTTAATTTCATTGGACCATCCAAATATCATGCAGGATTCATGAATATTCTCACATATTCTACTAGTTTCTTGAACTTCCTACAAAAGTCTATTACTTTCTATAGAATCCTCCAAGCTTCTACCATATTCTCTAAGTTTTTATTGAATTCTTGTGATGACTAAATTAGGGGAGTCACAATGTGAGTCATCACTAGTTGATTAAGACATGTAAGCTACCATTAGTGATTAGAACACACTTTAAATAGAAGTTTGGGGGGGGGGGGAGACTGAAACAATGAAATAAAAGAGAGAAAGAAAGGAAGAATGAAGAAAGAAAGAAGAGAAGGAAGCTGGAGAAAAAAAGCAAGAGAGGAAGGGGGAGATAGAAATCGAGAGCAAATAAGAAGAAAAGAGAGAAATAAAGAAAGGAAAAATAAGAATAGAGTAACAATTTAAGAAAGCCTAGTTTGCTCAACCAAGAAAGGTAAAACCGTTTCCTTTCTTATATTAAATTTCTTTTAAGCATAGATTGTCGTGATATCTAATTTTAGATAAAGTGTGTGTGTGTGTGTGTGTGTGTGTGTGTGTGTGTGTGTGTGTGCATGATAGGGGTATATGACTAGTATATGAAGGAATGAGTTATATGATTGCGATTGGTTATATGGAATTGGTGAACATTTAATTTATGTATTAGATCTCGTTTGATGGGAAGGTATGGAATTTCAGACCTAGGTATCATTTAAGTCACTTATGTGCACATGAAAGATATTATTTTTGAAACAAATCTTTTGTGGAAAAATGCTAGCAAATGGAAAACCGGAGCATGTGGTTTATGAACAAGCTTGATTTTAGATATTGAAGCATGCTTCATTAAGTTATGATTATCATTTACATATGATGAAAGGGATATACAATCTTACGGTATTTTACGGCTAGCATATAGAATTGGAATTATCTTGCATAAAATGAATTGCGAAAACTATAGATGATTTTCATTGTAAAAACCTATAATGGGTAAAGTATTGATAAAAGAAATATGGATGCCTGGAAGTATTTAATATTTCAAATATTTTTGGGAAAATAAATATTCACTTTGGAAAAAGGGTCTGATGTTGGGAATATTGAACTGTGTTGAGACATTGCATTGATCAAGTGTTGAGTACCCTGAGGGGCTTTAACCACTATACTAGCAAGATAGCCCCAAGTAACTTAACTAATTCTAGGGATTATCTAATTCCAAACGAGGCAACAGGACATTGGAATTTGTCGTCCTTAGCAAGCAACTTATTTTTAGTGATGAAATAGTTGGTCGGGCAAGGGACACCCAAGCCGTTGGGACGACCATGACAACGGCCAGAGTGTGAGTAATTATGGTAAACGCACCATGTTAATCTTGCATTTTATCATATGCATAGGATTGAGATCATTTGGGGTTGATATTTTCAGTTGGATCAATATTCCTTCCATGTGATATCACTATTTGAATTAATATGGGTTTTGAATATGAAAATATGTACTTTGAGAATACAGTAAGATTTGCTACTAAAAGATCAATGTTATTTTACAAATAGTGCTATGATTTGATGAACCACCATAATGGCACAGTTTTTCCTGGAAAGCAAGAGAAACTTATTTTCAATAAGCATGTTACCATTTATCCACTTATACTTACTTCCAACTATTTAAGCATCCATCACAAAAAGATGTTTTGTTAAAATTTTTATATAGCAGACACACCGGGACTTACTGTGATTATATCTCAAATGATTTTCTTCATGTTTTTACGCATAATTGTATAGGTCTCCGACTTAGATAGGCTTCAATCCCGAGAGAGGATAGTTGATGTGTTTTAGGAGTACTTTGTATTTTGGTATTCGAGTTTTATGAGTTATGTTCAAGAAAGTGTGTAAGGATTAATGTTGACTTATATTCTAAGTTTATGATCAAGTTTCCATTATAAGTTATTAAAGCTTTCCAGTTTATTTACTTCATTACTTCGTTATAAATGTCCTTTGTCGCTTAAACGGGTTGCCATCCACAACCATTTGGGCCCTATAGTTGTGGTGTGTTTCAAACATGCCAAAATCATGCTTAGAAAACATTAAGAAAAATAAAAATTCATTAAATATATATTTCTAGAATCATTATTTTGGGAAAAATAAAATAAATACACAATAAATATAATTTCCAAAATCATTATTTTCAAAAATTAATATAGTTATTTCCAAAATCAAAATTTGGAAACTTTGTGAATCCAAAAATCAATTTTTTGGAAAAGCTCTTCAGTGCCATTTGAATTAGGAAAAACTTGTGGGTTAAAAGAAAAAAAAAATTAATATAGGTAGTGTTAGTGTTGTGCCCTAGAGGTAATCACTTGTGCATTGTATATGAAACATTTTATTTTAATAAAAGGCATTATTTATCTTACAGTTTCTTTTGTTTACTTTTAAGTAATATAACTGTTCAATAAAGCCCCTAGTACAACACTGTGTTAAGGAAATCATGATAGAGATCCTGATATGAGATTTCTGTTACACTGTATAGTGTTAGTACTTAAATAGTCCCTAGTCATAGTATTAATGAGACATGACATCATTAATGCGTTAAGACTAGCATGCGTTAGACTTCCTGATTTGATCAGGCAGTGGTTCTCATATATGTGAGTGTTGAGATACTCATGTTAACACATGGATGCTTGTTAATAGAACAAGTTCATTGGATGACCTAGCTATGAGATAATCACATTGATAACTATTTAGTGCCAGTGATATAATATCAATATAGTAAATGTGGAAGTATCCTTAGATTTAAGATCTACTTTGTTTGCTGAGCATTGTCCTTTGATTCCAATATCTGGAGTTCGATTGAGGGTCGCCTATGGGATGGATATTGGGTATATTATGAGGTAAACGAAAGTAGTTGAGAGGGTTAATAAAGGATTCACCACTCCTAATAGTAAGGGCGAATATCTCACGGCTACTTGTAGGAATTACTACTTGAGAAGTCCTTGGCCAAGGAGATTGTGTATTGGAAATGGTTCCAATTGATACATATTTAGAATAGTGGGTTCCTGGTACAAGTACTATTGTATTCGGGCTAGAATTAATTCTAGAGGGAGTTGGCACTAATTCTGTACTCTAAACCGAATGAGATATTGTATGGTGAAAGGAGTTAATTGCACTGTAGTTTGTTATTGAAGGGTTCATGTCAAGCCACTTGACTTCCTGGACTCTTGAGTGGTCGTGATGTGTTGCTAGATACCGCTCATAATCTGGAAATATGGGTTTATTAATTGATGAATTAATAAATCAATCCTGCTTTGAATTAATAGGATTAATTCTAATTAATTATGGATTACTAATCTCAAATACGTTTAGATTAATTCGTGTTTGCTACCAATTGACTGGGAAACCTAATAGGTCACACATAATAGAGTATTTTATACTTAAGATGTTATTTGATAACATAGTGGGGTTAATTGTGAGAAAGAGAAGTTGTTGTGGATAAATTATAATTTGTTATAATTTGTGGTCTAAATTTTAATTGTGAGAACTTGATGTTTCCAATTATAATTAGGGAATTTTAATTGTTTTAGGATTTCATTTTTTTCAGTGAATTTTTCGATTTATATGATGATATAACCGAAACCCTAGGAGGGCATTCACACAAAAACAATAGCCATGAAAGCTCTGTCTTCTCTTTTTCTCACTTGTTGATATTGATCAAGCCCTAGCCGCAACTTAGTTTATTCTGCTAGCACAAAAAAAGTTCGTGCTTTAGGGTATCCTCTGTGTGGATTACTATTAGAGATAATCACACACTGTGATTATAGTGGTTGGACATTCAACTCTCGTGGAGTTTGATCAAGAGGATTGCTGGATCGCGCCTCGACTTGAAGAAAAAAAATTTTGTTCTTCAGACGACCATAGAAAGGTAAAAAGTTGTTACATTTGATCTCTTTATATCTTGTTTTCCACACATATGCGGATCTTGTGATGGTATGTTGTTTTATTCTTCCGCTGTGCCATATATGATATGCGTGAGAGATACCCAACAGGTAAGAGGCAGCCTCGGCAAGTCCGTAGGCTGCCGAAGATCTAGGAAGATTCCTAGCTCCCTATGCCACCTAGGGAGCTTCTGAGGCCGCCCAGGGGCCTTTTTTTTTTTTTCTCATTTTGCAGAAATGTTTTTTGCAATTTCCCCTTCCTTTCTCTTTGCATAAATAATTTCTTTAAATTTCTTTTCCTTTCAAATTTCAAAAATTTAGATTAAGTCCAGGAACATGAAATAGAGTTTGTATTGAAGAACTTTTTTCATACAAAAACAATGCCTTATTCTCTGGATTTCATAAATCTTTTTTTTTCTTTTTTGTTTTAGCTTATAGAAACAATTTTCTTAAGCCAAAATTGATTTTAGAAACATAAGTCGATCTGCATTAACTGGTCATGATCATAGTCACAACAAATCTAAAACAAAATAAAATGAAAAACCCAAATAACGAATTTTTCAAAATCAAAATATTTTGTGAAACAATTTCACACACCCGAATATAATTTTGAAATAATTTCAAATTTTAGAATATTTACGAAACAATTTCATAACACAAACAAAACCTATAAAACATATTAGCGATAGACCTGATGCCACTGTTAGATTTCGATCATGCCAAAAAATAGTTAATGTGCAACGGAAATTAAAATAAAATCCATACAATAGGATCAGTTGTCTGTAATTAAACAGGTCAAGAGAGGGAAAAAAATTTCGTTACCTGAAAAATGCAACTTTTAAAATTTTTCCTCATCGTAGAACTCCCCCAAAAATTTTTCACACCATGAACCACTAATTTCCAAGTTTAGGAATTTCTCTAATATTGATCAACACGAGGATGTACTCAGACAAGGTGCAATAAAACATTGCTAATCGGTTTTTATGTTTGCAGCTGTTTTGGGATTAATTTATGTTTGGATAAGATGATGTATTCAGATTTCGAAAATTTAGGAAAAAAACTTTTTATTTTTCGTGAAACAAGAAAGAAAAGAAAAGGCTTCAATCATTTTCTTTGTAACTTTCTCAACCACCAAATTCAGTGTTCAGTATATACATATTTATATATGCACCTTTGCATCATCTCTAGAAGAAAACTAAAGCATAGAAAACCTCTTTTTGCATGTTTCCTAAATCATTTAGGAAACAACCACAAAGCCTTTTCCATCAATATCCTACACCTTTTAGGAAATAATCAAAAACATTTTTCCTTATCATGTGGGCCTAGGATTCCTTAGATGTGACCAAGCCCTATAGTTTTTATAACATAATTAGGCTCCAACAAATTATAACTATTTGTAATTTGCACATAAAATTATTTCTTCTCGCAAATTAACCCCATAATAGTATCAAATAATATTTTGAGTACACATTTCTTTATTGTGTGTGACCTATTAGGTTTTCTAGTTAATTGGTAGCATGATATGAATTTTTCTAATCGCTATAGAATTAATAATCCTTAATAATTTGAATGAACTTTTTAATTTAAATTAGAATTAATTTATTAATTCACTAATTACTAAATTCATATTTACAAATCAAAAGCAGAATCCGGCAATGCATCATGACCACCCAAAAGTCCAGAAAGTCAAGTGGCATGACGTGCACCTTTCAATAGCAAAATGTCAGTGTAATAAACTCCTTTCATCATACTATATCCCATTCGGTTTAAAGTATAGAATTAGTGCCAACTCTCCCTAGAATATAATTAATTTTAGTCCAAATTTATTAGTACTTATTTCAAAATCTATTACTCAACATGTGTATTATTTGGAACTATTTCCAACACATAGTCGTCTTGGCCAAAGACTTCTTGAGTAATGATTCCGTAAAAGTGGTTGCTAGATATACACCCTTACTATTAGGAGTGATGAATCCTTTATTAACTTTCTCAACTACTTTTGTTTATTTTAATTGTACCCAAAATCCATCCTATAGGCAGTCCTTGATAATACTCCAATGAATAAAGTCAAAGTACAATACTCAGCAAAAAAAATACTTTAGAGATCTCAAGTCTAAGGATACTTGCACATTTGCTATAATGAGATTTTATCACTAGTACTAAATAATTATCCATGTGATTATCTCATAGCAATTTCGTCCAATGTACTTGTTCAAACAACAAGCATCTACATGTTAACTTTGAGTATCATAATATTTGCAGATATGAGAACCACCATTTGATAAAATTAAGAAGTATAACATGTGCTAGTCTTAACACATTAAAGATGTCATATCTCATCAATACTATGATTAGGGATGTTTTAAGAGTACTACATAGCGCAGTAGGAATCTCACGTCACGATCTCTATTATGATTTCCTTAACACTATACATTAGGCTCAGGACTTTATCTCACTGTTTTTTATATATACACATATGAAACGAGGAAATTGAAAGATAAAGAATGGCTTTATTAATTAAATGTTCAACATATATAGTACAAATAGATTGCTTCCAAAGCATAACTCTAACAATTTGTAGCTACCAAAAATCGTTGAGTTCTAATACATTACCAAAATTAATTCCCAAAATATCTAAATAGAAGATACTAAATTCTGGTAAAAAAAAAACTTATTTTCTGAGCTAAAAACACAGAATCAGTTAGCTCTGGATCCTTGCTACTTTTTGTATGTTTTGACAGAATTGAGTGTTCAACCCTATGAGCTAGGGCTGGATCAATTCTATTAGGGCTTCAAAAGTTTGCTACACTGGCTTTTTCTGAGCAAAAATTGGTCGATGCTACTTCCTATGCACTAACCAACGCCAATAGCCTTTTGTTTTGCTCATTTTCCCCCTTTTTGATTCATAATCTTTTCTTGTACCTTTTCCTTTAATCAATTCCTATACAAAAGATAGACAAATGGTAGGAATCAATAGCTATTTGAACATAAAATTGTATTAGATGCAACACAAAATGACCCTCAAAATATGTGTCATTTAGTCCCTATTAATTTCCCCACACTTTAGCTTTGCTTGTCCTCAATCAAACAATAATTAAACACACCAAGAAAATAGGTCAAGTAATCAAATTGACTTTAGTGATTTATGACCAATATAGTAAAGATAGTACCCTTCCTTCAACTTAAGAATTCAATCAAACACCTATTCAACCAAGCTAATTTCATGCAAACTCATGTATTATGATAGATATCACCAAGGCCATTAAAGTTGAGTTAAACAAGTTTATATCTATTTAATGTGCTTCGTGCTAATCCTCAAGTTTAGAATGTGAACATTGTGACTCATATAAGTTAGGAATAATAAATAAACTCAAGTTCCATAACTTTCAAACTACTACAATCTGAGTAGCAAATTAGGGACATTCTCACTTCTCTCTCTCTCTCTCTCTCTCTCTCTCTTGTTTCACTCTTTTGGGAAATTTAGCCTCAAGTGAGGGGATTTCTCTTCATTCACCATATTATCTCCATGTATTTTCACCAATTTTTCTCCAATCTCTCAAACTCGTATTTTCTCTTATTCTCACATTCTCTCTCTCTTTTCTTTCTTTTTTCTTTTCTATTTTTTCAACTTTCTTTCTTCTTTATTCTAATTTTATATCATTCTTTTTCTTGCTAGAATGGGCATATGCATCCCTTTCTCTATTTTTTTTTTTCTCACTCAAGAGTATGCAACAAATTCTGGCACTTGTGCCTCCATTTTTCACCCTTCTCACCTCTCACCTTTTATATTTAAACTTAAAATAAGGACTAATTTAGAAAATCATAGAACAAAAATCAATCAAAATTCCATACTTATACTTTATCACAAAATAAACATCAATCCTTAGGAAATAAAATGCCATAACATCTACTAAAACATAAATAAGGTTAATCCAAATTCTCAAGACTTAACCTATATCATGTTGAATACATAAGTTTACACAAAACCAAACCTAACCAAATAAGTCTCAAACCAATTTCTCATGTCGAAATAAAAATAATAACAATATCATAATATCCAAAAAATTCTATTTAGCTCCAAAAAAAGTTAGCTCAAAAGTTGAAGCAAACACTAGGAAAAATGATAAAAACTTGGACAAAGAATACCAAACCACTCCCCTACACTTAAACTAGACAATGTCCTTATTGGCAAAAAAATTAACACAATAAAGCCTCTCCAAAGAGACCAAAAATACTAAAAAAGGTAAAAAGTTAAGCAATACTCTCCAAGACCAATTATTCTCCTCAAAATATAAAGCATGTAGAAGAGAAAAATAGGGGTTTATCCACAAAGAATTTATTCCTATAGGAATTCCCTATGAAAAACTAAATTTACACAGCGGAAGAAAATAGGAATTCCAGACACTTAGGATCACCCTTATGCGTTAAAAGGAATAAAAAAAGAAGAAGGTAAGAATAATACCTTCTTCCCCTCTATTAATGAAAGTTTTCTTCTTCCATTTGAATGCATGATCCATCCACAACAAAGAGATTGTTTTCTCTTTTTTTCCAACAAAGCACTGCAATCCAAGTGTAGGATTGTCTCCAATATAGTTCACATGAGAATGGCGCTCAAAAGTCACCATAATTTTGTGCTAGCAAAACTAAAACTAGCGGCTAGGGTTTTCTGCAATTTTCGAAAGAAGAAGAAGAAAGGAGCTCATGGATTATTGAAAAAAAAAAATCTCTATAATTACTAAAAATCATAATCCCACGGAGTGTGTGTATGTGTATGTGTGTGTGTGTGTGTGTGTGTATTTATATTTATATATATCGTCTATTTTGTTTTGGTAAATAGAATCCATAATGTATATGAATTCTTAATTACCAATTATTATTATGATTATTATTAATTACAATATGGCCCATAAATTAGAACTAATTATAATTTGACTGCAACAACTTCTTCTTTTCACAATCAACCATGTAATGTTATCAAATAACATCTTGAGCACTCAATCCTCTATTATCTGTGACTTATTAGGTTTCTTGATCTATTGGTAGTAAAATATGAATTAATGTAAACATCTTTAAGATTCATAATCCTTAATAATTTTAGAATGAACTTATTAATTCTAATAAGAATAATCTACTAATTCTCTAATTAATAAATCCATATTCAACAGATCATGAGTGGTATCTAGCTACACATTATGACTATCCAAAAGTCCAGAAAGTTAAGTGGCTTGACATGAACCTTTCAATAGGAAATAACAGTGCATTAAACTCATTTCACTATATAATATCTCATTTGGCTTGGAATACAGAATTAGTGCCAACTCCTTGCAGAATAATAAATTAATTATGGCCTTAACATTTTAGTACTTGTTCACGAAATCCACTACTCGTCATATGTATAAATTGGAACCATTTCAAATATACAAACACTTTGATCAAGGATTTCTCGAGTAGTGATTCATACAAGTAGCTATGAGATATTCATCCCTCCTATTAGGCGTGGTGAATCCTTTATTGGTCCCCTAACTACTTATATTTGCTTTTTGTTGTGCCCAACATCCATTCCATAGGTGGTCTTGTCAAGACTCCAAAGATTGGAATCAATGTCCAAGACTTAGCAAATAAAGTACCTTGGAGATCTCAAGTCTAAAGATACTTGAACATTTACTATGATGTAATTCTATCACTAGTACTAAATAGTTATCCATGTGATTATCTCATAGTTAGGTCATCCAATATACTTATTTTAGGTAACAAGCATCTACGTGTTAACTTTGAGTATCACAATACTTACGGATGCTAGAAGAACTGCCTTATTAAATCAGAAAGTATAACATGTGCTAGTCTTAACGTATTAATAATGTCATATCTCACTAATACTATGACTAGAGATAATTTAAGTACTAAAAATATCCAATATAGTAGGAACCTCACATCATGATCTCTGTCATGATTTTCTTAACATAGTGTTGTATTTGGGACTTTATCTAACAGTTATTTTACATGAAAGCAAAAATAAAATAAGCTGAAAGATAAAGAATGCCTTGTTTTATATGATAATACACAATATATAGTATATATGTGATTGTGTCTAGGGCATAACAATAACAAACTCCTACTTGCACTAGATTAAATCATTCATGTATCTAATACGGAATGACTCACGATGTCTATTATGTTTCTTTTAGGATAATATTTTTGTATGCGGATCAGCTATATTCTCATCCGAGGGAACTCTCTCTATCTTTACATCTTGTCTATCTACGATTTCCTTAATCAAATGAAAACGTTTAAGTATATTCTTGGATCGTTGGTGAGACATTGGCTCTTTTTCTTATGCAATAGCTCCATTATTGTTACAATATAAAGATATTGGTTCAGCAACATTGGGAACCACTCCTGTGAAACCCCAGTTGAAACCAACCTTAGAGTAAGGGGGTTGGGATACATATCATATTTTATTGCATGCATAAATATATTTCTATATGATTTTATGTGCTTTAGATATGTGATTTATAGTCTAGAAGGCTTAATTGTGTTTATTGAGTAAGAAGGACAAAATGATAATTTTTGCTTGAGGTGAAAATAGGGAGATAGCTTGAGGATTAAATAGGAGAAATATTTGAGAGAGAAAATAAGAACAAGAGTTGTTATGGTTTGGTGGTTAGAGCTTTGGAATTAATTCTTGAGGTCTTGAGTTCAAATTCCATTATTGGAGTTTTAGCATGATTAAATTTTATTTTTGTTTGGGAGGGCTCTAATTCGGCCTTTGTATGCTTTAGGGAAGAGTACGAGAGTTGTCCTAGGGGAGACATGATAGGAATGCCCTAATCCTACTCTTGTGCCCTACAAAAATTTCTAAGGGATTCATACCCTTCTTGATCTCTAGCTTTCCTTAATTCTTAATCAATTAGGTTGATTAATTTATCCAAGCCAATTTTATTCTAGAAAAATTCCAGCAAAGTTCTGTGATATGAAGGTTTCAAAAATGTCCATATGAGTTATCTTGTTAGCTGAAAATGGGGAGGAGTTTTGGAAGGTTCCAAAGAGAATTAATCTCCGTGGTTGAACTTTCAAAACTCCAACCTAGCTGTGCTCATTTTCTTCATGTTGTAAATTGAAAATTTGTAAGTTTCTTGTTCAGTCTAAGTGTCGAAAATTTCAGCCATCTTTTCCTCCCAAATTCTGCCAGAAAAATGGCCATTTCACTTAGCATGAGGACTGAACATCCCAGCCAAATCGAGCTGCTCAAAAATCTGTGCAAACCAGAAAAATTTCTGGACATTTTTCGCTGCATTGGTAAGCCAAAACCAAGCTGTTTCTTCCAGTTTTTCACCCAGCAACTTAACCTCATTTTTCCTCCATAAAAAAGGCTGGAAACCAGCCTTGAAGAACCTCTGAATGGCCCTTCAAATTTTCTGCAACCTGACTGGAAAATGGCAGCAAAATCTACCCAGAAATTTCCAGCAAATTTGCGAAAATCTGTTCAGGATTTTCAGCTTTGTTCCTTCTTCAGCCTTGTCCAAAACTTCCACCATTTTTCTGTACAAACTCCCCTTGAACAGCTATGAACTGAGCTTCATCATCTTCCCCAGCATTCTGCTCGAAAACCAGTCCCATGGCTGTCCTAAAATATCTCCATCAATCACTCCAATCAAACCATTGATTGATGTCCAAAATTTCAGCAATTTATTTTAGCAACCTTCCATGAATTAAACCTCAAACAACCAGAAAATTCCTTCACTCTTGCACATCATATTTTCAGCCACTCTAAAGCTCCTTCAACCATCATTCATCTCTGCAAAAATTATAGACAAACAGTCGGCCATTAAAGCTTCCAAAAGCTCTCCATTGACCAATATCTTCTTACCATATTTTGTTTCCTAAATTGGTTCCCTAAAATATTCTTTTTGGATTTCAAACAACCAGCTTTCTTTTTCCTCTCAAACCAGAAAATTCAATTTCCAAAACCCTCTCAAACAATTCGGCCACCCTATTCCCACAGAATTTCAGCTAGCTTCAATCAATTTCTTTCCATTCTCTCCAAACCAAGAATATCATGAACACCTACTAGCATTCCCTCGCCTAAGACCACTCCAAACCTCTCCAATCTTCTCCAAAAACTCCAGATCACACCTACTCAACCCCTTGAAACCACTTCTGCAATTTTTAACATAAAATACCGAAATTAAAATCTCTCTTTTGGATCTAAAAACCAGTATTTTCGTGAAGGCTCAAGAACACCTTCATGGTAAGCATGATCAATCACCTCCATCTTTACCCATCTCCAACTCCTAATAAATATAGGTATATATAAACATACTAATGAACTCTCTTTTTCTCTTCCTCCCCCCCCCTCTCTCTCTCTCTTGGCAAATGGTTACTTCAATAATGGCCATATTTCCTTTTTCTCTCTTGGACGGATCAAGTCTCCTAAGAGTAAGGATCATTTCGAAACTACTCCATGGTAGTCATCAATCAAGTAAGCCACTTCAACCTTTTCTTTAAATTCTAGATTCATGTCTCTAGGATGATATTGGAAGGGGATGGATTATGATTGAGATTCGAGCATGTGTTGTTGTGTTGAAGTTGAGGTTGAAGCATGAATAAATATGTGTATGTGATGGAGATGGGATTGATGCATGAGATGATTTGTCTTAGTTACTTGCATGGCATTTTTAGGGTTTTGGTTGCATGCTCTTCATGTCGTGAGTAGTATGATTGAATAAGCATGTTAGAGATTATGTCACCTTTGGTGAATAGGGTTTATGCTCATGTATTCTTGTTAAGGCCGTGATTATGGTCATATTAGTAAAGTTTGGGTCATGTCTTGGTAAATTTCGATCTATTCCTTTATTCATGATTTGGATATTTTGTTGATTGGTGTAGAGTGTATGTTCATGATTATGGTTGCAATAAAAATTATGATCATGACCTTGTTATCCCTAAGCTAATTTTATTCCATCAATAAAATGATTATTACTATAATTTCTTCTAGTGAATTTCGAAAACCCTAGGAAAATGTGGATTTGGTCTCTTATATAAAATAATGATATTTTAGTCAAATAAATGATAGCTTTTATTTAAGAAATAAAATATATAGATATTATATAAAATAAAATATATACAAAATAATAATAAAGGCTTTTATATAAATATTCATAATAGGTAAAATATTAATTTTGTAAGTCTTATATTCAAGACTACTATTAAAATTTATTTATTATCTTTCCATCAAAACCATTAAAATTTATTTACAACTAATTTTAGCTATTAGTTATTTTTTAACAATTAATTATTAATAGATTATTATTTTACATAATACCACCTACGACCCTTCATCAAATAAACTCTAATTTATGTATAGCAAGATTTAAACCTTCAACTTATTAGTACATATTTTCCAAAACCCTAATTATTTTAATACCAAACTAGACATATCTTATAAACCCTTTATTTATTATCTAGCCTTAAAGCTTGGGAATCTAGGATCATGATTGTAGTAAGTTGAGCTATGATTATTTATGAAAGTGAATTTTGGCTTGAGTTTAATTATGGCTTATATTTACCCCAGGCGGGGTTAGACCAGCTGTTGGAGACCTTTATTTTATCTTGACCAAAGGATCAGGTAAGCTCCTGCATAAAATTTGTTTGATGCAAAATGATTACTATGGCAAGCGAAATGTGGAGTGCATAGATACTCACTTCTATAAAGGCAATTGAGGACTATCTCATTTCTCATTTCAGGCAAGCAAATTATTTGAAAATTAAGGGGCAGTTTTACTCAAACCCTAAAGCTCTTTCTAAAACCAGTTTTGCCCCAAACTTTGGAAATCCTTAATTTCCATTTTCAAGTGGAACTATGTTTTATTCATTTTCCCCCAAGTGGGATAAATTACGTTGAGTACTCAATAAGGGTGGACTGCTAGGGCTAGTCTTTGAAGGGTTAGGGTAAGTCTCTCAGTAGGTGGCCACCTCTGAGGGGTAAGTCCTTCCCGGATAAGATGTCAGTCCAGTAGGTCGTGCCGATCCGAGCTAGTAGTTTTCAGTCAAGTGGACTGTGTGTTGCCGGAATGGACAACCGGTTTTGTTTAGGTATAGAAAAGGAGGAGTATCTTACCCAGTAGGCCAATTACCTACCTTTTGTCAGTCTGCATAAAGTATGGCATTCTGACCGTTGTATGGTTATGGGGCCCAACGTGTGGTAACCCATAGCCGCCCTTTTGAGTGGTTGATTTTATTATACCTGTATGGTTGGAAAAGCCAAAACACCACTCTTGATTTTGACTATTGTTTATTAGTTGCTAGTATTTCTTTTGTGAAGATTTTATACTTTGCATTCACGAACTGCCTTCACTGGACACTCAGAGCACACACGGACTTACTGAGATTTTTATCTCTTCACCATTTTTATCATGATTTCAGGTCGATCCTGCTATAGGCATGAGTAGCTAGTTGTTGCCTGCCTTGGAAGATTTTCTGATATTTATTTTGTGTAATGCTTTGGGAGTTGAGAGTGAACAATTTTTATTTTGGATTTGTTTTCGAATTCTTGGATTGTAATAAGTTTTAAGTTTAAAGTATTATTTTATTTCTATTATTCTGATTGTGTAACCTAGTTATATAGAAACTTTGTCCTTTGGACGTGGCAACATCCCTGGCCCTGTTGGGCCTAGGTAGTGGGGTGTTACAACTCCAAACTTAGTCACAAACTTCTTAATCTAAACAGCTTCCTCAGTTACTTCAAAAGCATCTATGTACTCAGCTTCAGTCATTAAGTCGGGAATAGTATCTTATTTGGAACTCTTCCAACTTATTGGCCCTCCACACAACCTAAACATATAGCTAGACTGTGATTTGAAATAATCTTTATCAGATTTAAAATTATCATTATTATACCCGTTTATTTTTAAACCACCTCCTCCGCATACTAAGAATACACCCTTAGTCCTTCGCAAATACTTAATGTTATTCTTCACAACTTCCCAATGAGCTTTACCAGGGTTAGCTTGGTATCTGCTTATCAAACTGAGAGCACAGGATATATCGGGCCTAGTACATATCATAGCATACATGATGGATCCAATTACCGAAGCATATGAAGTTCTACTCATGTAATCCCTTTCAACTTGTGTCTTTGGAGACATCGACTTTAAAAGTCTTATCCTATGGGTCATGGGTAAGAATCCACTTTTGGATTGATCTATGTTAAACATCTTTAGCACTTTGTCAATGTATGTAGACTGTGAAAGATATAGCAACCTTTTTGACCTATCTCTATAGATCATAATTCTAAGAATATAGATTGCATCTCTAAGATCTTTCATGGAGAGTTTCTTAGACAACCAAACTTTTACTATCTGAAGGATAGGCACATCATTTCCTATTAACAATATGTTATCTACATAAAGTAATAAGAAAACTACTGCATTCCTACTAACCTTCTTGTATACACAAGGTTCATCCATATTTAGAATGGAACCAAATTCTTTGATTGTTTCATCAAAATGGATGTTCCAACTCCTAGAAGCTTGCTTAAGTCCATAAATAGACCTTTGCAGCTTGCACACTTTTGTGCTATCATTAGGCGTGAAACCCTCAGGTTGTGTCATATACACTTCCTCAATTAGGTTTCCATTTAGGAAAGCTATTTTCACATCTATTTTCTAGATCTCATAATCATAATGAGCTAGAATGGCTAGGAGTATTTTGATGGATTTCAACATAGCAATTGGTGAGAAGGTTTTGTTATAGTCAGTACCGTGTTATTGGCGACAACCCTTATCCACCAGTCGTGCTTTATAGGCAACTAAGTTACCATCCATGTCAATTTTCTTCTTGAAAAACCATTTGCACCCAATAGGTTTAATTCCTTTGGGTGGATCAACCAAAGTCTATACTTGGTTGTCATACATGGAACCTATCTCTGATTTCATGGCTTCAAGCTATTTGTCAAATTTTGAACTATTCAGAACTTTTTTGTAAGTAGTAGGCTCATAATCATCTATAAGTAATACGTTATTGTGGTCACTAATTAGAAATTCATATCTCTCAGGTGCCACACGTATCCTACTCGACCTACGAGGTTCTTGTGTAGTTGATGGTATATCTATTCTCTCAATAGATGTGGGATCAGACGGTTGATCCTTGTTTGTGTGTTCTCCTTGAACTTCATTAAGTTCAATTTTATTCTCACCGTTTCCTTTAAGCATGTACTCTTTCTCTAAGAAGACAACATGTTTTGAAACAAACATTTTATTTTTTTTTTAAGAGAGATAGAAGTAATATCCGAAATATTCTTTCGAATAAACCATAAGCAAACACTTGTCAGATTTACTTCAAGTTTATCTAACTATGGCCTTTTAACAAAGGCAAGGCAATCCCATACTCTTAAGTGAGATAACTTTGGTTTTATGCCAAAAAACATCTCAAATGGGATAGCATTTACTATTTTTAATTGAACACTGTTTAGAACATAAACAGAAGTCTCTAGTGCATACCCCTAAAACAATTTTGGTAAGTCTGCAGAAACCATCATGGTCCATACTATGTATAGAAGGGTTTGATTCCTTTTCTTAGATGCACTATTATGTTGACGTGTATGTGGTGGAGTCCATTGAGATAATACCCCATTATATCTAAGATAATCTTAAAACTCTTGGCTTAAGCATTCACCTCCTCGATCAGATCTTAATATCTTAATAATTTTTCCAAGTTGTTTATCTACTTCATTCTTGAAGTCTTTAAACTTTTCAAAAGATTTAGATTTGTATTTCCTTAAATACAAATACCCATATCATGAATAATCATCGATAAATAGTATGAAATAGTGATAACTTTCTCTTGATCGTATAGATATTAGGCCACATACATTATAATGTATAAGTGCTAATGACTCTTTGGCCCTTTCTTCTTTTCTAGAAAAAAGTTTTAGCCATTTTACCAAGTAAAAAAGACTCACATGTACTATATGATTCATAATCAAATTACCCCAAGTCACCTAACTTGTGTAACTTAGAAATGCGATTCTCATTTACATAGCCTAAATGATAATGCCATAAATAAGATGCATTGAATTATCTATCATTGGTTTCTTATTGTTTAGATTGAGGATTGGATTATCTATATCTAGAACATATAAACCATTAACCAAAGTTGCGAAACCATAATGAATATCATTCAATGAAAAAGAACAATATTTATTCTTAAAAATTAAATGAAATTCATACAATCTAAAAACGCAACTGAGATAATATTTTTCAATAAAACTAGTACATAATAACAGTTTTGAAGTTCTAAAACTAATCTTGAATGCAGGTGTAACTCCTAAGTCACCACAGCAAGTGTAGCAACCTTTGCTCCATTTGCAGTACGTAGGTACATGTCGCCCTTCTCAAGTCTTCTACTATCCTGTAGCCCCTACAAGTTATTGCATAAATGCGATGCACATCCGGTATCTAATACCCATATCTCATTTCTAAAGACAGTATTAATCTCAATCATAAACATACCAAGAGTAGAAGTATATGTGCCTGCAAGCTTCTCATTCTACTTATTTTCCTTAATAGTCTCCAAGTAGGCTTTGCAGTTGCACCTCTAATGACCCGTCTTTCCATAATAATGGCATGGGCCTTTGGTGTCTGCCTCATTCTTTTCCACACCACCATTGTGCTTAGTAGAATCCTTCTTCTTCTTCTTAGGAACTTTCTTCCTAGAAGAAGAAGATTCTACCAACATAACTACATTAGATTCCTTCTTTATGAAGGACTCCACAGTTTTGAATATATTGATCAACTCAAATATGGTGGACTAATCTTGTTCATCTGGTAGTCAATAAAAAATTATAAAAAACTACTTGGTAAATATTATAGAATTAAGTTGATGCTTAATTCATTGTTCATCACAAAACCAAGAGACTCGAGCTTCTCAATTAAGCCCAATATCTTCAGCCTAGGAGTGGCCATAGAAGTACCCTCAACCATCTTCGAACAGAACTGCTATTTTGATATCTCATATCTTTCCTTTCTATCTTGTGCTTGAAATAGCTCTCAAAGATGTAATATAATTGAGTAAGCATTCGTATGCTCGTGCTATTTTTGCAGTTTAGGGGTCATTGATGCCAACATCACATACGATGTCATGTCACTGTCCTCTTTATGCTTCTTTTGGATAGCATGCTCATCAATATGAGTATCTTCAGCTGGTGTTGGCGAAATAGGAGCCTCTAACACATAGAGTAACTTTTTCGACTTGAGAACAATTTTCACTACCAATCGAGAAAGTTTGTTTTAGTTAGTTTGTTAGTTTCCAAGATGCTACAAAGATTTAGATTGGTTGAGATGATGCAGATAACCTAGATGTAAAGATAGAAAAAAATAGCTAACTGTATATGCACATGTAATGCAAATAATTAGGTCCTTAATTAAGCGCATTATTATTCCACTATTTTACTCAAACCAATAGCCCTTACTATTGATTCGGGAAAGCCCGTTGGAAGTTTTCCTAGTGGACTGGTATCCAAATTCATCAAGAATGACCTTAAGTTTACCCAACAAGCTAACTTTAAGCTTTTAAGCTAACCTAATCTTACCTCTAATTTTCTTTATGCTTGAGTTAGCCCATCCAGAATAAAGAAATTAGTTAAACCCAACCCATTATTTTGGAATTTAAAATTATATAGCTTGAACATGCCCAATGTCAAGTAGGCTTGGGTTAGTCCAACAACCTAATTTCAAAAAAGGACTTTCGTTCTTACTATATTAATGGAAGGCGCTATGTTTAATTTTAATTGAGGGATTTGTGATATTTGTGTCTTGCAGATAGCATGCATAATATCATCATATCCATATATTGCACAATAATAATTTGGATTGGTTATGGACTTTACTATATTAATTTCCTTAAACCACAAAGGAAATTAATTTGGTCAATCCTAAGTGTTCATGTATGATATAGGAAGAAAACCTTACTATCCTCCTTTTGTTCTTGATCATCTTCTCCTGAACTTGCAATAAATTCTATCCTATCTAAACAATGTAGTCTGATTACATAAAATTTAAATAAAGAAACCTCGAGCTACATTCGAGGGGAGTTAGATGAAAAGAGAAATTCACACAAGAAAAATAGAGAAGGCAGGACTCGCAGGCCTTATGTTTTTTAAATCAAAACCCAAGCGATAAAATGCATGAACAATTTAATTGGGTCCATAGTCCATAACCAAACCACTATTTTGGATTAAACATAGTCCAATTTAATTGGGTCCATGCTCAAAATAAAATTAAACAAAGCAAATAATTTCAAAATCAGTATTTTAGAAAAATAGAATAAATTCTAAAATCAATAGTTTAGAACATATATTAATTCCAAAACTACTATTTTGGAAAAATAGAAAAAAATTATAAAATCAATATTTTAGAAAATATATTAATTTCTAAAATCATATTTTAGGAATTAAAATAATATAACATCTAAAATTAATATTTTAGAAAATATATAATTTATAATCTAAAATCATTATTTTAGAAAATATATTATTTTCCAAAACATGATTTTTTGGAAAAATATATGTTACTCCTGAAGTATAAACTTTGGGAAATAATGGGCACAAGATGAAAAGAACAAAACTTTATCCGTGGGCACAAAAGACAATAGTAGGCCATTTTCGCAAGAAGAAAAAAACAAAGTAAAAGAATTTTTTTTAACAAAGAAGTTGCATCTTGAGGAGGCTTTGTATAAGCCTCCCAAGGATTGCAAAGTAAAATCCCAGTGAGCCGCAAATTCTGGAATTGCCACTCGGGCGAGCTGCGGCTAGGTGCAAACAATTTTTTTTTCTTCTTTGTTTTTCTCTTCATCTTCCCTAGAAACGATTTCTGGGAAAAAAAAAAAAAACAAGACTTCTACAACAATTTTAGAGAAAAATTCTCTTAGTCATTCAAATTTTTCTGAACTCATTTAAAGTGATCTTCTGTTCAGTAAAACATAAATAGAACAAAAGGAACAAAACTACCAAAATGAAGAACAATTCTTCGCAAAGTTCAGAAAAAAGAAAGGAGAAAAAAACAGCTTAAAAAATATTTGTTTCAGAATACAACATGCCCGAAAAAACCATTTTCCTTGCAAGAATAACACCTTAATTCTTGTTATAAAAATATCTCCTGTAACTTTTACAAGAGTCATGTTTGTTATATTCACAACACACATATATAGTCTTTCAAAAAAAAAAAAAAAACCCAAACAAAACCAACAGTTTTCACTGGATACGAACACAGAAAATATTTCTGTAATTCAACCAATTATACCTGATACGATTTTAGGCATAAGAAAACACATATATTCTTGAAACTATTTCAAGAAATAGGTTGAAACAACTTTTCAGTTAAACTACTTACGTGAAACAATTTTCACAGAAGAAATAGAGACTATAATGAACCATTCTTCATGGCCAAAGATACTACCCTTTAACGCATAAAAGGGGATCTGACACCACTGTAGGAATTCCCCATGCAAAACTCGATTTACATAGTAGAAGAAATAGGAATTCTAGAAACTTAAGATCACTCTGATGCTTTAAAAGGAATAAAAAATAGGTAAGAACAACACCTTCTTTCGCCTTTGTTAAAGAAAATTTTCTTCTTCCATTTGAAGGGCGCGATCTAGCCATAACGAAGAGATTGTCTTCTTTTTTGTTCCATCAAAGCACTACAATCCAAGTGTAGTATTGCCTCCAATATAGTCCTCACGAGAATGGGGCTCAAGAGTCACCAGAGTTTTGTGCTAGCAAAACTAAAAATGGCGGCTAGGGTTTTCTGTGATTTTCAAAAGAAGAAGAAGAAGGGAGCACATGATTTTTTATTTTTTTTTAAATGGTCTCTGTAATTACTAAAAATTATAAACCTACAAAGTGTATATAATCATATATATATCGTCCGTTTTGTTTTGGTAAACAGAATCCATAATGTATATGAAATCTTAATTACCAATTATTATTATGATTATCATTAATTACAATATAATGCATAAATTATAAGGAATTATAATTTGACCACAACAACTTCTTCTTTTCACAATCAACCTTATAATATTATCAAATAACATCTTGAGCACTCAATCCTCTATTGTGTGCGACTTATTAGGTTTTTCAGTCTATTGGTAGTAAAATATAAATTAATCTAAACATCTTTAAGATTAATAATTGTTAATAATTTTAGAATTAACATTAATTCTAATAAGGATTAATTTATTAATTCTGTAATTAATAAATCCATATTCACTAGATCATGAAAAGTATCTAGCAACACATCATGACCATCCAAAAGTCCAGAAAGACATGAATCTTTCAATAGAAAATAACAGTGCAATAAACTCTTTTTACCATACAATATCTCATTCGATGTGGAGTATAGAATTAGCGCCAACTACTTCCAGAATAATAAATTAATTCTACTCGAACATTTTAGTACTTGTTCACGGAATCCACTACTCATCATATGCATCAATTGGAACCATTTCCAATATGCAAACTCCTTGGCCAAGGACTTCTCAAGTAGTGATTCCTACAAGTGGTCATGAGATATTTGCCCCTACTATTAGGAGTGGTGAATCATTTATTGATCCTCTCAACTACTTACATTTGCTTCATGTTGTACCCAATATCCATCCCATAGGCAGTCTTTTCAAGACTCTAGAGATTGGAATCAATATCCAACAATTAGCAAATAAAGTACCTTCAAGATCTCAAGTCTAAAGTTACTTGCACATTTGCTGTGATGAGTTTCTATCACTGGCACTAAATAGTTATCCTTGTGATTATCTCATAGTTAGGTCATCCAATGTATTTGATCAGGTAACAAGCATCCATGTATTAACTTTGAGTATTACAATACTCACGGATATGAAAACCACTACCTAATTAAATCAGGAAGTATAACTCGTGCTAGTCTTAATGTATTAATAATGTTCCATCTCATTAATACTATGACTAGGGATAATTTAAGTACAAAAATTACCTAGTGTAGTAGGAACCTGACATCTTGATCTCTATCATGATTTTCTTAACACAGTGTTGCAGTTGGGACTTTATCTAACCGTTATTTTATATGAAAGCATAAATAAGACAAAGTAGAAGATAAATAATACCTTGTTTTATTTGATAATGCACAATATATAGCATACATGTGATTGTCTCTAGGGTATAACACTAACAATTCCCACCTACAACATAAAACATGCAAAAAAGCATAAAAATAATAGCAAAATAAAACACACAAAAATAAAAGCTATCACAATAGACAAAAGACTACTAAAGTTCCTAAGAAAATAATTAAAGACTCACTTCCCCACACTTAAGTTAGAAATTATCCTTACGAGGGAGGGGGAAGACACATTACCACAAGAAAGCTCAATATAAAAATAAAAACTTTTTCCACTCATCATAATTTCTCATTATTCCTTGATAAAAGAAATTAATGTGTAATTAAGAAAGTAGGAATGATGAATATAAGGGAAGTTTTTGGAAGATGGAAATTTCATGGAAAATATTAGTTGCAATAAAGGAAAATGCTTGAACGCTCTTCCTTAGCACCTTTCGAGATATACAAATCAATTTCCCAACAAAAATGAAAATTATGCTTGAAAGGTGTAGAAACATTAAAATCAACAATTATTCCTTCAAAAGATTTATTACTGTAAAACCTCCCCTTTAAACCAAGTAGTGTAGCTCTTAAAGATGGGATTAAGAATGTTACGTCCTTTTAAATGGGGTGAAGGGTGAAATTTGCTAACATACTCCAAGAAGTCCTTAGAATGTTTCTATGAAAAATCTAACTCCTTGAGGCATGTTAAACTCAACACATCATCAATGGCACCATTAGGCTCTACAGATTGAGGGGGGTCTACAAAATTATGTGAACAAAGAAAAATTAGCATTAGAGAATAAAGTAGAATCAATATTTTCTTTTATCACATTGTTTAAAAGTTATTTATAGGCATCTATCTTCCTTTTAGGGTTTCCCTTTTCAAATATATGGGCCTTATCACTCTATGGACACAATTTCTCTCCTATTTTCTCCAAGAATGACTAAAAAATTTTTGTCTCATCTTTTTGGGGGGAAGCCGATTAGATGAATTTGTGTTGGCAACAAAAGAATTTACTAATGTTTCAAGTGTCTTCTCACTAAAAACATTAATATGATCTTGCATCCTAGCCAACTTATCAACATCAACATTGTAGCTCCTTTGAATTGGTGTCCATGGCTACATATTTCTTCATGAATAATTTGTTATGGTAGTGAGTTACTTTTTTAATATGAAAAGAAATAAATGAAAACCATCGTAAAATAATGCATGAATTCAACATGATTAAAAAAAGATTGTGCAAACCAAAAATTAAATCAAAAATTAAAAATTATCCCAAAATAAAAATAAAAGTAAATTCGGTTCATCCAGAATATTGTCATCGGTCCAGCTTATCATTAATGAGAGCCAAAACTTGAAAAATAAAGATAGTTAGTATTGACTCAAAATTTACAACATAAAGATTATCAAATTTTAAAATAAGCAGATTTACAATTAACACAGGTATTTCACATTATAGGAGGAATTTTATCTTGTCTTAATATTTGTTCTTGAAGGTTTACAGTTGTTAAAGAAGTTCATATCAGGCTTTGTCATTGATATTTATGTTAAAGAACTTATTTTGGCTCTTTTGGAATTCTTAAATTCATGCTTAATTTGTGGAGAATTTTTTAGATGTTTTGAGATATTTTTAGGTTCATGTTTGTTCTTAGAATTGTTGAACATTGTTGTTGTGATGATACTACAGACAAAATTATATTGTTGAAGGAGAAAGGATGATATTTTGTTGGTTTGATTTAGTGGATGATGATGATATTGAATTTTGTTTGGTGTTGTTGGTTATGATTGTAGGGAGTTGAGGAGTGTGTTGTATTATTCCTGTTAAGATGAGCCTTCAAACATGTTGTTCTTATGATTATCTTGAACAGTGCCTTAGACAAGAAGAACCTCTCAATCTTCAACTCTAGCTAGAGCTTCCTCTTCCCAAGACCCCATACCGCCTTCTGAATCCACTTTCTTGCACTCTACACATTTTCATATCTCTGAATGTGTAGCTTAGTATTCAAATAGAGCCTCTAATAATATCATTGTAGGGAAACCTTTATAATTTCTTTGGATCACACACTACAGTTTTTAGGAATGTTTAAGAGGCTAGATTGGGATCCTATTATCACTTTAAAGGGTAACTATTGTCTTGTGTTGGTCTAGGAATACTATACGAATATGAAAATAAAAAAGAATCCAATCTTAGGACAGTTGAGACGGTGGCGAAAAGAGTAGTTTTTAAATTTGATAGAAGCAGATTGGCTGTTATTCTAGGTGTTGTTGATGAGGGTCCTTGATTGGAAGTGGATCACTGTTAGTGTTGTGCCCTAAAGACAATCATTTGTGCATTGTATATGACACATTTTATTTTAATAAAAGGTATTATTTATCTTAATGTTTCTTTTGTTTACTTTTAAGTAATTTAATTGTTCGATAAAGTCCCTAGTACAATACTGTGTTAAGGAAATCATGAAAGAGATCATGATATGAGATTCCTACTACACTGCATAGTGTTAGTACTTAAATAGTCCCTAGTTGTAGTATTAATGATACAGGACATCATTCATGCGTTAACACTAGCATGTGTTAGACTTCCTGATTTGATCAGGCGGTGCTTCTCATATTCGTGAGTATTGATATACTCAAAGTTAACACATGGATACTTGTTAATGGAACAAGTTCATTGGATGACCTAGATTTGAGATAATCACATGGATAACTATTTAGTGTTAATGATATAATCTCAATATAGCAAACGTGCAAGTATCCTTAAGACTTGAGATTTCCAAGGTACTTTGTTTGCTGAGCATTGTACTTTGATTCCAATCTCTGGAGCTCGATCGAGGGCCACCTATGGGATGGATATTGGGTACATTGTGGGGTAAACGAAAGTAGTTGAGAGGGTCAATAAAGGATTCACCATTCCTAATAGTAGGGACAAATATCTCTCGGCCACTTCTAGGAATTACTACTTTGGAAGTCCTTGGCCAAGGCGATTGTGTATTGGAAACAGTTCCAATTGATACACATCTAGAGTAGCGGGTTCCTGGTACAAGTACTATTGTATTCGGGCCAGAATTAATTTTGGAGGGAGTTGGCGCTAATTCCATACTCCAAACCAAATGAGATATTGTATGGCGAAATGAGTTAATTGCACTAAAGTTTGTTATTGAAGGGTTCATGTCAAGCCACTTGACTTCTTGAACTCTTGGATGGTCATGATGTGTTGCTATATACTGCTCATGATCTGGGAATATAGGTTTATTAATTGATGAATTAACAAACCAATCCTAATTAGAATTAATAGGATTAATTCTAATTAATTATGGATTATTAATCTCAAAGACGTTTGGATTAATTCATGTTCGCTACCAATTGACCGAGAAACCTAATAGGTCACACACAATAGAGGATTATATACTCATGATGTTGTTTGATAACATAGTGGGGTTAATTGCGAGAAAGAGAAGTTGTTGTAGATAAATTATAATTTGTTATAATTTCTGGTCCAAATTGTAATTGTGAGAATTTGATGTTTCCAATTACAATTAGGGAATTCTAATAGGATTAGAATTCTCAATTTTTGGTAGGTTTTTTTGTGTTATATGATGATATGGCTTCCAACCCTAGCTGTGGGTAATACACACGATCTTCTCTCTCTCTCTCTCTCTCTCTCTCTCTCTCTCTCTCTCTCTCTCTCTCTCTCTCGTTTTGCTGAAAATGTGAAGAACCCTAGCCGCCATCTTTTTCTGCTAGCACAAAAAATCTTGGTGCTTGAGTGTATCCTCTGTGTGGATTACTGTTAGATATAATCACACACTATAATTATAGCAATTGGACATTCAACCATCGTGGAGTTTGCACAAGAGGATTGCTGATTTGCGCCTCGACTTGAAGAAGAAATTTTGTTCTTTAGACGATCAAACAAAGGTAAAAAGTTGTTACCTTTATTATCTTTATATCTTGTTTTTCACACAAAAGCAGGTCCTGGGATAGTATCTCATTTTATTCTTCAACTACGCCGTATAGGATACGAGCCTGAGATACCCAACAATCACTACAACAAGAAGATTACAACTAATCCCAAATAGGGATTCTATGATGCTTATAATAGTATGGGGTTATCAAGGACGATAGTGGATGGGTCTTTTATTATTTCAGTAAATGATCTTCACCGCAACTTAGAGCTCTAGTATACATCTTTGCATTTAATATTTTTCCTAGAACTAGCGGGTTTAACGAGGTAAGGATTATTGATGTTTACATTTTACACACAATACTATATGAGCAACCAATTTCTCTTAGTCCTTTTATAATAACATATATTCAAGATGTAGTAGCTTCTAACCTCTCCTCCAAAGTATATGTTTTTCTTTTGGTGATTATGCATATTTTGAATGTTTTCAGAGTTAGCATGGAGGGCAAAAATGACAAGCTTCCTATATCTCTAGACATTGATATAAAGAAAACTTTAGGTAATTGTAGGTATAAATATAATGATTGAGAATGACGGTGGATAAAGCCACATGAGATTAGATATTTAGAAGTTCCAAGTCACCTCTGGATGATAATAAGGTTGAGCCCACACTACTAAGGTAGCGTGTTGATGGAGGATATTTTTTCACCTTACAATACTTGGGGAAAAAAAGGTTAAATTTGTTTCGTTTAAGTTGAGGGGCCCTTCTAGAGATTGGTAGCTATGGATCAAGGATGGCTAGAAAACTACAAGGAACGATTGTACTTAGGATCACTTTATAGAAACACTTAAGAAAGAATTCATCCCATGGTGGATTATGTAATGAAAGGATGTTGAATTCCAAAATCTCAAGTAAGGGAACACAACAATGGCATAGTATGCAGCACAGTTTAATTGCCTTTCTTCAATTTGCTAGTGACTACTTGACACAAAAAGGAATAGAACTCAACAATTTATAACCGTATTGAGGCCAATGTTAAGAAGAACATTAACACTATTTCCACTTATAACCTATGGAGCAGCTGTAACTATAGCTACAAGAACAAAAATAAAGATAAAATAATGTTGCCCCTAAAGTGATACCAGTACGACAAACCTCTAATTCAAAATGGCCAACTGGACATTATCAAGAAATAAGAGAGAATGAGCAAGCTTGGGTGTACTTAAATACATCCAATACAAATTAAATTTCTTGTAATTTTTGTAGAAGGAAGGGTTATAAGGAAGACGACTGCAGGAAGAAGTACAAGAGATGTATTATTATGGTGGATCAAATCACAAACAAAAAAAAATTCGATGCAAAAGCAAGAAATGTTACATCTAGAAGGGAGCATGTCATTTGATGAAGGATTGCCCTAAACTACTCAGAAATCACAAGTAGGAAACAGTATAGTGGCTAAACATGCAATTTCGTGGGGACTCTACAATCACTATTGATGTGGATCCAATAATAGGAAAAAGAAAACTCTCTATTTAATTCTATGGTGATAATACGTTGATTGACTTTTGCACTAGGCATTTATTTGTAACTTTGTACACACGTGGCACTATCGTAGTAGTTTACAATTTTCATTTGAATCGCTAGAAAGTATCCCTTTATTGTACAAACTACCTATATTATTTTTAGAATTATTCTTGCTATCATTATTATTATTAATATAATTAATATTATTATTTTATTTAATTTACTAAATTCGGAAAACACTAAGTATTTTTGAAATTAGAGAATATTTAAAATATTATTATTTTATTAGATAAATAAATAAAATAGTTTTATTAAATATAAAAAATAATATATTGAAATTAATTAATATCAAATGTCTTTTTATATTCATATTATTATTAGTTAGCCTTACTAAAACTTTTATTTACACTCATAAATATTATTTATATTAGCATAAATTATTTTTTTATTAATTCTCTTTGTTATTTGTTATTTATTAATTAAAATTAAGTATAATGTATTATTAATATTACCTACTATTTATAATAATATTATTTATTTATTACCAATATTATTTAGGATTTATTATTATTTATTATTTATTTCTAATTTTATTTATTATCAATATTTCTCATTATTTATTATTTGTTAATAAATAGTTAATACTAAAATTTTTTTATTTCTTTATTATTTATAACACCTATTTATTTTAACTTATCAAACTAATTTTATTTTATAAAATACTCTATCAACTAGTGAAAGCTTAAGGCATTGTTGTCATAGCTAGGTGTTGTTGTAGCTAGCTGAACCTAAGAGCTATTTATTGAAGGCAAGTATTGTCTGGATGTTGGACTTATATCTTGTATTTACCCCAGGCGGGATTAGGTTGCCTTGAATTATCTTGGAAGACTTTTGTACCCAAGAAGAGCAAAAGATCAAGTAAGTTCTTGCATAAAGCTGTTTGAAGATCGAAGTTACCTTGGCAAGTCAAACACCATGTATACGAGAATTTGTACTATAAATGCTATTGTGGACAATTTTCCTTTTCTTTTCAGTCAAGCAAACCATTTAAAGTTGAAGAAGCAATTTTATATAAAATGCTAAACTTTTCCTAAAACCCAACTTTGACAAGAATTTTGAAAGCCATAATTGCTATTTCAAAAAGAATCATTGTATGATCTTTCTTTTCCCAAGTGGGACGAACACAACCTTGAGTACTCAATAAAGGTGGACTACTAGGACTATTCTTTGAAGGGTTAGAGTAAGTCTCTCAGTAGGTGGCCATCTCTGAGGGGTGGGTCCTTTTTAGATAGGATGCCAGTCCTGTCACTCGTACCGGTCCGAGTTAGCAAGTACAGTCAAGTGGACTGTGTGTTTCCGGAATGGATAATCGGTAAGTTTGGATGTAGAGATGGAGGAGTATCTCACTTAATAGGCCGTACATCTACCTTGTGTCAGTATTCACAATGTGTGGCATCCTGAACGTTATTTTGTCATGTGCACAAAATGTGGTGCCATGGCTACCTCTTTTGAGTGGTTGCATTTATTATATACATGTATGATGTGAAAGGAAAACACCACTCTTCACTTCTCAAATTTATTTGAGGTTTGCTAGCACTTTCTTTTATAAAAATTTCTCAACTTGCATACATGAACTATTTTACCCGAAGCACTCAAAGCACACACAGGTTTACTGAGATTTATATCTCACCATATTTTATACCATGCTTTCAGGTCGGTCCTGCAGTAAAGGTTATTGATTAGAGATTGCATTTATTTTGCTGACTTGTTTCTTTTCCTATGTATTTCATTTGAGAGACTTTAGCAGACATTTATTTATTTTTAGAAATTGTTCATGTATTGTTTAGGTTATAATAAGTTTAATTTTGAATTATTTCTTTCTTTTATTTTGTGAGTCCTAGTTATAAAGACCCCATGTTCTGTAGATGGGACGATATCCCCAACCCTAATTGGGTATGTAGATAGTGGGATGTTACAAGTGGTATCAGAGATACGGTTTAGACAATTATTGATAGTATTTATTTTATTTCATTAGGATTAAACTCCTTTGACTAATTTGGGTTGTTTATGTTGTAGAATGGTTAGAATTTATAGAACCGCAAGGAAAGGGTAGCAATGGCATCCACCAATCCCTATCTACCCGGAAGACTTACCAGTGCCACCACCTACACCACAACCTGCACCTCAACCAATCATACCTTTGGAGGAAAGTAGTGATGTTCTGGTTCAGATTATTGAGCCATCTTCTATACCTATAATAGACTTAATTACTAATAGTGATGATGAGGATATTAATATGGAGTATGTCCTAAACCCACCAAGCCCCGTGATTGATTTAAGTGCTGGTAGTGATGACCCAGGGAAGATAGACCATGAATCTCCACCTAGACCTTCTTTTGTACCCCCACCCAATCATGTTGAAACTAGGGAGAGTTCTAGGAGACCCAAAAGGAAGCAATGCAATATGTGTTTATGAATGGTGCAGGGATAGACCTTTCTAAAAATACTGGAGGTTGTTTGTATGATGCTGATGCTGAGCATTCTGATGAGGATTAGGGGCTAAGTTTTACCATGCTTAGGAAGTTGTTATTTACTACTTTCAATAAACTCCCGTGCTAGGGATTCATCTATGTTCAATGTTTTATTCCAAAATTTATGAAAATAAAAGTAACTTAGTGTACTTTAATCTTGAAAAAAAAATGTAATTATCTAAGCAAAGCTTACATCTGATTTGCTTTTACTAAATTTTGAATATGAATGCATGCTCGATTTAAATATTTTAAACTTTGATGCATAACTCATTATTTGGGGGTGATAGTTTAGAATGGCACTAAAGCGTCGTATAGCAGCATTCAATAGAGAGGTTCCTGAAGTAGAACCCGTGACTTCAGAATTAGATGCAACACAACTATCATCACCAAATCAGGGGAATAAGAATGAACCTGAGTAGGAAGTGTGACCATGGGGCAAGCCTTTTACAAGATGATGGAGATACTGTAAACCTTATCCGAACGAAGGAACCTAAAGGGGGAGGATGAAGTTTTGGAGAGGTTTCTGAAGTTCCAACCTCCCACGTTCTTGGGAGAAGCCGAACAAGACTAGAAAGTGGAGTAGTGGGTGGAGTAGATGGAGGACATCTTTGCCACACTCTAATACACTGAGAAGCGGATGGTAAAATTTCCTACATTTAGGCTGAGAGGTCCGACTCGGGCATGGTGGCAGTGAGTACAAGAAGACTGGGAAATAATAGATCAAGACTGGACATAGGCCAACTTTTTGGAGGCATTCAGAGCAGAATATATCCCTTAGTAGATGGTGGGAAAAAAAGGAGGATGAGTTCCAAAATCTGAAGTAAGGGAGCATGACCGTAGCTCAGTATGGTGCTCGTTTTACCCAGTTATCAAAGTATTGCAAAAGGCTAGTAGATATCGAGCAGAACTAAACTAGGTAATTTGTTAAGGGATTAAGGCAGGAGCTAAGAAGGGTTTTGGCACCTTCTCCACCGACGACTTATTTGGGGGTAGTAGACGAGATGACTTGGATAGAGAATGAGGATCAAAGCAGGATGGTACCGAGACCATTCTTGCCACCAAGGCAACCACCGAGACCCTTTTAGAGGCAGCAAACTAATAAGCAACCTGCCCACCAGTAATGGTAGAACTGAGGAAAGAAAGAACAAATGGCACCAACTGGTCCTATATAGAATCTCCCGTCGTGCCAATATTATGGGAAGAAGGGTCATATAGAGAAGAATTTTTAGTGTAAGGGAGCTGAGCGGAAATGCTACAATTGCAGAGATCCTACACATCTATGAAACACGTGCCCAAAACTTCTTCAAATCGAGCAAGGAAACTTGGCCCAGACTACGGGAGTCAATCAAGCTAATACTGTGGAGCCTCCGGAAGTGGAACTCAGAAGCCGCAAGTGAAAGTGAAGGTTTTTGCTCTTAATCGAGAGGAAGTTTGAGCAAATGCAGCAATAGTGGAAGGTACGTTTACTATCCAAGGTCGTTTAGTTATTGCATTGATAGACCCTAGATCTACCCATTCCTATTTAAATAAGAATTGTGCATATCATTTTGGTTGGGATGGAGTAGAACTGCCTTTTACCTTGTTCGTAAGTACGTTGTTGGGAAAAATGGTGTAAGTAGATCGATATATGTAGAATTATAAGATTGAAGTGGGGAAAGAGAGCTTGGAGGGAGATTTGGTAGTCTTAACTATTCACGACTATAACCTAATTTTGGGTATGGATTAGCTAGCTAAGCATGAAGCTACAGTAGACTGTAAGAATAAGTCTATCTAGCTTATTAGACCTGGACGTGATGTGCTGAAATTCAACGGCAAGTGAGTAAAAGAGTTGAAGTTTTTGATAGTTAGAGCAAAAGTCTGGAAGTTGTTGAAGTAAGGATATCAAAGATATTTGGCTTACGTGATAAGCAAGCTGAAGGATCAATACACTCTAGAAAATACTGAGATGGTAAAAGATTTTCCCGATGTGTTTTCTGTGGAACTCACTTCTCTTTCTCCAAACTAAGAAGTTAAGTTCACCATAGATCTAATTCCAGGAGCGGAACCTGTATCCCGAACCCCATATCTAATGGCACCATCGGAGTTGAAGGAACTATAGGAGCAGCTCGAAGAATTAGTGAAGCAGGGTTGCATAAGACCTAGCACATCACCTTGGGAAGCTCCAGTGCTATTTGTGAAGAAAAAGGATGGGACTTTGAGGTTGTGTATTGACTATCGGGGGTTGAACAATTTGACATCAAGAATAAATATCCTCTACTGTTAATTGATGAGTTGTTCAACGAATTGCAAGGCTCCAGTTGTTATTCCAAACTAGGTTTGAGACAAGAATATTATCAAGTGTAGATAAAGGAGGAGGATATTCCCAAGACGGCCTCCAACACAAGATATGGTCACTACAAGTTTGTAGCGATGCCTTTTAGAGGGACTAATGCACCGACGGTGTTTATGGATTTGATGCATTGTGTTTTCTATCCATACCAAGATAAGTTCGTAGTAGTATTCATTGATAATATACTTATATACTCTAAGAGTCCAGAGGATCATGCAGAGCACTTAATGTTAGTTTTGGAAAAGCTAAGAGAGTAGAAGCCTTATGCCAAATTTAGCAAGTGCGAATTTTGACTGGACAACGTGTCGTTTCTTGGCCATGTGATGGCCAAGGATGGAATCGAGATGGACCCAACAAAAGTTGAAGCAGTTTCAAACTGGAAGTAATTGGAGAACATCACTGAGATTAGAATATTCTTGGGATTGGCCGACTATTATAGGTCGTTTACTAAAGTGTTCTTAACTCTAGCATCACCTATGACACAATTGTTGAGAAAGGATGTACCCTTTGTTTGGAGTGAGAAATGCGAGAAGAGTTTCCAAGAGTTGAAGCAGATTTAATGACGGCTCTAGTACTGAGTTTGCCAGATGGAAATAAACCCTACGCTTTGTATACTGATACTTCTAAGGATGGTTTGAGAGCAGTATTAATGTAGGATAGGGAGGTAATAGCCTATATCTCTCAGAAGTTGAAGCCTCACGAAGTTAATTATCCCATGCATGATTTGGAGTTGGCTGCCATTGTATTTGTTTTGAAGAAATGGAAGCATTACTTGTATGGAGCCGAGTATGAGGTGTTCACCGACCACAAGAGCCTGAAATACATTTTTACCTAGAAGGACTTGAATTTGAGGCAGCGGAGATAGATAGAATTTCTAGAGGATTATTGTTGTCCTATTAACTGCCACCCCGAAAAGGCTAACGTTATTGCTGATACCTTGAGTCATAAAGTCAAAATGGCCAGACTAAGAGTGCAAGAAATTCAGGTAGTCCAAGAGGTGTTGGATAGAAGGACGGAAGTGCAAGAAGAAAGGATTATTGTCAGTAATCTAAGGTTGATACAGGATCTCAGGTAGGAAATAATCAAAGCACAGCAAAGCAATATAGAGTTTCAACTTTTCAAGGACAAAGAGCTTAAATGACAAGGCAGTAATTTCTGGTAGGACAAGACGGGAGTGATGCATTTATGAGATCATTTGTGTGTACTTGATAAGCAACAACTGAAGAATAAGATTTTAGAAGAGGTGCATAAAAGCAATTACGCTATTTATCTGGGAGAGGTAAAAATGTATCAAGATCTGAAGAAGGCTTATTGGTGGCCCAGAATGAAGAAAAACGTGGTAAATGATGTCTTCATGTGCTTGACCCGTCAGAAAGTTAAAGCGGAGCACAAAAAGTCAGTAGGATTGTTACAACCATTATCGATACCGGAGTGGAAACAGGAAGAGGTGACCATGGACTTCGTTACCGGACTTCCTATGGTAAGGACCTAAAAGGATGCCATATGGGTAGTGGTAGATAGATTGACTAAGTCAGTGCATTTTATACCGGTGAACGTAAGGGATTCAATGGAGAAGTTAGCTCAAACATATGTGCGGGAGATAGTCAGATTGCATGGAGTACCTTCAAGTATCGTGTCTGACTGAGACTCGAGGTTTACATCCGGATTCTGGGGTAAGTTCCAGGAATCGATAGGTTCTAATATGAAGTTCAGTACGACGGCACACCTGCAAATCGATGACCAGTAAGAAAGGGTTATTCAAATATTGGAATATATGTTAAGAGCTTGCGCATTAGATTTTGGGGGTAAGTGGATTGGTTGTGTATCGTATGCAAAATTAGCTTATGATAATAGTTACTAATCTTTGATTGGAATGGCCCTATATGAAGCATCGTATGGACGCAAGTGTCAAGTACCTCTGTACTGGAGTTGGTTGGAAGACGACCACATAAGCAAGTCTTGAGAAGTTTGCATTCAGGAAATGTTAGATAAGGTGAAGCTGATCAGAGCAAGGTTGAAAACAACTCAAAGCTGACAAAAAAGTTATGTGGATAATAGGCGAAGGGAGTTGGAATTTCATGTAGGAGACAGTGTATTTTTAAGGTTAACTCGGAATAGAGGAATTTTGAAGTATTTGAAAGGTGGAAAGTTGAATTTGAGATATTTGGGACCATTTCCAATAATGGAAAGAATAGGAGTAGTGGCGTATCGACTAGATTTGCCGAATGGTTTGATGGGAATACATGATGTATTCCATGTGTCTCAATTGAAAAAGTACAATGCCGGCCCTGGACATGTTTCAAATGATGAACCGTTAGTATTGTAACCTGACTTAAGCTATGTGGATAAACTCGTTAAAATTTTAGATCGAAGTATCAAGACTCTCCGGAATAAGTAGATTCCTATGGTGAAGGTATAAGCATTTTCTCCAAAAATAGCATACCCATAATTTAAATTATACTTGTCATGCAAAAATGTGAAACGCTTCATAAAATTCATGCATATATTTTATGCAATTGAATGCGAATTGTACATAATTTGAACATGGCATTTTTGTATGGATTGCATTTTCAAAATAGGCTTGAGATGCAAGGACTTACCTCTTGTCCAAAGCTTAGAAAAATACCTTCAAGCTAACTTAAGTGCTCCTTCCTCCTACGTCCAATTCCAAATCTAACATGTACATATAATATAGGAATTAATTTTTTAATTAAATTAATTCAAATAAAGCATTAATCGAGATCTCAGAATAGTTAGGGGAATTACTTAGATCTCAAGTAACTACAAAATACTTAGCGACAAAGCCTACTTGATCCTAATCACAAAGTATCCCATTAAGGAACCCAACAATCTTCTAAAATATCCATAATTCATAAAGTATAGAACTCTCCTACTTCCTAATTAACACCCATTGTCAAACAAGACCTTAATTGCCAAGCAAAACCCTAATCACACACTCAAACCCTAATTAGCCATACAGCTCTAACTAATCGATCAATAAAGCAACATCTAAACCAACTTATATTACCAAGAACACCAAGAGTTCAAATAGCGTTTCAAAAATAGAAGTTCTCATCTTATAATGGTAAAAGGGATCACCCTTCAAAACCATATTATTAAGGAAAATCATCAAAGTTGAATCAAATATTTTCCCCGTAATTCTAAACATCCCAAAACGTTCACATAAGCTGAATTTGCAGCAATTATAGCTATTTCTATTAATAAATTCATTTTCCAAATTAAAACACAAAATTTTGCTTTGACTCTAAAACCTGGGTCAAAATCATTTACTTAATTAACTGAGGAAACCATTTTATTGTTAAACAAAAACCACCAGTTTAAAACTTCCATATGTTACGTGAATTACTATATATTTATCTTCTCAATATTCCTAAAAAAAGGACTCAAATATTTTTTTACACAAAGCCTCGGGTGAACAATGAACTAATTTGTGCAATCAACTTAAAAAATTCATAACTCCCAAATTATAACATATTTTTCAATTATTCTTCCAAAATTTTCCTAACATCTTGAAGTTTCTATAGGACAAAAATAAAAACATCAATCGGGAAATAGGTTTTTCGGGGTTTAAACTTATTCGTCTATATAGAGGTCTCTGTACAGTTTGAGTAGTTTTGATGCAAAAAGCATTAACTTAAGTTCTCTGCATTTACATCATACAAAATGTACACCAAAATAATCCTAACACATAATGTAATCCTCAAAGATTCAAAACTGCTCTAGCCATCAACACAAGTTAGTTTACAAACAAGACCCAAATCAACTCCAACAAAAAAACAACATTTCTCTGTTTTCAACACTATTGTACAAACTCTTCAACCATATTAAGCCCTTTTATCCACCACATATATAACCTCCCATAGTCAGAATAATTCAACCATAACACAACTAACTCATTTCTCTTAGCAAAAATACATAAAAACATTAGCATTTTCATAGATTAACCAAGCTGTACATCAAGCTCCATATTTCGATCAACATAAGGAAGTATAGAAAAAAAATGCATTCTTCACTTCACAAGTCATCTACTACTCAACTCAATACATGGCAAGATCAACAACAAAACACATTTTCACTCACAAAATGGAAGTTAAAGCAATTTTCCACAGGGTACTAATGTTGGACAGCTTGACCCACTTTTAGTTGTGTGATGGAGTGAAGGAAATGTGGTGTTTAGTACTTACCTTCTTGAGGATTCTTTCTTGTCTTCAACAAAATCAGTAGTTGTAGCTTCTTTCTACCCCGATATATGAGTCTCTTGTATTGTGAAATTCATGAGAGTAAAAGGGAAAAGAAGTAGTGAGCTTTAGCTTGAGAAATGAGGCTTCCTATCTTGAGGTGGTAAGCTGGTCAGTAGCTTCAAGGGAATAAGGTAAGAAAGCAGCTTCCTGAAGGTCAAAAATGGTAGAAATCATAAAAACTGAAAGCATGCTTACAGAATGCAAAAATTTACCTCTGTGCTTGGGTGACCTTATTGGCACTGAAGAAGATGTCTGTACAAGGATGCTTGAAGCTATTGGATCATGTCCTTCAAAACGTCGACTTCGTCTCATTCACGTGAAGCTTTTCAGCTTCCAAAATGGTGCCCTATCCTTTGTCGATGAAAGCTTGAAGAGTTGGGTTTGCTAAGCGTATGAGAGCTTCTTCCTTTCTCGGTTTACTTCAAAAACCTCCTGCATACTCCATTTCCTTATTGGTCTTGATGCCTTTGCATTCATTTAATGCAAATGATGTACCGAGAGAGACCAAGAGAGTCAAACAAAAAGCACATGCTTTTCGTTATCCCTTATGCAAAACAACATAGGATCCATTCCGTGCTGTTCTTATTTTATTTTTTATATTTAATTAATTAATTTAATAATTTTATTTTACCCTTGGTCTTATTCATTGGACTAGATAAAATTATTTACTCTTCGACTTGAACAACCAAAAATAATAAATCTTAATTATTTATTTTCTGGACTTCATAAAACAACCCAATAAATAATTTACAAGCCCAAAGAGACCAATATAAAATAACAGGCCTTTTATTTAGTTTATATCTAGATTAAATTTCTAATTATTCAGTTCAATCTGAGCCTTGGGCCCTGAATAATTAATTAACCAATTAAACTAGATAAAATATATACTCTCTCTTAGGCCTTTTATTTTATTCTAGTACAATAATAAATTAGACTGCTTAAATAAAATAAAATAAAACCCATAATTGTTAAGACCAATTTGTTAACCCAAATCTGCCAGGAGTTAAGGTCTGTTCCGGAGACTAAAAGACACATCGCCTTGGCTACTAAAAAGATCAAAATACCCCTGCTATAAATAACTATATTTTACATTTTAAATATTTTCTAATATTACCATAAGGAAATATTAACCCCAAGGATAATGTTGCTTCGGCAAAGTCTTCGACTTACAGGTGTAATGACTAAATTACCCCTCTACGCATAGCCGTGCATTTAGAGAGGAGAAGTGTACTAACACCTCTCTAATAAACATCTACCATCCTTAGACCTCTAGTCCAATGATCCACGACTCCTGGAATGTTTTCACTACGAAAGAACCCTCACTATAATATATCAAAGTATATGCTTCTGGCTTCATTAGACCACTAACTCATACTCAAGTGGTAGAGTATTAGTCCACACTGTAGCAGTAATAGTCTGGGTTTCTTCTAAATAGTACCTTTAGAAACCACTATTACGGATCTTATTCTACGTATTTGAAATACGTTCATATTATAAAGTGAGTGGACTACTCATTGGCTAAAGGTAAGTCGTTCTCCATGTAGAATTTATAACACAATAACCTATACATGATGAGATTCCCATCTCATCAATCGGTTAAGAACAAACATTTATATGTTAAGTAACCCGTGATCCATACCTTACTATGAAAGACCCCCATTTACATAGATTACTTACTTAAACACAATGGGTCCTTTCCAAATGAAAATCGTGTACAAATAAAATGTAGATTCATAAATAATTCTTGAGAATATATTCTTTTATTAATAAATTCGATAATTACATCAGTTAAAATTAGTCTAGAGGGCATATATTTCAACAATCTCCTACTTGCACTCCAAGACTAAGAAAGCCTATAGGTGCCCACTCGTGTTGCATCTAAGTGTCTCTTGAATACTCTCTCAGCCAAAGGCTTGGTGAAAGTATCTGCTAGGTTGTTCTCTTAGCCTATCTGTTCTACTATGATTTCCCATCTCTAAATAAAATCCTGGATTAGGTGGTACTTCCTCTGGATATGCTTCCTTTTCTTGTGGTTCTTGGGTTTCTAGATTGCGAGACTGCTCTAGAGTTGTCGCAAAACACCACAATCGATCTGTCCATGTGTGGCACAACTCTAAATTCTGAAAGGAACATCCGGAGCTAGACTACTTCCTTGGATGCTTTCGAAGCTGCCACATACTCGGCTTCCATGGTTAAATCAATAATACAAGATTGTTTAATACTCCTCTATGAAATAGCTCCTCCAGACAAGGTGAAGACATATCTACTAGTGAATTTTCTCTTATCTTTATCTACCTGAAAATCTGAGTTTGTGTATCTAGTAGGAACTAAGTCGTTAGCCTTGTAAATCAACATATAATCTTTCGTACAATTGAGGTGCTTGAGAATATGTTTTACAACTTGCTAATGAACTTCCCCAGGATTTGACTGATATCTGCTAACTACACCTACGTCAAAGCAGATATCTGGTGTACTGCACAGTAAGGCATACATAAGACTTCTCACAGTCAAAGCATAGGGAATCCTACTCATCCTGTCGTTTTCCTTTTGAGGCTTAGGACAGTCCTTAGAACAAAAAGATAACCCATGTCTGAAGGGATTAGAGCTTCCTTGCATGAGTCCATGCCAAACTTGACCAGCATTTTGTGAATGTATATCGTTTGGGATAATCCTAGCATTCTCTGCTTCCTATTTCTAATAAGCTTAATCCCGAGAATATAATTGACTTCTCCCAAGTCCTTCATACTAAATTGAGTAGATAGCCAAACCTTAATAGATGATAATATTTTACATCATTCCTAATGAGTAGAATATCATCCATTTGTCATATTTCATAGTAGAAATTATATGCAATGGCAAGGGGGATATGGATGGATTTACGCATGGCTATTGGGGAAAAGGTTTTATCGTAATCAATTCCCTCTTTTTGTGTATACCCTTTCGTCACAAGCCTAGATTTAAAGGTTTCCACCTTCCCATCCACTCCCATCTTCCTCTTGAATAGCCACTTACGCCCAATGGGTTTTATCCCTTTAGGTGAAGCTACAAGATCCCAAACCTGATTAAAATACATAGACTTAATCTCTGCTTTTCATTGCTTCGTGCCATATTTTTGCATCAGCATCAGCAATAGCCTCATTGTATCTAGTAGGATCTTGTTCCTAATGGTCAGAGACCAGTTCGAAAGCTTCTCTTGTCCATCTTTCTGGAACTCTAGATACCCTCCCACTACGACGAAGCTCTATTTGTATAGGTTCTTAAGGTTATGCCTCTTCTTGTTCCATAATCAGGTTTGAAGAAGTTGATTGCGAACATAACTTCTCCTCGAGTTCCAACCTTATCGAACCTTTAATGAAAGTACTTTGGTCATCCTCCAAGTATCTAGCATTAGTACCTACATACTTTTTACTCCTTGGGATGATAAAAGTAACTTCCTTTTGTCTTTTTTGGATACCCAACAAAGTAGTAGCATAATTCTAATCTTGGTTCTAGCTTGTCTCCCTTGATCAGTATATAAGCTTGACAGCCCCATATCCTGAGATGATTTAGACTTGGCTTATACCTAGTCCACATCTCGTAGGGTGTCCTAGGTACTGACTTGGAAGGTACTAAGTTCAGAATGTATGCTGCTATTTTCAAGGCATATCCCCAAAAAGAGACTAGAAGAGTAGCATGAGGCATCATGCTTTAGACCATTTCCATTAATGTCCTATTCATTCTCTCAGCTACTCTATTCTGCTGGGTGTACCCAGTATAGAGAGTTGGGATACTATCCCATCATGTACTATGTAATCCTTGAACTCATTGAAGAGGTACTCTCCATTACAATCTGATCGTAAAGTTTTGATCAGTTTACCTATCTAACGCTCCTCTGCAACCTTAAACATTTTGAACTTGTTAAAAGAGTTAGACTTGCACCTCATCAGGTAAACATAACAAAACCTCGAATAATCATCTGTGAAAGTGATGAAGTACTCAAAACCCCCCTCTAGCTTGTGTAGACGAAGGACCACACACATCAGTATGAACAAGGCCCAATAACTCATTGGCTCTATCAGTCTTTTGGGTGAATGACCTTTTGGCCATTTTTCCCATAAGGTAGGATTCACACTGAGGCCAACTTTCCAATCTTAATGAGCCTAATGGCCCATCATGGATTAACCTCTGAATCTTGATTGAGTTAATATGACCCAACTTTAGATGCCAGAGATATGAGTCATTAACATTGGTCTTTCTATTCTTACTTAAAGGTTCAGATTGAGCATTATTTATTTGACTGTTTGTAGGATTTAAAAAGTATAAATTTCCATATATATGCCGTGTACATAAAACTTCTCCATTTCTACTAATACTAATACCAGAATAGAAAGAAATAGAATATCCATGATTTATTAACTTTGCAACTGAAATCATATTCTGTCTAAAATTGGGTACATATAACATATCATTTAATATTACTACTTTATTACAATAAAAAAATAAGATCTAGGTGTCCCACTACATGGGCATATACTCGTGCTCCATTTCCTACTTGTAGTCCATACTCACCCTTCTAGAGTCTTCTTATCTTCCTAAACCCCTGGAAAGAATTACAGATATGATCAGTGGCACCAGAATCAACAATCCCAGTTGAAGTTGATCCGATCATTAAAATTAACTCTAGATAGAGAACAATACCTATAAGGTTTTTCGTAGCTTGAAGTTCCGGACACTCATTTTTTCAGTGTCCCTTCTGCCCGCACCTGAAGCATTTGCCTTTGGGCTGGTTCTTGGGCTGGGCCGGTGCATTTCCCTTCGTCTTCTTAAACTTCCTGGGCTTAGGCCTAGTTTTGGAAGAAAAAATCCTAGCAATCATAGCCTTGGACTATAGCTTCATGACCTTTTTTGTCACTTGGAGCTCTTTCATTCACTCGATTAAACTTATGTTTAACTTGTTCATGTTATAATTTAACTTGAACTGAGTAAAAGAGACAGGAAGACATTCGAGAACTATGTCCACTTGGCTCTCGAGGTCAATTACAGCCCCTAAGACTTCTACTTCCTTGAAAGAAGTAATCATCTTGAGTATATGCTCTCTGACTAATGCTCTCTCAGCCATCTTAGTGTTGATGATCGTCCTAAGAGCCTCCTGCCTTGCAGGTCGGCTCTTATCTATGAACATCGTATCTAGTGATTGGCTAATGTCGTATGCAGTGGCCATGTGCTCTTGTTTAGACTTGAGCACATTAAACATAGAGGCAAACATATAGAATTGAGCCATTTCGTTGGCCTTCTTCCATGCTTTCTCAGTCTCGCGCTCCTCAGCGGTGGAACCCTCCCTAATAACAGGGCAGTTGTGAAAGAGGACATACTTATACTCCTCAGCAGTGAGTATTATGTCCAAGTTTCTTTTTCAGTCCACATAATTTAGACCCGGTAGCTTATTTTCATGGAGAATAATGGTCAAAGGACTAAAAGAACCACCACCAACCATTTTTGAAAAATAAAAAATAAAAGAAAATTCAGTTTGTGAAAAACAAAATAATTTGTGATTTTATCCTTATATTAAATCCGATAATAGTTAACCCTATCACTATTATCTTTAATATGATTAATTTGGCTATTAGAAAAACTATCATAGCTTCTTGGGAAGATTAACAATTTTCTAAACTAAGTGTATTAACCATCATAAATTAATTTTCTTTCTAGGTAATAATGTAAAAGATAACTCCATCATGAGATGACCGTTTCTTCTCATTTCCTAGGGACATTCCTAGCACTATAATCTCCAACATGGGCTGACTGATCATAGCACATGTCCCGAGTTATTAATTACATCCATCCAATAGTTCTAGATCCTTGTGGTATCCTCATCCTATACGGGTTCACTCCTACGGTGATGTAAGGGGACCCACGATCTTTAATGAGAATTATGATGGAAGCCGTGGGGCTGTTGGAACCCCTTCCCACTTAGTATTTTAAAATAAGGGTTTTATTGAAAAATGTCTTTTTACAATTTCAATTAAGTTTTCTTTTATCTCAAAAATAAAATATATAAACCCATAAAAATTTCTATGTCAAAGTTTATACCATTTGAGAAATTTTTCTGTGGATTAATTTTATGTAAGTTAATAAATTTAAAAATTTCAAAAATTTCCAATAAAACTTTCGAGAGATTTTGATCTCAAGTTTAATTTGACAAAAACATTTTTTTTTTTTGTTAAAAGTCAATTAAAATGGTTTTGTCAAGGAAAAAATCCTTTGAGAAAAATAACCAAGAGTTAATTTTTGTTCAAATTAAAATTAACCATTTGGTTTAAGAAAAGTATTTTTCTTTGTCAAAAATTTCCAAAGACTTTGGTCCTTGAAAAAATGCGCACATAGGACACAAAAAGAAATAAGTATGCTATAAAACTGTAAACGTTTTCATGCTTTTCTATTCTTTTAACCTAAGTGTCCAAATAATAGAATTAAACACATTAATTAATTAATGGTCTTGTTTAATCCTAAATTTCCTTTACTTTTATTTTTCATGCAAAATATTCAAAGAATATTAACTATGGCAATAAAAATAACTTCGTCTGGTATAGGACCAAAAACTAATTTTATTTTATTTTGGATCCAGTGCACCTATCACACTGGATCATGGCCCATGGTGTAACACCCTACTACCTAGGCCCAACAGGGCCGGGGATGTCGCTTCGTCCAAAGGACAAAGGGTCTTTATAACTAGGACATACAAATAAAAATGAAAAAATACTTTAAAATTAAAACTTATTACAGTCCAAAAATTCAAGAACAAATCCGAAATAAAATTGTTCACTCTCAACTCCCAAAGCATTACATAAAATAAATCAGAATATCTTCTAAGCAGGCAACAATTAGCTAATCATCCCCACAGTAAGATCGACCTGAAATCATGGTAAAAAGGGTGATGAGATAAAAATCTCAGTAAGTCCGTGTGTGCTTTGAGTGTCCAGTTAAAACAGTTCATGAATGCAAGGAGTAAGAACTTCATAAGAAAAATACTGGCAAGCAATAAACAATGTTAAAAACAAGAATGACGTTTTGACTTTTCCAACCATACATGAATAATAAAATCAACCACTCAAAAGATGGCTATGGGTTACCACACGTTGGGCCCTATAACCATACAATGGTCAAAATGCCACACTTTGTGCAGACTGACAAAAAAGGTAGGTGATCGGCCTACGGGGTAAGATGCTCCTCCTTCTGTACACCCAAACAAAACCAGTTGTCCATTCCGGCAACACATAGTCCACATGACTGAAAACTGCTAGCTCGGACCGGCATGACTAAGTAGTACTGACGTTTCTCTAAGTTAAGTTCATCTTCTGGAGGTAGCCTTCTACCAGAAGACTCACTCTTGCTCTTCAAAACTAGTACTACTAGCCTACCCTTATTGAGTACTCAATGATGATTGTCCCACTTGGGAAAAAAAAATTGGTAAAACATAGCTTTATTTGAAAATGGCAATCAATGGTTTCTAAAGTCCTTATCAAAATCAGTTTTAGAAATAGTTTGGTGTTTGAGGAAAACTGCTTGTTGATTTTCAAATAAGTGGTTTGATTGAAATAAGAAAGGAAACTATCCTTAACTGCCTTTACCAAATTAGTATTCATATACTTCGGGTCTAGCTTGCCATAGTAACTTTTTGCAACAAACAAGTTTTATGCAAGAGCTTACCTGGTCCTTTGCTGGAGATAAAATAAAGATCCCCAAAAGCTGGCCTAACCCCACCTGGGGTAAACATAAGCCATAATTAAACTCAAGCCAAAATTCGCTTTCACAAATAACCTAGCTCCACTTACTACAATCATGACCCTAATGTCCCAAGCTTTAAGGCTAGATAATGAATAAAAGGGGTTTATAAAATAAATCTAGCTTGATATTAAAATAACTAGGGTTTGTGAAATAGCTACTAATAAGCTGAAGGTTTAAATCTTGCTTTAAATAAATTAGGGTTTATTTTGATGAAGGGTCCTAGGACCTAGATGAAATTATTTAAAATAATAATATATTAATAATTAATTGTTAGAAAATAATTGGTAAATAAATAAAATTAATAGTAAATAAATTTTAATGCATTTGATTAAAAGACAATGAATATATTTTAATAGTATTTATGAATATAAGACTTACAAAATTAATATTTTACCTATTATGATTATTTATATAAAAGGCTTTATTTGATGTTATTATTTTATATAATATCTATATATTTTATTTCTTTAATAAAATCTATCAATTATTTGACTAAAATATCATTATTTTATATAAGAATCCAAATCTACATTTTCCTAGGGTTTTGAAAATTATTAGAAGAAATTATAGTATTAATCATTTTATTGATGAAATAAAATTGATTAACTTAATTAGCTTAGAGACAACAAGGTCATGATCATAATTTCTATTGCTAACCCTAATCGTGAACATTCACTCTATACCAATCATCAAAACATCCAAACTATGAATAAAAGCATAGATCTAAATTTACCAACACATGATCTCAATTCCGCTAAACATAATCATATGCATGGCCTCAACAATAATACAAGAACATAAACCCTATTCACCAAATATGACATAATCTCTAACATGCTTGATTAATCATACTACTCATGACATGAAGGCATGCTACAAACCCTAAAGCATCATATAATCTAACCAAGACCAATCATCGTCATGCATCAATCCCAACTCCATCATATAAACTTATTCATTCATGCTTCAATCTCAACTCCATCATATAAACACATAATCAATCTCCAAATATATTCCAACCTCATCCAACTACATTCAAGAGACATGAATCTAGGATTTAAAGAGAATATGGAAGAAGCTTACTTAAATGATGACTACCTTGAAGTTGATTCAAGAGAATCCTCTCGCTAGGAATGCTTGATTCGCCCAAGGAGAAGAAGAAAAATGGCCACGGTGGAAGTAACCATTCGGCTGAGAGAGAGAGAGAGAGAGAGAGAGAGAGAGAGAGAGAAAGAGAGTTCATTAGTATATACTCATCAAGGTCAAAGATGGAAGAAGATGGAGATGATTGTTCATGCTTACCTTGAAGGTGTTCTTGAGCCTTCAAGAAAATTCTGGTTTTTTATCCAAAAGTGAGCCTTTGATTTCAATGTTTGATGTTAAAAATTGCAGAAGTGGTTTAAAGGGGTTGAGTAGGTGTGATCAGGAGTTTTTGGAGAAGATTGGAGAGGTTTAGAGTGGTCTTAGGTGTGAGAATATTAGTAGGTGTTCTTGGTTTGGAGAGAATGGAGAGAATAGAGAGAGAGTTGGCCGAAATTCTGTTTCGGAAGGAGTGGCTAAATGTTTGGGAGGGTTTTGGTAATTGAATTTTTCGATTTGAGAGGAAAAGGAAAGCTAGTTGTTTGAAATCCAAAAAGAATATTTTAGGGAATCAATTTTGGAAACAGATATGGTAAGAAGATCTTGGTTAATAGAAAGCTTTTGGAAGCTTCAATGGATGGCTACTTGGCTGTGATTTTTGCTGAGATGAATGATGTTTGATGGAGCTTTAGAGTGGCCAAAAATATGGTATACAATGTGTTAGAATTCGTGGACTCCTAAACACGGAAAACATCCACGAATCCCTCCCGAGGACCCAAGTAAACAATTAAGAAGATCTAAGGTTTAAGAATTACCTCTGGTTACTGTAATCGAAATCCTTCGATTCTGGTTGTACTGTTGTACGTTCAACCCGAACAATCACCAGACGCTGCAGTATGCGAACGTCCTCTATCGGATACACACCGCGAACTCACTCGATACTCGGGGAGTGCTAGCGCCTAGGGTTTGAGATGTTTTTTTTTTCTTTTCTGGTAGAGAATGGCACGAATGTTCTCAACCGAAAAATTAGACTATTGAAAAGACGGCTAGGGTTTTCTTAAAAACCCCCGAACCTCTTAGAGTCCAACCCTAATAATATCTTATCATATTCTAATTTAAATTCAAATTAAATTAAAACTGATATGATAAGATTCTGCCATTATCTCGGTAATTTAACTAATTAATTTACCGAGTCAGATTCTTATAATCTGGACATCATCCAGATACATCGAATGTGGACATATTTCCAGATTTATTATATCTGGTAAATTTTCTAAGTACGATTAACTTAGACATATTTCCAGATTCATCGAACCTGGTCACCAGAAAAATAACCTAACAAGTTCGCTTATTGTGTGACCCTATAGGTTCATTTAACACCTGGCGATGTGCCTAAATCATATTTAAATGGCCCACAAGTTATAAGCGGTTTCTAGCAAAACATTATAACTATCCAGGTTAAATGAAGATCGGTGATCTCTTTGAACCAAACCATAATTTTATATTTAGTTCTTTTGTCACATGATATCCAGATTAAGCATAAGGTACGGAGCATGTCATCCTTATTAAGCTTAATCAATTATTTCTTGATTTCATAGTAGACTGTTCAAACAAATGATATCAATATCTTAGATTGATATATTTGAGCACGGCCATGCATTTTTAACAGTCTAACTTATCAAGGGGCCCATGGATATCTCTCCCATAACTGAGAGGGACAAATTCCTTCACAATCAATCATATTCCTCTCCTTGATTTATTCTATATCCAACAGTAATATAATTTATTATCTGGTTAAAGACAACTTTAGACAATGTCAAAATATAGAATTTATCAAGTAGGAAACTATAATGAATTTAGGTCGAAGGACTTTCAATATTATTATGGCTAGAAAGTACTTATGACATATTCCATGAAGTACTCTCACAGTAGGTCATGTCCAATACAATGTTCTCTAACATTTATTTATGTCTTGACTCGATATCACAAATATCCATGGCCAGTAAAACATAGCCATCAAGTCACAAACATACTAATCTTAATTTATTATTATTCCAATAATAATAATCGATCAGGGACAGTTTTAGAATAGTCATTGTATTCATTGTAGGGTTTTACTATCAAGTCACGTACTTGATGACCAACAAAACAAAACACACTATTCATGGAAAGGAAAGCCTCATATTATTATATAAAACATAATGACAATAGTATAAGTACAAGTTGACTCTAGGGCATATCCCCAACACAATGGTCAAAGAATTTTCTAGTTGTTTGAGGATTAATCTGTGGTAGTTTGCTGAAATATCTTGCTAAAATTTTGGACTCCCATTGATGGCTTGATTGGAGTGATTGATGGAGAGATTTTAGGAGCAGCCATGGAGCTGTTTTTCGTGCCGAACTCTGTAGAAAATGATGGAGCTTAGTTCATGGCTAATCAAGGTGAGTTTGTACAGAAAAATAGGATGAGTTTCGGATAAGGGTGAAGGAGAAACAAGCTGGAAATTCTTATCAGGTTTTTCGCAAGCTTACTGGAATTTCTGGGCAGATTTTTCAGCCATATTTCAATCAGCTTGCAAAAGGTTTGAAGGGCCATTGGAGGGTCCTTTAAGGCTGGTTTCCAGCCTTCTATATGGAGGAAAAACAAGGTTGAATTGATGGTTAAAAAGGTGGAAGAACAGTTTGGTTTTTCGGACTGCTTTGATGCGAAAGCTGTCCAGAAATTTTTCTGGTTTGCACAGCTTTTGTGCAGACTGGTTTTGGCCTTGCAATTTCAGACTTCAAGTTGGTCAAGATGACTATTTTTCTGGCAGTATCTGGGAGGGAAAAATGGTTGAAAGTTTCGATATTTGGACTGGTCAAGAAGCTGAAAAATTTTCCAGTTTACAATATGAAGAAGATGAACACAACTAGGTTGGAGTTTTAAAGGTTCAACCATGGAGATTAATTCTCTTGGGAACCTTCCTCAACTCCTCTCTATTTTCGGTCAAGAAGATACCTCACACTAATACATTTTCGAACCTTCAAAGCCACAGAACTTTGCTGGAATTTTCTAGAAATAAAATTGGCTTAGATAAATGGAACAACCTAATTGATTAAGAAGTAAGAAAAGCTAGAGATCAAGAAGGGTATGAATCCCTTAGAAATTGTTGTAGGGCAAAATAGTAGGATTAGGACATTCCTTTTATGTCTCCCCTAGGAAAACACTCCTACTCCTCCCTAAAGCATACAAGGGCCAAAATATAGCCTACCTAGCACAAAATAAAATTTAATCATTCTAAAACTCCAATAATGGAATTTGAACTCAAGACCTCAAGAAATTATTCCAAAGGTCTAACCACTGGACCACAACAACTCTTGTTCTTATGTTCACTCCCAAATATTTTTCCTATTTAACCCTCAAGCTATCATCCCAATTCCTCCTCAAGTAAAAATACCATTTTGCCCTTACTCAACAACCATAATCGAGCCATCTAGGCTACAAATCACATATCTAAGGCACATAAAATCATATAAAAATATATTTATGCAAGCAAGAAAATATGATATGCATCCCAACCCCCTTACGCTATGGTTGGTTTTAGTTAGGGTTTCACACATAGGAAAACCCATGGGTCGTGATCTGGGTGGGTGCCTGCGACCTGGCCCGCCTCCACCCCACTACGAGGTCAGAATAGTTGACCGCTCAATTGCAAATTTGCAATTGCACTTATTCGCTCGCTGCGAGGAAACCGACCTCGCCAGGTGGTGTGGCTGTGGCTCCAACCCGTAGCCGGTTCGACTTCTCTCTTATTTTTTTGGCTCGGCTTGAGTTCATGGCTCGGCCCTTCTTCTCCAAGTTTCTCTGTGAACTGCAGATGACTCTGGACACGGTTTTTTTGAGCGATATCGATCAAAACTTATCCAAACAGCTACATATGCCCTTAAAAACATTGGGCTTACACGATATCTATGAAAGCAATCAAAATACACTATTTCTATGCTTCTACTCGCGAAGCTTACAGTCAAACTACCTATACCAGAAAATACGAAGGATCACAGAAAACATCTAAAAAAAATATTTTCTTGTTTTAGTTAAGCCTAGCATGCGTCCTACATTTGCCAAACTATAGCTCTGATACCAATTGAAGGTCGAAAATGGCAAAAACCATCAAATAGAAAGCATGCTTACAGAAAGAAAAAATTTACCTCTGTGTTTGGGTGACCTTATTGGCACTAAAAAAGATGTTTGTACAAGGATGCTTGAAACTATTGGATCACGTCATTGTAAACGTCGACCTCATCTCATTCACGCGAAGCTTTTGAGCTGTCGAAATGGTGCCCTTTCCTTTACCTATGAAAGCTTGAAGAGCTGGGTTTGCTAAGCCTGTGAGAGCTTCTTCCTTTCTAGGTTTGCTTCACAGACCTCCTGCATACTCTATTTCCTTATTGGTCTTGATGCCTTTGCATTCATTTCATGCCAATGATGTACCGAGAAAGACTAAGAAAGTCAAACAAAAAGCCCATGCTTTTTGTTATCCCTCATGTAAAACAATACGAGATCCATCCCATGTTGTTTTTTATTTCTTATTTATTTATTTATTTTAATAATTAATTTTTTTTGACATTTTTAAAATTTATTTTACGCTTGGTCTTATTCATTGGGCCAGATACAATTATTCACTCTTGGGCTTGAACACCCATAAATAATAAATCTTAATTATTTATTTTTTGGACTTCATTAAACAGCTCAATAAATAATTAACAAGCCCAAATAGACCAATATAAAATAACAGGCTTTTTATTTTATTTATATCTAAATTAATTTTCTAATTATTCAATGTGGACCTTGGGCCCTAAATAATTAAGTAACTAATTAAACTAGATAAAATATATACTCTCTCTCAGGCCTTTTTTTTTTTATTCTAGTGTAATAATAAATTAGACTGTTTAAATAAAATAAAATAAAACCCATAATTATCAAAACCAATTCTTTAACCCAAATCTGTCAGGACTTAAGGGCTATTCCGGAGACTAAAAGACACATCGCATTGGCTACTAAAATGACCAGAATACCCCCATTATATAAATAGCTATATTTTGCATTTGAAATATTTTCTAATATCACCATAAGAAAATATTGACCCAAGGATAACACTGTATTAGCAAAGTCTACGACCTACAGGTGTAATGACTAAAATACCCCTCTACGCATCGTCGTGCATTTAGAAAGAATGAGTGTACTATCCTTAGACCTCTAGTCCAATGATCCACGACTCTTGGAATGTTTTCACTTTCTAAGGGAGCAACCCTAAAGTAAACATCCGAATCATGTTCCCTAGGGCCCTGGATAATTAGATAATTTGAACAGTCATAAGGGGCGATATAGTGCTAAAGCTATCTTATGTAAGTCTGCCTTAACTAACTAGTCACATATACCCAACATACAAGTATATCGGCTCAACGAAAGAACCTCAACTACAGTATATCAAAGTATATTCTTTTAGCTACATCAGACCACCAACTCATACTCAAGTAGTACAAATTAGTCCATGCTATAGCAGTATTAGTCCAGGTTTCTTCTAAATAGTATTTTTAGAAACTACTATTACATGTTTTGTTCTACGTATTCGAAATACGCTCATGCTATGAAGTGAGGGGACTACTCACTGGCTAAAGGTAAGTTGTTCTCCATTTGGAATTCATAACACAATAACCTATACATGATGAGTTTCCATTCTCATCAATCAGTTAAGAACAAACATTTATGTGTTAAGTAACCCGTGATCTATATCTTACTATGAAAGATCACCATTCACATAGATCACTTAAACACAATGGGTCATTTCCAAAGAAAAATCGTGAACAAATAAAATATAATTCACAAACAAATTTTGAGAATATATTATTTTATTAATAAATTCAATAATTACATCAGATATAGTTAGTCTAGAGGGCATATATTTCAACACTTCCATAAAGAAAGAAGAAATCAAAATAGAGGGAAATGGAGTAGGGTGGTCGTTGGTTAAGTGTGGGGAGAAAATGGCCAAACAATAAGTTTATATAGTAGGGTAATTTTTTATCCAAGGGTTGAGAGAATTTTGCCCTAAATTCAAGGGTTGTGATTTAAAGTGTTTTAATGGGTCAAATTAGTCCATGGGTCTTGGATATGGTCTTGGTTATATAATGAAATTGGGTCAAGTGCTCAAAATTAGTCTTGACAGAAAATTTGATCAAGACTTTTTAATTAGCAAACAAGGCCAACCTCCCTCAAATTTAAATTCACTGAAGAGTGCCTTTTTCACACAGGGAGGTTTATTGCTACAATATTATTTGAAATGTGAAACAACAATTAATTTAACTAAGTTTTTTACTACAGATAATATATATATATATATATATATATATGCACAATTTTTTATGTATAAATCATCTACTATGAACCAAACAAATAATTAACTTAATACACTTACTTTCTCTAAAAGAATTCTCATAAGGATAACATAAAATAGACACATGTAATGCATTTAATTTTTAATACCCCTCATTTTTGTACCTTAATCGACTACTACTATATATAGAATAAGAATTTGTATAAGTGACCAGAACAAGAAATGAATAGTATAATTAGATGAACATCTTGATGCAATAAAAATATCCAGGGGCATTATTAGAACTGTAGAATTTATAGGGACCTAAATGGAATTTTGAATTTGTTCTACCCGTATCCTAAATCTTCAAATTGAGACTACTTTAAAAAGAGTGAGAGTTTGGGAATATGTTCAGAACAAAGATTGATCAGTACGATGAGATGAATATCCTGGTATAAATTAAACCATCACGAGTAATATCATAATCTTGACCGCAATTAGGATTTTTTACTGCAATTTGGATGGAAATGAGAATTTTGAATCTAACCATTGAACTCAGTAAAATTTGTAGATTCCATTGGTGAAATAAAATTTTTTTGATTGAAATATATATTGGTCCGAATTTTTGTTACTTCTTGAGGAAAATCGGTAATTTTGTCAAAAGAGGACAAGTGGCATTTTATGATTTGTTGATGAGAACAAGTGTCAAAGTGTTATTGTTGTATGAAATGTTCATACAAGAATTATATTTCATAAAGCTTATTAAACAAGCCTATGAAAATAATTAAGGAAAAATTAGCAAATTGGAAAATTACACATGGAAGGATAACTATTCTTGCATTTATTGAATTTTAAACGAATTGGTCACAATTTAGACCAACATTGGCAGGTGAACATCATGGAATCTAGCAGCAATAAAGGTTGGAAAAGGAAGAAAAGAAAAGGGAAGAAAATATGAGAATTTACAAGCTTTCAAGACAAACATTTGACCAACTAATAAAATAATTGGCCACGTGCTAATTTTGCAACATGAATGGCGATGGGAGTAGCTGTAAAACAGCCAAGAAATTGACAGAAACAAGGAGAGAATAAAAGGAAGAAAGAAAGGGAGAAAAAAAGAAAAGGAAGAAAAGCTAGACAAAATAGGGAAAAAAAGGAAAAAGGAGAGAGAGACATTTTCAGAGGAGGGGAAGAAGAACCTGGAGCTTTTCAAGCCTAAGAAATTCAACAAACAAGGTTAGAGCTTGTACTTCATGTATTAAAGCTGTAGAATAAATTGCAAGGATTATTTTAATATCAATTTTGTTAGGAAATTCATGAGAGTTAAGGAAAATTACTTGGAAATTAGCTATGTCTTGGGGCTATTTTGTGTGTGTTGTATACCAGCTAAGAAGATATATGCTATGTTTTATATGGTATATGAAGGTGTCTTGATCGTGGTTTGGGTGGTTGTTCATGGTGTTAAAAGGAGAAAATGAATTGAAATGAAATGGATTTAGTAGTTGAAAGAAAGTGAATTATTGTTGTTGTTGTTTATACTTATTGATTTTGGGTTAGGAAAAGACTAATTTGCTGAGTACTTTATCACTGAAAATAAGAGAATTAAGGGATCTTATTATGGAATTTAATATGGCTTAAGTTTTATATAGTTGTTAGGAATAAGGTAGAATAGATGGTGTGAAGAGATGAGCAAAACAAAAATTCTGCTTTGAAGAAAATCCCAGGCATCCTTGAAGAACGAATAAACTGTACAAAATGTCTTGTTCTTCTAGAACTTCATACCTGAAAATTGTAGCTAAACGTCTTAGGATCTTTTTGAGACCAATTTTACATGATTTGGAGTTGTGAATAAAATGTTATGACGAAAATACCACAGGCTACCAAAACTGTGATGGGATTGAGAAGCTTAGAAGTTGTAAGCAAAAACGAATTAAATGAGAATGGAAATCAGTGGTTCCTGAATTGGATATCATAAAAGAATGTCTTGAGGACATTTTGGAACTAGTTTGACATCAATTGGACTTATGAATCAAAAGATATGATATAAATAAACAAGAGTGCCAAGCAAGACGAAATGCAGAAATTTAGTTGGTAGAAGAATAAATTCATATGTTAATTCTATGTGCAATATTGGATACATGAAGGATCAAGAAAGCATATGAAACCTTTGTATACTTACCTGAGGAATGTAATAAAAAAATGGATACGTGAATCTTTGATCATCTCAGGTCTTTATATAATGATGAGCAAGAAATGAAAAAAATAGCAAATTTGGTAATATCCTTAGCAACATGTAATTGGTGATATGTGTTGGTTGTGAACTCTAGAATACTAAAGGAAGTGTGAAATGATAACTGATGTATGGTTCTACCTTAAAGATCTTGCAAAGGCATAAGGATTACGAATACAGTGTAACGTAGAACACAAGGTGAGTCCCACTACTTTTAAATCTTGTTTTAGCTAAGTGTTTTTCTAAAACGATCATGTACTTTCCTAATATATTATGAGATGAATGTTACACTTGAGTTTGAAAGCATTATCAAGCACTCGATTTCTTAAACATCTTGAATGTGAAATATTTCGTGTGATCTTTTCAATTTCCAAATCTTGGTTGTTTTCTTGATATGGAAAATGGTTTCTTGTTGTGCTCAAGTGTGAGTTTTCTATATGGAATTGGAAACATGATGAACAATATGAATCTTGAATTCTTGATTTCCAGAACTTGTCAATCCTTAAATCCAACACAAGACTAACTTAAATACTTGGCGTACTCACTAACTTGAATACTTGGCATAAGTACTAACTTGAATACTTGGCATAAGTACTAACTTGGATACTTGGCATATGCACTGACTTGAATACATGGCGTGGGCACTAACTTGAATATTTGGCGTATGCACTGACTTGAATACTTGGCGTAAGCACTTACTATACTTGAATACCTGAATACTAGAATACTTAAATACTTGAATCAGTATATCTTATACTAGAATTCATGAATAATTGAATCAACATGTTTTCACTCAAAATCATTGAATACTTGATTTGAGAATGTTTTCACACGATAATTTTTGAATTAGCTTGTTCATGTTGAGATTACTCTTCATGAGATATTTTCAGTTGAAAACACTAGCACACACGAGACTCATTGAGCTTTATGCTCATACGTGTGTTATTTCTTTTGAAAATTTTTAGGGATCAGAAGCGCAATGGAATTCTAGAGGCTCATGCTATATTTTGGACATGTTATACCCTAAGTATATGTATTAGAAGTTAGATTCTATGTACTTTATTATATACAATGAAAGTAATTTTAGAAAAATTATCGTTGCATATTGGATGAAGTTGTTATAAAGACCCTTTGTCTGGGCAACTCGATGGGGTGACATCCCATAAAGTTATGAAAATATATGGTGTTACATAAATTTATGAAGCGGGATTAATTCCATCAAATAGTTAGTTCCCTAACTCACAATTTAGTAGGGTTTACAACTATAATATTTATATACATTAAAATAATTTAATTAGGATAAATCATTTTTCCACGTAACAAGCATATAGTCACATTGATTTCATTTATTTTCTCTAAGAAATCTCAAATAATAATTTAGGCAAAAAGAACACACAATTAATTCAATTAATTCATCAAAATAAAATTTAATTATCTTATTTCCTAGAGTAAATTTTGTAGAATATTACACCCTTGAGGCCAATCAAGGTATTTAATTATCTTATTTCCTAGAGTAAAATTTGTAGAATATTTATATGACGCTTAGAATAACATAATCATGTAAATAATTAAATGACTTTATAACATAAGATTAATCATGTTAATTTTCCTAACGCAAAATTATAGGGTATTGCATCCTCTCCTACTTAAGAAAATTTCGTCCCTAAAATTAAACTAAGATACACCTTTCCATCCACTCCTCAGTCCCCAGGTGGTGTCTTGAGCTCTATTATGCTTCCACAACAGTTTGACCATAGGGACCTCTTTATTTTTCAATTCCCTTACACATCAATCCAATACCTTGATTGGCTTCTCCACATAGGTCAAATTCGATTGTAGTTGTAGTGGCTCATCGTTCAAGATAAGCTCCAGGTCTGGATTATATTTCTTTAGTTGTCAATATAACTTTGCTGTTAGCTTTAAATTGCTTTCCAATCATGCTTCTTTTTTCTTTATCTATCTTCCATCTTCTTTCCATGCCTAGTATAATGATGTTAGATATTTCATCCTTACACAATTTCTATCAAACCAAACCAATTAAGGTTCGATGGTCGCTATCATAAATCAACTTTGTCTATAGAAGGCTTTGGGTTTTTTCATTTCTGAAATCTAGTGTGCAAGCTTGCAATATGTCTTCAAAATCATTATTTCTCTTTTTAATTGACTCCTTATTATAGGCTGATCTAAAATACTAATCTTCAAGTATAATCTCCATGATTCTTGAATTTTCGTTTATCTTCTTAATGCAAACAAGATGGTGTTATTTAGAAATATTGCTTCAAGGCACCCCGTACTGTCATATGATTTCTTAGGTATAAACTTGAACAAAATCCTCCGTTGACTATTGCTTGCTTATCAAAAGAATATGGATTATCTTGATGTGATAGTTTGTTATTATCTAAACTTTATTCCTGTAATTCTTGCTCATCAGCAAACAAGTAATAACATCCTTCATGACATATTCCTTCCTCTATTGGGTGATAGGTATGGGTTGAAGTATTCCAGCAGATCTTTTATACTTAGCTTTTCACTACAAGAAAAAGGCCAAATTGTGACCACAAAATTAGTCACAATTCAGTCGCAAAATTGACTGTTGCGATCGACCCGCATCTTTATGGTCCCAGACATATAAGAGTAGTAGCCAAAAATGATATTGTGACTGAATAATGTTTCACAATTTGCGACCAAAATTTGGTTGCAAAAGAGTCGCGATTTGGTTACTGTGTTGCGTCATCATTTTTAGGGTCTTGATATTGAATTGCGACCACGGTCCATATTTTATTTATTTTTTAAAAAATGCTATTTTGGTTGCAAATCAGTTGCAATCACAGACCAATTTGTGATTGAAAAACTCTAATTTTATTTAATTATTTTGCTGATTTTGGTCGCTATTTGGTCACAATGGACTTGCAAAACTTTTACCAAACAGTAGCCACTTACCAGCCCAGAAATGCTAAGTTTCTTTCCCTTTTCAACAAGAAGCACATTACAATAATGTTGAATTCCTGTACCCTGTTTCCCATTTGACAACAACCAACTAAACATTCAAATCTCCGATTCCCATTCAATAACAACCACTCAACATTCAAAACACACACACACACACACACACACACACACACACATGCAATTCAATTACATATAACAACTGCTTCACTTAGAAAATTAGTGTGCCAATCAACATAAAACTTAAGCATTCTTTCATATAAAATCTAAAAGTTCCAGAAAATGTGTTAAGAGTAATAAAACTTAACCATTTATTCAAAAATGAATGGGAAAGAATACAGAATACATCAAGTCAAATCATTGTCATCAGATCCTATGTCATCACCAGCAGCGGAAACATCATTCATGCATATGCCCTTATTGCTTCCTCGTTGCTCATCTAAAATCTACTGTAACTTCTTTTGTTGGTCTAGCAATAATTGAATTTTCTCATCTTTAGTGGCCAACTTCTTTTCCACGTCGCTAAGCTTGGAACTAAAGTTGGAAATTGTCTTTCTTTCTACAGAAGAAGCTTGTGACTAAGATGCACTAATTTGCAAATTTTTTCTTACTTTGATTCGTTTACTTTCGGAGCTCATCCTATACACGTGACCCTTATTTAGTCCCCCTACAGTAACAGTAAATAATTCTTTCTCATCCATGACTTGTGAGGAACCTGAGGAGCCTTGAGTTTCTTGATTTTGTTTCTCAACAAAGGAACCACATTTTTCCAAAAAAAAAAAAAAAAAAAGACGTTATCAATTAGACCATACAATCTTATGTTGATGAAGGAAAAGAAAATGGAAAGATCAATAAAAATAATATCTACCTACAGTTGTTTAGGTTTAGGGTCTATGAATTACCCTTTTTCAGGACAATCTCTTTGAACAGTGTGAAGTTGTTCCCAGCATTTATGATATGCAAATTGATTCCCCATATTCTCTCTCTATAGAAAAATGCAAAAAATTGAAAATCATTCATTTGAGGAGTGATGTAATAGTAGTGAGAATAATGGGATGGTAGAAGTGGTAGCTATGAAAAAATGTAATATTTACATACCATTCTAGCTTCGTGCTCCAGAAAGGAGACAGATCCACCAAAGTATCTCAATGCACTCCAGCCATCGTTACATGTGGTCCTATTCAAAAACATCTGTTTGCCTTTCTTCACATAATCTTCCTTAGCCTACTTTTCACATAATTTCTGATAAATAGTATCAAATATCCAATGTTATTTTCGTTGGGATTTGATGACTCAGTGCAAGTGATCTTTTAATCTACTTGCATAATGAGCCTCCCATGCCTTCCTAATACTCCCCTCATGTAGAGCATCCCATCTATACAATTTCTACAAAAAGAGCAATATGATTAAGTTAAAAAGGAATTTGATGCAAATGAAAAATACATCTTTAGTTGAATATAACATTTTCAATGAATTGAAATAGGTAATTTATTTTCTTGAATTATATTAGAGACTACTCAAAGTATACATGACAATCATGGAAAAAAAAAAGAAAAAAAAAAGGTGCATGTGTAACACCCCTCTACCTAGGCCCGCCAGGGCCGGGGATGTCGCCCCGTCCAAAGGATAATGGGTCTTTATAATTAGGTCACACAAATAAAATTGCGGAATAAAAATAATACTTTAACTTAAAAATTTAGTACAACCCAAAGAAAACTTCAAGAATAAATCCATGAATTCCCAAAACAAAACAGTAAATAAAATTATCCACTCTTGTCTCCCCAAAGCAATACATAGAATTAAATGACAACAATCTCATCCAAGGCAGATACTACTAGCTACTCATCCCCATAGCAGGATCGACCTGAAATCATGGAAAAAATGTGATGAGATAGAAATCTCAGTAACTCCGTGTGTGCTTTGGGTGTTTAGTGAAAGCAGTTCATGGATGCAAAGTGCAAAATCTTTATAAGAGAAATATTGGCAAGCAATAAACATTAGTCAAAGCAAGAGTGGCGTTTTAGCTATTCCAGCCATACATGATCAACAAAATCAACTACTCATAAGAAAGGATTATGGGTTACCACACGTTGGGCCCCACAACCGGATGGTCAGTATGCCACACTTTGTGCATACCGCCAGTCAGAATGCCACACTTTGTGCAGACTGACAAAAGTAGGTGATCGGCCTACTGGGTAAGATACTCCTTCTTCTCTATACCCGAACAACAACCGGGTGTCCATTCCGGTAAAACACAGTCACTTGACTGAAAAGAACACTGCTAGCTCGGACCGGCATGACCCACTGGACTGACGTCCTATCCGGGAAGGACTCACCCCTCAGAGGTGGCCACCTGCTGAGAGACTTACCCTAACCCCTCAAGGACTAGTCCTAGTAGTCCACCCTTATTGAGTACTCAACGACGTTTCCCGCTTAGGATAAAATGAACAAAACATTGTTCCACATGAAAATGGCATTTTTAGGGTTTCCAAAGTCCTTGTAAAAAAAAAAAAAAAAACCAGCTTTAGAAAGAGTTTAGGTTTGGCAAATCTGCTTCTTGTCTTTTAAATAATTCAAATGCTTGAAATAAGAGAGAGTTCAACCATCAATTGCCTTTACATAAATGAGTGTCCATACAATCTACATTTGGCTTGCCATAAGAAAACATTTCACATCAATCAGGTTTTATGCAGGAGCTTACCTGATTCTTGCTCACAACAACAAGGTCTCCAACAGTTGACCTAACCCCACATGGGCAAATACAAATCACAATCAATTCCAAGCCACAATCCACTTCCTCAATTTTAAATCAACATAACTTGCTCCATGATCCTAGTGTCCTAAGCTTTAAGGTTAAACACTAAGTAAATAGGTTTAAGAGTTGAGCCTAGTGTGATATTTAAAATAATTAATGGTTTGGGAAATAAATTTTAATAAGTTGCAAGCATAAATCTTGTCAAGGAAAACTTAGAGTTTATTTGATCAAGAGTCCTAGGAAGTTTTAGGTAAAATAATGATTTATTAGTACTCTAGTTGTTAGAAAATAATTGATAGCTAAAATTAGTTGAAAATGAATTTAATGAGTCTTGCTTGAAAAACAATAAATAAATTCTTAATGGGTTTTGATTAAAAGATGATAATTAAATTTGTAGTAATAAATATTTCACTAATCATAATTATTTCCAAAAAAGGCTTTAATTGATTTCATTATTTTAAATAATATATATATATATATTATTTTTCTAGCAAAGCTATTATTTATTTGACTAAAATATCCTTATTGTTTATAATAGTCCAAATCTACCCTTCATAGGGTTTTTTGTCTGAAAATACAAAAGAAACATTATTTTATTGAATATTTTATTCAAGAAGTAAAATTAGTTTAGGGACAACTAGATCATGATTCAAATTCCTATGGCTAACCACAATCAAGAATATATGCAATCCTTCCATTCATCAAATCGACCAAATCTTGCACATAAGCATAGATCTAAATTTATTAAGACATGATCTAACCTCTACTAGCATAAATATGATCATGGCTTCAATAACCTAACATGCATATAAATTCTATTCACCAAAGGTGACATAATCTCTAGCATGATTTACCTCAAATACTTCATGCATCAAACCTCAAATCATCACACAATCAATCAAGATAATCCTTCCATGCATAAATCTCATCCCCTTCACAATCACACAAATGTTCATGCTTCAATCTCAACAATATATATATATACTCGAATCCTATCACCATCATCCTAGAGACATAATTCTAGAGTTTAAAAGAAGGATTCAAGGTACTTACTTGATTGATGAATGCCTTGAAGGAGTTTAGAGTAGATCTCAACTCCTAGATGTCTAACTTTGTCCAAGGGAGATGGCGAGAGCATGATTATAGAAGAAGAAGTCATTCGGCCAAGGAAGAGGAATTTCGGCCATGAGAGAGAGAGAGAGAGAGAGAGAGAGAGAGAGAGAGAGAGAGAGAGAGAGAGAGAGAGAGATCATTAGTATGTTTATTCACATAGGTTTTCACTAGATATCAAGTTTGGAAAAGATGAAGTTGATAGAGTAAATTTACCTTGAAGATGTTCTTGCCCTTCACAGAAATTTCTGGTTTTGATCCGAAGTAGCAAGATGATTTGAGGAGTTTGATGTTAAGGATGGTGTCGAAGGACTCACAGCAGTAAGTAGGTCAAATTTGGAGATTTTAGTGAAGGTTTGAGGTGATTTGGAGGGGTATTAGGTGAAAGAAAGCAGTAAGTGTTCTTGGTGTAGTGTGTGTGTTCTTGGAGATTGAAGGGAATTGAGAGATTGTACTGTAGCTGCCGAAAATTCTGAGGAAATTAGGCTGGCCGAATTTCTGTAGGGTTTAGGGAGTTGTTTCTCTGATTTGGAAGGGAAAAGGAAATGTTAGTTGTTACAATCCTTGAAGGATATTTTTAGGTAGTGAATTTGGAAACTAAATATTTCTAGAATATCTTGATAATTGAAGAGCTTTGAAGGTCTCCTATGGCCGACTGGTTGAGCAGTTTTTCTGAGGAATTAAAGCTGGTTCAAGGTAGTTTAGGGTGGCCGAAACCTAGGTGCACAATAATGAAGAAGAAGTTTGGTCAATGGAGTGATATATTATGGAAGGTTGCTAAACAAAGATGGCTGGAATTTTGGAAACCAATCAAGCAAAATTGTAGGGATTTGGTGGAGGGATTTTCGGGTAGCCATCACTGGATTTCGTGTAGAAGCTTATGGGGAACAATGGAGCTCTGTTACTGGAGGTTTAAGGATGGTTTTTTCAGAAAAAATTTGGTGTTTCGGCTGGGAGAGAAATAGGAAACAAGGCTGGAAAATTTCCTGCACAGTTTTTTTCGCTGACCAGTAATTTCTAGGCAGATTTTCGGCTGCCATTCCCAGCCACTTGCAGAGATTTTGAAGGGGAACTTCAAGGGTTTTCAGGGCTGGTTTCCAGCCTTCTTCGTAGAGGACAAACATGGCTAAGGTACTGAACAAAATCTGGAAGAAAACAACTTGGTTTTGGACTCTCAAAGCTGTGATTTGTGCAGGAATTTTTCCTGCTTTTGCTCCAGCTTTAAGCAGTCCGAAAATGGCTAATAATTTCATATTACAAACTGATCCTAAAGACCATTTTTCTAGAAGCATTTGAGAGGGAATGCTAGCTAAGAAACTCGACATTTTGAAGGCACCACAAGCTGGAAAATTTTTAGCTCATTCCAATAAAGAAGATGAGCTAGCTAGAGAGAATTTTCAGCAACCTCACTAGAGGGATTTTTTTTTCCTCTTGGAACTTCCCACAACTCTTCTACATTTTCATATCATAAGAAGTCTTTTACTAAGACATTTTGATCCTACAAGACCTCAGCACTTTTCTGGAATTTTTGGAAAGAAGATGGCTAGAACCTCTTGATTAAACTAAGGAGTTGAGAATTAAGGAAAAATCAAAGATCAAGGGAAAATGAATTCCCTTTAAGAAATTCGAGTAGAGCAAGGGAGTGGAATGAGGTTACTCCTAACATGTATCTCTCTTAGGACATCATCCCTACCTTCCCCTAAGCTCATAAGGCCGAAACTATTTCTTCCCAAGCAAAAATAAAATTTAATCAAGCTAAAGCTTCCATGATGGAATTTGAACCCTAGACTTCCATAATTAATTCTAAGGCTCTAACCACTAAACTACATCAACTCTTGTTGATACTTTCACTAGAAAAATTATTTTCTATTCCATCCACAAGCTATTTCCCTATTTTCACCTCGGGCAAAAATTACCATTTTGCCCCTCTCACACAATTCTCATCAACAAGACTTCCAGACAATAAAACTCAAATCCAATGAACATAAAAATCATATAAAAATATATTTAATCATGAAATAAAATATGATATGCATCCCAACCCCTTTACTCTAAGGTTGGTTTTGACTAGGGTTTCACAGCATGTGAAATAGGTAAAATATTGTTTCTTTGATAAAACAACATTCCAAGAGTTTAGTGCAAGTGAAAAGTACCATGAACTCTCCCCACCACACTTCTTTAACATCCCCAGGAACCTTAGCAAAGTTGAGGTATGGTCCAAAATACCTCTTATGAATGATATCACTGATGGACGATGCACACTTTGATTGCAAAGTCATACCGTGTTATGTACATAGTATTATAACATTGAAAGTTAGAATACAAATAACTTAGGCAAATAAAGTATGAAAATATAAAAACCATTATGAATTTAATTACAAACACAAATTCCTGTATTGTACTTATCTATTACCATATAGCTCAATCAATGTCCTTGCATCTAGTACATCGGATAAGGCAGATGGTATAGTGTTAGTAGTTGGAGTATCGTTCTCTGTCCCTAATTGTGATCCTATCGCAAGAGAAGTGTGACTACGTATCATTGGTGAAGAGTGACTACCTAAGGCCAGATAAGACTGAGAATTAGCACTAGGAGAAGATTGAGAACGACACTTCCCTGAAGAGTGATCTGAACTGTTGACCCTATTAATTGATGCACTATTAGATTTGGATTATCTATCTCTACAAAAGAAATAGAAAAGAAAAAAAAAATCAAAACACAAGTTATGATCAAAACACAAGTATGGATCACATAATATCCTCTTCAATATAAATATGTTTTGCCCAAAAGCAGTAGGTGAATACTTGATAGCTTGTTGGAGGCAATATAAGAGAGAGAATGCTTGATAGCTTGTTTCACTAATGCTTGAAAACTTGTTTCATTGGATATTAAAAAAAATTCCACAAAAAATTTAATTGGGACTTACTATTTTTATTCATCGAATTCTTCTAACAATTCATTTTCCTCATTCTCTAAACTCTTGTCACTTGTATTCTATTCTTCTTCTTCTTCCTCCTCCTCCTCCTCCTCCTCCTCATCATCATCATCATCATCATTTTCACCTAATTGTAGATCTCCTTGTTCTTCAAGTCGTGATAACTTAATAATCAATTCTACCACTTCTTTATCACCGGATTCATGAGACAAATATCCCACATCATCGACCCCGTGAGTCATAATAGCCAATTCTACATCAATTACATCCTTTTGATATGTATTTTCCACTTGAGGAGCATTAATGACATGGTGAGGTTTACATTTTTGCACCGCTTGCCAATCACTTTTTGGTCTCTTAACTTCGAGATAAGGGACATAGTAAACTTGAATAGGTTGATGGGTCAAGATTAATGGGACATAACTAGGGTATCTTCTTTTATGGTTAATATCCACAAGTTTATACTGTGGGTGAATTTTCACTTCCTAATTACTAGTTGGATCAAACTAATCACATTTGAACATTATCACTTTTTAAACAAGAGTAAGAGGGAGTTCAAGCTCAATGATCTCTTGTAAGACTCCATAGTAATCAGAATTAGCTAAATTGTTATCACTTCCTTTGACACAAATTCTACTATTGCATGTCTTTTTCCCTTCACTATTTGAATGGGTATGAAACCTATATCCTTTCACAAAGAATCCTTTAAATGAATCCACAATTCGAGATGGTCCTCAGGAAATGGCCTTTAGGCACTAGTTATCCACATGATTCAATTTATTGTTAACCTATAGATGCAATTAACAGAACGTGAATAAATAACAAAATATTGCATTGAACTCAATGTAAGATTTAGGATGCAAAAGATTCTACACTTACAATTTCTCTAAACCATTGAGCAAACTCTTTGTTAAATCTTAGGTCAACATTTATATCCGTGATATTTTGTTCCACAGACTGCAATTAGTATTTGAATTTCCTAGAAATGGAAATTCATATACGCATCACAAGTAATACACGTGTTATGATCTCTGAACCTCTCTTAGGAAATTCTGCATATAATACATTATCAAGGATATTTAATATATGTATATTACTTACTCAACATATGGTTCAACCTCTTCACAGTAATGTAATATATACTTTCTAATTGCAATCATCTTTTTATCCTTCAAATATCACATTTTTGCTCCACCTATTTTTTTGTCCATTGACTTGCATATTGACAAAACATCTTCAATTGAATTTGGAGCACGTTCTTTGTTGCGAGATGATGTTCTATTATTTGTTTCCACGTGAAGTTCAAAGTAGTAGGAAAAGAATTTTGATGCCTCCTCAACAAGGTAAGTATTCCAGATTGACCCTTCTACCCTTGCATTATTTTTTATCTTTTTCTTGAGTTGATGCAAGAACCTACCATCACCAATTTATTAAAAACTTATGATCTTTTCTAGAAAAATATTTAACCAAAACTAACTTAATAATTTTGTGAGTGATTGAGACATACTGTTCAAATGGATACATTCACCTATATTGCAGAGACCCACCAACCCCTACCTTATATGGCAAGTGAAGTAGAAGATGTTCCATTATATAAAAAAAAAAACTTAGTGGAAATATTCTCTATAGCTTGCAAATCAGTAGAGAAATATCTTCCTCTAGTTTGTGCATTGGGACTCGAACAAGTTTTGAGAACATAAGTCTCTATAAAAGAGGCTCAACTTTGTCATAACACTCCATATTTTTGGGGGAAGTAGTTCTAGTGTTGCAATTGGGAGTAAGCTCCCTATGAACACATAGTAGTCATAGCTTCTCATGCTAGACATTTTCAAATCTTTATAATCAACGCATCTCCCTAAGTTTGATGCATACCCATCTGGAAGCCTAAGATCCTTAACCCAATCCAGTAGAAGCTTCCTTTGTTCTTTTGTCAATGAGTAGCAAGTATTAGGTTTGGTACCTTTCTTCCAATCGACTTGATGAATTTCTAACTCTGGCCTATTACAGAACACAGCCAAATCATGTCTAGCCTTGACTTTATCCTTGGTCTTACCATTCACATCCCTAACTATATTGAATATATTGGCAAACACATTTTTCTTGTTGTGTTGTACATTAATATTATGGCGGATAAGATTATCTTACATATGCGGTAAATCCCAGAATATGCTATATTTTGCCCAATTATGGTAATCACCCCTGCCATCTTGTTTTCCAAGTTCAGTTGTAGTTTTAGTTATCTTTGGAAATCGGTTAACTCTATTCCATAGTTGGTTACTAATAAGACGAGGTGTTGGTGGACTTAGATCCTCACATTTGTCTATTTTGAAGGATTTTTTTATCTCTTTAAAACGGGAGGTCAGAATTTGCTAGAACTATTCTAGTCAGTCCTCCTATGGTAAACAAAAAGATGAACCCTACAACAAATAATATGGGTGTTTTGTATTATATTGAACCCCCCTCCCACATGGTAGAGATCCAACTAGGTGGTGGACATAGATCCTCACCTTTATCTATTATGAAGGATTTTTGGTCTCTTCGAAATAGGTGGTCAATAGGTAAAAATTGATGATGGTGATCAAACCATGACTGCTTTCCTCCAGAAGGTAGTTGAAATGCTATTGTACGCTCCATACAATATGGACAAGCTAACCTCCCTGATGTACTTCTTCCACTCAATATTCCATAAGCAGGGAAGTCATTGATTGTCCACTGAAGGGTAAACTACTTTTGGAAATTTTGCCTCTTTGAAATATCATATGTCACGACCCTATTGGCCTATAAATGATTTAGTTCATCAACTAATGGCTGCAAATATACATCTACCTTCTGTTTTGGATTTTTTAGTCCTAGTATAATGACAGTTAGGAAAATAATGGGATTTTTCATGCACATCCAATGTGGTGTATTATAAAGGGTCACAATGATGGGCCAACAGGAGTACTGTTTTCCAGAAATTCCAAATGGTGAGAATCTATCTATACATAAGCCAAGTCTAACATTTCTAGGGTCTAATGCAAAATCAGGATAGCATGCATCAAAGTGCTTCCAGGCTTTTCCATCTCGTGGATGATTCAAAATACCATCCTCACTTGCTCTATCCGCATGCCACCTCATATGCTCTACAGTAGTTGTAGATGCTTACAATCTCTGTAGCCTATGAGTGATTGAAAAAGAATACATTATTTTAAAAGCAACTTCTTTTCGCAATTTATTCTTTCCAATCTTCTTCTTACACATATAGCGTTCATGGCCACAGAATTTTCACACTCTACTATTACTTTCATTTTTCCAAAAGACCATACAACTATTGGCACATACATCAATTTTCTGCACTGGTAATCCAAGTCTGGTTACCAACTTCTTAGTGATAGAAGTCTTTCACCCTCTTGTTACCAGGTTGCATAACTTCTTTCACAAGCTGAGCAATTTGGTTGAAATATTTTTCAAACATATTATTTTCAAACTTAATATTTAACAAACATGAAACAACAGATAACTAAGAGTGACTTGCACATCCATTCCATATTAGTGTATCTTTAGCTCTTAACATGCAATACAATTTCTGTGCCTCTGGATTAGGCAATTCCTCGGCACGAGATTGAGGCTCCGAGTCAAAGCTTTGTCCTGTAGCATCAATTATCATCTGACGATTTAGGTTTTCGAATGTTAATTCTACGAATAATGTGAATTGTTCCCTCATGTGAGTTGTTCGGACCAATACTTCTCTATGACAAGTCTAGTTTGTATAATTAGATATAAATCCTTTCCGATGCAAATGGGATATGATTACTTCTTTAGAATAAAACCTTTCATTCTTACATGAAGAACAAGAACATCTAATTTGACGGCTATATGTTGGAGGAGCATTTAATGATGCAAACTCAATGAATTTATAGGCCCCCTTAATAAACTCATGATTAAGCCCTTATTCCCAGAGTTATGATGTTTATACATCTAACTACAATTATCCATCTATAACATACACATTAAACACGAAGTTAAAAGATATTAGCCAAATTAGAATCACCATATTAAAGCTTCTAAGTCAAGTTATCTTGTGCACCGAATTATAAGGCACGCACAAAGTCTAGTATCCTACTATTATCATCATTCGTCTCACATCACATAAGCTAAAATTAATGCATAATAAAAAAAAAATCCAAGTATAGAAGTTTCATTTCATTAAAGGGGGAGAAAATGGAAGGGAAATATTGAAAAAATGAGGAAAAGAGTGAAACTCCGAGTAGTGACTAGCAATATAATAAATTAGGAAAATTTTAACAAAATAATACATTGTTTCATGTACCAATTGATACCCGTACTATATATGAATAACACAACCAATACAATGTAAGAAGCCTTCTCTAAATCTTTAATTATCAAGAATATTCCAAATTTAAGAAATCCTAAGACAGTGACAATGTTCTAAACATAAAATTCTAAGCACCCTATTTGATGAATAAGTTTTCTTTCTCTACTTTAGATAACTACGTTTAGAAGAAAGAGGCTCTATGATTTTATTTATCCTCTTTCTGACAAGTAGTTAAAATAATACTTCACAATTGAAGTAGTTTTGGAACTTGTACCCTTAGAAGTAGGAAAGTTTTACAATAGAGTTTCTGTTGAAGGATAACTTATAAAGGACCTTTGGGGATTTCTTCTTCTTCTTATTCATCGTCATCGTCTTCTTCTTCTTCTTCTCTCTCTCTCTTGTACCTTTGTTGTAAATGCTTTTACCAATATTGCTCTATTACAATTTTACTTATTCTGGTTAAACCATTTCTAGCTTTGTTTGTAATTTGTGTGTGACTGAAGTAAGAGCTCATGAACTAAGAAATTATCTTAGTGAACTAGTATCCATAAAGCAATCCCTAAGCCTTTTACTTCATGTGCTAGAACCTAGAACTTTGACAACTATGATACCAAATATCACATGCAATCTATGTTCTAAAAAAGAAGGATATGTACTTAGTGCATTACCAATACATAAGAAAAATGACATTCTGCTTTTTCTTTTTATAAGAATCTATGTTCTTATAAGGAAGAATTTTATGTTCAGAACATTGTCATTGTCATCGAATATTTAATGCAAAAGTACAGTTGTAAAAAGAAGTATCAAAGGGAAAATAATAGCATAGAAGAAAAATAACATTTTGCTTTGTATTTTCTATTTCTGTTGAGCACATTTTGTTTTCAGTGATGAATCATCTATATATAGACATTTTTTTGTGGGCTATTTTGGCTACTTTCAGTTTCATCATCGATTGTTCAAGTTTTGATAACATACATAAATTTTCAGTTGTTAGCATGATTCACTCACGATGATGAAAACATTGCCGAATCAAGTAAAGGAGTAAAAAAATCTGTTGTCATAGCCAACTTAGAGGACTAATATATGTGCATCTATATAGTATAAACATATATATTCTTTTACAGAAAAAAAATCATTCAAATACTACTAGTAAATTCTCAAGAGAAACCACTAGAAAATGCTCAAGAGAATTAACTTTCCCATACCATGTATTAGAACATATTCCAGGAAAGTTAAAGCAATTTCAACATGTTTGCATATTCTAGGAGAAGTTGAAATGATTTTTGCCCATTTACATATTAGTTAAGTAGAAAATCAATGCTCAAATAAAGTACCTAACAGCCGCACTCTATTTAAAAAAGAACATGAAAAATAAGAAAGATGCAAAAACTTGAAGTGAACTCCTATTATAAGTATTGGAATTTTTGTTACTCCTAATATGACAATAGCTTTCCAACAAGAAATGTCAACATCAGTTGGCAGAAAAATTTGGAATAGGTATGAATACATACTTCAATTCAACTTCGAGTTTGTTATGTCCTTCAACTTCTTGACAATTCACAGGCCTGCAACCAAAAACAAGAAGGTAGAGATAAATAGAGTGTACGAACGTTACTAGTTAGCAAAAAATAAAAAATAAAAAACAGAGGAAGACAAAAGAAATATATACAAAGAGAATTAAACAACTTTCATATGACCATATCACACAAGTTGAAAAAACTGCATAACATTTCTGATATACTAGTTCTGTTTTCCAGGATTAAACAACTTTTATAAAGTAGAAGATTAAACAATTTTTACAAACAGCTTTATATTCTGATAGAATATCTACCTTCTTGTTAGATTGAAGGTTGTCAAAGTTAGATAGGATTCAACAAGAAAATCATAAAATAATGAAAACTATCTCCTTTAGTTAGATTACAATTTTCACTAGCGTAAACAAGGCCAGGATATAAAACAACTTGTAAGTATCTTAGATTTCAGATTTGCGGGCTCCTCCACCTATTTGCTTTCTTCCTAAAGTCAAAACAATTATGCCTGTAGGTCTATTTCAATGATGCTTTATCAACTAATGGACATACAAAACTTTTTATTAGCATATTAAAAGTTAGTAGATTGTTGAACTGTTGATGATGAAGACTTGGTCATGTGCAAAATAGCCATGAATGCTCATGAAATTCAGCATATAAGGCCTTCTTAAAGATCGGCTAGATATAAATGTACTATAATCTCTAAAATAGGACACTAGCATAAGCTATTATTTGTGAGATCTTTTACGGGATAACTTTTCTTGCAGCTTCAAAGTTAAAATTTTATTTCTGTATTTCCAACTAACAAGTTCAATTAGTCTTGAAGAATTTCTTCTTAGGTGTAAATGGAGACCTATACCTGCTCCAGATAGATGCTAAGAAGGTGATGTTTTAACTTTTCTAAAACGGAACATTTCCAAATTCACTAATTCTATTTGCTTCATCAGTTTAGCGAGGGAAGAAAATCATTAAGACAACCATTTTTCTTGAGAATTTTTTCTTATACTAAAATTTAGTTTACAAAATTTTGATTTTTATTGATAAATTGGGCAAGGCATCAATATCTATAGGTAGAGAAATTCAACTACTATTCCTTTCATTTTGTTTGTAAATCTTTCCTTTTTACTCATTTATAAAGTGAACACAAGAAAATCATTGTTCTTTTACACCAAATTCCACTTTCCAAAAGGGGCCTAAGTCTCTCATAAGCAAATCCTAGAAGAAATTTGTAGCTTTTTGAACGGGATATACATTATATTTCTATATTTAGGTTCAAGAGTAGATAGCAGTTTGATAATGCTACTAGAATTTGTCTCATGTAGCATGGCAATGGATTGGTTTATTTCTAAAATTCTAAACTCCATATCAGATAACAATTGTTTAACTCCATCTGAAATCAATCTTCCACTTTTCAATCTTCAACAGTTTTAGTTGCTACTTTCAACTTTATTACCTCCAAGCAACAACTTTTTATAGTATTCCTCAGCATTTTCAAGCAAACACACACCCCCCCCCCATCTTCTTCTCTCCCCCAATTGAAGAAAGAATGGGAGTAAATAAACTCCTAAGCAAAAATACTCAAATAATTTCAAACATATTGTGGGGGTTTAGCATGGAGAAGAGCTATTGTAAAACCACTTAAATCATGAATAAATTAAACTCCATTTATCACAAACCTCTTCAACATCAATTGAGAATCAAAGATTGAGCACCCGATTGGGCATGAAATTTAGCCCAGTCAGTCAATTAATCTTCAAAACCATATGATTACTGTCCATAGAAGATAAGGAGATGAAGCTAACTTCATTTGGTAAGCTAAAACTTTTCAATGAGAGAGGAGCAAAAATGGCTGAGATGACTGAATGATGGAGAAGACAAAGGCAGTGGGATCTCTAATGTGATGCTAAAGCAGAGAGAAGGAGAAAGAGAAATAGAAAGTCCAAAGTCGGCAATGGATATGGCGAAGTACTTCATGGGTTTTTTTTTGCCTAAAAATTGAATTGGCGAAAATTTTTCAATTCAAAACTAAATTAGAACACCAATTTAAAGTAAAGTTTTTTTTTCCCGAAAAATATTTCTTTTTTTTTAAAAAAATTTTAGAGTAAAGTATATATTCCTCCAAAACTAAATTAGAACACCAATTTAAATAAAAGTTAATGACAAATAAAAAGAAAATCTTCATAGAAGAAGCATGTTTTATTTAATAAAATAACTTTTTCTTCTAAAAAAACCAAAAGTTAAATTCTTTCAAAAAATAAAGAATAAAAGATTAACTTCTTTTTCAATGTTCTTTTAATTAAATTCATATTCTTAATTTCCTTCAGTTACTTATATATTCTAATATTCTATTAATTTTTTTAATACACTAGGTAAATTCATTCTCTTTTTAAATTTACAAAGTTGAGAGGTCACTTTAAAATAACTTTATTTAAATTGCAAAAAACACTTCAAAGTTGAGAGGTCACTTATAAATGTTTTACATATAAGTTGAGCAAAATAATTTATTGCAACAAATATAATAATATTAGGAATCATTTTCATGATGACACAAATATATATTATCTCTAGCAACACTAATTTGTTATTTGTCATTGGGGTCAAATTAATGGACAACAACAACAAAGTTAGGAAAATTCAAATATGTAAATATGGTCATTTTTATCGAATAGACGTTTGACTCAAGAATTATGATATTTCAAGCATTCTAGGTAATATATACTAGTCGTGAATCATTACAACACAAGCTATTCATATTCAAACTACAAATTGTGATTAGAAATTATTTGACATATTTCATTTTGGACAACTTCTTTTTTCACTACCTTTTAAATTATAAAAAAATACATACTATGCTATAAAATTATATAGTGACTGATTTGCGACAAAGTGTATCCCTGTATACCCTCTTAAACTAGGTTTCTGATGTAAAAAAAATCGAATGTTTTAATAAAAGAATTTATTTTCAAAATTTACTTGTGAATTTATAATTTTATTTATGCTTGGAAAAGGCCCATTGTGTTTAAGTAAGTGGTCCATATGAATGGAGATCTTTCACAGTAAGGTATGGATCACGGGTTACTTAACACATAAACTTTTGTTTTTAACCGATTGATGAGAATAGGAATCTCATTATATCTAAGTTATTATGTTGTGAATTCTAAAAAGGGAATGGCTTACCTTTAGTAAGTGAGTAGTCCACTTACTTCATGACATAAGCGTATTTCGAATATGTAGAACAAGACCTGTAGTAGTGGTTTCTAAAAGTACTATATGGTAGAAACATAGACTACTATCGCTACAGCGTAGACAAGTACTTTATGACTTAAGTATAGTTGGTGGTTTGACAAAGCTGAAAGCATATGCTTTGATATGCTATAGTTAAGGTTCTATCGTAGGGCCAATATATACTTGCATGTTGGGCATGTGTGACTAGTTAGTTAAGACAAACTTGTACAAGATAGTTTTTATACTATATCGCCCCTTGTGGTTGTCTGAATGATCTAAATATCCAGGGCCCTGGGAAACATAACTTGGATGTTTGCTTTAGGGTAGCTCCATTGAAAAGCGGAAACAATCCAGGAAGTTGTGGATCATTGGACTAGAGGCCTAAGGATGGTAGATGTCATTTAGAGAGGTGTTAGTACACTTCTTCCTCTCTGAATGTATGATGATGTATAGAGGGGTATTTTAGTCATTACACTTACAAGTCGGAGACTTTGCTAATGCAGCACTGTCCTTCGGGTAAATATTTCCGTATGGTGATATCAGGAAATATTTAAAATGAAAAATCCAGTTATTTATATGGCAATGGTATTTTGATCATTTTAGTAGCCAAGGTGTTGTATCTTTTGGTCCCTAGTATAGACAGTGAGTCCTAATTAAATATGGGCTAAGGAATTGATCTTAAATTAATTGGAATTTATTTTATTTAAGTAGCTTAATTTAACTATTAGGCTAGAATAAAATAAAGGTCCATGGAGAGAGAATTAATAAAATTAGTTTAATAGGTTAATTAATTAGTTAGGGCTTTGGCCCAGTTTGAATAATTAAAGATTAACCTGGGACTAAACTAATATAGGCTTATTAATTAGACTAGTTTATTTGGGCTGAAAATTTAATTATTAATTGGGTCATTAGGTTGGTTCTAATTAGAATAATTAATTAAACCTAAAAGGTAAAACTAAGAGTCTAATGGCCTAATCCTATTTAATCTAGAGTTTTATTTAGGTTAAACAGGAGGATTGGAAACAATGTCGTTGTTACAGAACACACACTCTAAGAGACGGCTTCTTCTCTGTGAAAGGCCAAGCATCTCTCTCTCTCTCTCTCTCCAGAAAAATTCCCTAGCCTATTAGTTGTTCACCAAACGGTAGTTAGACAGGCCATATACTGAAAGACCGAGAGTTCGGCATTCATATACATGCAAAGGCAGAGTAGGAGACTTGCAAGAATCTCACCAAAGGCTTCTACCAGCACACCTACTCTGGTTGCGCACGTTCCGGTCCAACCACCTTTGAGAACCAGAAAGAGAGGTAAAAATTTTAAAACCTTGGGATTTGGACAGGGTGCAACTGGTGCCGGCTAGGGCAACCAGAGCCGGTGTCGGCCTTGTCCTGGAATCCCCTGTTGTGTTTTTCTAGTTTTCTTTATGTTCGCTTCCGCTGCGTGCCTTGTGTTTTTCCACTTTTTGTGCCTTCAATTGGTATCAGTGCATGAAGGTTTTTTGAAAATATAGGGAGCATGAATCTAGATGAATAAAACTGGATACGTATGTGTGATTAAAATTACAATCCTTTGCTATTTATGGTATGGATAGATTTTCTATTAAACCTCGCGGGTGGAGGTATAGGAATCTGTAATTTACTATTTTTCTAAGTAAATCGTGTAAGCTCAATGTTTATGGGTATGGGAGGTTGTTCATTTTGGTTGATTTCTTTACATTAAGATTGAAATCGGAGAGCTAATGGCACCAAAAACCGTGCAGAAAAACTGGAGAAATTCGCAGAGGAAATTCGCAAGAAAAAACTACAGGAAGGAGCTGTCCAGAATAGAATCGGTGCCAGCTAGACCGCCCGAACTGGTGCCGGCTAGGGTTTGGAAAGTCTGTCCATACTGTTTTCTCGTGGGTCCTGGTTCTATGCTACGGGTGCAGTGGACAACAGTTCAGCTGGGGGTGGCTGATCCAGTGTGGTGGGTGTAGTGGACCAAGGATTTTTTTTTTTTTTAATTTCTCATTGTAATTTTTCTTGCAATTTCTTTTGGTTTTGGGGTCCATACTAGGCGAAGTTAATATTTTGCAATAGTTAATATTCAAGGAATATTTTTGCATGAAAAATATTAATAAGAAATTTTAGGATTAAACAAGACCATTAATTAATTAATTAATGTGTTTAATTCTATTATTTGGGCACTTACGTTTAAAAATAGAAGAGCATGAAAACGTCTACTGTTTTCTAGCATGCTATTTATTTTTTGTACCCATGTGCACGTTTTCTCAAAGACCAAAGTCTTTGGGAATATTTTTGACAAGGAAAACATTTTTCTACAAATTAAATGTTTATTTTAGCTTGAACAAAAATTAATTCTTAGATATTTTCTCAAATGATTTAATCTTTGACATAGAAAATATATTGGATTTAGATATTTTTGTAATGTTAAAATAGAAAGCCATTTTGTTTTAGTTTGGCACAAGAAAAATTGTTTTATCAAATAAACTTGAGACCAAAGTCTCTAGAAAGTTTTAATTGGAAAATTTTTGAAATCATTAAGTTTTTAACTTAAATAAAATTAGTCCATGGGAAAAACTCTTAAAGGATATAAGCATTGACATAGAGATTTTTATGGACTTAAACATTTTATTTTTGAGTTAAGGGAAAACTTAATGGAAATTTTCAAAAGGATATTTTTAAGAAAACCCTTGTTTTAAAAGACTAAGTGGGAGAGGGGTTCCAACGGCCCCACGGTTTCCATCACGATCCTTATTAGAGATCGTGGGTCCCCTCACGTCACCCTAGGAGTGAACCCATATAGGATAGGGATACCACAAGGATCTAGATCTAATGGAGGGATGTAATTAATAACCCGAGGCACGTACTATAATCGGCCAATCCCTCGTTGGAGGTCATAGTGCGAGGTATGTCCATAGGAAATAAGAGGAAACGGCCATTCACTCGATAGAGTTATCTTCTATATCATTACCTAGAAGGGAAATTAATTTGTGGTGGTTAACACACTTAGCTTAGGAAACTGTTAATCTTCCCAAGAAGCTATGTCAGTTTTCCTAAGAGCCAAATTGATTATTATCAATTTTGATAATAAAGATAAAGTGCATATATTAGTTTTTTTTTCACAAACTCAATCTTTTTTCTTTTATTTTTTGATTTTTTAGAAATGGTGGGAGGTTCTTTTAGTCCATTAGCAGTTATTCTCCAAGAGAATAAGCTAACGGGACCAAACTATGTGGACTGGAAAAGGAACCTGGACATAATACTCACAACGGAAGAGTATAAGTATGTCCTTTATGAAACCTGCCCTGTTATCGGGAAGGGTTCCACCATCAAGGAGCGTGAGACTAAGAAAGCATGGAAGAAGGCCGAAGAAATAGCTCGTTGTTACATATTGGCCTCCATGTCTAATGTGCTCCAATCCAAACATGAGCACACGATCACTGTGTACGACATAACCCAATCATTAGCCACGATGTTCGCGGATAAGAGCCGGGCCGCAAGGCAAGATGTAACACCCCAGAAAACCTAGGCCCGCCAGGGCCGGGGATGTCGCCCCGTCCAAAGGACAAGGGGTCTTTATAACTAGGTCACAAATAAAAATTGCTGGAATAAATAATACTCAAGCTAAAAGAATTTATTACAACCCAAAAATACTTTAACAGTACATCCATGATATTCCAAAAGAAAAACCATAATTAAAATCATCCACACTCGTCTCCCAAAGCAGTACATAAAATCAAAAACACATTCTCTTCCAAGGTAGCTTCTCACCCACAACAGGATCAACCTGAAATCATGATAAAATGTGGTGAGACAGAAATCTCAGTAAGTCCGTGTGTGCTTTGGGTATTTAGCAGAAACAGTTCGTGGATGCAAAGTGTGAAATCTTTATAAGAGAAACATTGGCAAGCAATAAACATCAGTCAAAAGCAAGAGTGGCGTTTTGGCTCTTCTAGCCATACATAAGTAATGAAATCAACCACTCGAAAGAAAGGGATATGGGTTACCACACTTTGGGCCCCATAACCGGTCATAATGCCTAACACGTTGTGCAGACTTACAAAAGTAGGTGATCGGCCTACTGGGCAAGATACTCCTCCTTCTCTATACCCAAAAAACCACCAGGTGTCCATTCCGGCAAAAACACAGTCACTTGACTGAAACAACATAAACTGCTAGCTCGGACTGGCACGACTCACTAGAACTGGCATCTTATCCGGGAAGGACTCACCCCTCAGAGGTGGCCACCTACTGAGAGACTCACCCTAACCCTTCAAAGACTAGTCCTAGTAGTCCACCCTTATTGAGTACTCAACGACATTTCCCACTTGGGATAAAATGAACAAAGCATTGTGCTTCATGAAATAACACCTTGAGGGTTTCCAAAGCTTTGAGCGAAATCAGGTTTAGAAAGAGTTTCGAGTTTGGAAAATCTGCTCATTAACTTTTGAATAATTCCAGCGTTGGAAATACAAATGAATTCAACCCTCAATTTCCTTCAAATAAACGAGTGTCAATACACTCCATATTTAGCTTGCCATAAGAAAACATTTCACATAGACAAGTTTTATGCAGGAGCTTACCTAATTCTTGCTCACAACAACAAGGTCTCGGACAGATGACCTAACCCCACATGGGCAAATACAAATCTTAATCAGATTCAAGCCACAATTCACTTCCTCAATTTTAAATCAACTCAATTCACTACTACCATGATCCTAGTATCCCAAGCTTTAAGGCAAAACAATAATTGAATAGGTTTATAAGCTCAGTTTAATTTGTTATTTAAAATAATTAATGGATTAGGAAATAAATTCTAATAAGTTGAAAGTTTAAATCTTGTTAAGGAAAACTTAGAGTTTTTTTGATCAAGAGCCATAGGTGGTACTAGGTAAAATAGTGATTTAATGATAGTTTAGTTGTTAGAAAATAATTGATAGCTAAAACTAGTTAAGATTAAATTTAATAAGTCTTTCTTGGAAAATAATAAGTAAATCCTTAAGGGTTTTGGTCTAGTAAATATTTTATTATGTATGAATCTTTTTCATAAGGCTTTAATTAATTTTCTTTTTTTTAACTAATATTTATTTATTTTATTTTCTAGAAAAATCATTATTTATTTTACTAAAATATCATTTACATATATTATAATTCCAAATCTACCCTTCCTAGGGTTTTCGAAATTCTTTAGCAAAAATTATTAGTAAATAGTTTATTCATGAAATAAAATTTGCTTAGGGACAACTAGATCATGATCAAGATTCCATGGTCAACCATAATCAATAACATACTCAATCCTTCAATTCACCAAATCATCCAATTCTTGCACATAGGCATAGATCTAAATTTATTATTACATGATTTAACCTCTACTAGCATAAACATGATCACGGCTTCAAAATTTAATCATGCATATAAATCCTATTCACCCATGGTGACATAATCTCTAGCATGCTTCATCACAAATACTACCTATGACATGCATCAAATCTCAACTCATCATTAAATCCACCAATATAATCCTTCCATGCCTAAATTCCATCTCCATTTCAATCATACATATACTCATGCTTCAATCAACAACATCACATACACAACCCCATCGCCATTCATCAACTTAGAGACATGATTCTAAATTTTAAAAAGAGGATTGAAGGTACTTACTTGATTGATGAATGACTTGAAGGAGTTTAGAGAAGATCTCAACTCCAAGATGGCTAATCTTGTTCAAGAAGGGTGGCGAAAGCATGGTCATGGAACAAGAGACCATTCGGTCAAGGGAGGAATTTTCGGTCCATGAGAGAGAGAGAGAGAGAGAGAGAGAGAGAGAGAAGAAGAAGAGATCATTAGCATGATTATTCATATAGGTTTTCATTAGAGATTAAGTTTGAAGAGGATGAAGTTGTTAGAATAATTTTACCTTGAAGATGTTCTTGTCCAGAAATTTTTGCTTTGATCCGAAGTAGCAAGATGTTTGGAGGAGTTTGATGTTAATATTGATGTTGATGGATTCACAGCAATAAGTAGACTAAATCTGGAGATTTTCGTGAGGGTTTGAGGTGGTTTGGACGGTTATTATGTGTAGAGAAGAAGTAGGTGTTCTTGGTGTAGTGTGTATGTGTGTTCTTGTTGCTTGAAGAAAATCGAGAGAGAGAGGAAGAGTTTGTGCAGCTGCCGATTTTTCTGAGGGAATAGGTCTGGCCGAATTCTAGTGGGGTTTAGGGAGTTGATTCTCTGATTTGGAAGGGAAAAGGAAAGGTTAGTTGTTACAATCCTTGAAGAATATTGTTAGGAAGTGAATTTGGAAAGTAGATATTCCAAGAATATCTTGATTTTTCTAAACAGCTTTGAAGTCTGCCATGGCTGATTGTTTGGACAGAATTTCGTGGGATTAATGCTAACTTATGGAGGCTTATGGTGGCTGAAGGTAGGGTGTACAATGATGACGAAGAAGTCTGGTCCATTGAGCGAAATATTATGGAAGGTTGCTAGATAAGATGACTGAAATTTTGGAAACCAATCAAGCTTAATTGCAGGAATTTTCTAGAGAGATTTTCGGACAGCCATTGGTGGAATTTTGTGCAGAAGTTCAAGGGGCCCAATGGAGCTCTGTTGGGGGAGGTTTAAGGAAGGTTTTTGCAGAAGTAGCTTGGTGTTTCAGTTGGAAGAAGAAGAGAAAACGAGCTGGACAAAAATCTGCACAGGAATTTTTTGCTGTACAGTGAATTTCCTGGCAGATTTTCGTCTGCTACTTCCATGCTGTTTTGCAGCGAGTTTTGAAGGGGATTTCAGGGGTATTCAAGGCTGGTTTCCAGACTTCTTTATGGAGGAAAAACATGGCTAAGGTTCTGTACAAATTCTGGAAGAAAACAGCTTGGTTTTGAGCTCTCAAAACTGATTTTCGTACAGGAATTTTTCCTGCTTTGCTCCAGTTTGTGCAGTCCGAATTTGGGCATGAAACTTTCAGATTTTAACTGATCCTAAAGACCATTTTTCTGGTAGCATTTGGGAGGAAATGTGAGCTAGAATTTTCGACCTTTTGAAGGCACAACAAGCTGGAAAATTTCAGCTCATTTCATGAAGATAAATGAACTAAGTTTGAGGAAAAATTTCAGCAAGCTTTCAAGAGTGATTTTCCTCTTGAATTTTCCCACAAATCATTTACATTTTCCAAACCATGAGAAGCCTTTTACTAGGACATTTTGATCCTAAAAGACCTTAGTCCTCTACTGAATTTTCTGGAAAGGAAAAGGATAGAACACCTCGATCAAACTAAGGAGTTGGAATTTAAGAAAAGTTAAAGATCAAGGGAGAATGAATTCCCTTTTGGCATTTCGCGAAGAACAAAAGAGTGAAGTGAGAATTCTCCTACCATGTCTCTCCTAGGACATCATCACCACATTGATCTAGGCCCTCATGGCCGAAACCATCATTTTCCAAGCAAAATAAAATTTACTCAAGCTAAAGCTTCTACGATGGACTTTGAACCTTAGACCTCAAGAATTAATTCCAAGGCTCTAACCACTAAACCACAACAACTCTTGTTGCTATTTCTACTAGAAAAATTATTTCCTATTCAATCCACAAGCTATCTCCTTATTTTCACCTCGGGCAAAAATTACCATTTTGCCCCTCTCACACATCACTCACTAACAAGACTTCAAGATAATAAAAATCAAATTCAAAGAACATAGAAATCATATGAAAACATATTTGATCATGAAATAAAGTATGATATGCATCCCAACCCCCTTACTCTAAGGTTGGTCTTGACTGGGGTTTCACACAAGAGGCTCTTCGAACCATCATTAACACCAAGATGGTTGATGGAGCATCAGTCAGAGAGCGTATGTTTAGGATGATTGCTGCTTTTAAGGAGACAGAAACCTTAGGGGCTGTCATTGACCCTGAGAGCTAAGTAGACATGGTTCTCAAATCTCTACCGGGTTCCTTTACTCAGTTTAAGTTAAACTATAACATGAACAAGTTGAACATGGGTTTGACTGAGTTAATGAAGGAGCTCCAGATGGTAGAGAAGGTTATGAAGCCATAGTCTAAGGCTATGATTGCTAAGGCTTCATCTTCTAGAACTAGGCCCAAGCCCATAAAGTTCACGAAGAAGAAGAGGAACGCAACGATCCAGCCCAAGACCTAGCCCAAAGACAAACCCAAGGGTAAGTGCTTCAAGTGTGGACTGAAGGGACACTGGAAAAAAGGAGTGTCCATATCTTCAAGCCAAGAAAAACCCCACAGGTAATGTTTTCTATCTAGAGTCTATATCAATGGTTCGGTTAACTTCTACTTAGATTGTTGATTCAGGTGCCACATATCATATCTGTAACTCCTTGCAGGGGTTTAGAAAGATCAGAAGACTCCAGAAGGGTGAACATGGACTGCGTGTGGGAAATAGAGCACAAGTTTGGGCCCTTGTAGTGGGAGAGCTGGATCTTGTATTTGATTGTAATAGAATAGTGGTTTTGAAAGATATTTTATATGTATCTAGATTTTAGACAAAATTTGATTTCGGTTGTGAAACTAATAAATCAAGGATATTCTCTATCTTTTCATTCTGGTATTTCTATCAGTAGAGGTGGAGAAATTTTATATACTGGGCATATGTATAGGAATCTATTTTTCTTAAACACTATTAACAATCAATTAAATAACGCTCGATCTGAACCTTTAACACGGAAGTGAAAGACCAATGTCAATGACTCTTATCTTTGGCATCTAAGCTTGGGACATATCAACTCAACCAGGATTTAGAGGTTGATCCATGATGAGCCCTTGGGCTCATTGGGATTGGAAAATTGGCCTCAATATGAGTCCTGCCTGATGGGAAAGATGACCAAAAAATCATTTGCCCCTAAGGCGGATAGAGCTAAGGAGGTATTAAGTCTTGTTCATACTGATGTGTGTGGTCCCCTGTCTACACCAGCTAGATGAGGTTTTGAGTACTTCATCACTTTCATAGATGATTGTACAAGGTTTGGTTATGTTTATCTGATGAGACGCAAGTCTGACTCTTTTGACGAATTCAAAGAGTTTAAGGCTGTAATGGAGCGTCAGACAGGTAAATTGATCAAGACCTTACGATTGGATCGTGGTGGATAATACCTCCTTAGTGAATTCAAGGACTACATGGTACATCATAGGATAGTATCCCAACTCTCTGTGCCGGGGATACCCTAGCAGAACAGAGTAGCTGAGAGAAGGAACATGACATTGATGGAAATGGTCCGAAGTATGATGTTTCATGCTACTTTTCTAGTATCTTTTTAGGGATATGCCTTGGAAACAGTAGCATATATTCTGAACTTGGTGCCTTCCAAGTCAGTACCTAGGACTCCCTATGAGATGTGGACTGGGTGTAAGCCAAGTCTGAATCACCTCAGGATATGGGGTTGTCCAACTTATATACTGGTCAAGGGAGACAAGCTGGAACCAAGATCAGAATTATACTATTTTGTTGGGCATCCAAAAGGGACAAAGGGTGGTTACTTTTATCATTCTAAGGAGCAAAAGGTACTGGTTAGTACCAATGCTAGATACTTAGAGGATGATCAAAGTACTTCAGCGAAAGGTTTAACTAGGTTGGAACTGGAGGAGAAGTTGTCTTCGAAAGCAACTTCTTCTGACCCGATTGTGGAACAAAAAGAGGCACAGCCTCAAGAGCCTGCACAAATGGAGCCTCATCGTAGTGGGATAGTGTCTAGGGTTCCAGAAAGGTGGACTGGAGAAGCTTTTGAACTGGTCTCTGACCATCAGAAACAAGACCCCACTAGATACGAGAAGGTTATTGCTGATGCCAATGCAAATCTGTGGCATGAAGTAATGAAAGCCGAGATTAAGTCTATGTATCTCAATCAGGTTTGCGATCTTGTAGCTTTACCTGAAGGGATAAAACCTATAGGGTGTAAGTGGGTATACAAGAGAAATAAAGGAGTAGATGGGAAGGTAGAAACCCTCAAAGCTAGGCTTATGGCGAAAGGGTTTACTTAGAAAGAGGAAATTGACTATGCGGAAACCTTTTCCCCGGTAGCCATGCATAAGTCCATCCGTATCCTCCTTGCCATCGCATGTCATTATGACTACAAGATATAGCAAATGGATGTCAAGACGGCATTTTTTAAATGGCTATCTTAATGAAGACATCTATATGTCTGAACCAGAAGGCTTTATTGCTAAAAGCCAAGAGCATATGATTTGCAAGCTTAAGAAGTCTATTTATAGACTTAAGCAGGCATCAAGGGCATAGAACATTTGTTTTGATGAGACTGTAAAGTCATATGATTTTGTTCAAAATGATGATGAACCATGCGTGTACAGGAAACTTGAAGGCATTAATATGGTTTTTCTTGTCTTGTATGTGGATGACATTCTACTAATTGGAAATGATGTAAGGTCATTGTCATCTACAAAAGTTTGGTTGTCTAGTCAATTCAGTATAAAGGACTTGGGAGAAGTCAACTACATTCTCGGGATTAGACTTCTTAGAAATAGGAAGCAGAGAATGTTAGGATTATCCCAAGCGGCATACATTGACAAGATGCTAGCCAGGTACAACATGGACTCATGCAGGGGAGCTCTAATTCCTTGCAGACATAGGTTGTCACTTTCTTCAAGGGATTGTCCTAAGTCTCAAGAAGAAAAGGACAGAATGAGTAGGATTCCTTACGTTTTGGCTGTAGGAAGTCTCATATATGCCATGCTGTGTACTAGGCCAGATATCTGCTTTGTCGTAGGCTTGGTTAGCAGATATCAGTCAAACCCTAGGAAGGTTCATTGGCAAGCTGTAAAGCATATACTTAAGTACCTCAAGGGGACGAGAGATTATATGCTGGTTTACAGGGCTAATGACTTGGTTCCTACAGGGTACACAGACTCAGACTTCCAGGCGGATAAGGATGAGAGAAAATTCACTAGTGGATATATCTTTACCTTGTCTGGAGGAGCTATTTCATGGAGGAGTATCAAGCAATCTTGCATTGCTGACTCAACCATGGAAGTTGAGTAGGTGGCAGCTTCGGAGGCATCCAATGAAGCAGTCTCGCTCCAGAAGTTCCTTTCAGAACTTGGAGTCGTGCTACATATGGACAGGCCAATTGTGATGTATTGTGATAACACTAGAGCAGTATCGCAATCCAAAGAACCTCGGAACCACAAGAAGGGGAAGCACATCGAGAGAAAGTACCACCTGATCCGGGATTTCATCCAGAGATGAGAAGTCGTGCTGGAACAGATTACCTTCGAGAACAGTCTAGCAGATCCATTCACCAAGCCTATGGTTGAGAGAGTCTTTAAAAGACACTTAGACACCATAGGGGTGGGTACCTATGGACTTACTTAGTCTTAGAGTGCAAGTGGGAGATTGTTGGGATGGATGCCCTCTTAAACTAGGTTTCTAATGTAAACAAAAAAAAAAAAAAATTGAATGTTTTAATAAAAGAATTTATTTTCAGAAATTATTTGTGAATTTATAATTTTATTTGTGCACAATTACGTTTGAAAAAGACCCATTGTGTTCAAGTAAGTGGTCAATGTGAATGGAGGTCTTTCACAGTAAGGTATGGATCACGGGTTACTTAACACATAAACTTTTGTTCTTAACCAATTGATGAAAATGAGAATCTCATCGTGCCTAGGTTATTATATTTGTGAATTCTAAATGGGGAATGGCTTATCTTTAGCCAGTGAGTAGTCCACTCACTTCATGACATAAGCGTATTTCGAATACATAGAACAGGACCTATAGTGGTAGTTTTTAAAAATACTATATAGTAGAAACCTAGACTACTACCGCTACAGCGTGGACTAGTACTTTATGACTTGAGTATGAGTTGGTGGTCTGACAAAGCTGGAAGCATATGCTTTGATATGTTATAGTTGAGGTTCTATCGTTGGGCTAACATACTTGCATGTTGGGTATGTGTGACTAGTTAGTTAAGACAAACTTGTACAAGATAGTTTCTATACTATATCGCCCCTTGTGGTTGTCTGAATTATCTAAATATCCAGGGCCCTAGGAAATATAACTTAGATGTTTGCTTTAGGGTAGCTCCCTTGGAAAGCGAAAACAATCCAGGAAGCCATGGATCATTGGACTAGAGGCCTAAAGATGGTAGATGTCATTTAGAGAGGTGTTAGTACACTTCTTCCTCTCCAAATGTACGACAATGTATAGAGTGATATTTTAGTCATTACACTTGTAGGTCGGAGACTTTGCTAACGCAATACTGTCCTTGGGGTCAATATTTCCATTTAGCGATATCAAGAAATATTTAAAACGCAAAATATAGCTATTTATATGTCAAGGGCATTTTGGTCATTTTAGTGGCCAAGGCAGTGTGTCTTTTGGTCCCTAGTATAGACCATGAGTCCTAATTAAATACGGGCTAAGGAATTGATCTTAAATTAAATAGAATTTATTTTATTTAAGTAGCCTAATTTAATTATTAGGCTAGAATAAAATAAAGGTCCATATAGAGAGAATTAATGAAATTAGTTTAGTGGATTAATTAATTATTCAAGGCTTTGTCCCAATTTGAATACTTAAAGATTAACCTAGGACTAAACTAATATAAGCTTATTAATTAGACTAGTATATTTGGGCTGGAAAATTTATTATTAATTGGGCCATTAGGTTGGTTCTAATTAGAATAATTAATTAAGCCCAAAAGGTTAAACTAAGAGTTCAATGGCCCAGTCCATTTTAACGTAGGGTTTTATTTAGGTTAAACAGGAGCATTGGAAACAATGTCGTTGTTACAAGACAAACACTCTGAGAGATGGCTTCTTCTCTGTAAAAGGCCAAGCGTCTCTCTCTCTCTCTCTCTCCAGAAAAATTCCCTAGCTTGTTAGTTGTTCACCAAACGGTAGTTAGGCAGGCCATATATTGGAAGACCAAGAGTTCGGCATTCATATACATGCAAAGGCGGAGTAGGAGGCTTGCAGGAATCGCACTAGAGGCTTCTACCAGCACACCTACCCCAATTGTGCACGTTTCGGTCCAGCCACATTTGAGAACCAGAAGGAGAGGTAAAAATTTTATCACCCCAGGATTTGGACAGGGTGCAACCAGCACCGGCTAGGGTTGTCCTAGAATCCCCTGTTGTGTTTTTCTAGTTTTCCTTATGTTCGCTTCTGCTGCGTGCCCTGTGTTTTTTCTCTTTCCATGCCTTCACAAAGGACAACAATTGATAATAATTTGCAATCGATTAGGGACAATAATTGCTTAGGGTTCAGGGTTTGGTTGTTCCAAAATAGTGCATAGGGTTTTGCGACCGAATAGCTACCACAACATCTTTTAGTCATCATATTTGGTCACTACTCAGTATCATATCCATCACTTTTTAATTGGTAACATAATTTTCGCTAAATTTGGATGCAATTTGATTTATCGGTTGCAATTATGTCGGTGTATTTATGCGCGTATATGTTCGGTCACAATTCGGTTGCAATGGGCGACCCAATTATTGTGGTAGCAATTCAATCATAAATCTGCAACCGACTATGTGTTGGTCACAAATAGCAGTCACAGAATGGCTTTTTTCCTGTAGTGATTACTTTCCAATAGATGAGTCAAGTTGATACATAGTGTGTAATTTTTCATTCTTCATTCTTGGCCAACAAATCATCTTCTTCACATATTCGTATATTTTTGTTTCTTCCGGAAGCATAGTGTAATGGCTTCTCATGGGCTCCTTTTAATATGTTTCTTCTTCAAATTTCTTTATCTTGCATATACAATTGATCATGAGAATGTGTCAGTTAATTGTCATTTGCACTGAAGTCTTGATTTCTTTCTTTTGCTTCCTTCTTGTTGAAGGCCTAAAATTATGCTTCGAGGTTTTATGATCCATAATATCTCATATGTCTTCTTTTATTCCAGGCAGATACAGTTGTTGCTAGCTTCAAATGATAAGAGGAATAGTCGATGCTGTGTGACTAAAGCTTTTTAGTGAGGCATATGCTATAGTGCCAATCTCCTATACATGCCATTTCCAAAGGGGAATTTGTGAGTTCGAAGGGAATAATGTAAGTTTGAAGAGAATATAGGAATGAAGAATAGGCCAAATTTAATGCCATGAGAAGTCTATTAAGGAAACATAAATGGATAAAATGATAAGATTGAAATAGCCGACTGTTAAAGAATTTTTTTGTGATTGACGAGAATTGAATACTTTTGATGGTTGAATATTAGAATTTCTTGGATATTCAAGTCTTAATATATGAGGTAAATTTTAACAAAGATATGAAGCACAAAAAATTAGCACATGATTCTAACATTTGATTCTAAAAGAAGAAAGAAGTAAGTTTTGTGCGATAATAAGAACTACAAGAAATTAAAGGGTAAAATGATTCTAACATTTGATTGTCGATGAAAGTATTATGATTGAGAAGAATTGAACATTTATGTTGAGTGATAAGGAAAAGTTCCTTGAATGCTTAGCCATAAATAGAAAATTTATAGGAAATAACAGGATATATTAGGCAGAAAGATAAGCATATCAAATCAATATCATTTGAAAAAGAAAAAAAAAATTGAGAATCAAAGGAAACTAAAAAAAAGTAAAATAGTGAAAGATTTTTTGGAAATAGTGATATTAGGATTTCAAAGTTTAGAGGAGTTAACTAAAGAAGACATAAATCAATGTGTGCCAACTCAAAGGAATGATGAAGTGAATAGAGTAAATCCAATGAGACAAAAATGGAAGGTTATCACAAAAGCAACATATAAAGCATTTAGAAGATGGCTGAAAAGTTCAATGAATAACAATTACAAATATTTACTAGAGTACCAAAGGTTGCTTGAATCAACTAAATCTTTAGAATAAAATTCACAACAAAATGGACGAGAAGAAAGTTGGCAAGAAATAACTAAAAATAGAAAGCACATGACAAGGTATAAGGAATAGACAGTCAATATGTAAAAGATAAAAAGAAATTGGGTACAATGTAGGTGCATTTGATAAGGAGCAATTTTCTAACAATGAGTGAAATAGCAAAGTGGCTTTCTATAATCTAAAAATCACAATTCTTCTAATGAAAGACAATAGTAATAATTAAATCCTAGGAATATTTTATACTTCGAGTTGTTTTCGAGTCACATTGTCTCTAAAGTTTTCTTTCTTCCAAAGTGAGTACTTTATTATTCTTTTGCAGTATTGGGTTGTTGTCTCCATCAACTCTAGTTGTGTTTCTTCAATTAGTCAAACATGATGGTGGAATGAGGTTTCCTTTTTTCAAACTGAAGTAGTCTTGAGCAACCCTCATTTGGATGTGTAGAATCTCTAAGTTAGAAACACCTCTAGTTCTACTCCTTGTACTAACAATCTGTTTCCATGGGTTTCTTCCTCTGGTAATGATGGCAAATTGTTAAATTTGGAGCAGCTTCTTTCGAACTTGTCCTTACGTGTCTTCCTTTATTCTTCTATGGTTGCTCTAGCGGCCTTTTAGCATAGAAATTTCACGTCTTTAGAATCATTCATGAAATTATAATATTTAGGTCTTTATCTTTCATTGGTGTAGTTGTTTCCACCACAATGGTATAATTGTAGACAGAATCTACTTTCCATAATGATCGTTTCTTTATATTCTACTCAACACATGATATCCAATACCCCTTGATAGGGGCTAAATTAATGAGCTATTTTCTAGTTATTTGAGATTGTTTTGTGACATATTTGATGAAATAACTAGGCCTATTCCTTTATATTTGATATTTTACCTTTGGAAAGATATTTTGGTGATTTTACATTGAATAGATCAAGAAAAAAGGAAAAAACCAACGCCGGACAAAGCAAAGCATGGCTGGCACAGCATAGTAGGTACCGACCCAAGACTTGAAATAGGGGAGAAAAACATAGAGTAACATTGGGCTGACTAGATCATGGTTGGCACCCACCAAGAGGGACAGCGCTGGCGCTAGCCGCAGACAGTGTAAAGGAGGCGAATTTTCCTTTTGTGCATGGATTTGGAAATTTCTTAATTGTTTTGGTATTTTCCAAATTGTACTCTGCCTAGAACTCTTAAGAAAAAATTTTTAGCATCTTAGGAGCCTATTTAAGTAGGGAAAATACAAGAGAAACACATGAATCCATAGATCAAAGCTACAAATCAATTATTGAAGAGGAGATTCATCATTCAAATAGCGTTGTTCAAGAAGGTCTTCAAGGAAGAAGTAGATGGATTGTCTATGAGTTCTCTCTTTTACCTTTGTTTTATTTTTCTAGAACAATGACATGATTAATGTTTTCATTTTAAATTGACATTATTTTGGGATTCATGATTTTTTAGGTTAATTTAGTTCTTTAATCAATAGATTTTCGTTCTTTGCATTTGATTACTTGATATTATTGAAGAATTGATAAATTTAGATTTACTTCTAATAGACCTAAGAAATGATGTTAGGAGTTGATTGAATTTCATTGACTTCATATTTGCTATCTCTTAACAGATTTGGAAAACAAAGCTAAGAATAAAAAAACAAAGTAATCAAAGATTAGTTGATTTCACCTAGAGTATTGGGTTATTGGCTAATTTCATGTTCATTATTTCCTAGAGTATATGGATAATTGTTGAAGGATGAGTTTAATGCATTTTTTAGTTTAATGCATAGTCTCATGAGATAGTGAGACTATGACTTGGGAAACGATTGGATTATATTTTAACTCCTTCATGATGCCAAGACAATAATTGATTGTGATAATGGAAAAGTAATTCATGATCATGTCTTCAAGAATATTTATCTAATTATATATATTCTTTCATCCTTGAGTTGTATATAATTTTCTTGATTTTTCTTTTTATTCTTTTATCACTTTATTTGGTCGGTTAAACAATGAATGAAAAGTAACTAATGGTAGTTATTCCTTGATGATCGATACTCGTTAATTCCTTATACTATGCTTATGATAAGTATACTTGCTCATATGTGCAATTTGAGAATTAATGTTATAATTAAAACTTGGCTAGGGGTGGACTTAAAATTGTATGGTTTTTATACACTCAAATTTTACGTATCAAGTTTTTGGCATCATTGTCGAGGAACAATATTATGAAAACTTGGATTTCGTTGATTTAGCCATATTTTTATGTATATATGTATATACATATATATAAGTTCTTCATATAAATAAGTGCCATATCTTGTTGTGTGTGTATTTGTATCTTAATTGACTAACTTAGTTTATGTTGTACTTTGTACGCTAATTATGTTTAATTGACCACTTGTAAATTCTATAATCTTATCATATTATTTTTCTTTGTAGACTTAGGCTTTAGTGTATGACCCAACGATTTCAAGGAGACCCAGTAGATTTTGATCCTAAAATAGAAAGAACCTTGATAAGGATTCGTAGGACACTTAGGTAGAGGGATAAATAAGCAAGTTTAGTAGGAGAGATGGAAGGTAACCGAAACAACAATGGTAATAATGGTGGAAATAATAGAAGGACCATGGATAACTTTGTTAAGTTGGCAATCTTAAGTACAAACTTAGGCATTGCTAGACCTAGGGTAGAGGTGAAATATTTCGACATAAAACCCAATATTATCCAAATGACCTAGAACATGGTACAATTTGATGGGTTACCTAATAAAGACCCTAATACCTACCTTGCTAGTTTCTTAGAAATTAGTGATACTTTCAAAATGAATAGTATTTTAGATAATGCTATAAAATTGAGGCTTTTTCATTTTTATTTGAGGGATACAGCCAAATCATGGTTAAAATCTTTACCAGTAGGATCCATCACTACTTAGAATGGGCTAGCTGAGAAATTTTTGGCAAAGTATTTTCCTCTAACTAGAACAGTTAAACTTCGAGCAGACATTTTTGCTTTCCAACAGTTAGATTATAAAAACTTTTATGAGTGATGGGAAAGGTTGAAAGTGATGCTTAGAAAAGTGTCCTCATTATACTTTTGAGTTATGGATGCAAATGCAACTTTTTTCTAGTGGACTAAACTTTGCCTCAAAATAGTTAATTGATGCATCTGCTGGAGGAACTATCAATTCTAAGACCTCAGAGGAAGTATATGATTTGGTGAAAAATATTACAATGATAGGGTAATCTAAAGAATAGGGCTCATGTTCAAGGTGTTCATAAGGTTGATGTTGTGGCTACTTTTGAAGCTAAGGTTGAGGCACTTGCGAAGAAAATGGAACAAATGGTGATGACCCCTTCCACAGGCCAGGTAATGAATGTTAATTGTGACTTTTGTGGAGAAGGGCATCCTAATTATGAGTGCCAAAGCATGGGTTCATCCTAAGAGTCCTTAGAACAAGCTGCGTTTATGAGTAATGGGCAATAAGGTAATAACCCCTATAGTGCCATATACAATTCTGGTTAGAGGAACCATCCTAATTTTTCTTGGACCAATCAAAACCAACCTAGGTAAAACGCTTCTAATTTTGGTAGAAATCAAAGGACTCAACCCTCCTTACTCTACAATGCACCATCATCAAAACCATCATTGGAAGAGTTAGTTAACAAGATAATAAGCTCAACTGAAGCACGGTTTCAAGGAGTGGATGCTGTGACAAGGAATTTCAAGGCTTTAATGCACAATCTTGAAAGACAAATTTGGCAGCTGGCCAAGCTTCATGGAGACTATCAAGCTAGATCTATTCCTGGAAGCACAAAAACGAACCTACAAGAATAGGATCTTGGAAAGCAATGAAGTTTTATTGCTTCAATTTCTTTTTATTTGGGACATATCTTTAATTTCTGTTTGCTTTTGTTTATCTTTCCATATTTTTAAGGTATGGGATAATTGAATTTTCTTCCTGATTATGGGTTCATTTTCAAGATTATTGCTTTATTTTAAAAAATAAATATATTTTTCCAGGCCGGACAGACGTGGCCAGGTGCCGGCCCAGGTGCACTGAGTCGGCACTGACTGCTGTCAGGGTAGTCATCAAAATGGCCGATTTTAGTATTGCTTTCAAATCATTCAAACTTCCCTTAGTTTTTCTCTCAACCCCATGCCGGCTCTTCATCTCCAAACACTGCTGGATCAATTTTTGCCATAAAAAACACAAGGATTTTTCACTATTTTTTGGTATATTTTTGGGCAACAATTGCATAATTTAGAATTTTCTGGTTGAATTTGTGGCTTCATTAAGATTGACATAGCATAAGTTTATGGTTTAAGGATTATTTTTGCTATAACCTATTCCATATTTTGATCCTATGTTAGCTGTTTTTGGGCATTCAAAATTATTTTTGGCTATTCTTGTAATATGATCATGTTCCTTATATACTACGAGATTTTTTGCATAAGAGATTATATTGTTGTTTGAATTATGGTGTTATTCTTCTTTCTATAGGATTTATGAGAAGATTGGGATTATTTAACTTATATCGTGGATTGAGGAAGTTGTGAATTGATTGTGAATTGTGAGTAGCTGTGGGTTGTGTGTTGTATTGTAATGTTGTGGATTGATTGTGAATTATGTATGGTTGAGGGGGATATTATGTTATTGTAACTTGAATAGTACCTATTTCTCATTTTTTCTTAACATTGTTCTTTAAACTCTCATCATGCCCCCCCACCCCCCACCCCCCAAAAAAAAGGCCAATCTTCAAAAAGGGGTAGAGCTTCATTTTCCTCTATCCCTACCTCTGTTGACCTCATGTTCTTACACTATGTTGATTTCATTGATCCTTCCTGTCAGGAGTGGTATTCCAAGAGGGCATCTAATAAAATCATTCTGGAATGCACTTTTACACCTTCTTTGGACAGTGCCCTTCAGCTTGGGATGATGTTTAGACAATTGGGGTAAGGGCCTATTGCTCAGTTGAAATGAGCTTATTGTCTTGTCTTAGTTAAAAGAATTTTATGCTAACATGGTGGAGAAAAGGATTAATCATCTTAATACCATTGAAACTAGAGTTAAGGGTACCCCTATGTTTGTGGATAGAAATAGATTGACCTCCATCTTGAATGTTAATAATGAAGTCCCTTGGTTAGCTATTGATCACTACAACCAAAAGATAATCTCTAACCCTGAATGGCAGGTGTGTGATACTAGAGCAACATTAAGGATGTTGATGCATATTTTTTAGTGTAGAAAATATTACCAAAAAATTAGGCAATTAATCCAGTTTTAATTAAAATTCTAACCACTAAAACCACACATGCGGGCAAGTATACCCATCGTATAACATAGGGACTAGCAAGTATCAAGTCCACGAGAACTTGGGCTCCCACCTTACTTTACTCAAATCTTTATTGTTTAGCCAATAAAATAAGAAGAGAATAAAAAGGAATTTAAATAAAGATAAAAAATATATATAACTCAAGGATGCAAATTCATGTAACTAGACAATTATCTTGAAAATCCAATATTGAATCAGTTATCATTCATCACAATCAATTGTCATCTTGGAAGCATGAAGGAACTTATGTAAAATTCAATCATTTTTCAAGTCATGAACTTACTTATGTAGACTCCACTTCTTTTCCAATCCATGGAATTAGTATCCCTTGATTAATTTAGCAGATTTCCCAATCAAACGAAAGCAACCAAAAGATGCACTAAACTCATACATTATAAACATGAAATTAGCCAATGATCCTATGCTTTAGGTGAAATTAATAAATATTTGATTTCATTAGTTCTTTAATCTTAACTTTACTTCCTAAGTCCATTAAGATCTAACAAATAAGAAATCAATGCAATGAACTTCTAATATTGTTTCCCAAGTCAATTATAAGAAAACACATCAATATCCAATAATAACAAGTAATCAAATATCAAGGACAATAATAGATTGATAAAAGATTCCAATTAACTCAAAATCATAATCTCCAAAAAATATCTAATTACAATCAAACCATTAAGCATATCATTGTTCTATAAAAGTAAACAAAGGATAAAAGATAGAACTCATAGGCAAGCCCTTCTTCTTCTCTTGAAAATATCCTTTGAACAATACCCTTTGAGTGGTGATTTTGTTTTTGAATAATAAGTAGCTAGTTTGGATCCTTCAAATCACCCTTTATCTTGCATTTTTCTTGTTTAAATAGGCTTCTAAGAGGCTAAAATTCGTTCCATAAGAGTCCTGAACCGAGTAGAGATTGAAAAATACCAAAACTCTTAGGAAATTACCAAATCCGTGCATAATTGCAAAGTTCACCGACAATGGGCAGCATGGAACCGGCACTAGCTTGGAGGGTCATAGCTGGTGCCGGCTGTGCTTTGGTTGGTCTGGTGTCTCTATTTTTTTTTTCTTGATTTTCACTCCCTTCCAAAATAGGGCCAAATTCCAAAATGCCTTTCCATGGGTAAAATATCAAATATGAAGGTATATGTCTAGTTATTATAACAAATGTATCACAAAACACCCTCAAATAACTTGGGAAATATAGATGAATTTTGCCTATATCACATACCCCCACACTTGAACCTTTGCTTGTCCTCAAGCAAATAAGAATTTGACACTAAGCAAATGGCTTAAGACAAATCAACTTTTCAACTTATCCTTAGCAAATTCATCCATAATAAATAAATAATCTTCTTCCAACCTCAAATACAAACTTGTCATTCATTCAATCCTTTTAAAACCTTTCAAACTCATGTATTAAAGCCATCAAAGTTATGTTAAACAAGCTTATATCTACTACAAGAAAATTATCCTACTCCTCAAGTAAAAATATACATAACATAAATCATATAAGTCAAGCCATTTAACCAATTCAAGCATTATAAACTCAAATTTACACGACTTAAGTTAATGAAATAAGAAAAAAATTCCACTCTCTTTTTCCTCTCAAAAGTTTTCCAATGATTTAGGGAATTGATAGCCTCAAGTGAGTGGATTTTTCTTCACGCACCCCATTATCCCTATTATAGTCATTATTGTTCCTTTAGCAATTTTCTTTTTTTTTCTTGCCTCTAGGATAGCCTCAAGAGAGTGCACCGAACAATACTTGCTACTTCTTCCCATATTAACTCCCTTTTTAGCCAAAGGTCTTTTTTTTTTTCAAAAGATGAAAGCAAAAATTTTTTTAACAACTTCATATTTTTTTTTAACTCACATTTTTTTCTTTTCACTCATTTTTGTCCTCACATTCCTTATTCACAACTCAAAGTCGAGCAAATTTTAAATCTATAATACAAGAGCTGTCAACAACTCTTCTCATATTTCATCATTTCATTCATATTCAAACTTAAAGAATAAAATAGAACTCAAATATCAAATATAACCAAGGTTAAATTAAATTCTCAAGACTTAGAAAAATCTAACTTAATACATAAGTTTACCTTTTAAAATAAAAATCCAACCATAATGAATGACAGGTCTATATCCAAAGTCAAATAAGAAATCATAACTTCATTATAGACAAATAAGCTCAACTTAGCTCCAAAATTTCAAAACTTTTAAATTTGCTAAATTTTTAAAATTTTCAAAGAAATTTCAACAAAATTGGTTTTAAAATTTTTCCAAATAGCTCAATACCAAGAAAACACTAAGATGATTGATAAAAACTTGGACAAAGAATATCACCAAACCATTCCACTGCACTTAAACTGGACAATGTCCTCATTAGCCAAAAATTAACATACAAAAACATCTCCAAAGGGACCAAAAAAATAATAAGGGAGGTAGAATGTTATGCAATACTTTCCAAGCACAATAATGCTCCAATAAATATAAAACTTGGAATAGAGAGAAAGGCTTGTCCAAGAAGTATTTATTCTTACCAGCAAAACAAAACACAAATAAAAGCAAAAAGAAAGTAAAAGTAAAATAAAAAAAAAACACACTTAAATAAAAGAGAACAAACTAAAAAGAAATACTAATAAAAATCTTAACAAAGAAAATAAAGACACGACTTACTCCCCCACACTTGAACTGGAAAAAAATTTCCTTATTTGGGAAAGGAAAAACAAAACACTTAACAAAACCAAACACAAAACAAAGATGCAAATTCCTTCCACTCATCATACTTCCTCATCAAACCCTTATCAAAGAAGTTTAAGCTCATAGTAGAAAATAGGCGAGATGAATGTAGAAAGAAGGGAGGTTTTTGAAAAAGGTCATGTTCATGAAAATAATTTTTCTCAGTAAAAGAAAACACATAAACCTCATTCTCGAACATTCCTTTAGGTGCACAAATATCTTTTTCAACATATGAGTGCACATGGTATCTAAAGAATGCATCAATCTTGAAGCAACCATTTTTCCCTTCAAAAGATGTGTCACAACGAAAATTCCCCTTGAAACTTAGCTATTGAGTTCTCAAAGATAGGATCAAGAAATCCTAACTTTTCAATCCAGAGTAAACAAAAACTAAGTTACCTCCATTTGGATGGGGTGAAGGGTAGAATTTGTTAACATACTCCAAGGGCTTCTTATGATGTACCAGTGAAAGATCCAACTCCTTGAAGTATGTTAAGCTTAACACATCATCATTTGGACCATTGTTCTCTAAGAATTGAGAGGAACCTAAGAAATCACGTGAAAAAAAGAGATTAGATTTATTAGCACATAGAGTAAAATCGAATACCTCTCTTGCCATATTGTGCAATTGTTTCTCATATCCTCTCCTGTCTCCTTAGAGGTTTTCTTGTGCAAGTGTATAGGCCTTTACAGTAACTTCAACTAACTTGGCTAATTGTGTTCTTGTAGAGCTCATTTGTTCAGATGCTTCTTTGTACCCCCTATGGACGTGTTTCTGTTGAAAACAAATGATTGGATTGAAACTTCAAGTGACGTCTCACTAAAAGCATCAATGGGATCTTGCAACCTTGCCAACATATTATCATTATAGCTCCTTTGACATTGTGCCCATGAATAATTGTATATGATGATGTTTTGAATCTTGCACTCAAAGAAAAAGAAAAATCAAATCGAAAATAAAAACAAAAACAAACAAAAATAACAAAAAAAAAATAAAGAAAAGACAAATATACAAATTAGAAATATTCACAAACTACCAAGACATAAAAGTTAGTGATATATACAAATACAACAAAGGCTAAATCAACAAGACTCAAGTGTTTTCGATAGTGCCCATCCCCATCAACGGCGCCAAAAAACTTGGTGCATATTTTTTAGTATAGAAAATATTACTAACAAATTACACAATTAATCAAATTATAATTAAAATTTCAAAAACTTAAACTACACATATAGGCAAGTATATCCATCGTATAGCATAGGGACTGGCAAGTATCGAATCCACGAGAACTTAGTCTCCCACCTTACTTTACACAAATCTTTATTGTTTAGCTAATAAAATAAAAAGAGAATAAAAAATAAAATAAATAAAGCTAAAAATAGATATAAATCAAGGGTGCAGATTCATGTAACTAGACAATTATCTTGAAAATCCAATATTGAATCCATTAGCATTCTTCACAAACAATTGTCATCTTAGCATCATGAAAGAACTTAGGTAAAATTCAATCGTTTCCCAAGTCATGAACTTACTTATGTAGACTCCACCTCTTTCCCAATCCATGGAATCAGTATCCCTTGATTAATTTAGCATATTTTCCCATCAAACCAAAGTAACCAAAAGATGCACTGAACTCATATCTTATAAATATGAAATTAGCTAATGACCCTATGCTCTAGGTGAAATCAACCAATCTTTGATTATTTTAGTTCTTTATTCTTAACTTTGCTTCCCAAGTCCATTAAGATCTAACAAATACGATATCAATGCAATGAACTTCTAACATTGTTTCCCAAGTCAATCAGAAGAAAACGCATCAATAACCAATGATAACAGGTAATCAAATACCAACGATACTAATAGATTGATCAAAATTTTCAATTAACTTAAAATCATAATCTCCAAAATAATATCCAATTATAGGATAGAACTCATAGATAAGCCCTTCTTCTTCTCCTGAAAACCTTTTTTGAACAATGCCCCTTTGAGTGGTAATTTTGTCTTTGAATAATTATTAGCTAGCTTGGATCCTTCAAATCACCCATTTATCTTGTGTTTTTCTTGTTTAAATTTTATTCCCTAAGAGTCTTGAGCTAAGTAGAGATAGGAAAATACCGAAACTCTTGGGAAACACCAAATCTGCGCATAATAAGAAAGTTTGCCGACATTGGGCACATGGAACTAGCGCCGGCTTGGAGGGTCATGGATGATGCTGGCTGTGCTCTAGTCGGCTCGGTGTGCTCTATTTTTTTCTTGACTTTCACTCCCTTCCAGAATGGTGCTGGCCGTGCACTGCAACGGCGACAATTTTATCATTTTTTCAATGCTTTCTGCAATAAAACTCTAAAACGCCTTTCCAAAGGTAAAATATCAAATATGAAGGTATATACCTGGTAATTACAAAAAATGTATCACAAAACACCCTCAAATAACTAGGAAAATATAGATGAAATTTGCCCCTATCAAATCTATAAAAGAGAGGTCCTATAGGTTAGGTAGGCTTTTATTCTAACAATGACCTTGAAGCTTACCGAAGTGCCCTGGTTTATATCTTTTCCTTCAATAATGTTCCTAAATCTAGTGAAATCAACAAGTCCTGAGTGATTGACCTGTATATCTTGCATAAGATAATGCATACCCAACCTATCTGTCTTTCTCCTTTGATCATCCAATCTATAAAGGATGTGGTCCATTCTTGGCTTTCCATTAAAGCCTTTGTTTTCCCCCTTGTGATCAAGAAAATTCTACAGGCATTTAGCACGAGTATTAAGGAGGAATTTATTGAGACCACCACTGAGAGAGATCTAATCACTGAGCAAACCTTGATTAGTCGTGGCTATCAGTATAGTAGTGAGGCGATGGTTGAGACCCTATATTTTGCAGCACGTGGGCCAAGTTGTGCTTCCCTCTATAGAGGAGGAGTAGCCTAACCCACTACCTACAACTCAAGCTAGTGGTTCACAGTCCCAAACGAGGACTAATTTTGAGACTGAGGTGAGAGGTCAGTTGGAGCAGTTGCGAGTGGATATGGAGGCACAGACGCAGATCCTTCTTTAGCTTCGCAATTCTATAACTGCAGTTACCATGAGGCAAAACACTCAGAACCAACAATGGGCTTATTGGATACAGCGGTACCCTAAACCACAAGAAGATGATGGTGGCCATATGAATGATGAAAATGATGAGAATGGCAATGATACAGAGGAAGATGATGATTAAGCATTTCCCTATTGCTCACTTTTTACCTTTCTAATCTTCTTTTCTCTTTATATTTTCATAACTTTTCTTAGGCAACTTCTTCTTCTTTTTTTAAAAATTTTTTCCTAGTTTTATGCTATGTTTTGTGTCTTTTGATTATTTTTAGGTACATTCAACAATGCCCATTGTGATGGAATCACCTATCTTGAGGAAACTACTAGGCTCTGGAAGTTTTTTCCTTTTCTTCTACCCCTCTATTTATCTTAGTCCATTTGCTTTGCTTTATTTATTTTATTTTTGGACATTGAGGACACTATCTAGTTTAAGTGTGGGGAGAGTTTAGAATTGGAAACATATTCTATATATTCCAGTTTTTGGCTAAATTGCTGAAATTTTCAATTTTTTTTTGTTTTAATTGCTTTGATTTATAATAAGGTTATGATTGTCTTTCTTACTTTGGATATGGTGTTTTCCATTCAATTGGTTGGATTTTTATTAATAGTTAATTACTCTATTGGATTGGATATGTAAAGTCTTGATAATTTAAGTTAATCTCGGTTATACATTGGTATTTGAATATTATTTTACTCATCCAATTTAAATGTGGATGATGTGATGAATATAAGAAAAGTTGTTGACTAATTCTTGTATTATGGATTTAAATTTTGCTTGACTTTGAGTTGTGAATAAGAAATGTGAGGAAGTTAGAAAAATAATAAGTGAAAAATATCATTGTTATGCGAATTGAAAAAGAATTGAGTTTTAAAAAAAATGATCTCATTTTAAAATTTTATTAAAGACCTTTTGCCCAAAAAAAGGGTTAATATGGACAGAAGTAGCAAGTATTGTTTGGTGCACTCTCTTGAGACTAACCCAAAGGCAAAAAGGCATGAAAAAGTAAAGAAAGAAAGTAATGATGAAAAAATAATGAAAAAGAGAAAACAATAATGACTATAAGGGGGCCAATATAGTGTGTGAAGATAAATCCATTCACTTGAAGCTATCAATTCCCTAAGTCATTGAAAAAAAAGAGAGTGGAGTTTCATCCTTAGATCACTACTTGAGTTGTGCAATTTTTGAGTTTACAATGCTAGAATTGGTTGGATAGCTTGGCTTATATGATTCATATTGTCTACGTTTTTGCTTGAGGGGTGAAATAATTTTCGTAAACTAAAGTATAAACTTGCTTAACTTGACTTCAAGGGCCTTGGTATGTCTGACCTAATGCTTCAGTTTGCAAATGTTTTCAAATTGTTAGAAGAATGACAATATTATATTCAAAGTTTGAAAGAGAATTGTAGCTTTATTACAGCCAAAATTTTTGAAAGTTGAACTTGTGTTGTCTTGTTTTTCCTTACTTTAAGTACTTTGCTTGAGGACAAACAAAGAGTCAAGTGTGGAGGAATGTTATAAGGGCTAAAATCATCATCTACTTCCTAGTTATTTGAGATTGTTTTGTGATACATTTGATGTAATAACTAGGTATAGTCCTTCATATTTAATATTTTACCTTTAGAAATGTATTTTGGTGATTTTACACAGAATAGATTAAGAAAAAAAGGTAAAAATTAATGCCAGATAAAGCACGGCAGATGCAAGCCATGCACAGCACAACAAACTTTGACCCAAGACTGGAAACTGGGGGGGGGGGGGGGGGAAATAGAGCAACGTAGGGCTAACTAGAGCACGGTCAACGCCGGCCGTGATGGACAGAGCTAGCACCGATCGCAGACTGTGCAGAGGTGGCAAATTTTCCTTTTTATGTGCGGATTTGGAAATTCCTTAAGAGTTTTGGTATTTTCCAATTTGTACTCGGCCTAGAACCCTCAAGGAGCAATTTTTAGCGTCTTGGGAGCCAATTTAAGCAAAGGAAACACAAGAGAAACATATGAATCCAAGGATCAAAACTACAAATCAATAATTAAAGAGGGGATTCATCACTCAAAGGGTTATTCAAGAATGTTTTCAAGGAAGAAGATGGGGGCTTGTCCATGAGTTTTTTCTTTTACTTATTTTCTTTTTCTAGAACAATGATTAATGTTTTCATTGTAAATTGACATTATTTCGGGATTCATGATTTTTTAGGTTAATTTAGTTCTTTAATCAATTCATTGCCATTCTTGGTGTTTGATTAGTAATTACTATTGGAGAATTGACAAATTTAGATTTCCTTCTAATTGACTTGGGAAATGATGTTAGGAGTTGATTTAATTTCATTGACTTCTTATTTGTTATATCTTGATGGGCTTGAAAAATGAAGTTAAGAACAAAGAGCCGAAGTAATCAAATATTAGTTGATTTCACATAGTGTATAAGGTTATTGACTAATTTCATGTTCATTATTGCCAAAAGCATATGGATAATTGTTGAATGATAAGTTTAGTGCATCTTTTAGATATGTTAGATTGGTTGGAAAATCTACAAATTCAATCATGAGATAGTGTGTCTATGACTTGGGAAATGATTAAAGTATATTTTAACTCTTTCATGATGCCAAGATAATAATGGATTGTGATAATTGCTAAGTAATTCATGAACATGTCCTCAAGATTATTTGTCTAATTTCATATTCTTTCAATCTTGAGTTGTATACAGTTTTTATTTATTTTTCTTTTATTCTCTTATAACTTTGGGTCGGTTAAACAATGAATAAAAAGTAACTAATGGTAGTTGTTCCTAAAGGATCAATACTTGTTAATTCCTTATTCTATGCTTGCGATGAGTATACTTGCTCAAATGTATAATTTGGGGATTAATGCTTCAATTAAAACTTAGCTAGGGATGAACTTAAAATTGTATGGTTTTATACACCCAAATTTTACATTTCACCGCTCGATGTAACATTCCTCAACCTAATTTTTCTAGCCCAAATTTAAATTACAAAATTGCCATTACTGAAAACAAGTAAATCCATATAGCAAGCTCGGTCAAATAAAAGACATATAAATATATTTCACATAATATACACCACATGCAATCGTAGGAGCAATCCAGATAATGTCCTATTATTCACACATAATTAGCAGGCAAAATAGAAAATCACAAATCTCCAAAGTATAGATATTGAAATCCTAAATCCCTCCAAAAATCATCATTTCTAAACTCCCATCATTATAATACGATCATATTCGTCAAATAAGAACTAGGACAGTCAAAATAGAAAAACTAGAATAAGTATCAAGATCGTAGATCTCTTCATCACGTGTAATACTCTTATACCTAAAGAATCTCATATGAGCATATTTATCACAAAGTATCAAACTGTTCTTGTCAACATAGACTTTCTCTCACAACCTCATCAAGGTTATCATTGCTACAACATACAGGGATAAAATTTTCTCCCATAACAACTCATCAAGATTTTCAAGTTCAAATCACTATCAAAAGAGCTCAAACATAGTCCTACGCTCAACTCAACCTAGACATAACTAATAATTCAAAGTTCAACAATCTAGAATCTATTCCATTAATAAAAAACTACCTCTAGCAAAACTCTGATACCAATAGTAGCACTCCTCAACATACGTAGCCCCATTAGGTCGGGGATGTCGTCCCGTCCTTTCGGACCAAGGGTCTTTATAACCCAGTATCAAATAAAAGGATACACAAATAGAAACTTCTAAAATTAAACTCAGAAATAATCTAATACATCAAAAAAATCTTCAAATCTAAAACTACATCATTTTAAGCTTCCAAAAGAGATTAAAGGTCAACAACATAATTTTTGGAACAATGTTAACAGGAGAAAAGGGAAAAGACTAAATCTAAACCTATCACTCTTATACTTCCAGCTCTTTTTTTCTCCCACAAAAACATGGTTAGGTAAATCAGTGTGAGATTATAAATAATCTCAGTAAGTCCAAAATGTGTGATCATGTTACAATTTTCAAAATCAATGTCATGATGCATGAGTAAAGTTGACTTAAAAGGATGTAGTCATAATTCAAATAATTTTTGCATCTCAAATACGTAATCATTTTAGGGGAAATTTAGCAACTACAAAACCAGTACCTTGCATAATTTAATATTTTGTTGGGTAAAATTATTTATATAACATTACTGGAACATCAAATTTATTTTTCAAAAATCTTGAACCAGTCATAACGCCATATCCCGTGCATCATTAAGATACCTATATAGTGTCATTGTGATTATGATATGTCATATATATAGTAATGGCATATACAATGCCAAATAATTGGGTAGGGTATACATCCCTCCTAAGGGAATACCCTGCTATCTCCCTCATAAAAAAATCAGACTGAATGTCCCACGTTCGTCCTCTGGCTCTGCTTGGAGACCATGTTGCTAGATAAGGACTGTGCTTAGCTACTAGAACTATTGCCCTGTGTGGAAAAAGACAACTTTTTGGAGACGGCCAATCTACTGAAATTTTCTCCTAATCTAACGAAAGCTAGTCCTATAGCCTTACCTATTGAGATCTCAATGCCATTAAATTAACGGTTCAATTGTTCACTATTTTGATATGGAATAACCATATTATTTCCCAAAAATTGTTCTAGTCCTTAAAAGTAAATTTCCAAGTCTCTTCCCAACCAAATTCAAAGCCACAAACGTTTTTCCCAAAGGTTTCTAAACAAATCTTTTGTTATCCATTCTCAAATTTACTCGAGAACTATTAACTATAATTCATCGTAATGATATGTGGAGCCATTAAGTATAAAATCATGCAATGATTTTTGCAATATTTTCATGTATGTAATGCGTAAGTACATTTTCATACATAGCATAATTTTGATGTGTGGATCCATAATCATAATACTCCTGAGAAACTTCATAGCAATATTCACGCATGAATAAATTACGATATCATAATAGAATTAGTAATTTCTCGCATACGTGTTTTCTCCAAAAATGTCATAGTCATAATTTAAATCATACTTTTCATGCCAAAACATGAAACACTTCATAAAATTCATGCATATATTTTATATGCACTTGAGTACGAATTGCACATAATTTAAATGTGGCATTTTCTCATGGATTGCATTTTCAAAATAGGCTTGAGATGTAAGGACTTACCACTTATCCAAAGTTTAGCAAAATACCTTCAAACTAACTTAAGTGCTCCTTTCTCCTACGTCCAACTCCAAATCTAACATGTACATACAATATAAGCATTAATTTTCTAATTAAATTAATTCAAATAAAGTGCTAATCGAGATCCTAGAATAGCTAGGGGAATAACATAGATCTCAAGTAACTCCAAAATACCTAGCAACAAAGCCTAATTGATCCTAATCACAAAATATCCCATCAAGGAATCCAACAATCATCTAAAATATCCAAAATTCATAAAGCACAGAACTTTCGTACTTCCTAATTAACATCCATAGTCAAATAAGGCCTTAGTTGCCAAGCAAAACCTTAATCACCCATGCATACCCTAATTAGCAATGCGACTCTATTTAATCGATCAATAAAGAAGAATCTAAGCAAACTTATATTACCAAGTACACTAAGAGTTCAAATAGCTTTTCAAAAATTGAAGCTCTCATCTTTTAGTGGTATAATAGATCACCCTTCAAAATCATACTATAAAGGAAAATCATCAAACTTTAATAAAATATTTTCCCCATAATTCTAAACATCACACAATGTTCACATAAGCTAAATTTTCAGCAATTGTAGCTATTTATATGAATAAATTCATTTTCTAAATTATAACACAAAATTCTTATTTTACTCTAAAATAGGGGTCAAAATCATTTACTTAACTAACCAAGGAAACCATTTTAATTTGAAACAAAAACCTCCAACTTAAAACCTCCATATGTTAGGTGAATTACTCTATATTTATCTCCCCAAGATTCCCACAAAAAGGACTTAAATAATATTTACACAAAGCCTCAAGTGAATAATAAACTGCTTTGTGCAGTCAATTTAAAAAATTCATAACTCCTAAATTATAATGTATTTTTCAATGATTCTTCTTCGAAAATTTTCCTAACATCTTGAAGTTTTATTGTCAAAAAATAATAAGAAACTTCAATCCGGAAAGGGGTTTTTCAAAGGTTTAAACTTAATCTTCTGTAGAGGGATTTTTGTACAGTTTGAGCAATCTTGATGCAAAAGCCATTAACTTGAGTTCTCTTCATTTACTTCAGACAAAACTTACACCAAAATAATGCTAATACATAATCAAATCCTCATAGATTCAAAACCACTCATGCCATCAACACAACTCAGTTCACAAACAAGACCTAAATCAGCTCCAACACAGAAACAACATTGCTTTGTTTTCGACACTATCACACAAACTCTTCAATCACATTAAACCCCTTTATCCACCACAAATATAACTTCCCACACATAGCATAATGCAACCACAACATAGCTAACTTATTTCTCTTAGCATAAACACACACAATATTCTCTTAGCATAACTTATTTCTATGACAATAGAATTTTCATAGATTAACCAAGTTGTACATCAAGCTTAATATTTCAATCAGCATAAGGAAATAAAGAAAGAAAAAAAATGCATTCTTCACGTCACAAGACATCTTCTACTCAAGTTCGTACACATCAATAACTTGACCCATTTTCGATTGTGTGATGGAGCGAAAGAAAGATGGTGTTTCTTATTTACCTTCTTGTGGATCCTTTCTTGTCTTCAACAAAAACAATAGTTGCAGTTTCTTTCTACCTCGGTATGTGAATCTCTTCTATTGTGAAATAAAAGAGAGTAAAAGGGAAAAAAAGCAGTGAGCTTTGGCTTGAGAAATAAGGCTTCCTATCTTGAGTTCGTAAGTTGGGCAGTGGCTTCAAGGGAAGAGAGCAAAGGAGCAGCTTCCATGGAGGAAGAAGAAAGCAAAATAGAGGGAAAAGAGGAGGGTGGTGGCCAGTTAAGTGAAGGGGCCAAAAAATAAGTTAACATAGTACGGTAACTTTTTATCCAAGGGTTGAGAGAATTTTACCCTAAATTCAAAGGTTATGATTTAAAGTGTTTTAATAGGTCAAATTAGTCCATGGGTCTTAGGTTAAATAATGAAATTAGGTCAAAGTGGTCAAAATCGGTCTTGACATGAAATTTGACCAAAACTTTTTCATTAGCAAACAAGGCCAAACTCCCTCATAAAATTAAATTAACTTAAGAGTGCCTTTTTCACAAAAGAGGTTCATTGCTACAATATTATATGAAATGTGATACAATAATTAATTTAACTAAATTGTTTACTACACATAATACATACACACATATGTATACATATATATACAATGCACAATTACTTATATATAAATCACCTACTATGAACCAAACAAATAATTAACTTAATACACTTACTTTCTCTAAAAGAATTCTCATAAGGAACAAATAAAGTAGACACATGTAATGCATTTAATTTATGAAGCAGGATTAATTCCATCAAATAGTTAGTTCTGTAACTCCCAATTTAGTAGGGTGTTACAATTATAATTTTCAAATACATTATAACAATTTAATTAAGGATAAATCCTTTTTCCATGTGACAAGCTTATAGTCACATTGATTTCATTTATTTTCTCAAAGATACCTCAAATAATAATTTAAGAAAAAAGAACACACAATTAATTCAATTAATTTGTCAAAATAAAAATTATCTTATTTCCTATAGTAATTTTTGTAGGATATTACATCCTTGATAATCATATGAAGTTTAAAATAACACAATCACGTAAATAATTAAATGACTTTGTAACATAAGATTAATCATCTTAATTTTCCTACTGCAAAATTATAGGGTAATACATTATTAGTGTAATATATATATATATATATATATATATATATATTAGTGTATAAAACGTATCTAAAGTAATTATAAGTATAGTATATATATGTTTTATACTATACCTGGTATCTAAAATTTGGATAATAGTTTTTATTTAATTTAGTTTGTTAGTAAAATATGCAAAAATACACACACACACACACACACACACACACACACACATGATATATTATTAAGTATACTACATAATGGCTAATATATTATATGTACAACAAATTATAACATTAGATAATTAGATTTATAATACTCGTACAACATAAAATATATTAATTTAGAAAAAGATAGTTGTATAAATAATATAACTATTTGTTGTATTGTGCAATTTTATTGTTTTTATTAATTAAAATAATTTATTAATATTCTACATAATAAAATGTACTACATAATTAATATAACATAAAAGTAATCAGAAAAATGAACATACCTTAGTACAGAAGCATATGCTTCCCGACAATAGAGAAGCGGGTTCGAGCCCTGTATCTCACAATAATTTATGAAATTAATTGTTAGGTTGTAGACTGGGTCAGTTTGGCCCATGGGTCGGGTCGAGTTAGACCAACCTGGTTGGGTGCCAAAAACATAGTAGCAAAATTTGCTAGGGTTTTGCTATGACAGCTTCATAGCCATCGCTAATACCTAATTAATTTGCAAGGGTTTTGCTACGGTTTGAAAATTATTTTCTTAAAAATAGATATTAAGAACATAGATTACCATTGCTAAACCCTCAAAAAATTAGCTAGAGTTTTGCTTCGGTTCAAAATTTAATTTACTCAAAAATAGATATTGCAAAAATAAGGAGCCATCGCTAAACTCTCGCTAATATTACTACGGGTTTGCTGTAGCCGAAATTTATTTCTTTAAAAATCCACATTGAGAAAAATATATGACTGACGCTATACCATCACTAATTTCGTAGCAAATTTACCCAATGTAATTTCGTTGACTTCTTTTGGTTTTCCAATTGCCCTTGTAAAGTAGTGATGGCTTTTTGGTGCCGTCACAAAATTTTTATATAGCAAGGAGGTATTTAGCTACGGCTTATGTCGTCACTGTGCCATCGCTAATTCCTTATTTTCTAGTAGTGTATATGTTGTAATAATAGATTTGGTGTAGTTACATGGAGGAGAAGTGAGAAATTGAATTTGACAATTTGCAAGCTTGGATAGAGGTAAGTCCTTGTATCCCCAAACATTTGCTTTTGAATTGCATAATTATAGAATGGAAAATCCATGCAAAAACACCATGTTTAAAATATACAAAATTTGCATTAAAATGCATCTATAATGTACGCAAAATTTATGAAATGTTGTACGATTACGACATGTAAATTATAATTTAAATTAAGAGAATGCCATTTTGAGAAAATATTTATGCATGAAAATAATGTCTCTTGAAAATAATATTTCTATTATGATATTATGATTTGTTCATGAATACATATTGTTATGAAATTTCAAATGAGTATGGTGATTATAGAATGGAGCTTAGTATAAAATATATGCAAATACATGAATATAAATTTAAGCATTTCATGCATGAAAATCATGTCATGAGTTTTATAAGTAATGGTTCCAAATGTTGTTTTGGCGGAATATTGGAAATGAATCAATACTCCTTGAATGAATATTTAGAAAAGATATAGGAATTTTGGTTTTTGGAATTTTTGGGGGAAAATAATTGTGATTTTGACGACACTTGGGAATTTAATTCATAAGTGTAACATCCCCTACTATGTGGCCTAAATGACTAGGGATTTTCGCCCCATCCTCTTAGACAAAGGGTCTTTATAACAGAGAAAGAAAAGAAAGCAACAAGGTATAACTAACATTAATTTCAAAGTGGAAATTAAATTACTGTCTAAATAAATCCTAATACAGACAGACAAGGATAAAACTCTGCAAGCCAAATGAAATCTTTATACATCATCACTATAGAATTGGTAGAAGAGTATCAAAACCTAATTTATTACAAAATGATCTTCAGCACATAGTCTTGATAAACATACACTACCTTGAAAATTTTGGTTAGAAAAATTGTGTGAGATTGTAAATAATCTCATTAAGTCCGTAGTGTGTGCTAGTAATAGTTACGAAATCAATGACTTGATGCATGCATATAAAATAAATCGAATGGATGTAATCATCAGAAAATTTGCATTTTTCCATCTCAAATCCTTTATCAAATTTTTGGAGAGAAAACCACAAGTACGATTAATTATGAAATGTATATAAGAATTTTGTTAGGTAATCAATTCAAGTCAAAATTCTTGGAGCAAAAATTCATTTTAGCAAAAGTCTTGAATCTCACATCAACCAACCATATTGCGTATCAAGATTTTAGAACATCGATACCACACAAACGTGACCACGCCATATACAACGCCGAAAAATCACATGTAGGCAATTAACCTACATTGACAAAGCTCCTCTTTCTTCCCTCTCACATATTTGCCTTAGGCTCGGATGTCCCACGTCTGTCCATCAGAGTTCTCAAAACTCCACTGCTAGCTAAGGACCCGGCTAAATTACTAGGACTGGTGCCCCATTTGGAAAGGATAGTTTCCAGGAGACGGCTTATCAATCGGAACTCTCTCCTAGTCTAATGAAAGCTTAGCCCCTTGAGTACTCAAGTCTTTAACAAAGCGATATAAGAAATTCCCACTCTGATTTGGAATATACAATTTCATTATCAAAACATTATTCCAGTTCCAAAACCATATTTGGTTTAAAATTCAACCAAACCAAAAACCACAATCATACATTCTCCCCAAAACATTTCAAAAATTGAAACCCTTTCATCCGTTCTAACCAAATTTACTCAAGGCATAAATAAATCAAAGTTGTTCATACCTTGCCACAAAGGTGATATTGTTAGGAGCGAAAATCTCATGCTATGATTTTCGCAATTATATGCATGAAGATGAAATTGTCATTAGATATAAACATTGATGCATGGCTCCTAATCATATCAAAACATTCATAAATATTCCCAAAATTGATCATGCATACTTTTCCCAAGTGGAAGTCATAAATTGGTAAGAGTGATACCAAGGGTCATAAAATAAAACTCATAAGTAAAATCATATTATGTGCTTCTTGTGTCATAAACATGTATACATGATCATATAGACTTTCAACATAGTTAATTTACATAAACAAGTCATGAGGTGCAAGGACTTACCTTTGTCCAAAAGCTCAAGTATTGGGAGGGGATTTTGGCCACAAGAGGAGGAAAATGGAAGAAAAATTCTTTTTGTACTAGGGTAGGTTTTAATACAATGGTGGAGGAATTTTTACCCTAATTTCAAAGGCCAAGATGAAGAGTGTTTAGTTGGGTTAAAATGATCCATGGGTTTAAGAAATGTGACCCAAAATTTGACCAAGATTATTAGTTTGGGAAACAAGGCCAAAATCCTAATTAAAAATGAATTTGTTCAAGAGTGTACTTTGCACAAGAGAAAGATCATTGGGATAATTTTATTATAAAAGTAATTCTCAAATTAATTTTGTTATTTAATTTGCTACACACAATACATATATGCATAAAATGAACAATTACTTACATATAAATTACTTACCATGCCCAAACAAAATAATTAACTTATCAAACACATCTTTCTTAAGAGAATACACAAAGAAAGCACATAAAATAGCCACATATGATGCATTTAATTGATGATGCAATCCCAAATGTCCATATAATTAAGCTTCCAAACTCTCAATTAAATGGGGTGTCACAAAAAGATTGGAACAAATTTTGAAAATAATTTGATTATCCAATATCAAAATAGTAAACTCTTGAACTATTAAATTAATGACACTGATATCTCAATGGGTGAGGCCATAGGACAATCTTTCCTTCGATTAGGAGAGAATTCTGATAGATTAGCCATCAATAGGAAGTTGTTTTTTCCCAAACGGGGCGACAATTATAGTAGCTGAACACAGTCCTTAGCTAGAAACATAGTTTCCAAAAGAAGCATAGGACAGGCATGGGACATCCTGTTTGATTTTGTATGAGGGAGATGACGGGTAGCACGGTATTCTCTTGGGAAGGATGTACACCCTACACACTTATTTGGCATTGTATATGTTGTTATTATATATATGACATGTCGTGATCACAATGACATGGTTTATGTTTCTTATTGATACATGGGATATGGCATTATGATAGGTTTAAGACTTTTGAAAAATAAATTTGATATTCCAAATATGTACTATGAATAATTTACCTGACAAAAATTTTGTAATGCACGTATGGGTTTTTTAGTAATTGAATTGCCCCAAGATGATAATGTACATGAGATGCATAAAAATTATTTGAATTATGAATGCATCCATTCAAGCCTACATTATTCATGCATCATGACGTTGATTTTAGTTACTGTGACACGATCTCACACATTTCGAATTTACTGAGATTTTACATTCTCATACGACTTTTCTAACCATGTTTTTAGGGTTAGGTGAACTTATCATGAATGAGAAGTAAAATTTTTGTTTGTAATTGTATTAGTTTGGATACAATGTGCATTGTCTTTTATTTAGATGATTAGAAGTTTATTTAGAAGAATGAATTTAAGTTGGGATTGTAACAACCTTAACTGAAGTTTTATTTAAGTTCAAGTTTTATAGTTTTATTTTTCTTTTCTTTTTATTTTTTACCGTGTTATAAAGACTTCTGATCCAAAGGACGTGACGACATTGACCACCTAATTAGGCTTCAAATGTAGTGGGGTGTTACAGAGTTTATGCAACTCACTCATAAACGTCATCCACATGGAGGGTGTACAACTAAGGAAAGCACTAAAACAACTTCTCGAGTTTACAATACAAGTGCATAATTGGGCATATGGATCTTTCAAGATTAGTGTATTAAAATTCCCTATTTTTAAAATGACAAATCGGACCAACGTACAATAGAAAATTACCATTATTTTATGTGGTTATCATCACGAAGGTTGTTCATGGGTTGAGGAATTTCTGCGCTGCTTTTGTGTTGTGAATTGTGACTAAATTTGGTTGGGAACTTGTTGGTGTTTGAACTTGTGAATTTAGCATCTTACTTGGAAATTTAGGTAGCATGCAAATTAAAAATCTTGTTGCATTAAACCAGCAATATTAGATTCATTCTAGTGTCCATGAATTGTTCAAATCCTTTTAAAGCATTTTTGTTCTATTTTCATTAGGATTCCATAACATTGCCCTGTAATCTTCTCAAAGATCCTTTCCTAAACTTTCTAAATCTTTTTTCCTAATCTAATAAAAATATCTTCAGCGTCAAACATTGGCGATATTAGTTTTAAATAGATTCCAAATACATTTCATTGTCAAGGAAACAATTCTTCAACATTGTCAGATATTATTGCCAAACCAATGGCCTTGTTAAAAATTATTGTCAATTTCTTTAATAGTGTCCAACAGTATCACAAATATATAATATTTGAATTCTTCCCCGAAGAAAACATAAAAATAACAATTTGAATTTCACAGCGGGAAGAAGGAAACAAGAAAGCTTCCTCGGCAGCGCACCATCTTTCACTCATTCTATGTCAAGGTGCAGAACTAGGTTGCCCTTGTACCAAATTCTACATAAATATTGAAATATTTATTATAGTTATTTCATTGAGTGTGCACAAGCAAATCTGAAATACTTCTTGGTATGGTATGGTTACCTTTTCTACACTTTCCAAATGCGCCTGGAACAATATCTGTGCCATGTACCTAGTTCCATGATCATCTACAGCATAAGATAAAATTATACACAATATGGAACTAACCACTAGGAATATGAGAAGAAAATGAAATAATTTTGCATTACTTCAGGTTTGGCAAAGTTGAGGAATTGATCACGAAGTTAATTTTACCAGCAAACCTTTTCTATTCCTGGACACTTTCTTCTATCTTCCAACCCTGAGGCAAAGCAAAATTGCCCTTGATGCTGTGCCTTGTGTGTCTGGCACGGAGCTGCAGTTGTCTGGGTCTTTGAACTATGTTCTTAGAACCTTTAGGTGTTCCTCCGAAGTAAATTAGCTCTTCAAAAGCCATTTTCCCCAAAGTCCTTAACTGCTCAAGCTGAAGAAGATACAGTAGCTTTGAGATTTGCAAGATTCAGTAATCCAGTCCAATCATCTTACCATATGAAAAGCAAGCACATGACGCAAACTTAAATGAGATAAGAAACTTTGCTATGTCCTTCACGCGAACCATCCTATTCCGTGGAGCTGACATACCCAAGGTACTCCGGAACAACGAGGGATGCTCATTTCGATGATTGTCCCATATAAAATAAGACCATAAGGAACTTTGCTCTCTGAACTTCCATGACAATCTCTTAGCAAAAGTTGCACTAAAATCATTAAAACCCCTAAAGCTCAGCCCATTCTCATAGAAAGGGAAGCAAACAGAATTCCAACTCGTCCAATGATGCTTTTGTCAGAATTTAGTATAACCCCAAATTAAATCAAGGAAAACTTTGCCTAGATCACCAATGACAGGTCGGGTCTTTTTTTTTTTTTTTTATTTAAATCAGCCTTCCACTGGAGATTTATTTATATAAAAAATTAATCACTACAAGGGGGGGGGGGGGGGCAAAGCCTAATCTCATAAAAAAAATTACAATTTGAACCGTAAAGCTAGAAGCTCAAGGGAGTTTAATAACATTAAAAGTATGTAATGGAATCGAGAAAAGGATGGACCTCATTATGTTAGGATGCCTTGCATTTTTTTCCCAAATCGAAAGTGGTGAACCATTTTCCTCCTTTGAAGCCTTATAAATAAAGGCTTGGTTTGATTCCTTAAACACACAATACAAAAACACCAATACAAGAGTTTGAATAGCCATTGAGGCATTTGCTCTTTGTAATACTCTTATTTTGTATTAGTGGTGTTTAGTGTCTTAGGAACACTTTCCTAAAGTCTTGTAAATTGTCTTTTTTTCATAGTGAAGACTTGTTCTGCCTCCGCCCGTGGACGTAGGTCAGTTGACCGAACCACATAAATTCTTCGGATGGTTGAAAGTACATTTATTACTTCACATCTTGATATATTTGATTCTCTCATTATGGATTTGAGTAATATTGACGTGAAAATAGATGATGAGGATCAGTCCATTTTATTGTTGTGATCCCTTCCCCAATCCTTTAAGCATTTTTGAGATACTATGATGTATGGAAAGGAAACTATCTCATATTAGAAAATTAAATCTACTTTGAAATCAAAAGAAAGGATTGACAGAAATTTAATTGGGGAGATTAGTGGAACTCAAGCTAAAGGACTAGTAGCCAAGGGTAGATCCGAAAATAGAAATTGTGGCAGCAGTAAATCAACATTCAAATAAGAAAACTAGATATAGAACTTTGGTTTGCAATTATTGTCATAAAATGGGGCACATTAAGTTTGAATGCTTTAAATTGAAAAATAAGGATAAGCATAAAGAAACATCTACTGATACTGTTGAAGCTAGTGTTGTAGCAGATGAGAGAAAAGGAAATATTTTCTTTGTGACTGATAGCAGGACAAAGTCTGAAAATGAATGAATTTTAGATTTAGGTTGTTCTTACCACATGTGTCCTAATAGGGATTTTTTTTCTACTTATGAAGCTTATAACGGTGGAGTTGTTTTGATGGGCAATAATTCTGTTTGTAATGTTGTGGGTAAGGGCATAGTTCAAATTAAAATGTATGTTGGTATTGTGAGAATTCTCACTTATGTTAGACATGTTCCTAATTTGAAAAAGAATCTCATCTCTTTGGGCACCCTTGAAGCCCTTGGGTGTAAATATACAGCTAAAGGTAGAGTTATGAAAATTTGTAAAGGTGCTTATTGTTATGAAAGGTTGCAGGCCTGGTAGTTTGTGTACTTTGTAGGGAACAACTGTCACATGTTTTGTTATAGCTTCTACATTAGCCTTGTTTGATTCTGACATCACCAAGTTATGACATATGCATTTGGGGCACATGAGTGAGAAAGGTCTACATATGTTGAGCAAGAGAGGTCTTGTGGATGGAAAAAATACCGGTGCATTGGTCTTCTGTGAGCACTATATTTTTGGGAAGTAGAAAAGGGTCAGCTTCAACTCACCAGCAATTCATCGGACTAAAGGTACTTTCGATTATATTTATTCAGATCTTTAGGGTCCAACTCATATCCCATCTAAGGGTGGTGCCAAGTATTTATTGACTTTTATTTATGATTATTCAAGGAAAGTTTGGGTGTATTTTCTTAAGAATAAGAGTAATGTTTTCCAAACATTCAAACGGTAAAAAGTTTTGATTGAGAAATAGACAGGTAAACAGATAAAGAGGCTGAGGACGAATAATGGCATGGAATTTTGTGAAAAAAATTTGATGAATTTTGTAAAAATGAAGGAATTGTTTGACACCGTACAGTAAGAATGACTCCTGAACAAAACGATGTTGCATAACATATGAACCAAACTCTTTTGGAAAGAGCACGTTATATGACATCAAATGCAGGGTTGACAAAGGATTTCTGGGCAAATGCCGTTTCTACGGCATGTCACATTATCAACCGCACTTCTTCTGCAACTCTTGATTTCAAAACTCCTGAGGAAGTTTAGTCAGGTACACCTGCTAAATACTTTGATTTAAAGGTTTTTGGGTGTCCGGCATACATGCATGTAAATGATAGGAAATTGGAGCCTAGAGCTAAGAAATGTATTTTCCTTGGGTATGCTTCTAGGGTGAAAGGATACAGATTGTGGTGTTCAGATCCCAAATCACCAAATTTTGTAAAGCAGAGATGTTACATTTGATGAATTGTTTATGTTAAATTCCAAAAGGGAGTCTTCGATTTCTTCTTGTGCAGATGAAGATAGTACGTAGGAGCAGGTGGAGCTTGAAATTGGAAGTTCTGGTCCTTCTAATTTGACTTCTTCTGTTCAACAAAATTTAGTTCACAGTGATGAAGAAGATATAGAAGAAGAAAATTCCTTAGCCAAGAATAGATCATGAAGGGAGATTCGACCACCACAAAGGTATGCAAATTTAGTTGCATATGCTTTGTCAATTATAAAAGAAACAAATGGAGATGGTTAATCATCTACCTATAACGAAGCTGTTTCACGTGAAGATTCAGCTAAATGGTTGATTGCAATGAATGAATAAAATTAAGTCCCTCCACAAGAATGGAACTTGGGTTCTTGTAAAGCCGCCTTTGAGAAAGAAAATTGTTGGTTGCAAATGGGTCTTCAAGAAAAAAAGACTCGGAGTTGAAGATGGAAGGTACAAAGCAAATTGGTTGCGAAGGGCTATAGTTAGGTTCAAGGTGTTGATTTTACTGATGTATTTTCACCTATTGTTAAACATAAATCTATTCATGTTTTGCTTACTTTAGTTCCTATATATGATTTGGAATTGGAGCAGCTTGACGTTAAAACAGTCTTCCCACATGGTAATCTTGAGGAATAAATTTATATGAAGCAACTTGAGGAATTTGAAACTGAAGGGAAAGAAGTCCATGTTTGCCTTTTTGAAGAAATCTTTGTATGGATTGAAGCAGTCTCCAAGACAGTGGTATAAGAGGTTTGACTACTTTATGTTGAGTTATGGTTATTCAAAGAGTATGTACGACAGTTATGTTTACTTTTTACAGTTACATGATGGTTCTTTCATTTATCTGCTGCTCTATGTTGATGACATTCTCATTGCTACTAAGAATCTAGTAGAAATCGATGTCTTGAAAAGACAGTTAAAGAGTGAATTTGAGATGAAAGATTTAGGAACAGCTAAAAAGATTCTTGGCATGGAGATCAAGAGAGATCGAGCTCTTGGGAAACTATACCTGACTTAAGAAAATTACATTGAGAAAGTTTTGGATTGGTTTGGCATGAAAAATGTAAAACCTATAAGTACTCCTTTTGCTAGTCATTTTAAACTTTCAACTGCAGAGTCACCACAGTCAAGTGAAGAGGAAGATTATATGACATGTGTTTCATATTCTAGTGCAGTCGGTAGTATAATGTATGCAATGGTGTGTACTCGTCTGGATATTTCCCAAGAAGTTAGTGTGGTTAGTAGATATATGTCTTGTCCAGGAAAAGCACATTGGCAAGCCGTGAAATGGATTCTCAGATACTTGCGAGGTACTTCAAATACTTGTTTAGAGTTTGGAAGAAATAACAACACTTTAGTTAGGTTTGTGGACTCTGACTATGCCAGAGATCTTGACAAGAGTAGATCACTTATTGGTTATGTATTTTGCATTGGAAGTTGCACAGTTAGTTAGAAAGATAACTTACAACATGTAGTGGTGTTGTCTACTATGGAGGCAGAGGCGGAATATATGGCTCTAACCGAGGTAATCAAAAAAGCCATGTGGTTGAAATATTTATTTGGCGAGCTCAGCCTATATAAAAGTGTAAGTACAATTTACTGTGACAGTCAAAGTGCATTACATTTGACTAGAGATCAGATGTATCATAAGAGGACAAAGTATATTGATGTGAAGTTTCACTTCATTCAAGATATCATTATTGAGAAGAAAGTCTTCGTTTAGAAGATTAACACCAAAGACAATCGTACTGATATGCTTACGAAAACTCTTCCTATTTTCAAGTTCAATCTGAGTCTGGACTTGATTGGCATTCACAATTCATGATTTGTGGTCTTTGGACTTTTGTGGAAAAGGTGGAACAAAACTGCTATGCTTGAGTTTGGGATGCAAGTCAAGGTGGAGATTTGTTAGGATGCCTTACATTTTGTCCCACGTCGAAAGTGGAGAACCATCCTCCTGCTTTAAAGCCTTATAAATAAAGGCTTGGTTTGGTTCTTTAAACACACAACACAAAAACACAAATACAATAGCTTGAATAGCCATTGAGGCATTTGCTCTTTGTAAAACTCTTGTTTTGTATTAGTGGTATTTAGTGGTTTAGGAACACTTTCCTAAAGCTTTGTAAATTGTCCTTTTTTCATAGTAAAGTTTTGTTCTGCCTCCACCCATAAACGTAGGTCAGTTGACTGAGCCATGTAAGTTCTTGTGTCTCTCTCTTTTATTTCTTTTCTCGTTATTTATTTTTTTTCTCCGCGTTATTTTTGTTATTATTGAATACTTGTCCAACCTTGGATTTTTTTTTCCTGCACCTTATGCACCAAACCTGAAAGAAAATCCAGTTTTTATGACCCTTATGTATTGGACAACCCAGGTAAACAAAGGCTAAGGATTTTCTATGAAACCGGAACAAGCTGCAAATCATTGTCAACCTGGCTTGAGGCGTCTTAGCTGAAAATACATAAGAGCTTTTAGAAGCATTAACAAGCTGAACAGAAACCCTCTTACACTTTTGCACAACAGAAGATAGCGCCCATATTACCGTTTTTAGGTAGTCGTGAAAATCATCTTATCATCTGCAAAACTAAGATGTGATATTGATGGACATGAATCTGGAACACTGAATGGAATTAAAGTTCCACAAACTAGCGTATGATTAAAGCTACGAGATAGGAGTTCTTGTGCTAAAATAAATGACAAGGGACGTCGAGTATCACCTTGTCTCATCCCTTTCAAGTACTTGAAAAAGCCACAAGAGTAATTGATTAGGCTTGGTCTCTATATTGTATCTCAGTGTTTTCTGAGTAAGTTGCTTTCCAAAAGCCACAAGGGTTATTTGGAAACATTTTTTAGGCTGGTTTGATGTACAATATGTATTGAGATTTCGCTTCAATTAGTGTTGCAATCTTGGTGGAGAAAACAAGGAGGGAATGGTTTCCAAGTGATGTATTGTCTTATTGTTCGGTAAATTCAGAAGGTTAGCATTAGAGTTATTATTAGGTGTAACTTGACATCCCACATCCGATGCCAAGGAAACTACCACCGCCTCATTGTGACTATATATTTAGATCTTCTTTGGCTTTTAGAAAGACAACACCAACACAAAAGTTCTCAAGCTTGTTTAAACTATTGTTTCTTCGGGGTCTCTTATTTTGTATTAGTGGTATCTATGAGTTTAGGAACATTTTTCTAAAGTTTTGTATATTGTCATTTGACCAAATCATGTAAATTATTATTTATCTTATCTTTCCTTTCATGTTATTTAATTTTTACTACACTATTAATATATATATATATTTATATATTAACATTTTGTGGTTTTGCCATTAAGGTTTTTGGTTTGTTCCGGGATTTATCCCTAATAGTTTTCTATGATGATTTTCCAGCTTCCTCTCAAAGCATGCGCTCCCAGATTTCTCACTCTCTTATTTCGCTGAAGGCTCTTCCCAATATTGCCACAAGAGTAGCGTGTGTTTTTGTCTGTTGTGATTGATTCTTTTTTTAAGACTAGATAGTTCCCTATTCCAATCTCATTCAATAATATCAGCTTCATGGGGAAGGGATCCTTCATTCCCTATGCCAAGAATGTTGATGGTGCCTTCGAAGATAACCCAGGGTTGTCTACAACTGGGGGTATTTTATGCAAAACAGATCGAGCTTATTGCTGCCTTTGGCAGGATCTTAGGTTATGCCACAAATATGGATGTTGAGACCGTATTGAGGCTTCTCTAGCTGCAGAAGGATCCATTGCTCCAGAAAATCCCATACACATCTCAGCTATATGTATTTCTTGTCGAGGAATGTAATGTTAACGATTTTATTCCTCCTCGCTCTTAAAATGTGAAGAAAAATAAGGGCTTTATCCCTGAGCGTCACAATGCCTGAAGAAGTCAAAATGTACCAATGCCTGGGAATTAGTCATGTACAAATGAAAATGATTCTTTAGTTATATGGCTAGTTTCTTGATGAAGCTTATGGTGTCCCCTTGGAGATTTACTTGTAGATTGCTTCAAATTCTTTGCATTTTGTAGCATATTCTGATAGATGAATTTTGACATGTTCTTAGAGAAGGGAATACAGTTGTAGATGCTCTAGTGAACCTAAGTTGGGAGCCGAATGAGGATTTTCTGTTTAAATGTTTCTACTCTTTACGTCATAGAATTAAAGGGCATTCTTTGCGAGTTGGACTTTTTTGCAGATTCCTTCGATTAGAGTGGGATAATGTTTCCTTTTTGTATGGAGGCAAGGCTTTGGCCTCCCACCCATCAATGTAATATCTATAACTTTAATAAATATGTAGGGTCTGCCTATATCCCCACCATCCTGGTGCTTTTTTTCTTTTTAAATGGTGCAATAGTTTTATATATGGCAAGATTTTCCTAAGATGACATTAATTGGAAAATGTGCTATTTAATTCTTGATTGCAAATCAGGAATTAATATAATTATTAATTAAGTATATCATTTAGATCTTTCGAAAAAATTACAACACAAAATCTAATTACATTTTGCATTGCTAATATAGAAGTACATCATGTTCTGGCTAGTATACAAATTAAGATTCCTTCTGACAGAAATTACCTTTGTCACAACCAAACTGCAATACCTCAAATATAGTGCAAAAAGCTGAGCTTGACAGTGACCAAATGTGCAGGTATTTTGGTGTCGGATGAAATTATATACTCTACTTTAAAGTTACATATTGTATAATATAAGCAACTCAGTTACTTACGCGATCACACATACAAACATATAAATTATAAGGTAAATACCATTTCTGCTGTTAACATATATGCTCAATATCTGACGAAAATGTCAGTAAATGGTTCACTCAAGGAATCATTTGCATGTGAACTAATCATGTTTATCAAATTAATGTACACTTGAAACTTTGTCATTTTGGTTAAGCACTCACAATTTTTAACCATACAGTGCCTTAGTTCAGGAATCAAGAAAAACCTTTCTAGTTGGCTAATATGTGGATTGAGGCCGGAGTTAGATTAGACATCCTGATCTTAAAATGGATACAACTAATTAGATCACTTAAAATGTGTTATCAGAATGCAACCAAATATTATTATTTTCCTAAATTATGCATTTTGGAGCGGGCTTCTACTAATTAATAACCAGCTAAGTGAAATTGCACACCTTGAAGTGAAACAGTTTACAGTTATAGCTTGATGTGAATACTATAATAGAGAACTTAAACGTAGAATGTCCAGAAACCTTGAGAAAAGCTAGCAATGATAGAACCCTTTAAATTGATTTTTTATTAGTTTTTGAGGTGAAGAAGCTGAAGGGGTAAATTATGGGAACTTAAAACATGTATGATTGTACGGTAGCCTGCTCCAAGTCACTTAAAATAAATGTGAAAAGCAATTTATTAAAAACTTTTGAAATTAACTGGGTGTGATTGGAAACTGAAACCAGTTAAGTTTATTCATTCGTGAGCTGCTATGACTCATTCAAGAGCTTATCAGAAGCATTATCACTTACAAATATGAAAGAAAATAATTTGAAAATAGTCTCGATTCGAATAAATTAAAAAAAAAAAACCCTCCATCACTCAAGGTCTAAAACAATTATTTCCAATAGTATGACAAATATATAATATTTGAATTCTCCCCCATGAAAATATAACAATTATAATTTGAATGCACAGCGGGAAAAAGGAAAAAGAGACCTTCTTAAGCAACGCACCATCTTTTACTCATTCCATGCCAAGGTGCGAAGCTGGGTTGCCCTTGTACTAGATTCTGCATAAAAATTAAAATATCAAATAAAGCTAATTCAATGAGTGTGTACTAGCAAATCTAAAATGCTTCTTAGTAAGTGTTGCTGTCAAAATGATGAGCTGATGTAACCAGGTAACGGCTACACTTCCGATAAACACAAACGATCCGACATAGTGAAATAAAAAATAGTATCAAATCTTTTTTAAATCAGGGATAGGGTTCCTTGAACTTACTAAAGAAAGGGTTCAAGAAAGTCAGCTAAAAATGCACAGCGGAAGAATTTTCGGAATAATAAATAGATACGTGTATTGATTTGCTTCAAAGAAAGTACAGAAAAGATTCAAACTTTGAAAGAAGAACGGAAAACTGTAAAGAAAACTGGAAATAAAACTGTAATAAAGCGGTAAAAAAACTGTAAGAAATTGAAATCCTAGACTAAAAAAAGTTGTAAATAAATATAAAGTAGAAGAAATTGGAATTTAATGTTGTTGGTTGATGATGGTCGAGCCTGGGTTCTGGGTAGTGCTCTTATTTTATATTTACTGCAATTGAGCCACTAATAGATCATGGAGTTTCTTCCTTCCAAAGAATGCTCCCAATTGTCGTGGATAAGCCTGTAGCATTTTCTCACCGAAAGATCAGGAATTCGTTTTACTCCCTATCGGCTTCGTGGTGCTGATATTGACTATGACTAACGGCTGCTCAAAACATTGACTTTATCGGCTCAAAAAACATACCACATCGGCAACGGCTCAAAGTAACTGTTGCATCGGCTTGGCAAAGCTGAAGTCAACACATGCCCTCCCGAGTCCCATTGTTTCAGCGGACGCAAGTCAGTGAAGCGACGGGAATCGTACAGCCATTAATAGCAGCCGTTCCTTTTTTGACAAAAACGAAACGTCCCGAACGTTATGGAACATTTGTGATGCCTTGGCTTTGGAACCCATGAACGGCTCAATTTCAAATTCCCTTATAAATAGCAGTGGTCCCCAATCGGAACTCCTCACTTCCTACAACTTCTATTTTCTTCAGAATTCTACTTTTTAAGTGATTCATCAATCCTTTACCTCCTTGCGATTATTCCTTGCGATCTGTAAATTTTCTCTCAGTAAAATGAACAAACTGCGATGGTGACCCCTATTGATAAGAACATCATGTCCTCGATCCAAGCCGATGCCAAACTGTTTACCTTGGGCCCCCATTTTTTACCTACAGAGGTTACCGCCGAATACTTGCGGTTTGTCTTGCCTGTCGATTTTACCTTTCCTCTGCAACAAAACACCTTTACAACTGCCAATCTCCCCACCTCCTTCCGTTATTGGCCCCATAAGCTTAAGAATTATAGAGAATGGCGGGACCATTGTCATGCCCATTTTGGGGCCATTTGGGAATAGTGGGGAATTTCAGATGCCATCATAATGACTGACTTTGAGATGGCATACCATATCTCCTTCTTGAAAACTTCTTTCACGGACCTTCCGATTGTACACTCTTTCTACCTTCTCCTTATGTCATTTTATGTTCTCCAAGGCAATCCAGCTACCCTTCTCAACTTGATCTAAACTCAGGGCCAAGGCTGTATGATATTCTTCAGCCGTTAGACCATGCTGAAAGGCAATCCGGGCTGATTGTAGCGATAACTCCACAGGTAACACAACATTCTATCCATAAGTTAGTCTAAGTGGAGTAAAACCAGTAGCAGTCTTAGCAGCATTCCGATTGGCCCATAACACTTCCTGCAATATCTCTGCCACCTCCTTGGATTGTCTTCTACTGCTTTATGGATCATGCTGATTAAAGTTTTATTCATTGCCTCTGTTTGTCTGTTAGCCTGTGCATAATAAGGAGAAGAGTAAAGCAACTTAACTTGAATTGGGTTAGAAAGTTATGTACCTTATCCCCTGTAAACATTGTCCCTTGATTCGTTGTCACTGTCTTTGGGAATCCAAAACGGAAGAGAATGCTCTGCCGGAGAAAGTTGATGCTTGTCGTTTGTGTCACCTTAATCAATTACTGCTCTTCCACCCACTTGGTGAATTAATCGGTTGCCACTAGTATGAATATGTGTCTTTTTGCTGATGGTGAATAAATCTTTCCGATAATGTCCAAAGCCCATCCGCATAATGGATAAGGTTTAATGATCAGATGCAATTATGTGGAAGGAGTGTGTAATAGAGAACTATGCTTTTGGCAAGCTTCACAGCCCATAACATAAGTATTACAATCTGTGGTCATCGATGGCCAAAAGAAACCAAGGCATTGAAGCGTCCATTTCAGCTTTGGGCCCACCTGATGTGCTCTGCATAGGCCTTCATGTACTTCTGCTATAGCCCGCAATACTTCTTCTTTTGAGAGACATTTTAAAAGAACCCCAATGTGACTTCATGGAACAAATCATTATCTATTAAGGTAAAACTGAGGGCCTTTCGTTTTAAGTCGCGAGACGCTTGACCAGTCGGGTTTCGTAGGTAAGTAACAATCTCCTGTCCCCAATCATCCTGAGACTCCGTCTCCGCTATCTGTTGGCACATTACGACTTTCTTAAAACCTGAGGCCATCTAAGCTGAATCATTAGCGCCTTGATTTTCTGATCTAGAACGTGAACTAGAATAACCTCCTAAAAATACTGAAGTAACCTTTTTACCTCCTGCAATCTGTCTGACAGAAACGGGTAAGCACATTTATAATCTCATAATACCTATCTAATAACCACCTAAGAATCTGCTAAAATTTTGACTATTTGAACCTCCAATGCTTTCAGAATCCGTAGTCCTAACAAAAGGGCATCGTATTCCGCCTAATTATTAGTTGTTCCTTTCTTTAACTCAAAGTGGATCTTACCCTGACGTCCATTTGGTACTTCCTTTTGTTGGGTGCTTGAGCCATCAAATCGCAAAACTCAAGGCTTCAAAGAAATGTACCTATTTGTTGTATTTTCTTCCATTTGTGGTACTTCCTGTGGTACTTCCAAAGAAGGATGTTCGACTAAGAAATCCACAATAGCTTGTCCTTTGATTGCCCTCAACGGCATATGAGTTAGGGAAAAAGTATGTAATTTGACTGCCCATTGCATAAGCCGTCCATTTAACAGAGGACGATTCAGCAAGAATTTAATTAAATCTACCTTGCACAAGACATGTACTTCCCTAAATAACAAGTAATGTTCCAACTTTGTGCACGCATAGTGGAGAGATAAGCATAATTTTTCAATAGGGGTGTACCTGGTCTCTGTATCCGATAGATTTCAACTAAGATAGTATATAGCTCTATCAATCCCTTGTCGGTCATCCTGAGCTAATAAACTACCGATGGATTCTTGTGCAGCTGAAATGTATAATTTCATGGGAGACTGGTTGTGGGGAGGTGCTAACATCGGTGGATGTGACAAAGCTATCTTTATCTGAGCAAATGCTACCTGATGCTCAGGCTACCAAATAAAATCTTGAGATAACTTTTAATCATAATAAAGAGGAAAAAGCTTTCTATTTTCCTACAGAATTTTCCAAAAAACATCGTAGGAAATTGATGTTCCCCTAGAAACTGTGAAGCTCCTTCTTTATCTGAGGAGGTCTTGCTTGTAAAATGTCTCTAGCTTTGTTCTGATCTATTTCAATCTCCCTCTGGTGTACTAAAAAACTAAGGAAATTCCCAGCAGTAACTCCAAATGCACACTTAGCGAGATTGATCTTCAAATGGTCCTTGCGCATTCAGAGAAACACTTGTTCCAAATCAACCAAATGTTATAAGAAAGCGGAGGGCTTTACAACCAAGTCATCTATGTAGACCTCCATTGTGCTGCCGATAAGATCATGAAAGATGAGGTTTATAGCCTGCTGAAAAGTGGCACCAGTGTTCTTCAAACGAAATGGCATGACTACCCAATCGAATAAGCCGATAGACCCTGGGCAACGGAACACTATTTTGTATATATCTTCCTCAGTTATGAATATCTAGTTATACCCTGAATAACCATCCATGAAACTTAAAAACTGGTTACCTGCAGCGGAATCCACTAACATATTTGCCATTGGCAAAGCATACTCGTCTTTCGGAGTAGCCAAGTTTATGTTTCTGAAGTCTATGCAGATACGTAGTTGACAATTCTTCTTAATAACTGGCATAATGTTAGATATCCAGTTTGCGTATCGACACGTACGGATGAATCCACACTGAAGTAACCTTTCTATCTCTTCCTTAATCCTAGGTAGCAATGTGGGATTAAAACGTCTTGCCGATTTTTTATGAGCCTTAAAGCCCTCTTTGACAGGTAGATGATGCTCCACAATACTTCTATCCAATCCTGGTATCTCATGATAGTCCCACACAAAGTAATCTTTATACCAGCGGATTAGATAGGTCAACTTATCTCTCTGCACAATAGAAAAATGTAGACTAACCTTGATTGTTTTATTTTTCCCAGGTTCTCCTATGTCTACTTCTGTTAATGGATCTTGAGCAACAAAACCAGGAGCTTGCCGGACCTCTGGATCCTCAGGTCGTAAGCCTTTTCCCCTTGGCTCTTTAGTTGTGATCAAGTTATGAGCCATAGTTAGCTTAGCATACTACACTGTTAAATGGTTAAATGATAAAATAGAGCTTCGTTCATGTGAATTTCTGTTGAAAATGGATTGGGATCGGTTGGGATTTGCTCTACCCATTCTCCATCCCAGATCAACATCATTTGATGTAAAGTGGACGGTACATAACGGTTTGTATGAATCCAATCCCTGCCCAATAAAATAGAATAAGCTGGCTTTGCATTAATTATAAAAAAGACAGTCTTATTGGTCTTGGACCCGACTGTGACTTCAAAGATGATAATGCCTTTTGTCGCAGTTGCTTCACCAGTGAAGTTAACCATCTGTGCATCGGTAGGGGACAAATCTGTCCTATCTTTTCCCAATCGTTTCACGGTAAAAAAAAGGTATTACATTCAAGACAGCTCCACCATCAACAAAAATTCGAATAAAAGGCTTGCCGTTGATATGTGCCTTGATATTTAAGGGCCCAAGGTGGTTAACACTCTGGGCTGTCGGAATTGGAAAGAGCATCCCTTCTGGTAGGACCTTGACATTAACTAATTCCACTGCAGCTTTTTCCTCCGCATGAAAATCCTCTTCCATGGACTATTGACGAGAGGTAGCTCGAAAACTTGATGGTAGGATGTTGAGCATATTTTAGCCATTATCAGGGGATAATTGTTCTTCGACCCAAGCATCAAGAAGCCGTCTTTGTTGTGCTCGCTTCTACTGTTCTCGCCTTTATTGGAATTTTGATGGTTGAGAACAATGGCTAGGCAAAAATGGCCTCTCTTGGGGCACCTACACTGTTAGTTTCTCTTCTTTGCCATGGAAATGTGCTACAAATGAGGGAGGAGATAAACGGGTAAAAACAGATGGTTTACCATCCAATCTTTGGAATCCTTTCCCTATCAGTTCCAGTTTGTTGCTTTCTGTAGGTTCTTCATAATTCCTATCTTCTTTTGTTTGCAGCATGTGTGCATCGGCTAACGGAAATGGATCTGTGTCTACAAAAGTCTCTTCCTTTTTATCTGCAAACTTTAATCTTCCGTCCTAGATAACCTTTTGAATGGTATTTCTGAAAACAACACAATTGTTAGTATTATGAGAAAAAGAATTGTGCCATTTACAGTACATTTTTCCCTTCAAATCTTCTTGGCTTGGGATCCTATGTCCGTAGGTCAGATGGATTTGCTTATCTGCCACTAGCTGGTCAAAGATCTGTTCAGCTTTTGAAACATCAAAAGAGTAAAATGGTCCTGCTGTGGCAACTTCTTCCTTCCCTTTGCCAGGCTTCAAATGTGGACACGTGTAGGAGGAACCCTTTACCAACTCAGCAGCCATTACCTCCATAGCTTGCTCTTCATCGTCCTCATTAGTATCGTCTATGACTGATAGCATTGTCTGGCCATGGGAGAACTTAACGGAACGCCTTTTCTCATTCTTCTTGATCATTTCTTCTATTCTGACAGCATGAGATAATAAACATGATAGATCAGAGAAATCTTGGAGAATGAGTCATTTTTTAAGTTGTGGATGCATTTTGCTAATAGCAATTCTTGCACATTCTGTTTCTGGCAATTGGGTTGTGCACTTGGACTTAGTCTATTGGAAATGCTCAATAAAATCCGCAACATCTTCTGATTCCTTTTGTTTTATTGCTAAGAGATTGGCAATGGAAACTTCTGGTGCAGGTTTGAAGAACTATTGGCGAAAAATTCTTTCCATGTCAGCCCATGAGTATACAGAGTTAGGAGTTAGATTGGCATACCATATGAACGCTGCCTCTGTTAAAGACAACGAAAACAGTTGTAATTTATGCTATTCATTATTTTCCAACTCACCACATTATGTTGTAAACCTTCCGATGTATTCTATGGTGGACTTATTATCTTCACCAGAGAACGTAGTAAACTCCGGTAGCTTAAAACCTTGAGGGAGTATTGCTATGGAATTTACCCAATCAGGATAAGGTTTCTGGTATATGAGCCGATCCCATGACTGTCGACGAGATGCTTCCGTCATTATATCGATCGGCTGGTATGACTATTGAATCTGGGGTGAAGGACCTTGTATGATAGGTCAAGAACCTTGCCCCATGAGAGGCTCAGCACTTCCGATCCCCTGCACTGGATAAGCCGTCATCGTTGCCAAATACACGGGAGGATAAGAAGCAAAGTAATTTGGTTGCCCTCCAAAAGGGAGCATGTTTCCCCTAACAAAGGTTAGGGCTGCTTTATAAGTTGTTTATAATCCTATTACCATAACAGGATCCCTTCTTGGAAACACTTCTGCTGGCATAGTGTTCTAAGCTACTACTCCTGGAATTAACTTGATGTCCCTCAGTAGCAGGGAAAGATATTTCTCTACGCAGAAGGTGAGCTGATCCATAAGATGGTGCACCATCAGCCGATGGCATGGGGTACGCAGGTGCCATGGTTGTCCCTTGTGCTGGGTAACCTGGTGCCTGAGTGAACGTCTGCATATTTTGCCTTTGTGCAAATTGTTGGAGCTCGTTCTAAAGCAGATGTCAAAATATAGTAGCAAATTGTGGGATAAGACCCTGCAAGAGCTCACTAGTACATTGTTCCATAGTATGTCGGATGGCAGTCAGAGAGGTAGGTGTCGACTGAAACACCTGTGGTGGGGATGATGACTGACACCCTTGCTCCGGAGGAGTAACCTGAGTATAACTGGAAGTAGTAACAGAAAGATAAAAAACTCCCCGGAGAGCATGGACTGGGAGTCGTTCAGATGACTCCGGTGTAGGTGGTTGTTGTGAATTGTTTGCCATCAAACGTCCTGACCGCAATCGCATACGAAAACTGACCTTGGGTTCCACCGAGCATGCTAATTTGTGTTGCTATCAAAATGATAAGCCGATGTAACCAGGTATCGGCTACACTTCCGATAAATACAAACTATCTGATATGGTGAAACAGAAAATGGTATCAGATCTTTTTTGAATTAGGGACATGGTTCCTTGAACTTACTATAGAAAGGATTCAAGAAAGTCAACTAAAAATGCACAGCAGAAGAACTTTTCAGAATAATAAACAGATACATGTATTGATTTGCTTCAAAGAAAGTACAAACAAGATTCAAACTTTGAAAGAAGAACGGAAAGCTGTAAAGAAAGCTGGAAATAAAGTTGTCAAGGAAAGCTGTAACAAAGTGGTAAGAAAACTGTAAGAAATTGAAATCCTAGACTAAAAAAAGCTGTAAATGAAGATAAAGTAGAAGAAATTAGAATTTAATGTTGTTGGTTGATAATGGTCGGGTCTGGGTTCTGGGCAGCACTTTCATTTTATACTTACTGCAATCGAGCCATTAATAAATCGTGGAGTTTCTTCCGGCCAAAGAATGCTCCCAACTGTTGTGGATAAGCCTGCAGCATTTTTGCGCCGAAAGATCAGGAATTCATTTTACTCCTTATCGGCTTCGTGGTGCCGATGTTGATTATGACTAATGGCTGCTCAAAACATTGACTTTATCGGCTCGAAAAACTTACCACATCGGCAACGGCTCAAAAGTAACTATTACATTGGCTTGGCAAAGCTGACGTCAATAGTAAGATATCGTTACCTTTTCTAAACTTTCCAAATGACCCTACACCTCTGGCCTGGAACTATATCTATGCCCAGTTCCTGGTTCTATGTAGGTCTGCAGCATAGCATCAAATTCTACAATATATGAAATTAAGCCACTAGGAATATGAGAGTAAAATGAAGTAATTGTGCATTACTAGATGTTCGAAAAGTTAAGGAATTGATCACCTTGTCAATTTTACTTGTAAAACTTCCTTTTTCTCGGACACTTTCTTTTATCTTCCAACCTGGAGGCAAGGCAAAATCAAGGTTGGCACTATGCCTAGTGCGCTTGGCAGGGAGCTGCTGTTGTTGGGGTATTTGAACTCTGTTCTTAGAACATTTAGGTCTTCTTTAACCCTTTTATGGACTTTCATGATTAGCATTTGGCAAGCTTCTTCTACCCTCTTGATGCTCATGAGGTTCCTTGTCATTTTGGATGACCAACTTAGTTGCTTCTGTTTCTTTATCTCCCATAATTTGTTGATCAACATCTTGCACCTCTGGTTCTTGTCCATTCTGCATATCAAAACCAACAGGAACCAGTTCTGAGACTTCAGTAACCTGATCATAGACAACATCTTGTTGTAACCTTCTCTCTACATCCTGAATCTCAGGAGGGACCTCGTCATTCTAGATGAGTAGGGTTTTTGCCGCTGTTTCTTCGACTAGTCGAAGTTGCTGACCCGTGTTTCAACTCTGGCTCCTGTTCATTTCACTTTGCAGAATCAACTGGAACAGGTTCCTTGGCAGGGGCAACTTGTTCAGAGACAACAGCTTCTGTTGGCAGCTCCCAACCCCAAGCAACGTGATCCAGCATCAGTGAAGATTCAGATGTGATTGGATTTCTGATATCAAAAAGTGTCATTTTGGGAAGGCTTCTGGCACAAACTGAGCAGTGAATAAGAGGTATTCCTTCGGGAAAGAGATGATTTTCTTGTAGGATGCCAAATGCTAATTTAGAGGATCTAGAATGATCAATTCTGAAACGCATATAGGTATTTCCTTTTGTTCTTTGAAATTTAGGAAACTTTTCAATATGAAAAATTATATGCCAAATTTTACAAAATATTTCCTTAATTGTAAATTATAAACCATTGTTAAATCTTACAAGTCATACTGATTTCCCCTAAGAAAGAAATAAAAATCTTACAACTCTACCATATTTCCAAAATTGCTTAATTAAAATCATAATTATGCATATAATTAACAATTTCTACTTGATGTTTTTTGATAATATTACACCTCAAAAATCATATTGATCCTTATCCAAGCAATGCTTGCAAACCATTATACAATTTCTTTTTTTTCTTCTTCATGAATGAAACTTTAACTAATTAAAAAGGTATTCATGAAATATATTTTGAATGTATAGTTTAAGGTACGTATGGAAAGTCTTTCTTATGTCCGACAATTTATGCAATAATAATAACAATAAAAAACATAACAATCCATCAAAGTTGATCCTATAACTCGCACCCCACTATATTTGCTACAAATTTGGTTTTCTTATTTTTAACCTACATTACAAAATATTATATTATATAATCTATTTGATATCTCATTTACTCTACCCTTCTAAACAATTATACATATGAGGCCCTGTTTTAGGTCAAACCTAAGCACTGATACGCCCAATACATATGTAGCCCAATCAGCCTGGGGATGTTGCCTTGTCCTTATGACTAGAGGTCTTCATAATGTGATATAATAAAAAAGGATTCGGGACCGCACAAGTTATGTATGAAACTTTTGCGGCAAGTTATGAATATTTTTAACGATTTCATAAACATTGCATATGATTACATGAACATCACACACGATATGACCATCATACGCGATTGCAAGAGCATCACATACGATTGTATAATCATCACCCATGCTTTGATGAACAAGTTTTAGAATGATCGAAATGATGTCGTTCTACTAAAAGATTTTTTTAACACGTGACCACTTTTTTCACCGTTGGATTGTTGCTATTTTTAATTTAGGCCATCACATTGTCGGGTAAGCTCCGTACAAAACTTGTATGCATTGAATTCAATTTATAAATAGATAAACTCCAAAATTTCTAAACTTATATTAGAATCCATATTAGGATCTTTTACAACTCATATTGCAAAATAGAATAATCTAACATTCGGATAAGGCCAATGATGTACTCTATCAAGAATATCACTATTATTACAATAGAGATAATTATAACTTCATAGACTTGTTAAGCTCACATTATACTAAAAATATTGTTAGAAATTCGTGTGCGATTAAAACTAGTCGTAGTAAGTCCTGTATGATAAGCGTGATTCTATTTAAAAGGCATGTCATGAAAAAAAATAACTTGAACAAATATAATTATAATCTGAATGCCTTTATGCATTTTCAAAACAAAATATTATTCTTGGGATGTCTGGCAAGTACAATCCATGTAAAATGTAAAAATAAATTTTGTCGGGTAATTTTTCTGCAACACAATTTAGGAACATTGCTTATATTTATCAAAAGTCTTGAACTATTACAAAAAACTTGGTGATTTACATGCTCCCAATTTTGTTTCATAAATTTTGAATTTTGAAGTTCTTCTTTACCGGTGGAGCACTACAAGAAATAGAAATCCACACTATTCATACTCTGGGGCAAAACCCCACTTATTACCTTAATTCAATTCTTTGGTCCACCACCTTCTACCTCGACCAAATCTGCCATATAAATTGTAAAAAAATAAAATTTCAATTTAAACTTTTCATATAGAATTCTATCCACCATCCTAGGGTAATTAGGAAATTAATTAGGCCCAAAGTATTTGTAGATATCTTACAAGAACACTTAATCCTGAATATTATAAGTAACCTCACCAGATGTTCAACATCACACAAAGATATTTGGCAATTCCATTGAACATTGAAATCAATAACTTTCTAGACTTACACCTAGTGATTTTGCAAGAATGTTGCGCGTGCATACATATGCTTCTTCAAAGGAAAAAGTCTCAACAATTCACACGATTTAACCAAGTTTCAATCTAAAGTACAAAAAATTACTCACACAACACACTTGTGGGCAAGTATAACCATCGTATAGAATAAAGTTTTATTTGGCAAGTATCGAAAATTCCAAGGTAAGTGACAAGTACTCCTAATACACTCATGTTTCGTTGTTTAGCCAGTTAAAATGTATATGTACAATTGACGAATTATCAAGAGAATTAACCAACACCATCACCATAGAAATCACCTAAAATCAGCAAGCCTAAAGAGTGAGAAAAAGACAAAAGTAATATAAGTAAATATAATTCCGCAATATCAAGTCAAGCCTTAATTAACTAAATTAGCTAATTACAACCTAAATTTTGTCACCACTGGGTAATCTCATACAATACCCACTTTCTCTCGAGTTATGAGTCCCCTTCCCTTGACCTAATTAATGGGTATCTCTACATCATTAATTGTATCCAAGAGGCATTAAGATTAATTAGTTATCTCAAACTAGAGGAAATGGTGTTCCTATTTCAAGGTAACCTCACAACCCTTCAATCACCTCTTTCTCATCCTTCAATCACTTTCTTAAGCTAATCAAATGAAAACTCATCCAGTAAACTGGAAAATGAAGCCTCTATATCCGAACCAATCAACATACACAATTCAAAATTTGTCATTGAATACCAAAATTAATTGCAATAAACAAAAATAGAAATCAAGATTCAACAAAATAAGTGTTTAACCCTTTTAATACATCATAAATCAAGAATACCCATTCAAAATCAAAGTAAGAAATACAAGAAGAAAGAGAGTAAACTCTTAGACAATTGGCCCCTTCTTGTTCTTGACAATCTTTCTTGACAATGTCCTTCTCCTCTTCAATGGAAGCCCTGATCCTTTCCTTGGACTCTCTTTTGGAGCTTTCTAATTTTTAGTAGTTCTTCCCCTATCTAATTTCACAGTCGAAATGATTGAACATGGGTATATATAGTGCTCTTTGGAAACTTTTGAAAATTCCTAAGAATTGCACTTTTTGCAACATGAAGCGGCACTTGTTCACCAATATAAACCGGTGCTAATTACTTAATTTTTTAAAAAGTTAAACAATGAACCGACACCTATTCAAGGTCTAGACTGGTGCTGGTTACTCCCAATAGTTTTTAACTTCTGGATTTCTATAACGAACTGGGGCCTACTCATAGCTTTACCAGGCATTGGTTGGGCCTTCTTCTTTAGCTATTTCTTCAGGCTTTTTCACCTTGTTTATCTAATAAATATTTGGCTAACCATTCTACACAAACTAGGAAAAAATAGGGGGAATGAGTAGTCATTTATTCATCAATCCTGAATAGTTGTTGCACAATTGATATGAAAATATGCATATTTTAAGCACTCATTACTCCCTCACACTTAAGCTTTTGATTGTCCTTAAGCAAATTATTACAAACCAAAATACCACAAGCAAAAAGCATCTTACAAAAAATGTGGATTTTTGGCAATCAATGGCAATCATGGTAGAGATATTCTTTTTCTCTTAATATGAAAATTTAATTCAATTCTATGCAACCAAGCCAAACTCATGTAAATCCATATATTTGAATAGACAAAACTAAATCTATTGAAGTTGAATTAAACAAGTTTATATCTATTCAACCAGCTTCACCTCATTTCCTAGGTCAATAATACCAACTAAGTGATTCATATAAATTAGGAATAATGGACCAACTTAAATTCCATGACTTCCAAAGCTATTGCTATCCAAGTAGTAAATAAAGAATTAGTTTATATGCTTATTTTTGTAGGGTAATGTAATCATTTAATAAAGACATGTGAATAAGGATTTTCAGCTTTTACATTACGCCATTTAAAATCTCAGTTTCTTTAAGGTATTATGCTTGATATGGACAATACTTTGAATTTAAGTGTTTCAAATTTAGTTCCTATAAATGGCTTTAACTTAAGTATTGAAAAAAAAATTCATGAGTTATTCTGTTATAGAATTATTCTTGTATGCCTGGCTTTGTACAAAGTCAGATATCTATTTTTTTCTAGGCATGGTTAGTAGATATTAGACAAACCCAGGAAAGAACATTGGCAAGTTGTAAAGCATATACGTATGTACCTGAAGGGAATGAGGGATTATATGCTTGTCTATGGAGTTGATGATTCAGTTCCTACTAGTTATACTAACTTAGACTTCCAGGTAGATAAAGATGAAAGAAAATCTACTAATAGAGATGTTTTTACTTTCTCTAGAGTATTAAACAATCTTGCATTGCTGATTCCATCATAGAAGTTGAGTATATGGTAGATTCAAAGGCTTCTCAAGACGCGGTTTGGCTTCAGAAGTTCCTCATAGAACTTGGAGTTGTGCCATAAATGGATAGTCCTATTCCTATATATTGTGAAAATTGGAGTTATGTCAAAATACGAGGAACTGTAGAAAGGGTAAGCACATTGATAGGAAATATTAGCTAATCTGGGAGTTTATCCAGAAATGAGAAATAATGGTTGATTAGATTTCTTCTTCAAACTATCTAGCGGATCATTTTACCAGGCTTTTAACGAAAAAGATGTTTTGGAGACACTAGGACATCGTAGAGATAGGTACATATGGACTATCATAGTCTATTTAGTGCAAATAGTGTATTGTTGGAATGTATGTCCAAAATAGACAATGTATTTCTATATTTTGAAAAGTAAATAAAATATTTCATTCATCAATAGTTGTTTACTTATATATATTTGCATATTAAGATGCAAGTGTGTTAGTAAGTTATCTACTTGATTGGGTCGTACATTCACAATAAGGTGTAGATCATGGGCTACTAATATACAAGGTTGAACGTTCCTAATCGATTGATGAATTTGGGCGCTTTGCTAATGTTTAGATCATTATACTATTATTTCTAAACAGGGAATGATTTATCATTAACCAGTGAGTAGTTCTCTCATATTAATAGTGTAAAAGTATTTGGAATACATAGGACAGGACCACTTGAGAGTAATCTTCATAAAAGTACCATAATAAATAAAGATTGGTCTATAACTACTATTATGTGGACATGCACCCTAATACCTGTGTATATATTGAAGATCTAGTGAAGTTGGACTTGTACACTTTGATGAATGATGGTGAGGTCTTAACGCAAGGCTAATAACCTTGTACGTTTAGTATATGACTCTAGTTTATCACGACAAACTTATATAATAGAGTTTTTATACTTCTCTTAGTGAAGACATCATTCCCTTATAATTGTCCATGATAATCTAAATAATTCAGGGCCCTAAGAACGTGACTTAGTACATATGCTTTTCGGTATTTCCTTGAGATAAGTGGGTCCATACTGAAGTCATGGATTATCAGACTAAATATTAAAGGATAGTAAATATCATTGAGAAAGAAGTTAGTACATTTTTCCAATCTCAATGATAGGTGTTACATAGAGGGTATTATCGTCATTACAACTGTAGGTAGATGAGTGCTTATTATTATTATTATTATTATTATTATTATTATTATTATTATTATTATTATTATTATTATTATTATTAGTAGTAGTAGTAGTAGTAGTAGTAGTAGTAGTAGTAGTAGTAGTAGTAGTAGTCATTTGTGCTAGGTAATTCCAAATTTATTATTAGGTGACTTCTCATTCCCCTTATTTTTGTCATATGTTGTAAAAAAGACATAAGTAGAGGATAATTAGAGAAATAAAGCCAAATATAGAGCAAAAGAGTATCAAACTGGTGCCTGATAACATGCAAGACAGGTGCCAGTTCCGAGTAGAGAATTTAAGGATAACATTCGGGACATAACAAGCACTAGTTGCATTTATCAACAAGCAATGGTTCATCAACTAAAAAGGCTTCAGTTATTTCCAGAGAGTTTCACTACAAGAAAATTGTCAATCTGCCATGGACTTTTGCCACGAAAAATTTTCCGTGGCAATCAGTGATGGATTTTGCCACGGAACAACAAAATACAAGCAACTTGCGAGGGAAAAAATACCATAGCAAATCTGTGGCTATATGCTACAGAATTGCGATGGAAATAGTAGCAAGTAGCGATGAAAACGTATTCCGTATTAAATTAGTAGCCAAAAAAAAAAACGCCAAAAAATTATTCCAAACATTAGCCACCGATTTTCTATGGAAACATATCCGGGGCAAAATTATGTCAAACATTAGCCACGAATTTGCCACAGAATCACAAAATTACCACTAATTCCGTGGCTCTTCCATGGCAGATTGCCATGGATTTTTTCCCCTTTTTTTGTTCTAATTTATTAATTATATTAGTTTGTATTAATTTTTGTTCAATACCTTTTAAATAACAATGATGAAATATTTGTAAGTATTTTGATTTATTTATTTTCTAATGCGTTCATTCTTGAAATGGGATTGAAAACAAGATGTATTTTTTTTAGTATCGAAATATACATTTGTATTAAAATTAAAAATTTTAAAGAAACGATATAATTTTATTTTATTTCGACTGTAAAAGCCATCGAAAATTATTACGAAGAACTATATTATCATTGAGAGTATGAAAAAAGTATGTTACGCAAAGTAGTGATAAAAAGAATGGGCTAAATTTTTGTTGTGTGTTCTGCTGCCATGGATTTGCCACAGAATCACAAAAATGCCACTAATTCCATGGCAGATTACCACGGATTTGACATGGCATTTTTTTTTCCTTTTTTTAATCTAATTTATTAATTATATTGGTTTGTATTAATTTTTGTTCCATACATTGTAAATAACAATAGCGAAATATTTTTTAAGTAATTTGATTTATTTATTTTCTAATGCGTTCATTCTTGAAATGGAATTGAAAATAAGATGTATTATTTTTTAGTATCGAAATATACGTTTGTATTAACATTAAAAATTTTAAAGAAACGATATAATTTTTTTTATTTCGATTGTAAAAGCCATTGAAAATTATTGTGAAGAGCTATATTATCATTCAGAGTATACAAAAAAGTATATGTTACGCAAAGTAGTGATAAAAAGAAATGGCTAAATTTTTGTTGTGTGTTCCGTGGCAAATCCGTGGCTATTTGGCACAGATTTTCCACGACATTTTTTTTCCTTATTTTTGTTCTAATTTATTAATTATATTGGTTTATATTAATTTTTGTTCTATATATTTTGAATGACAACGACAAAATACTCCATAAGTATCTTGATTTATTTATTTTCTAATGCGTTCATTTTTGAAATGGAATTGAAAATAAGAGTTATTACTTTTTATTATCAAAATATATGTTTGTATTAAAATTAAAATTTTTAAAGAAACAATATAGTTTTATTTTATTTCGACTGTAAAAGCCATTGAAAATTTTTGTGAACAACTATATTATCATTGAGAGTATACAAAAAAAAGTATGTTACACAAAGTGGTGATAAAAAGAACGGGATAAATTTTTGTTGTGTGTTCCGTGGCAAATCAGTGGCTATTTGCCACGGAATCACAAAATTGTCACTAATTCTGTGGCAGATTGTCTTAGATTTAGTACGACATTTTTTCTTTTTGTTTTCTAATTTATTAATTTGTTTTGTTTTTTTTTCAAGCAAAGTAGTGACTATATATATTGACCTTGAATAATCTTACCATATAATATAGGTTGTTTTAAAAATTTCATTGCTTCCAATACAATTTTAAATTCTTAACTTTTAATTTCAAATAAATAAATAAATAAATAAAACTTGCAGCCCAATTAAAATTAATTTCAATCTACAAAATTTTGTTCCTCCAAAATTAGTATATACTCACAACATATTAAAATTAATTTCAATCTAAAAATTTTCATTCCTCCAAATTTTTTTTTGTTTTGTTTGGACAACAAAAGCCATTGGAAATATCAATGCAATTAATTATATTGCCATTTAGAATATACAAATTATATGTTAGGTAAAATAGTGGTAAAAGTGGTTAAAAGAATGTAATATTTTAATATTTTAATTATTTTATACAAAAATTAGAATACTTTGATTAAAAATTCTAAATTTATTAATTTTATTTTATTAAAAATTAAAATAAGTGAATATATATATATATATTAATGAATGTGTGTGTTTGTATATATATATATATATATATATACATACATACATATATATATGAGAATATATGGATATATATATATATATATATATATTTATATATGTATATGAATATGTGTGTATATGTGTGTGTGTGTGTGTGTGTGTTTACATATATAAGAATATATGAATATATATATATATATATATATATATATTCACATATACATATTCATATTCATATATATATTCATATTCTGATATGAATATGAATATCAGAATATTCATATATATATGAATATGTATATATGAGAATATATATATATATATGTATACATATTCAAATATTCTTTTATATATATATATATATATATATATTCATATATATGTGCGTGTGTGTGTGTGTGTGTGTGTGTGTGTTTATGTATATTTATGATTATGAATGTATATGTGTGTGTGGGTTATATTGTGTATGAATTTATATCTATATATATACATATACATATATATATGTATAAATCATTTAATAAAAAAGATAGTATAATTGACAGTATATAAATTTTTAAAGTTATATAAATATACAAAATATTTTTTATATTGAATAATATTGCTTTATATAGAATTAAATATGATTATTATATTTTGTTATATTACTTTTATTTAAAAAATGTACACAAAGATTGTTCAGAGTAGTTTAATAATAATAATAATAATAAAAGGATAGCACAACAATTGTAGTAGCTCAGCGGCTAAACACAACATATGCTGTTTCGGAGGTCATAGGTTCGAGTCTTGTGCTGCGTAATTCTTGAACAATTTAAGGATGCAATCCAGTGTGGCTGGTCCATGGAAATGGCTGCGCACTAAATAGTCCATGATCCAGTGTAGCTGGTGCGTGAGGAGGCAGCTTATTTTCTTATTAGTTCCATAGCAAATCCATGGCAGATTGCAACGAATTTGCCACGGTTCCCTTGCAATATTTCTCCTGAAAAGGTGCTACCAACTTGAACAATTTGTGGCAAATTGCTACAGAAAATAAGTTCCCACGAAAAAATACTTAGCGACAAAGGTATTTGCCATGGACCAATTCCATCGCAGATCTATGGCAAATTCCAGTTTAGCCACGGATTTGTCTGTGGCAAATTGGCAGATTTCTTGGAGTGTTTAGGATCTAAAACAACAATACTAACAAGCACCAGATAGAATGACACACAATGTCGATTCAGAACAGGATTACAAGATCTGCAAGAAAAGTGCATAACAGGCTCTAGTTCAAGTCGGGACCAATCAGTACATAGTAAATTTCAAGGATTTTCAAGCTCCTCTATAAATAGTTCTTTTTGTTGCCTTATCAACCACGAATCAAGAAGGAGAGAAGTAACATCCAAACCCTATAGCCCTAAAAAGGAATCCAAGGAAGGGATCTAGGCCATTTTTTAAAAGGAGAAAGCATATTCAAGGGAGAGATTCAAGAAAAAGAAAAGCACAACTTGTCTAAGAGCTAATTTTCTTTTCTCTTATATTTCTTTTTATATTTTTGTCGGCCATTCATGATTCACTTTGTGATTAAAAATTTGAAGCTTTATATTTGTTAGATTTGACTTCTATTGTGGGTTATTGAAATCTATTTTGGCGTTCAATTGCTAGATTTTTGTTTTGAATTGTTGATTATTATGTTTATCTTGACTTCAATGATTTCGAGAGATTAGGTTAAAGTTGATAGGCTTGATTAGTTAATTTTCCATATAGGTTTACCTTAGAGATAGGGATATCCTTTCCCTAAATAAAGAATAGTTAATTAGTCTTAATACCCCTTGAACTAGATTAGTGAGGTAAAGATACCCACTAATGAGATTAAGGGTAGGAGATTCTTAACTCGACAGAGTGTGGGTATTGATTTAGATAGCCCAATTGGTAGCAATGTGGAGTATCAATAGATCTATTTAATTGATTGAGGTTTAGCTTGATAACATTGAATACCTTTGTAATTTCAAAACTTATCTTTCTCTTCCTAAGGATCTTTGGTGATCTAAAGAGGATTCTTATGTGTACTTCGGCTGGTTGGTTCCCTTTCCTATTCAATGGGATAAATTACCAAATAATGAAACAAGGGCATAGTAGAAGTATTTGCTACCTTACCCAAGGGATACGATACTTGCCAGCTAGAACTCTATACTACATAATGGGCATACTTGCCCATATATGTATTGTGTGAGTGATTTTTAGTATTTAAATTAAGACTTGATTATTTTTGTGTGAAATATTAACAATTCTTCCTATGCATGAGTATACACACAAAGTGCGCACATCAAGATTTTAGCGCCGTTGCCAGGAGTTGAACAACATATTTCAAAATTCTTGAGTTTTGTTGATTTGGTTTTGTAATTCTATATACCTGTAAATATAACTAACTTGCACTGAGGTAGTTGTGCTTATTCATTGTGAATAAATAAAATGTAAATAATTATTTTGTTTGTGTACTTTGGATTTCAATTTATTTGCGTAATTGTATTTGACAGATCTATATCCACAGTTAAATAAGAAATCATAACTTCATTATAGACAAATAAGCTCAATTTAGCTCCACAATTTCCAAACTTTTAAATTTATCAAATTTACAAAATTTTCAAAGAAATTGCAACAAATTTGGTTTTAAAATTTTTCCAAATAGCTCAATACCAAGAAAACACTAAGATGATTGCTAAAAACTTGGATAAAGAATATCACTAAATCACTCATCCATACTTAAACTGGACAATATCCTCATTGGCAAAAAATTAACACACAAAAGCGTCTCCAAAGGGACCAAAAAAATAATAAGAGAGGTAGAAGGTTAAGCAATACTTTCCAAGTGCTACAATGCTTCAATAGATATCAAAACTTGGAATAGAGAAAAGGGCTTGTCCAAGAATTATTTATTCCTACCAGCAAAACAAAACACAAATAAAAGCATAAAGAAAGTAAAAGCAAAATAATAATAATAATAAAACACACTTAAATAAAAGAGAACAAACTAAAAATAAATACTAATAAAAATCTTAACAAAGCAAATACAGACACGACTCACTCCCCACACTTAAATTGGAAAAAAATTTCCTTATTTGGGAGAGGAAAAACAAGACACTAAACAAAATCAAACACAAAACAAAGATACAAACTCTTTCCACTCATTATGCTTCCTCATCAAACCCTCATCAAAGAAGTTTAAGCTTAGAGTAGAAAATAGACAAGATGAATGTAGAAAGATGGGAGGTTTTTGAAAAAGGTCCTGTTCATGAAAATAATTTTTATCAGTAAAAGAAAACACATGAACCTCATTCTCGAACATTCCTTTAGGTACACAAATATTTTTTTTCCAACATATGAGTGTAGATGGTATCTAAAGAATGCATCAATCTTGAAACAACCATTTTTCCCTTCAAAAGATGTGTCACGACGAAAATTTCCCTTGAAACATAGCTATTGAGCTCTCAAAGATAGGATCAAGAAATTCTTACTTTTCAATCCATAGTTTGCAAAAACTAAGTTACCTCCCTTTGGATGGGATGAAGGGTAGAATTTGTTAGCATACTCCAAGGGCTTCTCATGATGTATCAGTGAAAGATCTAACTCCTTGAGGTATGTTAAGCTTAACACATCATCATTTAGACCATTGTTCTTCAAGAATTGAGAGGAACCTAAGAAATTACATGACAAAGAGGTATTAGAATTATTAGCACATAGAGTAGAATCAAATACATCTTTTGCCACATTATGCAAATTGTTCCTCATATCCTCTCCTTGGGGGTCCTCTTGTACAAGTGTATAGGCCTTTACAACATCTTTAACTAACTTGGCTAATTGTGTTCTTGTAGAGCTCATTCGTTCGAATGGTTCTTTGTACCCCCTAATGGACATGTTTGTGTTGGTAACAAATGATTCCAATGGGTGCTAGCAACCTTGCCAACATATTATCATTATAGCTCCTTTGACTCTGTGCCCATGAATAATTGTCCATGATGATGTTTGAAATCTTGTACTCGAAGAAAAAGAAAAATCAAATAGAAAATAAAAATTAAAACAAACAAAAATAACAAAAAATAAAGAAAAGACAAATATACAAATTACAAATATTCACAAACTACCTAAACACAAAAGTTAGTGATATATACAAATCTAACAAAGGCTAAATCAATAAGACTTGAGTGTTTTTGATAGTGCCCTTCCCCAACAACAGCGCCAAAAACTTGATGCGTATTTTTTAGTGTAGAAAATATTACCAACAAATTACACAATTAATCAAGTTTTAAATAAAATTCCAACCACTAAAACTACACATACAGGCAAGTATACCCATTGTATAGTATAGGGACTAGCAAGTGTCGAATCCACGAGAACTTAGGCTCCCACTTTACTTTACCTAAATCTTTATTGTTTAGCCAATAAAATAAAAAAAATAAAGATAAAAATAGATATAACTCAAGGATGCAAATTCATGTAACTAGACAATTATCTTGAAAACCCAACATTGAATCAATTAGCATACATCACAATCAATTGTCATCTTAGAATCATGAAGGAACTTAGGTAAAATTCAATCGTTTCCTAAGTCATGAACTTACTTATCTAAACTCCACTTCTTTTCCAATCCATGGAATCAGTATCCCTTGATTAATTTAGTATATTTCCCAATCAAACCAAAGCAACCAAAAGATGCACTAAACTCATACCTTGTAAACATGAAATTTGCTAATAACCCTATGCTCTAGGTGAATCAACCAATCTTTGATTATTTTAGTTCTTTAATCTTAACTTTATTTCCCAAGTCTATTAAGATCTAACAAATATAAAATCAATGCAATGAACTTCTAACATCGTTCCCCCAGTCAATTACCAAGGATAACAATAGATTGATCAAAAATTTCAATTAAGTCAAAATCATAATCTCCAAATTAATATCCAATTACAATCAAAATATTAAGCACGTCATTATTCTAGAAAAGTAAACAAAGGATAAAGGATGGAACTCATAGACAAGCCTTTCTTCTTCCCTTAAAAACCTCTTTCGAACAGTACCCCTTTGAGTGGTAATATTGTCTTTGAATAACAAGTAGTTAGCTTGGATATTTCAAATCACCTATTTGTCTTGTGTTTTTCTTGTTTAAATAGGCTTCTAAGAGGTAAAAATTTATTCCCTAAGATTCTTGACCCGAATAGATATAGAAAAATACCAAAATTCTGGCGAAATTACCAAGTATGTGCATAATTAGAAAGTTCACCGACATTGGGTAGCAACAAACTGGCGCCGGCTTGGAGGGTCACGGTCGGCACTTGTCGTGCTTCGGTCAGCCTGGTGTGCTTTGGTTTTTTCGTGATTTTCACTCCCTTCTAGAATGGGGCCAGCGTTGGCTATGCTCTGCATGGCCGGCACTAGTCGTGCACTGCAATGGCAACAGTTTTATCGTTTTTCAACTGTTTTTGCAATAAAATTTCAAAACACCTTTTCAATGGTAAAATATAAAATATGAAGGTATATGCCTAGTTATTACAACAAATGTACAACAAAACACCCTCAAATAACTAGAAAAATATAAATGAATTTTGCCCCTATTAGATCTGTAAAAGAGAGGTCTTATAGGGTAGGAAGACTTTTATTCTAACAATGACCTTGAAGCAAACCTACGTGCCTTGGTTATTTTATTTTCCTTCAATGCCGTTCCTAAATCTAGTGGATTCAACAAGTCCTAAGTGATTGACATTTATATCTTGCATAAGATGATGCATAACCAATCTATCTGTCTTTCTCATTTGATCATCCAATCTATAAGAGATGTGGTCCGTTCTTGCCTTTCCTCTAAAGCTATTGTTTTCCCTCTTGCGATCATGAAAATTCTAGATGCTTTTAGCATTAGTCATGAGGAGGAACTTACTGACACCACCACTAAGAGAGATCTAGTCATTGAGCAAACCTTGAATAGTTCTGGTTATCAGTATAGTGCTGAGGTGAGGTGATGGTTGAGACCCTATAATATGCAGCACGTGGGCCAAGTTGTACTTCCCCCTATGGAAGAGGAGCAGCCTGCCCCATCACCTAGAGCTCAAGCTAGTGGTTCACAATCCCAATCGAGGACTAATTTTGAGACTGAGGTGAGGGGTCAATTGGAGCAGTTATGAGTGGGTATGAAGGCACAGACAGAGATCCTTCTTCAGCTTCGCAATTCTATAACTGCATTTACTAGGAGGCAAGATGCTCAGAAGCAATAATAGCCTCATTGGATATAGCAGTTCCCTAGACCGCAAGGAGATGATGGTGGCCATATGAATGATGACAATGATGAGGATGGTGATGATACAGAGGAAGACGATGATTGAGCATTTCTCAACTGCTCATTTTTTACCTTTGTAATATTCTTTGCTCTTTATATTTCATAACTTTTCTTAGGCTACTTCTTTATTTTTCTTTTATTTTTTTCTAGTTTTAGGCCATGTTTTGTGTTTTTTGTTTATTTTTAAATACATTCAACAATGCCCTTTGTGATGGATTCACCTATCTTGAGTAAACTACTAGGCTTTGGAAGTTTTTTCTTTTCTCTTTCCCCTGTATTAATCTTGGTCCATTTGCTTTGCTTTATTTGTTCTATTTGTTGCCATTGAGGACACTGTCTAGTTTAAGTGTGGAGGAGAGTATAGAATTGGAAACATATTCTATATATTCTAGTTTTGGGAGAAATTTCTAAAATTTTCAATTTTTTTTTGTTTTAATTACTTTGATTTATAATAAAGTAGTGATTATCTTTCTTACTTAGGATACGATTTTTGTCATTCAATTGGTTGGATTTTTATTAACAGTGAATTACTTTATTGGATTGGAAATGTTAAGTCTTCAGAATTTAAGTTAATATTGGTTATGTATTAGTGTTTGAATATTATTTTACTCATCCAATTTGAATGTGGATGATGTGCTGAATATAAGGAAAGTTGTTGACTAATTCTTGCATTATTGATTTAAAATTTGCTTGACTTTTAGTTGTGAACAAAAAATGTGAGGAAGTTAGAAAAATAATGAGTGAAAAATGTCATTGTTTTGTGAACTGAAAAAGAATTGAGTTTAAAAAAATATATATCTCATTTTTAAATTTTATTGTAGACCTTTTGTTGAAAAAGGGGTTAATTTGGAGAGAATTGAAAAGTATTATTCGGTGTACTCTCTTAAGACTATCTTGAAGGCAAAAAGGCAAGAAAATAGGAAAGAAAGAAAATACTGTTGAAAAAATAATAAAAAAGAGAAAACAATAATGACTATAAGGGGTCTAATACAGCGTGTGAAGATAAATCCATTCATTTGAAGCTATCAATTCCCAAAGTTAATGAAAAAAAAAAAAAAAAGAGTGGAGTTTCTTCCTTGGATCACTACTTAAGTTGTGCAATTTTTAAGTTTTTAATGCCAGAATTGGTTGGATTACTTGACTTGTATGATTCATATTGTCAACATTTTTGCTTAAGGGGAGAAATAATTTTCTTAGACTAAAGTATAAACTTGCTTAACTTGACTTCAAGGGCCTTGGTATGTTTGATTTAATGCTTTAGTTTGCAAATGTTTTCAAATGGTTGGAATAATGACAGGATCTTGTTTAAAGTTTGAAGAGAATTGTAGTTTTATTACAGTTAAAAATTTTTAAAAGTTAAACTTGTGTTGTCCTGTTTTTCCTTATTTTAAGTACTTTGCTTGAGGACAAGCAAAGAGTCAAGTGTAGAGGAATGTGACAGGGTCTAAATTCATCATCTACATCTAATTATTTGAGATTGTTTTGTAATACATTTGAGGTAATAACTAAGCATATTCCTTCATATTTTATATTTTATCATTGGAAATGTATTTTGGTGATTATACACAGAATAGAAAAAAATAAAATAGGCAAAAACTCACGCCAGACAGAGCACGGCCGATGTAGGCCAAGCACAGCACAACAAGCACTGACCTAAGACTTGAAATTGGGAAGAAAAAAACAATGCAACTTCGGGCCGACTAGAGCATGGCCGGCACTAGCCTTGAGGGACAGAGCTAGTGTCGGGTGTAGATTGTGCAGAAGTGGCAAACTTTCTTTTTTGTGCATGGATTTGTAAATTCCTTAAGAGTTTTGGTATTTTCCAACTTGTACTCGGCCTAGAACTCTTAAGGAACGATTTTTTGCAGCTTGGGAACCAATTTAAGCAAAGAAAACATAAGAGAAACATATGAATCCAAGGATCAAAGCTACAAATCAATTATTGTAGAGGGGATTCATCACTCAAGGAGTGTTATTCAAGAAGGTCTTTGAGGAAGAAGATGGGGCTTGTCCATGAGTTCTTCCTTTTACCTTTGTTTTCTTTTTCTAGAAGATTGATTAATGTTTTAAATTGTAAAATGACATTATTTTGCGATTCATGATTTTCTTGGTTAATTGAGTTCTTTAATCAATTGATTATCATTCTTGGTGTTTGATTACTTATTATTATTGGAGAATTGGTGAATTTTGATTTCCTTCTAATTGAATTGGGAAACGATGTTAGGAGTTGATTTAATTTCATTGATTTCATATTTGTTATATCTTGATGGACTTGAGAATTGAAGTTAAGAACAAACAACTAAAGTAATTAAATATTAGTTGATTTCACCTAGAGTATAGGGTTATTGGCCAATTTCATGTTCATTGGTGCCTAAAGTATATGGATAATTGTAGAATGATGAGTTTAATACATCATTTAGTTATGTTGGTTTGATTGGAAAATCTGCAAATTCAATTATGAGATAGTGAGTCTATAACTTAGGAAATGATTATATTATATTTTAACTTAATTATAATGCCGAGATAATAATTGATTGTGAAAAATGCAAAGTAATTCATGATCATGGCTTCAAGATTATTTGTCTAATTGCATATTCTTTCATCCTTGAGTTGCATATATTTTTCTATATTTTTCTTTTTATTCTCTTATCACTTTATTGAGTCAGTTAAACAATAAATAAAAAGGTAACTAATGGTAGTTGTTCCTAAAGGATCAATACTTGTTAATTCCTTATGCTATGCTTGCGATGAGTATACTTACTCATATGTGTAATTTGGGGATTAATGTTTTAATTACAACTTGGTTAGGGATGGAATTAAAATTGTATGTTTTTATATACCCAAAATTTACTTTTCACCCCTCGATGTAACATTCCTTAACCCAATTATTCTAGCCCAAATTTAAATTACAAATTTACCATTATTGAAAACAAGTAAATCCATATATAAGGCTTAGTCAGATAAAAGACTTATAAATATATTTCACATAATATACACCACACACAAGCGTACGAGTATTCCAGATAATGTCCCATTATTCACACATAATTAGCAAGCAAAACAGAAAATCACAAATGTCCAATGTACAGATATCAAAATCCTAAATCCCTCCAATAATTATCATTTCTAAACTCCCATCATTATAATACGATCATATTCGTCAAACGAGGGCGAGGATAGTCAAAATAAAAAAACTAGAATAAGTATCAAGATCGTAGACCCAATACAAGAAAAAACCAAATTAGCGACGGATTTTTGCTAATTTGCGGTAGAACAGCGACGAAACAGCAACGGAAACAAAAATTTTGAAAATAAATTATTTTTTTAAAATTTGGTCGCTAATCCGTCGTTAATTGCGACGGATTAGAGACGAAATAAATCCGTCGCAATTTTGCTACGGATTTGCGACGGATTTCTAAAGATAAAAAATAAATTAATTTTCTTAAAATTTAAAAAAAAATCCGTCGTAAATCCGTAGCAATTTTGCGACGGATTTGCGACGGATTTCTAAAATTAAAAAATAAATTAATTTTCTTAAAATTAAAAAAACCGTTGCAAATCCGTCGCAATTTTGCTACGGATTTATGCAACGGAAATAAATTCGTAGCAATTTTGCGACGGATTTCTAAAATTGAAAAATAAATTAATTTTCTTAAAATTCCAAAAAAAAATCCGTCGCTAATCTGTAGCAAAATTGCTACGGATTAGCAACGGAAATAAATCCGTCGTAATTTTGCTACGGATTTGCGACGGATTTTTAAGATTAAAAAATAAATTAATTTTCTTAAAATTTAAAAAAAAAAATCCGTTGCAAATCCGTCGCTGTTTTGCGACGAATTTACTACGGATTTCTAAAATTAAAAAATAAATTAATTTTCTTAAAATTCCAAAAAAAAATCCGTCGCTAATCCGTAGCAAAATTGCTAGGGATTAGCGACGGAAATAAATCCGTCGCAATTTTGCTACGAATTTGCGACGGATTTCTAAAAATAAAAAATAAATTAATTTGTTACAATTTGAAACGGATTTGCGTTGGATATATATTAATATATTAATATAGCATTTTTATATTCATATAAATATGTTAATATATTTTTTAATATAAAAATAAATATATATACATACATATATACATATTTATTTATGTTAGTATGTGTGTCTATATATCTATATATATGTTATAATGCTTTTAAAATATATTAATATATATATACATACATATTTATAGAGACATATATATTTGTATATATATATATATAATGTATGTCTACATATATATATACATACATTATATATATATGCAACACAACACACAAAAAATGTGTCTATATATATATATATATATATATACATATATATATATACATACATTTGTTATTAAATATACATACATTAATAGCAACATACGCATATATGTCATATTCTTACATATATACATACATATATATATTTAATATATATACTTAATAATATCATATCTATATTATATATATATAAATATTTCAACTTACTAATATCTTTTTGCGTATTCTACTATTTCAAGACACACACACATACTATATCATATGTATATATAAATAATCAAACATTAAATTTTTTTGGGTGAATTTTTTAGATTAGCGACGGATCAGGGTTTATGAAACCCTGATCCGTCGCAAATCCGTAGCAAAATTGCGATGGATTTGCGACGGAAATAAATTCATCGCAATTTTGCTACGGATTTGCGACGGATTTCTAAAAATAAAAAATAAATTAATTTTCTTAAAATTTTAAAAAAAATCCGTCGCAAATCCGTAGCAAAATTGCGACGGATTTGCAACGGAAATAAATCCGTCGCAATTTTGCTACGGATTTGCGACGGATTTCTAAAAGTAAAAAATAAATTAATTTTCTTAAAATTTAAAAAAAAATCCGTCGCAATTTTGCGACGGAAAATTCTTTCGTCACAGATTCGTCGCAAAGCCCTAGCAAATCCGTCGCTAATTCAGAAAAAAAAATTACTATATAATTAATATATAGCACAATACATCACAAGAACTTCAATAGCTTAGTGGTGGAATGCGTGTTCACCCACATTAAGGACGCGGGTTCCAGCCCCAAGTCCGACATAATTTCATAATATTCTTGGCGGGTCGGGTTGTGGATCGGGTTCTCAGCAGGCCGGGTCGGGCCGATGAACGGGCGGGCCGAGTAGCTAATTAATTAATTTTTTTAATAAAAATTTTTGGCCATCGCAAATCCGTCGCAAAAATTATTTAATTTTTTAAATAAATTTTTTCTCTTCTGCAAATTAAATTAAGTATTTTTTAAAAAAATAATTTTTTTTTTGCCGTCGCAAATCCATTGCAAAAATTAAAACTAGTACCTTGCATAATTTAAAACTTTGTCGGGTAAAAATTTTTTATATTACATTACTGGAACATCAATTTTTTTTTTTTTTCAAAAAATCTTGAACTAGTCATACCACCATATCCCAATTATCATTAAGATACCCATACAGTGTTAATGTGATTTTGATATGTCATATATATGGTAATTGCATATACGATGCCAAATTATTGGGCAGGGTATATATCCCTCCTAAGGGAATACCCTGCCGTCTCCCTCATAACAAAAATCAGATTGAATGTCCCATGTTCGTCCTCCAGCTCCCCTTGGAGACTATGTTGCTAGATAACAACTGCATTCAACTACTAGAACTGTTGCCCTGTGGAGAAAAAGATAGCTTTTCGAAGACAGCCAATCTACTAAAATTCTCTCCTAATCTAACGAAAGCTAGTCCTATAGCCTCACCCATTGAGATCTCAATGTCATGAAATTAATGGTTCAAGAGGTCACTATTCCGGATGGAATAATCAATTTATTTTCTAAAAAATTTTTCCGGTCTTTAAAAGTAAATTTCCAAGTCTCTTCTCGACCAAATTCAAAGCCAAAAACATTTTTCCCAAAGGTTTCCAAACAAATCTTCCAATATCCGTTCTAAAATTTACTCGAGAACTATTAACTATAATATGTCGTAATGATATTTGAAGCCATTAAGTATAAAATCATGCATTGATTTTTGCAATATTTTCATGTATGTAATGCATAAGTACATTTTCATATATAGCATAATTTTGATATGTGGCTCCATTATCATAATACTCCTGAGAAACTTCATAGCAATATTCTTGCTTGAATAAATTATGATATCATAATAGAATTATTAGTTTTCACGCATAAGTGTTTTCTCCAAAAATGGCATACTCATAAATTAAATAATACTTTTCATGCCAAAACACGAAACGCTTCATAAAATTCATGCATATATTATATATGTGCTTGACTGCAAATTGCACATAATTTGAATATGGCATTTTCTCATGGATTACATTTTCAAAATAGGCTTGAGATGCAAGGACTTACCACTTATCCAAGGCTTGAGATGCAAGTGCTCCTTTTTCCTACATCCAACTCCAAATCTAACACGTACAAATAATATCATAATTAAATTCTTAATTAAATTAATTGTAACAATGTGCTAATTGAGATCCTAGAATAGTTAGGCGAATTACTTAGATCTCAAATAACTCCAAAATACCTAGCGACAAAGCCTAAGTGATCCTAATCACAAAGTATCCCCTCAAGGAATCCAAAAATCCTCTAAAATATCCATAATTCATAAAGCACAAAACTTTCCTACATTCTAATTAACATCCATAGTCAAACAAGGCCTTAGTTTCCAAGCAAATCCCTAAGCACCCATGCAAACCCTAATTAGCCATGTAATTTTAATTAATCGATCAATAAAGTAGAATCTAAACAAACTTACATTACCAAGCACACCAAGAGTTCAAATAGCTTTTCAAAAACTGAAGCTCTCATCTTTTAATGGTATAATGGATCACCCTTCAAAAGCATACTATAAAGGAAAATCATCTAGCTTTAATCAAATATTTTCCCCATAATTCTAAACATCACACAACGTTCGCATAAGCCAAATTTTCAGCAATTGTAGCTATTTCTATTAATGAATTCATTTTCCAAATTATAACACAAAATTCTGCTTTTACTCTTAAATAGGGGTCAAAATCATTTACTTAACTAACCAAGGAAACCATTTTAATTTTAAACAAAAACCTCCAATTTAAAACGTTCGTATGTTAGGTGAATTATTCTACATTTATCACCCCAGGATTCTCACCAAAAGGACTTAAATAATATTTACAGAAAGCCTCGAGTGAACAATGAACTGTTTTGTGTAGTCACTTTCAAAAATTCATAACTCCCAAATTCTAATGTATTTTTCAATGATTCTTCTTCGAACATTTTCCTAACATCTTGTAGTTGTATAGTCCTAAAATAATAGAAAATCATTTCTTCTTCTCTTGAAAGCCTCCTTTGAACAGTGCCCCTTTAAGTGGTAATTTTGTCTTTGAATAATAAGTAGCTTGCTTGGATCCTTCAAATCACTCATTTGTCATATGTTTTTCTTGTTTAAATAGGCTTCTAAGAGGCTAAAATTTATTCCCAAAGAGTCTTGAGCCGAATAGATATTGAAAAATACCAAAACTCTTGAGAAATTACCAAATCTGCGCATAATTAGAAAGTTCACCGATATTGGATAGCATGGAACTGGCACCGGCTTGGACGATCACGGTCGGCGACTGCCATGCTCTAGTCGGCCCAGTGTGCTCTAATTTTTTTTTTTTTTTTTGGTGATTTTCACTCCTTTGTAGAATGGGACCATCGCCGGCCGTGCACTGCAACGGCAATTATTTTGTCATTTTTTCAACATTTTCTACAATAAAATTTCAAAATACCTTTCCAAGGGTAAAATATCAAATATGAAGGTATATGCCTAGTTATTACAACAAATGTATCACAAAACACCATCAAATAACTAGGAAAATATAGATGAATTTTGCCCTTATCATATGTATATAAGAGAGGTCCTATAGGGTAGGTAGGCTTTAATTCTAACAATGACCATGAAGCTAACCTACGTGCCTTGGTTTATATCTTTTTCTTCAATTCTATTCCTAAATTTAGTGGATTCAACAAGTCCTAAGCGATTGACATGTATATCTTGCATAAGATGATGCATACCCAACCTATCCATCTTTCTCCTTTGATCATCCAATCTATAAGGGATGTGGTCCGTTCTTGCCTTTCCTATAAAGACTTTGTTTTCCCCCTTGTGATCATGAAAATTCTAGACTTTTTTAGCATTAGTCTTGAGAAGGAACTTACTGAGACCACCACTTATAGAAATCTAGTCATTGAGCAAACCTTGAATAGTTCTGGTTTTCAGTATAGTACTGAGGTGAGGTGATCGTTGAGACCCTTTAATATGCAGCACGTGGGCCAAGTTGTGCTTCCCCAATGGAAGAGGAGTAGCCTGCCCCACCACCTAATTTTGAGACTAAGGTATGGGGCCACTTGGAGTAGTTGCGAGAGGGTAAGAAGGCACAGATAGAGATCCTTCTTTGGCTTCGCAATTCTATTACTGCACTTACCAGGAAGCAAGACGTTCAGGAGTAACAATGGCCTTGTTGGATACAGCGGTTCCTTGGACTACAAGAAGATGATGGTGGCCATATGAATGATGATGATGATGATGATGATGATGATGATGATGATACGGAGGAGGATGATGATTGGGCGTTTCTCTACTGCTCACTTTTTACCTTCGTAATCTTCTTTTCTCTTTACATTTTCATAACTCTTCTTAGGCTACTTCTTCATTTTTTTAAATTTTTTTTCCTAGTTTTATGCTATGTTTTGTGTTTTTTTATCTATTTTTAGGTACATTCAACAATGCCCTTTGTGATGGATTCACCTATCTTGAGTAAACTACAAGGCTTTGGAAGTTTTTTCTTTTCTTCTTCCCCTCTTTTTATCTGGTCCATTTGCTTTGCTTTATTTGTTCTATTTTTTGCCATTGAGGACATTGTCTAGTTTAAGTGTGGGGGAGAGTATAGAATTGGAAACATATTCTAAATACTCTAGTTTTGGGCTAAGTTTCTAAATTTTTCAATTTTTTGGGTTTTAGTTGCTTTGATTTATAATGAAGTTGTGATTATCTTTCTTACTTGGGATATGATTTTTTTTCATTCAATTGGTTGGATTTTTATTAACAATGAATTACTCTATTAGATTGGTTATGTTAATTCTTCAGAATTTAAGTTAATCTTGGTTATGAATTAGTGTTTGAATATTGTTTTACTCATCCAATTTGAATGTGGATGATGTGATGAATATAAGGAAAGTTGTTGACTAATTCTTGTATTATGGATTTAAAATTTTCTTGACTTTGAGATGTGAACAAAAAATAGGAGGAAATTAGAAAACAATGAGTGAAAAATGTCATTGTTTTGTGATCTGATAAAGAATTGAGTTAAAAAAAAAATATCTCATTTTAAATTTTATTGAAGACCTTTTACTGAAAAAGGGGTTAATTTGGAGAGAATTAGAAAGTATTGTTTGGTGTACTCTCTTGAGACTATCTTGAAGGCAAAAAGGCAAGAAAAAGGAAAGAAAGAAAATATTGTTGAAAAAATAATAAAAAAGAGAAAACAATAATGACTATAAAGGGGCCAATACAATGTGTGAAGATAAATACATTCACTTGAAGCTATCAATTCCCGAAGTCATTGAAAAAAAAGAGTGGAGTTTCTTCCTTAGATCACTACTTGAGTTTTGCAATTTTTAAGTTTATAATGCCAGAATTGGTTGGATTGCTTGACTTGTATGATTCATATTGTCTACATTTTTGCTTGAGGGGTGAAATAATTTTCTTAGACTAAAGTATAAACTTGGTCAACTTGACTACAAGGGCCTTGGTATGTTTGATTTAATGCTTCAGTTTGCAAATGTTTTCAAATGGTTGGAAGAATGACAAGATCATGTTTAAAGTTTGAAAGAGAATTGGAGTTTTATTACAGTCAATTTTTTAAAGTTAAACTTGTGTTGTCTTGTTTTTCCATATTTTAAGTACTTTGCTTGAGGACAAGTAAAGAGTTAAGTGTAGAGGAATGTCATAGGGGCTAAAATCATCATCTATTTCCTAATTATTTGAGGTTGTTTTGTAATACATTTGATTTAATAATTAGGCATATTCTTTCATATTTGATATTTCACCATTGGAAATGTATTTTGGAGATTTTACACAGAATAGATCAAGAAAAAAAAAAGGCAAAAATTGACGCCAAACAAAGCACGACCGATTTAAGCCATGCACAGCATAACTGGTGCTAACCTAAGACTAGAAATTGGGGAGAAAAAAACAAAGCAACCTCGGGCCGACAAGAGCATGGCCAGCGCCGACCGTGAGGGACAGAGCCAGCGCCGAGCGCAAACTGTGTAGAGGTGGCAAACTTTCATTTTTGTGCATGGATTTGGAAATTCCTTAATAGTTTTGGTATTTTCCAATTTGTACTCAGCCTAGAACTCTTAAGAAATGATTTTTTGCATCTTGGGAGCCAATTTAAGCAAAGAAAACACAAGAGAAACATATGAATCCAAGGATCAAAGTAACAAATCAATTATTGAAAAGGGATTCATCACTCAAGGGGTGTTATCCACGCAGGTCTTCATGGAAGAAGATGGGGCTTGTCCACGAGTTCTTTCTTTTACCTTTGTTTTCTTTTTCTAGAACAATGATTAATGTTTTCATTGTAAATTGACATTATTTTGGAATTCATGATTTTTGAGGTTAATTTAGTACTTTAATCAATTGATTATCATTCTTGGTGTTTGATTACTTATTATTATTGGAGAATTGATGAATTTATATTTCCTTCTAATTGAATTGGGAAACAATGTTAGGAGTTGATTTAATTTCATTGATTTCATATTTTTTATATCTTGATGGACTTAAGAAATGAAGTTAAGAACAAAGAAATAAAGTAAATTTTAGTTGATTTTGACCAAGAGTATAGAGTTATTGGCTAATTTCATGTTCATTAGTGCCTAAAGTATATGGATAATTGTAGAATGATGAGTTTAATGCATCATTTAATTATGTTAGTTTGATTGGAAAATCTATAAATTCAATCATGAGGTAGTGAGTCTATGACTTGGGAAACGATTAGATTATATTTTAACTCCTTCATAATGCCAAGATAATAATTGATTGTGATAATTGCAAAGTAATTCATGATCATGTCTTCAAGATTATTTGTCTAATTGTATATTCTTTCATCCTTAAGTTGCATATATTTTTCTTTATTTTTCTTTTCATTCTCTTATCATTTTACAGGGTCAGTTAAACAATGAATACAAAGTAACTAATGGTAGTTGTTCCTAAAGGATCAATACTTGTTAATTCCTTATGCTATGCTTGCGATGAGTATACTTGCTCATATGTATAATTTAGGGATTAATGTTTTAATTAAAACTTGGGTAGGGATGGACTTAACATTGTATAGTTTTATATACAAAAAATTTACCTTTCACCTCTCGATGTAACATTCCTCAACCCAATTATTCTAGCCCAAATTTAAATTACAAATTTGCCATTATTGAAAACAAGCAAATCCATATAGCAAGCTCAGTTAGATAAAAGACTTATAAATATATTTCACATAATATACTCCATATGTAATCATAGGTGTATTCCTGATAATGTCCCATTATTCACACATAATTTGAAGGCAAAACAAAAAATCACAAATCTCCAATGTACAAATATCAAAATCCTAAATCCCACCAATAATTTTCATTTCTAAACTCCCATCATTATAATACGATCATATTCGTCAAATGAGAACTAGGATTGTCTTTATTGAAAAACTAGAATATGTATCAAGATCGTAGACCTCTTTTTCACGTGTAGTACTCTGATACCCAAAGAATCTCACATGAGCATATTTTTCACATCCCACAAAGTATGTAACTATTCTTGTCAACATATACTTTCGCTCACAACCTCATTAAGGTTATCATTGCTACAACATACAGGAATAAAATATCCTACCATAACAACTCCTCAACATGTATAAAGATTTTCAAGTTCAAGTCACCATCAACAAAGCTCAAACATAGTCCTACGCTGAACTCAACCTAGACTTAACTAATAATTTAAAATTCCCCAATTTAGAATCTATTCCATTAATAAAAATATACCTCTAACCATTCTCTGAAACAAATAGGAGCACCCCTCGACATACGTAGCCTCAATTTGGTTGGGGATGTCGCCCCGTCCTTTCGGACCAAGGGTCTTTATAACGTGGTATAAAACAAAAAGGCTACACAAATAGAAACTTCAGAAATTAAACTTGGAGATAATCTAATACATCGCAAAAATCTTCAAATCTAGAACTACATTGTTGTCAACATCTAAAGAGATCAAAGGTCATTAACACGAATTTTGGAATAGTGTTAACAAGAGAAAAGGGAAAAGACTAAATCTAAACCTATCACTCTTATACTTCCAGCTCTTTTTTTCCTTGAAAACATGGTTAGCTAAATCAGTGTGAGATTGTAAATTATCTTAGTAAGTCCGAAGTTTGTGATCGTGTTACAACTTTCAAAATCAATATCATGATGCATGAGTAAAGTGGACTTGAACGGATGCAGTCATAATTCAAATAATTCTGGCATCTCAAATGCATAATCATTTTAGGGGAAGTTTAGCAACTACAAAACTAGTACCTTGCATAATTTAATACTTTGTCGGGTAAAATTTATTTATATCACATTACTGGAACATCAAATTTATTTTTTCAAAAAATCTTGAACCAGTCATAACACCATATCCCTCGTATCATTAAGATACCCATACAGTGCCAATGTGATTATGATGCATCATATATATGGTAACGGCATTTACGATGCCAAATAATTGGGTAGGGTATACATCCCTCCTAAGGGAATACCCTACCATTGCCCTCATTAAAAAAATCAGACTGAATGTCCCACATTCGTCCTCCAGCTTCCCTTGGAGACCATGTTGCTAGATAAGGTCTGCGCTCAGCTACAAGAATTGTTGCCCCGTGTAGAAAAGGACAGCTTTTCGAAGACGGCCAGTCTACTGAAATTCTCTCCTAATCTAACGAAAGCAAGTCCTATAGCCTCACCCATTGAGATCTTAATGTCATTAAATTAATGGTTCAAGAGTTCAATAGTCCGTATGGAATAATCATATTATTTCCCAAAAATTGTTCCAATCTTTAAAAGTAAATTTCTAAGTCTTTTCCCAACCAAATTCAAAGCCACAAACATTTTTCCCAAAGGTTTCCAAACAAATCTTCCAATATCCATTCTAAAATTTACCCAAGAACTATTAACTATAATTCGTCGTAATGATATTTGGAGCCATTAAGTATAAAATCATGCAATGATTTTCACAATATTTTCATGTATGTAATGTGTAAGTACATTTTCATATATATAGCATAATTTTGATGTGTCGCTCCATAATCATAGTACTCCTGGGAAACTTCATAGCAATATTCAGGCATGAATAAATTATATATCATAATAGAATTATTAATTTCACGCATAAGTTTTTTCTCCAAAAATGGCATACTCATAATTTAAATTATACTTTTCATGCCAAAATGCAAAACGCTTTATAAAATTCATGCATATATTATATATGCACTTGAGTGCGAGTTGCACATAATTTAAATGTGGCATTTTCTCATGGATTACATTTTCAAAATAGGCTTGAGATGTAAGGACTTACCACTTATCCAAAGTTTAGCAAAATACCTTGAAGCTAACTTAAGTGCTCCTTTCTCCTACGTCTAACTCCAAATCTAACATGTACATATAATATAAGAATTAATTTTCTAATAAAATTTATTCAAATAAAGTGCTAATCAAGATCCTAGAATAGTTAGGGGAATTACTTAGATCTCAAGTAACTCCAAAATACTTAGCGACAAAGCCTAATTCATCCTAATCACAAAGTATCCCCTCAAGGAATCCAACAATCCTCTAAAAAAAGTTTTCTAATTAACATCCATAGTCAAACACGGCCTTAGTTTCCAAGCAAAACCCAAATCACCCTTGCAAACCCTAATTAGCCATGCAACTCTAATTAATCGATCAATAAAGCAGAATCTAAACAAACTTACATTACCAAGCACACCAAGAGTTCAAATAACTTTTCAAAAATTGAATCTCCCATCTTTTAATGGTTCAATGAATCACCCTTCGAAATCATACTATACGGGAAAATCATCTAGCTTTAATAAATTATTTTTTCGATAATTCTAAACATCACACAACGTTCACATAAGCTAAATTTTGAGCAATTTTAGCTATATTTCTATGAATAAATTCATTTTCCACATTATAACACAAAATTCAGCTTGTCCTCTAAAATAGGGGTCAAAATCATTTACTTAACTAACCAAGGAAATCATTTTAATTTTAAACAAAAACCTCCAATTTAAAACATCCATATGTTAGGTGAATTACTCTATATTTATCTCCCCAAGATTCCCACAAAAAGGTCTCAAATAATATTTATGCAAAGCCTCGAGTGAACAATAAACTGTTTTGTGCAGTCAATTTCAAAAATTCATAACTCCCAAATTATAATATATTTTTCAATGATTATTCTTTAAAAGTTTTCCTAACATCTTGAAGTTGTACAGTCAAAAAATAATAAGAAACTTCTGTCGGGAAAGGTGTTTTTCCAGAGGTTTAAACTGAATCCTATTTACAAGGATTTCTATATAGTTTGAGCAGTCTTGATCCAAAAGCCATTAACTTGAGTTCTCTTCATTTACTTCATACAAAAATTACACCAAAATAATCCTAACACATAATACAATCCTCAGAGATTCAAAACTACTCATGCCATACACAAATAAGACCCAAATCAACTCCAACACAGAACCGGCATTGCTCTGTTTTCAACACTATCACACAAACTCTTCAACCACATTAAACCCCTTTATCCACCACATATATAACCTCCCACACATAGCATAATTCAACCACAACATAGCTAACTCATTTCTGTTAGCATAAATACACTCAACATTAGCATTTTCATTGATTAACCAAGTTGTACATCAAGATCAATATTTCGATTAGCATAAGGAAATAGAGAAAAAAAAAATGCATTCTTCACGTCACAAGACATCTTCTACTCATCTCAATACATGACAAGGTAAACAACAAAATGCATTTTCACTCACAAAACAAAAGATAAACCAATTTCTTCACAAAGTACTAAAGCTGGACATCTTGACCCATTTTCAATTGTGTGATGGAGTGAAGGAAAGATGGTGTTTCAAATTTACCTTCTTGAGGATGCTTTCATGTCTTCAACAAAAACAGTAATTGCAGCTTCTTTCTACCTCGGTATGTGAATCTCTTCTGTTTTGAAATGAAAGAGAGTAAAAGGGAAAAGAAATAGTGAACTTTGGCTTGAGAAAGAAGGCTTCCTATCTTGAGTTGGTAAGTTGGCCGGTAGTTTCAAGGGAAGAGAGCAAGGGAGCAGCTTCCATGGAGGAAGAAGAAAGCAAAATAGCGGGAATGGAGGAGGGTGGTGGCCGATCAAGTGAGGGGAGGAAATGGCTAAGAAATAAGTTTACATAGTAGGGTAATTTTTTATCCAAGGGTTGAGAGAATTTTACCCTAAATTCAAGGGTTGTGATTTAATGTGCTTTTATTAGGTCAAATTAGTCCATATGTCTTGGATATGGGTCTTGGGTTAAATAATGAATTTGGGCCAAGTGGTTAAAATCGGTCTTGACACGAAATTTGACCAAGACTTTTTCATTAGCAAACAAGGCCAAACTCCCTCATAAATTAAGGGTAAAATATGTCAATCACCTTTAAACTTTCACAAATTTTGATTTCTGCAATCGAATTTTAAAATATGTGATTTTAGCCCTTGAGCTTTTAAAATACCTAAAAAATAGCTCTTACATAAATTAAAATTATGAAGTGCTCACGAAAGTTCATCACATGACTTCCACATGACCTATTTTATAGGTATTTTCATTCACTCAACTTTCACAATGTGGTGTCATCCTTCTAATTTTTACAAAGTAACTTCTATATATGACAGGAAAAGACTACTGCAACTTACGCATCTCTCACTTCTCTTTTGAGATTTTTTTTTTTTTTTGGTAATTCCTTCTACTTTCAAATTTATTCTTCCTTTTTGTAGAGATGCCAAGAAAATTACTATTCATCAAGAATTTAATCAGTTTTTTTCTTCTTCATCTTTATGTCTTAGTTTTGTTTATTAAAGGGTAAAATATTTTTTTTTATTGTATGGTTAGATTAAAAAATGTGCAGAAGAATAATCTCAAGATTATTGAGTTACATAAAAGGTTTGAAGTTAAATCTTAAAATTGTTGTTGATAAATGAAGAAATTCAAAGAGAAAAGAGCAAGATTAAAGTTGAAGAATAATATTTTAGAAATAAAAAATGGGGATGAGAGCTAAAATTTGGTGATTTTGTATTGTACTTGAGCTTTTATTGTTGAAAGGGCTATTTTTTAGATGTTTCAAAAGTTTGAGGGTTAAAATCACATATTTTAAAGTTCGAAGGTAGAAATAAAATTTTGTGAAAGTTCAAGGGTTATTAGCATATTTTACCTCAAGAGTGCCTCTTTCACAAAAAGAGGTTCATTACTACATTATTATTTGAAATGTGATACAACAATTAATTTAACTAAATTGTTTACTGCACATAATACACACACACACACACACACACACGCACAAACACATGTGTGTGTGTGTGTGTGTGTGTGTGTGTGTGTGTGTGTGTGTGTGTGCATAAATATACAATGCACAATTACTTATATATAAACCACCTACCATGAACCAAACAAATAATTAACTTAATACACTTTCTTTCTCTAAAAGAATTCTCATAAGGAACAAATAAAATAGACATATGTAATGCATTTAATTTATGAAGTAAGATTAATTCCTTCAAATAGTTAGTTCTGTAACTCCCAATTTAGTAGGGTGTTACAGTTATAATTTTTAGATACATTATAATAATTTAATTAAGGATAAATCATTTTTCCACGTGACAAGATTATAGTCACATTGATTTCATTTATTTTCTCTCAGAAAACTCAAATAATAATATAAGAAAAAAGAACACACAATTAATTCAATTAATTTGTCAACATAAATTTTAATTATCTTATTTCCTATAGTAATTTTTGTAGGATATTACACCCTTAATATTCATATGAGGTTTAAAGAAACACAATAACATAAATAATTAAATGACTTTATAACATAAGATTAATCATCTTAATTTTTCTAACACAAAATTATAGGGTATTACATTTATAGTGTCTGTGTGTGTATACTAGTGTATAATACTTATCTAAAGTAATTATAAGTACAGTATAGATATGTTTTATACTATACTTGGTATCTAACGTTTGGATAATAGTTTTTAATTTATTTAATTTGTTAGTAAAATATGCAAAAATACATTTTATAAATATATATATATACACACACACACACACGATATATTATTAAGTATACAATATAATGTATAAATTATTATATGTACAACAAATTATAACATTAGATAATTCGATTTATAATACTTGTACAACATAAAATATATTATAATTTATTAATTTAGAAAAAGATAGTTGTATAAATAATATAACTATTTATTGTATTCTGTAATTTTATTGTTTTTATTAATTAAAATAATTTATTAATATTCTCCATAATAAAATGTACTATATAATTAATATAATAGAAAAGTAATCACAAAAATGAACATAGCTTAGTGCAGAAGCACATGTTCCCGGACAATAGAGATGCGGGTTCAAGCCCGGTGTCTCACAACAATTTATGAAATTAATTGTTAGGTTGTAGGCCGGGCCGGGTCGGGTTGGGCCAGGGTTTGATCGAGTTAGACCGACTTGGTTGGGTGCCAAAAATGTCGTAGCAAAATTTGCTAGGGTTTTGCTACGATAGCTTCATAGCCATAGCTAATACCTAATTAATTTGCAAGGGTTGTTTTGATACGGTTTGAAAATTATCTTCTTAAAAATAGATATTAAGAAAATAGGTTACTATTACTAAACCCTCAAAAAATTTGCTAGAGTTTTGCTTCGGTTCAAAAATTAATTTACTTTAAAATAGATATTTCAAAAATAAGGAGCCGTTGCAAAACTCTCGCTAATATTGCTATGGGTTTGCTGTAGCCGAAATTTATTTCTTTAAAAATCTATATTGAGAAAATATATAACTGACACTACACCATCGCTAATTTCGTAACAAATTTAGCCAATGTAACTTCATTGACTTCTTTTGGGTTTCCAATTGCCCTCACAAAGTAGCGATGGCTTTTTGGTGTTGTCGCAAAATTTTTATATAGCTTGGAGGTATTTAGCTACGGCTTATGTCATTGTTGTGCCATCGCTAATTCCTTATTTTCTTGTAGTGTATATATTGTAATTATAGATTTGGTCTAGTTACATGGAGGAGAAGTGAGAAATTGAATTTGACAATTTGCAAGCTTGGATAGAGGTAAGTCCTTGTATCCCCAATCATCTGTTTTTGAATTGCATAATTATAGAATGCAAAATCCTTGCAAAAACACCATGTCTAAAATATACAAAATTTTCATTAAAATGCATCTATAATGTATGCAAAATTTTATGAAATGATGTATGATTACAACATGTAAATTATAATTTAAATTAAGAGAATGCCATTTTGAGAAAATATTTATGCATGAAAATAATATTTCTATTATGATATTATGATTTGTTCATGCATACATATTGTTCTGAAATTTCAAATGAGCTTCGTGATTATGGAATGGAGACAAGTATCAAATATATGCAAATACATGAATATAAATTGATGCATTTCATGCATGAAAATCATGTCATGAGTTTTATGACTAATGGCACCAAATGTTGTTTTGGCGGAATATTAGAAATGAATCAATATGCCTAATGAATATTTAGAAAAGATACAGGAATTTTGGTTTTTGGAATTTTTGGGGAAAATAATTGTGATTTTGATTTTAGTAAAGACGACACTTGGGAATTTAATTCATAAGATTGGAAAAAATTCTGAAAATAAATTGATTATCCTATCAAAATAGTGAACTCCTGAACCATTAAAATAATGACACTGATATCTCAATGGGCAAGGCCATAGGACAATCTTTCATTCGCTTAGGAGAGAATTTGAATAGATTAGCCATCTATGGGAAGTTGTTTTAACCTAAACAGGGCGACAATTATAGCAGCTGAACACGCTCCTTAGCAAGAAACACTGTTTCCATGGGGAGCGCAGGATAGACATGGGACATCCTGTCTAATTTTGTATGAAGGAGATGATGGGTGGCATGGTATTCTCTCAGGGAAGGATGTACACCCTACCCACTTATTTGGCATTGTATATGTTGTTATTATATATATGACCTGTCGTGATCACAATGACACAGTATGTGTTTCTTATTGATATATGAGATATGGCATTATGATGGGCTCTAAACTTTTGAAAAATAAAATTGATATTCCAGATATGTGCTACGAATAATTTACCCAACAAATATTCTATAATGCACGTACGGATTTTGTACTCATTGAATTGCCCCAAAATGATAATGTATACGAGATGTATAAAAATTATTTGAATTATGAATGCATCCGTTCATGTCTGCATTATTCATGCGTCATGACATTAATTTTAGTTACCTTGACACAAACTCACACATTTCGGATTTATTGAGATTTTATATTCTCATACGACTTTTCTAACCATGTTTTCAAGGTTAGGTGAACTTATCACAAATGAGTAGTAAAATTTTCTTCTATAATTGTATTTGTCTTGATACAATGTGTATTGTCTTTTATTTGGATGATTAGAAGTTTATTTAGAAAGAATTAATTTAAGCCGGGATTGTAATAGCCTTAGCTGAAGTTTTTATTTAAGTTCAAGTTTTATAGTTTTATTTATCTTTTCTTTTTATTTTTACGGTGTTATAAAGGATCCTGATCCAAAGGAGGTGACGAAACTGGCGACCTAATTAGGCTTCAAATGTAGTGGGGTGTTACAGACTTTATGCAGCTCACTCATAAACGGCATTCACATGGAGGGTGTACAATTAAGGAAAGCAATGGAACAT